>JAPVLO010000072.1:0-2400000 GCA_027257055.1 Cephalopachus bancanus
TCTATGAAGCTAATATACTCCTGATACCAAAACAATGGCAAAGACACAGGAAAAATGTTTGATATTCATAATGACCCATAGTTGCAAAAATCTTCAACAAAATACTAGCAACCTGCATCCAACAGCACATCATAAACATCATTCATCATTGCCAAGTGGACTTTTTTCTCAGGATGCAAGGTTGGTTCAATATAAACAAATCAATAAGTGTAATTCATCACATAAAAGCAAAAAATTGAAGCATCAGATGAATATCCCAACAGATGCAGAAAAAAGCATTTGATAAAACTCAACATGCCGTCATGATTAAAAACCTTCAACTATCTAGGAAAGCAACATTCCTCAAAATAATAAGAGCCATCTATGAAAAACCCACAGCCAACATTTTACTTAACAGGCAGAAGCTGGAAGAATTATCTTTAAAAGTCAGAAAAAGACAAGGACACCCACTTGCACCACTTTTATAACGTGGTATTGGAAATTCTAGAAAAACCCATCAGGCAAGAGAAAAATATAAAAGATACCCAAATAGAAAAAAAAAGAGAGAAATTTAAATGATCTCTCTTTGTAGAAGACATAGTTCTTTATTTATAAAACTCTAAAAATTCCACCAAAAATGAGCACTTATAAATGACATCAGTGATGTCCCAGGGTACAAAATCAATGTGCAGATATCAGCTACGTTTTTATACACCAACAACAAATAAGCTGAAAATCAAATAAAAAACACAATTCCATTAAAAATAGTCACAAAAAAATAAATTTACAAATAACATCCCTAACAAAAGAGGTGAAATATCTCTACAGGGAGAACTATAAAATATGGCTGAAAGAAATCAAGGACTACACAAACTCATGGAAAAATACTCTATGCTCATGTATTGGAAGAATCAATATCATTTAAATACCCATACTGCCTAAAGCAATCTACATATCCTATGCAATTCCTATCAAACTACCATAATCATTTTTTACAGATCTAGAAAAGACAATACTTAAATCCATAGGTAAGCAGAAAAATCCAAATTGCCAAAGCAATCCTAACCAAAAAGAAAAAAGTTGCAGACATCACATTGCCAGAATTCAAACTTTACTACAAACCTACAGTAACCAAAAAAATATGGCAGTGGTAGAAAAATAAACACATGGACCAATGGAACCGAATAGAGAACCCAGAACTAAAACTACTGGCATATAATCAACTCATCTTTGAAAAAGCAAACAAAAGCGAACATTAGGGAAAGGACACCCTATTCAACAAATAATGCTGAGAACACTGGCTAATCATATGCAGAAAAATGAAGCTGGATCCCTACCAATCAGTATTTATGAAAATTAACTGAAGATAGATGCAACACAAATGTAAAACTACAAACTATAAAAATGCCAGAAGAAAACCTAGGAAACATTCTCTTGGACATTGGTCTAGGCAATGTATTCATGATCAATTCTTAAAATCATATCCTACAAAAAGAAAAAATTGAGAGACTCCTGAAGATGGCGACAGCATAGGTGGATCCGTGAGACTCTCCGAACGTGAGTTCCCAAAAAGACTCTTAATTTTCTTCCTGAAACCCCCTGCCCACCACCAGCCGCACTGGTACAAGGCCCAGGGACCTTTGGTCCCACACAGGGTCAGATACTGCAGCCCGGCAGTGGCTGCTCCACTATATGTAACTCTGGCCGGCTGGGGAATCCTGAATCCTGGATCCCAGCTGCCTCCCTGGTTACATCGTCATGACCATCACCCAGTACCAAGCTGTCAGCCCAGGGAGGCTCTGGGCACCGGCCCTTCAGAGGTACCACTCCCATTTCTGGCCGAAGTGCCCTGTGAGGGACACAGAGCCACCACCTGCCCTCTGGATATCTGGAGCCCCGGGCCCACCCTGGCTGAGGCACCAGCATGTGACCACAAGCTTGTGTAAGGGAGCTTGTGTAAGGTGCTGATCAGAGGCTTCCAGTTCCAGAGGAGGGAACCCCTGACCCTCTCCTCCACCCCAACCAGCTGGTGGCACCCCGGCTCAAGCGCCCAGCTGTGCAACTGGTCCCACCTAGAGACCCACACGAGCATCCCTAAAAGTGAAAGTAAACTACCACCTCCTCCATTTTCAAGGCAGATTTGCATCGCACCACCCACCTATCAGAGCCTCTACCTATGTTCCCACGATGACATTATTAAACAGGAGATAAAGCCCCTCCCCTACACTGAACACAGACAAGTCACAGATCTCCCAGGCAGCAGGCTAGCTGTCTGCAACAAAAACAGAGGAGAGAGGTTGGAGATTGGAGCTCAAGGGACTTTAGCCACTGAGAGATGAGAGAAAAATCTACACAAATGAAGAAAAACCAAAAGAAGAATATGGGTCTCTCCCAGAATCCTGGGAGGGCAGACACTGAGAAAACTGACTTCGGAATGCAAACAATGAAGAGCCCCCAGAATGACTGGTCTCAAACTACAAACCTAGATATCAAGACATTAATGGAGAGATTAAAAAGAATTGAGGAGACTCAAGAAGAAACTAGAAAGGAGCTTATATCTGAGATAACTGTAATAAAGAATACTGTGAATGAAATAAATAACAAACTGATAAGCACGGAAAGCAGAATTACTGAAGCAGAAGAAAGAATCTCAGAGCTTGAGGACCAAAATATAGAAATAACCAAAACCTCAAAAACACGGAAAACAAGCTTAACAAGACAGAAAAAAACCTTGAAGAGATGAGCGATTACTTCAAGAGACAGAACCGAAAAGTAATTGGTCTTCCTGAGGCAGAAAGAGAGACAGAGACCATACTGGAATAAACCTTCCATGAGATCATTCAAGAAAACTTCCCTTATCGAATCAATGATGCAAAAACTCAAACACAAGAGATTCAGAGAACCCCTGCAAGACAACAAATGAGAAAACCAACTCCTAGACACATAATAATTGCCTAAACAAAGTAGGCATAAAAGAAAAAATCCTAAAGGCAGCAAGAGAAAAAGGCCAGATCACCTACCAGGGAAAACTGATTAGAATAGCAGCAGATTTATCTACAGAAACCCTGCAGTCTAGGAGAGCTTGGAGCCCTATCTTCAAAGTCCTAAAAGATAAACAGTTTCAACCAAGAATAACCTACCCAGCCAGATTAAGCTTCATCAGCAAGGGAGAATTAAAATCTTTCCCAGACATCCAATCCCTAATAACTTACGCTGCCACCAAACCACCTCTACATGAAACACTCAAGAAAGTATTAAACACAGAAGTAAAGGGGGAAAAAAGAACAACTTTCTTCACAAGAGTACAGGAAAAAGAATAAAATACACACGAACCAACCCCCCCCAAAATGAAAGACAATAAACCAAGTGGAAGAACAACTCTATAAGAACTCTATGATAGGGATGAACTCTCACATTTCAATAATTAGCCTGAAAGTGAATGGACTAAATGCACCACCAAAAAGACATAGAATGGCTAAATGGATAAAATATCACCAGGCAACAATATACTGCCTTCAAGAGACCAATCTCACTAGAAAGGACATGCACAGACTCAAAGTAAGAGGATGGGAAACAAATTTTCAGGCGAATGGAACACAAAAGAAAGGAGGAGTCACTATCCTAATTTCAGACAAAATACCATTTAAGCTATCAAAAATTAAAAACGATACAGAAGGCCACTACATAATGATAAAAGGTTCACTCCATCAACAAGAAATATCTCTCCTAAACATATATGCACCTAACATAGGTGCACCAACTTTTATAAAGCAATTCCTAGAAAAACCAAAGAAAGATATTGTCTCTAACACCATCATAACTAGGGACTTTAATACCCCACTCACAACCCTAGACAGATCATCAGGACAAAAAATCAGCAATGAGATCCGGAACCTCAATGTGACTCAGGACCAAATGGACTTAATTGATACCTACAGAACACTCCATCCAAAGACCAGAGAATACACATTCTACTCATCACCACATGGAACGTATTCCAAGATTGCCCACATAATTGGCCATAAATCAAGCATGAGCAAATTTAAAAGGACCGAAATTCTACCATGCACCTTCTTGGACCACAGTGGAATAAAAATAAACATTAACACCAACAAGGTCCCCCCAAAACCCACAAAGACATGGTCACTAAACAGCATGATGCTAAACAACACCTGGGTCAATGATGAAATCAAAACAGAAATCAAAAGATACCTGTAAACAAATGAAAATGAAGAAACATCTTACCAAAATCTCTGGGACACCTTAAAAGCTGAAGTAAGAGGGGAATTTATATCCCTACAAACACACATTGAAGAAAATGGAAGGATCACAAATTAACAGCCTAACAAGCCACCTAAGGAAGCTGGAAAAACAAGACCACAAAAACCCTAATTTCAGCAGAAGAATCCATATCACCAAACTAAAAGCCCAAATCCAGGACATAGAAGACAAAAAGCCAATACAAAAAATCAATGAAACAAAAAGCTAATTCTTCAAAAGGATAAACAAGATTGATGGTCCCCTAGCTAGACTGACCAAGAAAAAGAAAGAAAAAACCCAAATAAGCCCAATCAGAAACACAAAAGATGAAGTCACATCTGACCCTTAAGAAATACAAAAGATCATCAGAGACTACTATGTACATTTGTATGGAAACAAACTTGAAAACCTCAAGGAAATAGAGGACTTTCTGCCATCACACAACCTACCTAGGTTGAAACAAGAAGAAATCGAGACCCTAAATAGACCAATAACAATCAAAGAAATTGACTATGTAATAAGAAAACTACCTACAAAAAAAAAGCCCTGGACCTGATAGCTTTCCAGCAGAATTCTACAAGACATGTAAGGAGGAACTGATTCCAATCCTACTTAAGCTATTTCAGGTGATTGAAAAAGATGGAGCCCTCCCCAAATCATTTTATGAAGCTAACATCACATTGATACCCAAGCCAGGTAAAGATCCAACAAAAAAAGAGAACTACAGGCCAATATCTTTGATAAACATAGATGCTAAAATTCTCAACAAGATCCTAGCAAACAGGATTCAACAACACATCTCAAAAATCATCCATTATGACCAAGTATGCTTCATCCCTGGGATGCAAGGCTGGTTGAACATTCATAAAACAATAAATGTAATTAAATACATCAACAGATATCAAAACAAAAACCACATGATTATATCATTAGATGCAGAAAAACCTTTTGATAAAATCCAGCACCCCTTCTTGATAAAAACCCTTGAACATCTAGGCATACAAGGAACATACCTCAAAGTAGTAAAAGTCATCTGCGAGAAATCCACAGCCTGCATACTCCTAAACGGACAAAAACTGGAACCATTTCCCCTGAAAACTGGAACAAGACAAGGATGCCCACTCTCACCCCTCCTGTTCAATATAGTATTGAAAGTCTTGGCTAGAGCAATCAGAGAAGAGAGGGTAGTCAGGGGTATCCAAACAGGAAAAGAGGAAGTCAAATTATCTCTCTTTGCAGATGATATGATCATGTACCTTGAAAACCCAAGAGAATCTGTCAAAAACCTCCTTACACTGACAAACGCCTTCGGCAAAGTTTCAGGATATAAAATAAATGTGCAAAAGACAATAGCATTTCTTTACACCAATAATAAACAAACAGGAACCCAAATAAGAAGCACAATTCCATTCAAAATAGCCACAAAAAAAGAGAGAAATACCTTGGCATCTTCCTAACCAGAGACGTGAAAGACCTTTACAATGAAAACTACAAAACTCTGCTCAAAGAAATCAAAAATGACTCAAACAAGTGGAAAAATATCCCATGGTCGTGGATTGGAAGAATCAACATTGTGAACATGTCCATCTTACCTAAGGCAATCTACAGATTCAATGTCATACCTATCAAATTACCAGCAACATTCTTCTCAGACCTAGAAAAAACAACACAGGAATTCATATGGAAACACAAACGACCAAGAATAGCCAAAACAATCCTCAGCAAAAAAAAACAAAGCAGGTGGTATCACATTACCAGACTTTAAACTTTACTATAAAGCTACAATCATCAAAACAGCTTGGTGTTGGTATAGGAACAGGCATATAGATCAATGGAATAGATTTGAGATCCCAGAAGCAAAACCTCAATTTCTCAACCAACTCATCTTCGACAAAGCCTCCACCACCTATCACTGGGGAGAGGAGAACCTATTCAGTAAATGGTGCTGGGAAAACTGGCTGACCACATGCAGAAGATTGAAACAGGACCCCTATCTATCCCCATACACAAAAATTAACTCCAAATGGATCAGAGACCTAAATGTAAAACCTCAAACCATAAGCACCTTAGAAATTGAAGGACATACCCTCATGGAAATTGGAACTGACATCCAACTCCTGAACAAAACTCGAAACCCACGGGCCATAAGGGATAAGATAGACAAGTGGGACCTCATTAAACTGACAAGCTTCTGCAAAGCCAAAGATACCATCAAGAGAGCAGGGAGACAGCCTACAAACTCGGAAAAAGTATTTGCCAATTCCAGGTCTGACAAAGGCTTAACATCTTGGATCTACAAGGAACTCAAACATGCTGAAAAGAAAAAAACAAGCAACCCCATTATAAAATGGGCAAAAGATATGAACAGACACTTCACAAATGAAGACCTCCAAGCAGCCAACAGACACATGAAGAAATGTTCAACCTCACTATCATCAGGGAGATGCAAATCAAAACCACACTGAGATACCACCTAATGCTAGTCAGAATGGCAATTATCAATAACTCAGAAAATAACAGCTGCTGGTGAGGGTGTGGTGAAAAGGGAACACTTCTACACTGTTGGTGGGAGTGTAAACTAGTGCAACCTCTGTGGAAAGCAGTGTGGTGATTTCTAAAAGCTCTAAACATCAACCTCCCATATGACCTTGCAATCCCCCTACTGGGAATATACCCTCAAGAACTCAAATCACTCTGTGAAAAAGATACCTGCACATGAATGTTTATCGCAGCATTGCTCACAATAGCAAGAATCTGGAACCAATCACACTGTCCATCAAAAGAGAACTGGATTTAAAAAATGTGGTACATATACACGATGGCATACTATGCAGCCATAAAAAAGAACAAAATCATTAATTTCACAGCAACTTGGATGGAGCTAGAGTCTATAATACTGAGTGACCTCTCACAGAAACAAAGATCTGAGTATCACATATTCTCACTCATATAGTGGACCTTGATCATTCAACGCACTGCCATAAGAAAATGACTGACAGTGGTGGGAAACTATGGGGGGGGAAATGGGACTGATGGTAGTAAACATCTGTCTGGGGATGGGGAGACACCTGTTATCAACAAGGGGGCCTGAATGAAGCATATTTGTATACCTAACCCTTAACTGTACCCCACAATATCAAAATAAAAAATATTGATTAAAAAAAAAGAAAAGAAAAAATTAACAGCGGGACCTAATCAAGCTAAAAAGCTTAAGCACAGCACAGCAAAAAATAACAACAACAACAAAATAATAATAATCATCAACAGAGTAAATAGACAACTTACAGAATGGGAGAAAATATTTGCAAACTATGCATCTGACAAAAGCCTAATATCCAGACTCTATAAAGAACTCAAATGAATTGACAGGAAGAAAACAAATAGTCCATTAAAAAGTGAGCAGAGGCTAGCTACAATCTCAAAGGAGCACATACAAATGGCCAACAAACATGAAAAATGCTCAACATCAGTAATCATAAGATAAATGCAAACCAAAACCACAATGAAATACCAACTCACACTAGTCAGATTGGCGATTATTTAAAAAAAAAAGAGAGATCTTGGCAAGGATTCAGAGAAAAGGAAACACTCAAACACTGTTGCACTGTTGGTGGGAATGTAAGCAAGTTCAACCCCTGCAGAAGGCAGTTTGGAGATTTCTCAAAGAACTAAAAATAGATTTATCATTTGACCCAGCAATACATATACCCAAAGGAGCATAAATTGTTCTATCGAGAAGATATCTGCACCTACATGTTTATTACAGCACTATTTATAATTGCAAAAACATAGAATCAACCTAAGTGTCCATTAATGGTGGACTGGATAAGGAAAATGTGGTACATAAACACCATGCAATATTACATAGCCATAAAAATAATGAAATATCGTCATTTGCAGCAACATGGATGCAACTGGAGGACATCATTCCTAGTTAATTATCACAGAAACAGAAAACTGAATACTGCATGTTCTTTCTTGCAAGTGGGAATTAAAAACACTGGGTACACATGGCATAAGGGTCAGAATAACAGACAGTAGGGACTACTAAAGAGAAGAGAGAGGAGGGGGGAAAGCGTTGAAAAAATAGCCGTTGACTACCATGCTCACCTCTTGGAGGGGCATGCTCAATAGAAGTTCTAATCTCACTATCACACAACATACCTATGTAACAAAGCAAAACTTATACTTCTTAAATCTAAAAAAAAAAAAAAATTAAAAGAATGATATGAAATGTATTTTTATCCAATAACAGAACTTAAAACATATAAATAAAAGTGAATGAATATAAAGGAAAAATATAAAATCCACAGTTGTAACTGGAAATTTCAACACAGTAACATTGTATAAGTAGAGCAAAAATCAGCAAGAATACACTGCTATAATTCAACTTGACTTGATTGACATTGCTACCAAACTCTACCAAATAATAGTTAAATGCCATTCTATCAAAGTGAACATAGACTACTCACCAAAATATACCAAATATGGGCAACTAAATAAATCTCAATACATTTAAAATAATAGAAATAATGTAAAGTACATTATCTAACAGCATAATCAAATTTAAAACCAATTAAAAATGCCTAAAACATCTCTGAATATTTGAAGCTTAACAATGCATACTTTAATTAAATAGAAGAAGAAATACATAATTTTGAATTCTTAGAAAAGAAGAGTTATCTAAAATCAAATATCTAAACTTCCTCCATAAATATCTAGAAAAAAGGAAAAATAAACTAAAACAGTTATAAAATCATGTAGCAGTCAGAAAGAAAAAATACTTTTGGTTGTAAAAAGAATAAATATAGAAAAGAAGATGCGAAATTATCAAGGGTCAAAGAAGAGAAACAGTATGATTAACTCGATGAAATAAACATGAATGAATGAATGAATGAATGAATGAATGAAATAGTGTTACCTGGGGACCTTAAAAAGGTGGACAAGATTTAACTTCATTGGGGTCGAAGTTTATGTCTGAAATCTTTGTATGGTGTTTTGCACAAATAATGGCATTTTATAACAATTTTTAAAAATTCCAAATATAGAAACTGATACAGAGATTGTCTTCTTAAAGTTTACCATACTCGTAAGCATTTGAAGCAGTGTTTGATCAAAGTTCATCTTGTCCTCAGTCAATACTTTTTCCTAAATATTACGGTAATCCAAAGCTTTTTTCTTTTTTTACTTTAAGCAAGAATGTACACTTTTGCATCTTTTAAAATCTCTTATTTATTAATTTGTACACAAATATTTTTGCACACAGACAAGTAACATAGCAAAATCAGTGACATGAGCTCTGAAATCAGATAATACTTTTTGAATCCTGACACATGCACACACACTCAAGCACATGTAAAAACACTTGAAATAAAAAAGCACATTAACTTTGACTTTACGTCTGATTTTCTCTTAAAATTATAACTCCAGAAATAGTTTATGGAGTTAAAACTAATAAATATATTTTAGCTCCTTATTCAAAGATTCTCATTATAATTGTGTTTCAAAAAGGTAAAAAAGATAAAGATGCAATCAATTTTAATGCACAACAATAAAGTAATAATTTAACTAATTACTACACATGTATAAGATAATGATTAAGACATTAAGGTAATTGTTTTGAGGTTCTTTTTAATGACTCTGATTAAGATTGGAATTTAATATTAAAATCAAGACTTCACAGTATGATTAGAAGTTTATAAAATATTTATATCTACATAATAATTTGCAACCATATCATATCTATACCCATATTTACTTCCAACCTGCCTAGCACCTCTAGTTTCCCTGAACGGAAACTGCCTATGTGATTATTAACTAGCCCCCTTCTTTTATTCAACCAATTGTTTATTCTAGCTTTAACAGTGTATTATTTTATAATCCAAAATTTGTTTTGGATCTCTTGGATAAATGTCCCATGATTGCTCTGACCTCCACCCATCCATACTCTGGTTATGATGGTGGCAACTCTTGAGTATCACACACAGATTCACAAAGTATAAACACTGAGCGGTGAGGGATTCTTCCTTATTATCTTGGAATAATTGAACAGACTGAAGTCCCTAGAAAGTCTATAACACAAGAAAAAAGGAAAAAAAAAACGACAAAAACCTTTCTAGTGGGGGATGAGAGTGGATAATCTAATGGGTCTTTCCTTATTTTTTTACTGCACATCTCTGTGATAGAAGCAAATATAATTTTTATGTAGTTATGAGAAGGAAAATTGAAACAGGGATCATTTTGTGGTATTATATCCCCTTGCACTTGTTCCAACTTCCCTCTGCAATTGCTGTTCACCACTCTGGCGTAATTGCATAGGTCATTTGTGGAAAAGCATAATTATACCTTAAGGTAATGTTCTCTCATGCATTATTAAGTCATGAATGTTTCTAAAGTAGATAGAGGGAGTGAGCTAGGTGACTGAAGAGAAGATATAGATCACGAGGGACCTGGAGTCTAATCTAATCTCTTTGATGCTACCTGCCTGCTTGGTACATTGTCACTAAGCACGATGACCACATTGCATCAACATTTCTTTTTGTGCAGTGATCTCTTTCATTAGGTTGAGGACTTCTTGATGGCAGTAATGGGTTCTAAATCATCTGTGTTTTCCCAGGACCTAGTACATTGCCTAGCACTGAGCACAAAGGCAGTGAATTTTGCTGAGTGAATGTTGAGGTGTTTGCCAAGAAAAAAAAGTGAAATGGATTTTTCTTGTCAAATTATACTCTCTACAAAGACATCAAGACCAGCAAAGAGGATAGCTTTAAAGTCTACTGGAAACTGAGTTTTCACAAAGAAGAAACAAATATAGAGTGGAAAAAGGTTAGATGTGGAGACAGAGCTGGTTTGAATGATTTCACTCCAATGAATACCAGAACTCTTATAAATAAAAAGATGGATCACTATACCAATTGTTGTGATTAGCGTCAGATTCAAATAAAGTCATATATTCAAAAGTGGAAGATGCAGTTTCAGGTTCACAGAAGGGTTTGGTCAAAATACAAATAATTATACTTAGCTAGTATATGCTAGGCATGGTACATGGTTATTTACAGTCAATACATCTTGTTTAATCAAATTATCATAAATTAATTTAATTAAATAACTGTGATGTCATAACATGCCACACAGTGTGTTGGGTCCTTTGGTGCAACAATAAACAAGACAAAGTTAAGTGGGAAAGTCAGGAAAGTAAACGGGCATATCATAATACCATCCACCATACTTCACTTCTATCAAATTTATTAACAGGTGAAATTTCTCTCTGATTTACTTCTACATTAATAGTTTACTTCTTACATTAATAGTTTAATCCCATCAAGAAGAACATATGGTTGAAAATTAAGTAGACTTGGGTTAATAGGTGGAGATATTTTAAGCACCCGTAATAGAGCTTGGCACATATAAGGGCTCTGTAAATGTCAGCTGTATTTTTACATAGAGAAATGCCTGTAGATTTCAGTCTTCTTATTTACAAAATAGTATTATACATATAAACAAATTAAAGTGGGAAAATGGGAGAGAGACTGTGGGGCTCCAACTTTCTATATCGTGGTCAAGGAAAACTTTCTCAAAAGGCTGCATGAGAAAATACTGAATGAATAGAAGAAGAAAGAAAAAAATACATGGAGGACTCCCCTCCCCAAATGGAATTAACTTATTAAAAATTGTGTATTTATTCTTGCATGTTTGAATTTCAGTAACCTTCAAAGTACTCTCCATTTGGTGCAATACACCTATCAAGACACTTTTTTCCACTGCTCAAAACAGTTTTCGAACTCGTCAATTTGGATGCCTTTTAATGCTTCTTCTGTTCTGCTTGTTTGTTTAGTTCACCTCTTCTACATCAGCAAAATGTTGCCCTTGGAGGACTTTTGCATCCGGAGAAACAACAAAAAAAGTTTTTCGGGGAGAGATCAGGTGACTAGGGAGGATGGGGCACGGGGGTCATGCCATTTGGGGTCACAAACTTGATGTGGGCAGATGTATTGTCATGGTGGAAAAACCAGTCACCTGTTTGCCACTACTCGGGACAGTTCTTCCGCAAATCATGATGCAATCATCTCAAAACTTCCAGATAAAAACTTCGGTTGACTTTCTTATCTAAAGGAAAAAAATTCCAAGTGTACTACAAGGGGCATGCCCTCCAAAAGATAATTTCAGCTTTGCTTTTTTCTGGTAGGAAGAACATTTCAGTCAGAGGGAATAACATAAGAAGACGCTGAACATGGGAATAGATGGTGTGCCCAGGGTCAACCTACAAGTGACAAGATGTCATCTGACACAAAGAAGGTGTCCAAAAATTTTCAATATTATTTAAATTTGCACAATTATTTAGCTTTCATAAATTACTTTTTTACATATTAGTTAATTGGTTTCACAATTTTTCAGGATGCTGTTGCATAAAATAGTGAATATGTTTAAGGATTTGTTTCAGATCACACAGTAATGGAGAAAATATTTGAACCTATATTTTCTAACTCTGTCACTCATTCTATAGTAACTGAACTCCCCTTCTTTCTCTCTTTGTTTATATTTTATAATCAAAATATTTCTAGGATCCTCTCTCTCCTAGGTTTAAATATTGAAAATATCAGTATATCTATAAACTACATGTTAACTTAAGTCTTACATAGTTGTAAGTCCTCTCCATACAATATACTTTCATTTGAACAAACATTCTCAGGGCAAAGTTTATTTTAAAAGAGACTGGATTATAGGATGTTTTAGTTTTTGATAGAGTAAGGTTTTTCTTTCCAATTCCTTAGATCACATTCTACTTTTGGCTGCCTTCTCCTTCTACAATCTGTCGAAGCCCTCTGTGGAACAATAGTGTCTGCAAGTTTATGGCATCATCACAAATCATAGAGGTGGCTGTTGGACTCACATTTACAATCTACGGGTGTTCACACTGGCTTATTCTTGGCAAGATGTGGCTGCTGCACGGCTCATAAACAGGCTTCTGAAATAGCTCTGACAGAGAAAAATGCTCATGATGTTCTGGTCCAGATGCTCTCAGGGATCAAAGACTCCCTGGCTATGAGCAGTCCCCTTGGAAGCTGTGTGGTTGGCTTTGCTAGATTTTATGCTTCCCTGAATGTCACGGATAATATTATCTGGGCATCCTCTGTATAGACAGGAAAGAGCTCTCTTTGTATCCTATACCTTCTCAGACTAGAGTGAAAAAGAGACAGGTATATCAAAGTTTGAATCCAAACACAGTCACTTTCTAACTATGCATTTGCACAAGTTATTTAGCTATGCTGCTCTTCCATTTCTGCAACTGAAAATCAGAAGTAACATATCTGCTTTTTCCCTTCCATCCCCCTGTTCCTTCCTCCCTCCCTCTCCCCCTGTCTCTCTCTCTCTTTCTTTGAAAAATTAAATTGGTTTTAATTTGGAAACAATTTCTTGTCTGGTCTTTGGTGTATGTAGTTGAGAAGTAATAAAAACATCTCCTTTCCCTCAAGAGGTGGTAAACAGATCCTTGTAGGTTTTTGAAGTCTGATTCCTTCTTGTTCTGGAAAAAATCAATGACTTTGACACTTTTGTGGGTGATAATGTAGACACTCTCATTTTAATTTTTTTAAATTTTAAACTAATTATAGACTCATCTTGCAAATATACTATATAGAGTTCTTGCTCACTTTTTACTCATTTTCCTCAATGGTGGCATTTTATATAATTATTACAAGATCACAACCAGGAAAATGTTGTTGACACAATACAATAAAATAGCTATTTTTAGGGGTTCCATGTGATATTTTGAAGTCCATATTCTACTACTCACTTTTTCTTACAGTAGAATTTCCATCTGAAGGAGTAGTCCTATACAGAGAGACGGGACCTCTCTTAGTATTTGGACAAAGTCTTCATACTACAAACAAGGAACACTTGGGCAAAGAAGGATTGTAGAATATCACTGAGGTTTGAAGTCTAATGTCTTTTCTCTTTCTCCTCTTTGATTTACCCATATTGTTTAACTTCCAAGAGGGTACAACACACATAGAAGTGTTAGAAACATGCCTGAGTCTGTCCTGAGGGACGACGCATTATCTGAAATTGCTGGTCACTTAATGTCCAGAACATGACCACAGAAATCTTCTTTAGGTGGACATTTACTGTCAGCAGGAAATACAACAGAAGGAGTGGTTCTGACATTTAAAACCAATGGCCTTGCTTCCTAGAAAATGATGTGGCCTAGCAAGTGTTCTGAACTCTAAAAATCAACTTTTCTTTCCTTAATACAGAGAATTTCAGTCTAGGAAAGATATAAAGAGATAAAGGCAGAAGGTGAATGAAGGAATATAGAAAGTCCTCTTCAGCATTTACTTCATGATGTTTCTTAGAACATTTTATAAATCAATACAGTTAAGTCACTCAACTCAGTGTTGGGAAATGTAGTAGTTATTCATTAAAAAATAAAACCTTTCTCCTATTTCATATTTTCTTCAAGAAGATAAGACTTAACAATAAAAGATAAGACTTCAAAAGATAAGACTTAACAATACCTAGGCACTCTTGCTGCCAGTTTCATGGCAGTCTGAGATCATGCAGAGCAAATGCAGTTTTGTTTCATTTTTTTTACCACCTGAAGGCTGGGGTGAGCAATGTGATCACCTACTCTGAGACGGGGTATTTCTGGCAGCAAGTAGTAAAGTCAGTAGCCCATGATGGCAGTGATGGCAACAGTGTTACTACTAGACAAGTCTTGCACCGTGTGCATAGGGTTGTGTCCTAGCTGCTTATTTGCAGTCAAGTAGCATCAATTTCAAGACATCTGATCCTCTCAGAGATTCTGTGAGCATTGTAGTATAATAAATATTTCTTTTCCGACTTAAGATAGCTAGATTGATTTTATTTTTTAAACAAAGACCTTGGTTAATATACTTTAAAAGGCTCTATTTTATCTAAATAATAAAATGTGGTATATTAACATGGCAGCTAACAATCTACATGAATTACCTTCTAGGACATCTCCTGTCTTATCTCTTATTCTGACCTATATCCTGCCTTTTCAATTCACATTCTTCCCCAGAGTTGCTTGAATATCATCCATTCCATTTAGAGAAAGACTTGGTTCAAATAAATTTGTCTTTTATTGAGTTGACGCTGTGTCCTTAGACTTTATACCAAACAGTTCTCTGATTGTATGTGTGTGTTTAAAATAATTATTGAACACCTACTAGTTTCCAGTCACTTTTCTAGGCTACTTAGGTTTACAACTTTCACTCATATCATTAGATTGAGTGTGAATTGGAAAGTGGTAATAAAGATGTATGTTTGAAATATATAGTTTCATATAGGATCTTTTGGAAACATGTCATTACTAGTGAGTTAATAAGAAAAATAAAAGTCTTCGAGGAGGAAATGTTGGAATTAGAACATGCATTTTGACCAAGAGTCAGCCATCAAAAACAAACAGGCTAACTCTGTAGAAAATTTTCTAAGCAGAGGAGTAGTAAAGGCAAAAATCCTGAGAGAGAACAAAACTCAGTATCATGAAAAATCAAAAGAAGTTTCATGTATCTGTAATATAGTGGATAAGGGTGACGGTAGTAAAAGTTGTGTTCAGACAGAAAGGAAATCGCTGCAGTGTTGTAGCATAGATGAGCAGTGAGAATTTAAATGCTGATCTGATTTTACTTCTCAATAATAAGGTTCCAAAATTTTGTGTATCCCAGTCAAAGTGGACTTGGGCCACCCTCAGAAATAAGCACAATTGATGGTGGTTAAGGAACTGACTGAGAGGTCATGGTGCAACTTCAAGTGCTGTAGAAGGCAAGAGATGTTTGTTCTCTGTAAGGAGTCACATGGCTAGAAACGAGACTTTCTAATTAGTCATCCCTGTTAGGAAAAATCTGTTAAGTTTGTGGCCAAAGCTATTTTATAGGGTCTGCAACAGATTTGCCTCCTTAAACTATTAATAAAAACAATAGCAAATGTCATTGTATTATTTTCCTGTTTCCTCTTCTTTCTCTTCACTTCCATCCATCTTCTCTTGACTCTATTATTGCCTTCCTTCTCATTGTAGATATCTCAGCACCATTTTTTAAACTTGTATTATATCTAATATCCATAGCCACTTTGTGAGGAATGTATAATTATTCCAATTTTACAGTTTAAAAAACTGAGTCTTAGAGAAGTAAATACCATGAAAACTTAACTTAGTTGGCACATGGTGGAATCGGAATGTGAACCCAGTACCCTTCTGGTCTCAGAGTCTGAGATTATTTCTATATTTTATCATGCCATGCTCTCTTTTACCCAAGAGACTACACATATTACCCTTCTGCTTGATCACCTTTTTCTATTTCTTACTGATCTGTCAAATCTCAGCTTGGTATTACTGCCTCTTAAAAGCATGTTCTTAAGTTCATTTATATTCTAGATTTGTTCAGGCACAATTCTATGCAGTCCCTCATAGTTGCTCCACTATGTGTGCCCTAAGACCGTTAAAGTACATATTGTATTTACTGTATTTATCAATTTACAAATTGATAAATGTCCAAATTGATAAAATTTAATAAAGTTTGGACATTTGATAAAATTACGAGTTGATAAAATGTCCAAAAAAACAAACAAAATTAATTAGTTTATTTACAATTACTTAAAAGTAGGATCTAGAATAAAATGCATTGGGATATTTTCTGGTGAAATTTGTTCTCTGTCTGGTATGTTGGGAGCAAGCTTACACCTGTAATAGAGAGTAAGAGATGGAGAATAACTTTTATTGAGCACCTATTAGGTTGCAGAACCTGTATGGGAATTACAGATACAGAGAACCTAGGAGACAGTCTGAATTCTCAAGGACTATCAGCCTAGAAAGAAAGACAGTCACACAAGTTAACCATTTGTATGTTGTGTAATGACTTCCTACTAAAAAAAAAAAACATGCTCAAGATTCCAAAAAAGAGAAACAGCAGAAGAATTCTGATAATGCATTAGAGATTTCCTCAAAGCAAAATCAACAGGTAATAAATCTAACTTCTCAATTCCCTTTAATTTCTTAGAATAATTTTTTCAGGTTTTTTATTTTTCTCTGCATCCTCAGTTTTTGTCTGACCACTTGGCACAGAACATGCACTCAGTACATGGTTGTTATAAGACTAGTAGGTGACAAAATACTTTCAGATTGTCTGTGGACTGTCAACATAACCCTCATGCTTCCTTCTCCTTTTACAAATGAAGAAACCAAAACCCAGATGGCTGATGTCACTTTGTAAAGATCAGACAAATATTTAATGATGTAGCTGTAAGCAGAACCTAGGGCTTGTGACTCCCAGTCCAGTGATTTTCTGCTAAAAATTGCATGAAAATTACCTAACTCTAGTTTTCAATGGAATAAAAAATAAATTATACAGTTGGGAGCTGTGCAGCATGGCGACTACAACATAGTATACACTCTGTAAATGTTTGCTGAATTGAATGGAGTTAGAAATTGGAAAGATTCATAAAGATGCTCTAGTCTAGTACAACCCCTCGTTTTGCCTTGATAGGGAAAGCAAGGGCAGGCACTGGGAAATGACTTTGCCAAGGTCATGGGGTTCATCCGCCACAGCGCAATGGCAAGAACCCTGAGCCCTTTGCCTCTTTGCCAAGACTCTCTTCCTTACATTGCTATTGGAGTGTGAATGAGGTCCTATAAGCTGTGTCTGTGGGTAAAGAGGTGTGACATTGTTTAAAGTCATTTCATTGTAAGCTCAGTGGCAAGCAGCTGAGTAGGAAAAGACAGTAATTCAAGTTGTCAGGGCCCTTAGAAACCTGCTCTAGGGTGTTGTATTCATAATGGAAAGAATTGAAATGCTTAAATGTGGTTATTCTTGGGCCTATTCTGAAACCAAGAGTGTGTATCCTCAGCAGGCTTAATGCAGACAATTACAGTTAAATCCAGGCCTCCAGACAAGCTAAATTTCCAGGGCCTGGTAAATAACTCTGCGTTCACCATCTCTTCATGCTGGGTGCTGTCGGCATAAGGCAGGGGACAGGAAAACAACTGCAAACTCTTTATTCCTTTGCCATCATCGCTAGAAAGTCCTTATCTTCCTATCTCAATTGTTACTTCAGGGGGCACATAAAACACACCCCAAATCTCTAATAGTGTAGAGTCATCCTGAGCCATTCACTCTATGTTTTCTTGCCCTACAAACTTATTTTAGTCACAAAGGACCTTCCAAGGGCAAGAACACATTAATCAATAGAAGGACCTCATGGGTCTCATTTAGCACTGCAGTTATGTGGGAGGGAAGAAAGACAATCACAAGTGGGAAGAAGCTTTATCTTCCCCTCTCACCCTAGTCAAGGAGCCCTAGTGTGCTCTTTTCTGTGTCTTTGAATCCTTCCTTGATCCATATGGGTGCTCTTCTTTTATACAGAGACAAGAGACAGAAAATAGGCAACATCAACATTGAATTCACCCCTCATTTTTAGCAGATTATAAAGGTAAAGCTTTACAAAGTAGTATATCTGCTAAAAGTCACTGTTCATCCAGTGTGATCTTTTTTTATTTTCAATAAGGAAACTGAGTTCTAGAAAGAATGAATGTCTTGTCTCTAGTCATCCTAAAAATCGACTTCAGAGCAATATTAAATATCAGGATTTCTGTATCTACAGGGCTGTTTACCCTGCACCTAGCTGATGTCTGATTTTTCTAGATTGTCTTAATTATGTTAATAAATGTGAATATAAGCACATCAAACTTCTTTTGCAGCAATGCTTACAGAGCATTTGAATTACACAAACATAAAACCCTTCTCTATTTTATCCATAGTGCTTATTTCACCCCAAAAGTCACTTAACCACCCAATTTACTTACAAATCATGCCTCTGAAACACGTCTGTTTGTTCCCCTAATACCAAATGTATCTTCAAGAAAAAGAGGTTTGAGACCGTGGAAGAATGTTCGAATTCATGGTTCGAATATTGCGTAGGGCAGCATCGAGGAAAATTCTCACTTTGGAATTGTCTCTTGGTTCTCCTAGGACCAGCTT
This sequence comes from Cephalopachus bancanus, assembly GCA_027257055.1. Taxonomy (NCBI): domain Eukaryota; kingdom Metazoa; phylum Chordata; class Mammalia; order Primates; family Tarsiidae; genus Cephalopachus; species Cephalopachus bancanus. The sequence goes on from JAPVLO010000072.1 coordinate 19,233, forward strand.
GTGCTTTAAGACAAGTGCCGGTATGAAGTTCAACAGTGTAACTTCCTCATTGTGAACAGTGGTCAAAGTATGGAGCTACTCTGCTTCTGAGTTCCCTCATCTGAAACATGAAGATAATTGATAGCCCTTCAGTGGGCTGACATGGTGATTATTAACTATCTGCCCGTTTTCTTCATCTTTAATTGTTAAAGGTGGTGGGTTTGTCAATTCATTTTTATCACCCTACCAACTGGGATAGACTTACAAATGGCAAGCATTCATATGAGTTTAAAAATTGGAGTCATAACTAATAGAAACTGCCTTCTGCCTCTGCCTTCCGAGCAGCTGGAACTACAGGCATGCGCTACCACACCCGGCTGATTTTTTTATTTATTGTAGAGATGAGGTTTCGCCTAGTTGCCCAAGTGGGTCTCGAACCCATGGGCTCAGGCAATCGACTCACCTCAGTCTCCCAAGGCACGGGATTACAGGCTGAGCCACTGAGCCTGGCTCCTTTTCTTTCTTTCTATCTTCTTTCTTTCCTTTGTCCTTCTTTTTATTCTCTCTGTTTTTCTTTTTTTGTTTTTCTTTGTTTTTTGAGTCAGGGTCTCACTGTCACTCAGGCTGGAGTACAGTGTCATGGTCATTATGATCACAGGACACCTCAGCCTCTGCTTCCTGGGCTCAAGCGATTCTTCTACCTCAATGTACCAACTGGCTGGGACTACAGGCACGAGCCACTATGCCTGACTAATTTTTTTTATTTTTTGTAAATAAAAAATAAATCATTTTTTTGCAAATAATGAATAAATAAATGAATAATTGAATAAATAAATAAAGAGGAGGTTTTGCTATTTTGCTCAGGCTGGTCTCGAACCCTTGGGCTCAAGCAGTTCACCCACCTTGGCTTCCCAAAATGCTGGGATTGCAGGTGTGAAGCATCATGCCTGGCTAGGACTACGTTTTCTTGGAGTGGAGGTTAAAATGTTAACATGTGTTGGTGTGTCTAAACCAGGCTTGACTATTTTTCTTTCTGTCATTCTTTTCAGGATTCACACAGTTCCAGTTATCTTTATTTGATGCAATCTTCATTGATGCAAGAGGATGAATTCTCTGGTTGCCTACTACCTGGAACTAAGTTAGGAGCTGGCAGATGTTCTTTGACTTTATCTTTCTTTTATATATATATATATATATATTTTTTTTTAATTTTAAAATTGTGGGCTACAATTCAGGATTAGGTATACAAATACTCACTGTGTAGGTACCCTTGTTGATGAGGTGTGCCTCCCCTTCCCCAGGCAGATTCCCAGTACTGCCAATCCTGTCTACCCACCCTTTCACCAATTCCCTCCCCCCACAGTTTCCCGCTACTGTCAATCCTTTTTTTATAATATTACGATAGATGTTCAAGGTCCACTTTTAAGTGAGAACATGTGATACTCAGTTCTTTGTTTCTGTGAAAGATCACTCAGTATTATAGACTCTAAGTCCATTCAGGTTGCTGTGAAGCTCATGATTTTGTTCTTCTTTATGGCTGCATAATATTCCACTGTGTATATGTACCACATGTTTTTTTCCAGTCCTTGTTTGATGGGCAGCACAGATGATTCCATGTTCTTGCTATTGTGAATAATGCTATGATAAACATACGTGTGCAGGTATCTTTTTTATAGAGTGATTTGATTTCTTCTGGGTATTTTCCCAGTAGGGAGATTGCAGGGTCATATGAAAGGTCAATTTTTAGAACTTTTAGGAATTGCCACACTGTTTTCCACAGAGGCTGTACTAATTTACACTCCCACCAACAGTGTAGAAGTGTTCCCTTTTTGCCACATCCTATCCAGCATCTGTTATTTTTTGAATTACTGATGATGGACATTCTGACTGGAGTTAGGTGGTATCTCAGTGTAATTTTAATTTGCATTTCTTTGATGACAGGTGAGGCTGAACATTTTTTCATGTATCTGTCGGCTGCTCGTATGTCTTCACCTGAGAACTGTCTATTCATATGTTTTGCCCACTTTGTAATGGAACTGTTTGTTTTTTTCTTTTCAGCACGTTTGAGTTCCTTGTAGATCCTGGATGGTATACCTTTGTCAGACATAGAGTTGGCAAATATTTTTTCCCAGTCTGTGGACTGTTACCCTGCTCTCTTGATTGTTTCTTTGGCTTTGCAGAAGCTTGTCAGTTTGATGATGCCCCACCTGTCTATCTTATCACTTATGGCATGGGCACTTGGATTTTGGTCAGGAATTGGTTGCCAGTTCCAATTTCCATAAGAGTGTCTCCTGCATTTTCTAAGGTTCTCATAGTTTGAGGTTTTATGTTTAGGTCTCTGATCCATTTAAAGTTGATTTTTGTGTATGGGGATAGGTAGGGGTCCTGTTTCAATCTTCCGCTTGTGGTCAGGCAGTTTCCACGGCACCATTTACTGAATAGGTTCTCCTCTCCCCAGTGGTTGGTGGTGGAGGTTTTGTCAAAGATGAGTTGGTTGAGAAATTGTGGTTTTGCTTCTGGAATCTCAATTCTATTCCATTGGTCAATATGCCCGTTCTTGTACCAATACCAGGCTGTTTGGATTATTGTAGCTTTGTAATAAAGTTTAAAGTCTGGGAGTGTGATAGCTCCTGCTTTTTTTTTTCTGAGGATTGTTTTGAATATTCGTGGTCTTTTATATTTCCATATGAATTCCCATATTGTTTTTTCTAGGTTTGATAAGAATCTTGTTGGTAATTTGATGGATATTGCATTTAAATCTGTAGATTGCCTTAGGTAGAATGGACATCTTAACAATGTTGATTCTTCCAATCCATGAGCAAGGGATATTTTTCCACTTGTTTGTGCCATCTTTGATTTCTTTGAGTAGTGTTTTTGTAGTTTTCTTTGTAAGGTCTTTCACATCTCTGGTTAGGAAGATGTCAAGATATTTCGTTTTTGTGTGTGTGGCTATTGTGAATGGAATTGTGCTTTTTATTTGGGTTTCTGTTTATTTATTATTAGGTGTATAGAGATGTGATCTTGTTTTGCACATTTATTTTATACCCTGAGACTTTGCCAAAGTCCTTTTTCAGTGCAAGGAGGTTTTTGACAGATTCCCTTGGGTTTTCGAGGTATTGAATTATGTCATCTGCAAAGAGGGATAACTTGATTTTCTCTTTTCCTATTTGAATACCCCTGATCACTTTCTCTTGTCTGATTTCTCTAGCTAGAACTTCCAAAACTATGTTGAACAGGATGGGTGAGAGTGAGCATCCTTATCTTGTTCCTGTTTAAATGGTTCCAATTTCTGTGTGTTCAGCAATATGCTGGCTGTGGGTCTCTCGTAGATGGCTCTTACTATTTTGAGGTATGTTCCATCTATGCCTAGATGTTGGAGGGTTTTTATCAAGAAGGGGTGCTGGATTTTATCAAAAACTTTTTCTGCGTCTAATGATATAATCATGTGGCTTTTGTTTTTACATCTGTTGATGTATTTAATTATGTTTATAGTCTTACAAATGTTCAACCAGCCTTGCGTCCCAGGGATGAAGCCTACTTGGTTGTGGTGAATGATTTTTGGTATGTGTTGTTGAATCTGGTATGCTAGGATCTTGTTGAGGATTTTAGTATCTATGTTCATAGAGGATATTGGTGGGTAGGTCTCATTCTTCGTTGGATCTTTACCTGGCTTGGGTATCAATGTGATGTAAGCTTCATAAAATGTTCTGGGTAGACTTTCACCTTTCTCAACCACCTGGAATACTTTCAATAGGATTGGTATCAGTTCCTCCTTGTATGTTTTGTAGAATTCTGCTGGAAAGTCATCTGGTCCAGGACTTTTTTTTGTAGGTAGTTTTCTTAGGACATAGTCAATTTCCTGGATTGTTATTGGTCTATTTAGGGTCTCAATTTCTTCTTGCTTCAATCTGGGGAGTTTGTGTGATGTCAGAAAGTCCTCCATTTCCTTTAGGTTTTCAGGGTTTTTTCCATACAAGTGTACACAGTAGCTTCTGATAATCTTTTGTATTTCTTCAGGGTCAGTTGTGACTTCATCTTTTGTGTTTCTGATTGAGTTTATTTGGGCTTTTTCTCTTTTTTTCTTGGTCATTTTAGCTAGAGGACCATCTATTTTGTCTATCCTTTCAAAGCACCAGCTTTTTGTTTCATTGATTTTTTGTATTATCTTTTTGTCTTCTATGTCCTGGGTTTGGGCTTTTATTTTGGTGATCTGAATTCTTTGCTGAAGTTAGGGTTTTGCTGGTCTTGCTTTTCCAGCTTTCTTGGGTGACTTGCTAGGCTGTGAACTTGTGATTTTTCCATTTTCTTCATGTATGTTTGTAGAGATATGAATTCCCTTCTTACTACTGCTTTCATGGCATCCCAGAGGTTTTGGTAAGATGTTTCTTCATTTTCATTTGTTTCCAGTTATCTTTTAATTTCTGTTTTGATTTCCATGTTGACCCAGGAGTTGGTTAGCATCATGCTGTTTAGTGTCCATGTCTTAGTGAGTTTTGGGGGAACTTTGTTGGTGTTGGTATTTATTTTTATTTCACTGTGGTCTGAGAAGGTGCATGGCAAAATTTCAATCTTATGAAATTTTTTAATATTTGACTTATGGCCAAGGATGTGGTAGAACCTAGAGTATGTTCCACATGGTGATGAGTAGAATGTATATTATGTGGTTGTTGGGTGGAGTGTTCTGTAGGTATCAATTCAGTCCATTTGGTCAAGAGTCACATTGAAATTCCAGATCTCCTTGCTTATTTTTGTCTTGATGATCTGTCTAGGGTTGAGAGTAGGGTATTAATGTCCCCAGCTATGATAGCGTTAGAGTCAATATCTTTTTTAAGTTTGCCTAGAAGCTGCTTTATGAAAGTTGGTGCTTCTAAGTTGGATGCATATATGTTTAGGATGGATATTTCTTGTTGATGGATTGAACCTTTTATCATTATGTAGTGACCTGTATCTTTTTAAAATTTTGATTGCTTAAAGAGTATTCTGTCTGATATTAAGATCACAATTCCTGCTCTCTTTCATCTTCGTTTGTCTGAAATTTTGCTTCCCATTCTCTTATTTTGAGTCTGTGAGTGTCCTTTCTGGTGACACGAGTTTCTTGGAGACAATATATTGTTGTCTCATGATATTTTATCCATTTTGCCATTCTCTGTCTTTTCAGTAGTGCTTTAGTCCATTCACATTCAGGCTAATTATTGGAATGTGAGAGTTTATCCCTGTCATGATGTTCTTATAGAGTTGTTTTTGTACTTGTTTGTTTGTTGTCCTTTTGATTTGGGGGTTGATTTATGTGTGTTTTCAATCTTTTTCCTGCACTCTTCTTGTGAAGAACACTGCCATTCTTTTTTGTTTTTTCTCTGTTTAATACTTTCTTGAATGTTTCTTATAGTGCTGGTCTAGATGCAGCGTAAGTTCTTAGGGATTGAATGTCTGGGAAAGATTTTATTTCTCCCTCACTGATGAAGCTTATCTTAACTGGGTTGGTTATTCTTGGTTGAAATTGTTTTTCTTTGAGAATGTTGAAGACTGGACTCTTGAGTTCTCCTAGCCTAAAGTGTTTCTGTACATAAATCTGCTCCTATTCTAATTGGTCTTCCCTGGTAGGTAGTCTGGGCTTTTTCTCTTGCAGCCTTCAGAATTTTTTCTTTTATACCTACTTTGTTTAGGTAAATTATTATGTGTCTGGGAATTGGTCTTCTCATTTGTTGTCTTGCAGGGGTTCTCTGAATCTTTTGTGTTTGAGTGGTTACAACACTGATGAGATGAGGGAAGTTTTCTTGAATAATTTCATGGAATGCTTGTTCCAGGGTTGTCTCTGTCTCTCTTTCTGTCTCAGGAAGTCCAGTTACTCTTAGGTTCAGCCTCTTGAAATAATCACTCATCTCTTGAAGGTTTTACTCTGTCTTTTTAAACTTCTTTTCTATGTTTTTGACAGTTTGTGTTAATTCTATATTTGGGTCCTCAAACTCTGAGATTCTTTCTTCTGATTGGCTAATTCTACTTTTTCCATGCTTATCAGTTTGTCATTTATTTCATTCACAGTATTCTTTACTGCTGTTATCTCAGTTATCAACTCCTTCCTACTTTCCTTTTGTCTCTCCTCAATTCTATTTATTCTCTCTATTAATGTCTTGATATCCAGGTTTGTAGTTTGAGACCAGTCATTCTGAGGGTTCTTCATTGTTTGCATTCCAAAGTCTGTTTTCTCAGTGTCTGACCTCCCAGGCGTCTGTGTGAGACTCATATTCTTCTTTTGGTTTTTCTTTACTTGTGTAGATTCCCCTCCACACATTCCCCCCCCCCCTTTTCTTTAATTCTGTTGTTCAGGTATGGCAGGGTTGCTTTTACTTCTGTTTGCTCAGTATCCTATTCTTCCTTATGTGGCTTTGTTTAATTTTGAAGCTGTACTGTGGGTTTGGGGCTGTACTTTTTGCAGTTTTGAGATTTAATTGAGGGGGGAGCTGTGATTCAAAACCTATCTGCACATCCCAGTATCCACCGACATGTATATGGACACCCTAGAACCCACTTACAGACTGCCTTACAGTCTGTCCATGCAGTGGGGATATAGGTTTGCTCCCTGGAAGCATATGAGATAAGAAAAAGAAAAACAATGGAAAAGGGAAGGGGGGGCAAAAGGAAGGTGGTGAGAGAGATGGGTAAGAGGGAAAACAGACAGATGTACCAACTAACAAATGAAGAGACACAAAGACAGAAAATAGTAAAAAAAAAAAAAAACAAAAACCAAAACAAACCCTAAAACATAAAGATAATCATACAAACACACAATTCAGCAAAACCTCCCTATTGATGTACTCTTCCCATACACAAACAGGAAGTCTAAAGAAAAGAAAAAAAATCAGTAAAATGACAGAAGCAAAGTAAATACAAAAATGTTCGCAAAAACAGAAAGAGAAAAAAACTAAAACAAAAAACAAACAAAAATGAGCAAAACAGACAAACATAAAACAAGGAACCAAACTCACTCTGAGGTCATTCCTGTGAGTACAACATCGTTTCAGTTCTGTTCTCTAGCTCTCAGCACAGGCTGATACGCTTACGACTTGGTTCAGATGCCCCAGGTTTACTGTGGGAGGAGAGTGGATCAGATTTGAACTCACCCGGCTTGCTGCCTGTCAAGTCTTCCACTCAGATCTGACCTGTGTCTTATCTATCATGGTGGAGGGGCTTCTGTCTCTCTCAGTTTGATGAGATTACCTTAGGTCCCAAGTTGGAGGCTGAGCGGATCTGGGTGGAGCTGGGCGCGGAGCTTGTCAGGGCAATGCAGGTCTCGCCTGGCCCTGGGACAGAGAAAATTGCTGCGATCAGCATCTCCTCACTGGACACGGGGCTCCTCTCTGGCTCTCCGCCATCCTCTCTCTCCACTGATCAGATCTGGGGTTCCAGCTGATCTGCTATAATAAGTGATGGTGTGGGCCAGGCGCCAGGTGATGAGAATTAGCTAGATTTGGCAGGCTGTTCACAGGGGTGTCCTGCGAGCAGCAGATGATCTTGCACATGCCTACACTCCAATCTCAGGGTGGTGAGGGCTTGCAGTCACCCTCAAAGGGGGACCCAGATGCATGAACACGAGTCTCCCCTCAGACCAACTTTCACTCTTCCACCAGTGCAGGTCTACTCATGCAGAGAGTCTTTATGGACACTTGCTTTTGCAGAGATTCTCAGTCTGACCTGTCCAGTCGCCATCTTCAACTTTGTCTTTCTTTGCTTCAAGTGATGAGATTTGAGTTTCTGGCTTGATGATGATGAAGAAATAGCTTAAACTACTTTATAACAAATAACAAACAAACAAAAAAGAAATTTTTGTTCAGCAAAATTTAGACTTTCCCGAAACTGATGAAAGGAGCCCACCAAATAGTTCAGGTGAGGTTGCTTATTTCTACAGTGGAGCTTGACACCAAAACCTTGGCATATATCATTGTCTGCATATATTTTCTTTCTGGGGGAAAAAAGTGGTGGAGCAAGGAAAAAACAGATTATTTGTTGACTTTTAGCCAAAATACCTAAAGTACTATTTTGTACCTGATGTAATCAAACCCCGACTCATTATTTGCATCATTCTCCATTAGAGCAAATACTATAGTAACTTTTTACAGGTCTCCCCATTGAGACCTGTCAAATGTCTAGTACACATTTTGGAAACATATGTGTTCAATAAACACTTATAAAATATAAATAAGCAAATAAATGAATCAAATTACTTAATTACTAATTTTTTTAATGTGCCAGTACAACTTACTTTAATTATTATTATTAATTTTTTTGAGGTGAAATTTTACTCTGTCGCCCAGACTGGAGTGCAGTGGCATGCTCTTGGCCATTGAAGCCTCGACCTGCTGGGCTCCAGCGATCCTTCCGCCTCAGCCTTACAAGTAGCTGGAACTATAGGTGCATGCTCCCACACCCAGCTAATTTTTGTTTTTTTAATTATAGAGACAAGGTCTCACCAAGTTGCCTGGGTGGGTCTCGAACCCATAGGCTCAGACAATCCACTCGCCTCGGCCTCCCAAAGCGCTGGGATTACAGGCTGAGTACCGAGTCTGGTCTGAATATTTTTTAAACACAGAGATCCAATCATTTAGGAATGTGCAATTATTTTTCATTGGACACTTGTCAATATGACAGTCACATAAGAGGAATAAAAATAGGAAGGCACTGAATGACAATGAAAAAAGCAAGAGAACATTTTAATTTATTTTCAATACAACTATTACCAACTTTTAAATTTATTTATTTTTTTACAGTTTTCTTTTTCATTTCATTTAATTTTTTTTAATTTTAAAGATGTGGGGTACAATTCAGAGTTAGGTATACAAGTGGGCCATTGTACAGGTAAGGTTTGGGCCTCCCTTTGGTCCCCACTTTGCCTGGTTTGACCAGATACTCTTATTGATGTTATGTGTCCCCACTCCCTCCTTTGGCAGTGTCCCATTTTTCATGATCTAGTCCAGTACTGGTGGATAATACAGTTGGTTCCATGTTTTTGCTATTGTAAATAGTGTGGCAATAAAAATGCATGTGCAGTTATCTTTTTTGTAGAGTGATTTAAGTTTCTCTGTGAATATTCCCAGAAGGGGGATTACAGGGTCATATAGAAGGTCAATTTCTAGTTCTTTTAGGAATCACCATGCTGTTTTCCATAAAGATTGAACTAGTTTGCATTCCTACCAACAGTATAGAAGTGTTCTCAGCATCTGTTGTTTTTTATTTTATTGATGATGACCTTTCTTACTGGAGTTAGGTGGTACCTCAATGTGGTTTTGATTTGCATTTCTCTGAAGATTGGCGAGGCTGAGCATTTTTTTTCACGTGTCTGCTGGCTGCTCATACATCTTCTTTCAGGAATTGTCTACTTATGTCTTTTGTCCACTTTTAAATGAGGCTGTTTGCTTTTTTTTCTTTCAGCACGTTTGAGTTCCTTGTAAATTCTGGAGGTTAGGTCTTTGTCAGATATGCAGTTGGCAAATATTTTTTCCCATTCTGTGGGCTGTCTCCCTGCTTTCTTTTGCTTTGCAGAAGTTTTTCAGTTTGATAAGGTCCCACTTGTCAATCTTATCTCTGATGGCACAGGCTTTGGGGGTTTTGATCAGGAATTGGTTGCCTATTCCTATTTCTGTAAGGGTATCTCCTGCGTTTTCTAAGATTCGTCATGTTTGAGGTTTTACATTTAGGTTTTTGATCCATTTGGAGTTGATTTTTGTGTATAGTGATAAGTATGGGTTTTGTTTCATTCTTCTGCACTTGGTCAGCCAGTTTTCCCAGCACCATTTACTCCTTTCCCCAGTGGTTGTTGGTGGAGACTTTGTCAAAGATAAGTTGGTTGAGAAATTGAGGTTTTGCTTCTGGAAACTCTATCCTGTTCCATTGATCTATATGCCTATTCCTGTACCAGAACCAGGGTGTTTTGATTATTGTAGCCTTATAATAAAGTTTAAAGTCTGGAAGTATGGTACCTTCTGCTTTGTTTCCTGTGCCACAAATTGTTTGACTATTCCTGGTCATTTAAGTTTCCATATGAATTTCTGTATTGTTGTTTCCAGGTCTGAGAAGAATGATGCTGGTAATTTAACGGGTATAGCATTGAATCTATAGATTGCCTTTGGTAGGATAGGCATCTTAGCAATGTCAATTCTTCCAATCCATGAGTATGGAATGTTTTTCCATTTGTTTGTGTCATCTTTGACTTCTCTGAGCAGCGTTTTGTAGTTTTCATTGTAAAGGTCTTTCACTTCTCTGATTAGGAAGATTCCGAGGTATTTGTTTTTGTGTGTGGCTATTGTGAATGGGACTGTGCTTTTTATTTGTTTATCTGGCTGCTTGTTTTTGGTATATAAGAATGTGTCTGTCTTTTGCATGTTTATTTTGTACCCTGAGACTTTGTCAAAGTCCTTGATCAGTGCATGGAGGTTTTTGACAGATTCTCTTGTATTTTCGAGGTATAGGATTATATCATCAGCGAAGAGGGATAACTTGACTTCTTCTTTTCTTATTTGGATTCCCTTGATTTCTTTCTCTTGTCTAATTGCTCTAGCTAGGACTTCTAACACTATGTTGAATAGGAGGGGTGAGAGTGGGCAGCCTTGTCTTGTTCCAGTTCTTGTTCCAGTTTTCTGGGGAAATGCTTCCAATTTCTGTCAGTTTAGCAACATGTTGGCTGTGGGTTTATCATAGATGACTCTTACTATTTTGAGGTATGCTCGCTCTGTGCCTAGGTGCTCAAGGGTTTTTATCAGGAAGGGATGCTGGATTTTCAACAAAAGCTTGGAACATTTTAAATTTATCATGAGATTCTTGTTAATACTTTAACCACTGAAATAATCTCTCATCTATCTACCTGTCTATCTCTAATCAGTCATCTGTCTATTTATCTGTCTTTCTTTCTTTCTACGTATCTATTCATCCATTTTGCTAGCTAGGTAACTGGAGAAGCTTATTTAGATAGATTCAAAAAATATATAGTTATATAAGAGGAGTAAGTTATCATCTTCTATAACACAGTAGTGTGACTATAGTTAACAATAATTTAATGTATATTTTTAAATAGCTAGAAGAGAGGATTTTGAATGTCCCCAACACAAAGACAACTATTTGGTTTAATCAACATCCCAATTACTCTGATTTTATCATTACACATCGTATACATGTATCAATCTATTACATGCTCCCCCTTTAATATGTACAATTATTGTGTCAATTAAAAAATTTTACAAATTAAAAAATGGAAGTATGGGCACCTTGGCCCAATATCATGTCTGAGACCCAGCGGGTACAAAACACAGAGCCTAAGGATGCACTCTATTTGTCCCTCAGATGACTGCTTGCATGTATGTTCAAGACTCACCTGAACTCATAGTAAACATATTTTGAGCCTATTTCTCATAGTCCAAGAGAATTCAATGGCTTCCTTAAGTTCTGCAGATTTCCAAAATGATGTCTTCATAATCACCTCTGTTCTCATGTCCTGGGCCTGCTGAGCTTTTCCTTTTGCATTTCCTACATTTCCTTCAGCTGTTCACCTCAGGGAGGAAGTTGGTTCCTTTGTCCTTGGTTTTCTCTAAGACACTGGGAACACAGCAGATTGTTGTAGAAAGCTTGAGTTATTAAATGCTGTTTATGTGTCAGTACAGAAAGAAAGATTGTTTGAAAGGTAAAAGTTAGGTAACTGTATTTTTTAAAAATGTTTTCATCAAGACTGTGAATAGAGAATTTCATCAGCTGACCCTTCTCTCCATGTGCTAATCTCCAGTCATGGTGATCCTTCATATTTTTCTTTTTTTTAGTTAAGTTCACTTCTGCTTCTAGTTTTGAAAAAAATAGAGGTCTTGTACCTCTCTTTTTAGCCACCTTTTGGAAAAGGGCTCTCTATGTCTTGCTGTGAGCTGTATGGAGGAGTAGTAAAGTATCTGGGGCCACAATAGTTAGATTTAATTTCCTACATTGTCATCAGTCTGGCAACCTTGGGAAAGTCACTAATCAATTTACAATTCATCTTCTACATCTATATAATGAAAATATTGCAAACATCTACCTCACAGGATTATGAAGATGAAGGGAATCATTGCATATAAAATGCTTATATATGTATGTGTGGTTCATAGTAAGAGCTCACTAAATGCTAGTCATTTTTGCTGTTGTTGCTTACTATGCAAGGCATTTTATTTATCTATTTATATTTTTTAGTTTTTCTCTAAACCAGGAAATAATCTGAAGCTTGTTTTTTTTTCCACAGTTAAAAAACTAGCCAGGCTCGGTGGCTCAGCCTGTAATCCCGCGCCTTTGGGAGGCTGAGGTGAGTGGATTGCCTGAGCCCACGGGTTCGAGACCTGCCTGGGCAGCGGGACCTCATCTCTACAATAAATCAAAAAAATCAGCCAGGTGTGGTAGCGCATGCCTGTAATTCTGGCTACTTGGAAGGCTGAGGCGGAAGGATCGCCGGAGCCCAGCAGGTCAAGGCTGTGGTGACTGGGAGCGGCCACTGCACTCCAGTCTGGGTGACAGAGTGAGACTCCAACTCAAACAAAAAAAAAAGTATGCCAGTGTGTTTTGATAAACAAAAGGTAGTTTCTTCCATAAGAAAAATTGTGAGGCTATGTATAAAATACAGTTTTAACCCTGCAATGTGTTTTCTGAGTAAGAAGAGGAAGAAAAGGATAGAATAAAAAGACATTGCTAATAAGGTGAATTCGAAATTGTGTTGCTTAACATTCTAGGTTCATTGGCCTTAAAAACATTTCAAACTTTGGAGCATTTTGGATTTCCAGTTTTTGGGATTAAGAAAACTCAGACTTTATACATATAATATTTTATATACACATAAAAATTTCTCAATGTGTTTACTTATAATTGTGCTATGTTTTTATTTTTAGAGAAATAGTTATTGGAATATAAGTTCTTTTTTGTTGATGCATGCATGAATTTGGAGTTTGCTTTCTGTTTCTTTTTTTCATCTCACTTTTCTGAGACTACAGGTAAGGGAAGAGTGCAGGTCTTGCTCTGGGTCAGGTGCTACATTCAAAGGTCATGGTCACTAAATCAGGTTCCATTTAATAAATTGCTGCTGAGAGTACATTAAATGGCATCCATAGTAGCTTCAAATCCATTAAGAGACTATTTTGTAACTCTACAGGGGGATAGATTGGAGGTAGCACTGGCATTACCTTGTATACCTGGAGCTCGGGACTCTTCCTCACAGCCATTTCATCCAATTAATTTAGAAGGCTATTATCCCCATTATACAAATGGATAAACTGTAAGATCAATGAGACTGTGTCAGGTTCCAACCAGAGAGGATGTCATTTCCTGATATAGGATCTAGGTGGCTTCAACTTCTATCTGTTCTCACTCTCAGACATTGTAGGCCGTCCTGTCATGATCTTTGTATAAATCTGAGACAAATTTGAACCACCATAAAGAAAAGTGATGTTTAGAATTACACTATTTGTTACCTAAATACTTTAGTCCTTAAAGTAGGACATCAGGATAAATAGGGAATAGAAAATGACATAATATATAATATAAAGAAAAGTAGAGAAATTGAGAATAGTTAGTTTAAAAGGGAAAAAATGTAATTCTAGAAACAGTATCCATTTATATGTAGCACTGTGAAATTTACAAATAACTTATATATCATTGTTCCCTCACTTATCTTTCAAAAGAATGTATAGTCTAATTGAGTCTCCTATTTTTTACAAACGAGAAAAGTGAAGCTTGAACTTGGTGATCTATAAGGTGACACTCCTAGGAAGTCAGGAAAACCAGTATCTTGAGACAGGTATTAGATAATATTTTTCTTTTTTTTCTTTTTTTTTTTTTGAGTTGGAGTCTCATTTTGTTGCCCAGACTGGAGTGCAGTGGCTGCTCCTGGCCACTGCAGCCTCCACCTGCCCTTCCAAGTAGCCGGAATTACAGGCATGCGCTACCACACCCGGCTGATTTTTTTGATTTATTGTAGAGATGAGGTCTCACTGCCCAGGCGGGTCCCAAACCCGCGGGCTCAGGCAATCCACTCACCTCAGCCTCCCAAAGGCGCGGGATAGATAATATTTTTCTATTTGTGCGTGCCATTAATTGTTCTTGTTAATTAAGCCCAAAACTCACCTTGTCCCATGACCACCTACATGAACTTGTTCTTCCTTTCCTTTCAATGTCTTCTCTTTTTTTTTTTTTTTTTGAGTTGGAGTCTCACTCTGTCGCCCAGACTGGAGTGCAGTGGCTGCTCCCGGCCACTGCAGCCTCTACCTGCTGGGCTCCGGCAATCCTTCTGCCTCAGCCTTCCAAGTAGCCAGAATTACAGGCATGCGCTACCACGCCCAGCTGATTTTTTGATTTATTGTAGCGATGAGGTCTCACTGCCCAGGCGGGTCTCAAACCCGCAGGCTCAGGCAATCCACTCACCTCAGTCTCCCAAAGGTGTGGGATTACAGGCTGAGCCACCGAGCCTGGCTTAATGTCTTCTCTTTTTGCTTTTCCCTCTTTCACTACTCTTTTACACATCCATGTTATTGCTGCTTTCACACACACAAAAAACAATCGATAAAAAAATGTTTATTCATGCCTTTCCTCTTCCTGAAAAAATTCATTTTCAAGATCTTCACAGAGTTGGCTACTTCTTTCCATTAGAAAGACACAGCTTGCGTATGTTCTCCTTGGACTGGACTTTGTCTATCTCATCTACAGAAGCTCCCCTTGGATCTTTATATCCCATACGTTCCTCTTCGGCTTCTGATTTTGGCCTTTGTAACACACATTTAAATCCTGTCTAGTTATTTAACATCTGCCCCTCTCTCCTAAAATCTCATCCCAAGAGAGTGAATGCACTGTTCATTTTACTCAATACTGTATCCTTGGTATCTAAACAGTTCTTGGTGCACAGTAGATGGCAAATACATATTTACCAGGCAAGTGAAATAATATATTGCTTTGGGAAAAAGAAGAGCAAGGAACTTGTCTTTATGAAATACAAGATAACTAATAAATTTATATTTAGCCTCGGGGGTCAGAAATGGGCTCAGTGAATGAAGTTCTCCAGAGATAATTTAACTTAAGCCTGAAAAAGATAATTTTGTGGAATGTCATATCTCTTATGCTAGGAAATAGGCTGCGCCCACACGGTTGTTAGTTAACCACTGATGAAATGTCCAAGGTTATGAATAGACACTTCTCAGAAGAAGACATATGAACAGCAAAGAGATACATGAAAATTCTCAGTCTTACTAATCATCAAAAATATGCAATTTAAGACCACACTGAGATTCCACCTAACTCCAGTAAGGATGGCCATCATAAGTATCTCCAGTCAGGATGGGCATCATAAGTAACATTAAAAAAAAAGATGCTGGAGAGGATGTGGGGAAAGGGGAACACTTCTACACTGTTGGTGGGAATGTAAACTAGTACAACCTCTGTGGAAAACAGTGTGGTGATTTCTAGAAGATCTAAAAATCGACCTTCCATATGATCCAGCAATCCCCCTTCTGGGAATATACCTGGAGGAACTCAAATCATTCTATAAAATAGATACCTGCACATTCATGTTTATTGAAGCATTATTCTCAATTGCAAAAACATGGAACAAACTGTGTTGCCCATTGAAATAGGACTGGATTAAAAAAATGTGGTATATATACAAGATGGAATATTATGCAGCCAAAAAGAAAGATAAAATTATGGATTTCACAGCAACCTGGATGGATTTACAGTCTATAATACTCTGTGATCCATCACCGAAACAAAGATCTGAGTACTACATATACACACTCATAAGCAGACCCTGAACATTTATCATAATCATAATACTACAAAAAACAGATTGGCAGTACTGGGACACAGTCAGAGGAAGGGGGTACACATAACATCAACAAAGATACCCAAACTTTACCTGTATGCTGACCACTTATGTACTCCACATCTTTAAATTAAAAATAATAATATAAAAAAGAGAAATATCCAAGTAAAGGGTAGGAGTGCATTCTGAAGGATACCTGTAACCAAGAATTTGGTAATACCAAGATGACCTCTATTCCATTTTATTACTTCTAGAACTTATGACTCTAAAGAGGTATTTTTTTTTACACAGAATGTGTTTTATTTAAATAAAAAGAAAGAAAGTTGGCAGACCTGCCTACTGAACTTTATTATTTTATTAAACTCATAAAAATCATAAGTCTTGGACTTGCATGCAATCTTCTTTTTTTTTCTTTTTTGTAAAAGGCTCTGACTAAAAGTTAAAGTTTTAACAGCATATTCAATTTTAATTGGTATTAAATATGCAACTATTCCCAATTAATCAGTGAAGAATGATTTAAGCTGAAACTAAACACAATTAGACTTTAAAATGGCTAAAACAAATACAAGTTTGTAATTTTCACATAACTAAAACACTGGGGGTAAGTGGTTGTCAGTATTGATTTGGCAATAGTGTCATAACTACCAAATTTTATTTCTGTCCATTCTTTTGTTTTATAAATTGATAGTGTTACCTCTCAAGCAGTTTCATAAAGAATAAACTGTTTCTGAGCATCAGAGTCTCAGAGGTAAAACATTAAATAATGGTACCTATTCTGTTACCATTGTTATTAGATTATATATGACACGTTTTAGGCACTCATAATTGCCTTTTAAGGCTCCATTGTTTTGCTCAATTTTATATTTGCTATTCTACTTCACTTCTTCTACACTTAACTCCTCCAACAGCACATGGATTCCTCCTTTTATTTACATCTATCTTTTGCTTTGTTTTTTAGGTCAAGGCAACCACTTGGAGACGTTTCTCTGACAAACCCACAGTATTTATTCTTCTACAATCCTCACTTAAAATTTCAAACTTGGGAAATGACAACTTATTTAAAACATTCAACTATAGTGTCATTTCAGTTCAAGCCAGCAAGTGAAGCCTTTTGGAATAACCACTGCATAACAAGCACAGGAGAATTTCTGATAAGTCTTCCGCCGATTCCTGTGAGTAAAGCCAGTCACTTGCACTTGTAGACAAGTATGTGGCAGGTTGGACTTTCTGGAGGCAGTAAAATGGAAGTTGAGTGGGGGAAGATGTTAATTAGGAAACCCATAGATACCATAAAAGAAATGGGAAATAAAGCCGAACTTTGAAGAGGAAGAAAACAAATTGTGAGGCATTTAGAAAGAGCCCCAGCCTTATTGAAATGAGCAATGTTAGTCAAAATCATCCCCAGTTAAGCCAAAATAGGTGGGTCTTCTTAGTTCCCCCTCCATCAACCACTGATATGGGCTGTCCAGAGATCATGGTCTCAGGCAAGGCAGTTTTGAGGAGTTAACAGCTGGAGTGTGTCGATTCACCACACTTTCTGTAGCTGAGAAAGAAGTTTTTTCTTGAAGGGCCATCTGGGTATCATGTTCCTGTGTCTACCATAGTCTATGCTTGGGATGCTGAAATCCTTTTCTCCAGATATATTCAGTATATGAAATTTTCCAGGATTCCAGTGGACTTATCTTCCTAAGAGGAAACTTAAGAGGCAGGTAAGTATCAGGAACCATAGCCCCTCATACCACAACAAATTTCCATTTCACAGAAGTATTGTCTTTTTTTTTTTGAGTTTAAGTCTCACTCCATTGCCCAGGCTGGAGTACAGTGGCATGCTCATGGCCACCTCAGTGTCGACCTGCACTCCAGCGATGCTTCTGCCTCAGCTTCCAAGTAGCCAGAACTACAGGCATGCTCTATCACGCCCAGATAATTTTTGATTTATTGTGGAGATGAGGTCTCTCCAAGTTGCCTGGTCTGGTCTCAAACCCGTGGACTCGGGCCTTTTTTTTTTAACCCACCATCCAGTCTAGATTCACCTTTACCTCTGCTATCATCAGCGTTTATCTGATGGCATGACCTAGACTTCATCACCAAGAGGTCTCAGCCCCTGGTCACAATGCCCTTCTCAATCCTGGGTTGCCATACCTGTCTATTTACAATTACAATTAGCAATAGGGAGACACCAAGACACACCAAAGTGGACCACATGAGTCACACAAATATTTCTCTTTGCTCGCATTCTGTAAAAGGAGCCCAACCTCCACTTGCTTATCGGGGTCAATTACTTCTGTAAAGATGGTGACTCTTCTTGCCTAATAGTCTATTGACACAAAGCTCCCAAACTGCTCAGATAACAGCTATAGCTGATAATTAAACAGAACTCTTGCAGTGACCCCTGGCACAAAATGTACATCTCTTTTAAGGACCAAGATTTCTAGTTCTACAATCCTGGGTTGTGGAGATGGAAGTAAAGATCCTCAAGTGACTAATTTGGTATTATGGTAATTGGGGTCACTCCTGCTTCCATTCTTTGGTTTTGAAACTGATATATTCTCCCTGTTCAGATGTGATACCATATAAAAATATTTGCTTCAATGCATGCAAAGAATTCCTGCACAATTCTTCATAGAGTATTGCTTCCAAACTGATAGTACAACTGTCCCTTAAGCAGAACATTTCAATGTTTTTCAGTGTTTTCAGGCTGTATCTTCTGGATGGAACCATCGGTAGGACATTCCATTTTTTATGGTTCTACTTCTATACCTTCTTTGCTACAAAGTTCCTGGCAACGTTATGAAGGATTGCATGCTAGTAGACCATAAGTCTTAGAGGGTGAGTGTTTCCTTCTGTAGGAAGGAAAGATGAAATCCTGAAAGTACCTGAAATATGTGTATATCCTAATGTGGACAAACTGGTAGTCCTTCTAGGAGATAGTTTAATGTAGTCAACTTTCCAAGTGACATGGTTTTCTTTTTTGAGTTGGAGTCTCACTCTGTTGCCTAGGCTGGAGGGTAGTGGCACACTCATGGCCACTGCAGCCTCTACCTGCTGGGTTTAGGCAATCCTTACACCTCAGCCTTCCAAGTAGTTGGAACTACAGGTATGCGCTACCATGCCTGGCTTATTTTTTGATTTATTGTAAGGATGAGGTCTCACCAAGTTGCCCAGGCTGGTCTTGAGCCCCCTGGGCTCAGGCAATCCTCTTGACTCAGCCTCCCAAAGTGCTGGGATTATAAACTGAGCCACCACACCCAGCTAACTTGGTCTTCTAAAGGAATTATGCATATTGGGACTGAGATTTTACTTCTTCTCCTGGCTTGTTGGTGAATTAATAGTGATAGTAACTTAGTAAGTGGAAGTTCACAGTGTTGAGCCCAAGGGTAATTTTTCTCTCTTCAACTATGGTCTGTTTGTTCATGTATCCAATGTTTCGATATTGGGGCAGCCAATGAAGGAGGCTGAATAATGTCAACTAGTGGTGGCTTCTTACCCACTTGCCTATGTAGCAGCGTCTTTTCAGTGGATGATGTTCTCTAGTGGACATTACATGTAATAAAAACAAATCTTCTCACTTCATATTCACTCCATCTATAAACACAGCCTATAGACCTCGTGTGTCCCTGATCTTTCAGTCTTTTCCTGGCAAGATTCACCACTGCTTATGATTATGTCTTCTATTCATAGTGGATGATGAAGTAAGCTGATTTAAACTTTTCCCCATTGGAAAGATTGTTCCTCACTCCTGGTTTTCAGTGGAACCCTAGCATGAGGCTAAAGCTTCTATTTTTTTAGCTTAGACTTCCATTCTAAACCAACAAATACACAAACTGTGCTTGGGCTTTTTTTTTTTTCTCCCTCATTCGGTTTACTGAGAACCTCTTCCTCACTTACCTCGCCTCTTACAGCTATAGTGTGAACTGATACTCTGCTCTTCCCAGAAGAGGTGGATGTCATGAGTGTCTGGGCTAACTTCTCACACAGTTTGCTCGTGTTCGGTGTCTCATTCAGGCTCCATCCTCGATGTAACACCTTCGTCTTATTTCAAAAGATTGTTGGACGTTTCTGGGTTTGTTTCCTAGTATCTAACAGAATCTATTTCATGATGGACAGTTTTGGCCACATTGTCATATAAGGTTTTATGATCAAATATTTTGTCTCCACATGCAGTTGTTCCTCAAAAGCTTATAATTATTTGCTTCTATGGCTTGAATTTTTTCCTGAATTCCAATGGTTTGTGTTGTATGTTTTTTTCTTGTTGGATTTTGCCACAAACTCTGTGTGGTATTTTTTTCCCCACCACTGAGATCTGTATGCCAGATTATCTGGCCCAAACACCATATCAGTGTGGATCTACTGCAGAGCACTTTCTTGCTCTATGCCTCACTAAACCCTGTCAGCCTCTGTGTTTTCCAGAAGATGGACTAAAGCAGCATTTCTAGATGTGGAACGTGTTATTTCCAGAACTCAAAGAGGCCACCAAGCATTGAGATTTCCTCTTCATTTTGGGAGTTATGAGACATAATTACTTATCTTTTACTTTGGAGGCCATGTTTCCGAAATATGGTCTTATTACTGCCAACTACTTGACTCCTAAAATTGTACAGAGGTGTGTAGTCTCAAAATTTATGTTGGGCTTATTTCCCCACTTTAGAGCATACGTCATTCTCCCAGGCATCCAAATTCTTAACCACTGTGCTCATTTAGATCAATCAACATAGTATCACCAATGTAGTGGGTCAATGTGATTTTTGGCATAAAATTCAGAAAGTCTAAGTCACATTGGACTTTATTATGATGGCAAGTGAAAGAGTTAACATATTTCCAGGGCAAAACTTCATGTGACTGTGTGTATGTGTGTATGTATTTTGTTTAAAAGTCCACATAATGCATACTGTGTTTGACATAATGGCTCCAAATGGGGATATAATTGGTTGAGCTTGAAGTAGCCTATGATAATCCTCCAGGATTCTTTCAGTTTCTGTGTTGTCAGTATGGTTAATTAAAGCATAATATTACTTACTACCCTCACAATTTTTCAATCCTTAGGAATACGACTCATTATGCCTTTCTCTTGGGATACAGTGTCATTTTTAATGTATTACCTTGGGTTTGGGAAAAACAGTTTTGTAATTTCAGAGGTTTATTCTTGGCCTTCCTACTGTTATAGCTTTTACCCCAAAGACCCAGGCCCCAACATGGAGATTGTGTCAATTGCCAAATATGTCTATTTTATTTTCTGGGACCAGGAAAATGAACCTTGGTTGATCTTTTGCTACCACAAATCATGTAAGTTGGATGCTGACCAGGACTCCAGGATATCACCTGATATCCATATGATCCTGATTTAAGAAGGAACCATTGTAGACTGGGTATGGTGGCTCAGCCTGTAATCCCAACACTTTGGGAGGCAGAGGCGAGAGGATTGCCTGAGCCCTCGGGTTCAAGACCACCCTGGGCAACTTGGTGAGACCTTGTCACTACAATAAATCACAAAAACTAGCCAGACATGGTGGCGTGCATCTGTAGTTCCAACTACTTGGAAGACTGATGCGGAAGGATCGCCTAAGTCCAGCAGGTGGAGGCTGCGGTGGCTGTGAGCATGCTGCTGCTCTCCAGCCTGGGCGACAAGAGTGCGACCCCAACACACACGCGTGAGCGTGCGCACACACACACACACACACACACACACACAGACACACACACACAAAGAAGGAACCAATGTGATGGTTAGTTTGACATGTCAGCTTGGCCACACTGTAGGACCCATTTACTTAATCAAACCCTAATCTATGTGCTGCTTCATAGGTATTTTGTATATGGAGTTAACATTGACAATCAGTCCATCTTAAGTGAAGGAAATAGATATTATTTCCTTCATATGCCTGTCTTAAATGCCTGATACATTATTCTTACTAGTTGAATCCCTTTTCTTATATAATCTGTCAGTAAAATTTCAAACAATTGGACCACAACATTATGCTGGGGATTATCTGTACTTTTACTAGTGTTAGGTCCTTGTTGCCAGCCAGATAGTGAGTGTGTTCTAAAGCCCTATCTTACCACGTGCTTTCTTGGATCACTCTCAGTACCAATGCTTCAGGTTGGAAGCTGTCAGCTTGTCATGGGCTACACCCCTAGGCAAATTCAGATGCACTAAGGGATACAGGACAAGGCACCAACAGCATCTATTATGTTGACCAGTAAAAGGGAGCAGCTCTGCTCTTGTATCTATAGTTGTTGCTGCTGCTTCTATTGTTATTATTACTATTACTGGCATGACTATTGTTTTTTACACTGTTAAAAAGTATTGTCTATAGAAAAGGATCAGCAGCTGTGCAATAATTTAAAATGAGTCATTTCTGTAGTTTTACATTAAGGCAATGCCAATAATGAAGATTTACTTCAAATAAAAATGGATAATTTTCAACATCCATTTCCCAAAGGTAACTAAAAGGTGGGTCCCAGAACAGACAAACTGGTCCTAGGGTTAATTACTGTGCTTTCTCTATGATTCCACCCGTTTTTTGCAATTTAATGTCTTTTATTTTTTTCTTCCCTCTGTGTCTGTTTGCCGGAAGCCTGTGGTCTGGGCATTGTGCCCAGTTGTATTTAATTTTGGTTTTCTACTTATGCAGCATCCTAGCTGTGGTTTGGAGATGACATTTTACAAATTATGTTTAGGCGTTTTTGTTTATTTATGGTGGAACGAGCACAGAAAACTTGTGCCCAGCCTGTTTGGATAATAACATTTAAAATAGGAGAAATAAAACTAATAGCAAATGATAATACATACAAATGTGTGATTATACAGACACAAGTGCATGTTTACATGCATTCAAACGAAACTTTGGATATAATAACAGAACAATGCTGTCATATTTCTCTTCTTTTCCAATCTCTCCGCGTAATAACCTGAAAAACGAGAGCAAGGACAGAAGAGAGGCGTGTGGCCGTGGTGTGCCATTTGAAAGGACTGGGTAAGCACAGGGGACTGGCATGAGCTGGGAATTCAAGGAGGATGTCCAAAAGCCCAGAACCAGGAATTGAGCTGGGCTCCAACCCAATTCTCAAGTTGCCAATGGGTGAGCTCGACCTGCAAGGAGGAGGCCATCTACACTGCTTTCTTAAAGTTCTGCTGAAGTTTTCTTCGTGTGTGAATGAAATCTGGGCTGGCTTCCATGGTGCTTCTGGTCACTTTCAGGTATTGCAACGTCCATTTCTCCCAATGGGATCTCTTATACCACACAGAGCTTTTCATAACTCCCTCGGGTTTTTGTGCATCCAACTAGGAAACTGGCAGTGGGGAACAGGCTGAGATAGGATTCTTCACCCATTCCTTAGACTTTTCTTCATGTCCTCACTTGTGTAACCTTTGATCCTCTAGGGATCCATCAGAGAGAGAGGAGAGGTAAGCTGTTTATATGCTGAATCACTCTTTCTTGGAGTGCGTTTAAAAGATCCTTGGAGGCTCCCCAGGTGAGCACCTCCCCAGGTAAGGACCTCTAGTCTATCCCTTTGGCCTAAGTAATGCCTCCCCTACCTGCTCTGTCTGTTCCTATCTTAATTATTTGCTTTTTGGTTGCTCTTCTAGTCACTCCAGCAGGCACCTTTGCCTTCAGACACTCATGCCATTTGCTCAATGCATAACTTCAGTCGTGCCATTTGCTCAATGCACAACTACTGTGATGTTTTAGAATCAATTTTTTTTGTTCTTAGTATTTGTGACTTCTACAGAATCACAAACAACACATGAATAGTCACATTTTATATCCTGTTATAAGCAAATCCCAGTAGGAGTCAGGGAAGTGCATATATGGGGCTTCATATATATGTTGACTTTATTTCTGTTCCATCTATAGAGATCTTACCTTCACCAGTAACAGAAAGTCATAAGCTTACCATGCAATTTTGAGGGGTTTTTCCTAGAATTCTGAACCAGTACAAGTTCATCGTATTATTTGCCTGGGAAACAAGAAAAGAGCCATCCACTAGCTGAGAGGCAGCGTGTAGCACAGAAATAAAATGCATGAGATTGCTGACCCCTACCTCTCTTGGATCTTGGCTCTACACTCATAGCTGTGGACTGAGAAAATACATTGAACCTTTCTGTCTCACTTTTTAATCAATAAGATGGAAATAATAGTAATAGTACCTATCTTATAGGTGGTTATAAAGATTAACTAAGATAATATTTATGAAATACTTAGAAGAGTTGTAAATAATGAATGCTTAATAAATGTCAGCTATTTCTGGCCTAGAGTCTAAATAAGCATGCATGCACACACACAATGAAGGTAAAACTACTACTATACAGTTGGTGATTTGTTTCAGTAAATCAATTAAGCAACTATTTACTAGTTTCTCTGTACCACAGTATTATGCTAAGTAACAGAAGTGTTGGAAGTGTGGGTGTGGATGGATAGAATAATTGAGGCAAGACTCAGAATGTAGTAGGGGAAACAAACACATAACAACTATCACAAGTCTCTTGATATATTCAAGGTCCAGGACAACTCATATTAAAATAGTGCAAACCCAAACCAAAGTAAGACAACAATATTCACTGCTCACATTAGCAAAGATTTTAAAGCTTAAGAATATTCATCTCTGGAGATGGTGGGGGGAAAGTAGGCATCCTCTATACATGATTAAGGGCAAGTCTAAATTGATAAACTTTTGAGGAAAGTGTTTGGAAAATATCTACAAAAGGTAAAGTTCATATCCTCTGTGGTATCTTACAGGAACAGATATCCTGGCAAAAGTTAACTAAGACACATAAGAATGTTTATTTCTGCTTGGTCTGTAATAAGAGGAAACAAACAAACAGACAAACAAAAAGCCAGAAAGCAAAGTGGTCTTCAAGAGGGTCAAAAATATATCAATTATGGTAGAGTTATCCCTTCTCATCAATGAAAAAAATGTTCCAAGACTCCTAGTGGATGCCTGAAATCAAGAATGGTTGCATATTATACAGATGTTCCTGGACTTAGGATGGGTTTACATCCTGATAAACACATAAGTTGAAAATATCATTAGTCAAAAATGCATTTAATTTTGGGCGTGGTGGCTCATGCCTATAATCCCAGCATTTTGGAAGACCAAGGAGAGAGGATTGCTTAAGCCTAGGAGTTCGAGGCTATGGTGAACCATAATCACGCCACTGCACTCTAACCTGGGCAACAGAGTGAGACCCCAACTCAAAAATAAATAAATTAATTAATTAAAGAAAAAAGAAAAATACATTTAAGACCACTAATCTAGCAAATATTAGAGCTTAGCCTAGCCTGCCTTAAATGTGCTCAGAACACTTACATTAGCCTACAGTTGGGCAAAATCATCCAACACAAAGCCTATTTTACAATAGTGTTGACTATCTTGTGTAATTTATTAAATACTGTCCTGAAAGTGAAAAAAAGAATGATTGTATGGCACTTGAAGTACTATTTCTACAGAACGCATATCACTTTTGCACCATTATAAAGTCGAAAAATAGTAAGTAAATCCATTGTAATTTGGGGACTATTTGTATATACTACAAAAAAATTTAATTTTTAAATTTGAGTGAAAGATCAATAACTACTTATAATAAAATAGAACAATTGTAACAACATTTTCTAATACAAGTTATATGAATGTGGTCTCTTTCTCACGCTCTGTCTCAAAATATCTTATTGCACTGTGCTCACCCTTCTTCTCAGGGTCTTTTGATCTAAAAACTGAGGTGGCTACTATGTGATGGATGGGCAGGTAGCATACGCAGTGTGGATGTATTGAACAAAGGGATGATTCATATCTGGGGATGATGAAGCAGGATGGACTGAGAATTTATCATAATGCTTAGAACAGGATAAAGCTTAAAACGTATGAATGGGGGGAGGTGGGACTGGCAGTAGACGGAATCTGCTGGGGGAGGGGAGGGATACACCTCATCAATAAGCGTACCTGCATAGTGAACATTTGTATACCTAACCCTGAATTGTACCCCACATCATTAAAATAAAAAAATTAAAAGAGAAAAGAAAAACATATAAAATGTTTATTTCTGGAATTTTTCATTTAATCTTTTCAAAAGGGGGTTGACTGCTGGCCACTGAAACCATGGAAAGTGAAACTGCAGGGGAAGGAGGGTTACTGTTAATCCAAATAATGAAATATTATGTGACATTCAAATGATTGAAATAAATACATTTGTGCTAATATAGAAAGATAATCACAGTATACTATTAAGTGAAGAAAAGCAAGGCCCACAGCATCATGCATTTGTCATCGGAATCTGTAAACATAAAACATGTATGCCCATGAACATAGAAATCTGGAGTGGCATAAGTGCTGAAATATTTCTTAAAGGCATTACATTAAACTTTTAACAGTAATTTTTTAGGAAGTTTTCCTTTTTATTTTTCATAGTTCAAGGGAATTTTTTGTTTTTGTTTTTGTTTTTTTGAGAGGCAAATCGAAGCTGTTTATTCTGGAAGTCTCTCAAAGGAGCTTTAATGTTTTTGCCATGCACAGGAATTATTTTTATTTTGTAACTATCTTTAGATTTTCATTGGGTATTAGCTTTAGAGAATTTTTTAAAATTTCTTTATTCTTTCATCCTATTTGACACACACATGAACACCCAATTATTAGCATTTTTATTCCCAAGAAATAACAGTCCACCTCTTGGGTCTCTGGTTTATGTACCCTGTTACTACCCTTTCTTATTCAATTGGTTTCTCTTTGATTTGTTGATAACTTATTTTTGTTGATGACTTTTTAGAGTTGGTTTCTCTCACTCCTGAAAACAATTCTCACCTTAGCTGTGCATAAGTATCACCTGGGGAGGTTTTAGGGAAATAGAAATATCAGGGTCTTCTTCCTGATCATTACACAGAATTCCTGGGAGTGGGGAGCAGACACCATTGTCTTGTAAAGCTTCCCAGACAATGGTGAGGCATTTCCAGACTTAAGGCTTCACAGTTCATGTGCCAAAGGGTTAGGCGTGCCCTGATATTGGCTTCATTCTCTTCATTCTTATGCCAGCCACTTCTTCTTGACCTCTCAGCTCTATTCTTGCCCAGATATATCTCCAGCATAGATACCTTGCTTCTCACCTTGCCTCCGATGCATCAAGTCAGCTACTTTATTCTAAATTTGCTCAGTATTTTGACTTCTCTGATTAGGAATACAGATCTTTTGAAATGTACTGACCCTAAAGAACAGTCTTAGATAGCTAAACCTTCTCTTTCAGAATTCCATTTACTGGATCCATCCCTGTAAAATTACCTGTCAGTTATCTGTCAATGGATTTACTCTCTGTAACTGTCTTTACCCACCATTGGAAAATTCTATTTTTGTTTTTTAGTCTTTGTGATGAGTTATGCTGTTGCTCCAGTATTTGCCTTACCTAAACCTGACCCGATAAAGCAGTATTTCTCAGCATTTTCTGTATTTTGAATTACCTAGGGATATTGTTACAATGCAGATTTGGCTTCAAGAAGTCTGGGGTGGGACTAAAGATTCTTACTTTTTAACAAGCTCCCAAGTGGTGCTGATACTCCTGATATCCCATGGTCCACACTTTGAGCAGCAAAGTTAAAGTTTTTGGCTTCTCACTTGCAGTTCCACTCTATCAGCCTCCTTCAGACTCATAGTTGGTTTATTTCCCCTACTCCCCTGACCAGAACTAACAAGTGGATCATGGCACTTAGTAAATAGCAATGGCTTGGTCAAGATTTAGCCCCGGGTGACCTAGATTTTGGTATCTACTGTATGAAGAAACATGTTTCTCAGACTTGGAATGATAATTATAGATCATACTTGCCAATTACTTACATGCCAAGCACTGAACAATGTTCTTTCCATTTATGGTTTGTTAAAAATCATGTCTCACAATTCTATAACGTAAGGCACTATGATTATCCCAGTTTTGTAGTGGAGAACCCTGAGGTTAACTAACTAGCATAAGGTATCACAATAAATAATGGGGTTGAAATTTAGACCCAGGTAGTTTTCTCAAATAAATATTATGAACTGTTGGATTTTGTTTGCATGCTTGCCTTTATCATAGTGTGAAAAATGAGTAGACACAGCCAGGATATAAACATGTTATATGATTCCAAATGATGTTCATTACCTTTTCCTGTATTCCTATTCTGAGGTAATATACAAGCAAACAGATTTTTTTTTTTTTTGAGTTGGAGTCTCTCTGTTGCCCAGACTGGAGTGCAGTGGCATGCTCCCAGCCACCGCAGCCTCAACCTGCTGGGTTCTGGTATCCTTCACCTCAGCCTTCCAGGTAGCTGGAACTACAGGCGCGCACTACCATGCCTGGCTAGTTTTTTTGATTTATTGTAGAGACAGTTCTCGCCAAGTTGCCCAGGCGGGTCTCGAACCCGTGGGCTCAGGCAATCCACTCGCCTTGGCTTCCCAAAGTGCTGGGATTACAGGCTGAGCCACCGAGCCCGGCCACAAACATATTTAAAATCAGCATTTTAAGAGCAACTTCAGCACAATAGCTTCAGCCTGCAAATTTTCATCATATATATGTATGTGATTTTTTCCAAAAAGTCTGATATCTAGTCACAAATTACTCCCTTACTTAGGAGGACCTCAGCTTTCATATTGTTGCAGAGGTAGGAATTCTTCTTGGATAATTTATAACCAGACTGGAGTAGACTAAGGATTTTTATAAATTTACATACCATCCACCCTCAGGAGATTCTGATTTAGAAGGTCTAGTTTGGGGTCAAGGAATCTGTCATCCAAAAGACCCACCTGTAATTCAAATGCATATTTTGGTTGAGGATGCCTTAACTAAATGATTTCTAAACTATTTATTTCCACACTCAAAGCTAGTTATGACACTAATCCCCAGTAAATTGTGTTCTTGCTTTAGGTGTGGAGCTTATTGTCTTCCCTGTAGCAGCAGGCAGCACTGGAGAACAAAACTTGTTTTGTGTCTGAAATCTTCTCCACTCAAGGTGAATGATTAGTGTGACTGTTGCCTCTCCTAGAGCAATCCCAACGTGGAATGCACTGTTGGTCAGGTGATAGGTGGCTTAATTAGCAGGAGTCAATGCACAGCTGCTACCAGTCTGGGGCTCTGTAAGGCTGTCGAGCATCTGTTATGACTTCACGAAAGCTGGAGGGCAAGAAACCATGGGGAGTAGTCTATTTCTATGGTGTGTGTTTCCGTTGATGAAATTGTCTGCATGCAGAATGAGCCCATAGATCTTTATTTGGAAAGTCTTGAGAATCTTCTTGGCTTGAAAGCATGTGGCAGGGTTTCACTGTTTATCAGCAAGCAAAGACTGTATTGGGAGTATCGAGTGGCACATAGTACAGCCATCTCAAGGCAGCCATGAATCTGCGTATGTTCTTATTCCTCATCCAAAGATTTCTTTCTCTCCCATAATCATTAAATATTAGAACAAGAATGGCCCAAGGAGGTCATCTAACATAGTTGTCCCTGAATGATGGCCAAAAGATAATTAATTTTTATTAACTTTGTCACTAAGTATATACAGTTTTCTCATGTCAGGACACTGATACCTTACATATTTTTAAAATCTCCACAGTTATTCTTATATACAGCCAATTTTGGAATTTCTTATGTGTCTGATGGCTAAGTTAAAGTCCAGAACGGTAAGAAATTAATGTTCACTTATAGTAATAACAGACTAGAGTGTCCAGATTACCTGATTCCAAGTCCACTTTTGTTTTTCATACTCTATGTTATTTCCATGTAACATCACCCATTGATAACTACATTAGGACATTACTATAGTGCACATTAGTTATTTTTTTCCTTTTACTGTCCTCTGCTCCCAGATTGGGTGTGTAACCCAGTTCTCATTAGCCATTCATATATCTTGGGTTATGCCTGCAATCAAGGTGGAACAACAAAGCTCTTCCTCTGGGTTCTTCAGTTGGGAGCTGATTACATAATATGTCTTCACTAAGTGTCTATCTCATTTTTCACTAAGTCTTTATCTCATTTCCTCTTCTATGGACTAAATGTTTGTATCTCTCTAAAATTCATATGTTTAAGCTCTAATTCCCAGGGTGATGGCATTTAGAAATGGAACATTTGAGAGGTAATTGGGTCATGAAGGTGGGGCCTTCATAATGAGATTAGTGTTTTTATAGGAAGATAAAGGGAGACATCTCTCCTTGAACACAAAAAAAGAAAGGTCATGTTAGCACTTAGCAAGAATGATGCCATTTACAAGCCAAGATGAGGGCCCTCACCAGAACCCGACCATGCTAGCCCCATGATCTCAGACTTCCATCTTTCAGGACTTTGAGAAATAAATTCATATTGTTTAAGCCAACTAGTCTGTGTTATTTTGTTATAGAAGCCCAACCTGATTATGACATCCTCTATATATTTCAACCTATTAAGAATGGTGTCCCAATTTAAAATTATTGGCTAATTGCTAACGTGGTACTAGATTTTCCTTGTGTCTTTTATTCCTCAGTTTCCATTTTAATCTTGGTATTTTATCAACTAAAAGAAAGCCAAACAAAACTCTTGTTACTCCTTTGTACTCTAGGTTCTAGGATCATTGGTTTCTTCTTACTACTTAATCCTCACTGACCTTGGTCTTTAGCTCTCAGACTAGAAGTCAGAGGTGATGAAAAGGAAAGGTACAGGCTCTAAATTGATCACACCTAAATTAACCTATGCACACATGCATAAATAACAGTAAGTCCTTGAACAAGTTCCTTATTTGTACCTTTCTTTCTTCCTTTGTAAATTTACTTACTCAGATGAAAATGAGCATTAGAAAAGACATAACATATAGAATTATGCCAAGCTAACTAAAACAATCATCACCTCACATACTTTTTGTAGTGATAATATTTAAAATCTATTATTTTTGCAATTTTGAAATATACATTGCTATTAAATATGAATGATAGTTAGCTTGGTATAATCATTCCACATTGGACATATGTCAAACATTATACTGTTACCTATGAATATATAAAAGTATTACTTGTAAATTAAAAATAAGCATTTAAATTTAAAAATAAATTACTCTAAAAGTAACAAAATTATTTACATAAAGCCATTGCTGCTAACTGTTTAATAGCTATATATCTTATTTTTAATATGACAATTTTATTCTTAGTAATGTAAATTTTTTGTTGGGTTATTGAAAAATAACTGACAGAAGACAGGACTTGATTCTCATACAAATAAGACCCACAATTTTCCATGAATATGACTTTGACTAAGTCACTTCAATCTTCCAACGTTAGCTCTTCATCCGTAAAGCAGTATAATAAAACTTGGTATGCCAGTCTAGAACTATTTTTGGGAGAAACAAAATAGATCTTATCTGTGAGTGCATTTTTTGCTAGATAGGAGTCTGCCCAAGGGTCTTGTCTTTGGCTGCCCTCAAAATCCTCCCACCTAAATATAGTAGCGCTCTCTGTAAAAATCCCTGACCCAAATCAGGAAATAAACCTAAAGATACAGAACTCAAAATAAATGAATAAGCAGTGGAACCAACAGAAGGAAAACAAAACACAAAAATACATCCTCGGGCATATTGTGATATTAAAAAAAAAAAAGCAATTGCCAGAAATGAATGTGTGTTCAGCATGACTTCCTTCATTCAAAAAGAAAATGGTCTACAACCAGTCTACAGAAACATAGCATACACATCCAACTTCTGAATGGCAATATGATTTTTGCCCTCTATATTTTATAGCTGTAATTGATGAGCAACATTAAAATAGAGACACGTGTCTGAAAGATGCACATCAAATGTTCAGTGAGCAAGGTGGATTGCATTTGTGTTTGATTACATGCAGTTATTTAGTGAGTGAGTATGGTAGGGTGAACAATAGTAATAGTGCCAGAAGATACAGAACCAGGGACAAGATGGCATTACTGTTACCAGATGAGGGAGAAATTGCAAAAAATGATTCTCTTGGGATAACCACTCCCCCTTGCAACAAACCTAGGGGCCAGTCATCCTGTTTTCTCTTATTTCACAGCAGGATTATCATGATAATAAACCTTTATCCTCTCCTTTTGTGACTGGCATTACCCACTATCTTCTCCAAGAGTTGGTTTATTTGGAAATGACAAATGCCAAAGTCAATTCCACAGGAACTTTGGATTCTAAGGTTACTCAAGGTACAGCCTCAGAAATGTAAGCCACTATTCGCCAGGACCATTGGAAATAGATTTGGTTTTAGATGACTGGAGATTGGTTTATTTGTGGAAACTACAAAAGTATAAAAGTTGTCCCTAGGAGTAGTAATAGGAAGAATCAATATCTACTTATCTTAAAAATAATAAAAGAGAGAGAGAAAGAAGGAAAACACATGGCTAAGATCTGATAACTGTGTACAAAAATATGGAACACTTTGCTAGATGTTCCAAAAATGTTTAATTTAATTCTATTTCTTGAATCACACTTCCATTGAGAAATTTCCTTGTATATTTTTGCATGTTCTGGAAACATAAAGCTAAATTAATCAGGATCTTTGCCCTCAAGGAGTTCACTTTTTATCAAGAAGACAAATATAAACACATAAATACAAAAACATCTGGTAAGGACATTGTACATGGAGATTCTGGAGGAAGGGTATCAGAGAAAATCACTTTGTAAAAGAACTGACATCTGACCTGGGGTTTCAGAGGAATAGTTTGCCAACACGACAAAGGGAGACGTGTATTTCCAGACATCTTTCTCCTGTTGGATCTTGAGCTCCAACAATGTAAGGGTCATTGGAGGTAGTCTTGGTAAACCCAAGACCCAGTGTCAATTGCAGACATGATCAATGCCTTCTCTTTTTTTTGAGTGGGAGTCTCACTCTGTCGCCCAGACTGGAGTGCAGCGGCCGCTCCCAGCCACCGCAGCCTCGACCTGCTGGGCTCCAGCAATCCTTCCACCTCAGCCTTCCACGTAGCTGGAACTACAGGCACGCGCTACCACTCCTGGCTAATTTTTTGATTTATTGTAGAGATGAGGTCTCGCTGCCCAGGCGGGTCTCGAACCCATGGGCTCAGGCAATCCACTCACCTCAGCCTCCCAAAGGCGCGGGATTACAGGCTGAGCCACTGAGCCCGGCTGATCAATGCCTTCTAAATTGTTCCTGGAATTTTGTTCTGTACCTGTACCTCAGTTCTGGTAACTAAATACACACACACACACACACACACACACACACACACACACACACACACACACCATAGATCAACCTCTGAAAGAAGATTGTCTACAACATTTACCCATTAATAACCAGGGGTGTATACTCTTCCACTTTCCCTTACATCCAGGCTTATTTTTTGAGAGGAGATTGGGCGTGGAAAAGACTTCAGGGCATGATAGAAAGACAGGCGAATTCTGCTTCAGGTAACACCTATCATCTGATAGTGAACTTGAGTTGTCCACAACAACCATGACAGAAACCAAAGCTGGGCCATGGAGATTTGGACACTGGAGGTTTCTGGCTACTAAAGTTCTTGGGGAAAAGTTGCTTAAGAAGTCGAATTTATTGGGATCAGTTTAGGCTTAGATTAAAGCACTGGATTTATTTATATATTTATTTAGTAAGATTGTAGTTTTGTCTTTCTTCTGTGAAGGTAGAAAGTTGGTATGGCATGCTTCTACTGGCAACAATACGGAAAAGTCAATCGCTATTAACCGTTAAATCTCCCTTTCTTTTCTGCACACATTTCACTTCAACGAATTTCCTGACCTTTCTGTGATAAATGTAATCCACTCTGAAACCCAGGGGTCAAATGAAAAAGGGGAAAATCTGACATTTGGAATCACCAACCATTAGGCTCAATAAGGCCAGAGATCACCTTTAAAGGCAATATCTGTCACCCCAAATTGATAGTGTTTTGACTCATGGTGAGTGAGTAATTTTTTTAAAGTTATTTTTTTCCCCCAACTACTTTACAGATGGTATTTTCAAAACCATTCTTTATTTTTTAATATCCAAATTAGACAGAACCTGATAGCTAAAATTTTATTACATATTCACATGATAATGCTTATCAGTTAATTGCTCTCACATTTTACTCTTTATTATTTCTGTCTGAACTCAGAAAGAATTGAATTCTAAACAAACCTCTGTCATTTATTCTCTGTATTACTTTGATCTAGTCCTTTACATTTTTGTTTTTCTTTAAAAGTTCCTTTTTTACTTTTCAAATGAAAATATTTTCAACAATTAAGTTTTGATCGTCTCTTATATTTAAGGCACTGAGCTAGATACTGGTGACTCAGCTGTGAAAAAGACAGACAAGGGCTTACAATCTAAATGGGGAGATAAACAATAAATGATATGACTTTAGATGGATGGTATGGAGAACATTAGGTGTGAATACATGTAGTTAGGGTGTCTGGTACATACTTTGAAAGTTCGTGTTAAAGCAGTGACTTTTTTTATTATAAGCTGCATGCTCAGAGAAAAACATTTTATATTGTCTAGCAAAAGGAATATGTCATTAATTTAACAAATTTTTACTGAGGGTAAACAGTGCATTTGAAACTCTGCTAAGTGGTAGGGATATCATATTAAACAAAAGACACATGATCATTCTTTTGCTGGGCTTACATTGCTATTTATCTCAGTGTTTACTTGAAGACAATATCAGAAAATATGTGTAAAGGTTTTCTTACAATTATAAATCAATGTAATTATTAAGTGAATGTTCAAGACATCGGATCATGTTCTCTGGAATTTTATGGTCTGTATTTCATTATATTATGCTCTGTATTCTTGTCAAATTCTGGCCTTTGCCTCCATGTGTGATAATGGTTTGTTTACTTGTCATGAAATAAGACTCAGTGTTAACCTACCCTTCTAGATAACCACACAGCTGTGATGTTTTCTGAATGTATTAGTGACCCTGAGTATTCTTGGTTTAGATGGGACTTCCGAGCTTTCCAAAGAGGAAAGCATGATACAAGTATAGTTTCAGCGAGTGCTAAGTGCATTCTTATTTTATATTTTAGAGTTTTAAAATATCTTGGTCCATGATTAAGTTGATTACTACAGAACCAAAGATAAGATAGGATAGGGTGAAACAAGTTCGCAGTGATGGTATATAGCAAGTATCTAGAAGTAGGATGGCACAGACATGGCCCTTGTCGACATCAGCAGAAAATGATGGAGCTTGTTTACTACAAACCTAAACACAGTGTGAAGATTTCCAACCGGGAGCTCTATGCAGTCAGCCTCAAACCAGTGGAGGTGGCACATGCCTTGAAATACTTATCTCTGCTCTGGTTTAAGATTCTAATTTTGTAACTGAGGAGAGATGAACTCTCTGCAATTATATATCAGTTGATGACAAGGAAAGCACTTGAACCCAAATCTAGTGCTCCCTTTTGCATTTTAAAAATTTTGTTTCACTACCTAAACACCCTCATCTTCAGTCACAATACACTACAGCTTTTATTGTACATGGAAATTATAAAATAAAAATGAGTATCCAATGTTCTAATATTACAACAATCTAGATGTTACCTCTTCAGATTTTTCTGTCTCCAATATTCAACATTAGTTACACTGATAACATCAAATTATATATCATACTTCGAATCGCTGAATAACAGAAAGCTCAATCTGAGTCACAGAAATTAAGGTGATTTATTTATACACACTTCCTGATACATCATTGAAACAGGTATCACTGGTGCCCTGTCCATAACCCCAGTATTTTTGTGGTGTAGGTTCAACTGCCAATTCTAGAACTTACAATTCCTTACCAGTGATCATTCCATGGCTGCAGAAACTCTGTCTATATGAGGTGTAGGGAGGAAGTCTTAGGGGACTAATGTCCCCTGGGAGAAACCCTCACCCAAATGATACATAGGAGTAGGCGTTCAGTACCACAGAAGCTCCTCTCTTAGATGTGTATCCTCCATTGGATCTCACCATTCCCCAGCAGGACTAAGCTCTAGTTGCCAACAGCAGTAATTGCTTCCTCTCATTGGTTCCTTCCCTTCCCTGACTCACTTCTCCACCCCCCTACTGGTGTTTTCTAAGACCATTTCCCACATGTACTATTTACACTCAAATCCTTGTCTCGGAGTCTGCCTCTACACAAACCAACTAAGACAAAAATGTATCCAGACAGAAAATTAACTGAATGTATACATGAGTTAACTTCTGTTCTGGGGATAGGAATATTGCAGCAAACAAAACAGAATAAAATTCTGGCTAAATTCAGTGTGCTAAATAAATGTTTATAATCTCCCCTGCTTAGCAGTTCTCTCAAATGGAAAAAAGGAAAAGAAAACTAGAAAAAGAAAAGGTGTTTTCAGCTTTAGGCTCCTGCCAAAAATTAAACAAATATCAAAGCATGGTGCATAACGAGACCTTTTATTTTGCATAGCAGTGTAAAGTGTACAAACGCTTTCAGCTATAATATTACTTTAAAAGTCTGAAAACCTCTTCAGGTAGGTGTGGAAAACCGTCATTCTTACCATTTCACAGATGAGGAAATTGAGGCTTAGAGACATAATTGAGCAGGTTAGTTCTGCTGATAAGCATCAGGGTAAGTGTCTTTAGGCCACCACAGTTTCTCTGTCACTTCACAGTATATGCCCTTACAGCCTCTATAACAAGAATATGAAGACAGTGCTGCAAATAGAATGATCACTTTGAGTAATCCTGGCTAGCTACTGAATTACAGCTTCCTCACCTTCTTTTGAAACAGTCAGATTGGGTCACTGCTGGGAAGAGCTGCTTCCATGGCCCATTGATTTGCTTTCATTGGGTATTTCTTTTCCTGGAAGAATAGTTTGCCACTGATAATAGCTAGATGCAACTTATCATGCATTACAGACATTTATAACTCTAGGGAGATGAATAAAAAGGGGGAAAATAGCTATTGCTTAAAATAAGAATCTCAGATATTGGTGTGCATGTAGGGAAAGGAGGTTACCATGGAGATCGAGGCTTTGCACCATATTCTGTGTGATATAATGGCACAAGTGTTAGGCTTAAACAGGTCCTGTTGCAGCTCTTTGATTATTATGGTGCCCACATTCTGACAACTGTACCTACTGATAGGCCAACCCATGAACTCATATGCCACAGGTTCATTTATGATCATAGATAAGGTTTAACCTAGGTGGAAATTTACTAGTAACTCAGCCCCAACATCTGGTTCCAAATGGGCTTATATGTTATAGACAATAGTTTCTAACTCTATTATTCCAAGAATGAGGAGAATAGCAACAATAAGAATAAAAACATCCATTCATTGATCATTTTCTCCATGCAAAATATTGAGCTGTGTAACACACATGCATTGTATTTAATTTTCAAAGTTATGTAAGTATGTTTATCCCTGTTTTACAGGCAAGGCAGCTGAGACTTAAAGACATGACAGATGTATTCACCATCACCTAGTGGCTAAAGGGAAGAGCATGGACAAACCATGGCATATTTTTCTCCAAGGATGCATTTGTTTCTGCTTTCTCTGCCCCTAACCTTGTTGACCTGTCTGTGGAGTTGAGTTTCTTCATCTCTGAATGATTTTTCATTGCTTTGTTGTTTTCTTTTGTTTGTTTTTGTTTTTGTTTTTCTCAAAGCATCTCACTTTCACATTAGCACTGATACCTAACCCTAAGACTGGTTCGCTTGATTGAGGCCTTGACACACACAACTGTGTCAGTTTACCAAGCAATTAACTTTTCTTATTCCAATTATGCATGTTCTTTTATGTTTAGTTTATAGGTCGCAGTACCTCCTCCTTAATATAACATACGGAAATTAGGAGACATAGGTTCTAAGTGTTGTTCTCTCACTAATAAAATTGAATCATTAAGGATTTTAGGTCTCCATTTCTTGGGTCGGGGTATATCCAGGTTGATTTATGCATAAAATGTACCATAACCATGTATTGAGAACTTACTATGTTCAGGAACTATGATAAAGAAAGTCAAAGTTTAAGGAGAATTCAGCAAAAGAACAAAGTTTTGTAAATAAAAAAATATGGAAAGAATTTGACTAAAATTTATAGGATTGAGATTTCTTTTTCTTTTTACTTCTAATTTTTTATTTTAAAGATGTGGGGTAAAATTCGGGGTTAGGTATACAAATGTTCATTATGCAGGTACCCCTGTTGATGAGATATGCCCCCATACCTTTCCCCGGGCAGACTCCCATTCCTGCCAATCCCACTTGCCTGCCCACTTCCTGCAGTTTCCCACTACTTATAGTATTACAATAATTGTTCAAGGTCCGCCTATGAGTGAGAACATGTGATAATCAGTTCTTTGTTTCTGTGAAAGATCACTCAGTATTATAAACTCTAAATTCACCCAGGTTGCTGTGATATTCATGATTTTGTTCTTCTTTATGGCTGTGTAATATTCCATCATTTATAGGTACCACATTTTAAAAATCCAGTCCCCTTTTGATGGGCAGCATGGTGTGGGGAGACAGCTCACAGACTGGGAAAAAATATTTGCCCACTGTTTGTCTGACAGAGGCCTATCACCTAGGATCTACAAGGAACTCTAATGTGCCGAAAAGAAAAAAAACAAACAGCCCCATTACAAAGTGAACAAAAGATATGAATAGACACTTCTCAAAAGACGATGTACAAGCAGCCAGCAGACACATGAAAAAATCCTCAGCCTCACTAGTCATCAAAGAAATGCTAATTAAAACTACACTGAGATACCATCTAATTTCAGTCGGGATGGCTATTATCAATAACAAAAACAACAGATGCAGGAGAGGATGTGGTGAAAAGGGAAAACTTCTACACTGTTGGTGGGAGTGTAAACTAGTACAGCCTTTGTGGAAAACAGTGTGGCCATTCCTAAAAGATGTAAAAATTGACCTTCCATACGACCCTGCAATCTCTCTACTGGGAATATACCCGGAGGAACTCAAATCACTCTATAAAAAAGATACCAGCACATATATATTTTTTGCAGCATTGTTCACAGTAGCAAGAACAAGGATTGGGATTTCAATAGGTGGGGAAACTAGATAGGCAATCTAGCTGGAGAAAACATGGTGAACAAAGACAGAGAGACTCTAGACTAGGCTCAGATGGCAGAAGGTTGTATAAATATGGTAGAAAGTGATTTATTGCTCATGAGTGGATGAAAACAAAAATCTCATCCAGACTTTCCTTTTCAAACATGGAAAAACCTGAGGACCACAGCAATTTAGCAACTCATCTAAGGGAATTCATGACTGGATAATTCTAGGGACATAAGTATGAATAGTTCAGCAACTGCTTTTGCTGAATCGACTAGTTTATTTTTATAAAATGATTAATCCAATATGCTTTTAGGGTAATAGTTAAGCTGACATGCACAAAATGTTACAAATAATAGAAGAAAACATTATTTCCAATGAGCACAACTATAGATACAAACAAGTGATAAAAAGAGACGCGTTTCTGTGACTGTCTTAATTGGCAACGTGACACATACAACCTATTGATTGGTTAAAATTAGATCCCACCTTGTAACTTCTGACTTGTGCAATTTGCTTTCTGCAACTTTTGTTAGTCAAAAGTATAAAACAAGAAGAAAAAACTGGGCAATTGACCCAAGAAATTTTTAACGATTAGTTTATATGATTTGGCTTCAATTCTATTTAGTAAACAAAGTAAATGATACTGTTCTAGCTACTCTCCAAGCCCTTACATTGTATACCATTTTGTAGCAGGGAGGCTTAATTCTGCAGAGATTAGAAATGCTTTGAGAATCTAAGAAATGCTTTAAAGGCTACATAGATACCAAACCCAGAAAAAAAAATACAATTGTGTAAATATACCCAATACATATCATTTTATATTTATATATTATATTTATTTTATATTTTATATTATATTAGAAATCCTCAAAGCATATACAACTATAAATACACTTGGCATTTATAAACTCTGCTCAAGGACTCCTGTTTTTTTACTATTAAAAAACAAGTTCACCAATATTCATATAAAACTCATATCTCAATCATAGAGATGAAGGAACTGAGATATGAAAAGGTAAAATGACCTTCCCTCATCTCCACAGCTAGCACTTGGAGGAACCTTTAGTCATAATACATCACACTGTGTTTTTATATAAATTATTTATACCGTTCTTTTAATAGAATATGGCTGGAAAAAATAAATGAGATAATGGGATATTTTGGAGAGCACATTTTATATCTAATTATAAATGAAACCAGGGTCAAAGAAATGAAAGGACATCTTTTTAAGCTATCTTTTCTAAAAATGGCAGGATGAGATTTCAAGAGTGTAAATTGGGCTCATACAGGGAATCAACAAGAACACCACACGTGTGGCAGCTCACATCCTGGTGTTCTTCAAATATTCATTTGCTTCTCTATGTTGAAACATCAATTAACCATAAGTCAGTTTCACAATCCCATTACACTCTTGTTCATTTGGCTACAACTAAGTCTTTCTCATTCAGGAGACAATCAATGAAAGATAGATTTGCCAGGCTTAATTGAATCTTCTATATTCAAGACTGCCCTCTCCACCTCTCCATTTGATTAAAAAAAAAAAGAGATATTTAAATAGCTCTTGTCTCCCAAATGTCAAAATCTCTTAGCTGGGCTTGCAAAATTGTTTAGACCATTAGTTCCTCTCCTATGTCATATTCCAACCTCTAATTTATCTCCTCTACCAGGCTGTGAGAACCACAATGGTCCAGTGCATATCTTACTCATTTTTGTACCCCTGATTTCTAGTATTCTGCTCTTTACTTAACAATTGTTTATTAACTATAGACTTTGTAGAAGGCTCTGTTTATGTGGTAGAAGGATAGTGGGAAGAAAAACATTTTTTTTGCCTTTATGCTGCTTACATTCCAGGGAGAAAATGAGGCAATACACAGAGAAATAAATGGATAGTATAATGCCAGGTAATGATAAATGCTATGAAGTCAGGGGATAAAAAGAGATTGGGAGTGGCTTTATTTTTGATGTGTGCTTTTGAGACTCTCTCTGCAATGGTCTCATTGGAGCAAAGATCTGAATGAAGAGAAGAAGGTAGTACTTGGATATCTGGAGAAAAAACATGTCAAAACAGTGAGCGACAAGTATAACTGTTGACAACAGAAATGTGCCTGGCATGCTTGATAGAGGCATGTGTGGCTGAAAAGTAATGACTATTCTTGGTGTCTGGCATGTGGTAGACACTCAAGAGATATCAAAAGAACTAACATCTAAAACAATACCCTCTGCATAGTAAACCTGCAATGAATATTTGCTGTATGAATATTTTAAAACTCTCCTTCAGTGTGAATATGCCCTAAATATCCATAAATATTAGCTGTTTTCCTAAACCAGTGATCTCATTAAATGTGCTCTTTCCCAGGAAGGGAGTTGAAATTGGCTGAGTCTGTTGTATGTGTTAAGACATGGATTTGTGTATTGCATGTTCATTCTTTCTTTTAATTCCCATTCTAAGCATGTCAGACGGGCGTGATGATTCCCATTTTCTAGACAAAGAACCTATAACAATAGAATAACTTGTTCATACTGAGTCATCAAGCTGCAAAAACTGGGAACTCAGATTTTGTTCAAAATCACATGCTTTATTTACTCACCACACTGTAGATTCAGGAGCCAGATGGAGAAACTGCTTTCCTCTCAATATTAGAGGTAAAGAAAGGGAGTAGAATCAGTCAAGTATACGATGTATTATGGACAATTCTTATTGTATTGTGAGTATATCAGCCGGAGTCTTGCAGAAAATAAATATCATGTTCAAAAGAGTGTCTGAAAAGAAGCAAATGAAGGAATTATTTCCTGAAGTGTGAGGATAGCAGTGGGATTCAGTAAAGGTTGATGAAGCTCCTAGATACTACCAATTGAGAGAAGCCATCATCTTCCATAGACCTGGAGAGGCAAAGGGGAAGTAGTAAGAATTAAAGCTACATGAGAGAGGCAGGAATTAGCTAGGGACTTCTTGGGTTTGCCTAGAGATTTCCCAGTTTTATTACTGAAATTCCTGCATCATGAGAAAAGTCTTCATCCTGGGCAAACTAGGATGCTGAGTGTTCAGCTCTACATAGAAGATTACAACCAGTGCCAAGGTACAATTAACAGGGATGGAAGCGTGGGAGAAAGGGGGATTCGGTGAAATGAAGCCCTTAGTCTACAGTCAGTGCATTAGGCTGATTACACCCAATGGGTTGCTCAAATGCAAGTTTATATGAGCCAGTACATAAAGTTCAGGATACAGGGGCTCATAGGCAGGGTAGAGAAAGACAGTGAGCAGAAGTCAAAAGCAAAGTCAAATGGAAAATACTCATGGGAGTAAAGCAGGAGACAGGACATTTATAGGGCATTATAGGCCACTGGGTATGGTAATTGCCTGTGGAAGATCCTGAGTTGTTTACAGAAGAGTATCACTCCTTAGCATGGCTGTTTAATAGTCCCAGCTTGACTTTCTAATCTTATCTCCCATAATGCTCTCTGGTTACTGTCACAAGGCACTACTTAACATCATCATACTTACACTTCTTGACTCTCTGGTCTTACTTGTTCTGCTCCTGTAATATCTTTCTCAGCTCTGTTGATAAGCAGCTTACTTGCTTCAAGGACTATAACCTAATCTTACTTGCCTTCAGTCCACAAAATGACCATTTTCCTCTATTCTCACACCACTATTTATACCATGAAAACTCTTATCACTTACCTGTCTTGTCGTGTGACTCTGAGTTTCTCTCAGAATTTTCCCTGCTTCCGTGGAGATGGTGAGAGCCTAGTCAGCAATGACTATGTCTTATTTGTTTTTCTCTCCCAACCAGAGCGTAGTGTAATATGTTGCACAATGTGTGCATTCAATCAACTCTTTTTTCTGTGTAAAACGAATTGAAAAACAAAATGTGACAGAGAAAATGTCCTGCAACTTGAAGCCTCCTCAAGTATCCTAAACAACCTTAGAAATGTAATGAGAAAAATAACATAGGTTTCTCTCAAGAAGGCCTTACAGGTCTATTCTTGTGGAGCAAAGTGATCACTTATCTACTTTTTTTGTTTGTTTGTTTGAGTTGGAGTCTCACTCTGTCGCCCAGACTGGAGTGCAGTGGCCACTCCAGGCCACCACAGCCTCGACCTGCTGGGCTCTGGCGATCCTTCCGCCTAAGCCTTCCGAGTAGCCGGAATTACAGGCGCACGCTACCACATCTGGCTGATTTTTTGATTTAGGAAATGGATTCTTGTGATAGATGATAATTCTGGAGCCTGTTTTCTTAAATTAAAACCCAGTACAGGGTTCAAGGGCTAGCATTAAGTATTTCCAACAGAAATACATTTGTGGAAGGGTTGCACAGCCTTTTCAGAAAGAAAAGAGATATATACCATAGTCAGGCAAATGTATACATTGCTAGACTAAGGAAAGAAAAAACTGCTTCCATGATTTTTCATCAGCTTATACTTTGTTGTAAATGTTATAAGGAACATAAGCTCTTCATCATTCATTCATTTAATAATGCATTCATTTACTAGTAATCCATTGAGCATCTCGTAGGCTTCAAGTGATGTGCTAAGGTAAGAGAAAGAACAAACATTTTGGAGTCAGGAGGCAAGTATTCAAGTCATGGCCTCACCACTTCCAGCTTTGTGAACTTTGGCATTTCACTCAAAATTTCAGCCTATCCACATCTGTGAAATTGGAATAATGAATTTCTGGTTTCTCAGAGTTGTTTTGAAAATTAAATGCTGTAGAATCTGAAATTACATAAATATTACACTTTTAGTAGCAACTTCATGACTCTGTCTACATCTCAAGTCCTTTATTTTAAAACAAATAAGTGGATACCAGCTCTGTCTAAGGATCATCATATTGAGGGAATTGTTAAATGGGGTGGAATCATATAAACTACAAAAGAAGGACATAATTACTGGAACATCTTGTGGAGTAAAAATAATATCTTCAGAGATCTACATACTTGGGTATACAACTGTTCCTTTCTGTTTATTTACTATGTAGCCTGGGAAAAATTCTCCAGGTTAGTCTCAGCATCATTACCTATAAATAAGAGGTGTGGATACTCATATTACTCGACCCAGATAGGGATCACATAAAATAATATATACACATAAAGTAAATAAAACAAAGTAAAGAGGTCCTTGTATTTCAGTTGTGGTATTTTTACTTTATTCAACAGAGATTGTAATACTGACTATGGACAATACCTAGAAATTGCTTAGGGGCTGTCATTCCTGCTAATGTAATACAGGTACATAAAAAACAAAGACATGTAGATAGCTGTTCAAGAAATCTGATCTCCACTTGGAGGTGTCATTCTTTACAAGCAGTTCTCCACATTGTGCCAGAATTTTTATGACATTGCCTTTTACAATAAGCAGAACTCTCCCAGCTATTATCTTTATGGTGTAGAGCAGGGGTTGGCAGAATTCTTCTGTAAAGGGCCACGTAGTAAATATTGCCAGTTTTGCAGCTAGTCAGTTTTGTTGTTATAGCACAAAAGTCACTACAGACAATATGTAAATGAGAGAGCATGACTGTGTTCCAATAAGACTTTATATATAAAAGAAGGTAAGTGACTGGAATTGACCCATAGGATGACTTTTGCCAATCCCTGACATAGATGATATGCCACTTCCTACAAGTCAGAGGGGGTAGCATTACCAAGTGCCAAACCAACAATTACTACCAGGAACACAGAAAATAACTATAAAAGACTGGATGTTTGCTTATAAGACAAAAGATTTCCTGTCAGTGATAATAG
This sequence comes from Cephalopachus bancanus, assembly GCA_027257055.1. NCBI lineage: Eukaryota > Metazoa > Chordata > Mammalia > Primates > Tarsiidae > Cephalopachus > Cephalopachus bancanus. Next base: position 63,726 of record JAPVLO010000072.1, read on the forward strand.
TCCAAAACTATCTCCAAAGAGGCTTTTCCCCTGGTACTTCACACTCTTCATGCATTTCTTAGATTTTTCCAGTTGGAAGTAAATAATGAAGTAATAAAATGTGGTAGAGAAGGTTTACAATGCATTTGCCAACCTTTTTTTTTAAAGCCTCAGGATCCTAAGGACTAAACTCTGAGCAATAAATAACAGGAGACAGAGACCCCTGTATAAAAAGCATCTCAAACTTCAGGTTACACAGACTGGAGCAAAGAATCAGATTATACAGGAGAAAGAAAATGAATGTGGAAAATTATAAACTAGGGCAAGAAGAAACACTATTTGGCCACTTCTGACCAAAGGCTGGTTAATACCTAGCACAAAACACAAACCCTCACACAGAGATCATGCCCAATAAAGACTGGATGCTAATCATATCTCTGTCAATAAATAGTCATGTACCTATGGGTACGTTTTTCAAATTATTTGCAGGTTAATAAAAAGAGTTTCTTACAGTTTGAGGTTTTGCATTTAGATCTCTGATCCGTTTAGAGTTCATTTTTGTGTTTGGGGACAGGCAGGGGTCCTGTTTCAGTCTTCTGCATGTGGTCAGCCAGTTTTCCCAGCACCATTTACTGAATATTTGTTCTCCTCTCCCCAGTAGTGGGTGGTGGAGACTTTGTCAAAGATGAGTTGGTTGAGAAAATGAGATTTTGCTTCTGGAATCTGAATTTTACTTCATTGGTCTATATGCCTGTTCTTGTACCAACACCAGGCTGTTTTGATTATTGTAGCTTTATAATAAAGTTTAAAGTCCGGGAGTGTGATACCTCCTGCTTTTTGTTGTTGTTGTTGTTGTTTGTTTGTTTTGCTGAGGACTGTTTTGACTATTATTGGTCATTTATGTTTCCATATGAATTTCTGTATTGTTTTTCCTAGGTCTGAGAAGAATGCTGGTAATTTGACAGGTATTGCTTTAAATCTGTAGATTTCCTTAGGTAGAATGGACATCTTAACAATGTTGATTCTTCCAGTCCATGACTATGGAATATTTTTCCACTTATTTGTGTCATCTTTGATTTCTTTGAGCAGTGTTTTGTAGTTTTCATTGTAAAGGTCTTTCACATCTCTGGTTAGGAAGATGCCAAAGTATTTCATTTTATTTTGTGGTTATTGTGAACAGAATTTTGCTTTTTTATTTGGGTTTCTGTTTGTTTATTATTGGTGTATAGAAATGTGACTTTCTTTTGCACATTTTTTAATACCCTGAAACTTTGCCAAAGTCCTTATCAATGCAAGGATGTTTTTGACAGACTCTCTTGGGTTTTCAAGGTATGCAATCATGTCATCTGCAAAGAGAGATAACTTGACTTCCTCTTTTTCTATTTGGATACCCCTGATTAGAAAATGCAGGAGATACTCTTATGGAAGTTGGAACTGGCAACCAATCCCTGATCAAAACCCGAAGTGCCCATGCCATAAGAGATAAGATAGACAAGTGGGAACTCATTAAACTGACAAGCTTCTGCAAAGTCAAAGAAACCATCAAAAGAGCAGGGAGACCACCCACAGACTGGGAAAAAATATTTGCCAACTCCATGTCTGACAAAGCTCTTATTCCTAGGATCTACAAGAAACTTAAATGTGCCAAAAAGAAAAAAAACAAAAACAAAAAAACAGCCCCATTACAAAGTGGGCAAAATAAATGAATAGACAATTTTCAAAAGAAGACATATGAGCAGCCAACAGATACATGAAAAAATGTTCAGCCATAGTAGTCATCAAAGAGATGCAAATTAAAAATACACTGTGATACCACCTAACTCCAGCCGGGATGGCCATCATCAATAACAAAAAATAACAGATGCTGGAGAGGATGTGGCAAAAAAGGGAACACTTCTACACTGTTAGTGGGAGTGTAAACTAGTACAGCCTCTGTGGAAATCAGTGTGGTGATTCTTAAAAGTTGTAAAACTCAACCTTCCATATGACCCCACAATCTCCCGACTGGGAAATACCCGGAAGAACTCAAATTACTCTATAAAAAAGATACTTGCACATGTATGTTTATCACAGCATTGTTTACAATAGAAAGAACATGCAATCAACGATGCTGCCCATCAAAAGAGGACTGGATAAAAAAAGTGGTACATATGCACAATGGAATATTACTCAGCCATAAAGAAGAACAAAATCATGAACTTCGCAGCAACCTGGATGGAATTAGAGTTTATAATACTGAGGGATCTTTCACAGAAACAGAGATCTGAGTATCACATGTTCTCACACAAAAGTGGACCTTGAACAACTACGATAATACTATAAGAAAATAATTGAGAATAGTGGGAAACTGTGGGGGGAGGAGAAAGGTGAGATTGACAGTAGTTGAAATCTCTCTTGGGAAGGTGGGACACATCTCATCAACAAGGGTACCCGCAAAATGAATATTTGTGTACCTAACCCTGAATTGTATCCCACAATTGGAAAACAAAACAAAATAAAATAAAATAGTAAAAATAAAAATAGGGATAAAATAGTATCTTCCTCATAAGTTAGGAAGCAAAGTAGCAAAGGCTATGTAAAATATTTCGTACAATATCTGGCATATGTTCATTTCTAAATAATGTTTATTATTATTATTAATTTAATTAATGAGTGAGTGATATATTAAGTGATGGAAAAATATACTGACTGATTTTATATTTCAGTGATGAAGGAATGAGCCCACCTCAAAGGACACAGGATTTGAATTCATGTATCAGGCTTGGACTCTATGATAAATGGTGCTCTGTGAACAATTCCCACTGGCTCTTTGTACTTTTGATGATGTTTTGCAAGTTGACAATTCTCTCTCTGCTTGCACAGTGAAAAATCTAATTCATTAGATTTATGTCCAATTATTTACCATCATATTCATGTTTGCCTCCCTGAAACTGTGCTCAGGTCACCTTGATTAGAATTTGGAATATTTTCAAACCTCTCAGTCACACATTACAGACAACTGCTGCTATCATTTCTACTGATAATTGATCTTACCCATTAAGATGTTCTAAGATCTTGGAAAACACCATGATTTTCAGGTTCACGTTTTCTGTAGCTCCTAACTCACCTGTTATGAACCACCTGTACCACACTGGGCTTCTCTATATCTCAGTCACCCAAACAGTGGCGAATACATAAAAAGGGGGACCAAACTTGGAATAGTGTTTTTAAAGACTTGGATACTGGGATTCTATCTGGAAAATTTTTGGTATAGCAACAAAAAAAGTTTCAAGACAGGGTATGTAGAAGAGGTGATATGTCAGCAAAATTTAGAAATAAGAGAATGAGAAAACAATGAATAAGGGATTAGGGAAATAGTCAAAGTAGAGGGAATAGTAGGTGTGAAGAAATGGATATTCAAGAACTGTAGACTAACCAGTATCGCAAGAGTATGAGGCATCCTCTCACTGATAATATCTTCCAAATATCAGTAAGGACATTGTTGGCCCTTGAGTTACCAGGGCTGCTACCTCTGAAATAGAAAAGGTAACAATCTAGATTGGGAAAAAAAATAAAATAGAAAGGTTGATCTAGTTTTCTCTCTTAAAATACACTTCTACATGTTGTATGGACCAACTTCCTAAGGAATGGGTCACAGGGTATTTGAGTGATGGCACCCTGGTTTCATCAAAGCATTCTTCTTTTTTGTTTTTCTATTTTCCTTTAACATAATTATAGCCTCTAGGTCAGTAGATGAGTGAAGAGTCTTGCAAAGACATGTCAAGCCAACTTCACTTGCCTCCTGTCTTCCTATAGACAAGGGAATCGGTTGGTGCAGCCTGAATTCTCTGAAGTCGGACATGATTTTGCAAACCTTGGGATCCTGCCCTTGTTTATGTTCCCGGTATTTCTGAATTCTACCACTTGTATCTATAACAAAACCTGTTTCTTAGCATATGCTTAGAGTACATATTTCTTAGTCAGACTCAGCTATTTCATAGCATTTTGGAATTAGGATGAGTACTTTTGGGGAGATAAGAAATACAGATGTATTTTATAGAAACCACAAACATACCTTTGAGACTTAATTGAATGGTACAAGGAAGGTTTCATTCCCTACCCCTACTTCTTGGCAAAGAATAAACTCTTCACTTAGGATTTGGAAATTTTTGATATTTTAATAACTGCTTTATCTTACATTACGTTTTAGTTTAAAATGAGATATCATTGCCTTCAGAATGATATATTTGCTTGGGTTTGGATTATAATGTTTATATTAGGCACAACTGAAAAATAAGTGGCCCTAGAAAAGTGGGGCAAGTCTGTCTAGATTTATAAATTCAAAAGATAAATAAATATTTGAATATATGTAAGACTTTTTGTCTTTGGAAATATTTCATGGGCAATATTTTACCTGAATGATATGACGACATTATTGTACCTTTCTGTGCCTCAGTAAAATAGGCATGATAATATATGATGATTAGTTTTATGTGTCAACGTTACAGGCCAAGAGATGTCCAGATAGCTGGTTAAACATTATTTCTGGGTAGATCTGTAAGGGTGTTTCGGGAAAAGGTTAGAATTGAAATTGGTAGACTGAGTAAAAAATATTATCCTCACCAGTGCAGGTGAATAGCATCCAATCTGTCAAGGGCTTGAATAAAGTGAAAAGTATTAAAAAGGGCAAAATTTCTCTGCCTGAGACATCCATCTTCCCCGGTTTTAGGATATAGATACTCCGGGTTTTCAGACCTCCAGACTCAGACTGGAACTCAAACCATTATCTGATCTGGTTGCCTGGTTTTTGAGTTTGAATTTTAACCATTTCACTGACTTTCCTAGGTTTTCAACTTGCAGAGAGCAGCTCATGGGACTTCTCAGCTCCATAGTGACATGAGTCAGTCTCTCATATTAAATATCTATGTATCTATCTATCTATAATCTATCAATCCATTTATTCATTCATTCATCCCAGAAAAGTTGTTTCTCTGGAAAACCCTGACTGAAATAGATTTCAATACTAAGAATCATTCTAGAGGAAAGAATTTTAATACATTTTCTGAATTGGTTCTGGAGTTTCTGGAATTGGCTATATAATCTGATTAGCCCTAAAGACCCTAATGACTCTAATAAAGAGAGAACTGATAGTGCATGATGTGAGCTGTTTACAGATATGCAAAATGTTCATTGGATATTCTTAATCAATCACTTATAACAAGCAAGGAGCTAGGTGACATTGAATATGGCACTTTCAAACACTTTTGAAAAATTAACAAAAATAATGTTGTTGCTTGGTTGCTCCTAATGTTGCTGGACAAAGTAGTAAAATTAAAGGAATTTAAATTCCCAGATCAGGCTTCCCAGGCAGAAATGAGGAACTTGTTATTGGCAACTAGAGGAAAGGTAATCTTTGTTATAAAGTGGCTAAAAACTTGGCTAAATTGTGTTTGTGTTTTAGTGCTGTGTGGAAGGTAAAATTTGCAAGCAATACAGTTGGAGGTTTGACTGACTACTTCTAAGCAAACTATTCAGGGTGCAGTTTGGGTCTTCCTAACTGCTTATAGTAAAATGGAGAAATTTTCTAAAGATGGGATGTTTGAGCAAATTATAAACAGAACTTAAAAATTTGGAAATCTCTATTTATCCATGCTGCTAAAGATAAGAACACTAAGGGTGTGACCAAGCAACCATTTGATAGAAAGATCAATATGGGTGTGAATCATCTGCTTAATCAGCAAATCCAGGAGGAAACTGAGCTAAAGGGAAAGGAGATGAGAAGAAATGAAGGAAGGTTGTCAAATTTCTTTGATATTATGGGATAGAACCAGGGAGATGTTTGCTGAAAACATAAGCTATTTCAAAAGCAATTTCCTTGCTTTTAACAAGCCAAAGGGCTTCTACTTACAGCTGTAGGCGCAAGACTACCCAGAACTATAGGAATGTGACTCCTGCTGGATAGAGCTATAGGTGTAGAACCTCTACCTTACTGTGTCTAGAAGGCTGAATCCCTGCCTCAGGAATCTGGAAGGCAAGCCATTTACCTCAGTAGGCCTGAGGTGGAGAACAGAGTTAAAGATAACTATTCTTGAGCCTTAAGATCTCATGGAGTTTGCTTCATAGTTTAGACTTATTTGAGACCCGATATCTCTTTCTTCTTTTCTATTTCTCCCTTTTTGAAGAAAATGTTTATCTTATGCCTGTCCTGCCAATGTATTTTAGAAGTACATAACTGGCTTAGTTTTATAGGTTCACACCTGGAGATCAATTTGTGTCAGTATGAATCATACCTGAAGTCTCACTCATATCTGATTTAGGTGATATTTAGATGAAATTTTGGACTTTAGACTTTTGAGTTGATGCTGGACTAAGTCAAGACTTTTAGGATATATTGACATGAAGGAATGTATTCTGCATGTGAAAAGGACATACATTTAGGGGGAATAGGAGTGGGATGGTATAGACTAAAAGTTTATGTCCCTCTGAAAATTCCTATGTTGAAATCTTAACCCACAATGTGATGGTATTAGAAGTTGGGATCATTGGAAGGTAATTAATATGGGAGGGAAGAGGACACATACATGGGATTAGTGTCCTTATAAGGCAGATTTTGGAGAGCTCCCTCATCCTTTTCACTATGTGAAAACACAGCACACAAGATGAAGACAGCAACTTATGAACAAGGAAACAGACCCTCACTAGATGCTGAAAATTTTGGAGCCTTAATCTTGGACTTCCCAGGCTTCAGAACTGTGAGAAATAAGTTTTTGTTTTTTATAAGCTTCCCAATCTATAGTAGTTTGTTGTAGCAATACAGACTAAGACATGATAGCTCATAAGATAGTTGTGATAATGAATTGCATATTTACTGATTATTGGCAATATTGATAACCTCTTTAGGCATTGATTTCTCAGTTTATTCCTAAATTTAGAGAGTTGACCCAAAAGAGCAATACTTACTCCTATTGAGCAAAGTGTTGCATTAATGCAGTTTAATTGCAACTAGAAGGAGATTCTCTTTTTTTCTGGTTAGATAATTTCTTAAATTTTCTCTCGTTTCCTCAGTTGTAGACTCCATTCTCACTTATTCTGGATGATTTTCTAGCCTTGGATAGTTGGGGCTCTAGGCATATACAGTGCAGGCCAGCAGCCCCTGGTTGGATGGTTTTATGGGACTTTTTAGATTCCTATTGTTGTTTAATTCCATGAGGTCATGTTACTTTTAGATAAGTTTCAACCTTCAGAAGCATCAGTTTCACATGGTTCATGTTTGTTAAACTGAAACTCTGTTATCATACCTGATATTGTGCTTTTCTTTGTACTCGACATCCAACTTAATAGAAAAACCTATCACACTCTGCTCCAAGTTATATCCTAAACCAAATTTTTCTAACCAGTCTTGCTCTTGTAACCCATCTCTCACCTGTAATAATAATTTCCCTGCTTCCACTCATACCAATCTCTGGTTTATTTTTCACAATGGATTTATTAAAATTTATTTCTTCAGTGGCTTACCCATTATAGTGAGACTAAAATACAAACTTCCTATTATGGTTCACACAATACTGCATGATCTGGCCTCTCCTTAGATTTGAATCCTGTATTCTCCTGCTCTTCATCCTGTGTGCTATGCTGTGACCACATTGTTCTATTTGACAATCAAGCTCAATGCCCATCTTAGGTTCTTTGGACCTAGTCTTCCCTTTACCTGGAATGCTTTTCCCTCTTATTGTCACATGCCTCTTTCGCTCAGGAAGTCTTTCTTGACTACCCTCATAGTTTCTCCCCACTTTCAGTCATTTTTTATCATACCAAAATGCAAGTCATCATAGCATCTATCAGAATCCAAGAAAACTTATGTTCAGTATTTTTCTTCCCCCTTTAAAATAGAAGTTCCATGTAGATCAGAACCCTGACTGTTTTGTTTAATGTCATATTCTCAATACCATAATAATAATGGTTGGCAGGCAGGCAGAATGTAAGCAAGAAATCGTTGTTAAATAACTTATGACAGAACCCCCAGAACTTGGCAGTAGTAGTTTTGTTATATATGGATGTGTATGTGAGTGTGTGTACCTGATCAGTCAATGCAATTGCCAGCTCTTTTTTGACTTCCAGTTAGTCTGGGTGTCAGTGATGCTGTTGATTTAAAAGGGAGAATTGTTTGTCTCTATGTGCTCTTAACAGTCTTGACATAAGACTTATTACTTTTTTGTATTTTCAAAAAAAGGGAAAGAAACAGCTGTAACAAACACAATAATTACTCTGGATTTCATTGACATTTCCATGAGGAAATGTGGAAGCATGTTCCCATTGCCCAACCCACAGCAAGCAAATTCACAAATTCCCAACAGACATTTATGTTCTTTGTAAAGCCTCTCTCAGTGGTGTCAACAAGAATGGCTGCTTCTCTTTTTACCCAGTTTAGCCTTCTTCCTCTGAGATTCAGAAACTTTCACCAGTGCCTCTAAATCATCCAAGCTTCTATTATGCCAATGACTGCAAGGGCATCTGAGCAGCTCTACACTTGTTAAAACAGACTGAAACAAAACAACCAAAGCATTTCAGGTTACTGAGATTCACACATTAGATAATTTTATAACTCTAGTTTTATCAAATTATATATTGAACTAAATGTTTGCTGTTGTTCAATTTTCTGAGTCCTCAGAAAAAGGACTTCGGAGAAAGGAGATCTTTATTAAAGCCAGGGTCTTCTGTGAACTAGACTTTCAGTCTGAAAATTGAGAGAGAGGTCCTCTGAAGTTAGCAAGCCTGCATTCCATCTTGAATTACTTTTCATTTCTATGAGTTTGGATAAATTATTTATTCACTCTGATTCTCTGATTCTTTGTTCATGAAAAAAATTGGTAATAATTTCCATTTTTAAAGACGGCTGGTAGCTTGAGTGGCATAGTCTCTGTAGAGTGTTTATTCCCATGCCTAGTACATAGTATGTATTAACAAATGTAAACTTTAATTAAAAACAGTGAGCATTTTGGTGAATTCCCTAACCTCTGAGATTCAGAATTCTTCAGTAAGCTGCTTGTAATAAGACCTCAAGAACACAACGAATTATTATTTACTGTAGTCACCACGACGTACAACAGATTTCCTTCTTCTTGTCTAACTGAAACTTTGTATCCTTTAACCAATATCTCCCCATTCCCCTCAGCCCATACTAACAATTTTTGTACTCTGTACTTGAACATTACTAAGTCTATTTTAAATGTTCTTTTCATGAAAAATAATTGTGTGAGGTGATGTGTGTGTTAATTAGCTTGATTTAATCATTTCACAATGTAAACATATATTAAAATATAACATTATATATATAATTTTTAATTTGTTAACTAAAAATTAATACTTCAAAAGAGTTTTCAGTTAAAAAAAGCTTATAATTACAACGAGTGTTAAACATAAAAATGTAGTAATGAGCTGGGCTCGGTGGCTCAGCCTGTAATCCCGCGCCTTTGGGAGGCTGAGGTGAGTAGATTGCCTGAACCTACGAGTTCGAGACCCGCCTGGGCAACTTGGCGAGCCCTCATCTCTACAATAAATAAAAAATGAGCTGGGCATGATAGCGCGCGCCTGTAGCTCCAGCTACTTGGAAGGCTGAGGCGGAAGGATCGCCGGAGCCCATCAGGTTGAGGCTGCGGTGGCCGGGAGCAGCCACTGCACTCCAGTCTGGGTGACAGAGTGAGACTCCAATTCAAAAAAAAAAAAATGTAGTAATGATCAATCAAATAGATTAGTCATTGGAAGATATTTAACATTTGGAGGAAGAAGCATTTCAAATTGGGAAAAGATTATCTGGGGGTTTTAAAACAGGGGTGAATCGAGCTTATCCTGTCTAGGTAGCTACAGGGTGCTCTTTACCAAATGTAACATAACTAAAATATTTTACCACCAATATCTAATCACTCCCTAGAGGAAGGAAAAAAAGGATGGAGAAGAACTTTTCCATAATGCTGGCATCTATTTGACTCTTTCTAGTCCCATGGTTTTTAAGCTATGTTGTAATTTGAATCTTCTTTGGCGAAAGCAGGATGCTGTTGTGTGAGGCACTCAGGCTAGTCTCAGACCTGATTCTCATTACATCATTTTTCTCCTCCAGCACTTCTTTCATAGGCTGCTGGGCAGGAAATAGAGCCCAGGTAATTGGGTGCATTAAAACAGAACATCCAGATGTCTACTGAAAAAGAGATTTTACAATTAGATTCTGCTTCAGTTAGGAGGCTGTTTTCTCTTTCTCTACTTCAGGCCTTATCCTCCTTAAAAGCCAAGTCTGAGTTCTGGAAACAAAGGCACAAGACTTTTATCCTAAAAGTCACTGGTATCAGCAGCAAGAGGGCACTTGGGGCTAGGTTAGAATGCCCTGATGTTCTGAGCCAAGCCTATCTATTTAATTCATGGAAGGAGGATGTCTCCCTTCTTTTGCCTCTATTTTTTGTTCAGGTGGACTTTGAGAGCTCTCAAATTTCTTTAGCTACTGTAATCTCAAGGAATAGGAAGAGGGCAGGGAAGTGAGGAATAATAGGGACTATGTTTCTGAGCGCATGCACACCCCCGACTAAAATTATCCTGTTCATTGATGCGCAGGTACTGATTTCCCTACCTGATTTGGTCATTAAACTCTCTAGCTGCTTCAACACATTTTCCCCAAGGCCCCTGTCAGGGATGCTGCTTCTCCTGTGATTAGAACACAGCCAATTGGCCCTCTGAACCTATTACTACCCTTTTCCTAATGATCTTCTAATGGCTACTGGGCTCAGTCAAGCCACCTGACACATAACGATGTCAATTATGCAAACCTCAAATAATGCCTTCTCACTTGGAACAATTTCTCACTTAGTTTTGTTTTGTAAGAAGTAGTGCTGGCCAATAGCAAGATAAATGTTGATCTCATATATAGTTCCTAAATTTTCTACACTGGTTTGGGTTCAAGGTCCAATAAATCCATACATTGCAATGTGTTATTATCCTATTGCAATGTATGGATTTATTGTGTGTTGACAGAATTAGATGAAGTGAGTTAATTTATATAAAATTCTTAGGAGATTATTTTAGAACAATGAGTTTTAATTCTATTAGCCATTGGCATTCTTAGTCATAGCAAATATAGTTTTCTTCAACTTGTGTGCAGAAAAATGGGATTAACCGAGTAGGGGCGAGGTTACAGAGGAAGGAGAACAGGTAGATAATAAAGGAGGAATTGGTATTGATTTTATTTCATTTTATTTTTTGATACCAGAGGAGTTTAATAAGTCTGTGTGTTCTAACTAGTCCTGATGAATTCTGATTCATTCACATTGAACTTTTATCTATGCTTTTAGGGTTTTTTTCTGCTTGGCAGGGGTTTCTCTGCTATAGAGGTTTGACCAGGACCCCTGGTGGTAATTAGTTAATATTTCTCTGTGCTGTTCCATTAGTTTTCACACATGTAGTGCTTAACATCCACTCTTAGGAGTGGTGAACTGAAGATTTTCTTTCTCACTGCAGCCTCCAGCCTTCTTTATGCCTTAGATATTAAATATTTAAATACCTCGTACCATATCTTTTCACCACTACTTGGAAGCAAAAGCCTCCAAATGTGTTACTAATTTTTCAGTGTTTTTTACTAGTTTAATCAGAAACTTGCTTTTCAAGTGACAGACAACCAACTCAGACTGAATAATAAGGAAAGGAGAGGGGAGAAGGGAGAGAGGGAATTATTGTTTCTTAAAGACTTGGAGAGTACAGGAATTCATATGGCTTTAGTCAGGGCAAGAATCAGGGTTTAGGAGATAGTATGATGACATAAGTCACCTGTGTCTCTCTATTTCAGATATACTTTCCTCTTTCAAATGGCTTCATTTTACTAAGTGTTATCCAGGTTATGCAAGAAAGGTGACCTCTGGCTGATACATGAGTTCTTACAGCTTGATATACTAGAGAAATAGAGTCCTCTTTATTTCCTAGATAACATCTCAGGTAAGGTTTTGATTAGCTTTGATGATTTTATAGGCGTCTCAAACCAAACACCATGTTGGAGATGTTAGGGTACGGACAGACAGGGTGGGGGGGAGAGATGCAGGGAGGCAAGCAGTACTGCCGGGGCTGGCAGGCTGGAGGTGTGCACACTGGGAACCCAGAGATTGGAGCAGATTGCAAAGAACTGTGACACACAAAAGGGTTAGGAAAGAAAAGTTTACTTAAAAGTAAATTAGGAGCCAAGCTCAGTGACTCAGCCTGTAATCCTGCGCCTTTGGGAGGCTGAGGTGAGTGGATTGCCTGAGCCCACAGGTTCAAGACCCGCCTGGGCAGAGAGACCTCATCGCTACAATAAATCAAAAAATCAGCTGGGCGTGGTAGCGTGTGCCTGTAATTCCGGCTACGCGGAAGGCTGAGGCAGAAGGATCGCCGGAGCCCATCAGGTAGAGGTTGCGGTGGCCGGGAGCGGCCACTGCACTCCAGTCTGGGTGACAGAGTGAGACACCAACTCAAACAAACAAACAAACAAAAAACAAACAACAAAAAAAAGTAAATTAGGGAGAAAAAGAGAGAAGATTCACCTCCCCAAGGTGGGGGAGGGGGACCAAAGCCAGGAAGCATGGCAACAGCCATGGCTCAAAAAGTACATGGCCACATCAAACTCTAGCAAGGCAATGGCCCCTAGTTGCTTGTGGTTGAGTCCTTTTAACCATTCCCCTAGACAGGGGAGGATCATTAAGGTGATTGGGTGGTGCTCTGCTTCCACATCATCACAAAGGGGCAGGCAAGGGCAGATACTGGTGATGTCAGGTGAAGGACAGCAGGCAGATGGGTGGGTTAGTCACATGATTGCTGCCATGGTGGGGCTTTTCTGTGTTACATAGTTCACAGAGAGCTGATTAGGTCAACCCTAGCGGGGAGTTTCCTGTAAGTGACTTGTGAGACATTTGCAATTCACAAATTCCTTGAGGTGGTCATTTGGGCTGTTCTGATCTTGTGTCTGAAGGAGATTTGCCTAGGGGGGATGGGATAGGCTGTTGTTTGTCCTGCAGTAGAATGTCTGAATGCTTGTTAATGGTTACACTGAGGTAAAACGATTAAGACTAAGCTAAGTATCTTCTAGGTTTCTATAGGTACCTTTCAGGAGGAATTAGAATTATTTGATTGGCTAGTGAGTAACAAGAGAGTGTAGTTAGAGGATGCTTGGCGTGACGGCTTTATTAAATCAACATTCAGAGAAAGTAGGTTTCCTGAAGGAAAATAAAATGTTTATACAGAAGAAGATAAAGGGATTGAAGGCCTTAAAAAACAGATGACCACAATAATGACCCAGTTCCAACAAAGCAAGGTATTGAGAGAGGAGATTGTTGGCAGCTGGTTAGGCAGAAAGGGAGGGTCTTGGGAAGACTTAACACCTGTGGGAACACCCCCTGTACTGCCCCTATTATTTAATTGTATACTGTAAGTGTGACTAGTATGGTTAAGACCGTCCTTTCAATCCAGGATGCTTGGCTAGAAGGAACTTTTTGCTGCTAAGACACAGGTACAGTGGTTTAACTAGATGTCCTATCTTGAACTTAGCCTGTTATAATATCATTAACATAACCTTTGCATTGTGGTTTTAGTCCCCTGAGTGGGCTTTTCTGTGGTACTTATGGGTAATATTCAAGATGGAGTAACTTTGGTCAAGGACCCACATGAGCAGTAAGGACTGGGTCTCAGGAAGTAAGGGATGTAAATGAAAGAAACACCTCCAGAAAAGATCAGATAAAAACGATAACAAAACCCTCCTAACAATGAATAACCCACTCCGGGGCCCCTCTCATTTTCTAGAGAACTTTGTTGCCTAATAAATTCCTTCTTTCATTCCTCCTTTTGGTATCTGAGTTCCTGAATCTTCTTGGTTAGGGGACAAGAACTCAAGGTTGCTGGTTTAAGCTCACAGTGAAACTCAAAACTCCTGCAACAGTATGAGTTCAGTCATTTGCTTTTGCACACAAAAAATGAGCATATCTAACTATGCCCTTTTTGTGTAATAAGTCAAGCAGATCTTAAAAAATGCCCTGATGACAGTGACCTGGTGCAATCACTCCAGTTCCAAACACATATTTGTGTGATACTGTGCTTTTAAATAAAGGCAATGTATCCATTAAGTGATGGTCAACACCCAAGGAAAAACAGGTCTCAGTGACATTGGGTGTAATAAACACCTTGAATACTCTTGCTACACTTTCACCTCCTTTGATTCATCTTCTTGAGTCTCAATTGGTTTGACTCTCTCTCTCAAATTTTCTTTTACCTTAGAATTTAAAAATCCATTTTTGACTTGAGTTTACTTTGTGTTGATTTGTGAACACTTACAGGTTTACCCTTTACTTCTAATTTTTCCAAATCATCTCCTCCTTCAGTGACAAGAATGAGGAAGCAGAATGAGCGTGGACTTTGTTGGCAGGCTTATCTGGATTTGAACTCTGTGTTTACCTAACAACAAAAGCAACATTAACCAATATCAATAACTCACCCATACTGGGACTTGTATGTAGAAGGCACAGCACAAAACACTTTTAAAGCATATTTTTATTTTAAACATACACTCTTTTTCTTAATCCTCTACCTTCTCCTCCTCTTCTTCCTCTTTTGCATCCTGCTTTACTTGTCCTCCTATCCACTTTGCACTCGCTTGCTGAAATGCTTGGCACAAAGCCCTGCAGAGGTGGAGCTAAGCACTGCTTAGAATTTAGGTCCCTCAAGTACCCTCTGTTTCATACAGTATGACGTGGCTTAGATATCTCAGTTGGAGGCCTTAAACTACCTCTTCTGTGCTTCCTCAAAGGTGTTTTCTATTCATTGGATGCCACTCTGCCTATCCAAAGAAAACTATGGAAAATCCCAATCGATGTAGTTGCTTTTATCTTGTCCATGCAATGCTCTCGGTGTGCTGTGCCCCAAACCCACTGCCATATTTGTCCTCACTACCTTCTTCTTTATCCTCAAAACTTGAGTTGACTTGCCTGGTTCTGCTCAACTCCATCACTGAGAAGAATGTGCTAATATCAAGAATCCACCATATGCCAAACATTATATTTAGCCCCTGATATAACTTATTTTCTTCACACTCACAGCAACCCTCTGAAAGAGGTATCGCTGTCTTCATCTTACAAAGTAGGAAATTAAGACTCAGTAATGTAAATGACTTGACAGAGCCCACACAACTAGAATGGCTGCCTGGGATTCCTACCATGGCCTGTTTGACTCAAAATTTTACACTCCCTTCATTTTTGCCAAACCCTATCACCAACCCAGAGATCACATTTCATGTAGATTTACTAACAACACTCTAGCCCACCCAGCTGTGCTTCTGTGCCCTCCATCTCAGCAACAGACTTCTCTGTTAACTCCGTTCACTTTGTATTCACTTGCCTTCAGTCTAAGAAGTTAGAGAGGCCATTGTGGGGTGATGTTAGATCCCAGCCCCTGCTGAAAGCAAGAGAGTGGAAGTCAGTAGGGGCACTGAAAGGTCACTACAGTTCGTGGCAGCTGCTAGTTTTGAAGCACTGGTCTGTACTCCACTTACTTCCCTTTTCTGGCAACTCAAACCTGGTTCTTAAAGAGGTCAAGGTCCTGCTGGGCAACTAATGGGTACAACTCCTGTTTGTTATGAAAACTCTGAAGAAAAGACAAGCTCAAGTTCAATCCATCTCAAGCCAGCCACTAAGGCTCTGCCTTTGTTTCATTCTGAGATTCTGTATGAAGTCTGGGACTAGTTTGAAGGGCAGAGAGGAGCCATGTGAAAGAAAGCTGGTGAGAGTCAGAGAGACATTAGGAAATCTATGCTGCTGGCTTGAAGATGGGGGAAAGCGGCCAAGAGCCTTGATGTGGAGGCAGTCTCTAAAAGATAGAGAAGGCAAAGAAACAGTTGTCCCCTAGAGCCTTCAGAAGGAATGTAGTCCTGCTGACACCTTGATTTTAGTCCAGTAAAGCTGTTTGGATTTCTCAACTCCAGAAATGTACAGTAATAAACTAGTGCTGTTTTGGGTAATTTGTTTATGGTGGTTTGATACAGAAGCAATAGAAAACGAACGTATTTCTTTCAAAGTTTTTCCTTCCTGTAAGGCTTTTCATTGTGTGCATTCCTAATACTTTCCCCCATCATCAGAAAAGACGAAGCAGAGGCCAGCACTGATCACATTATCACACCATCAAGGGGACAAATTAATACAGTGTAGGGGTAATGCAGTTTAAAATTCCTCTGCCCCCTCACTCCATTTTTTCTCTGACATAGTACAGTGTCCAAGTCTTACCCATCCACCCACAATCCCTTGGTTCTTCCCCATAAGGAAAATTTATTCTGCCATTAGTTGAGACAACTCACTGTCTAAACCCCAGTATAAATGGTATTGTCTTGGGAAATGCTATTAATATTGCATCTTCCCTCGTAGGAAGTGAACTATCTTTCACTTTCTTGTTCTCTATAGAAATATACTTCATTATTATTATTATTATTATTATTATTATTATTATTATTATTTTTTGAGTTGGAGTCTCACTCTGTCACCCAGACTGGAGTGCAGTGGCCGCTCCTGGCCACCGCAGCCTCGACCTGATGGGCTCCGGCGATCCTTCCACCCCAGCCTTCCAAGTAGCTGGAACTATAGGCACGCGCTACCACGTCCGGCTAATTTTTTGATTTATTGTAGAGATGAGGTCTCACCAAGTTGTCCAGGCGGGTCTCAAGCCCGTGGGCTCAGGCAATCTACTCACCTCAGCCTCCCAAAGCACGGGATTACAGGCTTAGCCACCGAGCCTGGCATCATTATTTGTTTTATCTTCTTCTTGGGTTCTTCCTTTTTAGTGTCTTTAATCGCTCTGTCTTCCTTTGGTCATCCCTTAAACGTCAGTGTATTAGCATTTTCCATACAGTGCTGCTTCTTACATGATGAAAGGCAACTTAATTTTTTCAGAAGTTAGAGCCAGAAACCTCTTAACAAATTCTTGACATTTTAAAAATTTACCGTTTTAGAATCCACATCTAGTCCCTAAGAAAATGCTGTTGGCGTGGCTTTGCCTTAATATCTACCCAAATCTGACTTGCTTCTCACAACCTGTTCGGCTACTACTCTAGTCCAAACCATCATTTTTCTCTTATTTGAATTATTTCATATATTTTTTAGTGGTTCTTCAGTACCCACTTTTGCCCAGGAACACAGCAGGCACAGAAATAATTTTAAAATGTTAGTCCCATTACAGTACTCCTCTGTTCAGCCCTCACCAAACCCTATCTCCCTCAAAGTAAAGTACGTTTACGGTGAAACTTACGCTGCCAGACACAGGGCACTTATCTGACTTTATCTTCTAGGACTTTATTTCTTGTTTACTGTGCTGTGGCCACACAGCCTTCTTGTTCATCCTAGAACACATTAAATAGGCTACTATTCCAGGGCATGCACATTTGTTGTTTTTTCATCTTCTTGGAACATTCTTCTTATAGATATCCCAATGGTCCACTTCCTCCAAGTCTTTCTTCAGATGTCTTCAGTTAGGCCTATGCTGATCATTATATTTAAAATTTCAGCCCTGATCAGAGCACTTACTTCATTCTAAATAATCCGTGTAACTTGCTCTTTTATCATGTTTAATGTCAGAATGCCCTCCCCCATTCTGCATGTAAGTCTTATGAGAACAAGGGTTTTTGTCTACTTCTGTTTCCTAAATTTCCCCTCAATGTCTAGAACAATGCCTGGCATAGAGTAAATGCTAAAAAGAAAATACATTTTTTCCATTTCATACATTTTCTTTGGACAACGTCATTGAGGCCCACAAACTCATATGCCAAGGTTTTCTTGATCTCCCTCAATGTGGCTCTTTGTAAAGGACTGGTAACTCTATTTATCCATTGTCCAAGTCAGAAATTAGGAGTTGCCACGTACTTCATTCAGACATTAAATGGTCATTATATTCATCTCATATGCCAGGCACGGTGCTATGTATCAGGCAAATATCTGTAATAAAACAGAAACGATCTGGCTGCCATGAGCTAATAGTCAAGTTGAGGGCAACTAATCAGAAAAGAGATGAACACTCTGTGGAAAGAGATCATATTTACTTTACAATGGGAAATCAATGTCTATTGCTAAAACATTAAAAGATAAGAGTAGTAATAACAGTAATAATATTACTGACAATATTAGCAAATGCCCATGCTGCCCTTTCTAAATGTTGGGTCTTACACCTGTTATACATAGTATATAGAATGTGGCTCACTGAATGCTGAGATGGGTGGTATTATTATCTTCATTTTGCCAGTGTGGGAGCTGAAGAATGAAAAGGTCTCCTGGCTTGTTCAGACACAGGGCAAGAATGTGTCTGAGGTGGATTTGATCCCAGTGTGTTTGCAGCATCTTAACATCTATGATGACATTTTTATTTTCTTTCTTCAATCAGCAGGTTAAAAAATGGAATCAAGCATTTCAAGTTAAGAATGTTCTGAATTTGCTTTTCCTTCTTAGCATTCCCACTAACAGCCCCCATAAGTGCCCACCTCCATGCTCTTACTTTCTTGTAACATTAATTCTTCTCTTTTCTTCCTTCAGTTCTAAGGAAAGTCACTGCTTTCTGTAGTTATTAATTTTTATTTGGGTTCTATCGGCTTTCCAATCCTTGTGTAACCAATTCTGTGTGCCTGATCCTCTTTATTTGAAATACTTAGAGTGGTTTTATTTTCTTGACTGGACTTTGAGTGATACAGCTTTATATGTGGCTCTCATTTTCACAATAACTCTATCCACCATATACGACGAACCTATTTTATACTTTAGAAAACCGAGTTTCAGATAAGTTAAACCAACTATTTTTCAAGGTCAGGGATAGGTTTCATCCTCAGGACTGGCTACTTTTGAAGACTGTGCTGTCTTCACAAGAACTTTGGTTGGCATTTTCAAATTAAACATTCAAGGACTAGTTCATCCAAAGCCTGTGTCTCATTTAAATTGTCTCCTTCAAAGTGCTATTCTTGTCTTCAAAATGTTTCAACATTCCGCATCATTTAATTTTAAATTTCTTCAGTGTTAGCCCTTCAGTCTTTGAATCTTTAAAAAAAAATGTGTGTTTAAGAAAAAGCTGGTAGACCCAGATCTTCAGAATAAAATGATCTTATTATACTTGAAAACATCATTGGAATTAAACACATGATATAACTACAAAATGACAAAACTACATTTCCTGTGAGATGCATGAATTGTCTCTGAATTAATTTACTGAGATCCAGTTAAGGATCCAAATCTGGATTGTGAAGATCATTCCTAGGAGAGAATAGTCCATGTGGTTTGAGTAGATAGTTTCCGTCAGAAAGTAATGTGTAGACAAAACTAATGTCAATGTATACACCTATCATTCTGTATATGTAACAGACATGTTCTTGGAGGTATATGGGTATGGAAAGGTGAATTAACCCATTTTGAGTTCCAGGCATAAGTTTCTAGGATACTACTGATAGAAAATGCTGGAAACAAAAAACATACAATAGAAGTTGGGCAGCAAAGAATCATTTTCATATAATTCTGCCTGTCAGATTTTAGGAACTGTGACTTACCTCCACAATCTCACTTTATTAAAATGTCTTCCTTTAACAACTTTTCAGGTTTCGTAAACTGCAATTTATCTTTTTCATGGATGCAAATTAAAAGGCAAACAGGAAGGGTATTTGGCTTGGTTTAGTGACAACATTCCAGGAATGTTTGGGTACCAGCCCACCTTCTTTTCAAAAGCTTTAGAAAAAGGTTATCTACTTCACTTCTGTTGAGAATCTTAGTATCTTTGTTCAACACAACCAAAATGTAACTTGAGGAGGAAAGAGCAGCAAACCAGCAGCCAAATAAAGGCATTGTTTCATTGGTTTTGTTTTGCTTTTAGCAAAGTGTCTTATTACAGCAAAGTATGAGGACTTTCTAAAAATAGAAAGAAACAGCAATGGGAATTAGGGCAAGAGACAAAAGAGGAATATGTTGTCAGTACCTTGGAGATGTTTTTCAACTGGGAGAAACAGGCCAGAAAGCCCCTGACATCCAGGAGGATAGGGCTGGGAAAAGATGGAAAAGGCAATATGGGGAGTGCGGGTGGTTTATTTTCTCACTGTAGAGGATATAGTCAGGGTGTTTTGTGGGAAGATACTGATGGAAGCTGAGAGCATTTGAAGTACATTCCAGAAGAGGTACTAGGGAGACAGTCTAGAGTTTCACACCTAAAAAAGATAATGCAGACTCAAGTCCAAGAGCATTTGGACTAAGTGTCACATTAATTATCTTCCCACTGACCATTTTGTACCAGGTCAGGCTGAGGGTTATTTATGTTTGTCTCCTTGGGGATTCTTCCCTGTCTTCTTTGCAGGGGCTGCTGCACCAGTAGTGCACCTATTATGGACTAGTAGTGCAACTATTGTGGACTGCACCTATTATGATTGGTCAATGCCTAAACCGTACTGATTTTTGTTTATCTGAAGATCTCTCCTATTTAGTACATTTTCTGGGACAGTCTAATGATACGCCAAAGGGGTGCTAGAAAGTCATTGAATTATTTCTTTTATGTGCATCTAGTCATGGTGAAGACCCCTTTGCTGAGAAGTCAGAGTGAATGAATTACGTGCCACTTTGCTTTGATCTGTCTTTAAAGGCAGAGCCAGGTCCCTGACAGCCAGCCTCAGCTAAGGCATGCAGCACTGGCCAGGCACCCAGTAGTTCTGACAGCTACAGTAGCTCTGTTGTGCTAATGGGCTTCCCTTAATGCTGAGAGATTAGTTTTGCAATTTGCACAACTGCCCTGGGCTGGCTTTACAGAGGCCTCATTGCTCCCATTCAGGCCCTGCTGACTGCGGGTTGGAACAGAAGTATGTAGTGAGTTCTTTTGTGCTAATAACCCTTCTAGGGCTCTCTGCACTCCAATTATTGACTGAGGCAGGTCCCTGAGCCTGGATAATTGCCTATAGAAAGCATCAATGCTGATAATTAGAACTGGTCAAGAGGCAAATGTGGCCTCTGAGAATGACCATATTGGCTTGGGTACCTATTTCAGGAAAATTCAACCATGTCTCCATTTCTGCTACACAATTTTCTTATCTCAGTGTGTGGAACCACTTTCATGACTCCTGTGTCTCATGTTCTCATGTTCTTGCTTATGACTTCATCATTAGGTATCTCTCTGAGAAATGAACTCTCTCTCTCCCATGTATTCCCCTAAGAAAGTTCTTTATTCTTACTCTCATGTTTCACAGAGAAATGTGTGGTCATGTCAGTAGGACAGCAAGAGTTTGAACTTTGGAGTCAGACAAAAATGGGTTTGAAGAGCAGTTTTGCCACTTACATGCTATGTGATATTGGAAGATTCATTTATACTCATGGTGCCTCAATTTTCTCATCTGTACAATGGGGAAAAGACAGTTTCCCTAAATAACAGGGTTTTCTGAGGAATAACTGAGTGAATGCGAGTATGGTGCTTCTAACAATGCCTAGCATATTGCAAGCTCTTTGCCAATATTAGATACGATCTCCCCAAAGTTGGGCTTTACTTACATTAGTAAACTACTAAACAGTGATTTACTTTACAGGCTCAGGTTTGCCAAAGATTTTGTTTTAAAATGCAGGGATTTTTGTTGTTGTTCAGGCATGGTGAAGCCACCAGATCAGAGGGTGACATCATTGAAAAGACAATTTATTGTGTTTACAGTTTCCAAGAGGCAGGGGGCATGCCACAACGCACAGGGTCACACAGAGAAGCTCCAGCGTGGATTAGGTGGCAGAGGGAGTAAGAAAACATGAGTAAGAGCCTTCACTGGAGTTTCTGTGAGAAGGCATGGGCAGGACGGCTTATGTAGGCTTAGGATGAGTTAGTTTGAATAATTTCAGCAGGCTCTGGGGTGTAGGATCTGTCTCTAGTTGTCTGGTACCTGGTCCTGTGGTGATTACAGCAGGTAAATAGTGGCCCAGAGTACAAGAGCCTAATAGAGGAGGTAGCTGGGGTTTGGGCTCTGGTTTGGTTAGTTTTCATGTGAAAGAAGTGCTCTCAGGGGAGTTATTTACTATCTCTAAGAATTAACACTCTGGAATGGCAGTCTTTCCAGGGTCAGCAAAACCCTGATGTCAAAGCGTAAGAAATACAGAAAAGAAAAAGACATGACTGATATAGGTCTTTCCTCAGATGTGTCCAGAAATAAAACGGAAAATCAGGAAAACCAGCTGTTATTGTGTAATAACCCTCACAGTGGCAAAGAATCCTAGGACACTTGCTTCATCTCTTGGGATCTAAAGTTCTGTATCCCTCCGTTTGGGATAGCCCCTTGAGCTCCATTCTTTCCACTTCTCACATCAGTGCAAATTTAACCGAAGTACTTGCTTTGATTCTGATTGTAATGGGAATAGCGCTAGCATTTCACAGTTCAGAATTGAGTAGTCTGCTAGTTTTAAATCTGTGTTCTTCATAGTAAGGGACTATTATTGTTTCTGATCTCCTAGCTTTTCTTCTTGAATTTATTTTTACCCCTCTCCTACCTGTTTCTACACTACAGCAAAAATGAGCTCTTAAAAATGCAAACTCAATCATGTTATACTCTGCTTAAAATGATTTCCTGTTACTCTTAGGAAAAGAACAACATTCTTAGCCTAGTCTCCAAAGCAGGCTGGATCAGTCCCCTGCTTTCCTCTTTACCATCAACTGATATCACTTTTCTTATCAAGTCACTCTCTTCAGACACATTGGTTTCCTTTCTGTTTTGGCCATGCATCATGTTCCTCTTCACCTATGAAATTTTCTGTGTATTTCGATCACTTGGAGATAGATATATCCTCATTATGCAACCCCAAACATTCACTTGAAACATTTTTAACAAAGACTTTTCTTTATTACCCCAAACCAAGTCAGGAACCTTAAAATCTACGGTCATTACAGTCCATCTTTCTATTTTCCCATAGTTGAAATTAAAAGTTAAATTTAGACACTTATTTTAAGGTTTTAAAATATCTGTTTGTTGTCTTGTAAATTATATGAAATTAAGGTCTATGCCTGTCTTGTTTAATTCCCAATCTCTAGTACATAATGTCTGACATAAATTTGGAAAATATCTTGAAAATTTTTCACAAATTCTTTTATAAAACTTTTTAGATATTATTGTTAAAATTTATTTCTTCTTCTTTTGTGACCGTGTAACAATTTTCTTGACATGTCCCAGTTACCTGAAGAGTTTTGTTATTTGTAAAATCATATATTAATAAGGTGCACTACATTGGATCATTATATGAATTTAATAAAGCCATACATGTGAAAATATTGTGTAAATGATAATGTGTTATACAAATGTAATGAGTATTATTTCAGAGTCAATGATACATTTTTATTAAAAACTTGCTCATAATTCAAGTCATAAACTCTTTGATTTTCGTAAATTGTTTATTTCAGTGTGATTTATCTCAAGATAATTGACAGCTGATATAAGAGCACTGGAATGTGACCTTTGGGCTTATGATATTAAAATGTTTTTCTTATGCAGAAAGTGTATGATATTCAAGTTCTTCTATTCCCTTCTAAATAAAGTGAGTAGACTTAATGAATGTCCAATCATAGTAGTCATCAGAAATAGGATTCTTCAGGTGTAGAGCTGTGGTATTAAGTATCTTAGAAGGTAGTACAGAACACCATGCATAGGAACAACCTGAATACAAACATTAATACGAAGACTTAGTTTTAACTATTTGAAAAACCATATATATTTGCTGTGCACATAGCAGAAAGAAAAAAAAATCAGTCATCTTGGGCTAAATTATTCTGCAGTAACCAATGAATCCACAATCTTTTCGGCATTCAACAACAAAGTTTATTTCTCACTCATGTTCATGTCTGCTGTGGCTTATCTGACTCTACTCTGTGTACCTTTCATTCTGGAACGTATAATGAATTGTACCTTTCACATAGGGTCTGCCACCTCTGTGACAGATGGAAAAAGAGAAATGATGGAACCATATAGTGAACATTTGTTTTGTTCTGGCCAATAATGTATGCATTAAAAAGGGTATGTGCCACTGTTAGGGGAAGATTTTAAGAAACATCATTTGGGAAGGATACAACCTTTCTGCAAAAGCCATGAATGGTTTGAAAAAAATCAATTACAGTTAGCAAATGGGAAAGTAATTTCAAGTTGATCCTTGTTTGGAATACAGGTACACAGGAAGGAATCTAGGAAAAAATTACTTAGACATTTTGAGATTTTTGCATTTGTTTGCTTGTTTTTGTTTTGTTTTTCCTGACCAAGAATAAAGTCAAGCAGTGCGTTATGAAAAAATCAAGTCTTAAGAACCAGCCTGCAATCCCACGCTTTGGGAGGCTGAGGTGAGTGGATTGCCTGAGCCCACGGGTTCAAGACCCACCTGGGCAACTGGGCGTGACCTCATCTCTACAATAAATCAAAAAATTAGCCAGGCGTGATAGTGTGAGCCTGTAGTTCCAGCTACTTGGAAGGCTGAGGCGAAAGGATCGCTGGAGCCCAGCAGGTAGAGGCGGTGGTGGCTGGGAGCGGCCACTGCACTCCAGTCTGGGTGAGAGTGAGACTCCAACTCAAAAAAAAAAAAAAGAACCAAGAACTTGATGGAAACTGCAAAGCAGGACATTTGTTTTTAAGTATATGAGTCACTTGTTTCTTTACCTCTTTGCAGTCATTTCTCAGTCCCACTCCAGAATTCCATCCCCAGCCCATTTTAGACTCTTTCCCTGATGCTCCTAATCTGGGATGTGAACTCTGATTTGTTGTTCCTGTAGCAGCCATGTGGCTCTTCTCCAGATCACATCAGACAACTACTATCTGAACATTTTTCGTCATTAGCTTGCTTATTCTCAACAGGAATAAAGTCATCTAAGGGAGACAATTAGTTCTTTGGAAAAAAAATAAACTTTAAAAACGTTGAAATCTGAGCTATTCCAATAATCTGTAAATCTCTAAAGGGCCCTTTAAAGGGCTCCAGTACATAGGCATGGTGAGGTGTTTAGAAAAAAAAAAAATATATATATATATATACATATACATATATACATATATATATATATGTCTTCAGGAAGTGATACCAAAAAGAAAGAGTGATTGAGAAACACTGCACCAGCCTTAATTATTTTAAAATAGGCCAACTTCTGACCAACTACCTTTCACTGTGCCTGGCACATACCAGTGACATCACACTTTTGAATAAACGAATGAATACATGAATGAGACCCAGATGGAAGATCTTTGGGAAAAGCAAGACAGATTGAACAAGACGTAAAGGAAACTTGATCCTGAAAATGACCCTAGTGATCCTACCTGGCTTAGATGAGGGTCGGCTTTGTAGAGCATATTAGGCAAAGCAAGTAAGCAACAAGGCTAGGGAATGAGGTGGAAAGTTAACAGAAGCAGAAGCAACAAGTCAGGCAGGGGCTGATACAGTTTTTGGTTGCTTTTTCTCATTTTAATTACTCGAGAAGGAAAAACACAGCTGAATTGTCATCTGTTCCTGTAATCCCTTTCCATCTTAACCTTTTTATACTGATGGTTATCTTGCCAGTGCCTTAGAAGTGATGACAAAGAGATGAAGAACTTTAGGAGTTGGTAATAAACTTTGATACATGTAAAATCAATTTTGTTGGCATAATGTGAAAGGCCAGTTCATCTTTTTGTAATTAAAAGCAGTTATGAGGTTTGAAGCACTGAGTGTTCAAACCTAGGGAAGGATTTTAAACTGCAGTGAAGGTCTCTTTTTTTCCCTCCTCATAAATGGTTGAAAGATTTCCCAATTATGATGGCTCTACCATCACAGGAAAAAATACCTTTGCAGAAGGCGACAGTTTAGTGCAATGGAAATGTTGTGGGGGAAAAAAATGTAGGGAATTTGTATTTTCTTCCAGTGTGACCACCTTGGCCCACACTGTGGATATGAGCAGCTCTCGTCACTTCCATGAATCAAGTCTCACATGGAGAGGGCTATCATGTACACTTAACAAATATTGAGCTCTATCTCTAAGCCATGCATAAAGCTGAACTGTGGATATGAAAGCTCCTTCTCAACCATAAAGTTATGTCAATATTAGAAGTCCCACCTAGATAGAAAACATACTTTGCCCAATTTTTCTGAATCACGAATTCTATTATCTTCTTTCAAACGGTCCCCATATTTTACAATCTTTCACTAAACAAAATATATTTATGAGTTAAATTTTGTTCCCATTTTTATTTTAATATTTTACCTATAAGACTAATAAAAGGGGTATTGTGAACATTTGGAAAATCACTAGAAATAAATCCATTAATGAAAATCAATACATTAATTTTTAAAAATCACAATTACATTCACAGTAATTAAAATAAACAATATTGGTACCAATATCCAAACTTACTTTTAAAAACTAGTTTCAGATCTGAATTATTTTCCCTTACAGCTCATTCTATATGCATATGCACACTCTGTGTACATATTTTAATATCTACACTAATCATAAAAACTATTTTATGTTTTGATTTCTCTTCCAGTTTATTGTATTTGCACATTTTATATAGTTATAAACCTAATGTGCATGTAATTTTATCTACATTTCAATTTTGAACATTATAACATAATTATTCTCTATATTTCTACATGCTGTTACTAGTTAACATTTGCAATATCTGCACAGCCTCTCAGGATATACTTATGGCAGAATTTATTTCGCTAGTTCTTTCTTGGTCATTTATGTTGCTTTTAGATTTTTTTATCCCACATGTGTTGCTCCTGTGAAAGTAAACATTTCCATGTATACATTATATTCTGTCATATTATTTAGTTTACATGGATTCTCAGAAATAGGATTACTAGAACAAATATTGGCATGAGTTTTAAAATGTAAAATATTCTTTAAAAATAGACTGTAACAGTAGTAGATCCATCGTATATTCACTAGAACTGGGCTCTACACTTATTTTGAACAAAGGCATACTCAGCAGAAAATTAATGATATTTTAATTTCATATTTTATCAGACACATTTGCTATTTGCAGGTCTCTGTGTCAGAAGGATAAATTGAAGTTACCATACTATGTTTTGATAATTATTGCCAAGACACAATAACTTGCCATTTTGTTTAGGGATTTCTTTTCAGGATTAAATACATAATTACATTTGACTTTTAAACCACTGAAAATAACGGCAGGATGTTCCTGAATAATTTCATGACCACTCCATGTGGCCTTGCTTGCAAAGTACAGAAATACATCTTCACACATGTGTAAAATTCAGCACGCATAATATTTTTAACCTGGAAGAAATATCATACACCAATACATTTCATGCGTATATTTTAAAGATTAAAATACTGAAGCTTAAAAAGGCTAAACTCTTACTTGCAGAGTTTACACTGGTCAAGGGTAGTTACTCCATTTCCAGACTTGTAGTGGATATATCTAGTTATTTTATTTATGGTTGAGCCTAACGACAAAAAATACACATATGCAAAAGCTTGATGTTATTGTCATCTCTCACCACTCTTCAATTCATATAGAGATGGAGAGAGACAGATGTCTCACCAAATGACATGCATCCCACATCTACCCAGCAGTGGTAGGCACACATCATCAGACCATCAGGAATATGAATGCTCACTCAAGTTACTAAGATGCTAAGCACTGCACCCCTCCTGCCTTCCTGAAGACAACTTTGCTCATAGTGATTTCACTAGTTTTACCAGCAGCAGCTCAGATGTAGATAGATTCTAATGCCTTGCGTTGTCTCAGCCAGAAGGGAGAGACACGGCATTTTCTTTTTTTTATGAGTCCAGCTGTGTTTCTAGCAGTCACCCACAGACGTGCTCAGCGGATCCACTCCATTTAGATTTGGCCACGTAATAACTCAAATGTTCAAACCAACTACTTAGTCATATTATGTAAGTTTTATTTTATAATTTGGATCTAGAAGGTTTTTATGACTGTTAATGTGTCTTATTACATAAAATTTAAATTCTAGGATCAGGATTCTTCTCAGATTTTTCTCAGTACACTAGTGTTCCATAGATCCATACCTTTTGATCACTTATGCCAGCTCTTTCCTCTCAACATGTAGTTTAAAGGCAAATAAGATAATAGATTTCAGAACAAGGAAGTTGTAACTACTTCAAAACCTGCCTATATTGTTGTAAATTAACATATTTTTGATAAATAAAACCTCATAATATTCATTAAAATATATAACTTCTCTTTTTTTTTACATTTCTGAAGGCACGTCCATAAAGTTTCAGAGAATTACTATTGGTTAAGGTTGTGCCCATTAGCAGATAGCTTACTGATTAAAAAGCTGTGTTTTAGAAAGCCATGTTAAGTTTAAACTCAAGCTTCCCAACTTTGTGAATTCTCTAGCCTCTGCTCTACATCTCTAAGTTGGGTTGGTTTACTTCTCACTGAGTGAGAAAATTAAATGAATTATTCCAAGTAAAGTGCTCAGCATGGTGCCTACCCTAAAATATATTAAATGCTCATGAAATAGTAACTAATAGCACTAACTTTTTTAGGGAGTTTTTACTAAGCGCGCGCACGCGCGCGCACACATACACACACACACACACACACACACACACACACACACACAAACACACACACAAGCACCTCTATCCCAATGCAAAGTCTTCCCTACTACCTGTCAGAAACTCTTTATTTCTGATGAACAGTGAAACAGCAGATTCATAAATAAATAAAATTCTATCCCATAGATCTCACATGATATTGTCAGAACTATATGACAAAATAATTATGTGTAAAATATTAAAAAAAATAAAATTCGAGTACCAAAAATAACCACAGGGCATTATATTTTTTAAAAAACAAAATATTTGAAAAAGAACCAAATAAAAATGCTAAAATTGAAAATATGATGTCATTGAACTAACAACAATAGTAACAAGAATGAGCATGGGTTACAGAGCTGACTTAAAATAATGCATTCAAATGCGAGTATGAAACAATTACTCAGAACTCACTATGACAACAAGGTATAATATATAAGAAAGTTGAGCGAACCATGAAAAGATAAAAAATTCTCCTAAGCTCTGACTCTTTTTTCCTCTCTTTCCTCTTTCCTTCTTTGTTCTTCTCATCCTCCTTCTTTGCCATGATTCATTTCCCCATTAACTACTTTTGGTTGATCCTTTATAGCTTCGTGAAACACTTTTAAATGCATTATCTCATTGTATCTTCACAGCAGATCTTTGGAGTAATTGAATTTGAAGTTTTCAGTCGCCATTCAACAGATTAATTAGCTGAGACTCTTCAAGAAGGAAAAAAAAAAAATAGAAAGTGTTAGGGCCCAACCAACTTCTGTATATTCAAAATCTTATCATATATATGACTTGGAATAAGTTATCCACACTGTGGGGCATTATGCTCACTTGCAGGGAAAACAACTGCTTTTTCTTCTCAGGTGACTTTGAAGCTTAAACGTAATGGACATAAACTACAAATAGCTGTACACATATTCTGTTGATTCTCATTCTAGTGGGACTGACTTGGTCTACGTTAGTCTTTGTTTTAACCCTCTCTGATTCGTAATTCCAGGCCCCCAAATCACTCATGACTGTGACATCTTTTGAGTCAACTACAGATGTATAATTTTACTCAGAATCTTTTAGTAGTCCTCTAACAAAAATAGCCACACCACATAAAAATGAGGTTTTTGATGACTTCACATTATCAACTTTTTCTGTCCTAAACTTCTCACCTTGGTCTTCAAGAACTTTCTGAAACGTCTTCGTTTCTGACTTTTTGACTCATTTTTCTGATCACCATCTGACCTCACTTCTCAGCCTCTCAGTCCAACTTCTGTGGACTTAACTGTGGCATTTTCTCCTCATTCATGATTCCAGTTTAACATTTGGCTTTGTTCCCATTAACCATTTTGAGTAAATCATAGGTCAATCAGGCTATGTCTAAAACTTCAAGATTTAAGATTATTATGGAATCATACATCACAATCCCCTATCCTTTTCAGCGTGCTTCTTATATTGACAGGCTTTATTTTAACATCTTATAAACACAGGGCGCTTACTACTACATGGCATGGCCTTTTATACAGCTGCACCAACCTAATTGATACAGGTTAGGAATACATTTTCTCATATAATGGTGTTGCCTACTGCCTGACTTGACATTTTTTTTCTTATCTGCCTTTCCCAAACTCTTTAAATTTTGTATCTCACATTCTAATGCCCTCACATAAACTTAGACATTCCTCCTTCAGTGATTCCCTCCCTCACACTTATGAAAGAAAACTTTAATTAGAGCACAGACTGCATTGTGTTAGATTGTGAAATCATTTATACAAAAAGTCAGGTTGTTTTATTTTGTTTGTCTAAATAACACCTAAAAACAGTGCTGGACAATAAATCCATATATCTTAGCTGACTCTCCGAGGAATAAATGAATGACTAAATTGAATGCATAAATAAATGAAAGAAAATGTCTCTGAATGTGGCTCTTTTATGAAAATTGACCTAAGCATGTGGAAAATGTGATCTTCTCTCCAGAACAGATTAAATAGAAAAAAATATGCCAATGTACCTTAGTGAGTATATTCTTTATCCATTAGATCATAATGGGTAAGGTGACCTCTAATTTAAAAATGATACTTGAAAAAGTGCAAATGATGTACTTAAGATTCGCAACATTAAAAAAATGCCACCATAATCTTTGTCTGCACTATGAAACCACCGAGCTAGATTAAGTCTGACATTAACAAGAATTCTAACAAGGCATTAGCTAGTGGAATCATGAATAAGACCTAGGAACTTCAACTCCTGAAACACCAACAGGATAACATAGGTCCTAATAAGAGAAAGCCAGAAGTCAGAAATATCGTTTAAATCTGTTGAGTCAAATTGTGTGCTTTTTTTTTTTTTTTTTTTTGATACCAGGTCTTATTCTGTCATCCAGGCTGGAATGCAATGGCACGATTGCAGCTCACCACTGCCTCAACTTCCTGGGCTCAAATGATCCTTCTGCCTCAGCCTCCCAAGTATCTGGGACTATAGGTGCATGCCATCACATCCAACTATTAAAAAAAACATTTCTTTTTGTAGAGATGAGGTCTTGCTCTGTCGTCTAGGCTGGTCTCTAACTCCTGAAGTCAAGCACTTCTCTCACCTCGGCCTCCAAAAGTGCTGGGGATTATAGGTGTGAGCCACTGTGCATGGCCCCAACTTTTTTTTTTGAGTTGGAGTCTCACTCCATCGCCCAGCCTGGAGTGCAGTGGCACGCTCATGGCTACCCCAGTGTTGACCTGCTGGGCTCCGGCAATCCTTCCGCCTCAGCCTTCCAAGTAGCCAGAACTAGAGGCGCAAGCTACCACGCCTGGCTAATTTTTTATTTATTGTAGAGACAAGGTTTCGGCAAGTTGCCTAGGCTGGTCTTGAACCCGTGGACTCAGGCAATCCACTCGCCTTGGCCTTCCAAAGTGCTGGGATTACAGCCTGAACCACCGAGTCCGGCCCCCAATTTGTTTTAAGACAAATTCAAAGCATTAAGAAAAAGTTAAAGTAAGAGGAAAATTTTGATTTTGCAAGAGATAATAGGCCATGTGGTCTAGTGCTTAATAGGCTATCTTTTGCTGTTTATCCTTGTCTGAGTCCATTTGTATTGCCATAAAGAAATACCTGGGGCTGGGTAATTTAGAGAGAAAAGAAGTTTATCTGGCTCATAGTTCTGCAGGCTGTACAAGGAGCATAACACCAGCATCTGCAACTAGCGAGACAATCAGGCTGCTTCTACGCATGGTGGAAGGTGCAGGGGAGCAGGGATGTACAGGGATCTTATGGCTAGAGAGGAAGAAGGGATGAGGGACTCTTTCCCAGGGTCTTTTCAGCAACCTGCACTTATGGGAACTAATAGAGGAAAACTCAGTCATTACCTTGAGGACCTTACCAGGTCATCCATGAGGGATCCATCCCCGTAACCAAAACACCTCCCATTAAGCCCCAACTCCAACATTGGGTTCCAATTTCCACGTGAGTTTTGACAGGACAAGCATCTAAACTATAGCAGTTGTGAAGAAAAATAAACTTGTCATAAATGTTGGAATGCTATTACTTTTTTTGTAGTTATATAAACTACTACTTATATAGCACCCACTAATATTGATATTTTGGCAATTGATATACACCTAATCTAAGATACCAGTCTGTGGCCTGTTAGGAACAGGGCCTCACAGCAGGAGGTGAGTGGCAGAGGAGTCAGCAAAGCTTAATCTGCATTTACAGCCACTCATCATTGCATGCATTACCGCCTGAGCTCCACCTCCTGTCAGATATTTTTTTCTAGGAGTGGAACTCTATTGTGAACTGCCTATGTGAGGGATCTAGATTGCACACTTCTTACAAGAATCGAATGCCTGGTGATCTGAGGTGGAGTTGAGGTGGTGAGAGCTTCAAGTAAGAAGAGGTAGTTTCAGAGGCAACTCAGCTGTATGTGCAGTCACATAGGACCCCATACTCAGAAAAGCCCCTCACTTGATCTCTGGCTCTACTGTTGCCGTCTCAAAGTTGGTAACAGTTTTTGAACAAGGGGTCTTGCATTCCACTTTGCACTGGGCTCTGCAAACTATGCAGCTTGTCTTGGATAGCCCTTAATTTGAACCTTGAGTCCACAGGGAGGATGAAAATCAGAGGAGCAGGAAGCCAGCAATGAGGCACTAGAACTCATAAAGAATCAGGTGACTGGTTAACAGTCAGTTGTCTCGGTGGCTCAGCCTGCAATCCCAGCACTTTTGGAGGCCGAAGTGAGTGGATTTCCTGAGCCCACAGGTTCGAGACCCACCTGGGCAACGTGGTGAGACTTCATCTCTACAATAAATAAAAAATTAGCCGGGTGTGGTAGTGCGCGCCTGTAGTTCCAGCTACTTGGAAGGCTGAGGCAGAAGGATCGCCGGAGCCCAGCAGGTCGAGGCTGTGGTGGCCAGGAGCAGCCACTGCACTCCTGTCTGGGTGACAGAGTGAGACTCCAACTCAAAAAAAAAAAAAAAGAAGAGTCACTTGTCACTAGTAAGATGATCAGTTCTGCAGATTCCAAAGTTATTTTATGTAACTCACATGTTTTACATCTAAGTGTCCCATGAAAATTTAACTTGATTATACAAAATCAATTTTTGTAACTTTTGCCAATGAATATAAAAATTCTCAAGCAAAAAACTGAATTGTTATTCATATGAGCATACACACATTTTTTGTCAGACCATTTGAAAATAAGGATTAAACATCAGGGAACTTTCACCTTAAATATTTAATTATGCCTCCTCTAAGAGCAATTTTCCAGGTTATCTCATTATTCTTGTAAGCCCTAAGAATAGTAATAAAATTCATTAATATCGTTTAATGCCTAATTGGTATTCAAATCTCCTAGTATCCTCAAAATGTCTTTTATTTTCAAATCAGTACTCACAAAGTACTCACACACTGCATTGATTTTAAAAGTTCTTTTAATCCATGACAGGTTGTAATACATCAATTGCAGTTTTTAAAATGAATCTATATTCATAATTTTAAAAAGTTACAAGCTGTCATTCTTGGAGGTGACAAATACACCTCTTCTCGATCTGAAAAATATTAACTACAGGTAAAGAAGTGGCACATACTCTGATTTTTTCAGGAAGAATTGTAGTTCATACCCAATTGATGACAGAAGGGTGCTTTTTGACAGAAGAATACTAGCCAATAGATGTAGAAAGACTACAAAATGACAATTTTACAATCATCAGTTAAATAATTCAGGTAGGGATAATTAATGGGTGCTTAAAATCATTGCGCACAAGGGGGTTTGGAAAAATAGTATTTACTAAGTGCAAGACCATGCTACGAATTACTTTTAAATATTTTAAATTTATTTAATGGAATTTAAAAGTAACTTTTAAGTTGTGTATATTAAGTGCAATTAATATATATCTGTCTATCTACCTATCTATCATCTATGTTACCAGGTAGATTTTAAAAGACTTTACCTGGTTACTATCACCTAACGAAGTCATCAAACATCACCACTACTGTTGAAACTACCTAATACTATGTCTTTCCTGGGGTGACACAATATAAAATAAATTGTATGACTTTATTAGTATTACCCAGAAGATTTTTTTCCCTCAAAAAATATTTATCCTAAATTGAATTAGACATTAGTCTTAACTTCTAGCTTATGAAAAATGCAGAGAATAGAGGATCCAGTTAAATGATACCATGGATAAGCAATTAGATAAATCTAGAAATTAGGTGATTCCATAAAGAACTTACCTGGTTAACTTACCATGTCAAAGTCTTGGGAATTAGATATTCCACAGTTTAAACTGCATTTTTAAAAATCATTTGACATTAGTAAAAAATACATTTATATATTTTAGCATGTCCAAATGTGTCTATAATATGCTTTAATAATTAAATGAATAAATAATTAAGGTTTAGTTTTTAATTGACTTGATAGCTAAAGAGGGATTCATTTGGGATTCAAGCTAGGATGTACTTCATTATTAGACACTTTGATGAAAATTTATGTTCCCGAATTTGCTTGTTCTCTTTGTATTTGCTAAGTTTATGTAAAGAAAAACTAGTTACTTTTATTTCATTATATATTGTCTTCACCTTTCTCTTGTTTAAGTTGTAGAAAATGTCTAATTTAAATGTTATTTTCAGTTGGGCTTCTGAAAGAACCCAAATGTTCTTGGTATCAAAATTCCAAATAAAAGTAATTTTTTCTGGAAAATATTCATATTCATTCAAAGGTCCTGCGCCGGGCTCGACAGGCTCAGCCCGTAATCCCGTGCCTTTGGGAGGCTGAGGTGAGTGGATTGCCTGAGCCCGCGGGTTCAAGACCCGCCTGGGCAACTTGGCGAGACCTCATCTCTACAATAAATCAAAAATCAGCCGGGTGTGGTAGCGCGCGCCTATAGTTCCAGCTACTTGGAAGACTGAGGCAGAAGGTTCGCCAGAGCCCAGCAGGTCGATGCTGCGGTGGCCGGGAGCGGCCACTGCACTCCAGTCTGGGCGACAGAGTGAGACTCCAACTCAAAAAAAAAAAAAAGGTCCTAATATACTACATGGTGAAAACACTAAGAAGAAGAAGAAGAAGACATCTTTGGTTTCTGAGACTGAATTAGACATGAAGGTTGTTTTAGAGGGGTTTATTTATTTAAGTAGTCTACTCTTCCCTCTTCCTCATCTTTCCATTATTTTCATAGTGTTTAGGAAGTAGGAGTGGAGAGGAAATCATGCATTGAGTTGTGAAATAATCTAAAGAGTAAATATTTTTTTCTTTTTTTAGATTCTGAGGGTACAAATGCATGTTTGTTATATGGACATATTGTATACTTGTGGGGATTGGGGTTCAGGTGGCCCATTCCCCAAATAGTGAGATTTGTACCTGGAAAGTAACTTCTTAATTCTAGTTCTTCTCACCTTTCTCATTTTTGTGTCCCCAGTGTCTATTATTTACATCTTTGTGACCATTGAACTTCCATAGGTAAGTGAGAACAATGCTTGGTTTTCTGTTTCTGAGTTAGTTTGCTTTGGTTGATGTTTTCCAACTCCACTCATATTGCTAGAAAGGACATTATTTAATTCTTTTTTATGACTGGGTAGGATATATACATATATGTACACACCACATTTTCTTTGTACAGTCAATTGTTAATGGGCAGTTAGGTTGGTTCCATGATTTTGCTATTGTGAATAGTGCTGCAATAAACATACAAGTACAGGTATTTTTTTTTTCTATAATGATTTCTTTTTCTTTGGGTAGATAAAGCAGTGGGATGCTTTATTGCATTGATGTAGTTGTGGAGAAAAGGGAATGCTCAGGCACTGTTGATGGGATTGTAAATGAGTTCATCCTCTGTGGAAAACAGTTTGGAAATTTCACACAAAAAAACTATTGTCTTTTTAAGTCTTAGTGGAATCTAAATCTACACACTAGGTTTAAGATATATATTAGTCCTTCAAGAAATAGATATGTCACAATAGCCATCACTCATCTGAGGCTCTACAGGCTAACTCTGACCAGGTCTTGCTATGTTGCTTTAGGAACTGACAGACAATAGCAAATAAACTGCTATTTACCACATTCAACAATAAATTCAATAAAATATACTCAAGCTCTGCTAGATCTGATGATCTGAGATGTGTGGGAAATACATTTTTGTTTTCTTATTTCTGTTTTTAAAATACACAGAATCATCCACATTTCCACAATTAAAGATCATAATAGTAGAATTAAATATTAATGTATTACCTTAAAGTTATTAATATTAATCGTGGAAAGCAAAAGTGAAGTGGTGGTTAGATTTACTTGAATACTTTGATTAAATTAGCTTAGCGATAAATATTCTCCATTTCTGTGATTCATACATGACAATATTTTGAGGCCTTTGATTGCTGTATTATGGATCAAAACAAAAACATGATTACTTATCTCAGCTTCCTTCTCACCATTCTTATAGAACCAATATTTTTTTTAAATGAGGTACAAGTCAAACAAAAATGAATGTTCTATACATATATCACATATATATTAAAGTTCATATGTATTTCAAATGAAACTGCAGCAAATTATTTGGAATTATATATTACATCACAAAATTGACTTAGGTGGAAAGGTCTCTGCCTCCATAGGCTCTGAAACAGCATTTGCTTCCAGACAAAGAATGACTTCTATGCTCTTTTATTTGCACGTAGGAGAGATTCAATTCCAGTCCAGGGTAAATAATACAGATGAAAGACTCCGGTGATAGAGAAGATGTCTTACTTCAGCGCAGTGGATTCTGACTCAAATCCAGTACATAATTTCATTTTCTTTATCAATATCATTATTATTTGTAAAACCTATGTTTGTTTTTTAACAGCTTTATTGAGGTACAATTCATATACAAAGAGCTGCACATAGTTATTGTATATAATTGGGTGACCTTGGACATATATAAACACCCGTATTATCATTACCACAATCAGGGTAATAGACATATCAAACATCTCCAAAAGTTTCCTTGTGTCTCTTGTTTTGTTTTTGTTCTGTTCTGTTTTTGTAGTAGTAACACTTAACATGAGATTTACCCTCTTGACAAATTCTGAAGTGCACAATACCATACTGTTAACTATAGGCACTATGTTGTATAGAAGATCTCTAGAGCTTATTCAGCTTATAACTGAAACGTTACACGCATTGAACAACTACCTTTCACCCATTTCCCACCTTCTGACCACCACTATTATATTTTCTGCTTCAAAGACTTTGACTATTTTAGTTACCTCATATGAGTGGAATTAGACAGCATTTGTTCTTCTGTGACTGGCTTATTTCACTTAGCATAATGTTCTCCAATTTCATCCATGTTGTTACAAATGGCAAGATTTCCTTTTTCTTAAAAGGCTGAATAGTATTCCATTTTACCAGGAAGGACACCCCCCCCCACCAAAGGGGGGGGTCCTTGAAGTACAGGCTTCTTCCACTAGTTAAGTGTTACAGAATCTCATCGGCATCAGTGTACCAATTAGCTTTGTTGTGAGAAGCTGAGTTTGGCTTTAGTGAATTTTTTTTGAAGATTCTTTCAATGCATTTGCCATTTTATGATGGGTGATTTACAAGTGCACCCGCTCACACTTCACTGGGTGTTCAGCAGTTTTTGACCAAAAACAGCATGATCACCTTGCCTCTCTCTCCCTATTCACTTGATCTCCCCTGAGCGACATATTTTTTGTTTCCCTGGAAGAAAAAAAATCATTGGAGGTAAGTGTTTTACCTGTGTGGGAGAGGTGAAACAAAAAACCACAGAAGCACTAAAAGGTATCAGAATCGACAATCTCAAAACTGATCAATGGAAAAAACATCTTGATAGGTGTGTTGCATCAGAGAGTACTTTGAAGGTGACTCAAGTTTTAACATGTAAAATAAATACACAATATTTTCTAAATCAATTCTGGCTTTTGAGGTCTCCCTCGTATACTTATAGACATCACATTTTCTTTATCCATTTATCCGTTGATGGCATTCAGGTTGTATTAATGCTTTTGTAATTGTGAATAATGCTGCAGTGAACATGACAATACAGATATCTTCTTAAAAGACTCATTTTAGTTTTTTCAGACATGTCCCTAAGAAGTGAGATTTCTGGATCACAAAGTAGTTCAATTTTTAATTTTTTGAGTAAACTCCATATAGTTTTCCATAACTACCGTATCATTTTGCATTCCTACCAACAGTGCATAGGAATTCTAATTTGTCTACAACCTCACCAACACACACAGATATAGATATAGATAATAGCCATTCTAACAGGTGTGCAGTGATATCTCATTGTAGTTTTGATGTGTATTTTCCTGTTAACTAATGATGTGAGCATATTTTCACATACCTGTTTGGCATTTATGCGTGTTTTTAGAGAAATAACTGTTCAAGTTTTATTTCCATTTTTTAGTCATAATTTTATTTTTTGCTATTATGATGTAGAAGCTTCTTATACACTTGGAAAATTAATTATAAGATATATACTTTAAAAATATTTGTTCCAATTCTATAGGTTGTATTTTCATTTTATTGTTTCCATTGCACTGCAGAAGCCTTTTAGTGTGATGTATTTCCACTTGTCTTTTGTTTTTGTTTTTGTTGCCTGTGTTTGGTATCATACCTAAGAAATCATTGGCAAGATCAATGCCAAGAAGGTATTTCTGTTTTCTTCTATAAGTTTTACAATTTCCGCTTTTATGTTTAAGTCTTTAATCCATCTTGAGTTGATTTTTGTATATGGTTTAAGGTATTCAATTTCTTTCTTTTCTTTTCTTTTCCTTTTTGTTGCATATGGATGTTCAATTTTCCCAGTTCCATTTGTGGAAGAGAATATCCTTTACTCATTATGTGTTCTTGGAATCCAGGTCAAAGATCAGTTGATTGTGTATGTTGATTGTGGGATTGTTTTGGGTATCTCTACTTTGCTACATTGGTCTATCTATATGTCTATCTTTATTCCAGTATCATATAATTTTAATTAATGTAGCTTTGCAATATATCTTGAAGTAAAGAAGTGTGATGTTGTCAGTTTTGTTCTTCTTTCTCAAGGTTGTTTTGGCTATATGATACCTTGGATTTTCAGTTACATTTTAGGATTGTTTGTCTACTTTTATAAAATAATTATATTGGGATTTAGATGAGTATAGTGTTGAATCTGCAGATTACTTTGGGTAGTATGGTCATTTTAACAATGTATCTGTCTTTTGATTCATAAACACAAAAATTATTTCTATTTCTATCTCCTTTAATTTCCCTAACTAATGTTTTTTAGTTTTCAGTGTGCAAGTCTTTCATGTCCTTAGTTGAGCTTATTTCAAAGTTTCTTTTTTCTTTTTTGATGCTATGGTAATGTGATTGTTTATTCATTTCCTTTTCTGGATGCTTTGCTATTAATGTATGGAAACACAATTTTTGTATGTCGATTTTGTATACTGCGACTTTACTGAATTCATTTTTTACTACTAAATGGATTTTTTATGGAGTCTATAATTTTCTATATATAAGATCATGTTGTCTGCAAACAGAGACAACTTCACTTCTTTTATGATTTGGATGCCTTACAATAATAACAGACAAAGTAATGTTACTGTTTATATGAAATATCTTATTTTGTCCTTTTGCTTTGAAGTTATGTCTTTATATTTAAAACACATTTTTATATAGCTTTTAATTTAGTTTTACTCTTTTTATCTTGTCTAACATAATATATTTTTTAATTGGTGTGTTTAGATGTTTAAACCATGTACACTTTATGTAATTGTAGACAAATTGATTTTAAGTCTCTCATCTTCATTCTTTTTTCCTATTTGGCCCATCTGGTCTTGCGTCTTTTTTTTTATAATTTTTATAATTATTTTGGCAATTTTTTTGGATTTTATATTACTGCTTCTTGCTTAGTAGCTGTGCATCATTTTTTAAACCTTTTATTTATTCTTTCATGTTTATTATCTGAATCTTTAATTCTTCAATGTCAACATTCAAATTGTAAAATTGCATTTTATATATAGGGTAAAACTACAAAAGTACAATTTTATTTAGTCTTTCCTTTTTAAAATATTATTGTATTTGTATCGGCATATGTAATAATCTGCCAAATGTAGCATTAATTTTACTTTAGTTAATTAAAAATGGGGCAACCCCTTCAGGTCCCCTCCTGCTGTGGGAGCTTTTCTGTCCTCTCAATAAATCCTGCTTTCTGAAAAAAAAAAAAAAAATTGTAAACAAATAAAACTTATTTTAGATTGACCTACGTGCTTGTTATTTACATTTCTGCAAGTCTTAGTTTCATTGGGTGTAGGTTTCTGCTTTGGAAATCACTCTTAATGTTTTTTTGTAGTGCAAGTGAGCTAACAATAGATTCTCTAAGATTTTGTTTGAAAATTATTTTGTCATCCTTTACATAGTGCTTAGATTTTCCATTATTTGTCTTATTATTATTACTATTATTATTTCTACTTAATTTTTACTTTCCCCTAACTTCTCCATTGTCTTCTGAATTGCATTGTTTTTGATGAGAAGTTAGCTCTAATTTTGTTTTATTCCTTTGCACATAATATATTTTAATATCTCTGATTTCTTTTGGTTTTTGTTCTTTATTGCTACTTTTCAGCAATTTT
Source organism: Cephalopachus bancanus (assembly GCA_027257055.1). Lineage (NCBI taxonomy): Eukaryota > Metazoa > Chordata > Mammalia > Primates > Tarsiidae > Cephalopachus > Cephalopachus bancanus. The sequence goes on from JAPVLO010000072.1 coordinate 104,319, forward strand.
ATTAAAATATACTTTAGTATGCTTTTAGTATTTATTTTGTTTGGACTTAATTAGGTGATTGGCTCTGTAGGTTTATAGTTTTTATCAAATTTAGAATTTTTTAACCATTGTTTCTTTTTGGCTTTTTATTTAACTTCTTTCTCTCTTTGTTTTGGGATTTCAAATACTAGTCAAAATGTTCTCTGAGGTCTTTGAAGATTCTTTTTTCAGTTACTTTTTGCCTCTTTTTTCTTCAGTTTGGATAATTTATATTTCTGTGTCTTCAAGTTGCTTGATCTTCTACTATGATCTTATCTACTATTAGTAACCTCTGTAGAATGTTTTATTTCTAATTGTATTTTTTTAAATGAAAAGTTTTTTTGATTTTTTTGTATCCTCTGTTTGTAGTTCCATTGTGTTAATATTTTAATCCTCCCCAAATATTTGATAGCTCTTTTTCAGTACTAATTTCATCATCGATCTCTGCTAATCACCTAATATTTGTCATTTTTGAATCTATATTTATTTAATAAGTTTTATCTTTATATGGGTCATATTTACTGCTGTTTTCATGTCTAGCTCCTTTATGTTGTGAATATTTAAGTTTGAATGTCAGTGTTTTGTTGTCTTCCCCTAAAGCATAATGAGTTCAGTTTTGGAGTGGTTATCACCACCTTGGTATAGTTAAGTTCAGTTACGTTGTTTACAGAATTGTTTTAAGATCTTTTTAAAAACAAAACAAAAACAACAAAAAAAAACTTTTTCTCCCCAGCTGAACCTTACTCTAGGTCTACTTATTCTTACTTAAGGTGTGCTCCTCTGGGGTTCTGCTTACAGCTCTGTGGTATTGCCTTTTCCTCAACTTTGAGGAAGTCTCACTCTACACCTGGGCAGCTTAATATTCAGTCAACATCTCAAGCAAAATTTGTGTCGATTTCTAAAGCTTTTTTTCTATACAGCTTCTTCTAAAAATGCTATTCTGTGCCACACATATCAGCATCCTTTTGTCCCTGCACTCTGATCTATGATTCAACTCAGTGAGACAACTGTTTTCTGCATTCCAGAAGTTTCCTTTTGGAAGAAAGGCAAAGCAATCATGAAGCTTATGTTGTTTATTTCTTTTCTCTAGGGATTGTGGTCCTAAACTAGAGCCTAGTCTTTAAAAACTTTGATTTCTCATGTCTGACATTTTCCTGCATATATTGTATATCTAGTATTCTAGTCATTTATGGTCAAAATATGTTTTCTACTTTTACTTTGACATAACTAGATGTGCAAGTCCTTGAGATCTAATCGTGATCATAAAATTGACCCTATTATGTTAACATTAAAATAATTTTTTACATTTTTGAGTTATAGAATTTTTGTCTATGAAATGTGTTTGATAAAATGTACCTTGCTGGCTTGTTATAAGAAGTGTTGGACAACAGAGTCAACGAGTCTCCATTATTATATCTTCTTAGCTTTCTTCTAAATTTTTAACCTGTATTTATTTCATTCCATGCTCTAAAATATCCAGTGAGGTGTATGTTGTTATTTTTCCTTTCCTTTTAAAAGTCAATCACACAGTCTCAGAGAAGTTAAGCAAATTTTCAAAAATCCACAGCTAGTTAAAAATGCAATTGAGGGTCACTCCTTCAGGTCCCCTCCTACTCTGGAAGCTTTCTGTTTTCTCAATAAATCCTACTTTATCATACACAAAAAAATGCAATTGAATTTCAAACAGATCATTTAGGCACTAAGATCTGGTTATTTCAAGTAAGTCACACCACTTCTAATCTATGTGAAGTGTTTTTGGCTGTATCCTGGAAAGTACACTGAACTCAATAAATACAAATTTCTTATTTCTCTTTTCTAATATTTTAATGAAGACTAAATTTTATGTTTCCATTTAAAAAAATGTCACTACAATGGCCCCATGGAAATTGTATTCCTACTTGTTTTTTAATTCTCCTATAGGAGAATATAGATTGTCAAGCTCAATCCTTAGTCTCTATTCTACCTCCAGAGAAAATAAGTCTCAGAAGTTCAAAATTATCTGTACATGATCAGAAAAAATATTGTGGTCATGGGTAAAAATAATAAAGTGCACCAACATATATTGAAAAGGAAGTACAAAATTCATTTTTTAGGTAGCATGTCCTTTCTGCTTCTAAAAGGCAGGCTGCCATTCCCACATCTAATAAGACAGTCTCCTAAAAATCGAGTAGCCAGATCTTAGCTGACATTCTTTTTTATTATTTATTTTTGTAATGTATTTCTCTCACTTTAAAAAAAAAATAAACATCATTAGTAACTATGCATTAGTCAATGGGTAACAATTATTAAATTACTACAATGACACTGCATACTAAGCAAACCCAAAGCTCAGTGACTTAAGACACCTATATGCTATCATTGATGCATGTACTGGTTGGTGGGCTCCTCTCCTCTGGGCTGGGCTGGATTGGGCAGCTCTGCTTTTCATAGCAGTTCCGAGCTTGACTGGAGCAGCTATGATCCACGTGACTCATCCTTCATCTGTGCCTAGAGGTCTGTCCCAGAAATCTTTTTATCATGGGAGTAGCAGATGGTAAGAAGGAAAACAAACACATAGAAGGTTTCTTAAGGCCTAGATGGAAATGTGGTGTGGTTATTGCCACCTTGCTATATTTGCCAAAGCAGGCCTGGCTAAAACTGGAATCAAGTAGCAGGTAGATATATTCTGTTAGTAAGAGTAGTTAAAAAGTTTCATGCCTCAGGTCAAGGGTAAAGGGAAGGGTGAAGGATTAAGGTCAATAGTGCAATCAATCACAAATGAAAATTTCCTTCGAAAACTTCCTTTCTATTCTGTATTTAGCATATACCTTCCTAGATCTTTAATTAAGTATATTTTATAAAATATAAAATATTCATTGTATGAATGTGAGTTTCCATATGTATTTTATACTATACATATTGTCCCATTTTTATTTGTCTGCCAATAATATGTCTTGGTTAACTTTTCTATATTCATACACATAGCTATATTTTTAACTGCTGTGTGATATTACAAAGAATAAATGTACGTGTTTATTTAGCCATTACTCTATTGTTAGGCCTTTAGATGACTTTGTAATCCTCAGCATAATACATATTGCTTTAATGAGCGGTTTTGTACATATCTCCTTGTTTTCCTCTGGAATAGCCTACAGAAATGAATGTTTTAGGGCATATAGAATTCATGTTATAGTATATTTTGCAAAACTACTTCCATTACAGCTATGTACACCTATTTCTCCTCAGCCAGTGAATGAATACCTATCTGCCTACAACAGCATTAGTACTTATCAAATGGTATATGTATACATGTATTTTAACCAGATGAGTAAAAATCTGACTTTTTTAGTCAGCGATTTCAGAGCATTTTTATTTAAACACTGGAACCATTCTTCTCCACAAAACACATCATATGAAACAAATTAATATAGTTCTGTGATACAAATGTAGTGCTTTGAAGAGTCCCCTGTGCATTTGGTTCCACTCTTGTCTTCAACTGTTGTTCCAGAGCACAGGTTATATCATCTTGCTTCATGTCAAATTTTATCTGGTTTCATATTATCTCCCTGGAACTGTGCCCTGACTTCAACTCCTATTTCTGTCATGTCCAGAATTGTTGCGACAATTGCTTTGATTTTCCAGTAGTTATTATCTCAAGTGAGTACTTCTCCGCCCAGTACCAAAATCCTCATCATGCTCTGCTCGCAAAGTTAAAGCTTGGTGAGTTCACTGATCTCTCTCTCCATGGCAAGTAGGAAAAGTCAGCATTTAAGAGAGTGACCTAGTGCCTTATTTTTAATATTGTAGGTACTAAAACTAAAAGCATCCTGGGTTTTATGATCTATAATGAATGACGTGAGAAGAGGAAATATAAATATGAAAGAAGAGGATGGTCTAGTGGAGAGAGCACTTTATTTACTTTTAGGAAGAATTTGACTTATATTCCCTTCTACATACGGACACACATACTCACACTTATCTGTAATGAACTCAGTAACAGAGGGAAAACCGCCTATATGTGCTTCCCTTATTTCTTTATCTGAAGAATATAAAATGATATGAATATTCATGAAATAATTGTGAACAGATAAATGGTGTGTGCAAATGAAAGGCTTTTGTAATATGCCAGCTTATTACACACGTGGTATGAAGAACCATCAAATTTAATTGTTTTCCCCAATTTGAGATGAATTAGTTCTTAGTAATTTTGAAAGGAAGACACTTAGTGCTGGATTTAATATCTAATCTATGTACCAACATTTTTACTAATATAATACTCATTCAGATAAATTTAAGAAAAGGTTTGACTCCAGCATAAGAAAAGTCGAAGACATTGGATCACATTAGTCATCGCATCATCTAGCAGTGTTTGAGAGATATATGAGTCAATTGATTACCTAAAGAGAGTCTTCTGGTCAATCATTTATATGCCATCTCAGGTGCTGAGGACAGTAGTAATAGTAAAAAGGTATCCAACCTTTTGGATTCCCTGGGCTGCAATAAGTAGAGAGGAATTACCTTAGGCCACAAATAAATTATATAATATAGTTTGTGTGTGTGTGTGTGTGTATATACATACATGTATACACACACACACACACACACACATATATATATAAAGATTAGAATATTTTCAGTATAAAGTTTAGAAAAATGGGAACAATAAGAAACTAGTGGGAAATCTGACTTTTTTAACAAAAAATTAATCTATCAGTGTCTGGTGCAACGGAAGTAGTCGTAATTCTTAGTGAATTCTCAAGTTGTTCGTCAGAAATGTTCATTTGAATTTTGTTCTTTGTGGACTTCTTAATTGAAAACAATGGCTTACAAATATATATGCTGCCAAAAAAGCAACGTCATGAATAAGGTGTGATTGTGAACTTCAAAAATGGAGCTATGCATGGGGTCACACACACAAAAAAAGCTAAAAAAAACACGTAATGTTAAATGATTTTGTGGGGCCACATTATTAGCTGTCCTGAGCTGCATACAGCCCTCAGGCCTCAGGTTGGACATGTCTTATCTAGATTAAACATGTTTAGTCAAACTCTAAGATAACGGTGAGTAGAGTGGGACCAGTGTGATACTTCCTTACTCACCAGTTACCTGTCCTGAACTCTGCTAGAATACAAGTTTTCATCTCAACTTGCATCAAACCAGAATGGATACAGGAATATCAAGAATGGTTTTTAGATCTTGGTTCTTCTCCCAGTGGTAATAGGTTGGAGTGGGAGAAGACTCTTTTCTCATGGAACTAGCAGGTTGAGTTCTTCAGGTCTGACTTCTGTTGTGATGAAAGGTCATCTAAGACACATGGAATTGAGGAGCCACAAAGCACCAAAGTGTCCTCAGTAGAAATATGCCGCGAAGGAAGTCAGAGAGGTCATAATTCAGGAGCATAAGGAATTTCTGAAAGTCAGGGGAAGAAAACAGGTGTTCACAACCTGGGAAAGATAAAAAGAAGCACAACATAGTCCATGTGTCAGAAGTGAGGGTGATGTGCTATCTGAGTGCTGAGTATAGCCATTGTAATTGCCTTTATGAATCAGTGGCACAGAGGTTTATAAGTGAATTGGCCTATTTTGAAAAAAAAAAAGTAAATAGACAAGGTATAGAAGTTAAGTCAGAATCTTTATAATCTGGCCCTAATCTTATTATTCATTTTCAGCTCTACTGCTGTCTGCATTTATCCTTCCCTAGCCCCTCCACTTATCTTCTCAAGTCCCATGCACTCTAACCTCACTAAAATAATTGCACCTGCTCCAACTAAGGTATTTACTTCTGGGATTTTTTTTTTTTTTTTGGTATGCTCTTTCTCCTCTTCATGGAATACTGTGTCCTCTTTTTTTGCTCTTAAACTCTTATTCATCATATAAGTTTTGGCTAAATATAACCTCCACTGCAAAGCTGTTTATGCCCTTTTCAGGAAAAGTTGATTCTGTTTGCTTCCAGGTTCCTGTCATACGTTAGGTAACCTCACGTAGTAGTGTCAGAAAACCCAACTTTTAGTTACAGATTCTCACCTAGAAAACTGAAACGGATTCTTAAACTTGCCTAAGATCTCTCTCAATCACCAGCTGCTCCCCTTATCCAAAGACAGTCTACTGTTAGAAGGATGTTTCTAAAATACATCCTTGATCGTGCTGTATTTCCATATGCATGATCTCAAATAGATATATACATAGATTTGTGAAAGTAATATCTGTAGAGTCTTATGGTATGTCCAAGGCTTTGTTTAAAGGTAGAACTCAGAGAAATGAAGTGATTTGACCAAGGTCAGAGAGCTAATAAATGGCAAAAAGATTTCGACCCAGATCCATTTGATTCTAAAGGTGCTGACCCATCCTGCCCCTTCTGAAGAAATTGCAGGACCTACTTTCTCTGCCGCTTCTCTCTAAACCGGCAATGAGTGGAGTAATTTTGGAAAGAAAAGTTATATAAGCAACGTAACATAAATTAGATGCACAATATGTCTTTTCAGCCTGAGCTTATTTTAAACCAGCCATGGAATGAAAACATATTTGAGCTGACAGATGGGCGTGGGCACCTTTGTCACTCATAAATAAAGCACTTTGACCAACTGTGGAGGAAACTCAAGTGCTGGAAAGTGCAATGCATATTTCTTTCTTGTCCCTCTGTTTACAACTTTCCCTGTGCCCCTAACAGTGTTTCCCTTTCTTTCTTTTCTTTTCTTTCCTTCCTTCCTTCCTTCCTTCCTTCCTTCCTTCCTTCCTTCCTTCCTTCCTTTCTTTCTTTCTTTCTCTCTTTCTCTCTCTATCTCTCTCTCCCCTTCCTTCCTTCCTTCCTTCCTTCCTTCCTTCCTTCCTTCCTTCCTTCCTTCCTTCTTTCCTTCCTTCCTTACTTCCTCACTTCCTCACTTTCTGTCTCTCTCCCCCCTCACTATTTCTCGCTCTCTCACCTAGACATGCACATATACACATGCATGTACACGCCATTAACAAATGTGCTTAACTGTGCAACAAAAATTAACATTAAAGTATTTTTATAATTCAGGCATAAGAATGCTATTTGGAGCTCACTTGGTGCTATTAGGTTCTAATTACATTCTTTTCCACTTAACCTAAAGTTGAAAGTTTACATCTTCAAGGCAGGTCTTCCCTTGGACCTTTTTGGATGTTTTATCAAGTATCCAACACCTGGAAATGAGATGCTCACTTCTATTTGCTTCTGTGGCACTTCATGTTCATCCCTTCCACAACACAAACTATAAAATAACATAATTTAAGTTTATCTGTTTATCTATCTCTTCCTGGATCTAGAATGTGAACTTCTCCAGGAAAGACATCATTTCAAATGTCACCTGTGTTTCTATTCCATATTACAGTGTCTGGCACTTAAGGTACACTTAAAATAAGTTAACAAAGGCAATTCCTGGCACAGAGTGATTGGTAGGATCTTTGCCTGAGGAGGGATACAAATGCTACCTCCAAAGGCCTGAGGATGGTCATGTGCAAGATGTTTGACCTTCTCAGTAGAAGTAGATCTAAGCTCAAGGCAAACAAGGTTACAGACAACCTAAATCCACGTTAATATAAGGAAGACATTTCTAGTAGAAAATATATCAAAAAGAAGCAAAAAGTGTCATTTAAGGAAATGAATACCCCATTACTGAAGATTTTAAGGAAGACTTGGATAACATGACATCTTTTCTGGGATGCTTCAAGCAGAATCCAGCATCAAAAGTGGTTAAATAAGATGACTTTAACGTTTCTGTTCTCTGTGAGCATCTAAAATTATATGTATATAATTGGCATATTTAGTACTTCCTCCTTTCTGTTATTACCTCTGTTTTTCTATCTAAGTTCTCAGTTTTATCATGTCTTAGGACTCGTGTCCTTTCTTTATGAAATGCTTATCTTTTGTTTCATAACCACAAATCATAAACTTCAGGACTCATATTTTATGTCACGTATTTTAAATTCAAGTCCTGATGTTTTATGAAATGAAACATCTTGGTTTTATTTTTTTCTATATAGTTCTAAACACAAATTTAATTAAGCAATTATTTTTTGTTGTTTTTAAAATATTACTTTCCATTTAACATACATGTCTTATTATGACTGGCATGTTTTCTAATCCCAGTACAATGTCCTGTGTAGTAGTATTTATTGAGTGAATGATTGATTGAATAAATCAATGTTCAAAGACACTTCTCTTTCTATTACTAGACATTATTTTCATTTGGGTGTTCTTTTGTTTGTTTTAAAAGGAATTGCAAAAGCTTTACGGCAAAGAACATCCCAGAGGCTTCCTGAAATTGGCAAATAATGAGTGTTCTTTGACAGCATCCTGGGAGCTTCGCTGCTTCTTTGCACAGATAAGAGCTTTGGGATGCAATGTTTTCTTGTGGCTCACTCTCTGGGGAAAATAAGGTTTGGTAAAACATGGCATTAACAAAGAAGCAAGAGCCAAAAGGCCAACAACACAAGTTACCTCACTGGGAATCAGCAGACCTCTATCCCCTTCCTGGGGTTTGTCTTATTGAACAGTTGGTAGACCTAGATTTGGCACCCAACCAGAAACAGCTCTGTGAGGTCTGAAGGAAAGAGAAAGTACCCCTTTGTTGAATTTCCTTTTGAACTTTTCTTTTGTTCCCTTTTCTGTGCATATATCAGTTTTCATCTTGGCATGAGAGGAAAAAAAACAAAACTTTCTTATTTTCCCGGTTCCCCAACTCATGATTTTGCTGGGATCAGAAAAAAATTAACTAGTTCAAAGAAAATTACACAGCCAAGCAAACTGGCCTTCTGAGTTCTAAGTGCAACTGAAAACACTGGAACTTCCTTAGACCCAGCTGAGGGGGCTTAAAAATTCAAATAATGTTCTGTTGCATTTCAGTGCCACAGAATGTCTATACAGGGTTATGAAAAGAAGGTTGGGGTCAGCATGGTGTAAACCAGGGTGCAGCAAAGCTTTTCTAAAGGGGCTAAATAGTTAATAGTTTAGGCTTTCTGAGCCATCTGGTGTCTGAGTCACCATTACTCATCTCTATCACTGTAGGGCACAAGTAGATTTTACATAAACAAATGAGAGTGGTTTTGTTCCCATAAAAAGTTTTTGTAAAAGGTGAGATTTAACCCATGGGCAAAGTTTGCAGATTTCTGCTTTGGGAAAAAGAATGATAATGCATAGCATGACGTTGTAGAACCCTGAACTTTCTGTGCTCAATTATCTTATTTATAAAATAGAAATAATTTTTGATTACTTAAAAATTGTACAAACATACACTTAGGCATTTATGTTAAATTATTTAATCTTCAGAATAGCTTTGAAGGATTGATATGATTCTTGTTACGTGGAAATTTCACAGACTATAAGGGACTTCATGTCCAATCCTGTAGCAGGTAGGTGGCAGAACTGAATCCAAATTAAATTTTTAAACTAACAAGATACCAAAATATACAAATTTATGAGTGTCTCTGCTGTAATAACCAAATGAGATATATTATTTTCAACATATCTTGTTAAGTTTCTTTGGACTTTTTGGTGCCCAGGCTGGAGTGCATTGGCACATTTATGGCTATGGCAGCCTCAAGTTGCTGGTCTCAGGAATTCCTTCTTCCTCAGTCTTTCAAGTAGCTGGATCTACAGGCAGGCACCATCATGCCTGGCTAAATTTTTGGATTTATTGTAGAGACAGATCTTGTCAAGTGCCCAGGCTGGTCTTGAACTCCCCGGCTCAGGGGATCCTCTCGCTTCTGTCTCCCCAAATGCTGGGATTAGAAACGTGAGCAACTGCACTCGACTTCTTTACATCTTTTTTCATTTACATTTTCCACATATTTTATTTTTCTTCTTGTGAAGAAGTGCATATATACACACACACACATATATATATATCTATATTCATGTTTATATGCATTTGTTTGCATCTATGTGCACTTTGTATAGGATTAAGCACTATGCATGCATGTGTGAGTGCATGCATGCTCGCATGACTAGAGGAAGCGGACATTACTAGAGGAAGTGGACTTATAGAAATAAAATATGCAATGATCTCATCTAGGAGACATGACATGGGGCTGAGTTATGGAACTTCAATAATTAACTTATTCCTCCAGAGAGATGCAGAGACAACAGGTTTAGAACAACAAAATATGCAAAGCCAACTCTAGGATCTGTTGGGAATGAGGAGAGTGCTGTGAATTTGGGAGGCTGTATTTGAAAGGATGCTAAGTCAATCAAACTCAAGTAATTGAGGTTGGCTGTTGTAGCAGTACAGAGTGGGGATGAGATGTGAAAGAAGGAAGGAGCCCTATGGGGGAAAATTAAAGCCTAGAAAAGCTGAGTGACAAATTCTGGTGAGATCTAGTGCTATCTATACAGATTAAATCAGGAATGGGTCACACTTGCGAGGGGTAATTGGGCAGGGGTTTAGATTTAGAAGAAGATACTGTGTAAGTTTCATATAAATGTATATACTTAATCCTAAAGCACGTGGCATAAATTTAAAGTTCCAGTGAAATAAGAAGTAGTGTAGTATAATGAACTGGGTAATATAATATAATCATCATAACTATAATGAGTAAATGTAGTATAATTTATTACAAATGTGACTTAAGCTCTCTAAACCCCATATCTCTCTTTTATTGCAAAGGGATAATAATAGTTTTCTAATAATGCATTGTTCATGATTCAATAAATATTGGCTGCTGTCAATTATCATTATCCAAGAGACCTGCACATGCAGGGAACTATAGCAAGCCCATGGGAAAAGGTAGCAGTATAGCTGGCAAACGTGTGATCACAGAAGGGCATTGCCCATCCCCTAAAGCAGGATGGAGCCACAGAAGGTCTAATCAAAGTTCCTCTTATTCATGGGACAGGAACCTCTTTAAACATAGTCTCTTTGGATCTAGAATAAGAATAAAGCAAGCTGTCATGACTGATTAGTCAGTTGGAGTCTGACTGGGAATGGGACTAGGCTTGGCTCAGATCATCAAGATCTGATGTCTACCAGAAACGTTAGACTGCTCTTCTGTGGGCAAAAGACCTGAGAAGAGAAATCCGCATGTATTGCATCTTCTGAGTCTGGCACTCTGCTCCACACTTTCACCGAAACTGTCTCATTTAGCATAGGTGGCAGCTCTGAGAGAAGCGAAGCAAATTGACTCCACCAGACTCCACAAAAGTCAGTGTTAAGACGTGAAAGTATGCTGACTTTAAAATGCATTCTTTTCCTTCAAACCATCTTATCCATTATATTTTATATTTTTCTGGTTATATGCACATATATATGTAAATATGTTTTTATATTTATACACGTATACCCATATATTTTACATTAAAAGGCACATATATATATAGTTAGTCCTTGAGTTGTTTTTTTTCTTCTAAGATACAGCCTTCGTTTGCTTCACGGCTGAATCTCCAGCATGGAAAAGAGCGCATGACTCACAGCAGGCCCTCCACAAACATTTCTTATGCATATAAATGAATATTCCAGTCACTGCATTAGAACTTCTCTGAAAAGCATAGAAACTAAATGTCCACAAATCCCTGTGTTTTGTATGAGGTTCTCATTTTAAAGACATGGCAACTGAGGGTAAAAAAGGCTAAGTGACTTTCTTAAGTGTTTTATTGCAATAAGTATAGTTGTTGGGATTCAATGTCTGCTTACAAACTTTTAGTTTTCTTTATATGTCATTGTCTTCTGATATGCGGGGTATCAGTAGCTACAGCCTTCTTGTTTCTGGACCTAGGAAGTACATTCAGCACCTCAATGCCCACTTCTTGAGCAGGTAAAGTTGAGGGAGGGAGATGAAAGTGAATTTTCTGATATCTGTAATGACACTTTATGTATTTAGATTTTATCTACTGTTGTATTCTGCAGTTCATTTCCTATTGGATATATTTATTTTAAGTGAGAATGTGGATTGCCAGAGATATTTCTATGGATAGAAAATTCTGGCAAAAGCATGAAGCCCTAATGGCTTTGGGTCTTCTGAGCCCCCAGGGCAGTGTCTACTGAGATCCTTGAGGGAATAGTCCATTTACACAGCAGACTAGGAATGTCTCCTTCTCGAGACCACATCTTCATCAGATATTGGTCCATATCCATATAGCTGTACAGTCGCAGAAAACATTTTTCTATGTTGTGTGTGTCAGTAATTAAATGGTGTATAAATATGGGCAAAAAAAAAAAAAAGCATGCTAGGATGGCATCAATGAGAACCAGGTAAGAAGCTAGAGTTTATTCGGAGAATTCAAGGAACTAGGAGAAGCTTTCTGTGTTCACCAAAGCATGTTGGACTCTGGATTTGTTTCCTCATTCATACAATAGTGATTAAAAAACTGTGATACCAAAAGGCAGGAGGATATAATGGTTAAGAGGGTAGTCTGGAGCACTCTGCCTAGAATCTCATTTCTCTCTAGCACGTCCTAGCAATATCACTTTGTGCATTTTCCTTGGTCTCTCTGAGCCTTATTTTTCTTTGCAAAATGCTGATAAAAAAATAATATTTGTGAGTCAATGAATGTCAATGTACACTAAGTGCTTATAAGTATACAATGAAGGTTAGTTATTACTATTTACCATTTTTTAGCCAGTTAGTGAAGGTGAGGAGAGGAGGAAAAGAATCAAGTTTGTGAAGATTGACAGAAAGGCAGCAGAAACAGTACTCATTCATCCAAAAACCATTCAATTTATCACGGGATCCCAAAGAATGTCTTTGGGCAAGTGTAAAAGAAAATGATTCATGGCCTCACATTTCCTCTTTTCTTCCCACCATCATTTACTAGTATTTGACTTTGGAGACTTACTGGATATACTTTGATGTATTTTTCCATTTAAAATTAAGAAATTATATAGTTTCATGGCATTAACATTTTTATATATATTTAAGGTTAACAAATGCACAGAAATAAATTAGTTATAATCCTTGGTACAAACTTCTCTTCATTGATCCATTCAAGACTGCCTTCCCCTCATTCTCCATTAATAATAAATACTATTAAACTAAATACCAAATAAATATATTAAAGTTTAAATACCTCTATATGGTCCTTTTAAATTTTTGTTGCCTCCTTTACCTGACACAAAAACTGCTATTCTAAATTTTGTGTTCATTATGTTTTGTTTTGCGTATTAAATAATTTTTTCACATTCATATGACCATATTCAAAAAAGTATATTTGGGTATTTGATTGTTTTTCCAACATTATTTTAAAAGATCATATACTATGTGTAATATTTTAGGTTCTACCATTGTTTTAAAAATGATGCACTTAAGTTTTATTCACACTATGGAATGTAGCTGTAGTTTATTCATTAGTTATCACATTAGGTTCAATGTACATTAAATCATTTACCCATTTTTATGTCAATGGAAATTTAAATTACTTCCAAGTTTGATCTTGTTTTGCATTTTTCTTTTTTTTGAGTTGGAGTCTCACTCTGTTGCCCAGACTGGAGTGCAGTGGCCGCTCCTGGCCACCGCAGCCTCGCCTGCTGGGCTCCGGTGATCCTTCCACCTCAGCCTTCCGAGTAGCTGGAATTACAGGCATGCGCTACCACGCCCGGCTGATTTTTTTTTTTGATTTATTGTAGAGATGAGGTCTCGCTGCCCAGGCGGGTCTCGAACCCGCGGGCTCAGGCAATCCACTCACCTCAGCCTCCCAAAGGCGCGGGATTACAGGCTGAGCCACCAAGCCTGGCTTTGTTTTGCCTTTTTAAAGTACTCTTTTGTTGCACAATCTCTCTCACCACTGGAATTTTTAACTCTCAAATTTTACTACTTGAATAGATGAGAAATGGCGTCTCATGACCTTTATTTGCCTTTCCCTGCCTTTCCCTGAATAATATTTAGAGGAATATATGTATTTGTGTTTTCTGATCTGCAGTCACATATTTAGTAATTTCTGCAAAATTACAGAGATATGTGGTTTGTACTCAAACCTAAGTCAGAAAGATCTTAAAACCAAGCCCTCTCTCCTGTTGTATGCTACAAAGATGGCAACATTGGAAACAGACCCCATTAGTGTACACACACACACACACACACACACACACACACACACACACACACACACACACATAAAGAAGAAACTTTAAGCTTTAACTTCTTTCTCTTGGTGGCTAAGTGTTCCTTGTGGTAGAGAAGGTAATCCCCAGTGTCCAAGCACGTTTCAAAACTCTCCTGTTTTAAATTTGTTAATATTCAAAGCATATCACATGATTAAGCCTGGTTTAGTGGGTGAAGAAATGAACTTTAACTCTGAATGAAAGAAACAGCAAAGTTAATTTTTTTCCAAAAATAAACTAATATTTTTTTCTCTTTTTTAAAAAAATTATAAAGATGTAGGTTACAATTCAGGGCTAGGTATAAAAACATTGATTATGCAGGTACCCTTGTTGATGAGATATACCCCTCCCTCCTCTAGCAGTTTCCCTCAACTGCCAATCCCACCACCCCCCTCCTCTGACAGTTTCCCACTACTGCCAATTGCTTTCTTATAGTATTATAAATGTTCAAGGTCTGCTTATGGGTGAGAACATATGGTACTCTGTTCTTTGTTTCTGTGATAGATCACTATCATCAACTCTAAGTCCATCCAAGTTGCTATGAAATACATGTTTGTCCTTCTTTATGACTGCATAATATTCCATTGTGTATTTACTACATTTTCTTTATCCAGTCCAACTTTGATGGGCACCATGATTGGTTCCAGGTTTTTGCTATTGTGAATAGAGCTGCAACAAATATACATGTGCAGTATCTTTTTTGTAAAATGATTTGAGTTCTTCTGGATATATTCCCAATAAAGGGAATTGCTGGGTCTTATGGAAGGTCAATTTCTAGTTTTTTTGGAAACAACCACACTGCCTTCCAAAGTGGTTGCACTAGCTTTCATTCCCATCAGCAGTGTAAAAGCATTCCTTTCTCTTAGCATCCTCACCAGCATCTGTTGTTGTTTGTTTTGTTAATGATGACCATTCTTACTGGGGTTAGGGGGTATCTCAATGTGGTTTTGATTTGCATTTCTCTGATGATGAGTGAAGCTAAGCACTTTTTTATGTGTCTGTTGGCTGCCCATATATCTTCTTTTGAGAAGTGTCTATTCATGTCTTTTGCCCACTTTTTAATGGGGCTGTCTGTTTTTTTTCTTTCAGTGCATTTGAGTTCCTGGTAGATCCTAGATGTTTTGCCTTTGTCAGTTGGCAAATAAAAAATAAACTAATTTTTAAGGAAGCTTTATGTGCACAGTAAAATCAAACAGAAATTATAGTTTCCATATACTCAATCTACCTCATCTTCTGCTCACCTCTTCCTCTATAGTGCCATCTATATAGTGTAGTACATTTGTTACAATTAATGAACCAATATCAGTACCTTAATATCAAATAGAGTCTATAACTTACATTAGAATTCACTCTTCATGTTGTATAGTCCTTTGGGTTTTGTCAAATGCATGATATCATGGATTCGCTAGTACAGTTTGGTTAAAAAAAAATAGAATCCCTGCCCTAAAATTTCTCTGTGCTCTGCTTATCCGTTCTTTCTTCCCTGTTAGTCTCTAGCAACCACAGAGTGTATCTATGGTTTTTTAGATCTTTTCTTTTCCAGATGTCACATAGTTGGAATCATGTATGCAAATTTTTAGACAGGCTTTTTAAATTTAGCAGCAAACTTTTAAGCTTCCTCCATGCCTTTTCCTGAAAAAAATAGCTCATTTTCATATTGCTGAATATTAGTTAATTGAATAGATGCACCATGGCTTGCCTATCCATACACCTCTTTAATTATGTCTTGGTTGTTTCCAATTTTTGACAGATACGTATAAAGCTGCTACAAATATTTATTCACAAGTTGTTGTGTGAACATACCTTTTCAAATCATGCCTGGAAGAATGATTTCAGGATTGCATAATAAGAATATGTAAAAAACTATCAAACTATATTCTAAAATGGTTATACCATTTACATTCCCACCAGCAATATGTGAGAGATCCTGTTGCTCCACATCCTCACTAGTAGTTGGTGTCAGTAATTTTGGATTTCAACCATTTTAGCAGGTATACAATGGTATCTTAATGTTATAATTTGCAAA
This sequence comes from Cephalopachus bancanus, assembly GCA_027257055.1. NCBI lineage: Eukaryota > Metazoa > Chordata > Mammalia > Primates > Tarsiidae > Cephalopachus > Cephalopachus bancanus. Next base: position 120,386 of record JAPVLO010000072.1, read on the forward strand.
TTCCTAATGACACATGATGTTAAGGATCTTCTCATACATTTTTCAGCTGTGGCCTTCATCTTAGTATTCGTATTTGTAGTTGTTTTAAGTTCCCATTCTAATAATTTTAAAACCCTCTGCCATATTTGAATGAGTCTAATGTGTGCTTTTTCACTTCGTACTGCGGTTTTTACCTTATAGCATGAAAGTCAGACATGATGTACTAGGTAAAATGAACTGAAAAAGTCAGGTCTATAGTGTGAGGTCTTATGTTTATCTGATTTGGACTTAGGCTGTGATTACTGTTTGCTATATCTATGATGTCAGAGGCTAAAATTACCCCTGTGTCTTTGTCTGTGTCTCCCGTTATCTTCAAATTTTCCTAGGGAGTCCTCAAATAGGATCTGAGACTTGCAGTTATCTTATGTGCATTCCTCTGTTATTATATAAAAGCAAGGTGAATGTGGTGGTATGATGTATGGTGGAGAGGAAAACATTGTATAGTCATAAGATGAGGTCTCAGTTTCAAAAATGAGTCTAAGTTGTATATTTTCCTTCCCTCATTTCAAAAGCTGAAATATCTGGATCTTTATCTATCTTCAATTTGAATACTAGAGGGAGCTGTATTGGGGTATTTTTATAACCCCAGGTTGGCTAGACATTGGTAAAATTATAGACAGGCTCTAGTGAAATGATTTTCTTAAAAGCAGGCCTTGTTAAAGAAAATAGCAAGCTCCAGCCATATTTCATGATAATTAATTTTCTTCTCCCAATGTGGAAGCATAAGGAGATTTTTCTCTGATCTTCATAATGAGTATCTGATAGGGCTCCTGTCGGTAACGCTCGTGAAAGTATTGGGGCCATCTGCATCTAGGCCACTTTCTAGTTTTTATTTCTCAAGCAAGTTGACACTAAGCCTCCAGCAATTATAAATTACAATTTAAAATGTTTCTAACAACATTGGCTCCAGCTGTGGGCTTCAGCTCCTGGTAAGTTGTTATACTCTATATCCACCTGTCTCTCCAGTTTTGGAGGCAGCAGTTTGCTTGCTGTCCTCAATCTATGACAAATACGAGAACAGTTAATTTTTAGTTTGTTCAGCTTTTTTTTTTTCTGCGATGACAAGAATGACAACTTCCAAACTCTACATGTCATATCAGAAATGGAAAGTCTAAAAAGCTTATCATTTATAAGCTCGCATGTAAAGGAATGGGACGCAGGAGTAGCCATTTTTTGCAATTTACCACACAGACACATGGTATAGTGTGCATTAAATAACAATGATATATTTCATCTTATTATAAAAATAGTTTTATGAGTTTGTAACAATAACAATTACCTAGCTTTAAAAATAAATAGCTTTGTATCAGGAAGTTGCATATAATATTTTACTTAATCTTCCCTCAGGCTCCTAATGTTTGGAGTTGAGATTCCTATTTCACAGCAAAATAAATCCAAGGATTAAACAGATGTGTGGTTCCCAGTGCTATCTCCTCTCTTACTACTCCTGGTCATTTTGTTGTTGTGACCCTTAACATCAGGCCACATTTCCCAAGCAGCTGTGTCAGCTACCTCTTGGGAAGTATGTGCAATGGATGCACTAGAAATATAATGAAAGCAGGAGAAATGAAAGCAAAGACATGTCTCCCCTCTTTTTTAACCCCAGGGTGTATGCTTAACAGCTGTGTTGGGAAACAGACACAATAGTTCAGGCTCACAGTAGTGAGGCTTCATTTCAGCAGATATTGCCACCTTGCTTTGTGCTTTCAGATTATTATGTAGATTCCAGCAACAATATCTCCTTCCTTTGTCCCACCAATAGATGATAGAGGCTCCCTCTCCTACTAATTAATACGTTAGCTCATTTTCCAATGCTTGACCTATCTGTCTTTTTAATCACCTGAGTCTAATGTCCTTAATAAACAAGTGATCTCTATTATTTATAACTAATAGTTTATTTTTTGGTTGGATTTTGACTTGTACAGCAGCTTCCCAAATTTCCATAGCTTTTGAGAGCTATAGATAAAATATAGGCCCAGATCAAAGCCTCAATCCTCTCTTTCTATGCTGCCTCTCATGTAAAAATATTTATGTGTAATATAAAATAAAACTTCTAAAAATAATGGATGTCCTGAGACAGATTAGAGCACATACTGCCTCTAAAAAATGAGAATAGTGTTATCTGAAATAGGAATAAATATCAATTCAATACAACTGCTTAAAGATAAATGTAAAGAAAAGCCCTCAGGAAGTAAAACCAAAAGGCAGATCAGTTAATACTTGGAGAGAACACAAAGATTAACTGGAAAGATTTTAAAAATAATGTAGTAGACTTACTGCTTTATTAGTAATGGTAAAGTGATTTGACCAAAGTACCTAACCCACAAGGAACACTTATGAAATATGTACAAAATATTAACAACTGCAAACCTTTTTGAAAGTGACAAAAAGTGGAAAGCAACTGGAGAGTGATATCAACTATACCAAAAGATGTTTGATATTTTGTGGCTTTTTTCATTTTTGCTTTTGTGTGGGTTATTTCTCAATCTGAACATGCTGTCTGGGCTGTAGAAAGTTGTCATCTTACTTGCTTTGGGTATATGGTAGCAGTTAGGGGCCAAGAGAACAGATGAAAGTTGAAATGGGAAAACTCTGGAAAGAAAGGAAATTAAAAAGCACTTGTACTAACAACCCATTTATAAACTATGGCCTCTAAACTATGCATGAGAGTTCCTGGGAGATGCCAAAGGACCCAGTGAAGAAATAAAAACTGGAAACTGAAAGAACTGAACGGAGATTTTAGGTGATATTCATTGTGAGGAAGGGAGTGAGAGAAAAAAAGGGAAAGAAAGTGGGCACTTGCAGACTGCAGCCAAGTTTACTGCCTGATGGATGGTTGGGAGGGAGTGTTTCAGTGGAACAAAACATAATTCAGGGGATCAATAACATATTCACAATTTCCAAAGAAACAATTAAAATTTGCTAAACATGCAAAGAAAATATAAAATATGACCTACATTTAGGGGGAAAAAATATAGACAGATGACCTAGATGATGCACTAACCTTAAGGCAGCTACTGTGAATATTGTCAAGTATTCAACAAAAATAAACTTAAAATTAAAGAACAGGTGAAAAATAAAATACTTTATGAATTGCTGGCATTAGAAATTAATACAAAATAGAAACTCTAGAGCTGAAAAGTACAATAACTAAAATGAAGATAGCACTGGGTAGCCCTGCCAATTTTGTGCCAAGGTGTTAGACTTGAATAATCAGTAAAAATTACACAATCATAGGAAATGATCAAAAAAAGAATGAGAAAAATAAACAAAGCTTCAGAGACTTAAGTGACAACATCCATCAGTCTAACATAATATTAACTTAGTTAACTAATATAATATTGATTATCAAAAGCAGGGGAAGAGAGGAGAAAAAAGTTGCAGAAAAAAAAAACAACAAACCAAACTTTCCAAACTTAGAGAAAAACATTAACTTGCAGATCTAAGAAGCACAATAAATACCACAGATAATAAATACAAAGAAAAATATACCTAGCCCCTTCACAGACAAACTGCTGGAAAATAATTGTTAAACAGGAAACTGAGAAAGATCACATTACCAAAAAGAACAGGAATACAGGTAACAACTGATATCCCATTAGAAGTAATGAAGGGCAGAAGAAAATGGAATGACATCTGTAAAGTGCTGAAAAAAATTTATTTACACCAAATATTACATCTAGCAAAACTATTATTTTTAAAAAGTGAAATAAAGACATTTTCAAATAAACAATAATTGAGAAAATATGTTGTTCATTACCTTGACAATAAATGACTAAAGGGTGTTCAGGTTAAAGGAAATGACACCATAAGAAACTCAGATTGCAGAAATTACTGGCAAGAAACACGTGGTAAATGTGGGAAAGTGTAAAGATTATATCTATTTGTTATTCATTTTATTCTAAGTGAATAATTTTAAGAGAATTTTTGTTAATTAAGTGTTATAACACTGTACTGTAAAGGCCATAATACCTTTAAATATGATATATGTAATAACATATAATATATAATATAAATAGCACAAGTGTGATGAGGGGAAACAACACTGTTTCAGGTCTCCAAATTTTGATTATATTACACAATATTGACTCAAAATAGATTCTTATTCACTTTCAAAGAGAAACCTCTAAAATAATGCAGAATTATACTTAAAAGCCACAAAAACCTGAAAATGGAATCCTGAAAACATATTTTATTAATGCAACAGACAACATAAAAAGAATTAGAGAAACATAAGACAAATTAATAAAATAGAAAATCAATAGAAAAATAGTCGACATGAATTCATGCAGACATATATGAGTACTTCAATTGAAATATAAGATTGTCAGACTGAATAAAATCAAATACCCAACAACATTATTTCTACTGGATGCACTTTAAAAGAAAAGTCATAAACAGATCAAGAGTAAATTATTATTCAAACAGTAAGCAAAACAACAACAACAAAAAATAATGTGTCAATATTAATACCAAAAAATCCAGATTTCAGGAAAAAGCATATTACTAAATATGGACAGTTTGTAATAATAAAAACTGCATGACATGAGGAAGATATAAAAATTATGAATGCAAAGCAGGAGGTATCACATTACCAGACTTTAAACTTTACTATAAAGCTACAATAATCGAAATATCTTGGTATTGGTACAGAAACAGGCATATAGACCCATGGAATAGAATTGAGATTCCAGAAGCAAAACCTCGATTTCTCAACCAACTCATCTTCGACAAAGCCTCTACCACCTACCACTGGGGAGAGGAGAACCTATTCAGCAAATGGTGCTGGGAAAACTGGCTGACCACATGCAGAAGATTCAAAAAGACCCCTATCTATCCCCATACACAAAAATTAATTGCAAATGGATCAGAGACCTAAATGTGAAACCTCAAACCATAAAAACCTTAGACAATGCAGGGCACACTGTTATGGAAATTGGAACTGACATCCAATTCCTGAACAAAACTGAAACGCACGGGCCATAAGAGATAAGATAGACAAGTGGGAACTCATCAAACTGACAAGCTTCTGCAAAGCCAAAGAAACCATCAAGAGAGCAGGGAGACAGCCCACAGACTGGGGAAAAGTATTTGCCAACCCCAAGTCTGACAAAGGCCTTACATCTTTGATCTACAAGGAATTCAAACATGCTGAAAAGAAAAAAACAAACAACCCCAATATAAAGTGGGCAAAAGATATGAACAGACACTTCTCAAAAGAAGACATCCAAGCGGCCAACAGACACATGAAGAAATGTTCAACCTCACTAATCATCAAGGAGAAGCAAATCAAAACCACACTGAGAAACCACCTAACTCCAGTCAGAATGGCAATTATCAATAACTCAAAAAATAGCAGATGCTGGAGAGGATGTGGTGAAAAGGGAACACTGCTACACTGTTGGTGGGAGTGTAAATAGTACAACCTCTGTGGAAAATAGTGTGGCGATTCCTAAAAGCTCTAATTATCAACCTCCCATATGACCCCACAATCCCCCTACTGGGAATATACCCTGAAGAACTCAAATCACTGTATGAAAAAGATACCTGCACATGTATGTTTATCAAAGCATTGTTCATAATAGCAAGAACCTGGAATCAACCACGCTGTCCATCAAAAGAGGACTGGATTAAAAAATGGGGTACGTATACACGATGGAATACTACGCAGCCATAAAAAAGAACAAAATCATGAATTTTGCAGCAAACTGGATGGAACTAGAGTCTATAATACTGAGTGATCTCTCATCGAAACAAAGATCTGAGTATCACATGTTCTCACTCACATAGTGGACCTTGAATATCTATCGTAATACTATGAGAAAAGGATTGACAGTGGTGGGAAACTATGGGGGGGCTAGGGAAGGGAAGGGAGGTGGGATTAATGGTAGTCAATATCTGTCTGGGGAGGGGGAGACACCCCTTATCAACAAGGGTGCCTGAACAATGCATATTTGTATACCTAACCCTTAACTCTACCCCACAATTTTAAAATAAAAATGATGTTTAAAAAATAAAATTAAATTAAATTAAAAATGTTTTAGCCTTGAAAATAAAATTTAAAAAATTATGAATATGTACACTTCTAAAATCATCTCAATAGTATTTATTTGATAAAGTATTAGAGAAATTCAACAAGTATTTGAGCTAAAAGCTCTGAGTACACTAGAAATAAAAGGAAACTTTCTAGCTTAGTAAAGGTCATCTAGAAACGTGTATGGCTAGCTTCATATTAAATGTTTAAAGAATATTATTTTCCCCAAGACTGGAAAAAATGCAAGAATGCTCACTTTCACCACTTGGATTTATATGTATACTAAAATTTCTACATTATACAACAAGGTGAGAAAAATAAGTAAAAGACATATAATTTTTTTTAAAAGTATAAAATTGTTTATTTATGGATGATATACTCATAGACAGAGAACATACTGAGGAGAAATATGTCTTAGAATAAATAAGTGAGGTTAGTATGGTTGCAAAGTATAGGGTACTAACAATACAAATTTAGAGTTAAAGTTATGTGGCCTCTATTTATTATTACGTAAGAAAATATTAAATATTTGGAAATAAATTTAACAAATTTGCAATACAGCTGCACATAATTATGAAATATTGTGGAAAGAATATAACTAAATAAATAGATTAATGTATTGAATAACTTAATATTGTCAAGATGTTACATTTTCCTCAAATTTAATTATAAATTCAGTGCAAACCCAGTAACAATTCCAGCAGGAATTTTTGTAGAAATTGACAACTTGATTCTAAATGTGTATGTAAATTCAAGGACTTTAAATAGCCAAACTTATTAGAATAAAGACCAAAATTGGAGAATTTATCCAATCTGACTTGAAAACTTACTATAAATGTATTGTTGTAACGAAACTGTGAAGTTATTATGGCAATAGACAAATAAATCAATGGAACAGAACGGAGATCCTGACAATAAATCCACACTTACATGATGGTTTTCTCTTTTTCCCCATGAACATGTTTTTACTTACCTTGAGTAAACACCTAAAAGTGAGATAGCTAGAACACGTAGCAAATATATGTTTAACTTTGTATTGATATATATAACATTCGAACATATTTTAGAGTAGGAGTCCCCAACTCCCGGGGTCACAATACACGTCAATGGCCTGTTAGGAACCAGGCCGCACAGCAGGAGGTGAGCAGTGGGTGAGGGAGGGAAACTTCATCTGTGTTTACCACCTCTCCCTGTCACTCGAATTACCACTGATCTGAAGTGGAGTTGAGGCAGAGATGGGGAGTGGCTGCAAATACAGATGAACATTAGTAGTGAGGTTTGAAGGTTGCACAATCTCTCCCCGCCTCCCCTCTCCCCTCCCCCGTCCGTGGAAAAAATGCTTTCCACGAAATCAGTCCCTGATGTCAAAAAGGTTGGGGATTAACCGGGCTCGGTGGCTCAGCCTGTAATCCCGCGCCTTTGGGAGGCTGAGGTGAGTGGATTGCCTGAGCCCGCGGGTTCGAGACCCGCCTGGGCAGCAAGACCTCATCTCTACAATAAATCAAAAAATCAGTCGGGCGTGGTAGCGCATACCTGTAATTCCGGCTACTCGGAAGGCTGAGGCGGAAGGATCGCTGGAGCCCAGCAGGTTGAGGCTGCGGTGCCCGGGAGCGGCCACTGCACTCCAGTCTGGGTGACAGAGTGACACTCCAACTCAAAAAAAAAAAAAAAGGTTTGGGACTGCTGTTTTAGAGTACATAATCCTTTGAAACAATCCATAATGATCAAATCAGAATAAATGAGATGTCCATCACCTCAAACATTTATTTTCTGGGTGTGCTGGAAACAATTTTTGTTCACTTGTAGCTATTTTGAAGTATACACTAATTGTTGTAAAATATAATTTTCCTACTGTACGATGGAATACTAGAACTAATGCCTTCTATCTAACTGTAAGTTTGTATTCCACTTTTTTTACAACCCCCCCCCACACATCCCTTTCCAGCCTCTGGTAACCACTGTGCTATACTCTACCTCCATGAGATTCGCTTTGATGGTTCCCATACATGAAAGAAAATGTGGTATTTGTCTTTCTGTGCCTAGTTTATTTCACTTAACATAATGATCTCCAGTCCATCCATTATGCTGTAAATGAAAAAATTTCATTCTTTTGTTATGTCTGAATAATGTTTCATTTTAAACATATACCACATTTGCCTTATCCATTCATTAGTTGTTGGACACTGGGTTGATTTCATATCTTGACTGTTGTATGGAGTTGCAGTAAATATGAGAGTGCAGATATCTCTTTGATATAGTGATTTCTTTCAAATAAATGCCCAACAATACATGGATTGTTGAACCATGTAGTAGTCCTATTTTTAGATTTTTGAGGAAACTTCATAAGGTTTTCATATGGCTGTACTATTTTACATTATCATCAATATTGCATGACAAAAGTGCCACAATAATTTAATTCAAAAAAGAAAATTCCTTTCAAACAATGATCCTGGACCACAGGAAAAATAAGGGAAACTCAACCCTACCTCGTAGGACACACAGAGTTTAATGTGAGATGGAACCCAAAATAAGAAAAACAAAGAAACTTTAAAAAGCCGAACTATACAATTTCTATGAGAAAACATAAAAGAATAATTTGATAACTGGGGAGTAGGTAATGATTAGACAAGTCACAGAAGCAATAACCATAAAAAGAAAAAAAATTGAGGCTTTAAGTTAAAGTTTGTCTCTCGAAATAATATAGAGAAGCCAGAGATTTGTAAAAATGTTTTAAAATAATACATCTGACAAAAGACTAATGTCAAGATTATTAATAAACTCCTACAAGGGAATAATAGGAAGATAAACAACCCAATACAAAAATAGCCAAAAACTTGAACAAATTATTTACAAAGGAATATTTGTTTGCTTATTTGTTTATGTACTCTGTTTATAATTGTATTTGTCAAATAGGAGTTTGGACTGTCACAGATAGACTAGTTTACAATACAGGCAATACTAGATGCCCAAGTTTAAACAGAGAGGGATGTCTGAGTGGGATTGATGTAATTAATCAGATAACTAGAATTTTGTTTTTGTCTTTTCTAAGAAATCTCACATACTGGCTCACATTATGAATACTTAGACACTGATTATCCCTGCATCAATGATACAATCTAGCAATATGTTAAAACAGTAAAAGATACAAGTAAAAATAGTTTAATTGCAAAAATTCAAAGATTACTCATTATCAGGAAATATATCAGTATGTTTTATTAATTTTTAAATAGTATAGAAGAAAAAATGCTTATCTAACTAGATAATCAAAAGAGCAGGTCTGAGTAAATGAAGTCAACTTAACTCAAGTTTAACAAAAATCAATGCCTTCTTCCTTCTCAAATTGATCTATACATCCACCATTTCCATTCACCATGCTACTGGAAGTTCTAACCAGAGCATTTAGGTAAGAGAAATACGAGCTACTGAAAACTGTAAAAAAGAAAGTCAATCTGTTTTTTGATTATATGATCTTATATCCAGAAAATCCTACAAACTTCTTCAAAAGACTCTTAGACTTGATAAACAAAATTACAGTAAAGTCTCAGGTTACAAAATCAATGCACACAAATCAGTAGCACTACTATAGACCAATAACTACCAAGCTGAGAATCAAATCAAGAATTCAGTTGCATTTACAGTAGATACAAAACAACAAGAACAACAACAACAAAACCCTTGGGATTCTAGGAACATATTTCACTATAGAGTTGAAAGATCTCTATGAGAACCACAAACAACAAATTTCTTTCACAAATGAAAAAAAATTGTAAATTACACAAATATAAAAATATTCCATGCTCATGGATTAAAGATGGATTAAAGATGGATTAAATGTAAGACTCCAAACCATAAAAATTCTAGAAGAAAACCTAGGAAAAACTCTCTGGACACTGTCCTAGGTAAATCATTTATGTCTAAGACCTCCAAAACAAATGCAACAAAAACAAAAATAAATGAGTGAGACTTAATTAAAATAAAAAGCTTCTGCACAGCAAAATAAATAATCAACAGAGTAAATACATAAGTGAGAGCATGTGGTACACACACACACACACACCATGGAATACTATTCAGCCACAAAAAAGAATGAAATTATAATTTTGCAGCAACTTGGATGGAGCTAGAGTCCGTTATCCTAAGTGAAAAAAACCCAGGAACACAAAACCACCTGTAAATGGGAGCTAAGTTGTGGGTCCACAAAGGCATGTAGAATAGTATAATGGACATTGGAGACTCAAAAGGAGGAAGTGGAAGCAGGGATAAACAATTTAAATATTACCTATTGGGTGAAATGCACACTAATTTGGTGAAGGGGGTACTTTCAAGTCCAGACTTCTTTAACATTGTAGAATGTATCCATGTAGTCAGAAATCCCTTGTACCCTTAAAGGTAATAGAATAAAATAAGAAAAAACAGTAAAGTAAAACAAAATACAATTAACTTTTTAAAAAATCCCAACAGAATTTTTCAGAGTTTGACAAAGTATTTCTAAAATTCATAAAGAAGAGATGTATAAAAATAAAAGAGGTGAACTAAGTTTTTTAAAAAAGGGGGAAAATAATTTGATCAGATATCAAAACAGTTTAAGGTTTAAGTAATGAAACAAAGGTGGTATTGATGTAAATTACAAGCTGGTTGTTAGAACAGAAGATTGCCCCTAAGTAAACTCATGTGCATTTGAAAATTCAATTCATGATAAAGTTGACATTTCAGAAAGAGACAACTAATGGTTCTACAATCCTGTTGTGTGCAGTCCAAATTGAGGTTCCTATAAATGGTGTTCCCTAGCGAGAGGGGACACACATTACCTTCAAGGTCACGCAGGGAATCCCTGGCTTTCAGATCCTTAGGAAATGAGTAACTCAGTCAATGGATAATTTGGGTATGTTTAGCCATATATTTGGAGAAAAATGAAATTGATCACAACTTCATATATTTACACAAATTCATGAAAGATTAATCAAAGACTTAGTCTTAAATAAGAACCTCAAAAATTATTTAAAAGTATACAAGATGATGGTTATAATGTCAATGTAAGAAAACTGTCATTAAAAAGATACAGAAAACAAAATCAACTAGGAGAAAGACTGAAAAATTCAAGTGAATCAAATCAAACTTAGCTTCATTTATTTGCCAATGACCTCACAGACACCTATTAAAAGACTAGCAAGATATGGAGAAAAATATATGCTGGAATATATCAAATCGCCCAAAATATAAACAGATGTCTTCAAATAAATTTGAAAAACATATAACCTTAAAAATCCCACATTTTAAACCTGCTTTAAAGAAGATAATATATAAATTGTAAACAAAAATTAAAAAGTGCTTAAACTAACTACTAATTAGGGAAATTAAAATTATGAGGTACTTTTAAAAATGAAATAGGCTTTTTTAAAATTGAATAATGTCAGTTCTTGACAAGTTGATAAAATATATATCTCTATATTTGTATATTTTTATAAATTGATAGTAAGATTGAGATTTAATACAGCAGCATTTTACATTTTTGCTAAAAGTGAATTTTATGAATTCGTTATTAGTTCATATTAAGAACAAAAACTGTGTAATATGGATTATAGCTCTACGTACTAACTAGAAAAATTTCAAATCTTAATGCACTTGAAAGCAAATTGCAAATAGCAATCATTTTAGGTCGGGCACAGTGGTTCATGCTTTTAATCCCAGCACTTTAGGAGACTGAGCAAGAGAATTGCTTGATCCCAGTAATTTTAGACCAGCCTAGGCAACATAGTAAGAACTTGTCTCTATAAACATAAAAATAAAAATTAGCACAGTGTGGTGGTGTGCTCCTGTTGTCTCATATGTGTATGTGTATATGTCTCATATGTGTATGTGTCTCATATGTGTCTCATATGTGTATGTGTATACATACACATATATCCATTCCTTGGTTGGGGTTAGTAGGTGATGGCATACAAGTGGGGCATTTATTATATTTATGTCATTTAAAGAGCTTTATATGAGAAGTTCTTCCCAAGCAATTTATATAATTTAAAGTACAGATGATCCCCAACTTACAATGGTTCAACTTACAATTTTTCAACTTTATGATGGTCAAAAAGTCATAGTCATTCAGTGGGAACTGTGCTTTGATTACCCATTGAATCATTCTGTTTTTCACTTTCAGTATACTATTCAATGTTACATAAAGTATTCAACACTTTTTTATAAAATAGGCTTTGTGCTAGATGATTTTACCCAATTATAGGCTTCTGTAAGTGTTTTGAGCACATTTATGGTAGGCTAGGCTAAAGTATGATGTTTAATATGGTCTATGCATTAAGTAGATGTTCAAGTTATGACATCTTCAATGTACAGTGGATTTAATGGGGCATAACCCTATTGTAAATTGGAGAAAATCTGTATGTAAAACAGTAAAATTAAATTATGTGATTACTTTGTGAAATACCACCAAAATCAATTTAATTAATGTATTTTAATTAATTGTAACTTCAGATTTTTTTTTCTGCCTTTCAGTAGGCAGAGTCATTGCAGATAGGTCACCAACACTGCTTCTGAGTTGGTAATTCCACTTATTTTGGAATGATGAATCCTGGGCTAGTCTCCTCTTCCTGTGAGTGTCTGAAAAATGATGCCTCTACCACATGGATTTGCACAGTGCATTGTCCCATTCAGTGCTAGGAAGAAGGCTTTTGAATTAAGTATCCATTAAAAGAACTTCACTTTGAATTATTTTGAAAAATTGCTTTTGTGAATTTTATTTAAGCTTTTCTGGATTGTGCATATTTTTTGTTTGAAGGAAACTGTATATTTACCATTTTGCAGTTTCTCACATGCTGTCTTCAAATACCTATGAAACATCTTAGCATCTGCCTTTTACATGCCATGTGGTTCCTGACATGAAATAAAATATTAACACCTTATATCTTATACTGTAAATAATTGATGTTGTTGCCCCATGCACTCTAAGTGATAGACAAGACTTCAACTATGGCTGTTCTTTAATTCAAACCATGCCTCTTCTCCTTGCATTTGAGATTTCAAAGGAGAGGAAAACAAAAGAGAAAGTGTGATAAAAGCTATGTGTTTACTTGAATATTCATGTTCCGTTGCAGATGTGTGTACCTGGCTGCTGAATTGCTTGAAACTTCTCCTTAGTTCATGAGCCCTGCCAAAATCTCTCCATGATTTAATATTAGGTTTTCTTTCTGGAGTCTCATGTCCTCTTTAGCAAAACTGAAGACATGATGCCCAGATTATCAGAATGAGGATCCTGGCTGAACTATTTCTTTTCTCTCAGATCAAATATACAAGCTCTCACAAAATGCCTTGCTTTGCTTGGTTTCATACATTTGATATATGAGAAACGGAAGAAGAGGAAAGAGGCTAAAACAATAAGAACAAGAAGAAAGAGAGGGAGGGGAAGAAAGAGAGGGAGAGGGTTAGGGAGGGGAGAGAGAGAGAGAGAGAAGGCAGGCGAGAAGGAGAGAGATGGGGGAGGGGGGAGAGAGACAGAGAGAGAGAGAATATGAATGGACCATATTTTCCTAACACATTTCTAAATAAACTTCTGCTGTCAAGAAAAATTACTCCTGAAATTTTAAGCCATTTTAAATAGTTTGAAAAGATTAAATGAAAAACTAACACCATACATTGTTTGCTATACAGTCATCTACTTACCCCACATATCCTCATGTCTCTACCCAGCTTTGTACACTCACACACCCATGAATGCATAAGACACCAACTCCCATTTACACACTTAAATACCACAGATACTACCACCCACAGACACACATACACCCCTTCATCCACCAGTAACACCGATGCATAAATTCACAAACCCATTGTCCCACATCCACACAAGCTTACACACACACACACACACACACACACACACACACACACACACACACACACACACACACTACTCACTGCTTTAAACCAGCTGTGACTCCTCCATTGATCCCCTAGAAGTTACTCTTATTAGGCAAAGACCAAAGGGAATCCAAAGTGTTTTCTTGGCAAAGATGATGGAATGAAGAGAATGAATAAGACAGAAGCTTTTCTTGCTTTCACCTCTTCCCATCTCCCAGTCCTTCCCCAACCTTTGTTGTCTGGATTGAATTGCAGTGCAGAGAACGTTCCCATTGGGGTGTATGTGTATCACAGTGTCTGTATGTTTTCTCAAACTGTGTGAGAAAAGAGGGCATTCTTAGTGCTGAGCTATTGTTGTTCAGTTTCTGAAGTCTGTCATCAGAGGCCAATTAATAATCCTAAATTGTACCCCACATCTTGACAATAAAATATTTTTTAAAAGAAGCTATAGGTCCTGGATATGAGATTTGCCCTCTTAACCACAGTACTGTACTGTCTCTCTCAAGCAAAAGTGTTTCTATCACACCCTTCTCCTCAAATCTTACCTTGACTCAAATTTTTCCTGGGACTCAGTAACCATTGTTTTTGTGACAGTCCTAAAATTTGCTACTTTTTTTTCCCTTTTAAAGTGAAATCTTCAGCTGGGCTCGGTGGCTCAGCCTGTAATCCTGCGCCTTTGGGAGGCTGAGGTAAGTGGATTGCCTGAGCCCGCGGGTTCGAGACCCGCCTGGGCAGCAAGACCTCATCTCAACAAAAAATCAAGAAATCAGTCAGGCGTGGTAGCGCATGCCTGTAATTCTGGCTCCTTGGAAGACTGAGGCGGAAGGATCACTGGAGTCCAGCAGGTCGAGGCTGCAGTGGCCGGGAGCGGCCACTGCATTCCAGTCTGGGCGACAGAGTGAGATTCCAACTCAAAAAATAAAAAAAAAAAGGGGAATCTTCATGTCTGCATAGGTTTGCCAGATAAAATATGACATGTATCTAAATTTGAATTATATGCAAACAATATTTAGCGTATGACCCCCAAAATAAATGAGGCGCACTTTTTTTTAAAGTTGTTTATTTGAAAATCAAATTTATCTCAACAGAACATATATTTTTTTTTTTTTGAGTTGGAGTCTCACTCTGTCACCCAGACTGGAGTACAGTGGCCGCTCCCAGTCACCACAGCCTTGACCTGCTGGGCTCCGGCGATCCTTCCGCCTCAGCCTTCCGAGTAGCCGGAATTACAGGCATGCGCCACCACGCCCAGCTGATTTTTTGATTTATTGTAGAGATGAGGTCTCACTGCCCAGGTGGGTCTCGAACCCACTGGCTCAGGCAATTCACTCACCTCAGCCTCCCAAAGGCGCGGGATTACAGGCTGAGCCACCGAGCCCGGCCAGAACATATTTTTATATTTATTTACTTATCTATTTACTTTTAAACAAAGTTTATTAGCGCAAAAAACAGAAGATTTATGGCAGAAAGACCTGCCATGGGCAAGTTTTTCAAAGAAGAAAAACTACACTGACAACTGTATTTTTATTTGCGAAGTCTAACAACCCTAACTGAATAAGAATAGAATAAAATACAATAAAACTAGCAAATGATAATTAAAATTAACATTAAGTAAAAAATTTGAAAATAGTCAAAGAGAAAAGAAAATGATTACAAGACGGTAATTAAACTAGACAGTACATCCAGGACCCAAATCTTGGTTTCGGATATCATTTTCCAATCAAAGAAACCAGAGCTTTCGGAGAAACAGCTTACTCTATGACTGGGGCATGAAAAATGCAAGATTAGCCTGGAGCATCTTGTAGTGCTCAAACGTAAAAAAGTGGTAAAACAAAAACAAACCAGTAGAAACAAAATCCATTATGAAGAGGTTTGTGACAGGGTCACAGAAGCCAACTAAACAGCTCCCAATGGCAAAATCTGAAATAATTTGAGCAAAAAAGAGAGCAGTTTTAAATTATAATCTGAAGTACAAAATACATATCCATGAATCCATACGACATAAACATATGAGGAGCTATCCCGCAAAAAATTGAATTTATTTACAAAATATTGTGTATTTATTCTTACATGTTTAAAGTACTTCAAAGTACTCTCCCTCACCTTCAAGTACTCTCCCTTGGATGCAATATACTTATTGAGATGTTTTTCCACTGCTCAAAAAGTTTTTGAACTCATCAATGTTGGTGCTGTTTAGTGTTTCTGCCGTTTTTGGTTTTACCTCTTCCACATCAGGAAAATGTTTCCCTTTGAGGAATTTTTTTCATCTGGGGAAATAAAAGCAAACAAACAAAAAGGCTCTCAGGGTGAGATTGAGTGAATTGAGTGAGACTGAGTGAATAAGGGTGCAACATGGCGATCATGCCTTTTTTTTTTTTTTTTTGGTCAAAAACTGCTGAACACTCAGTGCAGTGTGAGCAGGTACATTGTCATGGTTGAAGAACCATTCACCTGTTTGCCACAACTCAGGATGTTTCTTCTGCAAATTGTGATGCAACCTTCTCAAGACTTCCAGATAAAAACTTTGGTTAACTGTATGACCCAGAAGAAACCACTACTAAACACAACCCAATGATTGTTTCAGACTTATACAAATCCAATTAGAATCTTCTTCTCCCCTGGGGGTGACCTACAGGAGAGTGGGTAGAAGCTGGCCTAGAATGGAGTGAGCCTAAAAATTGTCTCTCTCTTTTCTTATAAATCATAGATGAGAAGAAAACAGACTGTACTTCCCAAGAGTTCACAAATTCCTCTGAGGTTAGATTTTTTGTTTTCAATTGAAAGAAGACTACTTCTGTTTTAGATAACTCTGGAATCTCAGACACAGGAAGAATTCTGAGACTCTTCACAGGATGAGATGTGTGCTTAATATTTGTGCTACAGTCCGGGCTCGGTGGCTCAACCTGTAATCCCAGTGCTTTGGGAGGCTGAGGTGAATGAATTGCCTGAGCCTGCGGTTTCAAGACCCATCTGGGCAACTTGACGACACCTCATCTCTACAATAAATAAAAAATTAGCTGGATGTGGTAGCGCGTGCTTGTAGTTCCATCTACTTGGAAGGCTGAGGTGGAAGGATCGCCGGAGCCCAGCAGAACGAGGCTGCAGTGGCCGGGAGCAGCCACTGCACTCCAGTCTGGGTGACCGAGTAAGACTCCAACTAAAAAAAAAAAAAAAAAAACTGTGCCACAGACATTTGAAATGGGAATAGTTACATGACAGTAGTACATGGTGATAGGTGGAACCAGATTTAATCAAAGCAGACCGTTTGGCAATGAATTCATGTAAAAGGAGGCACAGAGTAAGTAAAAATCAGGTTGTGTTAGGATAAGTCTTATCATATATGGAACTTTGGATGAATAAGTTCAAACCATGTTGACATACATTGGGCATACAATAATTTTACTGTTTTGGTTCTCATCTATATAAAAAGCAGGTCATATCCATTGCTTCATTGCAGCTCTAAATAAAGTATTCCCTGAGACACTTGTCCTTTTTAATAGTGTGAATCAAATTGGCAAAAGCTTTTAGAGTGACTATTAGGTGCAATTTAGATGGGGGCAGTTAGAATTCAATGTATCCGCCGGGCTCGGTGGCTCAGCCTGTAATCCCGCGCTTTTGGGAGGCTGAGGTGAGTGGATTGCCTGAGCCCGCGGATTTGAGACCCACCTGGGCAGCGAGACCTCATCTCTACAATAAAACAAAAAATCAGCCGGGTGTGGTAGCGCATGCCTGTAATTCCGGCTACTCGGAAGGCTGAGGCGGAAGGATCGCCGGAGCCCAGCAGGTCGAGGCTGTGGTGGCCGGGCGTGGCCGCTGCACTCCAGTCTGGGCGACAGAGTGAGACTCCAACTCAAAAAAAAAAAAAAAAAAAGAAGAAGAATTCAATATATCCACTTGATGTAACTCAGGTCTAAAATAGCACATATGGCAGTGTTTAACACCACAGAGTATGTAAGGGACAGATATTGGTGTACCAGCTCAGCAGGGGACTATAACAATATAACTAGCTTGCCTCTGGGATTGATTATATTACTCAGAGTGCTTCTGACTTGAAGAAACATAATAACTGAATAAATGTGGCTCAAGGTTATCATTATTATTTCCTTCTGTCAGATAACAAGCAGTCCAGATACTTAGCTCATAGGTCTTGATATTTTTTTTAACCTGCCTCCTTAGTCTCTAGACAGTGTCTTACCACATGATTGCAAGATGACAGTGGCACCTCCATGAATTTGGTCCTCATGCAATAATACCTAAAACTAGAAGATAGGAGGACACTGTCCTCTGGCACCTGTCCTTTTTTTTTTTATATCAATATTTTTTATTTTGATATTGTGGGGTACAGTTAAGGGTTAGGTATACAAATATGCTTCGGTCAGGAACCCTTGTTGATAAGGGGTGTCTCCCCATCCCCAGACAGATATTGACTACCATTAATCCCACCTCCCTTCCCCCACCCCATAGTTTCCCACCACTGTCAGTCATTTTCCTATAGTATTACAATGGATGGTCAAGATCCGCTGTATGAGTGAGAACATGTGATACTCAGATCTTAGTTTCTGTGAGAGGTCACTCAGTATTATTGACTGTAGTTCCATCCAGGTTGCTGCAAAGTTCATGATTTTGGTTTTTTTTTTTTTTTTAATGGCTGCGTAGTATTCCATCGTGTATATGTACCACATTTTTTAAATCCAGTCCTCTTTTGATGGACAGCGTGGTTGATTCCAGGTTCTTGCTATTGTGAACAATGCTGCGATAAACATATGTGTGCAGGTATCCTTTTTATAGAGTGATTTGAGTTCTTCAGGGTATATTCCCAGTAAGGGGATTGTGGGGTCATATGGGAGGTCGATATTTAGAGCTTTTAGGAATCGCCACATTTCTCTATGGAAATCTCAATTTCCATAGAGATTGCACTAGTTTGCACTCCCACCAACAGTGTAAGAGTGTTCCATTTTCACCACATCCTCTCCAGCAACTGTTACTTTTTGAGTTATTGATAATTGCCATTCTGACTGGAGTTAGGTGGTTTCTCAGTGTGGGTTTGATTTGCATCTCCTTGATGATTAGTGAGGTTGAACATTTCTTCATGTGTTTGTTGGCTGCTCGGATGTCTTCTTTTGAGAAGTGTCTGTTCGTATCTTTTGCCCACTTTATAATGGGGTTGTTTGTTTTTTTCTTTTCAGCACGTTTGAGTTCCTTGTAGATCCAAGATGTTAAGCCTTTGTCAGATCTGGAGTTGGCAAATACTTTTTCCCAGTGGGCTGTCTCCCTGCTCTCTTGATGGTTTCTTTGGCTTTGCAGAAGTTTATCAGTTTAATGAGGTCCCACTTGTCTATCTTATCTCTTACGGCCTGTGGGTTTCAGGTTTTGTTCAAGAATTGGATGCCAGTTCCAATTTCCATAAGGCTATGTTCTGCATTTTCTAAGGTTTTTATGGTTTGAGGTTTTACATTTAGGTCTCTGATTCATTTAGAGTTAATTTTTGTGTATGGGGACAGATAGGGGTCTTGTTTGAGTCTTCTGTATGTGGTCAGCCAGTTTTCCCACCACTGTTTACTGAATAGGTTCTCCTATCCCCAGTGGTAGGTGGTGGAGGCTTTGTTGAAGATGAGTTGGTTGAGAAACTGAGGTTTAGCTTCTGGAATCTCAATTCTATTCCATTGGTCTATATGCCTGTATATATACCAATACCAAGCTGTTTTGATTATTGCAGCTTTATAGTAAAGTTTGAAGTCTGGTAATGTGATACAGCCTGCTTTTTTTTTGCTGAGGATTGTTCTGGCTATTATTGGTCATTTGTCTTTCCATATGAATTCCTGTATTGTTTTTTCTAGGTCTGAAAAGAATGTTGCTGGTAATTTAATGGGTATTGCATTAAATCTGTAGATTACCTTAGGTAGGATAGACATCCTCACAATGTTGATTCTTCCAATCCATGAGCATGGGATATTTTTCCACTTGTTTGTGTCATCTTTGATTTCTTTGAACAGAGTTTTGTAGTTTTCATTGTAAAGGTCTTACATGACTCTCGTTGGGAAGAAGCCAAGGTATTTCATTATTTTTGTGGGTATTGTGAATGGAATTGTGCTTTTTATTTGGGTTTCTGTTTGTTTATTAATGGTGTAAAGAAATGCGATTGTCTTTTGTACATTTATTTTATATCCTGAGACTTTGCCAGAGTCCTTTATCAGTGCAAGGAGGTTTTTGACAGATTCTCTTGGGTTTTCAAGGTACATGATCATGTCATCTGCAAAGAGAGATAACTTGACTTCCTCTTTTCCTATTTGGATACCCCTGATGGTCTTCTCTTCTCTGATTGCTCTAGCCAGGACTTCCAATACTATATTGAACAGGAGGGGTGAGAGTGGACATCCTTGTCTTGTTCCAGTTTTCAGGGGAAATGGTTCCAATTTTTGTCCGTTTAGGAGTATGCTGGCTGTGGGTTTCTCATAGATGGCTTTGACTATTTTGAGGTATGTTCCCCATATGCCTAGATGTTCGAGGGTTTTTATCAAGAAGTGGTGCTAGATTTTATCAAAAGCTTTTTCTGCATCTAATGATATAATCATGTGGTTTTTATTTTGACATCTGTTGATGTATTTAATTACATTTATGGTTTTATGAATGTTGAACCAGCCTTGCATCCCAGGTATGAAGCCTACTTGGTCATGATGAATGATTTTTTAGATGTGTTGTTGAATCTGGTTTGCTAGGATCTTATTGAGGATTTTAGCATCTATGTTCACCAAAGATATTGGCCTGTAGTTCTCTTTCTTTGTTGGGTCTTTACCTGGTTTGGGTATCAATGTGATGTTAGCTTCCTAAAATGATTTGGGGAGCATTCCATCTTTCTCAATTGCTTGGAATACCTTCAGTAGGATTGGTATCAGTTCCTCCTTAAATGTCTTGTTAAATTCTGCTGTAAAACCATCTGGACCAGGGCTTTTTTTTTTAAGTAGTTTTCTTATTACCTAGTCAATTTCCTTGAGTGTTATTGGTGTATTTAGGGTTTTAATTTCTTCTTGTTTCAACCTAGGCAGGTTGTGTGATATCATAAAGTTCTCCATTTCCTTAAGGTTTTCAAGTTTGTTTCCATACAAGTGTACATAGTAGTCTCTAATGATCTTTTGTATTTCTTCAGGGTCAGATGTGATTTCATCTTTTGTGTTTCTGATTGTGTTTATTTGGGCTTTTTCTCTCATTTTTTTGGTCAGTCTAGCTAGGGGACTATTGATCTTGTTTATCCTTTCAAAGAACCAGTTTTTGTTTCATTGATTTTTTTGTATTATCTTTTTGTCTTCTACTTTCTGGATTTGGGCTTTTATTTTGGTGATCTGGATTCGTCTGTTGAAATTAGGGTTTTGGTGGTCTTGCTTTTCCAGCTTACTTAGGTGCTTGTTAGGCTATTAATTTGTGATCCTTCCATTTTCTTCATGTGCGTTTGAAGGGATATAATTTCCCCTCTTACTACAGCTTTCATGGTGTCCCAGAGATTTTGGTAAGTTGTTTCTTCATTTTCATTTGTTTTCAGGTAGCTTTTAATCTCTGTTTTGATTTCATTGTTGACCCAGGAGTTGTTTAGCATCATGCTGTTTAGTGTCCATGTCTTTGTGGGGTTTGGAGGGACCTTGTTGGTATTAATGTTTATTTTTAATCCACCGTGGTCTGAGAAGGTACATGGTAAAATTTCAGTCCTTTTAAATTTGCTTATACTTGACTTATGGCCAAGTATGTGGTCGATCTTAGAGTACATTCCATGCGGTGATGAGTAGAATGTATATTCTGTGGTCTTTGGATGGAGTGTTCTGTAGATATCATTTAAGTCCATTTGGTCAAGAGTAACATTGAGGTTTCGGATCTCATTGCTGATTTTTTGTCTTGATAATCTGTCTAGGGTTGTGAGTGAGGTATTGAAGTTCCCAGCTATGATGGTGTTGGAGTCGATATCTTTTT
The DNA here is from genome assembly GCA_027257055.1 of Cephalopachus bancanus. Lineage (NCBI taxonomy): Eukaryota > Metazoa > Chordata > Mammalia > Primates > Tarsiidae > Cephalopachus > Cephalopachus bancanus. The sequence goes on from JAPVLO010000072.1 coordinate 142,278, forward strand.
TAGTTTACCTAGAAGCTGCTTTGTGAAAGTTGGTGCTCCCATGTTGGGTGCATATATGTTTGGGATGGATATTTCTTGTTGATGGATTGAAACTTTTATCATTATGTAGTGGCCTTCTGTATCTTTTTTGATTTTTGATAGCTTAAAGGGTATTTTGTCTGAGACTAAGATCACAACTCCTCCTTTCTTTTGTGTTCTGTTTGCCTGAAAATTTGTTTCCCATCCTCTTACTTTGAGTCTGTGAGTGTCCTTTCTAAGGAGGTGAGTCTCTTGAAGGCAATAAATTGTTGGCTAGTGATATTTTATCCATTTTGCCATTCTATGTCTTTTCAGTGGGTACCTGTCCTTTTAATTAGGAAGAAACACATTGATTAGAAGCCCTGCCATGTTCCTGGAGACTTTCTTTGTTTCTCTCATTGGCCAATAGTGAGTACCCAATAAATACAGAGGAAATAATAAAACTAGAAGAAAATGATTTTGAAAATGGATTCTTGGATATAGCTAATAATTATCAATGTCTGTGAATATCACTGTAAGAGAAGCAACAAATATTGCATACTTCCTGCTGAGTGAAGGAGTCTTACTAAAGAGATTTAAAGTGATAAAGCCAGGCACTTTGGCTCAAGCCTGTAATCCCAGCACTTTGGGAGACTGAAGTGAGAAGATTGCCCGGGCAACTTGGTGAGACCTTGTCTCTACAATAATTCAACAAGTTAGCTGGGCATGGTGGCATGTGCCTGTAGTTCCAGCTACTTGGAATACTGAGGCGGAAGGATCACCTGAGCCCAGCAGATGGAGGCTGTGGTGACCACAAACCTGCCACTGCACTCCAGCCTGGGCAACAAAGTGAGACTCTGACTAAAATAAATAAATAAATAAAAATGATCAAGTTTCTGGATTCAATTATGAATTTATAGAGAATACAGAGAACAATGGAATATGATAAACTACACAACAGTGATGAAATACATAAAATCCACACTCTGGAAAAGTTTATCATGAAAATATCCAAATTTCTTCAACAAACAAATCATCAAATTAAAATTAAAGAGATGAGAGGACTCTATAGACTAAAATACACCTATGATATATAATATACATCAACAGTGTATGAACCTTATTTGAATTCTGATGAAAGCAGTCACCCCTTAAAATAAAAAAATGGTTATTGTCAATTTTAGGCTCTATTTTAGGAATCATTTCTGCCAGCAAGAAAAATGGGGTGAGCATTAGTGTTTGCCCAAGGTCCAATGATCCATCTTACTGAAATGGCCTAGAAAGTGTCTATGTCACCATATAATAAGGAAAGTTATTTTCAAATAGACATTATTTTAAGGTTAAATGATATTTTCACAGATACTACTTATTTGCTTCCTGTCTTCCTTGCCCCATTGGGGTTAATTTCCCCAAAGTCAACTGTTATAAAAGTATTTTTAGTCCTGAGCTATTCAAGGAAGTGCTCAGAATCTCTTGAGAGAGTTTGTTCTCAAGAGGCAGGCAGCACAAACCCTATGGTTCTCACAAATACAAAACCCAGTAATATAGCCTCATTTTTGGAATTTATTCACACCTTTCAACATTGACTGAGATGAGCTATTTCACTAATTATAAAAAGATGATCCAGATAGCATTTAACATGTTATAAGTCCTTTTACACACATTGTTTCTGTTTTTGTTTTTTTAACCTGAATTCCCTAAACACTAAGTAAAGAAGGTGATTGAAAAGATGAACATTATAACTAATTGAACACTCTCTAGGTGTTAGATAATTTATTAATATTTATTTCCTCAATTTGTAACAACACTGGTTAGTAGTTTTCTGTATATTACAGATTGGGTAAATCAAAATTCTAAGGTAATTTTTAAGAAGAATAGGTTGAAGCCTCATGATAATTAAGCACTCAACCTCAAAGTGTATCATGAGGTGTGCAGATGCTGAGTCAGGTTTTTTTATACACATTATTTGAATATAAATCAAAATGGCATAGCACTCATTATTGTATCAACATAGCAATTACTAAAATTTTAGGAGTGGGCTTAGTTTGTAGGGAGACAAAGGAGTAAAATAAAGTACATAGTCTTTTCAATAATAAGAAGCAAATTCCATTTCACCTTTCACTGCCAGCTAGCTGTGCAAAGTAAACATGTCATCTAAAGCCTTGTTTTATTCATAGTAAAATTTGCATAATGATATATACTGGGTAGAGTTATATATACACTATGCCCTTTGGTCTTTACCAATTTTGGTCCCTAACATCTGTCTTCGCAGTCTGATTTCTCTTAGTAGACTGGGAGTTACCTGGGGGTTAGTACTACACTGTAACCAGTATTGGTCTCTTGATCCTCGTATCAGCTCAGACACATATATAGTAACTGCCAGAAAATATTTATATAGAGTAAGACAGATTTATTTCACAATTCACTAAAACTCTTTTACTTTTAGTGGGGTTTTTTAAATATGAAATAGAGGTAACATCCCTCCCACTGTGGGAGCTTCTGTGTCCTCTCAATAAATCCTGCTCTCTTAAAAAAAAAAAAAGAAATAGAGATAGAGATAACAACAATACAATGTCTATAAAATAAGTTACCTATAAACGGTATCAATGTTAGGTAATAATTACTAAACAATTTTTGTGTATGAAAATACTTTCTTGAAAGTGCAACCAGAAAACTACAATAGCAAAATGTCTCTTCTAAAATTTTCTTTTCACATACCTATCACATCCGCTAGATTTGAATTAATTCATCCTGGATTTGCGTATTTAGTTTTTCAACATTATGTCTGACGTCACCTGCCGGTTTTTTGTAGGAAGTCTTTTTCAGATTGAGGGTCTCTCCTATCTCTACTTTGCTGAGAGTTTTTATCGGGAATGATATTAGATTATTTCTAATACTTTTACTGCTTTTCCTGAAATGATCACATTAGTTTTTTTAGTTTGCTAAGTTTTATATGGTCAATTATAATAGATTTGGAATGTTTAACCCACCAAGCACATATGTTTAGGATAAAATTCACTTGATTATGAGGCACCGTATTTTTTTTTATCTTGAGTTGGAGTCTCACTCTGTCGCCCAGACTGGAGTGCACTGGCCACTCCTGGCCACCGCAGCCTCGACCTGCTGGGCTCTGGCGATCCTTCCGCCTCAACCTTCCGAGTAGCCAGAATTACAGGCACGCACTATCCCTCCCGGCTGATTTTTGATTTATTGTAGCGATGAGGTCTTGCCAAGTTGCCCAGGCAGGTTTCGAACCCGCGGGCTCAGGCAATCCACTCACCTCAGCCTCCCAAGTCATGGGATTACAGGCTGAACTACTGAGCCCGGCTGTATATTTTTTATATATTGGTGGATTGTCTTGTCTAAAATTTTTTCAAATGTTTGCATCTGTATTCATGAGAAATTTTTTTTTCTTGCAATGTCTGTTCTGCTTTTGTTTTAGAATAATCCTGGTCTCATAGAATGAGTCTGGAAATAATTCCTCCTCTTCAGTTATTATGGAAGAATTTGTGTGGGATTAGCATCAATTCTTCTTTTTTTAATGTTTAGTAGACATCATCAGTGAAACCATGAGAGCCAAAAAATTTTCTCTATGGGAAGAACAGTGATGATAGGGTTAGTCATGCTGTCTTTTGTTCTTGAATAAGCTCTTGAAGTTTGTATCTCTAAAAAATATTAAATACTTCATGCTTAAGTGTTTATTGGAATGAAGATGTTTGTTATGTCACCATATCAACCTCATGATATCTTTAGAACATGTAGTGATGTTACCTCTCTAGTCTTTATTATTGGTAATTTGCTTTGTCCTGATCATTCTTGCTATTTATTCAGCTAAATACTGATCTGGGAAGTTATGTGAGAAAACTACCTACGGCTGTTGAAAATATCTCAGAAAGAATTTCTGGGAGCAGTGACCCAGTGATCACACAGACTGATTATAACAGCAAGAAATGCTGCCTTCAGTGTGGGAACTCTCAATTCCATGGAAATGACTAGATTTTACAGAAGCCAAACGGTGCTCTTAATACCAAGAGAAGGGTGGGCATTGTTACAATAGTTAGCAGAGATATGTGACATAATAATTAGAATGGGTTGACCACTAGAGATCTATGATATTCACTAATTGATCATTGCATTTCTAGGCAAAAATTAATGGGCAGAAAATTAATGTTCTGCTTAATTTTGATGAGTAGAACATCTCTAGGTCCAGTGAACAGGTTGCTCATTTTGCCTCAGGAGAGATAGCCAGAGGTATGGATCTACGCTGATTCATAATCCGTAGCTACTAGTCCAGCTGAATCTCATGGACTTAGAAATAATACAATTAGAAGTTTGGTGATGTGAAAATATGAGCAATAAATTTTTTTTTTTTTTGAGTTGGAGTCTCACTCTGTCACCCAGGCTGGATGCTCACGGCCACTGCAACCTTGACCTGCTGGGCTCAGACAATCCTTCCACCTCGGCCTTCCAAGAAGCTGGAACTACAGGCATGTGCTACCATACCTGGCTAATTTTTTTGTTTTTGATTCATTGTAGAAACAAGGTCTCGCCAAGTTGCCCAGGCTGGTCTTGAACCCCTGGGCTTAGGCAACCCTCTCGCCTCCACCTCCTGAAGTGCTGGGATTATTGGCTTGAGCCACTGCGTCCAGCCCAGGAAGAAATCTTTACATGAACTTTTCTGAATGCAAATGAAATTTAAAAGTATGTATATGCCTGTGAATGATATCAGAAGATTTTTAATTATCATCAAGCAAGTTAATCTGTCTGTAGATACCAGTCAACCTTTTCCCCTAGACACACCTGTCCTTATACAATGGGCTTATGGACGAAAGGGAAATGGTATCAGGGATGTAGCTTATGCATGAGCTCAGTGACATGGTCTTCCACTCATGAGGGAGGATCTGGCTACAGCCACTGGTGAGTGGCTAACCTGCTGACATCATAGACAGACACCATTCTCCAGAGGGATCAGCCTAAGGGCAGGTTTGATTCTATTTAGCCATGTCCATTATGGATGGAGCAGTAGGTTATTTTCACTGGAATGGGCACTCAAGATGCTTTTTCTAAACTACCATCTTTCAGCTTGCAGAAATCCCTCTTTATTATCATGATATTCAGCATGGAAATATTTATGAACAAGGAACTCATTTTATGGAATGCGAAGTGCAACGATGGACTTTTTTTCATGGAATTCATTTATTTTTTGATGTTACCCATCACATGAAAGTTGAGGGTGTGAGAGAAAAACTAAATGTCCTTGCTGGAGGTTCAATTACAGCACCAACTGAGTGGCAATGACTTATGAGGCAAGGCAACATTCTCTAGGATACATACATGTTCTAAGTCAACTATAAACATATAAAGGATAGAAATGGGAATGGTGCCTTTCACTATTAACTCTAATGATCCATTAATGCAACTTTTGCCTCTTTTCTCCACAACTCTGGATTCTGTGGACTGGAAGATCTTTGTTCCTAGAAAAGGAAAGTTCTTGCCAGAAGACAAAGTAATACCCTACTAAAATGAAAGATGAGGGTGTCACTTAGCCACTTTGTGCTCTTCAGGTCAATGACTCAAACAGGCAAAGAATGGCATTATTACCCTGGCTGTGTTTATCGGTCTTAGGTTAGATTGCTATGCACAAGAAGGATAAGGAAGATTATATCTAGAATGCAGGAAGTCTTCTAATATGCCACTTAATGTCTTCAAATCTTGTAAAAAAAATGTTAATCAAATTCTGCAGTACAATACACATAGAACTGCTGACAACCTAGATTATTCAGGAACAAATGTTTAGATAACTCTAGTAGTTAATAAGCCTGGAACATCTAATGTGTTTTCTGAGATCCAAGGAAATGTCCAATAGTAGAGGTAAAAAGAAATTATAACTACCAACTACAAATATAGTTCCTAGTTGTAGCGACAAGTATTATAATTGTGAGTTTTTATTTTTCATTTTAATGTGGATACATTTGTGAACATTTAACAAAACTTTCTCTTTTCTACCTGCTAATAGAAGGTATGTTAATAGAAGTTAATCTTGTAACTCAGTATTTATATAGCAGGACATTTAATGGAATGTGACTGAGTTTACAAAGAAATAAACATTATGGAAAAATGAATGACAGATGAGACTTGATATTGTCTTTTGAGGAAAGAGTTAGCATTTATATATATATATATGTATATATATAATATATGGGATATTTGCATCATGTTGGGTGGAAGCACGATGTTACTAGTATATTTATTTGAAAGTTACAGTGGTTAACAGAGGCATATGGATGGCAAGTTGACAAGAGTGAATTATGGTGGTTTTGTTCTGTGTAAACCTGGTTAAGCTCTAATTAACTTTCCCAGATCCTTTTTCCTCTATTGATCAGTATTTGTACTGGCCACACAAAAAAAAATTGTTTGGAATGGGTGGCAAAAATAAAACATCAGTCTTTTAAATCCGGAAGTTGCTTTGTAAGTTTACCAAGATGCCCATCTGTAGTTGACTGGGTAAACTGGGGTACATCCACACAATGGAGTACTACCCAGCAATAAAAGAAAATGAGCTATGAAGTCGTGAAAGACATAGAGGAAATGTAAGTTAATCTTGTTGAGTAAAATAATCCAGTTTGTAAGGTAGTGTAACTGCAATCTACAACATTCTGGAAAAGGGAAAACTATAGAAACAGTAAAAAAAAAAAATCACTGGTTGCTGGGATGCCAGGAGAGGGAGACAGAAATAGGTAGAACTTGGAGGATTTTTTTTTTTTTTTTTTTTTTTAGAAAGCAGGATTTATTGAGAGGACAGAAAAGCTCCCACAGTAGAAGGGGACCCACCTGGGGAATTTTGAAGGCAGTGAAACTGTTTCATATGACATTGTAAGAGTGGATACATTGCATCATGGGTTTGTCATAGTCCATAGAACTGTATAGAACTGGGACTGATGCCTGATGTAGACTATGTACCTTAGTTACTAAAATGGTCAATAGTGGTTCATCAATTGCAGCAAGTGTGCCACACTAAGTAAGATGTTAAACAATAGGGAAAACTGGTTTCAGGAAAAGAGAGTACCTCGAAGCTCTGTACTTTCTGCTCAATTTTTCTGTAAACCTAAAACTGCTCTTAAAAAATAATCTGCGAATTAAAAAAAATTTAAATTTGTGATTGCTCAGGAAAAAAATGAGTGGAAGATAGTCTTTGTTTTCCCCCGACTCATATCAAGCTTATCTTCCTGACTTTAGTTCTGCTGGTCACTGGTTGCTTAACTGTAAATTTGTGGAGGTCGGAACCATGAAGACCAAGGACTACCCGTCTGCTTCTATACTTGCTCTTCACAGTTGCAGTCCAGCAGCTGCACCCTAAAAAGGATGACCCATTATCCCATGCCAGTGCTGGCTGGAACTCTTCTCCGCCTCTTTTCCTCAGCTTCTCCCATATTGTGCAAGATTTAATTCCTGATATAAGGTCCTTATCCCATAATACTTACACTGTCTCTACTTTCCTAATTTAACCTTCACTGAATCACAAGTTTAAATAAGTCCTCTATATTCTATTCTAGACTGTTTAGTGAAAGCAGGGATATCATGTTTACGATCACAAAGTGAAATTAAAAGACCATTGAGGGAAAAAATGGAGGACATTCCTATTGCTTCATTCCTGGCCATATACCTTCAATATTTGTTTCTCATTTGTGGGTTTATGAGTAAGGACTTTATCTGGAATAGGAATGAATATTTAAAGTGACTGGCTATTAAGCTTCTTGCAAAATTGGTAACATGCTCCTCTGCGGGCCACTTAATTTGTATACCTTATCCAGGCACAAGTTTTGCATAACAAATAGACAGTAACTCACTCCTCTGCTTGATAAGTGTCTAGATATTGTATATTTTAAGCAAGTAGACTACATCTAATTCAAACTGCATTTAATACCTTATACATATATTTTTCCACAACAGCTGCTCTATGCAGTAGAGATAACTCTGAACTAAACCACACATGTTTATGTAAAAACTTCAGCACAGCATGCATTATCTGACATAATTACATATTTGAAAGATGCAAATGTGCAACCTGAAACCTGAACATTCTGTGCAATGTATTCTAATTTACAATTCTCTGTTTTTCTTGGCCATTGTTAGAGATATCATTTTATGGCTAATCACCCTGTGATGTTGTGTATGTGTGTGTGTTCACATTGTGATATTTCATCTATGGCACTATTTCTATTAGTTGCTCCTATGAGTATCTCCTAGGAGACAGGCAGAAATACAAGCTTATGTCTTCAACTTTTCCTGTCCATATGAATGAGAAGCTTGTAGTCACTCTGAGAGAAAATGAACAATAGAATTCTCAACAGGAAGTTTTCATAGTATTTGACCTAATAGGATACTTAGCACAACATGCAAGAATCCACATTACTTAACCCCAGTCTGCCTCTCTAGCCTCATCTCTGTCTATTCTCTTACTTTGTACCACAACCTCAAGGTATTCCATGCTATGTTTGATTCTCTGAATCTCCCAGGTTTAGCTCACCTTCTGGGCTTTAGTTTGTGCAGTTACATCCACCTAAAATGACTTCTACACTGTTTTCCTTGTTCTTTAGCTAATTTCTATTCATTCCAATAGATATGCACCTAATTTCCTTTAGGGCTTTTTACATTTAAGTGGTACAAGGCAAATGGCTGTTATTGACCCACATCTTGGGAATCTCTTTAGAGCTATTTTGATTTTTAATTTTTGTTCTGTTAACACTTCTCCAAATTCCATGTAGCTCTATACTTTGATTGATGATCTTCCCCAAATGTGTATGTGACTTTTCACATCCTCTGAGGACAGACTATTTCAGCTTTACCTACCATTACTTCCTGAACACAATTCTGTGGTTATTTACCTCGAGGCACTCAGACTCTCCACTGTTGGTGCCCTCTGTTTCAGTAGTAATGGCTGACCAAGCCCTCTCTATACCTTCCTTAATCCTTGGTTGGACTCTTTGCATAGGGTAGAAAAATCAGGCAAAATCATCAGAAAAAAAGGGTAAAATTGAGCATCATAAACATAAGTTAACTCATTGACTCTTTGTTATTCATCTCAGAAAATGTTGTCTTCATTCTCAGTGTAAATTTGATCATTGGGCAAAAAAATTAGAGATTTGTATTTATTAATAAAAATAACAATAACAAGAATGTCTAGAATTTACGGGGTACTTCAAATAATGTTTACACAGTTCTAAATACTTGAACTGTATTCATTTATAATCCTCATTAAAAATACAAGAATTAGTTACCATAATTAATCCCACTTCACAAGATAGGATATCAAGGCACAGAGTGTGCTTTGTTTTAGAAATCAAGAAAGTAAAAGTAATAATTTATTTAAGGAATTTTTTTTAAAAGAGTGGAAGAATTGAATTCATACGTTTCATGGGCCTCAGGATAAGACATCTCTCTGAATGACCCCACAATATAGTTCAGTAAGTAATTAGTTAATTTTTACTCATCTTTCTTTTACCTTTAGCTTACATGAGACTTTCTGAGTGAGAGTCTTCCCTAGTCACTCACTGCACTTTTATATATCATACTTTCTTATATATGCCTGTATTTCTTCACACTTATCAAAATCTGTGATAAGATACTTACTTCCATGATTCATTTCATACGTTTTGCCTCTTTTCCCGGGCTCGAATGTCTTTAAGAACAGAGACCAGATGTTTGCCACTAAACCGGACTACAGAGCTGGATCAGCATCTACCTCATTGATGCTATCATTAAATGTCTTTTGAACTCATGTGTATATACATATGTATATTTTCATACATATGTTTCAACTCTATTAGAAACACTTTGGCATTATTTTAGATGTTCACTTCTGTAAAACTTTGAGGACTTGTTGATACTAATTATTGATGGTTGTATTAATTAAGAGTTTTAAATCACACAGTTCTTTCAATCTGGGCATCTACTAAGAATTTATAATCAAACTGATGATATAGTTTTAGAGTATGAGAAAAAGGTGCTAATTAAATTCTAACCATCACATGTTTATTGATGGTGCATCTACATCAGGCTCTGTACTAAATTTTGGGATGCAAGATGGAGTACAGTGTGGTCCATGCCTCTAGTGAGTTCATAGTTGGACAAAATAAAAATACAAACCTTGAAAAAGGATCCAAGTCATTCCCGGTCTAGAACTAGGTAAGCAAAGAGGTGAAATTAAATAGTATCTTATCTATTGCCAACCAAAAATGAATGAATCAGAGTGAATGAAATCAAAATGAATCAGAGTGGAGAAATTGATTCATTTGCTGAAAAGAAGATGCAGAAATAATAACAGAGATTGAGATCTTAGCAACATCAAGCCTTAAGATTTCCATCAATTCTGTGAGATTGTTGTACTTTTACCAGGAACTTCTCAGAAATGCAATCATTGCAGACACCAAGACTGTAGTTCAAAAATGGGATCCATTCTCACCACATGTTCTGCACACAAAGAGACATAGCTTTCTTAGGGAATATCATTCTTTTACAAAATCTCAGAAGTAGATCTCCTTCTTTGGCACAGAAGACATCTCATGGAGAATATATATCCAGGCCGTCTCATGTATTAATCCTTTTTCCGTTTAACCTGAAGATATTTGCTGGTAGTGCTTGCCAACTACCAACATTGCAAACATATGTATGAAAATATACATATGTATATATACATACATACATACATATGAGTTCAATAGACATTTATGGAGGAAGAGGGGGTGGAGAATTTTGTAACATTCTCTCTCTCTCTTTCTCCTTGTTTCTCTGTTGTAATTCTCATTAGAACTAGAGATAAGTTCTGTTTAAAAATAATTCCTAGAACAGTTTCTATATTTTATTCTCATGTTGAAACCAGTTAGATTTGCTTCAGCCACAGAGTGCATTTGTGTAAAATTAAATGAATGCAAAGGCAAGTTGCACTTTTTTTTCCCTAAATGGGTAAAGGGTTAAACCCTATACAAGCCTAACTAAACATTTCCCTCATTTTAACCCAAAAGTCAATAATCTAGGAATTTTCTATCCAGGTCCCCATTTAATCTACTTATTTTTTCTTTTATTCATCTGTTTATTCATTCTGTTGTTCAATTGGTTTCTAGGTGTCAAACACTGGTTCAGGTGTCAGGCACTAGGGGGATACAGAAATGAACAAAACAGATAACAAGCAAAATAAAATAAAAACACTTTGCCTCATGGAGCTTACATTCTAGTGGAAGTACTTGAGCCCCAGAGTAATGATGAAAGAGTTATCTGTAATGTACAAAGGAGACATTTGTTCCAGTCATCTCACTGAATTTTGAAAGGCTGAAGCAAGAGCATACAAATGAAAATACTCATATATCTCTTACGGCACGTGATTTCAGGTTTTGTTCAGGAATTGGATGCCAGTTCCAATTTCCATAAGGGTGTGTTCTGTATTTTCTAAAGTTCTTATGGTTTGAGGTTTTATATCTAAGTCTGATCCATTTAGAGTTAATTTTTGTGTATGGGGATGGATAGGGGTCTTGTTTAAATCTTCTGCATGTGGTCAGCCAGTTTTCCCAGCAACATTTACTGAATATGTTCTCCTCTCCCCAGTGGTAGGTGGTGGAGGCTTTGTCGAAGATGAGTTGGTTGAGAAATTGAGGTTTTGCTTCTGGAATCTCAATTCTATTCCATTGGTCTATATGCCTGTTCTGTACCAATATCAAGCTGTTTTGATTATTGTAGCTTTATAGTAAAGTTTGAAGTCTGGTAATGTGATACCTCCTGCTTTGTTTTTTTTGTTGTTGTTGAGGATTGTTCTTGCTATTCTTGGTCATTTGTGTTTCCATATGAATTCCTGTATTGTTTTTTTCTAGGTCTGAGAAGAATGTTGTGGCAATTTGATGGGTATTACAGTGTAAACTAGTGCAACCTCTGTGGAAAACAGTGTGGCGATTCCTAAAAGCTCTAAATATCGGCCTCCCATATGACCTCTCAATCCCCCTACTGTGAATATACCCTGAAGAACTCAATCACTCTTTAAAAAGAATACCTGCAGCATTGTTCACAATAGCAAGAACCTGGAACCAACCACGCTGTCCATCAAAAAGGACTGGATTAAAAAAATGTGGTACATATACACGATGGAATACTATGCAGCCATAAAAAAGAACAAAATCATGGAGTTCGCAGCAACCTGGATGGCACTAGAGTCTATAATACTGAGTGATCTCTCACAGAAACAAAGATCTGAGTATCACATGTTCTCACTCATAAGTGAACCTTGAACATCTATTGTAATACTATAAGAAAAGGATTGACAGTGGCAGGAAACTATGGGGGGGGGACAGGGAGGGGAAGGATGGTGGGATTAATGGTAGTCAGTATCTGTCTGGGGATGAGGGGGACACCCCTTATCAACAAGGGTACCTGAACGATGCATATTTGTATACCTAACCCTTAACTGTACCCCACAACTTTAAAATAAAAAATGTTTAAAAAAAAGAAAGAAAATACCCATATAAAAGAATATTGTCAATGCCACTCAGCTATTAGCAGTAGTCTCCTAGCCTCTTAAATTAATATAAAATTAATTCACTTTCATATTTCATGGGAGTCTCCATCACCATTCCAATATCTAATTTTTGATTTGGTGAGAAATGGGGGAAACTTTATTCTTCAATTTCTTGAGCACTGATTTTCAGTTTCTATTGAATTCTCTTATAAAGCTCACTTCAGGCATCTGCTCCCATTTCCTGGCCGCTGTGTGTTGACCTAAATATGGAATGTAGTCCCTCTTTACCTTCAGTTCTACAAAACACTGCTCATAACAGCCCACTGTGTATAGTAGACTTTTACAAAAATTCGAGGAGATGGCAGCTGATTACAGTACAGCAAAGTACCACAAAGCACAGGAAGGGAGAAAATTTACAATTGCATTCTAGCTAGCGCTTTTCTTAAACCCCTTTGTAAAGTTATTCATCTAGCAGCCATCAAATCTTGCATCCCCACTGGAAATGAGTAGATCCATGGAGTCATGTGCAAATACACTCCTGGGTGCAGTTGCATGCTCATCACTCTCTGCTTGGGTTCTAACTTTTTACTATTTTGCTGAGTATTTTCTTTTATGTTTGGCCTATTTCTTCCCTCACTTACCCTCAGTAGAATGTAAGCTCTAAATAATTAGGAAGTTTTGGGTGTGATTTATTCTACGTTAAAGCTCTAAGATTTAGATCAATAGTCAGGAAAGTTCAACCTGCAGGTAGGATTTGACTTTTCACCTGTTTTTGTGTGACTCGTGAACTGAGTTGTTCTTATATTTTAAATGGTTAAAAAATTAATTCAAAAGGATAATATCATGTCTTGCGGAAATTATGTACAAGTTAAAAGTTTGGCATGCATGAATAAAGATTTTTTTTTACATAGTCACATTCATTTGTACAGATTGTTTATGACTGTTTTTGTGCTACAATGGCAGAATGATAGTGACAGAGACCTTGTATTTACTGTTTATCCCTTTATAGAAAACATTTGCAAACCCCTGCAGTAAAGGATTCCCTGTTACATGTAAGAATTAAAATAATATTTTCTGAATATTACATCCGAAATGGACTTATCATTACTCAACTGAATATCTCACCCTATATCCATGAATAATCACTTAATATTCACCGAGTCTCAACGTCTTCAACTAAACCCCAAAGGAAGAGTTTTTTCCATCCTGTCAATATCAAAAAACTGTGAGACTCAAATTAAATGTAAATAAAGTACTTTGAAATCTGACAAACTTCTAAATTTACATGTTAACTGGAAATGGCAGGAAAGAGGATAAACTGAGATATTAGAGAACATCTGAAATGTTACCTATTTTCAAATATTTTTATAATTCATTCAAAATGGCCACTGAATTAAATCCCCAAACTCAACTTTTCTCTGACCTCTAATTTTTAAATTATTATATTCTTTTATTAATATAATATATTTAATAATTATTGCATAATAAATAAATAAATAAGAGGGAAAGTTTTTACTGGAAAGTGGAGTCTAGTCGTCTGATTAGCTGCCTGATGTCAAGAGAGTGATGAGAATGAGAGAAGAAACATGTTTAAGGCATTTGAACTAACCAAAAAAACCTTCCTGAACCTCAGTTTCTTCATCTGGTAAACAAATCAATTAATTTTTTCTTTCTCTTACCAAATAGTTTTGAGGCTTAGGGGATAGATTGCAAATGGTCAAGTTAAAGTATTTTTCCCATCATCTAGCATGTAGTAGGTGCAGGCTGATTCAGGTTTCTTAGTTCTGCAAGAAATTTTGAAATTAAGATTCTAATGTGTCAAAATACATATGTCAAAGACTCGTGTTACTTGGATCCAGCTGGAAAAGTTCTAGATTTTGGTAGATGGTACAGCTCAAAAATATATGACTAAATTATACAAAAACAACTCAAAAACCCCCAAACAGATGAAAGTGTCATTGTGATGTGTCATTGTGATTAACCAACAGAGCACATTTTAATGCTTTTATAATAAACCAGGGTGAGTACATTGCATTCCCATCACAAAAGTGAGCAGTCGGGATATTGCACATTAATGTGAGTTACAATGTCTGAGAGCCATTATTTCCAAGGTATATTAATAATCCTCACTCTGTCTCCAAGGAGATTGCCATGGAACTGCTCCAAGGTGCTTATTTCAAAAATATGAAGCCTAGATCAGGTCTATGAGCAAAATAAAGTGGATGAGGAGGCAAAGTTTTACATAATTAACCCAGTCACCTCTTAAATGCTTGCAAAGAAGATTTAGGTTAGCCAGGGCCTCTCAGACTTTGGATTGTATTAGGACTCCTTGGGGATACTTAATAATAATAGAGACGAATATAGATCATTGAAGAGAAAAGTTATTTAGTGCTATTTTTCTGAAAATTTTCCTAACTCTCTGATTGCTTCTTCTCTTGTTGGTTTTTCTCTTGACTCACTTGTTAATTAATTCATTTTCTCATTCACTTATTGATACAGAAATATCATTTTCCATGACCTATGCTGGATTCTAAATGTTTATTTGTAAACAAAACACACATGGTCATGGTTCTTAAGTTGTTCATAGAACATAAGGCCTACCTGCTCAATGTTGAGTTTCTACTATTGGCTATCCTGTATTCTGATGTTCATTCTTGGCTTGTTAAGGCCTGTGTGCACTTAGGATCAGATGAATTCAGAGAGTTTAATGATCTCCTTGAGACTCTTAATATACTTCCATTTGTTTTATTGTGAAATCTTTTACTACTTTAGTCCATGTCTATTTATTTCACACTCTTCTGTATAATTTAACTATTTTAGGTACCAAATATAGCATATGCTCAGGGAATTGTGATTATGATTAAGGAAATCAGAAAAATAAATAACATTGATATAGAATAAAGTTTGAAATGATCTATACAAAAGATAGCACATAATTATTTATTATGATTGAGAGAATGTTTCACTGTCATGTACTAAAGGTAAAATCTTGGAAACTTTATTCAGAAAAGAGAAATATTAAAAGTATTATACCTTCTCCCATATAGAAAGGAAGTGTCCTGTGCTGAATTGCATTCCCTCGCAATTAATATATTAAATTCTTAACTCCTAGTATCTCAGAACGCAACTGTATTTGGATCTAGGCTCTTTAAAGAGGTAATTATGATAAAATGAGATTACTAGGGTGGACCCTAATCTAATATAATTGGTGTTTTTATAAGATGGGGAAATTAAAACAGACACACACAAAGGGAAGCCCACATAAAGACACAGAGTAGATGGCCATCTGCAAGTCAAGTAGAGAGGTTTCATAAGAAAACAAGTCTGCTGACACTTTGCTCTTGAAGTTATTGTGAGAGAATAAGTTTCTATTGTTAAAGTCACTCAGTCTATGATCATAGGTTATGGCAACTCTAGAAAACAGATGCAGGGAAGGACAGAACAGGGTCTCATCTCCTCTTCTGTTAAGCCTTCCCCTGCCAGGTCCATCCTTGTAGCTTTTGCTGTAAAACTACTGAGTTTCTTTTTTTCTTCTTATGTTTATTATGTTAGGGCTTATACTATTCTTTTCTTTACCAGCTAAGCCTCACAGTTACCTTGTTGGCACTTAACTCTGCTATGAAATCATTTTGAGGTCATGGGAAAAAAAATATTGTCTCATGACACCTTTAGAATTCTGACTTTGCCTCTTGCTCAGTGACCCTAAATGAATACCTTTCACCATTTTGAGCTTTCCTGGCTGTATTGAAACATGGAGATAGTGCCTAACTTACTAGATGGCTGTCAGGAATGAATATAAAACGACAAGCTTGGCCAGGCTCGGTGGCTCAGCCTGTAATCCCAGCAATTTAGGAGGCCAAGGCAAGTGAGTTGCCTGAGACTGCAGGTTCGAGACCAGCCCGGACAACTTGGCGGGACCTCGCCTCTACAATAAATTAAAAAAAAAATTAACCAGGCATGGTAGTTCCAGCTACTTGGAAGGCTGAAGTGGAAGGATTGCCGGAGTCCAGCAGGTCAACGCTGGGGTGGCCGTGAGTGTGCTACTGTGCTCCAACCGGGGTGATGGAGTGAGACTCCAAATCAAAACAACAACAACAACAGCAACAACAACAAAACTACAAGCCCAAATGTCCAGTAGAATAAGCACTTAAACTATTTATATTCTACTATGTGTTGAATTTGAATATGCTGAGCCAGTTGATTTTAGTTTAATGAAATCAATTTGTGCAAGATGGTATTTATATTGAGTCCAACCTTGCTCAAGTAACTTTTACTTTTTAATATAAATTTTGCCCTAAGAATCAGATGCACTATCTCTCTGTAGAGTCAGAAAGTAAATCATATACTTGGTTTTACCTTGATGCTTCATTTCTATGTTTTTTTTTTTTTCTGGTTGTTTAGTATGATGCTCCAGTGAGTGTAGAGAGACCAAGTCAATTTAGGGGATCAGTGCTGAGAAATACAAGAGAACTGGAATGACCCAGAATTATCAGATGATTGATGCTCAGACTATGCTTTTGAAAATCTAGAAACATCTGAGAAGAAAATCAAAGACCTTATGAAAGATGGACAGTGAAGACAAAGGAAAGTGAGAGATGGTCAGTTAAACCATAGATGGAGGGTGGATAAAATTACAGAGATATTTGTCAACATTACTATTAATTATTTTCTCAAATCTTCTAATAACAAGCACAACTTGTCACATTCCAACAATAATATTTGCCAATTTCAAATATTGTATTCATTGAGATAAATAGAATAAATTTAAAATACTTATAATTTCATCATTCTGAAAACCACTGTCAACTCTTTGCTGTTTTTTTAGCTTATATATCTGAATTTTTGTTTTAATTCACAAAATGCTATCACATTGTGTAGAGTTATTTGTGACCTACTGCTTTGTACCTCAAAATTGAAAAAAAAATCTCCACACATACTTAACTTTGTGTTGGAAATTGGAATTTATGTATATTTTGGTGACTCTGCAAATGGGTGAAATCTTTCTAGAAGATCATTTGTTAGAGCAGCAGAAACTTAAAGTGACTTAGCCCTTTGACACAGTATGGTCTTACTGATTCTTTAATTTGTATTTATTTGATGAGGATTTAAAATAATATATTTGACATATTTCATTGACTTTCCATTTATTATTCATCAAATTGAGTATTCATATGTTTTACTCATTTTTATATTATATATGAACAATTTCTCCTTGGTTAGTAAAAAGGAATTTGCATATTAAAGATATTGATCCATTGTCATGAATTTTGGCAATTTATACTTTACCTTTTTATTTTATAATGATAAATAATTACAGATTTTAATTGTTTTGACTTTGATGAGTTAATCTAGACCTCTCCTATTGCCAAACAATGTAAGTTTGCAGGAGTTTGAAAATTAAACAAGAAGAAAAAAAATGAAAGGAAGGAAGGAAGAAAATCTAATAAAGAATAAAGTCCAATGTAGATCAAGACCAACCTTATTTTATGCTACCATTTCTTGAATTTGAGTATAGGATTTTGGAATCTAAACAGTATTTATCAAAAGACAACAGAAAGATAAATTCCAATTCAATTTCTTCCTGAAGCTCAACATACACTTGAATGGTTTGACTAACCTTTGAATTCACTAAATAGGTTAATTGAATTCTGTGTTTTCAACCTATGGTGTTTCTATTCATTTGTCCCCAGAGGAGTTTGAATGTATTGAGCCCTTTTACCAGAGGTCAAATGGTGATAGCCCCTGGGATCAATTAGTAAGCCAGCTAATTAGATTTGATTAATCAGCTCTGAACCATGACTTGTGTAAGTGATGTCTCTTTAGCATATGAGCTATGCTGACTAGCTTGGCTACTTCTGATGGAAGTGTATAAAAAAGGTTTTGCTCATATATAGAGATAATGTTCTATGAAGGATAGAGAAAGAAACAGCTAGCCTGGAAGCAGCAATGTAAAAATTCTGTCATTTGCACTTTTCTGCAAGATGCCTAACTATTAGAAATACATTTGGGGAATCTTGTGTTGAGTATAATAATATTAGTACTAAAAACAGGAATTTAGTCTGTGAATCTGTTTTTACTTAAGAGAGAGTTATGAATGTGAAAGATCATGAGCGTGGAATCTGAGCAATCCTGGTCCAACTCCTGAGTCTACCATTTACCTCTACTCTTAGTCAATCATTTCTCAATACTTTTGTGAGTCTTATCACCTGTACATAGTTCTAGATATTTCATTAAGCCTTCTCCTAACTTCATTTATATGAGAAGGCCTAAAGTCCAAGTAGCTAAGGACTTAAAAAAAGTTGCAGTTAGAAGTGACCATGTTCCCCCAAGGGCATGCTGTACAATGCCCATCCTCAGTAAACTTACAATGATGTTGAAGACACACCACTCAGCTTTAGGAAAAACATCAGCAAATCACTGACACTTTGGGGGCCTTTAATTCAATGCCATCTTCTATACGGGACCTTCTCTGATTATCTCTATTACTTTACATCTTACAGAGACTCAGTAAATGTAACGACATGTCTTTATCTGGTATTCATCCTTGACTTTGACACTCTTTCCTCATCCCCTAGATCATGATCAGTTGCCAAGTTCTATAGATTCAATCTCCTGAAATCTCTGAAATTCACTTATCTCATGTTTCTCAAGACCTCCTTGTTACAGGTACCATTACACTCACTCATATTACTGCAACAGTCTGTTTTCTCTGCCTTCACATCTATTTGTGCCTTCACATCTATTTTATTTAACTTCCAGTAAGCGAGACTTCTTCTAAAATAAATACCTGATGATGTCACTTTCCTTAAAATCAAATACGAGTTACTCATTACGCAGAAAGCTGAATCCCAACAGCCTCTCATAGTCACAGACCTGTAGTGTGACCCAACAAAATTATTTTTTCTCCTAATCCACCTTCATGACTCACCATATGTGAACTCCCATGTCTTGCAGTCCTCCTCCACTCAATCAGTGCTATGCCTTTACTAAGAGTGCCTGCTGACTTAGATTGGACTTTTAGGACCTTACTCCATGAAGCATTCAACAATTTCCACCCACTGCCTTAGGTGCCATTCCTCTCAGCTCCAGTAACATTCAATGTACATCTCTATTTTAAGTCTTATGCTAGAATGTAATTGTCAGATGATGTGAAAAATTTTAGAAGAGGGACCACATTTTCAACCCTTTGTCTTCGCTGAGCACATTGCTCACATTAAGTGCTTAAAACAAGTGTATAGAAAATGTGAATCAAACAATAATCAAAATTATGTTTCTTTTTTTTCCTCTTCTGCCTCTCAACTGCCTTTAACTTACTTTTATCTCACAATGTGATCACGCTTAGGAAAAGAAGTAATGTTTAAATTATTTTTATATTCTTTTATAATACTTTAACAGTATATGACACATACAAGAAACTCTATAAATGTCTGTTGAGTTATTTATTTATTTACTAATACAATATTTGAAGTACCTATCACCCACTGTATTAATCCAGGATTCCTGTGAACAGAGCCTATGGCAAAAGCTTGCATGTTCACCCTTTATTTGAAATGAAATCCTAGGAAACTGAAAACAAAAAGTGAATGCATAAGGGAAAAAAGGGAGAACAAATAAAAGATGTGCATTTCTGAGCTATTCACGGATTTCCCACAAGCAAAACTGATTGCCAAGCCTTACAGAGCATCTTCAGCAGTATTATATATGTTTATAATATTATATACATATGTATATTATATATGTATATGTATGTATATTTTCACCACAATGTGAATATAGGGAATTTGTGTGAGTTTGGATTATAGGGATATTACACCAAAAATAATGAGATATAATGCTAGTTAGGCCAAATTCATTGATATAGAGGTAGAGATTACTAGAGATTATGGATTTGGTATATTACTTATGTAGCACTTAGTGGCTTCAAAATTCATCTTTTCAACTTCACTGAATATGTTCAATAAGATTGAGATGAAAGGCTTCCTTGGCATGATGCAAAAAAGAAATTCAACATCTTAGGGAGATAAAATTGTTATAGTTGATTTGCTATCAATTTGGATCTTCATTCAAATGCATTCTTTGAGACAACCCAGAAGACGTTATTTTCACAATGGAAGAAAACACATCAGCATGGAATCAACCTTCATTTCTTAATTGTCCTACTGTGATGTGAATGTTCTTCTTTTCTCCAACATTTATATTGAAATGTAATCCCCAATGTGACAGTATTGGAAGGTGTGGCCTTTGGGAGGTGATTGAGTCATGAAGGTTCCACCCTCATTAGTCGAAATAAGTGCCCATATAAATGGAGGGAGTTTGCCCGTTTTTCACTCATTCATTCCCTTTCAACATGTAAGGTCATAGTATTCCTCCCTTCTGAAAAATTAAGCAACAAGGCACCGTTTGGACATTGAGACCCAACTCTCACTAGAGACCTGGTAATACTAAAACCAGACTCTGCTTTGCTTTGCTTATGATACTGAAACTGTACTCTTCAGACCGTATTTTTTCTCAAGAGCTATAGTAGGTTCTAGAGGGGCATTCAAGACTAGGAGAGGAAGACTGTGTTGTTCTCTTCTGTGCAGTGGCAAGTGGGTCTACGTGCAGGGATCTTGACAGACTTTGTTGTAGTGATAGGCCGCTCTTGAGGTCTGCTCAAGATTCCTCCAGGAAAGTTTCTTCATCACCACATTGTCAAATGCTCTTGGTTCACATGGTTTAGTGGCCAACAGACCATGTTCCGTTTATTTGTCACCACAGCAGTGAGTAACATGTTCCTGTGGCAGTTGTGCTCTCTTGTCAGAGGGCTGAATATCGGCATTGCATTGTTCTAGGGCTGTGGGAAAGGAAAAAAGGAAGAAGTATAGAAGCTCAGAGAAGTTACTAATTTATAGTCTCTTAACTGCAAACACATTCTGCTTGTGATGCTGAAACCAGATTCTGCAGACCTCATTTCTCCTTCTGCAGACACAGCAGGGTTTAGAGGGATATTACAGGGATGGAAGACAAAGAATGTGCTGCTATTCTATACCGTTATTAATGCTGTATACAATAGAATTATCCTTTATCCTTTTTTAGTAGTTAACTACTATTACAAACTTGAATCTATGTGCCTTCTTCACAATATTTATGTGTTGAATCTTTAATCCTCAGTGTGACTTTACTTTGTGTATAATAAGACAGTAATTAATGTTAAATGAGGTCATAGGGGTAGGACTCTGATCTTCCTGATTCCATAAGATTAATGTCACTATAAGAAGAGACACCAGAGAGCTCCCCTCTACTCCCTACATCCCCCATTATGTGTACACACACACACACACAACACACACACACACCATGGAAGGAATATAGAGAGCTCATGTGAGCTAGGATGATAGCCCTCACCAGAAACTGAATCTGCCAACTCCTTGATCTTGGACTTCTAGCTTCCAGACTGTGAGAAAATAAATTTCTGTTAAAGTCACCCAGTTCATGGTGTGTTTTATGTATCTAGAGTAGATAAATACAAATGTATTGTATTTAATTAAAAAGTATTTATGAGACTGAACTGCAAGAGGCAAGAGCAGCACGTTTTTGCTGACACCTAGGAAGTGGATAAATTTGGTAAGTTCCAGTTTGCTCAAGTCTTTAAGAATTTTACTTTGAGCTTAAAATGGCAGCCAACAGGTCATGCTGTGAGAATCTCTGTGGAGGCAAGTGTCAATAAAGACCCTCTGTGTGAGAAGGCTGGCACTGGTGGGAGCGTGAAAGTCCATCCAAAGGGACAAGGGTGCATTCACCCGGGTTCCCCCTCTGAGGGTGACTGCAAGCCCCCACTGCGCTGAAATTAGAACGCAGCTCACGAGATTGCATGTAGAAATATCTGCTGCCTGCCAGAATGTGCCTGAGAAAAGCCTGCTGAATCCAGATGATTCCCAGCACCTGGCACTGGGCACACATCATCACCTGTCATACCGGACCCGCTGGATCATAGGATCAGATTATTAGAGAGAGCATGGGGGAATCCCGAGAGGAGCCCATGTCTGGTGAGGTGCCACCCACTGAAGCCATTTTCCAGGCAGAGATTTGTATTACTCCGCCCGGCTCCGGCCCATCCCCTCAGCCTCCAACTTGTTGCCTAAGCAGCACAGACAAACTATTGCTCCAGGCACTCCCTCACCATTGAAGTAGGAGAGAGTGCTCTGGGCTTTGCCTAACTGCTTCAGCACCTGGAAGAGAGCTAGAAGGGGCTGCAGACAAAGTCCAGAGATCCGATCTCTGTGAATAGCAGATCAACGACTCAGGGCTTGATAGTGGTCCAGAGGAAATATCCTGAGAGCACAAACTTCAGAAGGACCTGAGGAGTGCTGAGTTCCAGGTGCCCCACCCTCTACCCTGATCCAGCCTTAGGACAAAGGGTGTGGCCAGAAAAGGATGAGGAAGAACTCCAAAGAGATCAGTGGTGAGTCCAGGGTTGACCCCAACCCCCCTCCTCCCCAGCAATCCTCTGAACATCAGACCCAACAACTGGGCCACAGTTGAGAGGGACAAAACCAGATGGAGTCTAGACATCAGTCGCAATAAGAGAACCCCATTTCAGGATAGGCCTGGCTGGGGCAAAACCTCTTGGGAGTACATACCTGGGGATGAAACTATCCTGTACATCCCCACCAGCGATCTCCCTGACCATACAAGGGTGGAAGGGGGGTACTGTAGCCCCACCCACCTCCACTCTTTCTCCTCCTTCCCAGCTTCCTTCCTTGAGGAGAAAGTGAAAGAGGTGGCTCTGCAGGACAGATCTGATTAGAGGAACATTACAGAGCCTGACACAAGAGAACAGGTTTTCTTAATTTGTTTGTTTGTTCTGTTTTGTCTTTTTAATTTTCAATTATTTTTTAATTTTAAAAATTTTCTGACTGCTTGTTAGCTCATCTATTTTAAAAATATTTTTCCTTTGTGCATAAATGTGTGTGTGAGGCTTTGAGCTGCAAAAAATATTTTTTCTTTTCTTTTTCTGTTTCTTTCTTCATTTATTTGTCACTCTCTGTTTATGTGTTTATGTGAATAATTGAGTTTTCATCTTTTGATTTTTTTGTTGGTTTTTGCTCTTTTGTTCTTCTGGGGATTTTTTTATAATCATTTTTTATAGTTTAAAGGTTGTGTCAATATACGTATGAGGGTTCCACCTGAATCCCCCCTTTTTTTCTTTTTTCTTACTCTCCCCTGTTTGGTCTTTTTGTCTTTCTTTTCTATTCACTTTGTACTAGGCATGTGTGTGTATTTAGTTTTCTCGGGGTTTTTTGTTATGGTTTGTTTTATTTCACTTTGTTGTTATTCCAGATTTTGTAGTGTGTGTTCATTTTGCTTTGCATCGTCATATAGAGTGATGGTGGGGAGTGAATCTCAGGGAACACATAAGTGAACATTTTAATTTGTAAGTAACATCTGATATCTAGCGCCCCATTCCCCACTTTCCTCAGATTTTAAAAACTACAAGAGACAGCAGAGCTTCCCATCCACTGTTCTACTTCAGAATAGAACAAATCCAGAGCCCGGATCAGGGAAGAATAGAGGAATGAGCAAAAATCAGAAGGAAAGCCTCTCCGACTGACATTAAATAACAGAAATAAAGAAAAAAACAAGAGATCTGTCACAAATGAGGAAAAGCCGAAGGGAGACCTCAGGCAATTCCAAGTCTACCAAAGACAAAACTCCCGAGAAATCAGACCGTGGTGCCCACACAATGGAAGTCACCAAAGACTGACCCCAGATTATGACAGGGATTAGGAAACGAGGGATTAAGACTCAAGAAAGACAAGATGCCAACACTGAAAGAACTTGTAACAGAGATTCTGGCAATAAAAAATTTCTTCCAGGAAATAAATAGCAAGATGACAAGCAAGGAAAGCAGAATTAATCTAGCTGAAGAAAGAATCTCAGAACTTGAAGACCAGAACATGGAATTAACCCAATCTGTAAAAAACAGAGAAAGAAGACTCAGAAAGAAAGAACAAAGTCTACAAGAGATGTGCGATTATATCAGAGGCCGAACCTACACCTGGTTGGTATCCCAGAAGAAGAAAGGGAAAATAAGAACAACTTGGAACAAGTATTCCAGGAGGTAATCCAAGAAAAGTTTCCCCATCTCACCAGAGATGTGACCAGGCAAGCACAAGAGATACAGAGAACACTCATAAGACATCAAATGAGAAGACCAACCCCTAGACATAGTAATTCGCCTACACAAAGTAACCACAAAAGAAAAAAATCCTAAAGGCAGCAAGAGAAATGGAAAATCAATCAGAATAGCTGCAGACCTATCAACAGAAACACTACAAGCATAAGGGACTGGAGCATTATATTCAAAGCCCTCAAAGAAAAACAATTTCAACCAAGAATTTCTTATCCAGCAAGCTCAGTTTCATCAGTGATGGAGAATTAAAAATCCTTCCCAGACATCCAATCCCTAAGAGATTATGCAGCTTCCAGGTCAGCACTACAGGAGACTCTTAAAAAGGTATTAAGCACAGAGAAAGAAAAAAAAAAAAATGAATGACCGCACACTTCTCAAGAGAACAGCAGAGCACAGAATCAACAGAGAATATAGCACAAAAAGAAGCTTGAAAACACACATACATTAACCCCAACACACACATACATTAACCCCAAAGCCAAAAGAAAACAAGCAAAGAAAAAACTTTATAAGAACCTCATGACAGGGATAAGCAATCACATTTCAATAATCAGCCTGAATGTGTATGGGCTAAATGCAGCACTGAAAAGACACAGAATGGCATATTGGATAAGAAACCATGACCCAGTTATTTGCTGCATCCAGGAGACTCATCTCACTAGAAGGGACAGACACAGATCAAAGTTAAAGTATGGAAAATGAGTTTCCAGGCAAATGGATCATAAATGAAGGCAGGAGTTGCAATCTTAACAAGATACAAAACAACCTTTAAGCTATCAAAAATTTAAAAAAATGCAAAAGGACACTACATAATGATAAAAGATTCAATCCATCAGCAAGAAATATCCATCCTAAATATATATGCACCCAACACAGGAGCAGTAGCATTTATAAAGCCACTACTAAATAAACTAAAAAAAGATATTGACTCTAACACTATTATAGCAGGGTACTTGAATACCCCACTGACAGCCCTAGATAGATTATCGAGGCAAAAAATCAAAAAAAGATTCAGAACCTAAACTTGACACTTGATCAAATGGACTTAATAGATACCTACAGATTATTCCACCCAACAACCAAAGAATGTACATTCTACTCATCACCACATGGAACATGCTCCAAAATCAATCACATCCTTGCCCATAAATCAAGCATAAACAAATTCCATAAGGTTGAAATCTTGCCATGCACATTCTCAGACCACAGTGGAATAAAAATAAATATCAAAATCACCATTTCCCCAAAGCCCACAAGGACATGGACACTAAACAGCATGATGCTGACTGGGTTAACACTGATATCAAAGAAGAGATTGAAAGATTCCTGGAAACAAATGAAAATAAAAAAACATCTTACCAAAACCACTGAGGTGCCATGAAATCAGTTCTAAGAGGGGCATTTATATTTCTACAAGCACACATCAAGAAAATGGAAAGATCACTAGTGGAGAGCCTAACAAATCACCTAATGGAGCTGGAAAGAGATGACCACCAAAACCTCAACTTTAGCAAAAGAATCCAAATCACAAAAGTAAGAGCCCACATATGGGACATAGAAGTCAAAAATATCATAGAAAACATCAACAAAACAAAAAGCTGGTTCTTTGAAAGAATTAACAAGATTGATGGGCTCCTACTGAGAATGATCAAGAAAAAGAGAGAAAAAGCCCAAATAAAGACAACGAGAAATACAAAAGATCAAATCACAACTGATGCTGAAGAAATACAAAACATTATCAGAGATTATTATGTACACCTATATGGAAACAAACTTGAAAACCTAGATGAAATGGAGGACTTTTTGACATCACACAACCTCCTCAGGTTAAAACAAGAAGACATTGAGACACTAAATAGACCAATAACAACCCAGGAAATTGACTCTGTCATACAAAAACTACCTACAAAAAAAGTCCTGGTCTGGATGATTTTCCAGCAGAATTCTACAAAACGTACAAGGAAGAGATGATACCACTCCTATTGGAAGTATTCCAGGCAATTGAGAAAGATGGAATTCTCCCCAAATCATTTTATGAACCTAACATTACACTGATACCCAAACTGGATAAAGATGCAACAAAGAATGAGAACTACAGGTCAATATCCCTTATGAACATAGATGCAAAAATCCTCAACAAGATTCTAGCAAATCGGATCAAAAAACACATCTCAAAAATCATCCACCATGACCAAGTAGGCTTCATCCTCAGGATGTGGGGCTGGTTCAACATTCGCAAGACCATAAGTGTAATTAAATACATCAACAGATGTAAAAACAAGAACCACATGATTATATCATTAGATGCAGAGAAAGCTTTTGATATAATCAAGCTTGCCTTTTTGATAAAAACCCTCAAACACCTAGGTGTAGAAGGAACATACCTCAAAATAGTAAGTGCCATCTACAACAAACCCACAGCTAGCATATTGCTAAATGGACAAAAATTAGAAACATTTCCTCTGAAAACTGGAACAAGATAAGGCTGCCCACTCTCACCCCTCTTGTTTAATATTGTGTTGGAAGTCCCTAACTCAGGCAATTAGATAAGAGAAGGAAATGAGGGGTATCCAAATAGAAAAAGAGGAATCAAGTTACCCCTCTTTGCTGATGATATGATTCTATACCTTGAAAATCCAAGAGAATCTGTCAAAAACCTGCTTGAACTGATAAAGGACTTTGGCAAAGTCTCAGTGTACAAAATAAATGTGCAAAGGACAGTTGCATTCTTATATGCCAACAATAAGCAGGCAAAGACCCAAATTACAAGCACAATCCCATTCACAATAGCCACCAAAAAAATGAAATACCTCAACATCTTCCTAACCAGAGAAGTGAAAGACCTTTACAATGAGAATTACAGAACACTGCTCAAAGAAACCCAAGAAGACACAAACAAATGGAAAAATATTCCATGCTCATTGATAGAAAGAATCAACATTGTAAAGCTGTTCATCCAACCAAAGGCAATCTAAATATGCAACGCAATACCCATTAAGTTACCAACATCATTCTTCTCAGACCTGGAAATGACAATACAGAAATTCATATGGAATCATAAACGAACACGAATAGCCAAAACAATCCTTAGCAAAAGAAACAAAGCAGGGGTTATCACACTTCCAGACTTCAAACTTTACTGTAAGGTTACAGTAATCAAAACAGCCTGGTATTGGTACAAGAACAGGCATATAGACCAATGGAACAGGATAGAGATTCTGGAAGCAAAGCCTCAATTCCTCAACCAACTCATCTTTGACAAAACCTCCAACAACAACCATTGGGGAGTGGAGAACCTATTCAGTAAATGGTGCTGGGAAAATTGGCTAACCACATGCAGAATATTGAAATAGGACCCCTACCTATCACCATACACAAAAATTAACTCTTAATGGATCAAAGATCTAAATGTAAAACCTCAAACTGTAAGAATCTTAGAAAACGCAGGAGACACCCTCATGGAAATGGAACTGGGAACCAATTCCTATTCAGAACCCTAAAGTCTAATACCTTAAAAAGTAAGATAGACAAGTGGGACCTCATCAAATTAACGAACTTCTGCAAAGCAAAAGAAACCATCAAGAGAGCAGGGAGACAGCCTACAGAATGGGAAAATATATTTGGCAACTGTATATCTGACAAAGGCCTAACATCTAGGATCTACAAGGAACTCAAGTGTACCAAAAGGAAAAAAAAAACCCTTTAAAAAGTGGGCAAAAGATGTGAATTGATGCTTCTCAAAAGAAGATATATGAGCAGCCAATGGACACATGAAAAAGTGCTCAGCCTCATTCATCATCAGAGAAATGCAAATCAAAGCCACATTGAGATGCCACCTAACCCCAGTAAGAATGGCCATCTTTAATAAAACAAACAACAACAGATGCCGGTGAGGATGTGGAGAAAAAGGAATGCTTCTACGCTGCTGGTGGGAATGCAAACTAGTACAGCCTCTTTGGAAGACAGTGTAGCAATTTCTGAAATAACTAGAAATTGACCTTCCATATGACCCTGTAATTCCTTATTGGAAATACACCTGGAAGAACTCAAATCATTCCACAAAAAAGATACCTGCACACATATATTTGTTGCAGCTCTATTCACAATAGCAAAAACATGGAGCCAACCATATTGCCCATCAAAACTGGACTGGACAAAGAAAATGTGGCACATATACACAGTAGAATATTATGCAGCTATAAAGAAGGACAAATATATGAACTTTGTGGCAACTTGGATGGATTTGGAGTCGATGATGCTCAGTGATTTACCACAGAAACAAAGAACAGAGTTCCATATATTCTCACTCATAAGAGGACCTTGAACAATTATAATGCTATAAGAATGTAATTGGCAGTAGTGGGAAACTGTCAAGGGAGGAGGGCGTGGAGTTATCAGTGAGGGAAACTGCTAGGTTAGGGAGAGACATACCTCATCAACAAGGGTAACTGCATGATCGATGTTTATATACCTAATCCTGAATTGTACCCCATATCTTTATAATAAAAATTATTTTAAGAAAAGAAGTATGTATGTTATTTTTTGCCTGTTGAAATTGCAAGTGGGGTTTGTCTCAGAGAATATTGGCAAATATGAGCAGAGGTAGTGGTAGGAAGGATGAAGAGTGAACTTATCTGTGAGTTCTCTTCTGTCTACCGGTTTTCATCAGTCAAAATTCTTCATGTTCAAAGTTTAGCTCACAAGGATATGATACACACTGCGATATGTGTGTAAAGTATCTCCTATTCACTACAGAGTCCTTCGGTTAAAATATATTACTCAGAGGCTAGGCGCAGTGGCTCAAGCCTATAATCCTAGCACTTTTGGAGGCCGAGGCGAGAGGATTGCTTGAGTTCAGGGGTTTGAGACCAGCCTGTGCAACTTGATGAGACCTTGCCTCTACAATAAATCAAATAAAGCTGGGCGTGGTAGTGAGCGCCTGTAGTTCCAGCTACTCGGAAGGCTGAGGTGGAAGGATCGCCTGAGCCCAGGAGGTCAAGGCTGAAGTGACTGTGAGCATGCCACTGCACTGCAGCCTGGGCAACAGAATGAGACACCAACTCAAAAAAATAAAATAAGATAATAAAAATAAAATTTTAAAAATATGTTACTCAGCTCCAGCATTAGTGGGAAGAATTAGAATTCTAGTAGCTATCACAGGAGGCAGATCAGTGCCCCTGTATCCACTGGGATAAGTACCTCAGTGGTGTCTGATCTACCTCCTGTAGAATCGGTTACCTTGATAATCCAAAAAAGACCTCAGGAGAAGTCAATGTGATAAACTTTAATTTCAATGAAAGGAATAAAATTATGCCACAAAGTATATCTCAAACTTTCAGGAAAAAGTGAAATTATTAATAATTACTTTCTTTCCTGTGATTCACGCTCTCTTGCAACATTTCATGTGCTGTCCTTGTTTGTTTGCTGTCCTTTTTCCTTTCTTCCATTGTAGACAGAACCATGACATCAGTTATGCTGTTTTTCCCCTTGTCAGGTGATTTCAATCTGTTTGAAAGGCCATCCAAAATTAGGATGGGTAGCCAAAATATACACAGATGGAAGTAGGATGCATAGAACAGATTTATCCCAAGCTTTAAAATTTGTGTCTTCTTTTATTTGCTACAACCCCAAGAAACTGAAATTCTGAGCCTGTCTGTTAAAGATTGAGATATGGATCTAGTGGAATAATCCCAAGGATCAGGCAGCTTGACTAGACTCTCACCCAGGCAAAAGGAGAACTTCCATTTCGTCCAACTCTCTAAGGCTGCAGACCAAATACAAATATATGGATGGGTTTAAATGTAATGCAAATCTTGGGGGAAAAAAAAATCATTGGCATATCCCTTCTGAATTTAACAATTTAAGAAGAAACCAGGGATCAAAACTCCTTTTTTAATAAAGTCTGTTTAAAAAGTAGAGAGAACAAAGTCCTACTTATATTTCATGCACAGAGCTAGAGACATCACCATGACAAGATATAGTTTACTTTCCTTGTGCTCAGGAAAATGATAAACAATGTATAAGTCATGATAAAATGTATGATTACAACAGTATAAAAGGGGATATTACAACCCATTGTGAAAATGCAGATGCAGAATATATAATCTGGTATAAACAACAGTTAAGTTTTGCCTGGACAGTCTCTGTTTCTTATTCTTATTGGTGATAGCACTCAGATTTCCTTTGGAAAATCTATACCTTCTTCATTCTCAATCCTTATGCTTTGAATGTCCTTATCCAAGCTCCTGGGTGGTCATATACTTCAAGTTGAGCCAATGGGAGTTCATAGTAAGATTTGTCTGAGCTTCAGGAAAGAGAATTATTCTCACTCTCTCTTTCTCCGCTCCTGTTTTATTATTTTTGTTTTTGTTATTTTTGGAGTAAACACATTTTGAAGGACTATGGAAACTGCTGACACTTTTCCCACTATATAGAAAAAAACCTACCTATACAACATAGCTTCTGCATTGGACAGCCAAGGAAGTAGCTGGAGAGAGACGGAGACCATGTTTTTGTTCCTCTTGGACCTAGCCATATCTGAAGTTATGTTTAACATTGAAATTTTCAGTTGTGTGAGCAAATGAAGACATTATTTCCTTTATTGCACTTTCTATTTGGTGTATTTATAACATTTCAAATAAAAATACTATAATCAGTAAATTATTAAAACAATAAAACCATTGCCTTCAATGCTACCTGTGTGTTAGAGTTAGTTAATAATAGTAACAATTATTATTACTATTATTTTAAGATCCTCATGTCAGGATCTTTTTGTGCAGCTGACTATGTGTTTAAAATGCAGACTCTAAGTTCCAAGTCTAAGTTTCAATAGGCCTTGTGCACTACTTGTCTCTCTGTTGTTCTTCTGCTTTTACTCTAAGAACGGGCACATGTTAACCTTCAAGAGACATGAGACATCTGGCATAGAAGTGAGTCAACCTGGTTATCATAGTTGAGACTTTAGGCATTTGAGAAAACTGAACCAAGATTAGAAAAGCTGCCTAGTTGACCTGCAACTGACTAAAAATGAATATATAGGCTTTGCCAAGACCCAGCTAGGTATTTAGAACCACCATGCTAACCCATACATTTCTAAGAAATAATAAGTACCTATTATTTTAAGCTAAATTCTGGTGTGTTTTGTTGTTCAGAAATGGTTAGTTGATACAACCACACATGTTCCCACAATATGTACAAGTGATATATCTCAAACTCATATTCTGGTCTGGTGGCACCAGAGACTATGATCTTTTGCAACCTACTACTGCCTTGGTTCTTGTCTGCTGAGCCTCTTCTTCACGGAATTTTAAAAACACATAATCTTTCTGCGAAGTATAGAACACTAAGGTTTACTCTCCTTTTTAATGGAGATTACCTAATTTCCTTTCAAATTCCTTTCTTAACCTCATCAGCACTTGTCATTTGTGCTTAGCATATCAAGTGGTTCTGAGTTACTTGTACAATTCAAATGTGCAGACCAGGAACAAGCCTCCCTGAAATAAATACACTGCCAAGAGAGTTTATCTGTCAGGAGAGGTTTGCTACAAGTTTCTGAAACACAAGGAGACACTATTTAAAAATAGCAGATATGCTGTGTGTGTAATCTCAGGAAACTCTTGGTTGACTCAGAGAGCTATTTATGCAATATACTATTTTGTTGTAACTATTAATAAATTAGAGAGGAAAATGGGAGGAAAGGAAGGGAATTAAAAGTTTTGTCTTCTTCTATTGTGCCAGAAATATTACATACATGATATTTTATCCTCACAGAAACTTTATGAGATATGAATTTTTTTTTTTTTGAGTTGGAGTCTCACTCTGTCGCCCAGACTGGAGTGCAGTGGCCGCTTCCGGCCACCGCAGCCTCAACCTGCTGGGCTCCAGCGATCCTTTCGCCTCAACCTTCCGAGTAGCCGGAATTACAGGCATGCGCTACCACACCCGGCTAATTTTTTGATTTATTGTAGAGATGAGGTCTCGCCTGCCCAGGCAGGTCTCGAACCCACGGGCTCAGGCAATCCACTCACCTCAGCCTCCCAAAGGCACGGGATTACAGGCTGAGCCACTGAGCCCGGCTGAGATATGAATTTTTCATACAACGTAAAGTTAAACAAACTAACATTTAGTTTAATAAAAGGTAAATATTGTATTAGTCAGTTTTCTCCAGAGAAACATAACTAATAGGATATATATATGTATATACATACATATGTATATACATATATATATAGAGAGAGAGAGAGAGAATGAGAGAGAGAGAGAGAGAGAGAGAGAGAAAGGTCAACCCAAGAGCCAGAGAAAGACAGATAGATGAGAAAAATTATTATTGGATATTGGAATTGGTTTACCTAACTATGAAGGCTAAGAAGTTCCACAATATACCCTCTATAAGCTGCAGACCCAGGGAAGCTAGTAACATGACTCAGTCTACTTCTAAAGGCTGGAAACCTGGGATGGGGTCATTAGTGCAAGTCCCAGAGTCAAAAGGCTACAGAATCTGGAGTTCTGATGTCCAAGGGCAGAAGAAGCTGGATGTCCGAGCTCAAGAATAAAAAGCAAATGTACCTTTCCTCTGCCTTTTTGTTATATCCTGTCCCTCATTGGATTAGATGGTGCCTACCCACAGTAGGTAAGAGCAGATCTTCCTTACTCAGTTTATTGATCCAAATCCCAATCTTTTCCAGAAACTCCTTTACAGACATTCCCAGATATCATGTTTTACCAGCTATCTGGGTATCATTTAATCTGGTCAAGTTGGTGTCTAAAATTAATCATCATCAACAGATGAAAACAAAAATAGTTTACATCAGGTTGGCCTAAGGTCACAAAGTTAGTTAGAAGTTAGACTGAGAAGCAGACATCTCCTGTAAATGTGAGTTACTTGTTTCACTAGTCTTAATTACACCAGAATTTGAATTTCTTATGTCCATGCAATGTCATATAAAATACTCAGACTGTATGTAAAATGAAGCTGGGATTTGAACCACAGTTCTTTTCATTGAATGGACATATGAAATCCAAATTTTGGTGAAATTAAGATTAATGAAACAAGTAACTCACATTTACAGGAGATGTCTATTTCTCAGTCTAA
This sequence comes from Cephalopachus bancanus, assembly GCA_027257055.1. Classification (NCBI taxonomy): domain Eukaryota; kingdom Metazoa; phylum Chordata; class Mammalia; order Primates; family Tarsiidae; genus Cephalopachus; species Cephalopachus bancanus. The sequence continues at coordinate 176,037 of JAPVLO010000072.1, forward strand.
CTTCTAACTAACTTTGCGACCCTAGGACAAACGGATGTAATCTATTTTTGTTTTCATCTGTTAAGTAAAGAACAACCTGACTTTGTTTTTTTAGGCTCAAAATTGTTTTATCCAATAATCTCAACAATAATTTTTAAAAAGATACATTTTGCAGTCCTCAGGGATGCAAATTCAAATTTTATATAATCTATTTCCATTTTTAAAAACTATAAAGTCTATCCTCTTTAGTTTTTTGCATAATGATATTTCCTCTCCATTGTTTAAACCAAAGTCATTGTTCAGATTTTCCCAAACATATGAGATCAGAAGGAAAAAGACTGCATTGAGGCGAGACATCTCTCTGCAAATGCATTTCTTATCTGGAATCAAGCATGTGTGTCCCTGAAGGTTAGGAAATACCTGATATCTACTGAAAGGCAAGCAGTTGATCTTAAGTGTGATTTTCAGAAGCTTTCATTCTGGTATAGTGAACTCTCTTCTCAGGCTTTGCTATTACTTAACGTTGCAAAAATATCATGATGTGTGAGAAGCAATTACAAAATTATTTTTATTCCTTTTTTTCCCAGATGATGGCTGATTGATTTTCATTATGTTATCCACAGTTTTTCATTCTGCACTTTCTATGTGTTCTGCACTGTATTTCTAGAATGGGCTTAGGACTGCAACACTTAAATTTAGAACCAAGTCTTCCCCTTACTTAGCGTTGTGACCTTGGGCAAATTGTTTTCCATCCAATAGAACAGAGCTCATAACAAGACCTGCTAAAATGTATTGCAGCCAAAGAAGTAAAGGAATATTTTTTAAAACTTGGCATAGAGCATATAGTACATGCTTAATTGAGTCTGCTTGTTTGTTCTTCTTTAAGGGAAGTGAGTTTGGATTCAAATTCTATCTTCTACTTTCCATGGCTCACTCAGCAACTCATTTCTCTGTTTTGATATGATGTCTTTAATTCAGATGGAATGTTAAGTTCTCCTCCACAGTAATTCCAAGGATTAGAAACAGTACATACACACAAACTGAGTTTTAGTACTTGGATGGCTCAAAGTACGTACTGAAAAAAAAGGAAAAAAGGTATCTCTTATAATTAGATCTCTTCGTGTGGCAATACATTCAATTCTGAGTCTTGAGGCTACAAACCTAAAAGTTTTTCCTGCAGAGAAACTTCACAAGGTAAATCAGTGCAGCATTCACTTTTAAATATTACAACAAAGCAGTACATAGGTCTGGCTGTATTGCCTTAGTCTCAAAACAATTAAGCATAATGCTAAATCAAGGCAAACTACATTTCTGAATTTTTCTACAGTATAATGAATAACACTGCATCTGCAGGGGAACAATTTATGCTCTTCTGTGAAACACAACATGCTAGTGATTAGATTCTCTTTCTTTCCTTATGTAATTTTTAAAATTATTATTTGGTAAATTGATCTTTTTTTAGAGTCATGCTGGCACTGGTAGAAATCTTTTGCTGTCCTACTGTCTTAGTATTTCATTTTGTAAAGGAAGACTCTGAGGGTTGAGAATCCAAGTTATTGCCCCAAGGTTTCCCAGGTAGAATGTAGCAAAACTGGACTCAGATTGCAGGAAGTGTAGCTCTGCTTAATGTCACTTTCATTATGTCACATGCTTCACTGAATCTCAAATTTGAAAGAAAACTAAAAGCATATCTGGTGCTTTCTTTTTCAGTTCATGAATTTCTTCTGAATTACCAAAAAAAGTGGCCACTAAGCCATTTCTCAACTGTCTTCAATGAACAGAAATGTACTAACTCTGGAAGCTAAACTTCCAAAATTACCAAAAAAATGAATGCGTGTTATTACAGAATGTTAACAGAGACAGGAATAAATAAACCTGGACTCCTCAAAAATCTACTTCAAGTGTCCAGCCTTCTAAGTTTTGTTCTATACAGATTTGATAATGAATCCTAAAGACAAATAGTTTTAGTAAACCAATACTTCTAAATTAGTAAGAGCCATAGACATTTTTATTTTTAAAAAATCAAGAATTAAAACAAATTAATTCATTATAAATTCAAACTAAAGTTTTTTCTCAGTTTAATAATATTAAAATGCCTTTGGTGGAGTTTGGTTTGCTACTTGAATTATTAGGTTCATCATATTTCAATTAGAGTAATTTAGAATCTAATATATACCTGGCACAGTTACAAGCTTTATAAATAATGCCTTATTTAAAATAGTGATCTCATCCAAAAATGAATAATAAACCATTTTTAATTGTCCTTATACCTGGGAAGATGTAATAAACAGTGGTCTCAAATGCGATCATGTGTCAGAATCACTGGTAGGGTTCTTAAAACAGATTACTAGGCACCACTTCTTGACTTTCTGATTCAGTAGAATGTGGGTTGGATTGTATATCTGCATTTCTTTTTTTTTTTTTTTTCTTTTTTTCTTTTTTTTTTTGAGTTGGAGTCTCACTCTGTCACCCAGACTGGAATGCAGTGGCACGCTCTGGCCACCGCAGCCTCGCCCTACTGGGCTCTGGTGATCCTTCTGCCTCAGCCTTCCAAGTAGCTGGAACTACAGGTGTGTGCTACCACACTCGGCTAATTTTTGATTTATTGTAGAGATGAGGTCTCGCCAAGTTACCCAGACGGGTCTCGAACCTGCAGGCTCAGACAATCCACTCGCCTCGGCCTCCCAAAGTGCTGGAATTACAGGCTGAGCCACTGAGCACTGCCATATCTGCATTTCTAATAAGTTCCCAGGTGATGTTGATGCTTGTGGTACAGAGTGTCCATAGTCTCAAAATTGACACTATAAGTCATAAGCTCTCAACAAGTTTAAAAAAAAAGGAAATTAATCTAATTCAGTTTACCAGCTAGGTAATGTTGTGCAAATTTATTTCTCAGAGCCTCACTTTCACTGTATGTAAAATAAAATAATATTTCAGTTTGAATTTGCTCTTGATGACTACCATAAAGAATTGTCACTTCCAAGACGATCATTAATTATGTTTTATTTTCCCCTGTCTTTTTCTGAAATCAGAAAATACACATTTATGCCACTGTTCATGGATGATTGAAAAGTATTTTTTGTTAATATCTTAGCAGTGTGAGGTATTGGAAAAAACAAGTACTTGGAATCAGATTTAGGTTCAAATGTGGTTTTCACCTTTATTACTTCAGCCACATTAAAAACACTGTCTATTAACTGCAGTCCTCCCTTGCCCACATGAATAGGGGATAATTTGGCACTTCTCCTACCTTCTAAACAGGTCTTTCTACCTGAATGACCCGTAGGCACCTCAAACTCAATGGAAACTAGCCTCATCATTACCTTTCTCCTAACGTCTTGATTTTAGTAGGTTGCAAGAAAATCCATTTAGATACATAATCTAGAAATCTTTGGTGACAATTTATTGTTTTGTCTTGGCTATATATATATATCCAATTGGTCTCTTGTGATTTCATTCTAAATTTTTTCTCCAACCATTCAAATTCTTTTCAACCCTCAATTCAGCTTTTTCCCATTTCTTACTGAGTTTATTACCAGAGGCACTAGAGTTGGGAGTTGTCATTGTTTTGGTACAAATCAACCTTTAAATCCTTTTTTTGTGCTTAGAGAATCTTCCTACTATTAAATGGAAAGCTCCAGACAAGTTCTTCCTCATTTTCCTTTCCAAAGAGGTCTCAGGATCTACTAATCAGGTACGCTCAATGGATCAGGACCTAGGAACACCAAGAAGTAGGAACTCTACCAGACTGATTCTGGTGATAAAAGTAGTAGCAGTGGCCTCATCCATTCCCAACAAGAGTGTTTATCCGTGGTTCTGGTGAAATATTCTATGCTCAGTATCTAAGATGATGAAATTGCAATTTATGTGCCTACTTACCTAAGCAGTGCTGCTTTCTTGAGCCTCATTTGGCCATGACAGTAGGGTGACCAACTCTCTCTGTTTCCCCAGGATTCAGAACATAGGAATCTCAGTTTTTTAATTGGAGACAGTCATGGTAACTAGGATAACTGGAGATATATGGATAACCTTTGTTTCTGACTACAAATATACAAGTCTACATCTCTGAACCCCCCCAAAAATGTGTTAGATACGTTAGTACCCTTTAAAGAGTACATTTCCTGCTTAAATGTATCAGATAGTTCCTGTGTTTGCAATTAAAACTGACCAGCAGCACTTCCTGTTTCTTCTTCTGGCCTTCAAACTCACTCAGCTGAATTTCTTTCTGCATGCTGTAAAAACAGTCACTACAGTACCCACACCCATCCCAGTTGACCCAGGATTTAGTTGAGTCTAAATCCATTAGATGATTCCCCTCACTTGCTGGCTGTCATCCAATTCTCGCAGTATTGCCCACATGGTGATGTATAAATGCAGCTTGTCTTTTCAGCTTCATCTCAAAGCATAGCGTGCTCCTCTTTGTGTGAATCTTCTGTTGATTGAGCCTTGGTAAGATTTTCTATTAAAGGGTGGAAGTTGCTGTAACCAGATGTTTTTTGCTTGAGTTGATTCATGAATTTTTCTTCTTGAATTCTACTAGTTATGCTTGAGTGCCTATTAAACTTCAAAAAAATTACTATCACAGCAATTTTAGAAGTAGATTTTCTTATTTCACACCTAGACTTACACTCCTTGCAGCACAGCAAGCATTTGCAATAACTTAGCAAAAAAATAAATAAATAACTCTATAAAGCAATGCCCGCTAGTACTTTTGGATTGTTAACTACAGGTTCATTTAGCAGCTTATTCCTTGTGAGGTGCATTTCTCTACTAGATGCACAATGGAGAAGAAAATTTAAAAAAAAACGAAAACAGAGCCTATTTGAAACCTGGAGGAGACAAGATGTGTAAATAAGTAAAAACAAGAAGAATGAGTCCTGGCCTCCAAATGAGTCTTCAGTTTCAAAACATACCACCAGTTTTCAGCACTACAGTTAAAAGTTGTATCACAATTGCACTCCAGGGTTTTGAGTGGTTTCATAGTATTACCATTTGAAATATAGTGACTTGGTATAAACACATACAGTTCACACATTTTAAGCCCAGACTGACAATAAATTAATCAATCACAACATTTCTCAAAATATCAGGTCTTCTTTGTGATGTGATCTCCAAGTTAATGAGTTTGCTATGTGGTTCCTTGGTTATCAATTGGCTAATCAATACATTGCTTGTTATAATAGCTGGTCATGTGATATTTCTGCTGGACCTGCTCAGAGAGTTTGTGACAAGCTTTTTATTCTTTAGTATCATGTTTCTTTAGAAGAGCCTATGTTTCTTTTTATATAAAATATAATATTATAGAAAAAATTATATGTGGGAGTCAAATAAACCTGGATTCAATGACAGATCAGTGACTTATGGTGTATACATCTTTAGATAATTTCCCTAGTTTCTATGCTTTTTATTTTTCTCATCTATAAATTGGTTATTACAGAGGAGATTCAAAACTAATTTAGGTGGTCTGCAGAGGGGTATGGAACCCAGTATACACATAATAACTATCTTTGCAGCATCCTTGAGAGGTAAAGAACAAGTCAATAATTAAAAGAGATTATGTGTTGAGCAGTTATTATTTCATTTGATTATTTTCTTTATCTCTTTATTCAATAATCTTATCTAACCAAATGGTTGAAAAGTATAAAGATGAGTAAGTGTCAACAGGGAGGTAAAGTCCAGTGGAATAATTAGACAATTGTGGCTTTGGGATAAGGTGTGCAATATGCTAGAAGAATATTATGAAAAATGGTTTAGGATATGGAGAAACTATAGAATTTAATAGTGTAGGGTGAGTTAAATGTGATTGTTAAAGAAGAGGAAAAAAGAGAACTCAAAGGTGGAAAGATGGGAGAATAGCATTCAAAATCATACAAAGATTAAACTGCTACAACCAACCAGAACCAAAACCAAAGCACCCTACACAAATGACATTATAAATACATCTACAGAAAAAAAGTCCTTTCCTATGAAAACGCCTCCATAAAATTGGAAGAAGTGACACAAGAAGCAGGAAAAAAGAAGAAAAAAGCATGATATCTCTTTAAATCTATAAAATGTTGGCAGAAGATCAAAATAATAATCTCAAGGAAACTCAGTGAAATACAAGATGACATATATAAGCAACATAGATAAATCAAAAAATGAGTCAAAATCTGAATCTGTCTTAACAGAAACATAGATATCATTAAAAAAGCTAAATAGAAGACAGGTTCGGTGGCTCAGCCTGTAATCCCACGCCTTTGGGAGGCTGAGGTGAGTGGATTGCCTGAGCCTGCGGGTTCGAGACCCACCTGGGCAGTGAGAACTCATCTCTACAATAAATAAAAAAATCAGCCGGGCATTGTAGTGGACGCCTGTAGTTCCGGCTACTTGGAAGGCTGAGGGGGAAGGATCGTTGTAATCCAGGTTGAGGTTGTGGTGGCCGGGAGTGGCCACTGCACTCCAGTCTGGGTGACAGAGTGAGACCCCAACTCAAAAAAAAAAAAAAAAAGCTAAATAGAAATTTTAGAAGTAACAATTCAATTAAATAAATAAAAATACAGTCAAGAGCTTCAACAATAAACTAGACCAAGCAGAATAATTTCTAAATTTGAAGATAAATATTTTTAAAAGCCCAATCAGACAAATAAAAGAAAAAAAATTAAAAAGAAGGCAAAAATGTGGGACATATAGAATACAATTAAGCAATTACTCACATGTTAAGAGTTCCAGAAGGAGAAGAGATGAAAAATGGTGTAGAAGACCTACTTAATTAAATAATTTCTGAAAACTTACTATCTTGGGAGAGATATAGACATCCAGATAAAGGAAGCTCAAAAAGTCTCAAGAAGATTAAATCCAAAAAGCACCCTCCAAGGATCATTATGGTTAAACTATCAAAAGTCAAAGACAAAGAGATAATTCTAAAACAGTAAGAGAAAAATGCTGAGAAATATATAGGGATGTACCTGTCAGTATGACAGCAAATTTCTTAGCATAAACCTTACAGGCCAGGAGACACTAAGATAATATGTTTGAAATGAGGAAAGAAAGAAAGAAAAAAGAAACTGAAAGCAAAGTATACAACATTCAGCAAAACTGTGCTTCAGAAATATAGGAGAAATAAACTCTTCTCCAGAAAAACAAAAACTAAGAATTTGTCACTACTAGACCAGACCCACAAGAAATGCTTAAGGGTGTCTTACATCTTGAAACAAAAAGATGACATCTACCATCATGCAAACACACAAAGGTATAAAACTCCCTGGTAGAGCAGGTACACAAATGAGAAAGAGAAAGAAACCAAAGGTTATTAGTACAGAAAATCACCAAATCTCAGCCAGGCTCGGTGGCTCAGACTGTAATCCTACCCCTTTGGGAGGCTGAGGTGAGTAGATTGCCTGAGCCCACGGGTTCGAGACCCGCCTGGGCAGGCGAGACCTCATCTCTACAATAAATCCCCCCCCAAAAAAATTAGCCGTGTGTGGTAATGCGTGCCTGTAGTTCCAGCTACTTGGAAGGCTGAGGAGGAAGGATCACCAGAGGCCAGCAGGTTGAGGCTGCGGTGGCTGGGAGCGGCCACTGAACTCCAGTCTGGGCGACAGTGAGACTCCAACTCAAAAAAAAAAAAAAAAAAGAAAATCACCAAATCTCAAAGATAAACAGTAAAGAGAAGAGGAGGGAAACAAAGGATATACAAAACAATCAGAAAATAACTAAAAGCCAGGAGTGACTCTTCATATATCAGGAATAACCCCGAATGCAAACAGTTCAAATTCCCCAGTTAAAAGATATAGATTAGCCAATGAATTTAAAAGAAGAAAAAAAGAAAAGAAAAAAGAAGACCTAACTATATTCTTCCTACAAGAACCTCACTTACCTGTAGAGTATACATAGACAAAGTAAAGATAGGAAGAAGATATTCCACACAAATGAAAACCGAAAGTGTGCAGAAGGAACTGTTTAAACAAAATAGACTTTACATTAAAAAAAAAGAAAAGGAAAAAAAAAACATAAAATAAGACAAAAGAGGTCATTATATAAAGATGAAAGAATAAATTTTGCAAGTGTATATAGTTATTATAATGTATTATGGTAATTGTATATATCCATAACTGGAGCACCCAGATTTCTAAAGCAAATCTAAGAGCTAAAGGGAGAAAGAGACCCCAAGTAAAAATAGTTTGGGAAACACCCTACATTCTTTTTTTAAAAATTTTAAGCTCAAATATGTGGGGTACAATTCAGGGTTAGGTATACAAATGTCCATTATGCAGACATCCTTGTTGATGAGGTGTGCCTCCACTCCCTGGTAGTTTCCTACTACTGCTAATCCCTCTGGTATAGTATTTTGATAGTTGTTCAGGGTCCGCTTATGAGTAAGAACATGTGATACTTGGTTCCTTATTCCTGTGATAGATCACTTAGTATTTTAACCCCTAAGTCCATCCAAGTTGCTGCAAAGTTTATAATTTTGTCCTTCGTTATGGTTGCATAATATTCCATCATGTATATGAACCATTTTTTTTATCCAGTCCTCTTTCGATGGGCAGTACGGTTGGTTCCATGTTTTTGCTGTTGTGAATAATACTGTAATAAACATGCGTGTGCAGGTATCTTTCCCATAGAGTGATTTGAGTTCCTCTGGTTATATTTCCAGGAGGGGTATTGCAGAGTCATACAGGAGGTAGATTTTTATTTATTTTTATTTTTTGAGTTGGAGTCTCACTCTGTCGCCCAGACTGGAGTGCAGTGGCCGCTCCCGGCCATTGCAGCCTCAACCTGCTGGGCTCTGGCAATCCTTCCGCCTCAGCCTTCCGAGTAGCTGGAATTACAGTCACACGCTACCATGCCCAGCTGATTTTCTTTTATTTATTGTAGAGATGAGGTCTCATCAAGTTGCCCAGGGGGGTCTCAAACCCACGGGCTCAGGCAATCCACTCACCTCAGCCTCTCAAAGTGCAGGATTACAGGCTGAGCCACCGAGCCCGGCTGGTTTTTAGATCTTTTAGAAATCATCACACTATTTTCCACAGAGGCTGTACTAGTTTACACTCCCACCAACAGTGTAGAATTGTTTCCTTTTCACCACATCCTCTCCAGCATTTGCTGTTTTTTGAGTTACTGATGAAGGTCAACCTGACTGGAGTTAGGTAGATCTCAGTGTGGTTTTAATTTGCATTTCTTTGATGACTAGTGAAGTTGAGCAATTTTTCATCTATCTGTTGACTTCTCATATATATTCTTTTGAGAAGTGTCTATTCATATCTTTTGCTCACTTTTTAATAGAACTGTTTGGTTTTTTTCTGTTGAGAAGTGTTTGGTTTTTTTCTTTTGAGAAGTGTTTGAGGACTGTTTGGTTTTTTCTTTTATGCACGTTTGAGTTCCTTGTAGATCCTAGATGTTAGGCCTTTGTCAGATATTCAATCGGCAGATATTGTTTCCTAGTCTACGGTCTCTCTCTCCACTCTCTTGATAGTTTCTTTGGCTTTGCAGAAACTTTTTGGCTTGATGAGTTCCCACCTATCAATCTTACCTCTTATGGCATGAGCACTTGGGGTTTTGATCAGGAATTGGTTGCCAGTTCTAATTTCCATAAAAGTGTCTCCTGCATTTTCTATGGTTCTGCTCAAAGATGACATAAACAAATTGAAAAATATTCCATGCTCATTGATTGGAAGAATCAAATTGTTAAGATGTCCATCCTACTCAGGGTAATCTACAGATTCGACACAATACCCATTAAATTGCCAGCAGTATTCTTCTCAGACCTAGAAACAATAATACAGGTATTCACATGGAAACATGAATGACCACAAACAATGCTCAGCAAAAAAACAAACAAAAACAAAAACAAAAACAAAGCAGGAGGCACCACACTCCCAGACTTTAAGCATTATTATAAAGCTACAATAACCAAAACAGCCTATTTTGGTATTGGTACAAGATCAGGCATATATACCAATGGAACAGGATAGATTCCAGAAACAAAACCTCAATTTCTCTACCAACTTATCTTTGACAAAGTCTCCACCATCAATCACTGGGGAGAAGAGAATCTATTCTGTAAATGGGATAGGAAAACTGGTTGAGCAAATACAGAAGATTAAAACAAGACCCCTGCCTATCACCATACACAAAAATCAACTCTAAATGGATCAAAAACCTAAAGGAAAATACTCTACTTCCATCACTGGACAAATCACCTTGAGATAAAGCAACAAAGGAACATTGGGCTTAAACTCAGTCATAGGCAAAATAGACCTAACACACATTTACAGAACATTTTATCCAATGGCTGCAACATACACATCTTTCTCATAAGCACATAATTCTTCAAAATAAACTACATGCTAGGTAATAATATGTCTGAACAAATATTCAAAATATCAAATCATGTCAAGAATCTCCATAGACCACAATATAATGAAACTAGAAATTAATAACAATGTACCTCAAAGACTTAGAAAAGCATGAGCAAACTCAAAATTAGTTGAAGGAAAGAAGTAATAATGAGAAGAATTAAACCAAATAGACACACAAATACAGCAATACAAAAGGTCAATAAAACAAAAAGCTGTTTTTTTTCACAAGATAACCAAAATCAACAAACCATTAGCTAGATTAAAAAAGAGAGAGAAGCCAGGCTCGGTGGCTCAGCCTGTAATCCCACGCTTTGGGAGGCTGAGGTGAGTGGATTGCCTGAACCCGCGGGTTCGAGACCCGCCTGGGCAACTTGGCGAGACCTCATCTCTACAATAAATCAAAAAAATTAGCCAGGCGTGGTAGTGCGCACCTGTAGTTCCAGCTACTTGGAAGGCTGAGGTGGAAGGATCACTGGAGCCCAGCAGGTCGAGGCTGTGGTGGCCACAAGCGGCAACTGCACCCCAGTCTGGGTGACAGAGTGAGACTCCAACTAAAAAAAAAAAAAAAAAGAGAGAGAGAGAGAGACTGCGTGTGGCTGCTCATGCCTCTAATCCCAGCACTTTGGGAGGTTGAGGTAAGAGGATTGCCTGAGTCCACGGGTTCAAGACCAGTCTGGGCAGCTTGGCAAGACCTCATCTCTACAATAAATCAAAAAATTAGCTGGGTGTGGTGGTGTGTGCCTATAGTCCCAGCTACTTGGAAGGTTGAGGTGGAAGAATCGCTTGAGCCCAGCAGGTCGAGGCTGTGGTGGCCGTGAGTGTGCCGTTGCACTCCAGCCTAGGCGATGGAGTGAGACCCCAGCTCAAAAAAAAAAAACCTCAAAAAAAACCAGACAGAGAGAGAGAGAGAGAGACAGAGAGAGAGAGAGAGAGAAAGACTCAAATAAGTCAGAAAGAAACAAAAAGACATTTGAACTGATACCACAGAAATGCAAAGGCTAATTAGAGAATACTATAAACAACTATACATCAACAAATTGGAAAACTTTTGGAAAAAAGGATACATTCCTGAACACATATAACCTACCAAAATTGAATCAGGAAGAAATCGAAAACCTGAATAGATCATAATAACTAACATGACTGAATCAGTAATAAAACAGAATCCCAACAAAGATAAACCCAGGACCAAATGGCTTTACTTTGAACTCTACCAAACTCTTAAGAACTAGTAACAATTTTTCATAAGCTATAAAGAAAAACTGAAGAGAAAAAAATTATTTTTAACATAGTCTATGATGCCAGCATTATGCTGATATCAAAACCAGACAAGGACACAACAACAAAAACTACGAGCCAATATTCCCAATAAACTTTGATGCAAAAATCCTTAACAAAATGTTAGCAAACCGAATCCAACAGCACATAGAACAGAAAATAAAACATGATCAAGTGAGATTTACTTCAGGATGTAAGAATGTTTCAACATACACCAATCAATACATGTGATACATCACATCATCCGAATAAAGTAAAAAGAAAGATCCTCTCAATAGACATAGAAAAAGCATTTAATAAAATTCGGCATTCTTTCATGATAAAAGTTCTCAGAGCAAATTAAGTATAGAAGGAACATTTTTATAAAAAGGCAATATATGACAAACCCCCAGCTAACATTATACTAAATGGGAAAACGCTGTGTTTTATTTAAGAACTTGAAAAAGACAGCAATTCCTATTTTACTTCTTTTATTCTGGAAACCCTAGACAGAGTAATTAGGTAGGTGGGGGCTAGGGGAGTGATGGGGAAAGGGTATCCAAGTTGAAAAACTGAAAGTCAAATTGTTCCTTTTGGGAGACAACATGATCTTATATATAGACAATTAAAGACCTCCAAAAAAAAAAAGAAAAACCTTACAGATGATAAGCAAATTTAGTAAAACTGCAACCTACAAAAATCAGTAGTATCTCTATATACCAATAATGAACTTGTGGAACGAGAAATCAAGAAAACAAGCCCATTTACAATAGCTACAAAAAATACTTTATAAATAAATTTAACAAAAAATAAAAAATCTCTATAATTTAAAAAAACTATAAAACATTGATAAAAGAACTTGAAGAGGACACAATAAATGGAAAAATAGAGACAATTCATGCTTACGAACCATAAGAATTAAAATTGTTAAAATGACTGTATTAGTGAAAGCGATATACAATTTCTATCAAAATACCAATAACATTCTTCACAGAAATCGAAAAAAAAAATCTTAAATGAATATAGAACACCTCCCCCCCCAAAAAAAACTTAGGCAAAAAGGAAGCATCGTACTACCTGACTTCAAAATATGCAAAGCTATAGTAGCCAAAGAAGAATGGTATTGAAATAAAACAGGCCGGGCTCGGTGGCTCAGCCTGTAATCCCGCGCCTCTGGGAGGCTGAGGTGAATGGATTGCCTGAGCCCGCGGGTTCGAGACCCGCCTGGGTAACTTGGTGAGACCTCATCTCTACAATAAATCAAAAATTAGCCGGGCGTGGTAGCGTGCGCCTGTAGTTCCAGCTACTTGGAAGGCTGAGGCAGAAGGATCGCCGGAGCCCAGCAGGTCGAGGCTATGGTGGCCAGGAGCAGCCACTGGGCTGCTGAGTGAGCAGTCTGGGCAACAGAGTGAGACTCCAACTCAAAATAAATAAGTAAGTAAATAAATAAATAAATAAAACAGACCTATAAGCCAACCGACTTAAGTAGAGAACTCAGAAATATATCCGTATATCTACAGTCAACTGATTCGATAACAAATGAAAGAGTAACCACATGTGGAAAAGTACACACTTGTCAGTAAATAGTACTGAAACCACTGGATATCAATATGGAAAGAAGGAAGGAAGGAAGGAAGGAAGGAAGGAAGGAAGGAAGGAAGGAAGGAAGGAAGGAAGGGAGGGAGGAAGGAAGGGGGGAAGGAAGGAACTGGAAACTGATCTTAACTTACGATGAATTAAAGACTTAAATATAAGATCTAAAACTATAAAGCTAGTGGAAGAAAAGAGAAGCAAATCTTTCACAATTGTGGTCCGGTAGAATATTTTATAGATAAGATTTCAAAAGCACAGGAAACAAAAACAAAAATAGGCAAATGAGTCTATGTAAAACTAAAAGCTGCACAGCCAAGATAATAATAAGCACATAATAAATAGTCTGGAATGGAATTAAAAATTTGCAGAGTATTCGTGCAATAAAAGGCTAATATCCAGGATACATAAGAAATGAATAAATGAATGAATAAATAAATTCTCTGCAAATGATGTACCTTCTTATTGCACTTTTCTGCCATGGCAGCTATGATGCATTGCTGTTAAGAAAGTTTGGTAGCTCACAGAATATCTGAGATGACCTTAGTATATATCTAACATGAGTTTTAAGGGAAATATTTTTACTTAAACTCCAATAGACAGCCCCTTTGCTGTAGTAGAAAATTGGGCCATGCCACCCACCACTTATAATTCTAGAGACCCTCTTCTTCATGTTAGATATTCTACCATGCCAAAGGAATCAGTGCCTTATGTTCATTCTATATATCCTCACAAAGTTAACTTCCAAGTCAAAGACTCATGGAGAAGGTCAAGCAGGAGCAATCTATATCCCATACCTCCACCCTATTGGCACAAAAAGCATAGAAATGCAATATGCACACACACAAACACACATATAGCGGCAATTCTTGCTTTGCATAACGTTGTAGTAACTGAAACGTTTACATAACAGAATTGTGTCCTCATGTCTCACAATTCCCTAGCCACTGCATGGAACTGTGAAAATCATGCAAACAACACAGATATGGATGAGTTTTCATTAATACAGTACTCTGCAGAAATAAGGATCACCTATTTGTATTTGGAGATTAAGTGGGTAGGATTCACAAGGTCTAACACTACCAAAACATGGAAAGAGATTCAAAAGATTAAGAGCATCTATAAATGATGAATTTCTGCTAAATCCTCCAAATCCTCTTCCAACTGTATGTCACATTCTGTCAATTCATCCACCCTCCCTCCCCACCCTCATCCCCTTCCCACCACCACCCCCGCCCCGCCTACCAGGACCCACCTCCAACACCAGGGATCAAATTTTAACATGATTAAATTTAGTAGGGCCAAACAAGTCATACCCAAACTGTAGCACATGCTGTAAGCTCATGAGTGCAGGGACTTGGCTGTTACTATGGCATTCCTGATATCCAGCACTAAGTAAGGTTTCCAATAGGAGTGTACATAACGAGTATTGTACAAATAAATCACCAAGACAAAGAATTTGCAAGTGTGAAAGTGTGTTCACAAGATGCTGAGCTCCATAAAGTCCTTCTTGAACCTCTTTGTAAAGCACGCCTGCATTTTTGTGACTTAAAATGATGGAGAGTCCACGGGGATATTTTGCATTTCTCTATTCTTAACTAATGGGAACTTATTTTCTAGAATCCTTCTCAATATGGCATTCACTCCCTCCTTTGCTTCTACATTCAGTCCTCTGCTTACAGCTGCAGAGACTTAATGAAACTCATTTCTTGTGTGACCCTTAGTCCCTAGACTGAAAAATAAATCAATTCAGCTTTGTTTTAGCTCTTTGTTTTCTTTTTAAATAATGTAAAGTGAATACTTTATTTTTTATTCTCACCACAATCATTAGGGACTATTTTCACACTTGAGAATATTGAAGTACAAAAAGTATAAATAATTTGTTTTATGCTTCACAATTACTGGTATGTGGCAAGGAAAAAACAGAATTCCAATCATACGACCAGTGTTTGTCAAGGGATAAAAAAATATATTAGTTGAAATGCAGAGTTTTAGGATCATTCCAGATGTGCAAATTTTGGGGCTCTGTATCTTTGGGTTTGAGGTCTGAGAATTGTATTTTTAGCTAGCTATGTCAGTGATTTTCATAGGTTCTAAAATTGGTAAGCAATTCTTGGATCAAGTCTCTGAAATGACATCTAGGAACCCTGCTTCTCCCTGCTTGGTCATAGAAATTAATTTTCCTATTTTTATTCTTAAGATCAAATTCTATACTTCTAAAACCCCAAAGTACAAAGCAATTTACCTGGATATCTTGTTAAACTACAGATACTGTTGAGGGAGGTCTCCGGTGGGGCACATGATCCCAGTTGATGCTGAGGTTGCTGGTCCACTATGGCAGTCACAGGGACACAGAGGTGCTGCTCAGACACCTTTCAAGAAAAGACTCTCTATCCATCTCTCAGGAGTGTGGGCAACAGGTAACCTCTGGCATCAGCTTCTTCACGGTTTACCTCAACTGTCCTAATGAAGTCATGGCACCCTCAGTCAGTGAGGGAGCATGATATTTGGCCAAGGCTTGGACATTTTCACTTACAGTGAAACTACGGGGCACAGACCTTTTTTGCCCTGGACTCCCATTGGGTGACAATGACTTTAGCATGTGTGCACTATGAAAGCTCCACCAATTTTCTCAGTCTCTCTCATTTCCTTTTACAAGTGTTACTCTTTTTCACTCTGAACTTCATGCTAGCATCACCTTCTGTAGAACACAGAAGGCATTTCTATAACCTATGCTTTGAGTAGCAAAGTATCTACATCTTGGTTTCTAAACTTTGAAGTCGCCAAAGGCAGTTATTCTACCACTAGTGAATTCTATTTTGATCTTATCCCTGAACTCAAGTTATATACCAAGATAAACTTAAAACAGTCAAGAAGGATCCCTGATCCATCATTCCTCTAAATTGTCCGGGTCCATTTGAACTTTGCTTTGACTTAGGCTTGTTCTGTTTTCCCTTTTTCATGCCTCTTGCAGGCATTTATATAAGCAATTCAAGGGTATGTTGTTGTTGTTTCGTGTCTCTTTTAACATGCAAACTCTCATGACAAAATACTTTAAACGCAATACATTCATTTAAAGCAGCATGGGCTAAAGTGGGGAAGGCCACAGAGCACAGCCCAGTACACCCTTAATTCTCAGGACCTTAGGCTTAGTAATGTACCATTTGAAAAACAATTCTTTTCCTATGCTGGCTCCCCCCTGAAACAGGCTGGAATAATTTTTCACAGCCTCTTAATAGATACCTTGCTTGAAACTACTATTTAAGTCAAAACCACCAGTGTCCTCTCAATGAATTGGAAGGTAATGCAGTTTTAATTTTAAGTCCAATTATATCTTGAGAGATGAATGGTACAGGGCAAATTCCTGCTTAGGGCCAAAAGGAAGGGATAAATCATTTACTTACATGATCAGATTGCTTCCAAGCTCCTCTGGGCCTCTCAGAAAACAGAAAAGAGTGGTTAAAACCAGCCTCTTTGGTTAAAAATATAATGGAAGGAAAAGTCATGGTAACTGTTGCTTGTATCAGTCAGGATGTCCAAGTTATTCTGTGGTTAAATACAATTTCAATGGATTATCTCAACAAAAGCTTTGTTCTTGTTCATGCCTCATATTAGCCCAGCTCATTGAGGGTTCCTGCCCCCTGCAGTTCTTCAAGCATGCACTGTCAGATATTCAAATTTGGTACACACTTTGAGGTTACAACCATGAAGAGAAGGAGACATAGCAAATATTGTGTAAATTATACTTTTCAAGAGGTCTCTACCGATTACATGGCTAAGACAAACTCTTAGAGACAGGGAAAAGCAATCACACTAAATACCCAGAAAGATAACTGGAAATAATAAGTCAAATAAAGATTACCAAAGACTTCAATGTCTACTACTCTTTTTGTCTCTGATTATGATACCTTAGTAAGAACATGGCAGAGAGCTAAATTTATATGTATTAACTACCTACTATGTACCACATTTGAGTAGGCAGTTTGAGATTTAAAACTTTCAACAATGTTGTAGATAGGAATGATTTATTTTGCATTTGCTATGGTCCAGAGAAGTCCCAGGCAAAGTGTTCCCTAAGACAAAACAACTGATTTAAAAAATTAAGATATTCACCCAGCAATGTCTGATCCCAAAGTCAATGTCCTTCTTACAATTCAGTGGTGCATACTATACATGGAAATATTTACACTATAGTGAATAAACCATAATTCATAAGTTGCCATGAGATTGGATCTAGAGAGAAACAGAAGAAAGGAATACTCAGACAGAATGAATAAGAAAATCATTTTAGAAGAGTGGATTAATTTAAAGAGCTTAAGTGAGCATACCTGTAATAATAATAGTAAGCAATTCTTGCATTCTTACCATTTGCCTAAGCTTACAAAATGTATCTCACATGTGCTACCACAGTTAATTCTATTACTCCATGATACGTGAGGCCTGACAATTAAGTTTGTAGATTTGCTACCATGTGCTTACATTAGCAGCATATTACAAGCCATTCAGTAAGGTTTCATAACCTTGATATATCAGTGTCTCACAGCTGTGTTCAAGTCAATGCATGTGTCTTGCTGAATGGCATTCATTATTGTTGCATGTTTTTGAGTGCTATCATGAGAATGTTGGCATGTGAATCATATAATACTTGGTAAGAGTGGAAGTGAAATCAGGGACTCGTTAGTTCAAGTTTATAGAGATTATTCCATAAAGAAAATCACAGTGTACAAATGGATTAAACATTTTTCTGAGGAGAGAGAAAGCATCACTGATGAAGAGAGGTCATGACAGTAATGGGCAGAACTGATGACAACATTGAAAAAATGTGTTGGATTGTATGTCAAAATTATCCACTGACTGTGAGAAGCATAGCAGACCAAATAAACATCAATAGAGAAAGAGTTAGGAAAATCTTAACTGAAAATCTTGATATGAGAAAGGTATGAGCAAAAATGGTCGTGAAGGAGCTCTTGCATCAAGACAATTCACTAGCTCACACAGCACTGTCTGTGAGGAAGATTTTAGCCAGGAAACAAATAACTGTATTGAAATACCCTCCCTACTCACCTGAAAGGCCCCAAATAACTTTTTTATTTACCCAAAGATAAAGGAAATATGGAGAGGATGATATTCTGATGACATCCAGGACATCAAGGGTAATACTATGACAACTCTTATGATCATTCCAGAAGAGTTCCAAAATTGCTATGCAGAGAGTACTAGGCACTGACATCAGAGCAAAGCTTCCCAAGGGTAGTACCTTGAAGGCGATCATAGTGATATTCAACAATGAGGTATGTAGCACTTGTTCGAGAATGAGTTCTCGAACATAACTGTCAGATCTCATGCACTCAGATTTTAGTTCTGCCATCCACTATTGCTATGGCCTGAACACATTTGTTAAACCCTTTGAACTTCAATTCCTCCACCTTTATAATGGAAAACATTCATATTTTTTTGCATATCTTATTTTGAGAGTAAAATGAAAATAAAAATTTAAAACGGATGTTATAGCTAAACTACACTGAACATACTAGGTGCTAAATAAATACTAGGTAAGGATCTTATGAGCAAGACTGTGTAAGACATAGCTTAAATTCAAATCCTACCCTTTTCACTTGGCTGCTTGGGTAAATATCTTGTGTCCTTTGAATCTCCTGAGTTAATGACATCTACTGTAATATGGGAATGATAATTTCAGTCTGAAGAGATGTTGTGAGTAATGAATGAGATACTGTATGTGAAAAGTTTTAGGGAATAGTGGTACTCAAATGGTACTGACTTTTAATTCCCTTGTTGAATATAAATAGACCCATAATGTGAATGCGTCTCCCAAAATGTGTGTGTTGAAAATTTAATTCCTAATGCAACCATATTGAGAGGTGGGCCCTAATGTGTGTAGGTCATAAGGGCTCCATCCTCATGAATTTGTTAATGCCTCTATTTAAAAAAGGCTTATGGGAGTGAGTTCTCTCCCTTCTGCTCTTCTGCCATGTGAAGGCATGATGTTTGTTCCCTTCTTGCCCTTTCCTCAAGTGAGGATGTAGTAAGAAGACTCATGTAATGATGGCAACTCAATCTTGAACTTCTGGAGTTCTCAGCCTTAAGAACTGTGATAAATAAATTTCTGGTTTTTAAAAATAAATTTTGCCATCTCTGATATTATGTTATAGCAGCACAAGACAGTCTAAGACATAATGATTTTGATAGAACACACTCCCAAGGCCTCTGGCAGTCTTTACACCAGAAAATCCTCCTGTGTTGACCAAATTGCTCATGACCTTCATGCTCAACGTTTGACTTGCCGTGGAAAAGCATGACAGATTTGGCTCTAAATCTACTGTCCTAAGCTCAGAAACTACTGATTTGAGAAAATCCACTCCTCAGGTGCTTCATTGTTGTGGCTCATCTATTTTTTTTATTGTGAGACACTTCACTAATTACTTCTGGGTATTGGGGTTGAACCTCCTGTCCTCTCTGTGGAGAGGACCATGAGAGTCAGAGGGCACCTGCTTCAGGATCCTTTGTAACTTCAACTTTCTGAAAAAGTATTATCTGATAGGTAGACAGATATAAAAGAACATGAAAAGTCACAGTGTGGGGCAATGGAAGAGAAAGAAAGCTATGAGAAAGTTCTTTATCAAGCCCAGAGGCTGGATGCAGGCTGACTGTCCCAGAAGAGACAGACAGGTAGAGGTGGCAGGGAGGACCACAGTGATGGTAGAAACTGGAAACAGCAACATAATGAAAGTGAAAGTAGGGTTATGATGACTAAAGGAAGACTCATTCCCATGGAAAGAACTTTTGAGATCAAAGTGGTCACGGAGTGAGTGATTGTTGTCTTCACTGGATCCACCACCAAGAACTATGTTCCTACTACCCAAGCAGTGACTAAAATAGAACAAAATATTCAGAAAAGGAAGAATACAACTCCCAGGGGCCTTTCCAGCAATAAAGGATAACAGGTACTTGATTTCTATTATGGTTTAGACAGCCTTACCCACAAGGGAAAGCTCTTCCCTATGGTGACTCAATGGTGAGATCAATGATTTTTGCCAGTTTGCTATTCAGACACTGGAGAACCATCTGTACTAATATATTAATCTTATCTTAATGGACCTGTGTGGTGCAAATAACAAATCCATATGCCAGTATGTGACCTCGTTTATGTGGTACTTCTACCATACCCAAAGAAGTGAAGATGCACTGTGTATTCAAATTTGAAAGCTTTGAAATTTTTTTTATCATAGTTGCCTTACCTATGACTGTCTCTATAACATTCGCATATTAAAATTATGTGTGCCAATTATTTTTCCTGGATGCATTCTTCACTGGCATATGAGTGCACAGGTGTATGAACCATGTCTGTTTTGTTCACTGTCATTCCCCAGCACCTACATTCCACTGACACATTGTTGATATTCAGTTGTGTTGTTGTTGCTGAGTGACTGAATGACTAGCTGATTAAGTAAGTGAATAACTAATGAATGAATGAGCAAAGCAGTATAGGAAGATGTAAGTCTGGGAGAGGAATAATCTAGCCTCTTTTAACTGTAAAACTCTGAAGACTAGCAGAAAAAACGAGATTTAGTTCTAGGGTGCAAAGTCCAGGAATATCTTCAACTCATGAAATCTAAAATGGTGCCTTGTTTCAGTTACTACGTTTGAGCCCTCTCTCATTATAATAATGATCTATTACCCCATCTATGTTATTACTTGGCTTTCCTTCCCTGAGGGTATAGGCAGATCAACAACACAGAAGCTGTGGCAGGCTCTGAGTATTGACAGCAGCAGGTTTAAGATGGTGTTTAAGTCGGAGGATGCATCATTGGCACCCAAATAATTGAGGGTCTGTAGTAATAAAATTGCTGGTGTCTTTTTTTTAAAATCTTTTCCTTTGTACCCTAGGTTTTCACCAAGAAATGAAGAGACAATTGCCATGCATACTCGGGTGATTTGGAACCCCAGAATACAGGTGCCTTTTTAGCGTGATACACAGTTCTATATCAAATTACCAGGAGCTGGAGAGAATTGCACCTAAGCTAGAATCTAATGGACATGGGGTATGATTTATGTAGAGATGGAGTAATAGGTAGGGATTTTAAATTTTGATGGAGAGCTGAAGAAATTCAATAAAATGTGGGTCTCTGGAGGCATGTTTTACTGTGTGTGAATGTTTTCATAAACACCTCTGAAGAGATAATACTGTACAGGTGAGCTTAATAAAAAAGGATTTTCCTTTTTATTCCTGCCAATCTGGTCCTTTCACAAACTCTCCGATGAGAGAAATATGAGTTTGTTGGAATTGTTCTTCCTTAGGTATCCAGTTTCCTTTTTCAACTTTTCTAATCTTGCTCCCCTGCCTTTTAGCTTTGATTGAATTTTTTCAAGAGGAAAGAATTTTGCTAGAAAGGATTTTACTAGAAAGAACAAGTTAACCTGAATTGCTGACAAATGCGAGGGACTCAAAAGTCTAACAAGTCACCTGCAGCTAAAGGTCCAGCATCCTAATGAACCCAGGTATCAATGGGGAGGTGAGAAAAAGAGTTAGAGGGGAAAAAAACAAAAAGGAAAAATTCTGCATAAATTAGAAAAGGCAATTACCCTGAAAAAAGTCTTACAGTACAGGTTCGTAGAAAATGTATTGGTGTTGGAGCTTGGAGTACCTGGTTTGAAATCCTGACTCAGCTTCTTACAATCTCTGCGACCTCTAACAAGTTGCTTAATTTTTATGAATTTGAATTTCTTTCTTTCGAAACAGGAGATAATTTTTTTCTTCCCAGGATGACTGGAGAAATAAATATGATGCATGTAAGCTACTGCAGCCACAGCCTTGCTGCCATAGTTCCCTATAAGCTCAAATTCTCACTCTGCTTTCTAGCTCCATAAAAAATGCAAGAAGGAAGTAGGAGAAGGCAGATCCTTTGCATCTGCACAAAAGGAGAATCATTAGCATGTAAGTGAACTTAACACCTACTGCAATTATAAATTCAAGCTATTTCCTTTTCATTCATGTGTCTCTCAGCCCAAAAAGCACAATCCAAGGTGAAGGATTCTGATAACCCATCCTTGGCATCACCCTGAGACTAAACCGGGAATTAAAGGGAGCCCTGAGGTGGAAGAGAAGGAAGAGGAAAAGCTCAGGATGCCTGAGAGTTCTATTTGGGGAGCTGCACAGATGGCAATGCCCTCAAGTGGCTGTAAACCCAGGGGAAGGAGCAGAACTTGCTGGCAAGATGAGTTTCAGTTTAGTCAGGTTGAGCACCCACACTGCTTAATTTCTGTTTGTTGGTGCATCAACTTTACTTGGCACGTTTCATCCACTGCCAATGCTAATCCTTGCTCCAGCAAAATTGCAGAGGTACCTTGATTTTAAAAGAAATTTTTCAGCTGGCAGGTGACTGCCTCATGCCTCAATATCAGTCTCTGTGTTCCTCTTTTACATTTCTTATACATTCAGACAGCCATCTACTTGTCCTTCAGGTTTTCACCCTCTTACTGATACAGGGAAATAGGAATGCACTTTTTTTTGCCATTGTTACATTTCAGAGGGATGACTCCCAGTCTTGGAGACAGACATGACTGGGTAGTAAAATTGGCAATAGGCTGGAATAAAATTTACATCTCAAAAAAGGCAAAGAACAAATTTATAATTGAAAATTTTCTAAAGTAAATGCTCTATGAAAAGGGAGGTCAGTACCCTAGGGTCAGGAAAAGGGCTTCTAAAATATAGTCAAGTTGTGTTGAACTTTAAGGCCATCCTAATCATCCCTTCACCAACTGAAGACTGCCCACACTTTTGACCCACAGGGTATATGTGCGAATCCCGTCTTCCCAACTCCCTGACTCAGCTCAGGGGTCTAGACTACTAATGAATAGAATTGAAAATTCAAATATGCATGCTAAAACCGAGTTACTAAAATAACTACCTTTTCCTTAGTAGAATATTATCACTCCTGAAGATATAATTTTTTTCATCTTCTCTTCTGTTCATTTAGATATCTCCTAGTTTCTAACCCAGCATTCCTCCTGCTTCACTCAATAGAGGCTCTGATTATTCCTATCCCAGTTGTAATTACTAAGAATGCAACAAAGAGTATATAGTTTTAGATATATAGATAGAGACATAGACATGGTATAGATAGTTTATAGTTATAGTAGATTATAGTATAGATACAGATATAGATATTGATGAACTTCTTGGTCATGAGAAGTAGCAGAGACAAAATGCCAAGTAGAATTCTCTGGTTTCCATTTGGGAGACTAAGTAGAAGGATACTACTATGATTAAAGAACACAGGAAGTGAAGCAAGTTTTAGGTGGAAAACAGTTTCAATTTTCAACAAAATATATTTGAAGTTTATATAGTATATTTTTACTCCATCTTTCTGCCAAAATATCTCATTGTTATACCCAGTTGTTAGATTAAAGATCAAGCTGGAGCCTTCAAAAATATTAGGTTAAAATTTTTGAACTCCAAAATTGTTAGATTAAAAATATCCCAGCGAGGCCTCCAAAATGTTAGGTCAGACCCTCCGGCAAAGGGGTGTGTGTGATCCGGTGCCATGAGAAGGCTGCAAAGAATTGCACAGAAGTTAGATTACAAAATATAGTTTATTTGGAAAGTAAATGAGAGAGAGAGAAAATATTCACCTCCCCAAGATAGGGGAAGGGACAAAAGCTTAGGAAAACATGGCCTGGCCATAGCTCACAGAACACATGGCCAGACTACAGCTTATCAAGGCAATGATGAATGAGTGCTCGAGGTTAGGTGCTTTCAAATATTCCCCTTGATAAGGGTAGGTCGGTAAGATGGTTGGGTGGTGGTCTGCTCTATGCCATCCTGGAGAGCAGGTACGCACAGGTGATGGACAGCAGGCAGACGGGTGGGTTAGCCACATGATTGCTATAATGATGATGGGGTCTTTCTGTGTCATGAAAGTCATGAAGAGTTGATTAGGTAAACCTGTTTATGAAACAAGCTGGGGAGAGGGTTGTAAAGCAATGATCAATAGCTACCTCTGGGAAACTGGTTCTATCCTTGACTAGTGGATTAAAGGGTAAATTAAATGAACTGCTAGAAAAATATGACAAAGCTAAGCCATGTTAAATTGGCTGCTCCTTGGCTACATTGACTCCATGTTATATCATTTTCCCAATAGTATAATCTAACTATAGTTGATAAAATCTGGGTAAGATCTTATTTCTTCCACCATGCTTTTTAACATAATTTCTCCCACATTACTATTTTTGATAACATGATAATCCACGTTCTATTATCTAATTATTTTTTCTGGGTACAACCTACATACTCACCCAATCTATCTTTATTTTAAAAGTTCTTCATCTTGCATGGAAGTTCAGTGTTCAGTAAAGGAAAATGTACTATGAATGCGGTGAATACTTAGATTTCTGAAGACATTAATTTCCCTTTAATAGTTTCCAGGTCCTGTGCCAACAAATCAAGAGAGGTTTAATTTTCTTTTATGAAGTTTTCATTTAACATTGTACAATCTACTTCTGATGTTTCTTATTATCCAGCTGGTAAATTATTCAGATCGCTTCTTATACTAGTCAAGCTCACAGAAGGTTTTTTTTTTTAATTGCCAATTAGCACCTGTATCAGCTAGAAAAAAATTATATTGTTCCATTTTATCCAATAATGTTGTTCATGTTATCTGATTTAAAAGAAAAGCTGCTCGGGCAAAGAGATTGAAACTCTTGTGAATTGGTTTTTAACTCATTTTCTTAGCAAATATATGTATAACACTAGGATTATAATAGTGAGTAAGGCCCAGTTTCAAGCCTCAATGAAATTCTAATTAAGAGGTAGTCAAGTACTGGGAAAACTGACTGACTACATGCAGAGGATTGAAACAGGACGCCTACCTATCACCATACACAAAAATCAACTCTAAATGGATCAAAGACCTAAATGTAAAACCTCAAAATATAAGAATCTTAGAAAACTCAGTCTATCACAGAAACAAAGAACTGAGTACCACATGCTCTCACTCATAAGCGGACCTTGAAAAATTATCAAAATACTATAAGAAAGGGATTGGCAATAGTTGGAAACTGTTGGGTGTGGGGGGTGGGATTAGCAGTAGTGGGAAACTACCAGGAGAGGGTGGGAGCACACCTCACCAACAAGGGCACCTGTATAATGACCATTTGTATACCTAACTCTGTACTGTGCCCCAAATCTTCAAAATTAAAAATTAAAAAAAAGAAAAGAAAACTCAGACAACACCCTTACAGAAAATGGAATAGGCAACCAGTTCCTGATCAAAACCCCAATACTCGTGCCATAAGAAATAAGATTGAAAAGTGGGACCTCATCACTGTAAAGCTTCTGCAAAGCAAAATAAACTATCAAGAGAGCAGGGAGATAATCCACAGAATGGGAAAAAATATTTGCCAACTGTATATCTGACAAACGTCTAATATCCAGGATCTACAAGGAGCTCAAATGTGCCAAAAGGAAAAAAATAAACAGTCCTATTAAAAAGTAGGCAAATGATATGAATAGATACTTCGCAAAAGAAGACATATGAGCAGCCAACAGATATATGAAAAACTGCTCAGTCTCTCTAATCGTCAAAGAAATGCAAACCAAAACCAAAACCACACTGAGATACCCCCTAACTCTAGTCAGGATGGTCATCACCAATAACTCAAAAAATAACAGATGCTGGAGAGGATGCAGAGAAAAGGGAACACTACTACACTGTTGATAGGAGTATAAACTAGTAGAACTTCTGTAGAAAACAGTGTAGCAATTCCTAAAAGATGTAAAAATTGAACTTCCATACGACCCAGAAATCTCTCCTCTGAAAATACACCTGGAGGAACTAAAATAATTCTGTACAAAAGATATCTGTATGCACATGTTCATTGCAGCATTAGTCACAATAGCAAAAACGTGGAACCAATCGTGCTGGCCATGGAAAGAAGACTGGATAAAAAAATGTGGTACATAGCCGGGCTCGGTGGCTCAGCCTGTAATCCGGCGCCTTTGGGAGACTGAGGTGAGTGGATTGCCTGAGCCCGCGGGTTCGAGACCCACCTGGGCAGCGAGACCTCATCTCTACAATAAAAAAAAAAAAAAAAAAATCAGCTGGGCTATGGTAGCGCCTGCCTGTAATTCCGGCTGCTTGGAAGGCTGAGGAGGAAGGATCGAAGGAGCCTAGCGGGTCGAGGCTGCGGTGGCTGGGAGCGGCCACTGCACTCCAGTCTGGGCGACAGAGTGAGACTCCAACTCAAAAAAAAATATATATATATGGTACATATACATGATGGAATATTACAGAGCCATAAAGAAGGACAAAATTATGGCTTCACAGCAACTTGGTTGGATTTAGAGTCTATCATACTCAGTGATCTATCACAGAAACAAAGAAGTGAGTGCCACATGTCACTTATAAGCATACCGCGAACATTTGCCATAATACTTTAAGAATGGAATTGGCAGTAGCAGGAAACTGCTGGGGCAGTGGGCACATAACATCAATAAGGGGTCCTGATCTCAAACTAGGCAAATTAGGGCCCAAAGGGAGGCCCAAACACTACCCGTATGATGACCACTTATGTACCTAATCCAGAATTGTTCCTTGCATCCTTAAAAACAAACAAACAGACAAACAAGCAAAAAGAGATAGTCAAGGTTTTGCTATAATTTATTAACTCTTCTACTTTTCTACCTAGTTAAGAGTGGCAGAGAATTAAATTAATATATTACCTAATCTTGGGACTAAATAGAACCTAAACCTTTAGGTGCTATTTAATGATGTAATTATTGACAGCTAGTAATGGTTAAACCCCACCTATTGTGGGTGGCTTCATTGTTCCCAGTTCCTTATTCCTCCCAGTATCCTAGCTTTTTGCTTTGAAGCAGTTTGTCCTATAACAATCCATCCCATTGATGCTGGGCTTGCATGGGATTTTGGTAAAAAGTTTCAAGACTAAGCCTGAAGAAGCATCTAGTATTTCAACTCACTCCTCCCGCAATTAGGCCACCACCACGAGAATGTACACTCAGGATATGACTGCCCCAAGGAGGACAGAGAACATGTGGAGTAGTGCTGCACAGTGAGTTGACACTTAAATACCTGAGCAAGAAGAAATGGGCTGGGCGCAGTCGCTCAAGCCTGTAATCTCAACACTTTTCGAGGCTGAAGTAAGAGGATTGCCTGAGTCCAGGGATTCGAGATCATCCTGGGCAACTTGGTGAGATCTCGTTTCTACAATTAAAAAAAAAAAATTAACTGGGTGTGGTGGTGCATGCCTATAGTTCCAGCTACTTGGAAGGCTGAAGTGGAAGGATACCCTGAGCCAGCAGATTGAGGCTGCGATGGCTGTGAGTGTGCCACTACACTCCAGCCTGGGCAACAGAGTATGACATCAAGTCAAAAATAAGAAGAAGAAATGATATTTTTAGGTTATTGAGTTTGACTTGTTAAGTTATAGAACAGTATTATGGTAACAACATACTAATAAATCTACCTTCTTTTAGGATTCATGAGGGAATTATGAGTGTAAGAAATGACAGCAGAATAAAAATTAAAGAATTACTCTAACATAGAGGAGTACAAACTCAATACCTAAAGTAAAATTCCAGAAAGCTTGGGTTGGTGACTTCTCTGAATCTTATAGCCTCATCAGTTCAGCTTTGTCTGGTCTGAAAGAGAAACTAAAAGAAGAGAGTAACAGGGGTAGTAAAAGGGCCAGCTCTGAAGATGATTGTGGCCTACGTCAGTGAAAGCTGCATGAAGGTATGAACTGACACAGCCACTTCAAAGTTGACTAGAAGCTGATGCCACAACAAATATTTCCTTTCTTCCTTCTTTCTTTCCTTCCCTTTTCCTTCCTTTTTTCCTCCCTACCTTCCTTCCTCTTTTTTTTTTCGTTACTACTCTTCTACTTTATCTTTATCTTTGTCTTGCCTCTCTACTGTCTTATGGCTGTTTCCATGGCAGAATTGTGGCAGAGAGGGATCCATAGCAGGTAAAAGTATTCCTCTTAAAGATCAATCTGCAAGCTCTGAAAACCTGTCAGACAAGTTTTGCTTGAGAAAACCAAATAACCAAAGACTTGCTTTCCTGGAAATGCAAGATAGTAACCAATTTACAACCTTAACCCAAATCCTCTCTTTGTGAAGTTATGGTTTACACCCTCTGCTTGTTATGCATATCCTAGAGACCATTTGTTTTTTGAAGATCTGGTTTTGCTAAGTACAACCTTGTAAGTTCCAAAGAAAATGTATAATCACACAACCTGACCCCCTTCCTTACCTAAACTAAGGTATAAAACCCTTCTCCTCCCTCCCCGTGGTGCTCAGCCTGGGAGCATTAGCCCACTGTGTTGCACCAGTGCTAATAAAACTGCCACTTCCTAGGATAGCCTCGGTGTCGCGGCCTTTCTGTTTTCCCGCAACAGAATTAGCAGCAAAACAGAAAAACATTGTGTTTTTATACAGTCACATCTTAGATACCAAAGAAGTTTAGAAGTCCTGTGACACAAGGAGCTAGAAGAGTCACCTGTACCTCTAGCTGAAGCAGGGACAGTGGCCACAGTCACAGTGGAGACAGATGTGCTCAGCAGAGCAGTCAACCCATGAGGGCCCTCAGCTGGATCAGCAGTAGCAGCAAGAAAGCAAGATAAGAAGACATGTGCATCCGAGAGACATTTTTTTTTCTAAAAAAATACAAGAGACTCTGGCCTGAGAAACTCTGACTGTCTAGAGGCTGGGAAGTCCAAGGTCAGGGCATAGAAAGCTACATTGTTTGGTGAGGGGCCCAGTCTTTCCCAAAATAGCACCTTGTTGCTACAACTTCCAGAGGAAAGAAATGCTGCATCCTCACATGGAAGAAGGGAAACAGGCAAGAAAGTAAAACTCTGTGTGAAGGCTTTTTTATCAGGGCCTTAATCTCAATCGCAAGAGAAGAGCAATCATGGCCTAATCACCTCATAAATACCCCACCTATTCAAAACATCACATTGGCAACACCTGAGGGAATGGAGTGGCCATTTTTGTTTATTTTTATTTCATTTATTTATTTTTGAGTCAGAGTCTCACTCTGCTTCCCAGGCTGGAGTGCAGTAACATGATCATGGTCACCGCAGCCTCCACCTTTTTAAACCATAGTACATAAAATGGTAAAATTATACAGTGGGATTAAATCTGCATTTTTTATAACCTTTAAAGTGTTGCCAGAAATCTATCAGAACTGGTCAGATGATAAAACTGTTCATATCTGTAAGGAATCCTATAAAAACCTAAAGGAATCTTGCATATAATACTTTGTTTTACTTTGTCCCAGGCAAAAATTCCATAGTTTTCAATAAGTAGTTTACAAACATCTGTACTGCCAACTCTTTAAAGATAATCAGTAGAAACTGAAAACACCATGAAAGCATGGTGATTTATTTTCTTGTTTGTTTTATTTTTCATGTTTCTTGTGTTTTTGCATTTATATCTGTGCATAACAATCACTTGTGTCAATTTATGAAGTAGTTTTTGTAAGTAAAGGCGTTTTCCTTAGATAAGTCCTAGGGTATTGAGTCAGTACCCTAGGACCTATCTGGGTAGACTCAGCAATGAGGTCTCTATGAAGTTTCTTCAGCTGTAATCGTCACGTCTGTAGCCTAGGCTACAAGAGTTTGTGATGGTGATGTTGCAGTTTTGCTGAGAAAGGCAGCCACAGGCTGGCTATTGACTGGTTGTGCTGTGATTGTACAGGTAGTAAGGCCTCTGCTGGACTTACTATCAGGTTGGGTATGAGCAAGCATGGTGGACTGGCCAGCTGTGTGGCACACTCTGGAGAGCAGAGCCACACTAGCTGTGGAGTGGGGCAGTGTACACATATGCTCACAAGCACAGCAGGACAGCCAATTGTGTGTCAGTCTTTTTGCTGTGCAGATCTCCTGTTTCTTGGGTGTTTCTTGGGCATTGGACATTGGGGTCTGGGTTGTTCCATTAGGCCTAGTTACTAGACAGCCATGGTCATGATGCTGCAGGCACTCTTGTGAGCTTGGTGGAATGATGGCCAGGCTTCAGGAATAAAGACAGGCAGTGGCTACTGACTTCCAGGGCAGGATACACTCTAGTAGTGGGTCTGGTTTCAAGATGGTACCATAATATAGCAGTTTAGGTCATGAGGGTGTGAGCTGCCCAACACAGGCTCCTACACTGAAAGAATACAGCTGCATGATTTCCAGGGAAGTTTCCAAACTGGATTCAGGGTTTGTGATGACTTCAGGACTCTCCTACAGGAAGAACTGTAGATGTCTGTAGTGGTGATGGGGACTACCACCACTTATCTTTTTGGTTCTCCAGCTTATCTTTTTCCTATAAGAAGCACCACGGGGCTTCAAGTGATTCCTGTCAGGGGAGATAGGGTGGCAGAGGTAGAGTGCTTCACTTTCCTCTCTAGGGTGCTATGCTAGGTTTATGTGATCTGAAAGGATGTTGCCACTCCCCTAATGCTCCCTAGCACACTTTCCCAGTCACTCTAGTCAAAATATAGTTATAGATGTATTATTTTGGTTCCTTTATTTGGATAATTCTAGAAGGTAATCTTGCTGACATCACTTGTAACTCTCAATTTCTGCCATTGAACTGCACATACTTGGAAATAAAAATCATGTCTAATTTTTTTTCAGTTTGCAGTAAATACTCAGTGCTTACCTTATAGTTAGCATTGAATATTTATGGAAATAATCTGAAGGCAGGTTATGAGAAAAAATATTTTAAAATTTATGTTTGTTTGTTTAAGGGTTAACACAATTGTCAGTATCCACCTCAAAATGGTATTAGATTAAACTATATGATATTACCAATATTTGAATGTTTTGACCTACACAAATGGCAATTTTATAGGATCAAACTATGTATTTAGTATTCAGCACATAGATCACTCTAAGAAGCTGAATTAAAGCTTTGTTGCAATTTCAAGAAAATCTATTTTTAAAAATCTGCTTAATTTGCCTCTCTATGCTGAGGCAATAGAGTTCAGGTTA
Organism: Cephalopachus bancanus; assembly: GCA_027257055.1. Classification (NCBI taxonomy): domain Eukaryota; kingdom Metazoa; phylum Chordata; class Mammalia; order Primates; family Tarsiidae; genus Cephalopachus; species Cephalopachus bancanus. The sequence continues at coordinate 207,224 of JAPVLO010000072.1, forward strand.
AGTCCATTGCTAGTTTGCATAAATGACACATTTTTGTTTATATAAGATGAGTATTTGCAATCTTAAAGATTCTCCAACAAGTTTTGGCTTTCTGTGCAATGTGTGAAACTATCTTATAGTTCTATTCTCTAGTAATAATATAGGATAATATTATTGATATACTATCAATAAATTTAAAGAGGGAAGTGCCAGTGGAGCCTGGTGTGGAAAGCACATCCTGCATGCTGGATATTCTGATAGCCATGACATACATTAGTCCATTTAATCTTTATTGCACTGTGTAGGGCTTGCCAGAAAAAGAAGAACAACGTTAGAGAAGTGGGAAAAAATTTTTAAAAAAGAAAACTTACCCATGATCATGATGCTAATATATAGCAAAGCCAAAGTTGAGCCCAATGCTATACTGTTAATAGTTGCTATCCCAGGCAGAGCAGTCATGGCAGAAGCCATCAACGCCATTCTTCACCAACATCTGGCATATCTTGGCGGCCATGATTCTGGTGTCCCATAGAAGAGAGACTCTTCTGAGAAATTTCCCAAGTGCTCAGAAACTTTAAAATCTGTGCTGTGCCACTATCTGCATAATGCTTAGGCAGAGGGTCTATTACCAAACCAGTTGAACCTGCAGCAAAGTTTAAATAACCCAGGTAAAAACCAGTCACAATACGCTTCCTCTGTACATAAGGTTCCCAAAGTCTTCTTGACCACTCTTTCTTAGATTTGCCTGAAATCCCATCTTCTATTTTGCCTGGTTCACCTTATTAGCTTGATAAATATCCTGTAGCGCCCCCACCCCCATATGACCATTGCAGCCACTACCAGACTAACCTATAAAACTTAACCTCTACCACACACACATACAAAATTAAAAGCCCTCTTCTAGAGTGCAAATGTCTTCATAGACTGTCCTCTTTCCTCTTCCTATGGGATCTTCCATCACCATTCTATCTTCTTGCTTGCACACCATCATTTCAGCCATGTAATATCAGTGGGCCCCCTGCTGGAATAGTGCAGCACAACATGTGAGGGCTCTTTTAAGTGGTGCAGGAAGCAGATACAAAGACTTATATTTATATTTTCAATCTGAAATTAGGAAAAAAATAAGTATTAATAATTCTACAAAAATGCACAGTACACAATAAGCCCTACTGAAAGAAAGATGAAGATTCCACAAGCCTGGTGATGACTGGGAACCTCTCATGCATCCACTTTTCAAATATTTTGACATACAGCCATTGAGGTGCCACAGTTTATCGTTGATAGGTGACATTAATAAAAACAAAGCTGATAAGTAGTAGAAACTTCATAGTACCTTTAATGAAGTGGTAGTCAATGATGCACAACTTCTAAACTGTCAATGATTACAAATTTAAAAGGCATGTCAATGATTGCAAATTTAAGTCCCTGGCTCAGAAGTGACAGCTGTGCAAACTGTGGTATCTAGTGCATGCAAGAGATGGTAGTGGGGCCACCATAGGATAAACTCTGTATTTTCTGGATATTGTTCACAGAAGCTCAGGTGTAAACCCTGCTCTCAAGTTCTCCTCAAGGCACAAGTGCTTTCTCAAGGTCATGTTGGTAAACTCACTGTTTAACATATCAGAGCAGCTTTGACTGGCAACTAGGAATCCTGCGTCTATACAAATGTCCCAAAATGGCTGGCATTTTCTAGGGTGAAAAGCAGTTATTGGGAGTATGCGGCTTAAGATTATCTATCCCTGTATCTATCAGTATAGTGATATCAATAAATAGGTAACTAAATATAGATAAGTGTATCTTGATAGATAGAGATGTTTATCTGCATGTCTCTGTCTTTGTCTATCTAGATATAGATAAAGATGGATGGCTATATGTATATAACCATCTCTAGATAAAGAGATACAGATGACTATAAATATATAGATATTTGTATTATTCTATAAATAGATATAAACAACAAATATCTTTGTCCATCTATATCTCTTTATTTGTATCTGATTTTTTGCAATATATGTGATGGTTAAATCTGTGTCAACTTGGCTAGGCCATGGTTCTGGTTTAATCAAACTATAGTTCACATGTTGCTGTAAAGGTATTTTGTAGATGTGATTTACATCTGTAATCAGTCTGCTTTGAGAAAGGAGATCACCCTCCATAATGTGAGTGGTTCTCATCCACTCAATTAAAGGACTTTAGAGTAAAAAAGCTTATGTTTCCTGGGGAAGAAGAAATTCTGCCTCAAAATTGTAGCATAGAGATATATGAGGTTTTAGTCTGCTGGCCTACTGTTTGGACTTGCCAGACTTAGCAATTGCAAGAGTCAGTTTCTTAAAATAAATCTCATTCTCTTTTTCTCTCTCTGTCTCCTTCTCTCTTATTTATTTATTTATATGTTTCTCTGGAAACCCTGACTGATATAGTATGTATGTATATCTATGTAAAGATAAATAAAGATATCTATCTCCATCTTTTTCCATCCACATCTCTTTGTCTTTACATGTCTATATGAACTTCCAGGTAGATAGATTACTATTTTTCTTTTTTTCCACCTAATTCTGTAACTATATTTTTCACTATATCGAATCCCATATCTATACATTTGTCTATGTATATCTCTGTATCTCTATTTTCATATCCATATCCATGTTTATATCCCATTAGGGAAAATAAATCATTTTAGTAACGAAAGTATATTGTATTGATATATGATCCTTAGAAGTGTTTCCATCATGGTATAATTGTGTTCCCCCAAATAATGAAAATATGCAATCTAAAAACTTCTACATCTTCATACTTTAACTCATTTAAAATATACAGCCTATAAAATGAAATTTTATTTATTAGAAGTATTCTGTGTCCTTAACTTCCCTTTTAGAGTCAATTTGGTATCTCTAGCCCTTGTAGGTGCCACACTCTCTTTTGAGCATTCATGTTCACCTTTGTCACCACATAGGACCTCCACATGTGGTCCTGATGTTTTCTCACCCAATTATCAACCACAGTCAACCCACATTTATGCTTCTATGCCAAAAAACTGTTTATGACTTCCCACCTCTGTCAGCTATGTTATTTCATGCTCAAAATTATTCCTTTTTATTTGCGTCAGTATTAAATTCAAATTATTAGTAAGCTGGCATCTTCTCCCCAGTGTTAAAATGTTTCTGCTTTTCTTAGGTAGAATGAAGGGCTTTTTCTCTGAGCCCACAGAGCAGTATAGCTATATTGTAAAGATACATTGTATTGCAAAGGTTTATGTTTATCTCTATCCATTATTGAATTGTAACATCCCTAAAGAAAGGGTCTTTTAAAAGATATGTTTACTTATATCCTATTAAAAATAGGCTTTCCTATTAAAAATGATTGGGAAATTATATTTTCTACTTTTGAACTTCAATCCATCTTCCTCTCAAGCTTTAGTGTCTTCACATAGTGTTTCTTCAGCAACCTTGATCTTAGTCACCCTTATTGTCTTTCATTACGGACCATATCACATGTCCACATAGTTTTGACTGTGTCCACTTAGACTCATCTTTTCCTGGAGACATGGCCTTCTCCTCCCATTACTGCCCACTGAGGATCTCACAAATATATGTTACAGTCTAGCTAGTGTGCCCGGGGTAGGCAAGAGCTGTGAATGGGAGGAGCATGTTAAACATTCTTAACATTGACTGTTACTCTTTTCACATAAGATTTCTCACACTATGAGTGGTAGGAAGCATACCAGACCCACTGCTTCTTCAAAATACTCGGTAATTTTAAGGCTTAACATTGACCTTAGTGTGCTATTCGATTTTCCATATTTGCAGCAATTCTTTGCCAGACCTTTATAATTGTGTATATGTGTGTTCCTACATGCTGTTTTTACTAAGCAGGGCAGCGATGTCAAAAAATTATGGAACATTATTCAATTTTTATTGAATAGCCAGTGTCAGCTCTGTGGCAAGGATTATTGTAACTGTCAGTATTATCATAATAATCAAATAAAAGGAGTGAGGTCTCCGTTTCAACTAAACAACTTGACATTTTGCATGTCTGTCTCTTTAATGTCACTTTAGAGAAGATGATTCAGCTTGCTCTTGTTCCAAACAAATGGCTTTAAATCTGCCTGGATCCATAAGAGAGTGGTAGAGGTAAGATGCTAAAGTCAGAAGAACTGGAGTCCTGGTACTGACAGGGGAATGTTCATTCTTTGTGACATATAACAAGTGTCTGACTTTCTCTGGGCTTCCATGTTCTCATTTTTATAACATGGTCTCATGTAGCTCAGCAAGTCTTATTTCTGTTGGGAGCTCCTAGGGGGTAAATTTCATTAACTTTTTTGCTCTAGCACTGATTTTCATGGAGCTCATTATATTTGCTTCTCCTAGATTTGTTGCTAAAATTTCAGTGTAACTACTGTAGAAAATTCTAGAACCCACAATTCTCAGATACAATAACAAAGTTAAGCTATGAGCAGGGAAGTTTATGAGGTCTGACAATTAAGTTTGTGAATTTGTCCTAGAAAAAGTGTAACTTACCTCATTGCTGAATAAAACTATGGTCACCTTCTAAGTACTCCTCTCAGTAAGTTATGCAGTAAGTTGTTGCAGTGATAGTTGTCTAGTCCACCTGTAAAAGCACTTTTTCTGGAATGACCATGAGAGCTGTTGGCATATTACACTTGATGTCCTGAATGCTATCAAAATGTCTACCTTTCAATATTTTCTTTATCTTCAGGTTAGAAAAAAAAATCATTGGAGGCCAGATCAGTTAAGTAGGTAACAAATTCCAATACAGGTATTTGTTTCCTGGCTAAAAACTCTTTCACAGACAGTGCTGCATGAGCTGGTGCATTGTCATGATGCAAGAGCTCTTTTGGGATGATTTTTGCACACAACTTTCTCATTCCAAGAGTTTCAGTTAAGATTTTTCTAACTCTTTCTCTATCTGTGTTTATTTGGTCTGCTATGCTTCTCACAGTCAGCTGATGATTTTGACACACAATTCAATGAATTTTTCAATGTTTTCATCAGATCTATTTGTTACTGGACATCCTGACCTCTCTTCATCAGTAACATGTTCTCTCCTCTCAGAAAGAGGTTTAGTCCATTTGTGGACTGCTGTTTTCTTCATGGCATAAATTTGAACTAATATGTCTCCAACTTCACTTCCACTCTTGCCAGGTTTAACAAGAAATGTAATGCTTGTTCATTGCTCTAATTCAAGCTCCAATATTCTTGCAACATCACACAAAAACATGCAACAAAAATAATGAATACCACTTAGCAAGACACTACCACACCAACATAAACACAGCTGAGAGACACTGATATACCAAGGTCAGAAACCTTACCAAGTTGTTTGTACATTGCTTCTAATGTAAGCGCATGGTGGCAATTTTGTAAACTTAGTCGTCAGACCTTGTATTTGATAGAAATAGCAGAGGACTTGATGCCCTGTCTACCATTCCAGACAGATTCCATGTCTGAAAAACTGGGACAACATTGCCTTCTGCTTTGTGTAATGAGCAGGCAGCTGTTTCATTTTGTTTAACTGCTCAGGCTCTTATGACAGACAACCTCCATTCAAATCAGAAAGGTCTTCTTGACATCAGCTTCTTTATTTCTAAAACAAATTAACAATCATAGTGCCAACAGAGAAAAACTATTGAGTGAATCAATGGTGCCTTAAACCAGGGATCTCCAAACCCCATGACCTGTTAGGAACCAGAAACACAGTGGCAGGCAAAAGCTGCTCTGCTTTCCGTTCAATCAGTGGCGACATTTGAGTCTCATAGGAACGTGAACTCTGTTGTGAACGGCACATGCAAGAGGATCTCCTTATGAGAATCTAATGCTTGATAATCCCCTCACTTCTGTCCATGGAAAAATTATCTTCCATGTAACTGGTTCCTTATGCCAAAAAGGATGGGGATCACTGCCTTAAATAAGGCTTAATGGCATTGACCAAAGTCCTGAGTTCATGGAATAATAACATGAATATCCAACATTAGCATAGTCCTTTAAATTTTGAATATTCCAGTGTAATATTTTATATATTTAAATATATGTAGGTATGTATACATGTATGTGTGTGTGCGTGTGTGTGTGTGTGTGTGTGTGTTTGTGTGTGGAGAGCGAGAGAGAGAACTTTTAATGTTCACTGAGTTAGTAAATTTTAAGTGTGAACTTGATAGGTCCGGAGGGAAGCAGCACCCACCTTCCTCCATCTGCCCCTCCACTCACCGATCCCCTAAGCGCCCCTCTACCCCAAACCCACATCCGCATACCTCTCTTGAAGATTCCCGGAACCAGCCACCAGCTGCCGAGAAGGGCCAGACGCGATGCTTCCAACCCACCCTGGATGTGACGCTTTGTCTCCCCACTTCACTGCCACCCCCGACACCCTCCCAGATATAGCACCCTTAAAAACCCAAGCTCTCCCCTCCTTGGCCGTGACTCCCCTGGCCCATCTTCCAGGACCACAGGACCTCACCTGGGAGTTTCTCCCCCAGTAAACGCTTGGTTTGTACCGGCCCTTTGTCCTGTGCCTCTTTCGGTGTCTCCAAACGTTATAGAACTAAACCACAGATTCTACACCTGAGAAACTTAATTCTGGTGAGAGAATTACTGTATCAGAAATTTCATGCTGAAAAGTAGATAATGGTTCAGGCATTCCGGAGATGTTTCAATGGAGAGAGCCAGGATTGGATGGTAGATTGTGAAGAGCCATATGCATACAGAGAGCTAGAGCTTTTGGTTGTGTAGGCAGTAAAAAAAAATTGTTTCATTTGTAAAGATGACAGAAATAAATTTTGTTTATTTTTATGGCATTGTTTTAAGTATTCATTATTCTCTCTTTCTATAAATATTTATGTAACACCCACAAAATACCAGGCATTGTGCTAGGTTTGCAATATTTACAAATTATTTAGAGTAATTTAGCTTATATTTGGGATATCAGAGAGAATACAATGAGTAGACAGATAGATACATATTGTCATAGGAACTTTGAAATAAACTAAATAAGACAAAAGGCTGTCGTATACCCAGGACAGGAGTCAAGTTAAGTCCTGACTAGAGTGTTCAGGATTAGCTTTACTGGGAAGTTTGGTTTATGCTCAGCTCTAAATATAAGAAGACTTCAGCAGAAGCTAGAAGGCAGGGGTCGAGATGTTTGGAATACACTATATGGAAAAGTTACTTGGGTAAGAAGCAGTGTGGTATGGCATACCTGTAATCAGTTTCTGCTATAGTCTGGATTTTATTTCTGCTGATCTTTGAGCATTGCTCCTTGGGCATTTACTCTCATAAAACCTTTATTTTCTTACCTATAAGATGAAGCTGCTACTGCTTACTCACAAGGATTGTTGACAAATAAATATAAATGACTTGTTTTAAGGCCTGTGTCTTAGTGAGTTTAGGCTGCTATGATAAAAGTATCATAGATTGGGTGAATTAAACAACAGAAATATATTTCTTACAGTTCTGAGGGCCAGAAGGTCAATATCAAGATGCCAATGAATCACGTCCTAGTGAGGGTTCTCTCTGAATTGCAGATGGTTGCCTTTTTGCATGTACTCATGTGGCAGAGAGAGAGCTCTAGCTCTGGTCTTATCTTCTTATAAGGACACTAATCTCATCCATAAACCATCTATACCTAATTACCTCCAAAAGACCCCACTTTAAACATCATTACATTGGGGATAGGATTTCAATGTATTAATTCAGTAGGAAACACAAATATTTGGTCCATAGTGGCCTGGAATAGTGAGTTTTAAGTATAAAATATCAATTAGCTCACATCAAACCTCTACTAAAAAATCTCTGATGGTTCCTCATTTTTCTCAGAGTTAATGCCATAGTCCTTAACATGCTATACCCAGCATGGCCACTGTGGCCACTAGCAAATTCTAGATCACTTTAAGCCTTTGTCCTCTGTCTTCCTCTAAACAGAAGTGGTCTTTCACAGACTCTGCTGGCCAAAATGCCTCTCTGTCCGCTTCAAGTCTTTATTCAAGCCCATCCTTTCAATTAGACTTACATGGCCATTCTAATTATGTAGTAAGCTACTCTACAACCTGCCCTTTGATATCTCTGGCCCTATCCACATAGCATAGCACTTATTCATTCTAACATGGTTCTTAACCTCACATTTGTCATACTTATTGATAATTATTTGTCCACTTCCATTACTAGAATGTAAGTTTGAAAGAAAAAAAGTTCTGTATCTGTTTGGCTCACTGACATTTTTTATGCAGGTAGAACAATGACTATTGGGATTTATCTACTGACTAGATAAATGTCTGAGTGAATGAATGGTACATTGCTGCTAAAGTAGCTGTTGTTGAAAGGTGATTGTACTGGATTCTAGTCCAGGCAATATTTGTAGGACACTGGTGAAAATATAGGTATTATCTAGGAGCCCAGAACAGATATTTCCAAAATAATAATACCAATTTAATTATTTTGGAAATTAAGGATTTTCTTCCTATTTACCTATCTTGAGACCCTTCGCACACAGTAACTATTGTAAATCCAAATATAAACTATACATTTAAAATAATCAATTCAATTTGATATATTGAACTAGGCTTATGAGAAGATGAAGTATAGTTGTCTAATTAGAGAATTAATGTTGGAGGTAAATATTGCAGGGACGACCACCATTAGTCCCTGACCGACTATGGTATTTCATTATGCATTAATTACTCTGGGTGATTTGTGGTTGGAGACAGATCCCATGCATCATGGGAGATTTTCCATTATGCTAAGAGCTTTTGTGCAGCGGGAGACAATAGTTGAGCGAGGTGAAGGTTTTCTACAACTGAAATAGGATTAGGGACTCATCTTTAGAGGAAGGTGGTACATATTGTAGAGAAAGTAGATTTTCTATTCGGTGTCCACATTGTCATGCCAATATGAATAAAAGAAAGTGGCCTGACCCTGAAGTGGAAGAAAGTCAAAAGCAGGAGAATGTGCCTTTGGGATAAAGAAAGGCAATGGTAAAGTATTAGGGTAGACCCTGGGTCTTCATGAGAGAGAGACTGACTTTGAATACTGACTAGGTTACATGTGTGGACAGGCGTATAAGATTCAATCTCTCTGAGTCTCAACTTTCCAATCCATAGGAGGTTATATCTCAGACATTTTTGAGAGGTTCAGATGACATAGCATGTGTAGTATGCATTTGTCAAAACAAATGTTAGGGTTTACTCTCCCTCATCAGCAAAATGAGAAAATCCAACAATATATCTTTTTTTAACAATATTTTTAAATTTTATTTTATTTTAAAGATGTGGGGAACAATTCAGGATTAGGAATACAAGTGGTCATCGTACAGGTAAAGTTTGGACCTTCCTTTGTTCTCCCCTTTGCCTGGTTTGAGAGCAAGTACCCTTATTGATGTTGTGTCCTATCCCCATCCTGGCAGTTTCCCACTACTGCCAATCCCTTTCTTATACTATTATGGTAAATGTTCAGGGTCTGCTTATGAATGAGAACATATGGTACTCAGTTATTTGTTTCTGTGATAGATCACTGAGTATTACAGACTCTCAATCCATCTAAGTTGCAGCAAAGTCCATAATTTTGTCCTTCTTTATGGCTGTGTAATATTTCATTGTGTAAATGTACCACTTTGTTTTTATCCAGTCCAGTTTCATTGGGCAGCTTGGTTGGGTCCACGTTTTTGCTACTGTAAATAGTGTTGCAATAAACATGCGTGTGCAAGTATCTTTTTTGTAGAGTGATTTAAATTCCTCTGGGTATATTCCCAGAAGGGGGATTGCTGGATTGTATGGATGGTCAATTTCTAGTTCTTTAACAATTATGTATTAAGATACTATGCTTTGTAAAACATTCTCATTTCCTTTATCTCATACGTTTTTTGTAACTCATGAGGAATCTAGTATTTTCCCCATTTTTCAGAGTACAAAATTGAGTTACAGAGAGGTATAGATAGGGACATGTCCAAAATTACTAAGCACAGCTAGTTTGTTGGTCAAACCAGCTTTATGCCTGTAATCCCAGCACTTTGGGAGGCTGAGGCAAAAGGATTGCCTGAGCCTGGGGTTCAAGACCAGCCTGGGCAACTTGGCGAGACCTCGTCTCTACAATGAATAAAAAAATTAGCCAGACATGGTGGTGCATGTCTGTAGTTCCAGCTACTTGGAAGACTGAGGAAGAAGGATCACCTGAGTTTAACAGGTCAAGGCTGTGGTAGCCGTGAGTGTGCCACTGCACTCCAGCTCTGGTGGCACAGTGAGACTCTGACTTAAACAACAACTTTACAAGCTACCTATAGTAAGCACTCAGGAAAATTTAGCTACTATTTGTATTACTATGAGCAGGAAAATAATATCTACCAATGAAGATATCAGTTCCATAAATCAGTAATCACCCTTTGTACCAACAGTAACTACAACAGGCAACACCCAAACCCAGACACACAAACACAGAGGAAAAAAAGTAAGAAAATCCTCTGACTTGAGATGACTTTAGTACACATACATTCTAATTGTTTAGGGTAGGGCCAAGAGCTGCTTCTGTTTTCCTTATAATTGAGGTGGAAATAAGTTTAAGGAAAAATGGAATTTCAAGACCATTAAGTATTAAAATAGAAAACTGGATAAACTCAGCTGGATTGAATGAGAGACAATTTTCCAAATCTGAAATATGCTTTTGTTAATTAGTAATTCAACTTTTTGTCAACTTTTTTCAGGACTTGTGTTGAGGAAACATCATGTAATTTTGTAAATTTCAAATCATGAGCGTGAAAGACCTAAAATACACCATTAATTCTTGCTTATTGGGGTACAGGGAAGGTACAGAACAGGTACAAAGGTTTTGAAAACCAATTTGGCAAAAACCCATGCTATCCAATAAAACTAATTTGTCAGATAATTGTTTATAATAGCAAGCTAATAAAACTTCTCATAGCAATCTTAAACAGTGCATTTGATTGACATTTACTTTTTAATAAATTTAAAAACACACAAAATGTATATTTCAAAATAGGATATTTGGATGATATTAAAAATAAATGCATAAAGTGTTTCTAATGGCTTTACAAAATGTATTTTAAAACCAACTTGGAATAAAATGAGATTATTACATGGGTTATATAAATCTCAACTATTTAAAACTATTCATAAGGGGAAAAAATAACTTTGGCGGTGGCTCACCATGACAGCTGATTGTGGAAGACAGTTATTTTATAATTTTATTTTAAATTCTATAAGGAGTACGTAAGCTGTTTACAACTAGAAGAGAGAATATTATTTTAAAATAAGGCATCTCTAGAGGATGAAAAATAGAAGGACTGCATTTTTTTTCTCATGGAGTTAAAAGTAATTTCAGTTTCACTGGTTTAGTGCTTTGTGATCTAATGTTACCAACCCCAAGTCATGTCACTGAGGTTATAACACTCAGTTACATTATGGCAGCAAAGTCTCTGTGTCCCTCTGACTTCTTCATGAAAAAAGAAGCAAGCTGTTCACATCTGTCTTATCTTTTAATAATTGTATTTTAAATTATAGTTATTTGTCAAAAACTCTTAAACTTGTAGCTGTGGATCTGTAAGTTCCATGACCTGTCTCTTCTGGAAAGGGCTGATGTAATTAGAAAGGTTCCATTATCAATCATTCAACTAATGGCCTCTCTCTCTCTCGCTCTCTCTCTCTCTCTCTCTCTCTCTCTCTCTCTCTCTCTCGCTCTCTCTCTCTCTAACTCTGCTGTGGCTCTCTGGCTCTCTCATCAATTACTCTGAATATTTTAGACAAAAGATAAGACCAATTCTACCTCCTCTTGGCTACAATGTTGTCATTGCTGCTAATGGAATTTTAAATCTTCCCTTAGAAGGAAGTTTCCTAGGGAGACTTCTTTGCAACTGCCAATTAAGGGAGGCTAATTCTTGCACTCTCCATAGAATTAGCAATAGATTGTAACAAATGTGGCCAAAGGTAGCCCATTTGGAACAAAGCAATTTTCTCTGACATTTGACAGACTCTGAAGTTGGTTTTTATTCCTCAGATCTGGAGGACTCCTAGGTTCGGAAATGCTACTTACACGTTAAAGCGGTCTGTAAGGGAGCTGTCCCCTTATGTCCTGACAGTAGCAGATGCATTCTGTAGGAAATGAAGAGATTAGTAAGAGTTGATTTTTTTTTTCCTTTTTACCATATTTCTGCTTATTTTTCTTACAGGTAAAAATGACATTTTGAAAGGGTTTTTCATCTCTGCTGTCTGGCTTCCTTGCCTGAATTCAAAGGATCTTCCTATCCCAGGTGTTACTATATAGGAAAAGAATTTCAGGGCTGATCCACCCATCTTTCTATCTGGAAATTCACAATTAGATAGATTCTCACTAAACTCTTTCCATCATTCCTACTCATTGACAAACCTGATTTTAGTTTTTTAGGTGGTGATAGACTATGTAAGGACCAATATAGAGTCAATATAGCCAAAGAACTGCCATTTTAGCATTGCTTAACTTTGTCATGCTTTTCTAGCAGTTCACTTTGATTTACCCTCTAATCAAGGACAGAACTGGTTTCTCAGAGGTAGCTATTGCTACTTGTCATACAACCTCCTTCCCAGCTTGTTTTGTATTAATTAGCTTTTATTCCAAGTATTAGCCTCCAGCATAAGAAGCCAAGTTAACCTAATCATCCCTTTGTGACCTTTGTGACAGATCCCATCACCAAGGCAGCAGTCATGTGACTAACCCATCCCTCTGCCTACTGTCCATCACTTGATGTCAGTAGCTGTGTCTACCTGTCCCCTTCATGATGATGTGGAACAAGCCACCACTCAGTCAATCACCTTAGCAATCTGCTCCCTATCCAGGGGAAGATTTAAAGGCATTCAACATCAAGCAGGAATGTAATATAAACTGTCAAAAGAGAAAACCCCATTACTTTGTATCCTATCACCAGGGTTTGGGGATGAATGATAATCTTTTGCAGAGATTAGCATTTTTAATAAGAATACATCTCCTTTATGAGAGCAAATGCTAAATAATCCTTGAGGTTTCATGAATCATTTTTTTTTTAACTCTACATGGAGAAACAGCTGAGAGGTGGCAACAAACAAATTGCCAAAATATCTGAAGGCATGTCTGCTGGAAGCTACTATTGTCTATAGACTGTATAGTTAGCTCAGTGAATAACTTGGTTCTTCTGGCTAGACATATGAGATGAATTTTAGTTTTAGATCTCTAAAAAAAAACTCTAGATGAATGACAGACATTCATAAAAATAATATCTTACATTTATTGAATATTGGCTATGTATCAGCATCCTTATATGAATCCAGTACTCAGAGCAATCATCTGAAACAGAGACAATTACTTTATTAAGTTATATAAACCAGAAAATTGAGTCTCAAAGGGACAAAAATCTTGGCTTAGCCTCAGAGATAGGAGATAGTGAAATAAAGACGTAATCACTGGCCATCTAGCTCTAAAAGTTGCTGTGCACAATTAATACACTGTTGGAAGAATGCAATATGCTGCATGACTAGACTGCATTATCATGATCCTGCCTTCTGCATGCCAAAACCAAGGGTGGCATTCTAAGGGCAAAGCAGGGGAAAAGGCCCATTTTTTTCCCCTGACCAGTGAAGAGAATGACTTGATCAGACGTCTAGTTAAGACACCCTAACCTTAGGAGTTAATCTCCATTTCTCCAAAATTCTAGCATTTGGAGTTAATTTTAATGTCTACTGCCATTCTGGCTACCTTTTTATTTCTCTCTGCCTATTTTTAGTTGGTAAAACTTCTGTGAAACTTTTTAGGCAGGTGCTGTGCTATTATGAATTGGACATGTGAAAAACACAAGGGAGTATGAAGATGGGAGTTATTTGGAGGTTATTAATTAACCAAATATTTCCTAAGCACCTACTATATATGTACCAAATTAAAATGGAGAGAACAGTTAAAGATAAATATAGAATTAACATGATATACAGCCTTATCTTTAGAGGTTATAAAATCATTAGCAGCCGGGCTCGGTGGCTCAGCCTGTAATCCCGCGCCTTTGGGAGGCTGAGGTGAGTGGATTGCCTGAGCCCGCGGGTTCGAGACCTGCCTGGGCAGCGAGACCTCATCTCTACAATAAATCAAAAAATCAGCTGGGCGTGGTAGCGCATGCCTGTAATTCCGGCTACTTGGAAGGCTGAGGCGGAATGATCGCCGGAGCCCAGCAGGTCGAGGCTGCGGTGGCCGGGAGCGGCCACTGCACTCCAGTCTGGGTGACAGAGTGAGACTCCAACTCAAAAAACAAACAAACAAACAAACAAAAATCATTAGCAAAAGCAAACAAATGTATGTGAAAAAATGCTGATTATTCAGAGAGTGGCCTCCAGAGAAGACTCGTTTTGTCTATTTTTTCCCTTGTGCTTAGCTAATTTGTAGATATATGAACTTCTATTCATAAATTGCAGGAATCAAATAACTTTTAAAAATATATGAAATTAAGATGAATGATCAAACTAGGATATGACTAGACATCTTGATGGAGACTGTTTAAAACGCAGATTCCTGAACTCTGCCCCAGATCTCCTATGTCTAAAGTTTCGGAATTGGAGACTGTGAAATTGTATTTTAAAAATACAAACCCAGAAAGACTTCTGCTTCCAGGAAGATGGAACACAAAATACATGTACTTTTCTCTTATTTATCTTACTGAGTACAACTAAAAACCCTGGCCCACACTGTGTGTGTGTGTGTGTGTGTGTGTGTGTGTGTGTGTGTGTGTGTGTGTGTGTGTAGAATATAGAATATTCCGGAATGAAAAAGACAGATGAGGTAGAAAACTCAGGCTCTGAGGAGCAACAGTAATGAGGTCTCCTTTTTATTCTTTTTGCCTCTGAATCTCAGATTTATTGATGAAGAAAATGGCAACCCAGAAATACCAACAGATGAAGACAAAGCCACAGAAAAATTATGCTCTTCTAGCCAAAGGACTAGGAAATGTGCAGCATTGCAGACAGAAGGGTTTTAGACAAAAACTGCTTTATTTTTGCCAAACATCACAGAATCATAGCTTCTCCCCTCCCCTGTTCCTCCTTGCCACCCCCTCCCCCCCGCCAGGTATACCCACACCAGCAAAGGGCAAATAGGAGCCTAGATTCCTCTCATTCCAGATTGTAATGAGATGGCTCCAAAACCCCACTGGAGTGGTTTCAGAGGAAGACAAGAAGAGACTGGGATAATGAGTCCCACTTTGTGGTACCAGGGAGACTATGTGAGAGAGTCTGAACATCTGTCCTCATTGGTCAGTAACAAGACCGAATCCTCTCTTTCCCTAGCAAGCTTCAACACAAGCCAGATAAAGCAGAACAATTAAGAAAGTTCCAGAGTCTCATAACTAACATAATATTTAAAATGTCCAAGTTGCAACTGAAAATCACTCATTATAATGAAGTCCAGAAATATCTCAAAGTAAATGAAAAAAAAATCAATAGATGATCCAGTAAATTTAATAGTGGCTAAAAATAAAATTATTAAAAATATTAAAATAAGCCAAAGGAAAAAGAGAAATAGAGAACAGATAATAATTTTAAAAAACTGAATAAACAAGCCGGGCTTGGTGGCTCAGCCTGTAATCCCGCGCCTTTGGGAGGCTGAGGTGAGCGGATTGCCTGAGCCCACGGGTTCGAGACCCGCCTGGGCAGCGAGACCTCATCTCTACAATAAATCAAAAAATCAGCCGGGCGTGGTAGCACATGCCTGTAATTCCGGCTACTCGGAAGGCTGAGGGGGAAGGATCACCGGAGCCCAGCAGGTCGAGGCTGCAGTGGCCGGGAGCGGCCACTGTACTCCAGTCTGGGTGACAGAGTGAGACACCAACTCAAAAAAAAAAAAAAAAAACTGAATAAACAGAAAAAAAGCCAGATGTTAGCACTGGCTTATAAATGGCATTAGATATATATGATCTAAGTACACCAACTAAAAACAGAATCTGAGAGTGAATTAAAACACAAGATCTAATTAAAACACAAGATGTTGTCTCCAACAAACTCAATTTAAATATGACAATATGGGCAGGCCAAAAATTAAAAACATAAACAAGGAAATAAATATCATAAAAGTACTATATGAAAGAAAGCAAGGATAGCTATATGAGCCCTCCCAAAACAAACAAACAAAAAAACCTCGGCATTGTCTTTTGGAGGACAGGCCCCCTGTAGTACACTCAAAGTTGATCCTTTGAAGCAAATGGTCCACCAAAGTTTTTATCTGTAAGTTTTGAGAAGATTGCATCATAATTTGCAGAAGAAACATCCCAAGTTATGACCAACAGGTGACTGGTTCTTCCACCATGACAATGCACCCGCCCACACCCCACTGAGTGTTCAGCAGTTTTTGACCAAAACCAGCATGCCTCCCGCCCTCACCCATCCCCACATTCTTGCTCTGAGTACCTTCTTTATTTGTTTCCCCAGATGAGAAAAGTCCTCAAAGGGAAATGATTTGCCGATGTGGAAGAGGTGAAACAAAAAAAATGGCAGAAGTGCTAAAAGGCATCAAAATTGACGAGCTCAAAAACGGTTTTGAGCAGTGGAAAAGCATTTCAAAGGGTGTGTTGCATCAAATGGAGAGAACTTTGAAGATGACTGATGTTTACACAAGTAAGAATAAATACAAATTTTTAAAAATAAATTTTAGACTTTTTGAGCC
The DNA here is from genome assembly GCA_027257055.1 of Cephalopachus bancanus. NCBI lineage: Eukaryota > Metazoa > Chordata > Mammalia > Primates > Tarsiidae > Cephalopachus > Cephalopachus bancanus. Next base: position 223,864 of record JAPVLO010000072.1, read on the forward strand.
TTCCCTCATATTAATAAACTGTTGTCAGAGCAAAACATGTCACCAGAGACTGAGAGAAATATTATATAATGATAGTATACAATGACAAGAAGGTCAAACAAACTAGGAATATACCAACCCTGAGAATGCACAAAAGCACATATATGAAACAAAATGAGATAAAACTGAGAGAAGAAATAAATTTATATTTTGTATTCAAATTTTATATTTATAGTTCATATTTCAATTTTTATATTTATACTTAGAGATTTTAACACCCCTCCCTGAACAATTAATAGAACAACTAGACAAAAAGTTATCAAGAATGTAGATCAACTCATAAAAATTGTCAACCAGCAAGATCTATATGGCATTTATAGAAACTTCACATAGCAACAGAAAATACATTGCTTCAGTACACATAAGATATATATCTGGATTAGCCATTTCCTGGAACACAAAGCGAAATCTGACAAAGCTAAATAAATGGAAATCATTTCTGATATTATTGGAATCAAACTAGAAAGCAACCACAGAGATATAGGGAAAAACCCAAAGTAATTGGAAACTGAATAAAACACTTCTAAATATTTAATGATTTGAAGATGAAGTCAAGGAAATTTTCAAAAAATGACTTTGTTAAAAATAAAAATACAAAAACTTGACAATTTAGATTAAATGGACTAATAGAGAAACAGGTATTGCTATAACTCATCCAATATAAAATAGATAGCTATAAAAGAGTTATAACTACAAAGTGTCTTAATCTCTTCCCAATGCTGTAACCAAACACCTGAGACTGGGTAATTTGTAAAGCACAGAAATGGATTTCCCACAGTTCTGGAGCTGGGAAGTAAAAGATCAAAGTGCAACAGATTCAGTCTCTGGTTAGGTCTTGGTGTGCTTCTGAGATGGCACCTTGTTGTTGCATCCTCATGCGAGGATGAATGCTGTGTCTTCATGGGACAGAAGGTAGAGAGGCAAAAGGGTGTACCTACTTCCTTCCAGACCTTCTATAAGGTCACTAATCCTATCTATGATGAAGAAGTCCTGTCATGGCCTAATCACCTCATAAAGGCCTCATCTCTGAATACTTTTGCATTGAGGGTTAAGTTTCAACATAATTTTTTAGAGGGGAAAAGCATTCAAAGTATGCAGCATGAAGGAAATTAAATTCATAATGAGCAAATTCCTCAAAGAGAAACTTTCAGACGCATACAGTTTAACTGTAGAATCCTGTGAAACATTTACAAAAAATTAACACCAATTTTACATAATTTCTGCCAGAAATGAAAGAGAATGTGACAACTTCCAATTTTGTATGAAGGTACTATTACCCTATACCAAAACCAAACAAATATAATATAAAACTACACAAATATAATACAAAAAGACCAATATTGCTCACATATATTGCCACAAAAATTCTTAACACGATATTAGCATTTTATTTTTGCAATGGATTTTCACAAACATGTTGCCCAGGTGACACATTTATTTATTCATTCATTTACTTGATACAGATTTATTGGTTACTTACTATATGAGTAATTGTTGGAATTGTTTAAGCAAGAAAATAAAGTGATATAGTTCAATAGTTTGTATCTTTAGAGTCAGAGTTGTACCATCAAAACTGACAAAGAGTTCGAGTGGAATTAAGAGCTAAGAAAGTGAAGAGAAGCCTCTTTAAGTCTTGAGAACCAATGGTAGAAATAATAGAATTTCTTTTTTCTGGTAGATAATTGATTTTTACAGTAGCTTAGCATTAGTGAGTATTTTGGTTATCTATTTACTGGTGAACACACTGCCTCAAAATTTTTACTGTGAAATGACAATTTTGTTCATATCTGTCCTATAATATCTAGGATTTAATAAGGGGAAACTCAAAAGCTGGGGATTTGAGTTATCTGAGAACATTCTCACTTATATGTTTGATAATTCATCTGGCGGTGAACTCACTTGTTTGCTGGACTCTATGTGGTCTCCCAAATGAGTTAGTTTGGGATTTCTCATATCATGGAGGCCTGAAAAATGAAACATTATCACATTCCTTTATTCTGTTGGTAAATCAGTCACAGAGCCCAGATGCAAGGGGAAGGAAACCACAACCCATGTTCTTAGGAAAGATTGTCAGAGTTTTGAGGTCACATGTTAAAATGGCCACAGTCATCCTTCTGGTCATAGATGATGAACATTCCTTCCAAATGCAAAATAAGCTCTTTTTCTACCAAGAACCTCAAAAATTCCATCTCATTAGAGTATCGGCCTTAGGTTTAAGTTTGGATCACTTCCTATAGCTCAAGTCCAGAGAAAAACAAAACTCCTTTGACATTTATTGTTAAAGGATCTTACAGTAATGTTTAAACCCGCCACATCGAGATGAAAAATATGTAAAGTTGAAATAATTTACACATTGTGTGAACCAGTATCCACTGGCAACTCTCCATTTCACTTTTTGGTGCACCATATCTGTTGCTGAGTAATTACACTCATGAACTATCAAATGATAGTTACAACCATGACTGGTCTTGGCCCTATAAAGATGACCTGGATAATTTGGGTAAAGTTTATAGCACCTGTCTTGTTTATCTGTTGGGTCCAAATGCAACTCTCCCAGATGCCTAGAGAGTGAGAGTTTCTCATCTTGGGTCCTATAATTCACAGGTGATCATGCCTACCTATCTCTTTAGGACAGTGCTAGTTTACATCTGTTGTCCTAGTGTGAACATGAATAATATCCCTTATCTTTCTTAAAACTCCAGTTTAGATGACAAATGCTGTGGTTATCTCATTGAATAGGATCCCTTGAAGAATATTTTAATAAATTGGCAGTTGTGGCTTCCTTTTTATCTCAGTAGAAGCACAGGGATCTTAAGGACAGAGGCCATATCCAATCCTTTCTGATTTCTTCAAATATCTTTATTTTTATATCAAATATTAAATTATTTACTAGGGTTCAGATTCCACTTGCTGTAAGTGCCTTGAGGCCAGGGGTTGTGTCTTAGTAGTTTCTGTACACACAGCACCTCTCATTGTGCTCATCTGAGTCAAAAACCAGTAAAATTCAGTGAATGACTTTTCTTCTTCACTTTTTGAGACTACAATTAAGTCTCAGGAAATAAATGTCTGTGCTATGTGTAGCCATTTGATCAGGTACTAAATGTTCCTCTTTGGACAAGAACATTCACAGTCAGCCATAACAAGTTCTCCTTAAGGAAAAGAACATAATCTCCCTGAGAAATTCGAATTCAGCTTTTTAATCACTTTACAGCAGAGGCAGTCCTTGCCTGAGATTTTCTTTTTAATGATTTATTAATGCAGTCAGCATCTGACAGTTTGAGTATTTTAATTTTGCTTGATCTAAATGCTACTTTTGACACCGTTGATTATAACATCCTTCTGGATCACTTTGAATATTTTGTCAGTTTAGCTGAATTGACTTTGAGTGAGTTTCGCTCATGTTTGCTCAACAGCAATCCCCTTCCTGACAAAGGTTTCTTTCCTTCTACTGCACTGACATAATATGTGGGACTTCATTGGAGAAGCCTGGATTCATGCAACTTTCCAAACAGCCTCTCCAGACAGGGTTGCAGCCCTCTAAAGAAGAAGAAAGTTGGAAAGAAAAGAAAGCAATGTTTGACATCAGAATTGAGACATTCAAATTCGGCATCCATGTGACAAATTGCATTACTGCTCAACTTCTTTTGTTCCAACTCTGTAAGTAGAGATAATTAAAGCTATCTCATATTGTTTTCATAAAGATTTTCAGAGCACCTAAGACATCATACTAGCCCTTGTTTGAGGCCACCATCCTAGAATGACTTAATAAGAAGCTCCTGTAAAAAGTGATACCTACTGACTCGACATTAAGGTGGCAGTGCCCATGAAGCAAGGATAGAAATTAAGTGACTCTAAATTTTAAAATCTTGACACCTTCTATTTCTATTTTTTCTTTTGTTCTGTTAACAATGTTTGAAAAATATATTCAAACATGTCTGCCTCTTAGGGTGGATTATAGATTTCTATTAAGGCAAAGAGTTTTCAATCCTTTAACTTTGCATTTCCTTATGACTTGATTATAATTTATGATCTAAGTCAGGATAGGACAGTTTTGTGAAGCAAAGCAGTGATAGTAATAATTATTCCAAGATGGTAAGTCAAAATCCAGGAATGTCCTAGACAGACTGATATAAATATCCTACCTATAAACCCTTGCACAAACATATTCACCTAAGAAACAATAAATCACTAACAAATTAAAAATTTACAGGTCAATTCATCATAAATTAGAAGTAAAATTTTCAAATTCAGACTTGCACACTACTGAGCTATTTCTAATCTTGAATTCTCTGTATGTATGACTAGCGTTAAAAAAATCCATCATTCAAAACAGCATCATGTCTTTGGATTTCTTTCTTTCTCAATATTCACATCTCCAGGGCTACCAAATTTGTTTGACCCTCTGTCCTAAATCCCTGAAAGTCTGTTTCCTTTTCATCTTCCTCATGAATGTGAACTTTGTATAATTTTAATTTGAATATCACAAAAGTTTTCGAAGTGAAATTATTACTCTTTCCCTTTGTCCAAAAAATACGTATTCTGTTTAATTAATTACAGATATTAATTAATCCAGATGTCATTTTTAGAATTCCATATTTTAAAAAATATTTAGCCAGGCATGGTGGTGTGTGCCTGTAGTTCCTGCTACTTGGAAGGTTGAGGTGGAAGGATTGCCTGAGCCCAGCAGGTTGATACTGCAGTTGCTGTGAGCATGCCATTGCACTCTAGCCTAGGTGACAGAGTGAGACTCCAAATCAAATAAATAAATAAGAATTAAAAACAAAAAAATCTTAATAATGACCCATTGATTTTTATTGAAAAGCTCAGTCCTAAAACCCTTTCAGTTGCCTGTCTGAACTTAACATGCAATTGAATCCCCACAGCTTATTTCATATTCCCTATGCACAATTGTAGATCCCCTTAATATCTTATGTTTCCTTGGATTTTTTTAAAAGCCAACTCAATCTTTTTCCACTTCCTGAAATTATCTTCCTTCTTCTCTTCTTTACTTGAAGAATTTTTAGTTTTTATTCCAACTGCAATTCATTTGGTACAGTTTCATAAGCTTCCCCCTTAGGAAGAACTGGGAACCACAGCCTTTAAGACTGAAAAAACACTTCATCCATATTTCTAAAGGAACAGAGTGATGACTTTTAATGCCCATCTCTGCATTAGAGTGTGATCTTTGTGAACAATAATTTTTTTTTACCTCTATATTGCCAACTTCTTGAAAATATTTTGTAGGTGTTGAATATCTGAGTGTGGAGAAAAAAAAAATGAGAAAAAAAAAGAAGAGGTATTACATCTTCACGGTTTCTGTGCATCTTTTCAACATCGTGACACTCAGCACAGTTAATATTGCTGCTGGTGGTGATGAATAAAAGTCTTATAATGTTATTATTATTGCCCTAATTAACAGCAACTTGAAAAAATTTCATTTGTTGATCTCTGATTATGGTCCAAACACCATGCTAGCCTATATGTGATGAGTATCTTCTTTTTACCTATCATTCTTATGAGTGGGAGGATGATAATAACAATTATAATAATATAGCTTTTGAAGAATTTACTATGTGCTAGGCACTGTTCTAAATTAAGCACTTTATAATTAATTGGTTTTAACTTTTTAGAAAAGAGAAAATGTTAAAAAGAATATTATCCAGAGACACATGAGGATTAAGAGGTGAAATTACAACTCAATTCTGGGAAGACTGATCCTGCTATCTATGCTTTTAATAGCATTATTATTCTAGAACAGGCCAAAGCCCCTTTGACATAAAGCTGATAAAAAGAAATTGACCAACAAGTAAATAAAACACATATTTCAGAAAATGTAATAATTCAGAAAGTGATTTTGTTTTCAGAGAACAACACAAGGAGATAGAAAGTGATGGGCAGGGAAGCCTGGGCATATAGGTCATAGAGGAGACGTGACCTAAAAGACAATGGAACAGTCATCCTGAAATGGGTCGACCACCTTCCTGCTGGAGGAAACAGCAAGGACCAGTATATCTGGGCTCTCATGATTATGAAAGGTTTAAGGAACAGAAAGAAAACCTGTGCATCTCAAACACAGTGAGCAGGGTGGAGAGTCTTAGAAACAGGCCAGAGCAGAGGCAAGAGGAAAAAGCCTTCGTCTAGTGAGTGCTTGTTTTTTAATGTCTAGTGCAATGGGAAGAAAATGTAAGGTTTAAAGACAGGTATAAAGCAACCAAGTTAGAATTAAAAAAAAAAAACACTCTAGCTGTTGTGTGGGGAATGAATTTCAGGGTAAAGACCAGAACTAGAAAGGCCAGATAGGACTCCATTGCAGAAGTCCAGCCTTATAATGATTGTGGCTTTGAACTAGAGTTGTAACAGCATGGATGGAAATAAACACGGATCATACTTAAAGTTACACAACTCATCTCGCCATAACTTTGTGAGGTAGCCTAATCATGCCTATTTTAAATATGAGGAAACTGGGGCTTAAAGTGATTTAGCATGTTAACCAAAGCTAATTCCTAATCAATATCCTGTTACTTAAGCTGAATAGGGATTTTAACCTTGATCTGTCTTGCTCCAAAGCTTGTGCCCTTGAAATTTTGACATTTCTTGGAGAAGACAAGAGTCTCTCAGGGACTCAGAAGACCCTGAAGCTGATATGACTGATGAAAACACTGGCAATGAAGACTGGGGGTGCAAAGTAGTATCCAAAGAATATTAAAACAAAACAAAAAACGATGTGTAGCTAAAGAAATTCCTAATGAAGGAAGCATGGTTCATATGGGCAGTGATCAGAAGTGGGCTTTGGTTTTAATTATGGTAATATTACCAGGCCTGACGTGATGCCTTCTTGTGCTTATACTCATTGGGAACTGGAATGACCTCAATGATGGCAGATGCAGGTGGTGTTTTGCAGCCTGGGCTAGTAAGTATGTATACAGACATCATTAAAAAACTAAAAGTGAAGTGTTAAAGAAGAGGATGATTTCATATACTATCACCAGGACAAAAGAGCAGTTTTGGTATAATTTTTGGAACACAGGATAATAGATCCAGTGTGTCATAAGGGAACTCAGGGATGAAGTTCAACTTCTAGACCCTAGGTTTGAAATAACCACTAATGAAATATCAGCATATGTGGGATATGTGGAGCATAACGTACAGATACATGGAAAGAGAGGTTAACTCAAGTGTGGGGATTTAACTACCAAGGAATAATGAAATATTATCAAATAATTGGCAGGTGTTAAAGCTGTTTCAAAGCTTTTATCCTACTTCCTATACATTGTTTCAATTACATGTAAGAGACATGTACCTTTTATTATTCTGTTCCATGGAACAGGAAATTGCGGTTTAGAGAGGTTAAGTATTTCACCCAAGGTCATCACTAGGGAGCTGAACTCGTACCTATGGAATCTTGCAGCCTGTGTCTTTAACACTTTGCAAGTCTGAAATCAAGAGAAGGATATTTCTTAAACAGGCAACACTGTAGGTCACAGTAAAAGACAAAGTCTTACTAGGTGCTTTTAGCTTCACTTAGAAACTTCACCTTGCATCCATTAACAGATATTGAGCTAGATGTTTCATAATCATACATTTTTGTCTATTTTCTCAGATTTCTTCAAGATTATTTCATAATCTGAAGCAACATTTAAAAGCAATTTCATGAGTAGTCTTGTGTTTAGAGTGCTGGAAAAAAGGTGAAGAATCAGGAATAGATGATATAATTCCCTGATCTCTAATAGACACTGAATTAGTAGACAATTTGATTAGCATTTAATTTAATGAAAGTCTTTATTCTTACTCTCAGGAGTTATGGAAACTGGGCATATTTTCTTCCCTTTGAAACTTAATTTGATTATCTGTAAAATAAGGTTGAGAAAATACATGACGGCTAATTCTTTAAATCACTATACTTTTATATAAAAAAGGAAAGTATCACTAATTTAAAACTAAATGATTTTATGAGAAGATAAGGTAAAGTAGAGTATAATATTATTTACTTTTTAAAAATCATGTGACTACAATCAACTGCACAAAACATATATTTGAATACAATATTTACTCTCATTTCGATGATACAAATCTACTCCTCCTGCTACATTTATGAATGGTAGTGTCATTCATTTAGTTGTCCAGTTTCAAGTCTTACCGAGTATCACCATATCTGATTAACGTTCAGACTCTGTGGAGTATAGTTCCTTAATGCATTGATTTCTCTATTGAAAGACTTGCCATTTCTCACCTGAGTTACTATGAATAATATAATCTCCATCAGCCCCTGCTTTACATGTTGATTTCCTCAATTCTCCCTCCGTATATATGCCAAACTAGTAAATTAAAACAAATATCCAATACCAACTTAGTTTTGTTGAAAATCCTTTAATGTCTCCCAATTACTTTCAGAGAAAAAGTTTCAACTTCCTTTCTTAATATGGAAAGCTCTTCACAATTTATGTGATTTAGTCTGTATCACTTCAAGCAACACCTTCTGCCACTCTCTACTTCGCATGGATTATTGCAGCCAGGAGAAGTGATTTAAAATCCCCTGAAAATAGTATATTGATAAAACTATGTCTTCTGAATAATTGTTCCTCTTGCTTAAAATATGATTTCTCCTTTCCTAACCTTTACAATCTCATGACCAGCCTTTGTATTGCTATTTGTTTATTGTGATTCAGTCCAAACCATTTTTTCTTTCTAAAATCTCCTCTTCTTCAGCCTCCTACTCTCAGATCTCTGAGCCCCTTTTGCATGTTGATGATGTTTTAGTGCTCTTATATCTTACCTCTACCACAGAAATGACCACATATTACTATTATTGTCAATTTGCTTGTTAGCCCAACAGTAAACTTCATGACTGTTAGTTATTTTTAATGCCATTAAGCTGTGTACCCTCAGGACTGGTAGAGAGAAGATACATAAACATGTTTTGAGTAAATGAGTGTCTAAATTCCTGCTCTTTCACTTGTAAGGAAAGTCCATACAATGGGTTCAAGACACAAAGGTTTGTGTGTTCACGTGGCAATCTGCGCATAAAATTGTTGTGACAAGTAATGTATAACCACTTTTGCCATTCACCATTTCTAGAATCCTAGCAATTACTTGTCAATGGGTAAGATAGTGCTGTGCTTTGTATAGTTGTCTCATAGATAGGTACTGTATTGATAAAATGGATGATATCACAGTCTATAACGAATAGCAACATTATTGCTTACACAAACAAATAATCTGGGTTTGGTTTAGTTGTTAAATTTTAGAAATGTCATAGTATTTATGATAGCTAAATAATTTAAGTTCTGCAACAATAATCATCACTTTCTTCCTTATTTAACTGGGTAAAAACACGGTCATCTAAACACCTGAAACGTGAAAATACCTGATTATGAGAACCACTGCCTGAAGCTTATTTCAGTTCTCTTATGTTTTCATTTTTATCCTTTAAATTATTTAGTCATCAAGCCAGCCAATGTCAACAGATTGAAAAGGATGCTATTTAGTTTCATGAGCAATCACAACATCTTTATCTATGCAAAGTAAGATAATAAGGATAATTAGGTCTTATTCCTGAAGGCTCAAAGCAAGTCTCTGTGAGTAGCAGAAAGGTCATTCTCCCATCTTTCATCTCCACCTGGATGTACAATGCAATTCTGATGGTTCAAAGCATTTCAAGGAGGACAAGAACTCTAACTTCTTTTGATATAAAATAGGCATATGGATTGCAATGGGTCATTTGGCATATTTTGTAACATTTTGTAAGATTTTATTTTTACATTCTCATATAAGAAAAAGGAAGCAGAACACAAATATTTTACAATTTTCTGTTAAATACTTTATAGATGCTTTAATATACAACAATTGATATGGTTACCACTGTTATCTCTACTACACAAATGAAGAAATGATGCTCTGAGAAGTTGAATAAGTCCCACTGCCCCTGTTTTTAAAAATTAGTCTCAAGAAGTGTATATACTAACCTTGCCATGTAGAAGTGTTTGCCAATATTCAAATATTCTATCAGGAGTAACAAGGATTGAACACAGGTATTTTGGAACATAAAGTTGGGATATATCAAACTTGTGGCTTTTATTCTTGTAGCACACTTTTATTTAGAAAACGTATAGTAGGCACTGTTCTGGGTGAACAGGAGGGTAAGCTCTTTATCTTAAATAGAAAATAACATAGAAAGCAATACATGTGTAATCTAACATCTGCTGGAGTAGAGGGATGATAGAGCTGCTAGGAAAGCATATATAGGACACCTAGCGGACATGCTAAAAGGACAGGGCCTGGGGCCTGGGGATTACTTAAAAGAAGATAGAAATATCACCTGAAAGGAAAATATTAGAGGAAAAGCAAAACAGAGATGACAGACCCCATAGGTCACAGATTAAAGGACTTCATACAAATAAGGGGCCCAGGTATTATAATGATGGGTGTGAGACCAAGGAAAGTGGTGGATGAGAACAGGCATACAGAGAAATAGAATATTGCAGTGAAGGAGTGCAAGAATCATGTGGGCCCTTCCCCCAAAATGATGAATATTTGGAGAAATTTATAACGGGGACCCTGAAGAAGTTTTCTATACCATGCTAGTGTGGGTTTTTTACATGTAGTCTTGTACATTTAATGGATTGAGAGTGAGGGATACAACAAAGGGTACTCAAGGGAAGTACAAAAGAGAAAAATTTCCTGAAACTCATGAAATTAAAAAAAAAAACACTCACTGTTTTCATTGCAAAATGGTTATACTATTTATTGAACACTTACTATGTGTTAGTCTTCATTCTCTACCAATATTTTTCTGATTTAATGTTTAATATCTTCAGAAGATATTATCACATTCTAAAGATTAGGAGACTTGAAAAGCTTAGGGAATTTGGCCAAAGTCTTAAAAATAGTAGGTAAAAGAGCCAGCATTAAAATATTTGATGACTTCCGGCAAGATGGCAACAGGGCAGCCTGATCTATGGAATCCTCTGCAAAGGAGAATGCAGAGGGTCTCTGGCTCTCTCCCCGGGGGCTGCGGAACCCAACATCGCAGCCTGCTCTTCACACGGAGCTCGGCCGTTGCCACCACTGGGGCATTGCAGCAGTCTGGACAACCACTGCAGTGTAGACACAGCAGCCGCCGGCGCCGCCAGCACTGCTGCCGCGGCCTCCATGGTGGCTATAGCACATCGCGCCATCCATGCCTGAGGCGATCCACGACTTCAGTCCTTGAAGCCCCTGCAGGCTAGATCTGCTGGGATCGCTACCACCTCTTCTGTGAATGTGACATCCTACCTGCCGTGGATCTCCTCCTGTGTGCCCAGAGGCAGGCTTCCATCTCCAGTCTCTCCCCGGTTCCTGTCCGGCCCCACCCCCTCTGGGGCGAGCAGCTGAGATAGCACCACCTGCTGGCAATTCAAGGTAACAATACCGAAATGGGAGAAACAAGCTTGAAAACCAGACACAGGCCAGATTTGAGTGGTGGACGGAGGGTGATCTGAACTGTCCTTCACAGCAGGCCAGGGGCAACTGACCCTAACTGCGAACTAATTTACTAGCTTGAAAAGACAACTAAAAATCAGAGCTGAAAGGACACTGGACTTAAACAAAAAGTCTCAGAGTGTGCTCAATTGGTTCTGTTAGTTTAATGACTTCTATTCCTACTATTTTGTTCCTTTTTTCTTCTTTTTTTCTGCTTCCTTTTCTTCTCTTTTCTCCTCTCTGTAAACTGTATCTTTGTATAGAGGAACATCACACCAATAAGGTGGTTGGTTAGCTTGTATGTTAGCATCATTGTATGTATGGGAGCTGGTTTGTCTGTAGCTGTGGTCTATTGTTTTTATCTGTTTCAGTATAGGTCTCTCTCTCCATTTGTTGGTACACTCATTTGTTTCCCCCTTACTCCCCTATCTTTCCACCCCCCTTTTCCCCCCACTGTCTACTCCATTCTCTTCCCTCTGCTAACCACATTTTATTTCAGGGAGTAAACCTACAACCCCACTGCACACACAGATTCCAAGGCAGTGGGAAGTGGGTTTCAGATTATCCATACACCTGTCGGAAATTCCAGGACCTGCAGATAGATTGTGAATCACAGCTCCCCCCTTAAGGAAATCTCAAAACTGCAAAAAGGACCACCCCCAACCTACAGTGCAACTCCAGAATTGAAAAAAGTAAGAGGACATACATAAAGAATTGGAGATTGAACAAACAGAAATAAAACCAATCCCTCTACCCCTGAATAACAGAATTAAAGAAGACGGTGGAGTGGATGGAAGGAAAATGTAGAGGGGGGGAAAAACTGCACAAATGAAGAAAAACCAAAAGAAGAATATAGGTCTCACACAGAACCCAGGGAGATCAGATACTGAGAAAACAGATTCTGGAACACAAACAATGAAGAGCCCCAGAATGACTGGTCACATGCAACAAATCCAGACATCAAGACATTAATAGAGAGAATTAAAAAAATTGAGGAGAGACAAGAGGAAAATAGGAAGGAGCTGATGTCAGAAATAACAGCAGTAGAGAATAATGTGATGGAAATAAATAACAAACTAATAAGCATGGAAAGCAGAATTAGCTAAGCAGAAGAAAGAATCTCAGAGCTCAAAGACCAAAACACACAGAACTGACCCAAACTGTCAAAAGCATGGAATAGAAGCTCAAAACAACAGAACAAAACCTTCAAGAGATGAATTATCACTTCAAGAGACTGAACCTAAGAGTAATTGGCCTTCCTGAGGCAGAGAGAGAAACAGAGGCCACATTGGAACAAACATTTCATGAAATAATTCAAGAAAACTTCCCTCATCTCATCAAGGATGAAAACATTCAAACACAAGAGATTCAGAGAACCCCTGCAAGATAACAAATGAGATGAGCAACTCCCAGACATATAATAATTTGTCTAAACAAGGTAGGTATAAAAGAAAAATCCTAAAGGCTGCAAGAGAAAAAGGTCAAACTACATACCAGGGAAGACCAATTAGAATAGCAGCAGATTTATCCACAGAAACCCTCCAGGCTAGGAGAACTTGGAGCCCTATCTTCAAAGTTCTAAAAGATAAACAATTTCAACTGAGAATAACCTACCCAGCCAACCTAAGCTTCATCAGTGAGGGAGAATTGAAATATTTCCCAGATATCCAATCCCTAAGAACCTACGCTGCCACAAGACCACCTCTACAAGGAACACTTAAGAAAGTATTGAACACAGAAGGAAAGGAAAAAAGAGCAACAACGTTCTTCACAAGAGTACAGGCAAAAGATTAAAAACACACATGATCCAACTCTAAAACCAAAAGAAAGACAACACACAAACAGGAAGAAAAACAACTCTGTCAGAACATTATGATAGGGATCAACTCTTACATTTCAATAATTACTTTGAATGTGAATGAACTAAATGCACCACTGAAAAGACATAGAATGGCAAAATGGATAAAATATCACCAGGTAACAATCTATTGCCTTCAAGAGACTCACCTCACTAGAAAGGACACTCACAGACTCAAAGTAGGAGGATGGGAAACAAATTTTCAGGCAAATGGAACACAAAAGAAAGGAGGAGTCATAATCTTAATCTCAGACAAAATACCCTTTAAACTATCAAAAATTAAAAAAGATACAGAAGGCCACTACATAATGATAAAAGTTTCAATCCATCAACAAGAAATATCCTTCCTAATCATATATGCATGAAACATAGGAGCACCAATTTTCATAAACAGCTCCTAGGTAAACTAAAAACAGATATCGACTGCAATACCATCATAGCTGGGGACTTCAATACCCACTCACAACCCTAGACAGATCATTAGGACAAAAAATCAGCAACGAGATCCAAAAACTCAATGTGACTTGTGATCAAATGAACTTAATTGATACCTACAGAACCTTCCATCCAAAGACCACAGAATACATATTCTACTCATCACCACATGGAACGTCCTATAAGATCAACCACATACTTGGCCATAAATCAAGCATAAGCAAATTTAAAAGGACTGAAATCCTACCATGCACCTTCTTGGACCACAGTGGAATGAAAATAAACATTAACACCAACGAGGTCCCCCCAAAGCCCACAAAGACATGGACACTAAACAGCATGATGCTAAACAACTCCTGGATCAATGATGAAATCAAAATAGAGATTAAAAGATACATGGAAACAAATGAAAATGAAGAAAAATCTTACCAAAATCTCTGGGACGCCATGAAAGCTTTAGTGAGAGGGGAATTTATATCCCTACAAATGCACATGAAGAAAATGGAAAGATCAAAAATTAACAGCCTAAGAAACCACCTAAAAAAGCTGGAAAAAAAAGACCACAAAAACCCTAATTTCAGCAGAAGCATCCAGATCACCAAAATAAAAGCAAAAATCCAGGACACAGAAGACAAAAAGATAATACAAAAAATCAATGAAACAAAAAGCTGGTTCTTTGAAAGGATAAACAAGATTGATGGTCCCCTAGCTAGAATGACCAAGAAAAAGAGAGAGAAAGCCCAAAAAACACAATCAGAAACACAAAAGATGAAGTCACATCTGATTCTGAAGAAATACAAAAGATCATTAGGGACTACTATGTACACTTGTATGGAAACAAACTTGAAAACTTTTCGGAAATGGAGAACTTTCTGGCATCACACAACCTGCTTAGATTGAAACAAGAAGAAATTGAGACCCTAAATAGACCAATAACAATCAAGGAAATTGACTACGTAATAACAAAACTACCTCCAAAAAAGCCCTGGATCAGATGGCTTTCCAGCAGAATTCTATAAGACATTTAAGGAGGAGCTTATACCAATCCTACTGAAGGTATTCCAGGTGATTGAGAAAGACGGAACTCTCCCCAAATCATTTTACAAAGCCAACATCACATTGATACCCAAACCAGGTAAAGACTCAACAAAGAAAGAGAATTACAGGCCAATATCTTTGATGAACATAGATGCTAAAATTCTCAACAAGATCCTAGCGAACCGGATTCAACAACACACCTCAAAAATCATCCATCATGACCAAGTAGGCTTCATACCTGGGATGCAAGGCTGGTTCAACATTCATAAAACCATAAATGTAATTAAATACATCAACAGATGTCAAAACAAAAACCACATGATTATATCATTAGATGTAGAAAAAGCTTTTGATAAAATCTAGCACCCCTTCTTGATAAAAACACTCAAGCAGCTAGGCATACAGGGAACATACCTCAAAATAGTTAAAAGTCATCTACGAGAAACCCACAGCCAGCATACTCCTAAATGGACAAAAACTGGAACCATTTCCCCTGAAAACTGGAACAAGACAAGGATGCCCATTCTCACCTCTCCTGTTCAATATAATATTGGAAGTCCTGGCTACAGCAATCAGAGAAGAGAAGGCAATCAGGGGTATTCAAATAGGAAAAGAGGAAGTCAAGCTATCTCTCTTTGCAGATGACATAATTTTGTACCTTGAAAACCCAAGAGAATCTATCAAAACCCTCCTTACACTGATAAAGAACTTTGGCAAAGTCTCAGGATATAAAATAAATGTGCAAAAGACAATCGCATTTCTTTACACCAATAATAAACAGAAACCCAAATAAAAACCACAATTCCATTCACAATAGCCACCAAAAAAATGAAATACCTTGGCATTTTCCTAACCAGAATTGTGAAAGACCTTTACAATGAAAACAACAAAAGACTGCTCAAAGAAATCAAAGATGACACAAACAAGTGGAAAAATATCCCATGCTCATGGATTGGAAGAATCAACATTGTGCAGATGTCCACCTTACCTACGGCAATCTACAGATTTCATGCAATACCCATCAAATTACCAGCAACATTCTTCTCAGACTTAGAAAAAACAATACAGGAATTCATATGGAAACACAAACAACCAAGAATAGCCAGAACAATCTTCAGCAAAAAAAGCAAAGCAGGTGGTATCACATTACCAGACTTCAAACTTTACTATAAAGCTACAATAATCAAAACAGTTTGGTATTGGTTCAGGAATAGGCATACAGATCAATGGAATAGAATTGAGATTCCAGAAGCAAAACCTCAATTTCTCAACCAACTCATCTTCGACAAAGCCTCCACTACCTACCACTGGGGAGAGGAGAATCTATTCAGTAAATGGTTCTGGGAAAACTGGCTGACCACATGCAGAGGACTGAAACAGGACCCCTATCTATCCCCATACACAAAAATTAACTCTTAATGGATCAGAGACCTAAATGTAAAACCTCAAACCATAAGAACCTTAGAAAATGAAGGACATACCCTCATGGAAGTTGGAACTGGCATCTAGTTTCTGAACAAAATCTGAAACCCACAGACCATAAGAGATAAGATAGCCAAGTGGGACCTCATTAAACTGACAAGCTTCTGTAAAGCCAAAGGAACCATCAAGAGAGCAGGGATATAGCCTCCAGACTGGGAAAAATTATTTGCCAACTCCAGGTCTGACAAAGGCTTAACATCTTGGATCTACAAGGAACTCTATCGTGCTAAAAAGAAAAAAACAAACAACCCCAATATAAAGTGGGCAAAAGATATGAACAGACACTTCTCAAAGGAAGACATCCGAGCATCCAACAGATATATGAAAAAATGTTCAACCTCACTAATCATCAGGGAGATGTAAATCAAAACCACACTGAGATACCACCTAACTCCAGCCAGAATGGCAATTATCAATAACTCAAAAAATAACAGTTGCTGGAGAGGGTGTGGCAAAAAGGGAACACTTCTACACTGTTGGTGGGAGTGCAAACCAAGACAACCTCTGTGGAAAACAGTATGGCAATTCCTAAAAGCTCTAAATATTGACCTCCCATATGACCCTGCAATCCCCCTACTGGGAATATACCCTGAAGAACTCAAATCACTCTACAAAAAAGATACCTGCACACGTATGCTTATCGCAGCACTCTTCACAATAGCAAGAACCTGGAAGCAACCATGCTGTCCATCAAAAGAGGAGTGGATTAAAAAAATGTGGTACATATACACGATGGAATACTACGCAACCACAAAAAAGAACAAAATCATGAATTTTGCAGCAACCTGGATGGAACTAGAGCCTATAATACTGAGTGACCTCTCACAGAAACAAAGATCTGAGTATTACATGTTCTCACTCATATAATGGACCTTGAACATCCAATGTAATACCATAAGAAAATGACTAACAGTGGTGGGAAACTATGGGGGGTGAGAGGAAGGGAGATGGGATTAACAGTAGTAAATATTCGTCTGGGGATGGGGAGACACCTCTTATCAACAATGGTACCTGAACGAAGCATATTTGTATACCTAACCCTTAACTGTACCCCACAATATCATAATAAAAAAATTGATAAAAAAATATTTGACTAATGTTAATTTATTCAACAAAATTTTGGTGAAGCCAGCTGACTGAGTTGTATAAGCATATTCTCTTTTAATATTCTCCTTCCAGTAAAATTCTGAGAAGTAATTAATTGTTTTGTCTTATAGCAAATAAAACTGAGGCTAAGATATGTCAGAATATTTCTCCAAAATTACAAGTGTACTAGAAATAGAACCAGCTTTCACTATTTGTTAATTTAGAGAGCATTTATTGAGTGACTACTACAGAAAGTTAAACACCACATGCTCTCACTGATATGTGGAAGCTGAAAAACAAGTTGGTCTCACAGAAGTAAAAACTGGAACAGAAGTTACTAGTTGGGGAAAGATAAGAATAAGAGGGGAAAATAGATTTGTAAAAGGAAGCAAAATTACAACTAGATAGGTGGAATCCTTTCTAGTGTTCTATAGTGCTACAAGATAACTATAATTAACAATGATATGTTATATAGTTTCAAATAACTAGAAGGCGGATATTGAATGCACCTAACACAAAGAAATGATAAGTGACATAATGGATATGCTGACTACCCTAATCTAATCATTATATGTTATATGTATGTTAACATCACCATGTACCCCATAAATATGTACAATTATTATGATTATTACAAAAATAAAAATTAAAAAGTTCTGATTTAAAGTCTTACTCTCTCTTGAAAAGAGTAAGACCTCAACCAGTATTTGTTGGATTACAAATCTTACATATATATTACATATAATATAATATAGCAAGTATATATTCTATATAGGTGCTTTAAATGCATTATAATTTTATACTTTTACAAATAGAATTATTTTGATAGTATGAATTTAGAGTTCATTATTCTCTGTAATCTACCACAGAGACAAAGAAATGAATATTACACTCATAAGTGGGTCCTGAACATTTATCACAATGCTACAAGAGAGAGATTGGCAGTAGTGGGTCACTGCTGGGCGGCAGAGGGGGTAGGGAGTGGTGGGAACACGTAACAATACAAGTGTGCCTGATCATAAACCAGGGGAAGTGAGGACTAGTTGGAGGTTCAAACTTCACCTGCATGTAGACTACTTATGTACCTTATCCTGACTTGTACCCCCCATCTTTATAGTAAAAAAAAAAAAAACCCAAAAAACAATAACGATTTTGCAGGCAAAACCAAAAAAATGTGAAACAGGAAGAAAATAGATAGGTTATTTGCTCTTTTGGATCCAAGAGACCAATGTGTGGAGAGAAATAGTGAAAAAAATCAAAATGGCCCAAGTGAGTGAAGAACAGTTTATAAAGAGTCTTGGACTTGTTTTTAAAGATTTTGGATTTTATCATTAAAAGCAATGGGAAAACATTGTCTCATTGACTCTAAACCTTCCACTGCTGTGATTTAAATAAGTAACCCAATTGGTACTCAAGTCACATAGGCCAAATGATTTTCTCTTGATGAGACTCTCAGTGACTAATAATATCTGTTGAATTCCATAGTCTTACTTCAGCTGTGTATAATAGGGAAAGACTGGTATTCCTTGCTGGCCACAGCCAAAAAGTGACTGTGATCCCAGTAACATTAACAAATTGAGAATTCATTCACTTGAAAACTTCACAGCTCCATCAGAAGAGTGCTGATCTGATTTTCTGAGCTGTCAATATGTTTCATTAAGTATGAAACAGTTGAGTTTTTAAGACATCTTCATTAAGATAAGTCAAGGTGCTAATATACCAGAACACAGATTGCAAGGATTTCTTGCAAGTCCCTAGGAGATAAGACAGTATTTGCATGGGGTGGTAATTGGGCAGGGTGCCCAGCCATACTACTGCAAAGGCTCTGTTAGCATTTCTTCTTGAAACCATATTTTCTGCGTTGACTATCTGGCAGTTTTGGATTGCCTCAGGCTGATAATTGGCAAATGTGCTGTTAGACCAGATGGCATTTATTTATTTATTTTATAGAGGAAAGGGAGGAAAAAAGCATGATGCAAATTGGAAAGTCCATTTTTAGTTATAGAACAGAAAAATAGGGAGAAAAGAAATTGATTTTAAGCAGTTCCAGATGTTACGTGCTTTTTATTTGCAAAGCCACATCTAAAAGGAGAGTGGCATCAAAACAGAAAAAAAGAGAGAAGAAAAAAATATTTAAATCCGTAGAATGATCTTCAGTTGGATTTACTTGTTAGAGTTTTCATTGACAATGAATAAAGCCACTTTTTAAAGGAGAGAGAAAAAAAAATCACACAATTTACATATGAATAATTACTTTCAGACTTCGTATACATGAGGCGAACAGCTTCAGCTGCTAAAAGTTCCGTAATGTTGTGTCTTAATCACATAGCCCCTCCATCCCACCTTGCTTGTTTCAGGAGCCATCTGTGAGGCTCTATTGTGTCATACCTCTTCAGCTGTTTTCTTTTGCCCAAAGCAGGACTTTAATTAACACCCATTAACAGAGTGCCAAGAGCTTTTTCCATCAGCCTTCATCTCACTTTAGATAGAGAAAAAATTGATTCCTGTAATAAATTGTGTGCTGTCCTAAAATTGTAGGCCAAGATTCTCCACATCTTAAATTAGAATGTTTTGAGCTTCTTCACTTAGTCTCTGAAGTTTAGATTTGTAGTATTCTAGGAAATCAGCACAGCTTACCGTAGTGAGCAGGTTTGGGGCAGGTTTGTTAAGCTGGGATTCTTGTCATATGTAATCCCATTTGCCTGTCATATTGCTTTGGAGTCACACCATCCAGATACCTCATTTGGTTATTCAGAGACAAATTACTAGGAAGATTCATAGAGAAGGGCTTCAAATATGATATTCCCAGTAAGCTACCAGATGATATTAATGCTGAAGATTCGCCAAACTTCAGAGGGGAAAACTCTAGCTTACTATTCAAGATCTTTTTTGAGAGTCAGTGTTCATGTACTTACCAGCTATTTCACACTGGACAGGTTATTTCTCCTCTCCTACTCAAAGTTTCTTTGTCAGCAAACTGATGTATGCTGTTGTAGAAATGTTATGTTAATCAAATTGGAAAACTTGCTATGAAAAACAGAAAGAATGATTTAGTATTCTGACTCTATTCTGCTATTTGCAATCTGTGAGAATATCTAACATATCTGATCTAGTGTTTTCTTATTTTTAAATTTTATTACCTTATTGGACAGGTAGGAGATTTAAATTACATATTATATACAAATATAATATGCCTAGCACAGTGCCTGAAATGAAATTGAAGAGGTACAATGAATAATAGGTCCTTCTGCCATCTTGAATCCCTTCTCTGGGCAAACAAAATTTTACCATGTTTATGCTTCAGAAAGTAATTACATGCAATGATTTATGTGAATAGAGTTAAGAATATACTTACTGCCGGGCTTAGTGGCTCAGCCTGTAATCCCGTGCATTTGGGAGGCTAAGGTGAGTGGATTGCCTGAGCCCGCGGGTTTGAGACCCGCCTGGGCAGCGAGACCTCATCTCTACAATAAATCAAAAAATCAGCCGGGCATGGTAGCGCATGCCTGTAATTCCAGCTACTCGGAATGTTGAGGCGGAAGGATCGCCGGAGCCCAGCAGGTCGAGGCTGCGGTGGCCGGGAGTGGCCACTGCACTCCAGTCTGGGCGACAGAGTGAGACTCCAACTCAAAAAAAAAAAAAAAAAAAAAAAAAAAGAATATACTTACTAATTATTAAATGTTTCCTGTGTGCTGGGCACTGTTCTAGGCACAGAAAATAGAACAATAAACAAAACAGATCTCTGTGATCATAATAAAAAACATATTGATGTGCAGATAATAACATAATTAAAACTTATCTTTGTCTTCCCCAAACCAAATTCTGCAGCATACACACATCTAAAAATCTGTAAGTTAGTGTAGCCAAAAACCATATCCCTCATGCTAAAAAAAAAAAAATGGAGAAAAATAAGCTGATAATTGCATGATTCTCTTAATTCAACTGGAAAATGGAACAATCTATGAATGCTACCATATAAACAATTTTTACTTCATCACTGATTTAATACTTGACTTATGTTTTAAACAATAAACTGACATGACTATCTGACAATTAGTGGAAGCAATCAGAAATGATCACACTCACAAAAGAAAATATGGTATTTAAAGACAGAAAAAAAATCTGTGTATACATATTACAAGATTAACTATTCCTTTTCTTTGATGAGCATGTTATGATTGTTATTGTGAAATATGGAGGACCTAAAGAGTATACCAACTTTAACTGTAATCAAGGGAATAGATATAAGCATATGCATTTTTAAATAGATAAACAGGAAAAACGGTAAAATTACTCTGCATGTGTGTGTGTGTGTGTGTGTGTGTGTGTGTGTGTGTGTGTGTGTGTGTATGTGTGTGTGTGTGTGTACCTGGTATTGTGCAGTGAGTGAGTAGGCATCAAGATGGAGAAATGATTAAGATGTTTGAGTTAATGTCTATATAGAGGTAAACTGATGGGGCAATCAAGTACAATAAGGATGGGCAGAACTCTGGGTTCAAATTGCCTTGGTTGGGGTTCTAGAGTCATAATTTTTCTTAATCAAGTAAGTTACTGCACTCGAACTTCAGTTCCTTATCTGAAAATGGGTGGAAATAGCATTTACTTTATAATATTGCTGTGCTGATTGAATGAATACAAGCAAAGCAGTTGAGATAAACTCTATTGATCTCTCATCCATTCCTTCCTTCCTTCCTTCACTCATTCATTAGTCTTGTAGGTATCACATAGTTCTAAAATCAGAAGTTAAGCAAAATGGGTCCAGGCCTCTAAACTCATGGGGTTGATACATAGAAAATAAGCACATTTTCCTCTGCTCTGGTATGTGCTAATGAGACCAAAACTATTTTGATACTTTCATCTCTCTGCTACTCATAAACAAATGTAAAAGCACTCCATCAACTTTATTATGCTGAGAATTCAGCAATCCTTAGCTCTTGAACTCAAATTAAAAGAAACAAGGAGAATTACAGTAGAGAGAAGACACTAATGTAGGACAACATGCCAGTAGAAGAAAGATAATGAAGTTCTCAATCTGCATACATTTTGTTATAGCGTTGCAATAGACTGAATGTTTGTATCCTCTAAAATTCGTATGCTGAAATCTTAACCTCTAGAAGGATGTTGTTAGGAGGTGAGGCCTTTGGGAAATGATTAGGTTATGAGGGTGGAACCCTCGTGGATAGGATTAGTGTCCTTATAAGAGAGACCTTGGATAGCTTTCTTAACCTTCCACCATGTGAGGACATAGCAAGAAGGTGCACCTGTGAACCAGAAAGTGAACCCACACATGGCAGTTAATCTGCTGGCACCTTGATCTCGGACTTCACAGCCTCCAGAGCTGTCAGAAAACAAAAAAAAAGTTTGTTATTTAAGCCAACCAGTCTGCGATATTTTTGTTATAGCTGCCAGAACTGACTAAGAAAAACATTAAACCTCACACAAGTTATAGAATGTGGATTCAAGCTGATCTCATTTTGTGCTTAAATGAAAAGAAAGTCACGAATAATATACGGTTTAAACAAAATAATTTGGTAATAACAATGTATAGTGGTGTTAAAGTATGTGAAGTTTATTTATTTATTTATTTTTCCAGTTTTTATTTTATTTTATTTTTTCTTAAGGATGTGGGATACGATTCAGGGATAGGTTTACAAATGTTGATTATGCAAGTGCCCTTGTTAATGAGGTATTCCCCTCCCTCCCCTAGCAGTTTGCCTCAACAGCTAATTCCACGTCCTGTCCCCTGACAGTTTCCCACTACTGCCAATCCCTACTTACAGTATTATAATTGTCCAAGGTCCGCTTTTGAACATATGGTACTCTGTTCTTTGTTTCTGTGATAGATCACTGAGTATGATTGACTCCAAATCCATTCAAGTTACTGCAAAATCCACACTTTTGTCTTTATAGTTGCATGATATTCCATTGTGTATACGTACCACATTTTTTTTTATCCAGTCCAGCTTCGAGGTCAACACTGTTTGTTCCATGTTTTTGCTATTGTGAATAGAGCTGCAACAAACATACGTGTGCAGGTATCTTTTTTGTGGAATAATTTGAGTTCCTCCAGGTGTATTCCCAATAGGGGAATTGCTGGGTCATATGGAAGGTCAATTTCTAGTTCTTTCAGAAATTGCTACACTGTCTTCTGGAGAGGTTACACTAGTTTGCATTCACACCAGCAGTGTAGAAGTGGTCCTTCTGCCCACTTTTTAATGGAGTTGTTTGTTTTTTTTTTTTTTCTTTCTGTGCATTTGAGTTCCTTGTAGATGTTAGGCCTTTGTCAGATATAAAGTTGGCAAATATTTTTTCCCATTCTGTGTGCTGTCTCCCTGCTCTCTTGATTGTTTCTTTTGTTTTGCAGAAGCTCTTTAGTTTTTATGAGGTCCCACTTCTCTATCTTATTTCTTAAGGTATTGATTGGCCTTTAGGGTTCTGAATAATAATTGGTTGCCAGATCCAATTTCCATAAGGGTGTCTCCTGTGTTTTCTAAGATTCTTATAGTTTGAGCTTTTACATTTAGGTCTTTGATCCATTTAGAGTTAATTTTTGTGTATAGTGATAGGTAGGGGTCCTGTTTCAATCTTCTGCATTTGGTCAGCCAGTTTTCCCTGAACCATTTACTGAATAGATTCTCCTCTCCAGAGTGGTTGTTGTTGGAGGCTCTGTCAAAGATGAGTTGATTAGGAATTGAGGCTATCCTGTTCCATTGGTCTATGTGCCTGTTCTTGTACCAAGACCAGACTGTTTTGATTACTGTAGCCTTGTAGTAAAATTTGAAGTCTGGAAGTGTGATATTTTGTATCTTTTGCTAAGGATTGTTTTGGCTATTAATGGTTATTTATGTTTCCACATGAATTTCTGTATTGTCATTTCCAGGTCTGAGATGAACGATGTTGGTAACTTAATGGGTATTGTGTTGAATCTGTAGATTGCCTTTGGTAGGGTGGACATTTTAACAATGTTGATTCTTCCTATCCATGAGCATGGAATATTTTTCCATTTGTGTCTTCTTGGATTTCTTTGATCAGTGTTTTGTAGTTCTCATTGTAAAGGTCTTTCACTTTTCTGGTTAGGAAGATGCCGAATTATTTCATTTTTCTTGTGGCTATTGTGAATGGGATTGTGCTCTCTTTTTTTTTTTGAGTTGGAGTCTCACTCTGTCGCCCAGACTGGAGTGTAGTAGCTACTGCCGGCCACCGCAGCCTCAACCTGCTGGGCTCTGTCAATCCTTCTGCCTCAGCCTTCCGAGTAGCTGGAATGACAGGCATGCGCTACCACGCCCAGCTAATTTTTTGATTTATTGTAGAGATGAGGTCTCGCTGCCTGGGTGGGTCTTGAACCCGAGGGCTCAGGCAATCCACTCACCTCAGCCTCCCAAAGGCGCGGGATTACAGGCTGAGCCCCCGAGCCTGGCTTGAGACTGTGCTTTTAATATGGGTCTCTGACTGCTTGTTGTTGGTGTATAGGAATACATCTGTCTTTTGCACATTTGTTTTGTACCCTGAGACTGTGCCAAAGTCCTTTATCAGTGCAAGCAGGTTTTTGACAGATTCTCTTGGGTTTTCAAGGTATAGGATCATATCATCAGCAAAGAGGGATAACTTGACTTCCTCTTTTCCTATTTGGATACCCCTGATTTCCTTCTCTTGTCTAATCACTCGAGCTAGGACTTCCAACACAATGTTGAACTAGACGGTGAGAGTGGGCACACTTGTCTTGTTCCAGTTTTCCAGGAAAATGTTTCCAGTTTCTGTTCTTTAGCAATATGTTAGCTGTGGGTTTATCGTAGATGGCACTTACTATTTTGAAGTATGTTCCTTCTATACCTAGGTGTTTGAGGGTTTTTACGAAGAAGCCATGCTGGATTTTATCAAAAGCTTTTTCCGCATCTAATGGTATAATCATGTGGTTCTTGTTTTTATATCTGTTGATGTATTTAATTACATTTATGGTCTTGTGAATGTTGAACCAGCTCTGCATCCTGGGGATGAAGCCTACTTGGTCATGGTGGATGATTTTTGAGATGTGTTTTGGATCCCATTTGCTAGAATCTTGTTGAGGATTTTTGCATCTATGTTCATAAGGGATATTGGCCTGTAGTTCTCTCTTTTTGTTGGATCTTTACCTGGTTTGGGTATCAGTGTGATGTGAGCTCTGTAAAACGATTTGGGGAGAATTCCATCTTTCTCAATTGCCTGGAATATTTTCAATAGAATTGGTATCACCTCCTTCTTTTATGTTTTGTAGAATTCTGCTGGAAAGCCATCCGGTCTAGGGCTTTTATTTGTAGGTAGTTTTTGCATGACAGAGTCAATTTCCTGGGTTGTTATTGGTCTATGCCTTAAACTATAAAAAATGAATATAAAAAACTCTAGAAGAACAAAAAAGCAAAAATCAACAACAACAAAATTGAAAGACGAACAGTCAGTCATTCACATGCACACATAAACAGAAAATGACAAATAAAAGAAAAAAGAAACAGGATAAGAAAAGAGAAAAAATTTGGGGGGAATGCAGATCAAACCCTCACATACACATTCATGCACAAAGGACAAATATTTTAAAAATAGATGAACTAACAGTCAAAAAAATTAAATAATTAAAAAAGTAATTGAAAAATTTTAAAAGAAACCTGCCCTCTTGTTGCAGACTCTGTAATTGTTCCTCTAATCAGGTATCTCCTGCAAAGCCACCGCTTTCACTTTCACTCTCTCCTCAGGGAATGAAGCAGGGAAGGAGGAGGGACAGTGGAGGTGGGTGGGGCTGCTGTACGCCCCTCCCACTCTCCCATGGTTCGGAAGATTTCCACCTGTGGGGAGATATGGGATTGTCTCTTCCCCAAGTATGTACTCTCACCAGGAGTGCCCTGCCAGTCCTGTCCTGGAATGGAGTTCTCCTATTTCGACTGACATCCAGGCTCCATCTGGGTTTGTCTTCTCAGTAGTGGCTCAGCTGTGTGGGTCTGACATTCAGAGGATTGCTGGGGTGGAGGGAATTTGGGTCTTTGCAGTTCTTTCTGGTCCTTTTCTGGTCACATTCTTTGTCCCAGGGCTGGATCAGGGTAGGGGATAGGGTGTCTGGAACTCGGCATTCATCAGGTCCCTCTAAAGTTTGTGCTCACAGGATATTCCCTCTGGGCCAAGATCAATCCCTGAATAGTTGATCCACCAGTCAGAGATCGGGTCTGTTGCTCTGTGGTGAGCAAGTCAGAGCACTTTCCTACCCTATCTTCAAGATGGTGGTGGGGTGCCTCTCTTGTCCTCTTCCATAGGATCTTGCCTCTGGATTTCTTCTGCAGCCCCTGCTGGAGCCCTGCCAGGTGCTGAAGTGATGATACAAAGCGAGGAGACAACAGTCTCTTTCCTGCTTCAATGGTAAGGGAGAGCCTGGGGCAAAAGTTTCTCCCCACGCTTTTTCAAAGGAAAACTTCTGTCCGTTTAAAAAAAAAAAAACCAATGGCACTCGGCTTCTGCAACCTGGGAAGAGCCAGGGATGAAGTAGAGAAACTGCAGCACCAGCTGTTGCAACAGGAGCCTGGCCACCCTCTCACGAGCACCACTTAGACAGTTTCTCCCAGCATTTTCTTCCCAGGGAGGGTTTGTTGATTTAAAAAAAAAGAAAGAAAAGAAAAAGAAAAAGAAAATGGTACTTGGCTTCTGTGTCCCAGGAATTGCTAGGGTCCAAGCCCAGCGGCTGTGGCACCAGCCGCTGTACCAGGAGAGCCCTGGGCGCTAGCTCCCTAATCCTCACTCACTCACTCACATGCGCACTCACTCACCAGCATGTACACAAAATTTTTCATACACTCACTCACTCACACGGGGACTTGCATAGTCCAACTGGCTCAGCTGCCATCTTCCCGACGCCCCTATTTTTTAAAGAATGCACAGAGCTGACTGATGTATTTTGGGGATACTTACATTATAAATGTTTGAAATGAGAAAAGAATTGTCTTACTAAACAACGGAGTTGTAATAGTTAAGTAATATCCACTAAAAATAAAGCTTACTCAGTTGATTCTTAAGTTTTGCTGCTGTTGTTAATGTAATGACAGTCTTCTGAAAAAACTCGAGACAGGTTTGACCACTAGTTCATACATAGAACCATGGAACACTGGAATATTTGCAGGAAGAGGAAATGACAAATGTGTTTAGCTGTTTGTACTGCCACTTAGTGTGTGGCGCTTAAACTTTCTTATTATACTAATGGTGGTTGTCATAAGACTGAATATAAAATGTTCTATAAAGATACCTCCTAAAATAAAATAAAAAACATGATTTAAAAATGTTATATCTAAGCCGGGCTTGGTGGCTCAGCCTATAATCCCGCGCCTTTGGAAGGCTGAGGTGAGTGGCTTGCGGGTTCGAGACCAGCCTGGGCAACTTGGCGAGACCTCATCTCTACAATAAATCAAAAATTAGCTGGGTGTGGTAGCACGTGCCTGTAGTTCCAGCTTGTAAGGCTGAGGCGGAAGGATCGCCGGAGCCCAGCAGGTCGAAGCTGTGGTGGCTGGGAGCGGCCACTGCACTCCCGTCTGGGCGACAGAGTGAGACTCCAACTCAAAAAAAAAAAAAAGTTATATCTATAGATATTTAATATTCTACTGGTAGATATAATATCTACATTAAAAATATCTAATGCAGAAATTAGACCACAAAGACACTGCAAATGCTATTATTTAATTTTTCTTAGTTTTTGAATATCTAAATAAATTTATCTACAGGTTGGCAAAGTTTATTCTGAGAATAAAAGAATGAGAATGTAAATGAAACAAAATATATACTCATAAAGTCACACAGTGCACCATTAGAAGAAATAGTTTTTGAGCTCTTCACTTGATAAAAAAGAAATTAGAGCAAATAGAGTAAAGCCAACCAGTAAGAAGGCAGATTTGTTTAATGAGGAAATGCTGCAAACTGCATACAGAATGCTTTTTAAAATTAGGACTTAAAAAGAAAAATGAAAAGAAAGCAATCTGGTTAATTAGAGAACACTAAAGATGTGATAAAAATAGCCAAGTCTACAAATGGCTTAAGGGCATGTGGTCCTTGAAAGAGAAAACATCCAGATGATCACAAACAAAGAAAAATAAAGCATTTTATAGAGTAATTAATGAAAATGCCAAATGTCATTTTAAGTTACTTTTAAAGAATCAGTACAATCAGGGTGGCTATTTTAAAAGGTAGAAAAAAAGTTAAATCTTAATCCAAAATGTAATTAAATAAAACCCAATCCTGGACATTTTTGCTGTATTTAGTTTTAATCCAGGTTCTGACATTAACATGCTATGTGATCTTGGAAACATCACCTAACATTTCCTGGATATGTGTCCATGTTAAGAAAATGAATCTGATGCCTCCTTTTAGATAAAATTGCACATTATTCTACAGCAAACCTTTGGTTATTAGGAATTCTTCAGAAAATAGTTTTCCAAATGGTTGAAAACCTATCTATTTCAGTGCTAAACCTCATCATTTGGCCATTGTTACTAGATTTGTTATTAGACATACATATGTTGCACCCATTTCTGCTTTCTTTTGTAAATGATACAAAAGAAATGCCATTTCACCCTTTTTTTTTTTTTTTTTTTTTTTTGAGTTGGAGTCTCACTCTGTCGCCCAGACTGGAGTGCAGTGGCCACTCCCGGCCACCGCAGCCTCGACCTGCTGGGCTCTGGCAATCCTTCCGCCTCAGCCTTCCGAGTAGCCAGAATTATAGGCATGCGCTACCACGCCCGGCTGATTTTTTGATTTATTGTAGAGATGAGGTCTCGCCTGCCCAGGCGGGTCTTGAACCCGTGGGCTAAGGCAATCCACTCACCTCAGCCTCCCAAAGGCGTGGGATTACAGGCTGAGCCACCGAGCCCGGCTTCGCCCTTCTCAATGAATTTGAGTTTCCTTGGGAAAGTCTTAATGTCCTATTGTGATTCTAGATGGCTGGGCCTGTGGGTAAATTCTCTCTTTCTACCCTTCCTTAGATTCCAATTGTTCTTCCTGTATCAGCTAATCTCTTTCTTCTTATAACCATTTACCCAACTTGTGGAAAGACCACCTTTACTGGACTTAGAGGGTGGGGAGTTATCTCAAGTAGAGCACACACCTTTTCATATAAGAATTTGTATGAAGCTACTTGGATTCTTTAGAAAGGTTTTTTTTTTTTTTTTAATTTTATATATTTTCTTCCTTTCCGAGAATGTTGATCACAGTGGAGGTGGCTGTGTAACTAAGCCCTCAGAGAAGATAAATATCTACACTATGCCATATATATATCCTGGAAAAAAGTGTGTTCTAATCAGGCAACTGTAGTTAAGTGGACAAAATTCGTCTTTGGATACTATATTTCTTCATGTGGAACACTTTTGTTAATTTCTTGAAAAGCCAAAAGTTTTTTTTTTTACTACCTTAATTCTCTCAGAAAAAGGAAAAAAAAATCAAGTGTGATTGATCTTCATGTATCACCCCTTCCCACATTATCTGTATCTTCAAACAGAAGTCTGGAGACGACAGAGCTTAGCTCCATAATCATCCTCCTAACCAAACCAACAAATAAAACAAAAAGGATGTTGTTATTGGTGATTTGTACTGGGCTGCTTTTAGAGATGGTAACTTTAATCCAGTAAGAGCAAGCAGTAGATATGGATCCAATTGAATCCATTTAAATTTTAATAAGAATTATAGCCCTGCCACACAGAAATTTGTAAAAAATATTTCACTATATTAAACAATAAATAGATAAGTTGTGTCCTATTAAATGTTTAAAAACAACAACAACAACAACAAAACAATGCCTTAATAATTAATTAAAGGTTGAATCCCAGGAATGTGAGCTATAGAACTCCATTTGGAGATTATAGGCTCAGAGATCTTTTTTACATTTCTTCATGTAGAGATAGTGAGAAAAAAATCACCTCTACCATGAACAGCTCTAATTCTTATGTCTATGTGAAAATTGTTCATCAATATGTAACCACAATTTGCTTGGTAAATAGATAATCACAAGTTTTCTTATTATGGAACATTTTTGGGGAGAAGTCCAGACTAACACATATAACCCCTGCATCAGGGGTCCCCAACCCACGGGGTACTGGTCATGGTCTGTTAGGAAATGGGCTTCACAGCAGAAGATGAATAGCAGGCAGGTAAGCAAAGCTTCATCTGTACAAGGTCTGAAAATTAAGTTCATGAACTCATTCTAGAAGAAGTACTCCATACATCACTGCCAAATATCACTATAGTCACCTTTGAAGTACACCTCTTGGAAAGCTATACACTGATGCCAGTATCTAGTCTACCCATCAAAGCAACTTTGGAAGTCTTTTACTGGAATGGCCATCAGAACTGAATATTACCCACGATGTCCTGAATGTCATCAGAATGTCTTCCATTCCAGAAAGAGCTTCAAGGTTGCTTTGATGGGTGAACTAGGTGCCGGCATTGATTCATAGCTTCCCAAGGGGAGTACTTTGATGGTGACTGCAGTGATATTTAGCAATGAAGTATGTCGAACTTTTTCTAAGATGAGTTTGCAAGCTTAATTGTCAGACCTCGTATTTACATCAGCTCCCCATCATTCACATTACTGCCTGAGCTCCACCTCCTGTAATGAACTCTGTTGTGAACCACACATGCAAGGGATCTAGGTTGCGCACTCCTTATGGGAATCTAATGCCTGATGGTTTGAGGTAGAGCTGAGGTGGTGATGCTAGTGCTGGGGTGTGGCGCAAATGCAGATGAACATTAGCTGTGAAGTTTGGCTATACAGAGACCACAATAAGCCAATTGCTTGCAGACTTACAGCAAAACCCTATCAGTGAGTGGCAAGTGAGTTGAAGCATTTCAGTTGTATGGCTGTATCTGGTGGCAGGCTGGGAGTCAGAATATGACTCCTATTTTAGTCCATACATGGCCCGCCCATTACTTTATTTGCTACTTCTATCCTTGCCTCTTTTTAAAAAGATGAGTTGTATAATTATTTTATTTATGTTACAATATAACAATAATGGAAATAAATTGCACAATAAATGTCATATGCTTGAATCACCCTGAAACCACTCCACTACCCCTGGCCATGGAAAAATTGTCTTTCAGGAAACCAACCCCTGATGCCAAAAAAGGTCGGAGACTGCTGCCCTACATGATGTCTCTACATGATATTTAATTCAGTTCCCAAGCTTATACCCAGAACTGAACTCTTTCCTTTCCCTTAGACTGACTTCTTTTGCATCCTTTTCATTGCAATCTGCTAGTTGCTCAGGCCAAATATTGTTCCCTATTAGTTTAGAATTTGTCAGTACATCCTTGGGATCTCTTTTATAATATAGCCAAAGTATGACCACTTTTCACCGCCCTTGTTCTTCCTAACCTGGTCAAAATTACCATCGGCATTCACCTAGAATATTGCAAATTCCTCTAATGGATCTCCTGCCTCTGTCCTTGCACTCTCCATCCGTTCACACACAATCTCTAGATCACCCCACTAAACTTATATCACATTATGCCACCTCATGTCACTCCTGTGCTCAATGTGCTGCACCGAGTTTCCTTCTCAATCCGAATAAATAGCCAGAAGGACTCCAGCCGGTCCAGACCTCTTTCCCTTTCTGACCTCAATTTTTTTTTTTTCCCCCTTGGCTCTCCCTGCTTGGGCTATATTGACTGTCGAACTATGGTTTTAACATGGCACCTGCATTTCTTTCTCAGGGCATTTGCATTGCTCATCCCTCTTTTTGGAATGCTCCTGACCCAAATATCCACATGGCTAACTACCCCCAACAGGTGTTTCCTCAATTATCACCTTTTCTGGGAGTTCTTTTCTGACTGTGCTATTTAAAAGCATCACCCTGATAACTCAGAAGCTCTCTAAATGATGTCTCTTACTTCATGATAAACTCCTGAAATAACACATCATTTAATTATTTGTTCTTATCAGTCTTTCTGTGTGTGCATGGACCTTGGGTTTCAGTTTCATGAGGTTTGGTTTTGGTCTTTTTTTTTTTAATATCTAGCATCTCAGATGGTGCCTGGCACCTGGTGAGCTCTGAAGAGTGTATAAAACTGCGTTGATGCATGAGTGAGTCGTTTAACCACAGGAAATTCTAGAATTATCTGAACATTAAGAAGCAAATTATAACTCATAGTGTTAATATTTTTGTGTTAAGTTTGGAAATAATCCGAGCTTATTTGACATTTTAATCACTGATGACTTAGAAGATTTTGGCATATTAATATATAATTTGACATCCTGGAGTATCTAATAGATTAAATTGATTCCAGTTTAAAATATGGAATTGAAAATTTGATTTTGCTTGTCATTCTAAGTTGAATAGTCTAAGAAAATTTTACTACATCTGTGAAAAGCATTATAACATACTTATACTTTTGATTTATTAGATTTACAAAAGCTGGTTAAGTACCTGCGAAGCTTAGCTTATTAAAAAATTGAAGTAGTTAAAATAAAAGTGAACATATTAAATTTATAAATAAAGCTTATAATGAACTTTAATTAAGTTGGAAAGGTTTACTTAAGAACTTTGTTAATATTTTATGGATTTATGAATAGAAAATAAGATTTTTTAAGTTAAATATGAAAGTACAAGAAGAAAAGAATTTTGATGTTGTAACATTAATGCATTGCATATTAATTTTTAAGGCAAATATAAACTTGAATTTTCTCTCTGTGCCTAAAATGTTCTTTCAAATATGTCAAAAACATATACTGATAGTGAACATTTGGGAATCAGTAGGATTAATTATATATATATATATGTTTAAAATTGTTTGGCACATGAGGTTGCTAGCAGAGAAAATGTAGAAAACTCACATTGTTCTTATGCCAAAAGCCAATTATTCAGAACACTAATAATTCTGATGACTAGCTACATGTACGTGTGTATAAATATATACATTTATAATCTATATATGCACACACACATACACATACCAGCTGTATGGAGTGAATTGTGTCCCACCACCCAATTTATACGTTGAAGCTCTGGGCTCCGATGTGATTGTATTTGGAGATAAGGCCTTTAAGGTGGTACTGAAGGTTAAATAGGGTCATAATAGTGGGGTTCTAATCTGATAGGGCTAGTATACTCATAAAAGGAGGCAGAGACATCAGAAATCTGCAAGCCAAAAAGACAGCTCTCATCAAACACCTCGACCATGGACTTTTAACCTCCAGAACTGTGAGAAAATAATTTTGTGTTGTTTAAGCCACCCTGTCCATGATATTGTGTTAAAGCAGTCCTAGGAGACTAATGCATCAGCTTTTTTCCTCAACATGTTCATCTACTTTTGATTTTCAACTTAAGAAACAGATTAGCTCAAATATTTGAGAAATATTGGAGCTCCATGGAAAGATACTTTCTTGAAGATCCCATCTTTACCAGAAGTATAATCAAACCTAATTTATGAATGCCTTCTTCCTTTCTGCTTGCTGTGTATCACTGAGGAGAACAACAATAACAATAAAAGACACTTAATTCAGTCTCCACTCATTGCTCTAGGGACAGATATCTAAAGCAGGATTCTTGAAGATTCCATTCAATCTAATGTTGACTGGCTCACAGGGCAATGAGAAAATTGTAACATGGCTAACACTGATGTACTTGGTGTTCTTCTAAAAGCTTTGTGTCTATTATCTCATTTAAGAAGTGGAAGTTTGAGCCGGGCTCGGTGGCTCAGCCAGTAATCCCGTGCCTTTGGGAAGCTGAGGTGAGTGGATTGCCTGAGCCTGTGGGTTCGAGACCTGCCTGGGCAGCGAGACCTCATTTCTACAATAAATAAAAAAAAAAAATCAGCCGGGCGTGGTAGCGCATGCCTGTAATTCCGGCTACTTGAAAGGCTGAGGCGGAAGGATCGCCAGAGCCCAGCAGGTCGAGGCTGCGGTGGCCGGGAGCGGCCACTGCACTCCAGTCTGGGAGACAGAGTGAGACTCCAACTCAAAAAAAAAAAAAGAAGTGGAAGTTTGGGTTGAATCAGATAACGTACATGGCCTTTGTAATATATTTCAGACTTTAAGTGTTGATGGAAGAGTAACTGGTGGATAATTTAATCAGGAATTAATTAAATTGATACAGGAGGCATATTCAGTCGATTTCTTCCCTTCTTAAATATTTCTCATAATGTCAGAAGTTGTGCTTTCACATATAGTATTTCATGTGATCTTGACAAAGCTCTACCCACCCGATATGACGTGCAAAAGTCAATAGAAATATGTTTAAAATGTGTAGTACAGTTGCCCCTTGAACATTATGGGATTTGGGGTACCAACTCCCTGCACAGTCAAAACTCCACATATAACATTTGACTTCCTAAAAACATAACTGCTAATAGCCTATTGCTGATTAGAAGTTTTGCCAATAAACTAAACAGTCCATTAACATGTTTTGTATGTTATATGTATTAAATACTGTGTTCTTACAATAAAGTAAGGCAAAGAAAATATATTAAAAATCATAAGGAAGAAAAAATATAGTACTGTACATCAAGTAGAAGTGGACCATTATCAAGTGCCTTATCTTCATCCTCTTCACATTGAGTAGTTGGTGGGGAAAGAGGGAGGAGTTGGTCTTGATCTCTCAGGGGTGGCAGAGGCAGAAGGAGGTGGAAGGGGCAGCACACTTTTTGCAACTTTCATTGAAAAAAATGTGTGTTTAATTGGCTCCACACAGATAAAACTCATGTTTTCAAGGGATAACTGTAATCTATTCAAGGTCAATGAACTTGAAGTTGATTCCACTGACCTTCTTATTTACTAACACATTTCCTCTCATTCATTCTGCTCTAGCCACACTGACCCTTTTGCTTTTCATCATAAATACCACATTCTTTTTCATCAGGATTCTTGCACTCACTTTTTTTCTTTGTTTAAAATGCTTTTACTAGAGATCTAGCATGGCTCCATCTCACATAACATTTATGTCATTTTCATGATTACCTTATCTGGCTTATTTTATTTCATTGTATGTATTACACCTGAATATATAGAATATTCGATATATTTATTCAATTTGTTTGCATCTTCATGTGAAAACAAGGGCATTTTCTACATTGAACTATGTGTTCTCAGCACGTAAAATAATTAATAATATTAAAATAAGTGATTACATGATGCACTGATAAGAGGCTAAATCTTGCCAAGGACATGAGTCTACTGACATGGGTTTTTGAGGTTTTGTCTGGGCCTGGACTACTGCTTACCCCTCCCCTTCCTCCTAGGATTGTTCCTGAGCTTCACCATAAAAACAAATGAATTATCTGGACTTTTGAATAACTCTTTTTTTTTTTTCATCTCATGATGGACTTGTAAGATAAACACTGCTATTAATACAGTTTAACAGCTTTTACCATCCAAGTTCAAAGAGGCTAAGTGTTTTGACCAGAGTCACACAGGGTTATCAGTGTAGGGCTGCTTTCTACCCAGGTCTGCTGACAGTCTCTGCTGATGGATGGCCTTTGTGGGATCTCTGCTGTGTTGTTAATGCCCAGGGGATGCTAATTCAGTTTAAACAACAAAGCTTGGCAAGGATACTTCCTACTTGTGCTGCTGCAGTTCTTTAATCTATGACATGATCACTGATCATGTTACCTTAATGTCACCAGCACTAATTAATAAACAGTAGCCATGGACCAAACAGATGGCCAAGGCTGGGAAAATGAAAATTCCATAGATGGAAAACAAAAGACACTGAAACATTATTGCCAGGCAAGCTCTTTACTCACGTGGCTTTGCATAGGTCACAAAAATGTTATCATAAAGCAATTTTTTAGGGTATAATGTAACTTGTTTCTCAGTACTTCCTTAAAGCTCTTTGAGGAAGGATGGGTGAAGAGACTAATGTCCCTCTTACAGATGATGAAACTAAAATTCAGAGAAGTGCAGTAATATACAGGTGTGTTAGTCAGCTCGGGTTGCCATAACAAAATATCATAAACCAGATGGTTTAAACAATAATAATTCTATCCTCACAGTTTTGGATTATAAGAAATCTAAGATGAAAGTGCTTATAAGATTCAGTTCCATGGTGAAAGCTCTCTTTCTTCCTTGCAGACAGCCATCTTCTCTCTCTGTCCTCATATACCGAGGAGAGCAATTTGGTGTCTCTACATTTTGTTATAAAGGCAATAATTCAATCCTAAGGGCCCCACCCTCAAAATCTTATTTATACTTAATTATCTCCCAAAGGTCTCATCTTCAAATACCAATACATTGTGGATTAGGGCTTCACTTATTACTTTTATGGTAGATGGTTTGGGGGGAACATAATTCAGTCTGTAACATTAGACTTCACCACCAGTGAACAGAAATCAAAGACAGGTAGGTAAACTTTATCCTGAGTCTAAGTTCAAAGTTTCTTCCATTAGTCATCACCTGATTATCTCCATTGAAACTTGAGCTTGGGAAGCTATCAGTTTAAATACTTTCTACTTGATATGATTGACAGAAAGGGGATGTGTGTGGACCAAATCCCACCTTTTCCTCTGTTGCCTCATTCTATCTCCCTAAGCTGAGAAATAACAAGTATTGCAACATGATTTGTCTTTGCCACCTATAGGTAGTTCTTATATTTGTGCACCAGGTATATCCACGTTTCTGCTCCTTCTGGGCACATGAGAAGATGTATTTCTAATCCCTCTAATATTGGGTATAGCCATGTGAATTGCCTTGTTTGGTCAATGATATTTGAGCAAAAGTGGAGCATGTCACTTCTAAGAGGAAGTCTTAAGAGCAAGCACATGATTGGTCAGAAATTTTTCTCCTCAGCAATGATGGTAAAGGCTCTCAGACTCAGGCTAGCGTCATCACTCACCTCCATCACCACATTCTAATCATGAAGCTTGATGAGAAAAAATGAACCCTCTTCATGCTCTGAAATGTTGGTTGGTACAAAATCATGAAGAGAACTACTGAGCTAGGTGAAGCCGAAAAACATGGATGCCTGTGGCAGGGACAACAATTTGAGCATCAGTACAAGGGAAGGTGCTAGGATGATTAGAAGCTGCTTAAAGCTGCCTGAACATGAAGTAGGAGGCAAGGAATTCCGGCAATTATTGTTGCTGCAGGAAAAATTTATACTGATTTTCTGACATTTTCCTCAAAAGCAAGAAAATTACACTTCTTGGGAGTAAGATCAGGATTCACCTATCAGGTGAGATTGGAACAAAGAGTTCAATCCCTGCTAGGTTCTCTCTTATTTTCTATCATAAAGGAGGCCAGGGAAGGGATGCTTCTCCCTGTCACAAGGTGAGCAGTCTGTCCCGATTGACTGACATTTCATCAGAGACATCCCAGCTCTGTCTAAGTTGGGTGGAGGATATTAGGTAATTTGGTCTTTTTCCTCAGTTG
This sequence comes from Cephalopachus bancanus, assembly GCA_027257055.1. Lineage (NCBI taxonomy): Eukaryota > Metazoa > Chordata > Mammalia > Primates > Tarsiidae > Cephalopachus > Cephalopachus bancanus. Next base: position 261,612 of record JAPVLO010000072.1, read on the forward strand.
GTTTCAAATTTGGGAAGAAAAGGAAGATATTATATGTCTACACATCCAAGTCTTATCAGTTAACAAGAGAGAAGAGGATACTATTTAAAAGACCAGGTATGAATGTGTAAGATTCCAGGCTGTATTTGGAAAATCAGCCTTAGATAAAAAAATTGTTTCTACAAGAAGTATATAGTTTGCACAAAAGACATTTCTTCCAAGCTATGTCAGTGCCATTATGTTAATACAACTAATAATATTATAATAGTAACAGTCAAAATAATAAGTATAATAGTAACAGCGAAGATAATAATACTTTATTTTATTTATTAATGAAATTCTAGTATATGAAATCTAGTAAAAAAAACCCAGACTAATAGATGTTGTTAGGAGGATTACCAGAATATTGCTAGTTATTAAGCTTTAGCATAGCATTACAGTCTTGGAACAGTAGCTGACTTTGAAGTTTCAGTGGAACCTATGAGTAAATCCCAACACCAGGAACTGGAGACATCGGAAGTGGAGGAAAAAAGCGGAAACTAACAATCATGTATGATCTTTATTTTCTTAAATTGTTCCATCAAGTGGAAGCCAGTTTTCTTTATCACTGTGGTTGTTGGAGTAGGACTCAAAGTCAATCATGTTAGATATATTGATGACTTCTATATCCAGGCTTTCAGTATTATCTGACCAGGTTATAGTCTCTCGTTCATATACAAGTTTGAAAATACATTTTAAATTATGTTCATCAGATTATTATGAAAGCGGAAAACGTGTATAAATCTTAACATAAGAATTAAATGTAGAACGGTTCAGTTTTGTTTACTGCTTTGGAAGAATAATACTAAATTAGGTCTTTACATTAGAACTCTAATTACATTAGGTCTTTACATGGAACTGCTGTATCACTCCATGTTGAACAGAATTTCAAACTTTTAGAGCTATGCTTTTTAATCTAGTAGACACATCTTTATGTTAATTTTTATTTTAGATTCAGGTGCCACACATGTATATTTGTTACATGGACAAATTTTGTAGGGGTGGGGATTGGGAATAGTGAACACTGTGTCCTGTGGGTAGTTTCGGAACTCTAACGTCTCTCCCACTTCTTTTTTTATTATTTCAATCTTTGTGACCATTTGACTCCTACATATGAGTTGGAGCATATGGTGTTTGTCTTTCTGTTTCTGAGCCAGATTGCTTAGGATGATGATTTCCAGCTCCATCCAAGTTTATGCAAAGGATGTGATTTCATCCTTTTTATGGCTGCATAGTATTCCATGGCACATATACACCACATTTTCATTATTCACCAATCAGTTTATGGACATTTATATTGATTCTAGATCTTTGCAATTGTGAATTGTGCTGCAATGAACACATGGGGGCTGGTGTCTTTGTTATATAATGACCTCTATTCCTTAAGGTAAATACCTAGTAGTAGGATTGCTGGATCACATGGTAGATCTACTTTTAGTTCTTTGATTAATCATCATATCGCTTTCCATAAAGGTTGTACTAATTTACACACCCACCAACAGTATATAAGTGTTCCTTTTTCTCCACCTATGCCCCAGCATCTATTGTTTTTTGATTTTTTAAATAATGGTCATTCTGACTGGTATAAAATGGTATCTCATTGCAGTTTTAATTTGCTTTTCCATGATGATAAGTGATGTTGAGCAATTTTTTCATATGTTTGTTGGCCATTTGAATATTTTTTTTTTTTTTTTTTTTTTTTTTGAGTTGGAGTCTCACTCGATCGCCCAGACTGGAGTGCAGTGGCCGCTCCCGGCCACCGCAGCCTCGCCTGCTGGGCTCCGGCAATCCTTCCGCCTCAGACTTCCGAGTAGCCGGAATTACAGGCATGCGCTTCCACGCCCGGCTGATTTTTTGATTTATTGTAGAGATGAGGTCTCGTTGCCCAGGCGGGTCTCGAACCTGTGGGCTCAGGCAATCCACTCACCTCAGCCTCCCAAAGGCACGGGATTACAGACTGAGCCACTGAGCCCAGCGTGAATATCTTTTTTTGAGAGAGAATTTTTCATGTCGTTTACCTACTTTTAATGGTTCTAATTGCTTTTTTCTTGCTGACTTGCTTGAGTTCTTTGTAGATTCTCGATATTAGTCCTTGGTCAGATGTATAGTTTGCAAATATCTTCTCCCATTCTGTAGGTTGCCTGTTTGCTCTGTTGATTATTTCCTTTGCTGTGCAGAGGCTTTTTGGTTTAATGAAGTCCCTCTTATTTATTTTTGTTTTGGTTGCATTTGCTTGCTGTGTTTTAGCTATAAACTATTTGCCTAGGCCAATGTCCATGAGAGTTTTTCCTAGGTTTTCTTCTAAAATTTTTATGGTTTTAGGTCTGAAGTTTAAGACTTTAATCCATCTTGTGTTATTGACTATTCAAAATGTCACCAGTTCAAAGGGGGGTGTAATAAGTATAAAATACACACTGATTTCAAATACTTACCAATGATAAGAAAAATATAATATATCCTTTGTATAGATTGCATGTTTAAGTGATAACATTGAACATTTTTATTGTCCGAGTTAAATGAATTAGTATAATTTTACATGTTTTTTTAGCTTAAAAATATTGCTACTAGAAAATTTAAAACTATTTATGTAGATATAAGGTAGAACAATAATATACTTTTCTCACCCATCTTAAAGTTCATTGCTGACATCCCATAACAAAAGACAGATCAAGAAAAAAGCATAATAAATTCATTTAACCAAAGTTTTAGGTGACACAGGAGCCTTTAGAAATGAAGACCCAATGACCCAGAGAAAACTGTATTTTTTATGCTTAGGTTTGGTGAAGAATGGACAATTGTGCAGAAGTATTATTGCTCAAAAAGGTAATAAACTAAGGGTACTCAGCAAGGCCTATTTGTTTAGATACTTCTTGGTCCATCCATGCCTTTATTCTATTTATGTGAGTACAGGAAAGGAATCTGTCACATGAGGGTCTTAGAATCTACTTTCTTTCTTTCTTTTTAACCACACTGTGTTATCTTTAATTAGGTAAAGATCTTTTTAACTTGTCACAGAGACCATTTCACCCACTGCTCTGTTTGGCTGCCAGTCTTTTGTCTCTCTCTTCAGCAATGGTGAGGTGGATACCTTTTTTTGTTGTTGACAAAGACAACAAACCGAGGATCTACTTTCAGGGAAGGCAGGTAAGAGAATTCTTTTATGGTCAGCCCTCACGATGTCAGATGGCAGAAGGTCACAGAGTGACTTCCACAGTACCATATTGGGGGTAGTATTCTCAGTTCTTACATGGCTCACATAAATATTTTCATATTTCTAATAAGTGGTGCTGGACTATAGGGGAAATGTTTTATTATAAGGACATTTTAATCATTATATATGCCTACTTCGATTTTTTCAGTTTGTCAAAATTCTAAAGCACAGTTTGTCAATATATGAGCAGGATGCATTTTTGGTGCTGATATTCTTCCCTTGATGTTCAGGGGTGAAAGGAAGACTCAGATCTCTGCCCCTCAGGGCCCTGCCTGTCCTTCTCCTAAGAACACACACCACATAGCAATCTATCTTAGAAAACGTCAGGACTAAAGGCTTTTTTATAACTGTTTATATCAAAATCCACAAGGGGTCAAAATCTTCTAATCTATCTTTTGCCCTCCTCCCTCAATACCCACTTCCATACTGGTCTGAAGATCTCCTAAACTAACACTATCTCCTTTCTTTATCTTCCCAAATGCTCATACTGCACTACCTGGAAATCATGATCTATCATTAGCAAAACTCTTTGTTCTAAGGAAACTTGCAACTTTCTTATGCAATGCCTATTTTCTCTTTCATGCCCCCTTTTTGCCACTGAATAAAAAGTTGAAGGAAGTTAACTTCTTGTTCCTCATGTTATACTCCAAGGTCAATTTCATCCTTTCTTCCCTCAAAAGCCCCCCAGACCTGTAGCTTATGTCCTTATGCTGTGCTGCTCACTCTTCCTTCCTGAGGTATTCAACATTCCACCCACCAGATCACTCCTTCCATCTTGACAATTTCAGCATAAAGTTTTCTGTCCCTCTTTCCCACATTGTTCTTACCTTAATTTTGCTGATTTTGATATACACATAAATCGTGAATCCATTCCTTGTCATAACTTTCATTTCCTTACTTCCATGAAGGCAATGTCATGATCATATCCTGGCCTGATCATTACTGGATTTGACCACTTCCATAATCTCACTGTCCAATGTTCCACTCTCTGATGACACCTCTGTCTTTCCAGCTCCCTAACTATAATAACCCAGTTCTAAAAGTATTTGTTCCTACCATGTGTTAAAATAATTTACTCAACCACCTTTATTCTACCCTTTACTCCCCGTGTTTTTATTTTCCTCTCACTTGACTTAGAATAAATGGTACATCCTGTATATTCTCCATGTCCTCACCATTCTCTATTCATTGTACTCACTTGAAAACCTAATTACTTTTATGCCTTCACAACTGTATTTTGAGAACCTAATGACATAATATCATAAGCTATGCTTCTTCTAATATGCATTATCATTATGCAGTTTTATTTTTTACTTTATTTTATTGTATTATAAATTTTATTTTATTATAAATTTATTTTACTTTATTTTATTATAAAGATGTGGAGGGGAAGTCAGGATTGGGCACATAAGGAATGTGTGTTAGTTTGGGTCTCCAACTGGACCTTACTGCCCCAGGTAAAGGATCAGGTACCCTTTGTGTTGTTATGTAGTATCCCTTCCCCACTACCCTGGCAGTGTTCTGTGATTGCCAATCCCCCCCTTATGCTTTTATGATTAATGCTGAGGTCCCACTTATGAGTGAGAACATGTGGTATTCAGATCTTTGTTTCTGTGACAGAACAATCAGGATTGTCTCTAATTCCATCCATTGCTGAAAAGTCCATGATTTTGTCCTTTATGGCTGTGTAATATTCCATCATGTTTATGTATCACATTTTCTTTATCCAGTCTATTTTCAATAGGCATATGGGTTGGTTCCATGTTTTTGCTATTGTGAATCATGTGGCAATAAAAATGCCTGTGCAGGTGATGAAAAATAACTTGTGTTCCTCCAGGTATATTTCTGGGAGAGGGTTGCTGGATTGTATGGAAGGTCAATTTCTAGTTCATTTAGATATCATCACACTATTTTCCATAGAGGTTGGACTAATTTGCACTCCCACAAACAGTGTAGAAGTATTCCCTTTTCTCTGCACCCATGACAATATCTGTATATTTTAAAACTGAATGGCAGCTATCCCTACTGGGGTAAGTTGGTATCTCAGTATGGTTTTGATTTGCATTTCTCTGATGATTAGTGAGACTGAGCATTTTTTCATGTATCTGTTGGCTACTTGTATGTCTTCATTTGAGAAGTGTCTATTTATGTCCTCGTCCATTTTTTAATAGGCCTGCTTGCCTGTTACCTTTGGGATTGTGTAAGTTCCTTGTAGATCCAGGATGTTAGGGCTTTGTCGGATACAAATTAGCAATTTTTTCCCCCATTTTGTGCATTATCTCCTTATTCTCTTGATTATTTTGCTTGTAAAAGTTTTTCAGTTTGGTAGGTCCCACTTGCCTATCTTATCTTTTATGGCATATGCTTTTAGGGATTTTATCAATAATTGGTTGCCTACATCAGTGTGCATAAAGGTGTCTCCTGTGTTTCCCTCTAAGATTCTTATCACTTGAGGTTTACAGTTAGGTCTTCTTTCCATTTAGAGTTGGTTTTTATATGTGGTGATAGGTAGGGAGTCCTGTTTCGTTCTTCTGAATGTGGCCAACCAATTTTCCCAGCACCATTTGCTAAATAAGCTCTCTTCTTCTCAGTGGTTATCATCCTATCCAGAGAAGTGAAAGACCTTTACTACAAGAACTATAAAACACTGCTCAAAGAAATAAAAAAGCACACCAGCAAATGAAAAACATTCCATGCTCATGGAATGGAAGAATAAATATGGTCAGCGTATCTATCCTACTCAAGTCAATCTACAAATCCAACACAATAGCCATAAAATTACAGATGTTATTCTTCTCAGACCTGGAAACAACAATACAGAAATTTATATGGAAACAAAAACAGCATGAATAGCCAAAACAATTATCAGCAAAAGGAACAAAGCAAGTGGTATCACACTTCCAGACTTTAAACTTTACTATAAGGCTACAATAATCAAAACAGCCTTTATACTGCTACTAGAACAGGCGTATAGACCAAAGGAACAGGATAGAGATTCCAGAAGCAAAAACTCAATCTCTCAACCAACTCATCTATGCTGTTCAATTTTTATGACAACCTGAGGTAGGTGTTGGCATTGTTTTTCTGAGTTCCTGTGATAAGCTCAAGTTGCATTTGCTTCTTTGCTTGCTCTTTCTTTTCCCTCTTCCTATTGCAACTTTACCACCTAGGTATATGAACTCATGAAATGTAGTGACAATGCCTTTTATCTTTATATCCCAGCAACTAGCAGATAGCCTGGAACATACTTAGTGCCTGATTGAGTTTTCTTGATCATATCTAGGGTACTCCAAAAACAGGATTAATTTCTACAGATTTACTAAGAAAATAATCCTCCATTTTTTTTCCTACTAAATCCCCAGAGTCATTTTTAATAACATTTGAGAATTTAAACAGACCTTAAAAATATCTAGTGAAACCACTTCATTTCACAAATTGGGACTTGAGATCCTGTAGAAGAAATGGGAGAAAATGGGATCTTTACAAATTACTTTGCTTGCTATTCTAGTTGATTATATGTTTTTGATCTTGAAAAATAATGTTTGTAATGAAATAAGGGCATGAGTACTTTTGTTATGAGCACACTGCTCAGGTGGATTAAAAAATATGATCTAATTTCAAATTTTGACTATTACAATTCTGTATGTGATGGTGGATTTCTATTCCTGAAATCATTTTACTCACCTGTGAAATAGGAATGATGATATTTGTATCATAAGTTTCTTATTCAGCTGTGATTTAAAAAGGCAGATAATTGAGAAAATCTTCTTTGAGTCAAGTGGTCAACACCATAACGGATCCTGTTTGCTCTTCTATCATCTTGCCCTCATCCACTTCCTCCTCTGGTCCTCATTTCTTATTCATTTCTTCCTCTGTTTCTCATTTCCTCCCTTGATTAGACTTCCTTGTCTTTTGCATCCTAACAAAAAATCTTCATATATGATGCACTGAGTTTATAAAAGGAAAACAAAACCCCTAATGATCATGTCATATTTCAGCAAGTGACTTATTGAATAGATGCTGAGATGCAAGTTTGGAAAAACATTCAGCTTTACACATGCAAAGAGAAAAGTTTAATATTGAGGTCAATAACTTTAATAATGAAAACATGACTTTAAAAATTCATTTAATATTTGCAAAATTTGTTTTTAAAACGCTAAATTTCTGCCACACAATAATGGAGGATACATCAATTTCTAATTTTGATTTAAAAAGCAAAAAATTAGAATATGTGTATAATAAAGAAAAATGGCTGCTGCTGATCTTGAACTTGATCATCAAGGAATGCCAGCAGCCCTGAGACTATATGATGTATAGAAATAAATTGGTGGCACCCACTATCTTAAAGAGAACCAAAAATAAGCAATGTGTATCTGTGTGTGTCTTTCTGCACACACACACACACACACACACACACACACACACACACACGTGTTTACTGTATTCATCCTTGCTCTGTCTTTCTTTCTTTGGCATTGTCTAGTTATAGTATACATATCCTAAGTAATTTTAAATGACTCTGTAATTTCATTAACTAGTTCTTTTAACCACTCTACAAAGTGCATGTAATCTGGCCATACTCATCTGAATATGTTCTCATTTCTTCAGGATAGGCTACTTAATCCAATTTTTGACTCACCTATTTTGCAAGATTCTTATCATTCCCTATTAATCACATTTTTTTTCTCTTTTTCTTCTTTTTTTTTCCTTTGGTCACATCCTCAAGGCCACTTTTCAAATTTTTTTTGTGAAACCTTGTTCACGCTCAACTATTGTGGACTTCATTTAATATACTCAGATTGTTATTTCCTTAACTATATCTTGGTTTTTGTTGCAGAGCTTATTATTGTAAATTGTCTAATCATCAAGATTAAGATGCATATTTGGTGTGCTGGCTTTTCCTAAAAAATTTCCACTCATATTCAACGTTACTTTATTTTCCCTTCCTATGTGAGTCTCAATACCTCAATTACTCCATAACTTACAGTGCTTTTATCATTGTGCCTTGCAGAAAATAGTGTTACATGTCTATTTCCCACGAAACATTAAGTTCCTTGAGAGGTAAAGCAAGCCTAACAGGCAACAGCTTAGTGTGAAAAATAAAACAAAACTAAAATCAACAAATTCAATTTTGAGTTTTGATTTAACCACTGGACACTCAAACCTTGTTAGGCCTCATTTAAGAAAATGAAGGTATTTCTATTATTCTTCCCCTTATACCACATTCCCTCATTGTTACCTTTAGCCACACTGGAGAACAGTGAGACACTTAAGCTAGGTACATTCCCTCCTGACCCAGGGGCATTGTACATAATGAGTCCTTCTTTCTGAAACATTCTTCCCTTTTCCCTTGGCCTAGTTAGCAATCCTACTCACCATTAAAAGCTCAATTTGCAAAAGCTTTTTCTAACTTCATTCACTAGGTTAATTGACCCCATTTTGTAGACTTTCATCAGGTATAATTTTTCTTCATAGTACTTTTACAGTTTTTGTGAACATTTGATATATGTTTTCTTCATAAAGAGTGCTAGATTTTTGTTCAGCATCATATACTCAGAACACAGTCCTACTCCAGATGCACAATACTCACTCAATAAATATTTATTAGGTGCTTGGTTACAAGCAAAATAGGACAGATTATACAACAGCATATGATAAACTGGGACATTCTTTAAAATGTGACATTTGTGATTATTCACTTTTAATTTATAAATACAGGTAGCACACGCCTATAGTTCCAGCTACTTGGAAGCCTGAGACATGACCTCTGGAACCTAGTAGGCTGACGTTGGAGTGGCCATGGGTGTGCCACTGCACTCCAGCCTGGGCAATGGAGTGAGACTCCAACTAAAAAAAAAAAAAAGTTGTGTGTGTTATTTTTAATGTTATATCGGTATTTTATTTATGTATTTATTTAATTAATTGATATTTTTGATCAACAATTGGCAAAATCTGTGAATGTAAAACCCAAGAGTGTGGAGTGCTGGCTGCAGTGTCCTATAAATTTTCACAGCACTCAGCATAGTATGTTAAGTATCTCATAATAGGGCTCCTGCTCACTTCATAACTATATGTCAAACCTCTCCTTTTGCTACCATCCTTCCCCAAATACCTTATATACTCGTTAAACCAAAATAATTATTGTTTTAAATTAATTATCAAGAAATTATTTCTCTGAAGCTGTATCTGATTCAAGCAGATGGATTGGATAGACTTTATTTTTAAAAAATTTTATTGTAAACATTTTATTTTAAACATTTTATTGTAGAGATGAGGTCTTGCCAAGTTGCCCGGGCTGGTCTTGAACCTGCAGGCTCAGGCAATCCACTTGACTCGACCTCCCAAAGTGCTGGAATTACAGGCTGAGCCATCGAGCCTGGACAATACAAATTTTTAAAACCATGCAGTCTAGCAATTATTTGCATAGTATTTACAATGTGTTAGGTATTTTAAGTAATCTAGAGATGATTTAAAATATACAAGAGGATATGCATAGATTATATGCAAATAATAAGTCATTTCATATTAGGGATTTGAGCATCATGAATTTTTATTTCTGTAAAGGGTCCTGGCACCAATCCTCATTGGATATGAAGAGATGATTGGAGGTTATTAGAATGCCTTTGGCTGCAAGTAACAGACAGTATAACTTCAAATGGCTTTAGTAAAAGACAGATACATTGTTTATTATAATAGGAAGTCCCAAGTTATTAATGGATCAATGAATTACATAATCAGATCTTTACCACTGTTTTCTACGATTATCTCAGACCTATTTTCCTTAGTTACTGAGAATGGCTTTTTTAATAAGCAACAATGAGAGCAAAGTTTTTCCTGTTCATGTAAAAAGAAATAAATAAAAAATCTAGTTGTCTAATTGATCTACCTTCATTTTTGGGTCCTTTCTGGGTCATTTGTTCATTTCTGGGTTTGTACTTAGGACTCGAAAACTTTAATAGAAGTATACATGTAGATCTTATTTCCAAAATATGAAAATGTAATGGTATCTTTGTGGGCACTATTGACTATATTAAGCTTAGGTTCCTGGTCACATTATTTGCCACAGGACTAAATGTACCCTGATTAGAGTTATCTAAAGTTAGGATGAAGTCTGCTTCCAGAAAGGAGAAAAGTAGGATTCTAATAGATTATAAGTAAGATTGTGAGATAATCTAGTAAAGAATATAAATATAATAAAATACAAGTATTGAAATAGGATGTAAGTACTGAAAACACTAAAGAAGTGGAAAAATAAAACAGTTTTGGTGCAATTAAGAGATATAGATATAGACAAGATTATGAAAAATAAAACTAAAACAAAAAGAATTTGAAGAATGCAAAGATGAGGATGAAGAAAGAAAAGGTGAAAAGAGAAAACTACAAAACACTGCTAAAAGAAATAAAAGATTACACAAACAAATGGAAAAATATTCCATGCTCATGGATTGGATGAATCAACATTGTTATGATGTCCATCCTACCCAAGGAATACACATTAACTTGCCAACATCATGCTTCTCAGACCCGGAAACAAAAATAAAGGTATTCATATGGAAACATAAATGACAATGAATAGCCAAATAATAACAAACAAGCAAACAAATAAATAAATAAAGTGGGAAGTATCACACTCCCAGACTTTAAACTTTATTATAGAACTGCAATAATCAAAACAGCCTGGTATTGGTACAAAAACAGGCATATAGACCAATAGAACAGGATAGAGATTCCGGAAGCAAAACTTCAATTTCTCAACCAACTCATCTTTGAAAAAGCCTCCACTATCAACCACTGGGGAGTGGAGAACCTATTCGGTAAATGGTGCTGGGAAAACTGGCTGAGCACATGCATAAGATTAAAACAAGAACCTTGCATATCACTATACACAAAAATCAACTCTAAATGGATCAAAGACCTAAACGTAAAACCTCAAACTATAAGAACCTTAGAAAATGCAGGAGACACGCTTATGGAAATTGGAACTGGCAACCAATTCCTGATCAAAACCCCAAGTGCCCATGCCATAAGAGATAAAATAGACAAGTGGGACCACATCAAACTGACGAGCTTCTGCAAAGCCAAAGAAACCACTGAGAGATCAAGGAGGTAACCCATGACTGGTAGAAAATATCTTCCAACTGTTTATCTGACAAAGTCCTAACATCTAGGATCTACAAGGGACTCAAACATGACAAAAACAAAACAAAACAAAACAAACCCAGCCCCATTACAAAGTGGGCAAAAGATATTAATAGACACTTCTCAAAAGAAGACATAAGAGCAGCCAACAGAGACATGAAAAAATGCTCAGCCTCTCTAGTCATCAAAGAAATGCAAATTAAAACTACACTGGGTGACTCAGCCTGTAATCCCTTGTTTTGGGAGGCTGAGGTGAGTGGATTGCCTGAGCCTGTGAGTTCAAGACCTGCCTGGGCAAATTGGCGAGACCTCATCTCTACAATAAATCAAAAATTAGCTGGGCGTGGTAGCGCACGCCTGTAGTTCCAGCTACTTGGAAGGCTGAGGCTGAGGGATCGCCTGAGCCTAGCAGGTCGAGGCTGGGCAACAGAGTGAGACTCCAACTCAAAAAAACAAAACAAAAAAACCAAACTACACTGATATACCACCTAACTCCAGTCAGTATGGCCATCATCAATAACTCAAAAAACAGCAGATGCTGGAGAGGATGCAGCAAAAAGGAAATGCTTCTACACTGTTGGTGGGAGTGTAAACTAGTATAACCTCTGTGGAAAAGTGTGGCAATTTCTAAAAGATCTGAAAATCGACCTTTCATACGACCCCACAATCCCCCCAATGGGAATATACCTGGAGGAACTCAAATCATTCTGTGAAAAAGAGACCTGCCCACACATGTTTATTGCAACATTATTCACAATAGCCAAGACATGGAACCATCCGTGCTGCCCATTGAAACAGGACTGGATAAAAGAAATGGTGCATATACACGATAAAATATTATGCAATCATAAAGAAAGACAGAATTATGAACTTCGTAGCAACTTGAGTGGACGTAGAGTCTATAAAACTGAGTGATCTATCACAGAAACAAAGAACCGAGTACCACATGTTCTTACTAATAAGTGGACCTTGAACAATGATCATAAAGCTATAAGAAAAGCATTGGTAGTAGTAGGAAACTGCCAGTAGGAAAGAGGGGGCACGCCTCATCAACAAAAGTACCTATACAATGAATATTTGTATACCTAACCCTGACTTGTATCCCATATCTTTAAAATAAATTTTAATAACTAACTAAATAATGAAAAAAGAGAGAAAAGGTAAAAAAGAAGAATGTGAAGACAAAGGTGAAGACAAAGAAGAAAGAAAAGATGGAGAAAGAGACGAAGAGGAATCATGTCAGCAAAAAAAAATATGTTTCTTTTAGAAAAGAAAAAGTTAAAACAGGACACAATTTTAACATCTTGTTCCATAATAAAACCAGGAGACTGAGACATATATAGCCCTTTTGGTGGCATGAGGCCAGTTTGAATCCATTTTATCAAGCTTGATAGAATGTTTCCATTGTTCACAGGCTTTTTTTAAATTGCTAGTGTTAATTTGCCCATTAGCAGCTGTTTTCTTCTTTTAGGACATGCAGCAAAAAGGAGCAAAGAAAGCAAGTGAAAATAATCTTTTTTTTCTCCCCTCTACAATTATGTTGCCTGAAGTTCTGGGGAGTCAAAGAAATGTGAGTGATCTTCAGCAAAATTCTAATCAAGCATTCAATAATACAGGGGGGTAGAATCACAGGGTCATATGCTCAGTGTATGCTTAACTTCAGGGTAAACTGCCTGCCAGTTTCCCAAGTGGCTGTATTGTTTTTCTTATCAAAAAGCAATGTATGAACATTACAATTGTTCTACATGTTCATTAGCTCTGGTATTGTTGGCCTTACATTTTAGCCAATCTGGTAGATATATAGTGGCTTTTCATTGTGGTTTCAATTTGCATATCTCTGAAGACCAATAATGCTGACTATTTTTTGTATGATTATTGACTATTAGTATATGGTTTGATGCAGTGTCTGTTTTCACCTTCTTTTATATTGGATTGTTTTTCTTCTAACTGATTTTGAAAGAGTCCTTTATTTGTAGATACAGGTTTTTTTCAGATATACGAACTGGATATGTTTTCTTGCATTCTCCTTGTTGCTTTATTTACTAACCATGACTTTTAGAAGGTCTGAAGTTTTAAACTTCGATGAAATCCAATTCATTAGCTGTTATTTGTGTTATGTTTTTACTATTTTAGCCAAGAAATTGTTGCTCATCACACGTTTGCATATATTTCCTTTTATGTTGGCATCTGGAAATTTTTAATTATATCTTTTATCTTTAGGTCTATGATTTATTTCAAAGGTTTTTTTCCCCCCAGTATATTGTGAGTTGAGTTAAAATTTTTCTTTCCCTACATGGGTAACCAGTTACTGAAGAAGCATTAAAAAAAACCCATAAACTTTTGTTTCTCCTTTTAAATTAACATGCAATGTTGTCAAAAATCAATTGGCAATGTACATGTTTTCCTATTTTTGGAATTTATATTTTGTTCTCCTGATCTGTGTGCCTATTTGACCACCACTACAGTGTTATTGTTAACCACATGCACAATGTTATACAGGACTAAATTATATAACTGTAACTTTATACCCTTTGGATTGCTATTCAACTCTTCTGACTTTGCATTCTGTATTTTTGTGGGGTTTTTTTGTTTTATTTTGTTTTGTTTTGCCTCACTGCATTTGCTAGGACTGCTAGTATAATGATAAATAAAGAGAGCAAAAACCAACATCTTTGTCTAGTTTATGATCTTAGTGGGAAGAGTTTAATCTTTCACTATAAATTATGTCAGCTATAATTTTTGTGATAAATACATCTTATCAGGTTTATGAAGTTGCTTTTTATGTCTAGTTTACTGTAAGTTTTTAAAAAGAATGGGTATTAAATTTTGTCATTTTTTCTGCATTTTTTGAGATTATCATTTTGTTTCGCTCTTTGTTCTGTTAAAAGAGTAATTTTGTATTGATTGATTTTCAAAAGTCAACCTTGCATTCCTATGAAAAACCCTTGTTATTATTTGAATGTTTGTCTCCTCCAGATCTTATGTTAAAATTTGATTCTCCTTGTTGAAGGTAGTGTCTTTTAGGAACTATTTCGATCATGAGCATGGATTTCTGATGAATGGATGAATGCCGGATTTTGGACTGGGGGAGGTGAATTCTCAGTCTGTCAATTCTCAGGACAGCTTGTTGTTAAAAAGAGCTTGGCACTTCTTTCTCTCTTGCTTTGTGATCTCTGAAGATACTGGGTCCTTTTTGCCTTGTACCATGAGTAGAAGCAGCCTGAAGTCCTCACCAGATACCCAATCCTCTAGGCAGCAGAATTGTGAGCAAAATAAACTGTTTGTTGTTGTTGTTGTTGTTGTTGTTCTTTATATATTAACCAACCTCAGGTATTTCTTTATAGAAACAAAATAGACTAAAAAAACTCGGTTGATCATGGCATAACTTTGTTATACTATGCTAGACTCAATGTGATACTATTTTTGTAAGAATTTTTACATCTATCTTTATGAGAGATATTGGCTGCTTTCTTTCTTGCAGTTTCTTTCTCTCTTTTTTTTTTTTAGATCGGAAAATATAGTTTACTTAGAAAGAAAATTTGAGAGAGAAAGAGGAGATTCACCTTCCCAAGGTAGGGGAGGGGGCCAAAGCCAGGAAACATGCCCTGGTCACAGCTCAAAAAGCACATGGCCACACCATAGTTTAACAAGGCAATGGCCTCTTGTAGTTTCTTTTTCAATTTTGTTAAGACCATAATAAGGGATTCATTAGATGATTTGGGACATGACTCTCTCCATCTTCTCCTTCTTTATTTTCTGAAAACTATGCATAAGGATGTATTATTTCTTTCTCAAATGTTGCACATGATTCTCCAGTGAAGCATTATACATTTTTGAAAATTGAGTTTTATGAAAGCATTTTTAGTTACAAATTAATGTAATGATTATAGAACTGTTTGTGTTTTTCTGTTTCTTCATGAATCTGTTTGGTAATTTTCATGCCTTTAGTACTTATAGTGATATCCTTTAGATACATCCAAGGATATATGAAATATAGTAACGGGGTAGATCCAGATGATATACATACATGAATGTCATGTTAAAAATCCAAGTATCTTGTAAGTCATAAAATTGCATATGTAGCTTCTTAGCCAGAAACTCTAAAATGATTAAAGTATTATTATTACATGATTAACCTGTAAAGACTGGACTAATGAGAGAAAATATTCTGAGACTGGTTCACATTATTTTTAGAGAGCGCTATTATAGTAAAACTCATAGCAGAGTGCTTCAGTTATCTATTGCCACAATAATGTTATATAACAAGAACCTCCACAGAATCTGAGAAATTCAACAGATATTTTTGTATGGATCTGCATGTTGACTGGCGTACATTGATTCAGGTTGTACTCAACTGAGCTCAACTAAAAACAAAACAAAACAACAAAAAAACTCTGTATGATCAGTGTTTCTCATTAGTTTTCTTTTATGTGAATGCATGAATGCATTTTTACAGCCATTGTAAAAATACTAGTGGCATCATGCACTAGTCTATTGACATACCATTAGTCAAAGAAAGTAGCATGCACAAATCTATCATCCTTGGATAGGAGAATATCCTATGCTCTTTTTCTGGGAGAAAATGAAAAGTCAAATATCAAAGACTATAAATTTTAAACATTTCTATTAAAAGGAGGAGTAAAGAATTGGAGACAAAAATGCCATGCATTGCAAATGTGTGGTGTCACAGGAAAAAGAAGCCAGAATTTAGTTCTCAAAATTTCTTTGCTTTCCGTATTGCATCAGTGGGTCTCAAAATACCTCTATGTCCTCAATGTGTATGAGACAGGAACTTTATCAATGAAAATTCCCACGACACTGAGGGTGTAGATTGTTGTGGAGAGGTAGCTTGCAAGAGTAAATGGAACCAAGGACAAAGGATGAAAAACATTCTGATTAAATAGGATGTTGAAGTGCATTTACTTACCTTGCGGTGTCTGCAGTACCAGAAAGGGCTGAGATCATCTTAAATAGCATTCCAAAGAATTGTATTGCATTACCACCCTGTTGAATCTTACATTTTTACTCCCCAGTAATATGATACCTATTGTATTTTGAGAGGGAAAGCTATCTTACTAATAATGTAACATAATTAGAGAGGGATTACATCAGTAAATAGCAGAATTGGGATTTTAAGCCAGATCTTCTTCAGGACTTTGCTGCGTATTCTTTTTCCCATGCCTATATTATTCTCTTAACCAAATGGTAAGCCTGAAACATCTTTGTGAAGTCTTATCTGACTCATCCAAATAATACAGATAAGGAATACCTTCTTTGTGATATAGAAGGACATACACTCCTCTTTTTGTTTAAGTGACACAAGTATGTGATTATTTATACATCTAACAATTCTAATACATTTCAATTATTTTGCAAAAAGTTATGTAGCTGTTGATATTTTTATGTGATGAAGACACACAACAGTGACTGGCACGTAGTAGAAAATAAAGAATAGATAAGTAGATAGGTAGATGAAGTGATTTAATGACTCATAACATTCATTCTATTTAGAAATTCATATTTGTGTCTCACTTCCTCGGGCTTCAACTGAATTGCTTCAAATAGACAAGCTGTCCTCAGATGTCTTTTGCATTTGATTTGAAATTTAAAAACAGTACTAAAAATTTGAAATAGCAGTTCTCACAGGACTGGAGTCCCATTTCATAGTGTTAAGAGGCTAAAATAAGCTCTAAATGAAATTCTAGAAGCATATTAGCAGCAACCTAATTTCAGAGTCAGGACAAATCAATAAAAAATATGAGAAAAAGAAGACACACACACACACACACACACACACACACACACACACACACACACACACATACACACACACACACCCCTCTAAAGAATGTATCCCAAGTAGAACATTTCTAAAATAATTGACAGAGCATAAAACTATGAAGCAGGCTTCATTCAGAGAAATGATGCATAGTTGAAGAAGAAATGAATTTTCTTCTGGCAGAACAGTAGTGATCCCAGAGACCGAGGTCACAGTTGCAAGGAAGTGGAGATATGCTATTTTCCTGCAGTCCACTGGAATAACCAAGAACTAGCATTCTGGGAGGCGGTTGCTACAGAAATGCAATCTGGGGAGCCAGGCAGTAAGTGGTAGTAATCCCTCTCAAGAGAATGAAGAAAACGTACTGCATGCCCTTTGTGAGTGGCACAGCACTTGATGAGTGATGAGGAAGAGGCTAGTTAAGTGAGAGAGGGCCCAGTAAAGGGAAAAATCCTATGGTTGCCATTTTTAATGCAGAAAATGTGTTTGTATTTTTCTTTGTTTCCCATTACTTCTCAATATGTGCTCATACATAGTATGTGTTTGTTTGTTTATTATCTGTAAGCCCCATGAGATCAGTAACCATGACTTTTGCTTGTACTAGGCATTACTCATGGTTGGTCCCTTGTTTAATGCATGGAAACATAGATGTAAAAAATATCAAAGCTGAATGTTCTCTTAGGGACATGTGTTGCCAGCCTCACCAAATCACACTATTCCAATTTATGGAAAAGAAAAATGAGGCCCAGATAGTGTAATGAATAATCTCAGGTTGCATAGCAAGTGAGAAAAAAAAGGGATTGGAATCCATTTGATGTCTTTTATTTGTTTCTGCTATTACTCCCTGCCCTGCTACCCTCACCCCACCTCATCCCACATACCACTGACATTGTTGAGGGGAGCTGTACTGTCATTAATGTGATTGTGCACATGAAACAGAGAAACTGGAATACAGCAAGCTCTCAATAAAGGTGAAATACTGTTTTAAAATGCATGCTATTTACTCAAAGCCATTTTAATAACTTATGAAAAAAAATTTCTCTCCATGATGTGCTGATAAATCTTTGATCGCTTACTCTCTGTATTAGTTTCCTTGGGCTGCCACAACCAATTAGTGCTGACTAGGTGTGTTAAACAACAAATATTTATTCTCTCACAGTTCTGGAGACTAGAAGTCCACGATACAGGAGTCACCAATGCTGGCTTCTTTTGAAGTCTTTCTCCTTGAATTGCAGAGGGTTGTCTTCTCACTATAACCTCACATGGTCTCCTCTCTGGATGCATCTGTGTCCTAATTTTCTCTTCTTATGAAGACATGAGACATGAGTTATATTGGATCAGGGCCCACCCTAGTGACTTACTTTAACTTAATTAATTCTTTAAAGATCCTGCTTTAAATACAATCACATTATGACGTACTGGGTGCTAAGACTTCAACAAATGAATTTTAGAGAGAAACAAAAACTCAGTCCATATTACCTTCACCATTCAAAAAACAAACAAAACAAACAAACAAACAAAAAACCACACACATACAAAAAATAGAGGAAAGAAAGACAGTTTTTAAAAGAACTAAAAATTTGTCACATATACTGGTATCTCTGGCAGTAAATACTACTTTGAGATGAATTTCAAGCCACCAACATGACATGTCTAAACCGAGCATCAATAAGTGTGTTTATTTGGCTCTTCTGAGCCAGTATTAGCTGGTTCCTGTACATCACTGCTATTCAGTCATTTTGTTCCTAGCCTAAACCCTATTCTCTGACTGATACTCCACTGTTAAAAAGCATCCTTTTCCTGAATCTGATTTTTGAGTTCTGCACAAGATCAGAAAGCATCACTCAAGTGGGGTTCTCTATGAAGGTTAGTGGGCCTAGAAACTGGCTAGAATTGAAAAATGATGCTAATTCGGAGGGACTGGAGCAATAGAGCCACAAGCATAATTAACACTGTGATTATATTGAGAAATTCAGTTTGAACCAAGAAGACAGAGTAGATGGGGGAGTGTATCTATTCTGAAGGGCCAAGTCATGTGTCAAATGTGAATCTCTCCCTCATTTATAGAACATTATATCTCTTTATCTGTTTGTTCTAGATTTTTGGAGACCATGCCACCATTCTCTGCTCTTTGTTGTTTTGTTTGTTTTATTTTTTTCCTCTTAAAATTCACATTGGAACTCCACATAATTTAAAATGTTTCCATTTAAGTACCCAAATACTTAAGCAGGATCATGGCTTTTCTTTTATACTTCATTCTCTTTCTTTAGAATCTCATCTATATCATGACTTAGAATGCCACTGTGCTCCAACAGTTATAATACATTTGCAGTCCTAACCTCTCTTCTATACTTAAAACAATGTCTAAATTTGGATATCTTTTGTTATTCTGAGTACATAAATCCAAAGCTATGCTCATGGTTTTATCTATTCCTCTACTAGTAAACTTTGTTTAAGAAAATGATTTTATAATATTCATAATTGCCCATTGAAGATAGAACAATTAAAACTATCTGATTAGAAGAAAGAGAGAAAATGTTCTCTTAGGGAGATGTGGTACCAGCCTCAACAAATCACACTATTCCATTTTAAAATGAGGCCCAGAGAGTGTAATGAAAATAAACGCAGGTTGCATAGCAGGTGAGTGAGAGAGATTGAGAGAGAGATATGATTTAAGAAAACAGAAATTGAACAGTCTCAAAGTCCTGAGGAACAATATGAAAAATCTAAACTTTGTGTCCACAAGTAGAAGAGCTTATGATAGTTTCTGATGGGGTTTTCAATGTATGCAGATTAAAAAATATAAGACAACCAAAACATACAAGGAAAGAGTAAAGGCACCTATATAGTGGTAAATTTTCTGTTTGGAATAGTAAAATATTAATTATAAGTAAACTGTAAAAAATTAAATATGTAACATGAACTCTAGAAAAACCACTAAAAATTTATTCTAAGATGTGATTATTTTATTCTAAGATTTGATTAAAATTAATAAATGGATTAAAATAAAATAATAATAATTATTAAAATCATCTTTAAAAAGCAGGAAAGGTGATACTGAGGAATTAAAATCAAAGTGAATAAGCAGAAAGCCAAATGGTGAAATGGCAGGCATAAATGCAAACACTACAATAACTTCATTAAATGTAAATTAAAACTTCAATTACAATTTAGATATTGTCAGCAAAAAACACTTAAAGCAAAACAAATACAAAGCATAATACCAAATGATATCTTGTCTATAAGAAACCCACTCTTTAGTTAAATAAAAGATAAAATAAGATACACTGTGCAAACACTAATGAAAAAAATCTAACATGCCTATATTAATATCAGACAATTTAAACATCAGAGAAAGAAAAATTACTCGAAACAAAGAAGTATTATATAATAATAAATAATCAATTTACTGAGAGCATATAACAATCCTAAATATATATGCACCTAACAATAGTCTTTAATATATAGATAATAGCCGGGCTTGGTGGCTCAGCCTGTAATCCCACGCCCTTGGGAGGCTGAGGTGAGTGGATTGCCTGACGCTGCAGGTTTGAGACCCGCCTGGGCGGCGAGACCTCATCTCTGCAATAAATCAAAAAAAAAATCAGCCGGGCATGGTAGCGCATGCCTGTAATTCCGGCCACTTGGAAGCCTGAGGCGGAAGGATCACCAGAGCCCAGCAGTTTGAGGCTGCGGTGGCTGGGAGCGGCCTCTGCACTCCAGTCTGGGCAGCAGAGTGAGACTCCAACTCAAAAAAAAAAAAAAAAAAAATATATATATATATATATAATATGTTTTATATATATATATACATATACACAACCGATAGTACTAAAATAAATATATAGAAATTCTAATTATAGTAAAGGACTTTCACACATCTATCTCAATAACTAATAGAATGCATAGATGTAAACTCAGCAAGGATATAGAAAATTTAAAAAACTATCAACCAACTGGATTTAATGAATTCTTCAAAACAACAGCAAAACACATAATCTTTTAAAGGGTACATGTAATATGCATTAAACTAGACCATATTCAAAGTCATAAAACAACAAAATTAATTAAAAGCATAAACATTTTTTCTCATCATAGTAAAATCAAAATAGAAATCAATAACTGAAATATTATTATAAAATCTCTATAAATGTGGAAGTTAAATAATGTACTCTAATTAATTTACAATTAATAAAATAAAATGCTAGTAAATTATACTTTTTTTAAAAAAATAAAAGACCTTTGTTTTGTGAAATACATTGTTAAGAGAATAAAAACACAAGCTATTAATTGAGAGAAAATGTTTGGAAATCACACATCCAATAAAGAAATTGTATCTAAAGTTTATAAAGAATTCTCAAAACTCAACAATAAAGAAATAAGTCACTCAACTAAAATAACAAGGGTGCCCCCCCAAAAAAGCATACATATTTAGAGAAATGTTATCTATATATTATTTTAGTTTGCTTTAATCAGAAGTGTCTGGATGCTGATGGTAACTACTTTGAGCACCTCTTGTAACTGCAGAAGTCAAACATAACTAGTATTCATCTTTCGCTAACAGTACATATTGAGTAATGTGATCTTAATACATTTTTTCCCTTTCTTAAATTGTGTGTATATATATTTTTCGCACTCTCTCTATATAAAATCAACAAAGGGGGGGCTGGGCAAGATGGTGACAGGTTAGCACTGCCTGTGAAACTCTCCACCGAAGAGAATGCAAAGAGATACTGATTCTCACACTGAAGGCTGCAGATCCCATCATCTGCAGCCTGCTCTTCACACGGAGCTCGAAGGCAGACTTTGCTGAGGCATCGCCAAGGTCTGGGCAGCTACTGTGGTGGCTGCTGCTGCCATTCCTGCTGGTAGCCATTCCACATCGTACCGCCAGTGCCTGGGGCGAGCCGCGGCCTCCTCCAAGGCAGTGGAGCCACTCAGATACTCACAGCCTCCTCCGAGGCAGCTGAGGCGCCACCGTCCCCCCCTCTGAGGCAGCAGAGCCACCGTTGCCCCCTCCGAGGCAGCAGAGCTGCAGCCGCCCCCCCAAGGCAGCGGAGCTGCTGCCACCTCCTCCTCTGAGACAGCTGAGCCTCCGCCTCCTCTGAGGCAGCCGAGCAGCCCCTTCCTCCAAGGCAGCCGCCGCACAGAGGCGGCCATTGCACATCGAACTGCCTGTGCCAGTGGCCCAGCCGCCACCACCACCACCGTTGCTGCTGCTGCCACCACTACTGTCGAGGCAGGCATTCCACATCACATCGTCAGTGCCTGAAGGGCGGGTGAGCAGCTGAGATAAAGATCATCTGGAGCGAGGGATAACACCACCTGCTGGAGCTTCAAGCCCACCACCAGCAAGCGCTGGTCTGAGGTTTGGATCCCTTGGTCCCACGCAGGGCTGGATACTGTGGCCCTCTGCTGCTGCTGTTCCACTGCATGCGTGGGAGTCTCAGGTCTCAGCTAGCTCCCTGGCTACATCGTTTCTCATTGTCACTAAGCCGCTGGTCACTCAGGGAGGCTCTGGATGCCTGCCCCTCAGAGACACTGGTCCCATTCCTGGTTCAAGTACCCTGTGGGGGACCCAGAGCCACTCTCGCCACTCACTGCCTGCCCATTGGAGCTTTGGAGCTCTGGAGCCCTGGGCCCATCCTGGCTGAGGCACTCAGCCCATGACCCAAGCTTGGGGACCCAGACAAGCGGAGAGAAAGGGATCTACAAAAGAGAATTTGCCTCTGCCTCTCTCCAGGCAGAGATTTCCACTGCCCTGCCCACCTATCAACAAACTCCACCTTGGTTCCTAAGGAACCAAGACTACATACTGCTCAACAGACAGATTGTAAGGCAAAGGGAAATAGGTTCCAGTGTGCTCATACACCTGTTTGTGGATGCTAGAATCAGCATATACACTCTGAACCACAGCTTCCCTCTCAATTAAACCTCAAAACTGCAAAAAGTACAGATTGCAGCCTACACTCCAACCTGAAAAGGGAACAAATCCAGAAGCCCCTCATAAGGAAGAACAGGATATTGCAGAAGAAAAATAAAAGCAACCCCACCTTCCCCCAAAAACAGAATTAAAGAAGGGGAGGGAAAGGGAAGAGAGAGAAAAATCTACAAAAATAAAGAAAAACCAAAAGAAGAGTATGGGTCTCTCTCAGACCCCTGGGAGGACAGACATTGAGAAAATTGACTTCGGAATGCAAATAATGAAGAGCCCCCAGAACGAAGGGTCTCAACTACAAATGTTGATATCAAGACAAAAATGGAGAGATTAAAAAGAATTGAGGAGACACAAGAAGAAACTAGGAAGGAGCTGATATCTGAGATAATAGTAATAAAGAATACTGTGAATGAAATAAATAACAAACTGATAAGCATGGAAAGCAGAATTACCCAAGCAGAAGAAAGAATCTCAGAGCTTGAGGACGAAAATATAGAACTAACCCAAACTCTTAAAAACACAGAAAACAAGCTCAAAAAGACAGAACAAAACCTTCAAGAGATGAGCAATTACTTCAAGAGACCAATCCTAAGTGTAAGTGGCATACCTGAGGCAGAAAGAGAGACAGAGACCACACTAGAACAAACTTTCCATGAGATCATTCAAGAAAACTTCCCTTATCTAATCAGTGATACAAAAACTCAAACACAAGAGATTCAGAGAACCCCTGCAAGACAACAAATGAGAAGACCAACTCCTAGACACATAATAATTCGCCTAAACAAAGTAGGTATAAAAAAAAATCCTAAAGGCAGCAAGAGAAAAAGGCCAGATCACCTATCATGGAAGACCAATCAGAATAGCAGCAGATTTATCTACAGACACCCTACAGGCTAGGAGAGCTTGGAGCCCTATCTTCAAAGTCATAAAGATAAACAATTTCAACCAAGAATAACTTACCTGGCCAAGCTAAGCTTCATTAGTGAGGAAGAATTAAAATCTTTCACAGATATCCAATCCCTAAGAACTTATGCTGCCACCAAACCACCTCTACATGAAACACTTAAGAAAGTACTAAACACAGAAGAAAAGGAAAAAAGAACAAAGTTCTTCAAAAGAGTACAGGGAAAAGAATAAAATATACATGAACCAACCCCAAAACCAAAAGAAAGACAAAAAAGAACCAAGTGGAAGAACAACAACTCCATAAGAACTCTATGATAGGGATGAACTCTCACATTTCTATAATGAGCCTGAATGTGAATGGACTAAACGCATCACTGAAAAGACATAAAATGGAAAAATGGATAAAATATCACCAGGCAACAATATACTGCCTTCAAGAGACTCACCTCACTAGAAAGGACACCCACAGACTCAAAGTAAAAGGATGGGAAACGAACTTTCAGGCGAATGGAACACAAAAGAAAGGAGGAGTCGTGATCCTAATTTCAAACACAATACCATTTAAGCTATCAAAAATTTAAAAAGATACAGAGGGCCACTACATAATGATAAAAGGTTCACTCCATCAACAGGAAATATCTATCCTAAACATATATGCACCTAACATAGGTGCGCCAACTTTCATAAAACAACTTCTAGGAAAACTAAAGAAAGATATCGACTCTAACACAATCATAACTGTGGACTTTAATACCCCACTCATAACTTTAGACAGATCATCAGGACAAAAAATCAGCAAGGAGATCTGGAACCTCAATATGACTCTGGACCAAATGACTTAATTGATACCTACAGAACACTCCATCCAAAGACCACAGAATACATATTCAACTCATCACCGCATGGAACGTATTCTAAGATCAACCACATAATTGGCCATAAATCAAACATAAGCAAATTTAAAAGAACTGAAATTCTACCATGCAACTTCTCGGACCACAGTGGAATAAAAATAAACATTGACACCAATAAAGTCCCCCCAAAACCCACAAAGACATGGACACTAAACAGCATGCTGCTAAACAACTCCTGGGTCAATGAAGAAAACAAAACAGGGATCAAAAGATACCTGGAAACAAATGAAAATGAAGAAACATCTTATCAAAATCTCTGGGACTCCTTAAAAGCTGTAGTAAGAGGGGAATTTATATCCCTACAAACACACATGAAGAAAATGGAAGGAACACAAACTAACAGCCTAACAAGCCACCTAAGGAAGCTGGAAAAGGAAGACCACAAAAACCCTAATTTCAGCAGAAGAATCCAGATCACCAAAATAAAAGCCCATATCCAGGACATAGAAGACAAAAAGATAATACAAAAAATCAATGAAACAAAAAGCTGGTTCTTCGAAAGGACGAATAAGATCGATGGTCCCCTAGCTAGACTGACCAAGAAAAAAACGAGAAAAAACCCAAATAAGCACAATCAGAAAAACAAAAGATGAAGTCACATCTGACCCTGAAGAAATACAAAAGATCATTAGAGACTACTACATACACTTGTATGGAAACAAACTTGAAAACCTTAAGGAAATGGAGGACTTTCTGACATCACACAACCTACCTAGATTGGAACAAGAAGAAATTGAGACCCTAAATAGACCAATAACAGTCAAGGAAATTGACTATGTAATAAGAAAACTACCTACAAAAAAAAGCCCTGGTCCAGATGGCTTCCCAGTAGAATTCTACAAGACATTTAAGGAGGAGTGGATACCAATCCTACTGAAGGTATTCCAGGCGATTGAGATAGATGGAACCCTCCCCAAATCATTTTACAAAGCCAACATCACATTGATACCCAAACCAGGTAAAGATCCAACAAAGAAAGAGAACTATAGGCCAATATCTTTGATGAACATCGATGCTAAAATTCTCAACAAGATCCTAGCGAACCGGATTCAACAACACATCTCAAAAATCATCCATCATGACCAAGTAGGCTTCATTCCTGGGATGCAAGATTGGTTCAACATTCGTAAAACCATAAATGTAATTAAATACATCAACAGATGTCAAAACATAAACCACATGATTATATCATTAGATGAAGAAAAAGCTTTTGATAAAATCCAGCACCCCTTCTTGATAAAAACCCTCAAACATCTAGGCATACAGGGAACATACCTCAAAATAGTAAAGGCCATCTATGAGAAACCCTCAGCCAGCATACTCCTAAACAGACAAAAATTGGACCCATTTCCCCTGAAAACTGGAACAAGACAAGGATGCCCACTCTCACCCCTCCTGTTCAACATAGTACTGGAAGTCCTGGCTCAAGCAATCAGAGAAGAGAAGGCAATCAGGGGTATTCAAATAGGAAAAGAGGAAGTCAAATTATCTCTCTTTGCAGATGATATTATTGTGTACCTTGAAAACCCAAGAGAATCTGTCAAAAACCTCCTTACACTGATAAAGGCCTTTGGCAAAGTCTCAGGATACAAAATAAATGTGCAAAAGACAATGGCATTTCTTTACACCAATAATAAACAAACAGAAACCCAAATAAGAAACACAATTCCATTCACAATCGTCACAAAAAAAATGAAATACCTTAGCATCTTCCCAACCAGAGACGTGAAAGACCTTTACAATGAAAACTACAAAACACTGCTCAAAGTAATCAAAGATGACACAAACAAGTGGAAAAATATCCCATGCTCATGGATTGGAAGAATCAACATTGTGAAGATGGCCATCTTACCTAAGGCAATCTACAAATTCAATGCAATACCCATCAAATTACCAGCAACATTCTTCTCAGACCAAGAAAAAACAACGCAGAAATTCTAATGGAAATACAAACGTCCAAGAATAGCCAGAACAATTCTTAGCAAAACAAAAACAAAAACAAAAACAAAGCAGGTGGTATCACATTACCAGACTTCAAACTCTACTATACAGCTACAATCATCAAAACAGCTTGGTATTGGTATAGGAATAGGCACATAGATCAATGGAATAGAATTGAGATTCCAGAAGCAAAACCTCAATTTCTCAACCAATTCATCTTCGACAAAGCCTCCACCACCTACCACTGGTGAGAGGAGAACCTATTCAGTAAATAGTGCTGGGAAAACTGACTGACCACATGCAGAAGATTGAAACAGGACCCCTACCTATCCCCATGCAGAAAGGTTGACTCCAAATGGATCAGAGACCTAAATGTAAAACCTCAAACCATAAGAACCTTAGAAAATGAAGGACATACCCTCATGGAAATCGGAACTGGCCTCCAATTCCTGAACAAAACCCAAAACCCACAGGCCATAAGAGAGAGGATAGACAAGTGGGACCTTATTAAACTGACAAGCTTCTGCAAAGCCAAAGAAACCATCAAAAGAGCAGGGAGACAGCCTACAGACTGGGAAAGAGTATTTGCCAACACCAGGTCAGACAAAGGCTTAGTATCTTTGATATACAAGAAACTCAAAAGTGCTGAAAAGAAAAAAAAAAACAACCCCATTATAAAATGGGCAAAAGACATGAACAGACACGTCGCAAAGGAAGACATCCGAGCAGCCAACAGACACATGAAGAAATGTTCAACCTCACTAATCATCAGGGAGATGCAAATCAAAACCACACTGAGATACCACCTAACTCCGGTAGAATGGCAATTATCAACAACTCAAAGAATAACAGCTGCTTGAGAGGGTGTGGAGAAAAGGGAACACTTCTACACTGTTAGTGGGAGTGTAAACTAGTGCAACCTTTGTGAAAAGCAGTGTGGCGATTAAAAGCTTTAACTATCAAACTCCCATATGATTCTGCAATCCCCCTACTGGGAATATATCCAGAAGAACACAATTCACTCTATAAAAAAGACACCTGCACATGTATGTTTATCGCAGCATTGTTCACAATAGCAAGAACCTGGAAGCAACCATACTGCCCATCAAAAGAGGACTGGATTAAAAAAATGTGGTACATATGCATGATGGAATACTGCGCAGCCATAAAAAAGAACAAAATCATGAATTTTGCAGCAACCTAGATGGAACTAGAGTCTATAATACTGAGTGTCCTCTCACAAAAACAAAGGTCTGAGTATCACATGTTCTCACTCATATAATGGACCTTGAACATCCAACCTAATACTATAAGAAAATGACTGACAGTAGTGGGAAACTATGGGGGTGGGGGAGATGGAATAAACAAGCAAATATCTGTCTGGGGATGGGGAAGTACCTCTTATCAAAAGGGTGCCTGAATGAAACATATCTGTATACCTAACCTTAACTGTACCCCACAACATCATAATAAAAATTATTGATTATAAAAAAATCAACAAAAATTTTAAATAAACCTATCACCCAGAAGGACATAGAGATGGAAAATAAAAATAGAAAAAGATGCTCATGTTCATTAACCATTAGAAAAAAATGTAATTTCAAAACAAATGAAATACTCTTGTGTACCTATAAGAATAATGAACGAAATTAAAATTTTAAATCACAATACCAATTGCTGGCAGAAGTATAGAATGACTTGGAGCTCTTTTACGTCTCTTGTGGGGATGTAAAATGGCAGAGTCACTTTGCAAAATGGTTTGACAGTCTCTTACAAACATCAGTATATACTTTCTGTATTATTGCTATTTGACCACAGGTTCTTAGTCTTCCAAATAATATAAATTGACACGAGGGCAAACAGTTTCCCAGACAAGGATTTATTGGGGACTTATGCTAGAACATAAAAGAGAGACAGCACAGAAGAAAGAGTTCTGCTGAATCTCCAAAGGGGTCTGACCAGGGTCTTTTATTTTATAAAAAACAGAGTGTAACACCAAAGAAAAGGAATGTTAGCATGATTAGGGCAGGGTTCTAACCACCTGAGCTTACTGCAGATAGATACATCTTTATAAATTGCATGCAGGAAAAATAACAGATTCGTATAAAGAAATAAAGTCATTTTTCTGGACTTGTGTGCATACAGGTGGAGGAGCTAATTCTTCTTGAGTAAAATTTGTGGTGAAATGCTTGTCTTGGTTTCTTTATATTCTTTGCCAGGTCTGGCAGTCAACAGTTACATGTGGAGAGACAAGCTAGTGGGGTGGAGGCTGAGGTTTGTCCCTACTTTGTCTTATTACCAGCAATTACACTTCTAGGTATTTATCTGAGATAAGTAAAAACTTATGTTTACACAATATCTGCAAAAATGTTATAGCGGCTCTATTTTTTAATTGCCCAAACTGTAAACAACCCAAATGACTTTTAATAGTGAATGGGTAAATACATTGTGGTTTATCAATACAATTGAATACTAAACAACAATTAAAAAAAAAACATGCTATTGATACGTGAGCAAATCCCAATGATGTATTGCTGAGACAAAAAAATAGATCTCGAATTTACATATGTATGTTAAATATGGTTGTTATATTGAAATGACATTATGAAAATGACACACTATAGTGATGGCAAACATATAAATGTTTTCCGGGGTTGAGGCATGTGTGCTGGGAGGATTTGCAATAAGAGATGTGGCATGATGTAATTTATTGTGGTGATTGAGTTATTCTCTATGCTCATTGTAGTTGTGGTTACACATATTTATAAATATTTCAAAATTTATGAAATTGCACACCAAAAATGCTAGTTTTGTCATATGTAAATTTCGTAAGTAACTATAATCTAAAAAGGGAGTAAAAGAGAGCATAAACCGGAGGGTTGGAGAGATGAGTTGCAGAGATGCAAGAGAGAGTAGATTTGAATATTTTCTTGAGGTATATGTAAGAAATACCCACAGAAATTTGTATCAACTTACTTGATGAATTTGTCTGGCCTTTGGAATAATTCTGAGATATTTATAAAGATTTGTGAGTAATGAAATAAAAATTGTCAACGTGAATGCTATCTCCTTGAGAGAGTGTGTATAGTGAGAAGAAATGATGTTCAAAGAGAAATCCCAATAATTAAGAATTTTGCAAGGGTTGTGTATATCAGAAACATGTTCCAAGATAATAAGTCTGGTCAACTACATCAAAAGCAACAAGTTGAAAATTTACCTGGCAAGTGATATTTGTGACTGACCCTGAAATTATAATATTGTAATCAATCACAGTTATTTCTTTCAAGGTAGAATTATAGCTTGATCATTCTATAAAGTCTCAAGGAATCTCAACTCTGTCTAGCCAGATGTGCAAAAGTAGCATACTGAAATATTAGGGGTAATGGAAGAGTACAATCACGCATTATTTTTTGTATCGTCTCACACTTTTAATACTTTACCTTCTAGTCAATAAGCATACAATTTTATAGTACTATAGAAATATAATTTCAATTAGATTCTAAAAGAGGGTATTATAATTTTTTAAATTATTATTTTTATTTTATTTTTAATTATAAAGATGTGGGGTACAATCCAGGGTTAGGTATACAAACGTTGATTATGCAGGTACCTTTGTTGATGAGGAGTGTCCCTCCCTCCCCTAGCAGTTGCCCTCAACTGTCAATCCCACACCCCTCCCCTGACAGTTTCCCACTACTCCCAATCGCTTCCTTATAGTATTATAATTGTTCAAGTTCTGCTTATGAGTGAGAACATATGATACTCTGTTCTTTGTGATAGATCACTGAGTATGATCAACTCTGAATCCATCCAAGTTGCTGTGAAGTCCATATGTTTGTCCTTCTTTATGGCTGCATAATATTCCATTGTGTATATGTACCACATTTTAAAAATCCATTTATAAGTGGTACATGGAGTCTTTACTTTGTGAAAATTTCTCAGTTCACAAAATATTCTTCCAGTAGGATGAAGTTAATATTTATTTAGGCTTTATCATGTGACTGTCTCTTATTTATAGACACTGTTCAGTCATTCATTTATTCGATAATCATTCAATAATCATGCACTTGAGCTCCTTGTAGGAGCTGAGGAAGCAATGAGGAATCAGAACATTATAAAGACTAAATTAAAGGTATTTTGTTCATTTTGTAGTCAAACTAGACTACTTATACCTCATAAAATTAGCCACTCGGTGTCCTCATCATGTTTTTACATTGGATTCCTCAGGAAACCAATGCTGCAATCCTTGTGCATAAGGTGTAAGGTTTAATGTTCTAGAAAAACATGGTTTAGCAGAGGGAGAGGATGATCTATGAAAATCGTAACAGTGGCCTCAACTGATTGCATAGAGTGTGTTAGAGCTAGATATCCCTTCAGAACTGCCCTGACTTTAGGCAAGGAAAACAAGCTTGAACTAGTCATTGGAAGAGGGTGGCTCCTTACCTCTTGGAAGGTGCCATGCTGTGGGCAAAACAGCTCTCTTTGACTCAAGGCAACTTTTTAGGAGGGATTCAGTTAACATTTAGAGTCTTCCCATACTCTGAGCAGGTGGGGGAATGAATGTTGCAATTCTGAATCTGAGGTCAGAATGTTACAGTACAGCACGAGGATTATGCCTTCTGTATTTCTGAGTGCCTAGCATGCATAGATACTTAAATATTGGTAAGAATGTAGCCTCTGCAACTAAATCTCACTGGAGAGAGAGAGAGAGAGAGTTGGGGAGAGAAGAAAGTTATGTGCAAAATGCAGTGAATATATGAGGAAATTTACTATCTCATGTAATCTTCACAAATCCCTAGGGAATAGAATTGCCAGATTTAGTAAATTAAAATTAAAGACACCCAGTTACATCTTGAATTTCATATAAACAATGAATACTTTTAGTATAAATATTTCATGCAATATTTGGACTGTATATGCATGTTGTATTTGCATATGAATATATTATATCTGTATAATACATAGATCTATGCCATATTTTATAAAAACTATTTATAATAAAACTATATTCATTGCTAATCTGGAATTGAAATTTAATATAGCATCCTGTATTTTATTTGGCAAACCTGAAATAGAGAACTGAGGGTATCAGTAT
This sequence comes from Cephalopachus bancanus, assembly GCA_027257055.1. NCBI lineage: Eukaryota > Metazoa > Chordata > Mammalia > Primates > Tarsiidae > Cephalopachus > Cephalopachus bancanus. The sequence continues at coordinate 293,553 of JAPVLO010000072.1, forward strand.
TTAAATAATAATAATAATGAAATTTACCCGTGGTGAGAGAAATTCAGTTAATCCAGTTCAGCAATTGTGATTGTCATTAGTCTGTGATCTTTAGTTTCATTTGCATTTTTTTTGTGATTTCTGAATTTCAGGGAGGTAGAAGTCCTTAAATATAGTCCCTAGGTTCTGCCAATGAGAGAAATTGGCAGGAAGATGAAGGCAGAGAGAGTGAATTTTTTTCCCCAGCTTCCGTTTGTGCCTTTGCCATAAGTAGCAACAACAGCCTGAGACAGCTCTAGGCTTTTGCAAAAACTTTGGCATCTTCCCCAGGATCATTCCTACTTATTTCAGCAGCACAAGCATCCCTATAGGTTTCAGGGATTCTGCTCAGCATGAGTGCTTTCGTGTCAGCAACAGAAACAGCAGCAGACATACCACTGGTAGATTGGCCTTAAGTAATGGGTTCATAGGCTCTAGCAATAGATATTTAAGAACAGAACTCTGGGATTGGCTATTTGACCAGATTGGGGAGCTTACAGTTACTTTGAAATGGGATAAGCAGCAAGGTTGGTGGTAAAAGAGGATACCTGCTTTAGAATGAGAAGAAAGTGAGTCGCAACAAAAGCTGTGTGACAGCCTCTGGCAGATAAAATATTTATATAAGACACTCCATTACTGATGCCTCATGAGAGAGCATCAGGGAACAGCAAAAACAGAATTAGCAGTTACTTCTGTCTTTCCAGGTTCTAGTGCAGGTTTGTTTTTACAAGTTTGAGTTATATCCTAAGACTTGTATCATCTCTCACACTTTATTCATCTTTGAACTGCATTTACTACAACCCCAATCACTCCCAGGGCCATACTTTGTCTCTGTGCTTCTAAAATTTATCTGTCTATGATTTTGTCCAAGCACTTGTGGTTTGCACAAGCCCATTTGATCTTCTTGGCAACAGTTCCACTCTTCATATATTGACATCTTTCAAATTTCTATAATCTCTTTGGGATCTTTCCGAATCTCTGAAGCTGAGAATTTTCAGTTGAGACATTATAACTTTACCTAACCTTAGGCTAAGGACTTTGAGTTTGCAAATCTTGACCATGCTATTAACTGCGCAATTTGAGTAAAATATGAGAGCCTTGACATTCCCACATATAGAAAAGTAATGAATGATCTAAAATAACTTCATTAGTTCTACATGAGTATTAAGTGAAATAGAATAAGTAGAAGTTGTGTATCAAGACTTTTGGAACTTAACATAGTCTCAATAAATATTATTTACATAATTTTTAAGTAAAAGTTCAATCTTAGCTGACCTAACTTAATATCTCTAAGAGATATAATTAACAAGCTCATAAGTGGGTATGGGAATTCAATAAGATAATAAATACAAAAATGTGATTGAAATTATTAAATAGTAATGACTATTGGGCTTTACTGTTGTTTAGTTCATATAACTTTTTTTGATGAGTGCTGACTGTGTCACTTTCTATTTAGGCAATATTACACATATTCACTAAATTATCTTAATGTTATGATTTTTTCCTAGCTTCATCTCTCAATTAAGAAAGAAGAATAGAAAACCAGGAGAATTAGAGAAATGTTATTATTTCTACTATTTACCATGACTACTTTACAGAGTTTTTTAATTTCAGTTTTTCAATTATTGAGTACTTACTATGTGCCAGGAACCGTTAAGTCCTAGAAGTACAAGCATTTATCAAATGATATAGAGGTCATACCCTCCAACAGTAGGAACAAACACAATTTGTGTTTAAGGAACACTTGCCATGTACCAATGCTAATTCTAAACTTTTTATGTGATTTATATCATTTAATTCTCAAATAACCACTCTGTGATGCAGCTACCATCTTCTCTTTTCTTTACATAAAAAAAAAAACAACTAAAGCTTTTTCCAATTTAAGCAAACTGAGACTACATGGCATGATGAAGTTAGAATCCAGCAGAATGAGGAGAAGAGTAACATGACCAAAATATTAAGGTTGATGTGCTGGGAGGGGGCACTGATGTTCTTATTGATCGATCCAATCTTCCATTTTGAAAGCTCTTCCTTCCTGACTGATCAGCAGCATTTGACAGTACTGATTTCTCTCAACCTTAATAAACTCTCCTCTGTGGTCTTCTGGGATAAGGCGCTGTCCTGGCTTACCTCCTGCCTATGGGCTGTTCTTTCTCACTTTTCTCTGCTGCTTGGACCTCATCTCCCCAATCTGTTAATGTTGTACACTCCAACACTCAGTTCTTGGTCTTTTAGTCCCTGCATATTCCTAGCTTCAATTATGCAAATTATATTCATAATCTTAAATATTATTAATTGTAACTCAAATTCTTACCCCTAGCCTTAAGATCAAATCCTTAATCCTGAAATGTTTGCTCATATAGCCTATTTAGTATCTTCACTTGGAAGCTAATCTGTCCACATCTAGCATGTCTTAAAGCAAGCTCTTGGGATTTTGGTTCAAACCTTCCCTTCTTGCTTTATTATTCCTCTTATTGTTCATTTAATAGAGACTACAAGTGCTAAAATTAAGTTCACAAACTCATACTTGAAAAAGTGCTACATACCTCATTGCTGAATATCACTATAGTCACCTTCAAAGTACTCCTACTGGGAAGCTATGCACTGATACCAGCACCTAGGCCACCCGTCAAAGCAATTTTGGAACACTTTTTGGAATGACCAACACCATTGTATTGCTCTTGATGTCCTGGATGTCATCAGAATGTCTTCCTTTCAACATTTCCCTTATCTTCAGGTAAAGAAAAAAGTCGTTGGGGGACAGAACGAGTAAATAGGGAGGGTGCTCCTACATAGTTATTTGTTCACTGGCTAAAAACTCCCTCACAGACAGTGCTGTGTGAACTGGTGCACTGTCATGATGCAAGATTGTCGTGAGCCGAAGAAAGATGACACCGACACCGTCCTTCTGCAGACAAGTTTACTCCAGGTCTTAATGTGCTCTTTACGAAGACAAAATGGCTCCTCCCTCTGGCGCAGTTGTTTGCCTATATATGCTGCCTGGCAGCCAACATACTGCGGCTACGTGGTTGTTTCTGATAGGTTATTTTACCAACCAGCGGCCATGTTGTTTATTGCATAATACATGCTTTTTATAACATGATGAAAGCTTCCCACATCTCCCCCTTTTTGTTTATATGACAGGAGAGGCTAGAGCCCACAGCCCCTGTTTTTTCCTTGGGCTATGTACCCCAGTCCCTGGATCGCTGAAGTACAACCCAGCAACTGTGCACCGGCCCGATGCCTTTTGCAGGGGACGGGTGGTTGCGGCATCAACCCGTATGCAACTGGGGATAACCTCCATGGAGTTTACCCATCGGGGCTCCAAGTGCAGTCAACGGCTGGCATCCTGTCACTGTTGATTCTTCACGGCTGCAAGCCAGACATGGGGAGTGTGCCCTTCCTCCAAGGCCAAAATTGCCTGCGCGAGCAGGGCAATATCAGTGTTTCGCCTACGGCGTAAAGTGCACAAACAATATAGGCAAACAACTGCCAATCCAATGAGGAGAACGCCAAAACATCCCATGCCCGCCCACTCCTTCAAATGATGGGCGGCTCACGCAATCCAGGACGCTAGAGTTTGTGCCACGACAGGATCCACTCTGGTAGAAATCACTGTAATAATCTCGCGCCGCAGCGTTTCCGTCAGATTGTCAAATTCTTGAGTCCAATTACCTACAAGATACTTAGAAAGCTCTTAAGACAAATTAGCAGCAGCTGTATAGTTGTGATATGGGATGCTAGTAATACATAGGGCTGGTGTATGAACCTCACACCCCAAGCGCGCTATTTGTATCATGATGTCTATTTGCTCCTGGAGTAAATCCATACGTTGATTCAAGATCATGATACCACCCCGCTAGTGATTATTCACATTAGATTGTGTACTTAATGCGACCGCAGTAGAATGTGCCAACGTATTTAAGGTGGTTGCTGTCTGAACAGTGGTCGCAAGGGACACAGCGGTTGCGGTAGCGGCCGCAGTGGCGATAGCTATCACTGCGATAACAGCAGCCGTGATGCCGAAATCCCGGCGGGGTCTGTACAAAGTCGTTACCTCTAGTGCCGCCTAATAGCCACAAATCGAAAGGGTTAGATGGGGCACTCATAATGGGGTTCTGGTATATAAAATTGAACCCAGGCCATGACATATTAGGGGCTGTAGCAATGTATGGGGAAAAGGTAAAATAGGCCACTTGACCCATCCTGCTTTTCTAGCCTGGCATCCGGTCCAAGGGTGTAAGTCCACGGAGCAAGCACTGCGGCAAAACGGTGCCCACCAAGGCTGAGGGGGATTAGGTTTACTAGTATTAAGTTGTAAAGTTGGCCAACGTCCTGATATAATGGACCCATTACTGCTTGCCAAGGTGCCGTAGATACGCGGCATGTCCAACCAAGCAGCTGTCTGATTATATAAGGTTAAACAAGTATGATTGTTATCAATATCAGAAAGGTTCAGGGAAATAGTAAAACACAACGCCCCAGTAAGGGTTAAATTGCGGTCTCCAAAAGGTGTCTCGTCTTGCACATAAGTCAAGATAGGCACATTCAGTGATTGATTGGTAATGAAAAACCTCGGAAAAGTGTGGGCTGAATGTGTAACTGGCATCGGTAGCGGGATGGCCGTAAGAATGCCCCACCTCTGCTCCGCTTGCCTATTCACAAAGACCGGGAAGGTTTGGGATATGCCAGAATCGCGGACTGCTAACCAGACTGCATCATTAAATGTTGTTCCACCGCTGCCACCAGGCGGCGCTGAAGGGGCATATGGAGGAAGGGCCCCAAGACCCGGAGGGGGTTGGCCTTTACTCTCCGCAAGATGGCAGCCGCAATCACCCAAGGTCAGTTTTTCTGCCTGCGTCATTATCTGTTCCAGTTCCTCCTCTGACTCAGAGTCAGGAGCCTGTGAGGCGGAACAGTCGGAGCGTTCCTCTTTTATCGAATCCAAAGCCGCCTGTCCCTGCTCCACGGTTTGATTGCATTTCTGATCCTCCAGACAGGCCTGGACCAGCCTCCAGAGAGGCTGTACTCCTCCAACCAAATCCCCTCTCTCTCGGGCACGATCAACGTCCCGTCCAACTTTGTCCCAGCTACCTATGGTGAGATTGCCAGACACGGCAAACCACGGTGAAATCTCATCTATCTGCTGAATAAAGTCTGTCAAGGTCTTGTCCCTTAGTTTCAAACCTTTCGTTTTCAAGAGGGACTTTAAAGCTTGAAAAAGTGGGTGAGAGGAAGTAGTGCCCATGGCAGAGAAATTCCTATGCCAGAGACTGTAACAAATCGCCTCACTACCGAGGACTTTAAAACAAATCGCCTCCTTACTGAGGACCTTTTTAATCGCCTCTTTACCGAGGACCTGTGCAAATCGCCTCTTTACCGAGGACCTTTTTAATCGCCTCTTTACCGAGGACCTTTTTAATTGCCTCTTTACCGAGGACCTTTTTAATTGCCTCTTTACCGAGGACCTTGTGACTTCACTTACCAGTCGACCGCCCTGGTTGTCACAGTTCTGAACGCCGTACGGCACAAAAGGAGAAAAGGGTCCCCGTACGGGCCACCAGTTGTCGCGAGCCGAAGAAAGACGACACTGACACTGTTCTTCTGCAGACAAGTTTACTCCAGGTCTTAATGTGCTCTTTACAAAGACAAAATGGCTCTCCCCTCTGGCGCAGTTGTTTGCCTATATATGCTGCCTGGCAGCCAACGTACTGCGGCTACGTGGTTGTTTCTGATAGGTTATTCTACCAGCCAGCGGCCATGTTGTTTATTGCATAATACATGTTTTTTATAACATGATGAAAGCTTCCCACACAAGATATCCTCGGGGACCCTTTTGCACACACCTTTCTCATGCCAACATTTTCAGATAAGATTTTCCTGTTTTTCTCTTGATGCTTATTTGGTTTGCTATGCCTCTCAAAGTCAGCCGACAATTTTGACCCACAATTTTAAGAACTTTTGCAGTGTTTTCGTCAGTTCTGCTAATTACTGGCCGTCCTGACCTCTTTTCATCAGTGACGCCTTCTGTCCCCTCAGAAAAATGATTAATCCATTTGTACACTGCTGTGTTCCTTATGGCATTACGTCCATAAACTTGGGCTAACATGTCCCTGATTTCACTTCCACTCTTGCCAAGTTTAGCAAGAAATGTAATATTTGTTCGTTGTTCTAATTCAAACAACAACATTCTTGAGACTACACCTCTGACAGTCATTCAAAAACAATGAAGAAATAAACATCCAAATTCATACAAAAGAATGGTATGCTTCTCACTGCACAACACTGCTCACTGGGCTTTTGCAGTTGTGCTTCCCACTTCCTGAAAACTTTTTGCTTCATATATTCACATCGTTCCTTCATTCCTAGATCTTTGTTCAAATTTTAATTTTTTAATTGCCATTTTCACTCACTGCCGTATTTTAAATTATAACCCATTCTTCTTCTCATTCTTCTTCCTTGTTTTCATTTTTCTGCATGTACTTATCACCATGTAACAAACTAATATGCTACTTAGTGTTGTTTTTATTTCCCCTCTTTCTTCCCAAAATGTATAAACTCCATGAGGGTTTATACATTATTTTTTATCTTTCTTCGTTATCTTAGTCTCAGTGACTGGAAAAGTGTTTAGGCAAATAATAGGTGCCTAATAAATATTTGTTAATTTAGTAATGAAGAGATGGACAATTTATTAATCTCAAGCTCATCTTATTATTTAGGGTAATCAGAGTGAAATTTTATGGAAGAAATGTGGGTTAAAAAGTAAAAAGGAGTTTCTGACAAGGACTAGAGCAGGCATAAAGGTGTGAGCCAACGCACGAGTTTGTGCATGGATTGAAATGTAGCTTTCACTAGGAAAATTTGGAAAGAATTAAGAGTAGTAAACAAGAAATATCTCTTCAAATTTTGAATTTCAAAATATGTATTTCATCTATCATCTGGCAGATCTAAGAAATGTCCAAAAAGCTCTTGTTCCAATGGTGAATATGCAGTGTGTTTTTTTCTACCCCCCATAGGGTTAAACAATTGACTGGGAATCAATAATCTTTTATGAAACAAGAAATGGCACAGCACATCCAGGCCCAATGTTAAGTGAGGGAAGGTGTTTTCTCCGGCAACAAGCTGCCTTCCTCACCATGCTGGCATCCCCCTGTACCCGGAGCCCTTTCTCCCTTTACAGAAGACTTGATCTGCTCATTAGACATGCAACAAAGAGTTAGCCTGTGGAGCATACATCCATATTCATAATTCAGGTCTGCTGGAAATTTTTATATTTTTCTGTTTGGAAATTCATGATAACAAGGACAGAAGGTTCAAGGAACACAAACAGGAATGATGAGAGGGTCCTTAGTTACCCTGCCTCCAAACCTGTGTGGTAGACTTTTAGGGTAATGGGACTATGTCACTTCCCTGTTTAAAAACCTTTTAAGCTGGGCTCGGTGGCTCAGCCTGTAATCCCGCGCCTTTGGGAGGCTGAGGTGAGTGGATTGCCTGAGCCTGCGGGTTCGAGTCCTGCCTGGGCAGCGAGACCTCATCTCTACAATAAATCAAAAAATCAGCCGGGCGTGATAGCGCATGCCTGTAATTCCGGCCACTCGGAAGGCTGAGGTGGAAGGATCGCCAGAGCCCAGCAGGTCGAGGCTGCGGTGGCCGGAAGCGGCCACTGCACTCCAGTCTGGGTGACAGAGTGAGACTCCAACTCAAAAACAAAACAAAACAAAACAAAAAACGTTTTAAAAATCTTTGCTTTTTATAAAGTATAAATTGCTAGCTTAATATCTATGGAACTGAATTATCTAGCTCCTACTTGTCTCTCCAGATTATCTTATTTATATTTTCTTAGGTACTTTTTTTTTTTTTTTTTTTTACTTTCAGCATTTATTTGGTTTAAATATTTTTACATTCTACTTAATTTCATTGATGGAAGTCATTTTAGTCCATTTTCTTTTTTTGTTCTCTTTCTTTAGTCCCAAATGACAATTTTCATTTGCCTTTCACAGTCTTTCAAAAGAATTGCATTTTTAAAATATTTTTTTTTAATTAGCATTGTGATGTTTTGATGAACATGCTTCTATTTTCTTCATTTAAATTCTCTTTAAACAGGATACTCTAACAGACAAGATGTAAAAAGTTGTATCTGTTTTCTGGCAATTACTTTTTATTACTTGTGGTAATAAAAACATTTTTTCTTATGTTGATAAAAGGATATTTAACATTTCATGGTGTCAAATTACCTGTAGTTAAGTTTCTTTCTTTTTTTTCATGATATTTTATATCATGAAATATATATATATAAATATATATTTATTTATTTATTTATTTTAAAATTGTGGGGTACAGTTAAGGGTTAGGTATACAAATATTCATTGTGCAGGTACCCTTGTTGATGAGGTATGCACCCTTCCCCAGACAGATATTGACTACCGTTAATCCCATCTCTCTGCCCCTCCCTGCCCCCACTCCTGTAGTTTCCCGCCACTGTCAATCTTTTTTTTATGGGATTATGGTAGTTGTTTAAGGTCCACTTATGAATGAGAACATGTGATACTCAGATCTTTGTTTCTGTGAAGGATCACTCAGTATTATAAACTCTAATTCCATCCAGGTTGCTGCGAAACTCATGATTTTGTTCTTTTTTTATGGCTGCATAATATTCCATGGTGTATATGTACCACATTTTTTTAATCCATTCCTCTTTTGACGGACAGCACGGTTGGTTCCATGATCTTGCTATTGTGAGCAATGCTACGATAAACATACGTGTGCAGGTATCTTTTTTATAGAGTGATTTGAGTTCTTCAGGGTATATTCCCAGTAGGGGGATTGTGGGGTCATATGGAAGGTCAATTTTTAGAACTTTTAGGAATCACCACACTGATTTCCACAGAGGCTGTACTAGTTTACATTCCCACCAACAGTATAGAAGTGTTCCCTTTTCATCACATCCTCTCTAGCATCTGTTATTTTTTGAGTTATTGATGATGGCCATTCTGACTGGAGTTAGGTGGTATCTCAGTGCAGTTTTAATTTGAATCTCCTTGATGACTAGTAAGGCTGAACATTTTGTCATGTATCTATTTGTTGCTCATACTACCAGACTTTAAACTTTACTATAACGCTACAATAATCAAAACAGTCTGATATTGGTCCAAGAACAGGCATATAGACCAATGGAATAGAATTGAGATTCCAGAAGCAAAATCTTAATTTCTCAACCAATTCATCTTCAACAAAGTCCCCACCACCCACCACTGGGGAGAGGAGAACCTATTCAGTAAATGGTGCTGGGAAAACTGGCTGACCATATGCAGAAGATTCAAACAGGACCCCTATCTATCCCCATACACAAAAATTGACTCTAAATGAATCAGAGACCTAAATGTAAAACCTCAAACCATAAGAACTTTAGAAAATGCAGGATACATCCTTATGGAAGTTGAAACTGGCATCCAATTCCTGTGCAAAACCCGAAATGTACAGGCCATAAAAGATAAGATAGACAAGTGGGACCTCATTAAACTGACAAGCGTCTACAAAGCCAAAGAAACCATCAAGAGAGCAGGGAGACAGTCCACAGACTGGGAAAAAATATTTGCCAACTCCATGTCTGACAAAGGCCTAACATCAAGGATCTACAAGGTACTCAAACGTGCTGAAAAGAAAAAAACAAACAACCCCATTACAAAGTGGGCAAAAGATATGAATAGACACTTCTCAAAAGGTACATTTTTAACAGATGTATTATGGTATAATTTACATATGGCACAATTCACTTATATAAATTGTATGTTTTAATGACCTATGTATATACTCTTAAAAGTATCAGCACAATCAAAATACCAAATATACTTCCTTCATTCTCAATATTTACACATGACCCTTTGTTGTAGCTTCCTTTCCTATCCTCATGCAACCACTGATCAACTTTCTTTTGCTAAAAATTAATTTTTTTAATTCTAGAAATTTATATAAACAGAATAATACAGTGAGTAATGGGAAGTGGTTGTTTAACCTCTTTTGCACGCATATTTATTTTGAGCTTTTGTTGCTTGTATCAATATATTATTCTTTTTAATTGCTGACCCATACTCCATTGTATGGTTATATAACAATATTATTTATTTATTTACTTATTTATTTACTTATTTATTTATTTTTAGTTGGAGTCTCACTCTGTTGCCCAGACTGGAGTGCAGTGGCACGCTCCCCACCACTGCAGCCTCGACCTGCAGACTCCAGCGATCCTTCTACCTCAGTCTTCCAAGTAGCTGGAACTACAGGCACGCACTACCATGCCCGGCTAATTTTTTGATTTTTTGTAGAGATGATGTCTCACCAAGTTGCCCAGGCAGGTCTCGAACCCGCGGACTCAGGCAATCCACTCACCTCAACAATATGATTTATTACCAGATATCATGGATTTTACATCATTGGGAGATGGATAATTTTGCATTTATAAAAGTATTATTGAGCTTTGTTCTGGCATGTAGTTAATATACTTGTAAACAATTTCACCTTTTTTGGTCTTGCTTTTAAGGTGTGTAAAATGGTACCAGAGGTGTGTTTAGTCTAGGACTAATTATATCTCACTACTGAGGCAAGGACTCTAGTATTCCTTCCATTGTCCCATGAGTTATAAGGATTTCTGGTCTGGTTTGTCAAAATCATCAGCAACAACAACACTATTCTGTTTGTGTGTAAGTCCCAAGCTTTTTTCCTTCTAATTAATTTAGATGATACTTTCTGCAGTCTCATGTAGTCACTGATATCCAAACACTAATCAGCGGTCTGTCAAATACTCAAAGGGGTCCTCTGCAGGGCTGTAGAAGATTTTTCTTTGGCCGCTTTTAACGCTCTTACTCTGTCCTGTGAAGTCTAACTGCATTTGTCTTCTGTGTATTTCAGTTCCATCTCAGCTCTGGGAGTCTGTTGTGCTCTGCCCAAAATTCCTCCTCTATGTTTTAAGGCTGTGAAACTAATCTAAATATAGTACATTGTCAATAATAGGGTTCACCTTTTAAATTTTTTATTTCTATGATCACTTTCCTCTATTGCCTGATATTTAGTGTCCTTTATTGCCTGATATTCTTTCATATACTTTATCTGACTTTTTGTTCCAACATTTTAGGTGAGAGCATATGCTTATTGTTATTTCATCTTGTCAGGAAACGAAGTTACTCTTTTAAATTATTGAAATATATTTTACTAGGAATGAAATTCTAATTTGACAGTATGCTGTGTGTACCTCCTCTTCCCATCACACACACTTTATTTCTCTCACACACACACACTATAAATATTTTACTCCACTTTCTATGGTTTGTGTCGTATCTGAGAAAAGTCTGTTGTTATTCTTTTATTTGTTCTTTCACATATGTCTTTTGATTCTTTGATTGACTTCAACATTTTCTTTTTGTCATTTGTCTTCAGCAGTATGAATATGACATTCTTAGTTTTATATGGTATATTTTCCAATAATTTTTTTTCATTTATCTGCCTTTTCTCCCTTTTCTTCTTTTGAAATTCCAATTATAGCTTTAATAGACTAAGACTTGAGGTTGTTGCCTTATCTTGGGATTATGTTTTTATATTTGCTTGTTCAGAATCACACAGCCCCATTTATATAGCTTATGTTTAAGTTAGGACAAGTTCTCTTCATTCATTAGCAACTTCACTGATATTTTCTGTGGCTGATTAAATAGATTGAGAAAATTCTTCAAAAGTACTTTCATCTCTGTTGCTGTGTTTTATATATCTAGAATTTTCATTCGATTATTTCCTACAGTTTCTAGTTCTTTGCTGAAGTTGCCAATTTAATTTTGAATTCTCCAACCTTTAACATGATAATTATAGATATTTTACATTCAATGTTTGATAAGTCAACATCTATGTCAGTTTGTTCTGTGGTTAGCTTTTAATATGTGTCTGTGTAAACTTGTGTTTATCTGTTTTCACTGTGTTAGAATTTTTGTTATTTTTATTAAAATCCAAATCGATTGTGTAGGACAATAAAGATTGAAATGAGTCTATTTTATGCCTAAAAATGAACTCTTTGTTTCTTTTGACAGACCTTTAGTGTTGGGGGTGATACCAGTACAGCAGGAGTTAAGCTAGATTTGTTTTTTGGTTTTGTTGTTGTTGTTGCTGCTGCTACTGTTATTTTCAGTAATCCAGAAGCTTCTAGTTCTTTTAGTATTCCCTATGATAGGGCAATGACTGCTCTGCCAAAGGGTTTTTATCAATAACTGCTTGATCCTTAACTTTATGTTTTCTCTTTGCCTGATGTCTCAGAGGTATCTTGACTCTTTTGCCAGTCTTCCAACAGCAGGTGGCTGTTACTAGTTATTTTATTTTAATTATCCTGTTGTCTAAGAGGACACAGCATGTTCTTTTATTCTGGTTAATCTTCAGTTTGAACCAGATACATAATGCCAAAATTCCTGGAAGGAGGCCTTCTAAGTAATCCTACTCTACCTTCACCTCAAGGGCTAGGCTTGGCATAATTTCTTGCTCTTTCTCTAAGACTAGAAAACATTTTTTTCTTCAACTGAAGTGAGTTTTTACTGGAACACAAAGTGACTGGCCAGAGTGGTGACAGTGTTCTCAGCACTTTTTTCAGGTCTTTAGGCTTTTGTTCCAGAAGAGTAATAGGAGAAAAGGGTTAATGACCTTTCCACAGTGGCTACTATTCTTTTCATAGACCTGCACTGTCAGGGATGATTTCTTAGGACTCTTGCCAATCCTTATTGTGATTAAAAAAAAATACCTAGTGAAGTCTGTGAAGAAGAGGCTGTCTAGGCTTTGAATCTCTCTTGTGTCTTCAGGCCTCAAAGACTCTATTGTCTCTAGTTAGCTAGTAGGTCTTCACCAATTTGTTATACATCCTACCTGAGTTCTTCCTACTGGTCTCTGATAATCCTTATCCAGGTGAGCTAGTACTTATGCTTATGCTCTACTGAGTGGTGCCTGTCTTGGACTTTCAGTTCCATTGAAGAAAACTTATGAATTTCATATTATGCAGAATTGGTGTTAGGATGAAATCAACAAATTTTTAGTTTTCTACATCCTCAATAGAAACCTCAAATAAGTGTCTTACCTTTAGAAATAGGTTTGATGGTGTATTTTTTTTGGATTAGTATGTATAGAGCATTTATGTTTACTATAAATATTATGTAACTTTCTTAAAATCTACTATCATGTGAGTTGTTTTCTATTTGTTTTCACTCTTTTTAAAAATTGTTTTTTATTTGTTTTGTTCTTTTTTATTGAAATAAAATTTACATAATTTAAAATCAAGCATTTATAATGTAGCTTACTCAGTAGTATTTAGTACATTTGCAATGCTGTGTGTGCAGCCTCTACTTTTATCCAATTCTAGAAACATTTTCAGAGTTTTAAAGAAAAGCTTATACTGTTTAAGGAGTTACTTCTCACCCCTCAAATCCCTTATTTTGCTCACAGTAATCACCAATCTCTATGGACTTATCTATTTTGAACATCTTGTGTTAATTGAATTATACAATATGCAACCTATTTGTCTGGCTTCTCCTAGAATCATGTTCTGCAGGGTCCTCCATATCACAGCAAATATCAGTCCTTCATTACTTGTTATGGATGAATAATATTCCATTTTAGGGATATATCACAATTTGTCCATTCGTTTATTGATGGGAATTTCGATGGTTTCTACCTTTTGCCTATGATGAATACTGCTGCTACAAACATTCATGTACATGTATCTGAGTAAAAGTTATTTCATTCTATTGTGCATGTATCTAAGAGTTGCATTTCATGGTCATATATGAATTCTATGTTTTATTATGTGAGGAACATGCAAACTGTGTTCCACAGTGGCTAAATCATTTCACACTTCAATCAGGAGTATATGAGTGTTCTAATTTATCTATGAACTTGGAAATTCTTATAATTCTCACTGTGTCTTTTTTTCCTCTCTCTCCATCTTAGAGGATGTGAAGTAATAACATATTATGGTTTTGATTCACATTTCTCTAATAACTAATGATGTTGAGAATCTTTTCATGTGCATGTTGGCTATTTGTATTTCTTCTGTAGAAAAATGCATATACAAAATCCTTGCCCCCTCTCCATTTTTAAATTTGGGTGGTTTATCTTTGCTGTTAGGGTGCAATAATACTTTGTGTATTCTGACATATTATTTCACAAAAATTTTGTTCATTGTATAGGCTATCTTTTTATTTTTGATAATGTGTATACACACACACACACACACACACACACACACACACACATATATATATATATCCCTTGATGAAGCTGAATTAATTATTTTTGTTTGTGTTTTGTGCTTGTGGAGTTATAGCTAAGAATCCATTGACAGATCATCCAAGGTCATGAAGGCTTACTTCTAATTTTTTTCTAAAAGTTTTATAGTTTCATCTCTTATATTTAGGTTGTTGATGCATTTCAGTATTTTCTAAGATAGACATTTAATAAAAAACATTTATTGAAAGGCTGAATTTTTCATATTGCTGAATCCATAAAGAATGCATAGGACAACTATTAATAACTATTAAAGAGTAATCACATAAGATAGAGGACATAATTCACCTTTGTTAACAATGTGTCATGCTAGTCTTTACCTTATATCTACCATCCACAGACCCAAGGGGGAAAATTACAATGGAAGTTGGTTAATTTCAAACATAGTGATTGCCAATGAATACTTTGCTACATTTTCTGTCCTTCCACTCATCACAAATGTGTGGAGTACCCTCTCTATAGCCGACCCTGATTTGAGACATGGATCTATACAGATGAAAAAATAGACATGAGACTTGTCCTTCAATGAAGTTTCAGGAATATGATAAAATTATGAAGACCAGGCTTGACTTGGTGAAGATGAAGAATGACATTTACTTCTCTGGCAGGTGCTGCATGTTCCAGATTACTCTGCTAACAGTCTTTATATAGGGTTTGGGGCCAAAGCAAAGATAAGAATGAGTTAGTATTTGTTTTACTCAGTTATTGTCCCTTATATGTATAGGTATGCCAATCATATATTTTACATATATTTTTTGAGCACTAACTGTGTGTCAGGCAGTATTTCTGAATAAAAATTAGGGGATAAAATAGAAATTGAACAGATATACATCTTTTTCTTCATAGTGCTTATAGTATGGCTAGGGAAAATTAAAAACAAATAAGTTCGGAAAATCCCACTGAGATGATGACAATTGTTAAAAAGAAAAATAAAATCAGGAAGGCAGGTATTGAGTATCAGAAGGTAGTTTGAGATATGATGTAAGGTATAAGTGAACAGAAAAAGATAAAATGAAAAAATAAAACAAATCTGAGGTGAGTAAAGCAGCCACCTGTGGAAATATTTCTTATACATATCAATATTCTCAAGCACAGGGAGCAGTAACCAAAGATAAAACCTTTAAGCAAGAGCCTAGTTGGCATTTCAAGAGAGGCCAGTATGGCTGGAGTGGAAAAATGAAGAAGAAAAGACAATAGTAGGAAATGACCATAGAGACATAACAGTGAATTTGGAAAGAACTTCCATGGCCTCGTATATCATTGTAAGGAATTAGCATTTTTTTGTGTGTGTGAGGTGGGAAGTCATTGAATGGTTTGCACACAAAAGTTGGGGCCATATGATTCTATCTTATGTTTTAACAGATCATTTGGGCAAATGTTAAGGCAGAAGCAGAGGACCCAATAAGTTGCAGTTACTTGGGTCCAAGTAGAAGCATACAAGTTGCAAGGCAATCAGACTCTGGATATGTTTTATTAAATAACACAAAAAATTACTGACAAAATAAATGGGGACATAATGTAAACAGAAAAGTGGCTTTAAAGTTTGTTGTCCTTAGCATATGGAAAATAGGGCCCATGTGTCAAAATGAAGAAGCCTATGACTTTGAAAAAAAAAGAATAGTTTTAGACTTAAGATATCTATAAAATACTCAACAGAAAATATAAACTATATTATTCTAAAGCATGAGAGCTCTCAGTGCATGCATTTGAGAATCATCTGCATATAGATGGTATTTAAAACCATGAAACTAAAATATATGACCCACCATATATCTAACCATCATAAGTAGAGGTTGAAATATGAAATAAAAGTGAAGAAAATATAAGTATTGAAAATATATGAATGCCTCAGAAAACAGAAGGCGCCACAACAAAGATTAAGAACGGGCAACCAAAAATGTAGAAGGAAAACTGGAAGAACACAATACAGATGAAAAAGTTCACCTAGGGATATAAATGAAAAAATATGTCAATTGCCACAAGGAAGTTGAGGACAAGGATTAACCCCTAGTTTTTTGGCAACATGAAGGTCACTGTTGACCTTAATGACGTTCATATCTTTAGAATGATAGAAAATATATCCCGTTGGAATGGCTTAAAAAATGAGTGGGAGGAGAGCAGATAGGGAAGGTAATGGTAGAAAAGTACAAAGCGTAATTTTGAAAGGTTTTGCTAAATTATGAAGAAGATCAATTGGCTGTTATACATAAGAGAACCCTCTTGTTATAAATATGTGTATACTAATATATGTTCTACACATGTTATTTTAAAAGTTATTGAGTTGGCAGGAAGTGACAGAGATTGTGTTTGAATGGAAGGCTTGTCATTTGCCTGTGTCATGTAGAATTTATCTACAGAAGCAGGAGAGAAGTAGAGCATATGCTCAAAGATGTAGATCGTCACACACATGTGGTGATAAGAGGTTATGGGACTTAGTCCATTTATTTATCTATTTATTTACTTATTTATTTATCTATCTATTTATACCTTTGTACCAGCCATTCTTCTAGGATCCATTTGTAATAATGTGAAGAAAGACATACACATGCGTGCACACACACACACACACACACACACACACACACACACACACACAGAAGCAAGAACAATGACTGATTAAGATCTTAGCCATTACAGATATTGCATTCTAGTTGGAGGTGAGACGCTTAGAGAATGACGGGCAAGCAGTAGACATAGTACAGTTTTAGAGGAATACACACAAATAAATAAACTATTAGAGAGTGATAAGCACTAGGAAAATAAAAAGAACAATTCAAGGGGGAATGAAAGTGCTAGGACAGTGTGGTTTTACTTTGTAGTAGAATAGATAGATAGCTCTCATTTGGAAGATAACATCTGATCACGGTCTTTAAGAGGTAAAATCAAGCAGTGCCAACAAATTGGTGAAGACTTATTCAGGGAGAAAAAGCAGTCAGCATGACTTCCCATGGACAAGGTATGTCTGATGAGGTTAAGAAATGAAAAAGGAGCCGGGCTCGGTGGCTCAGCCTGTAATCCCGCGCCTTTGGGAGGCTGAGGTGAGTGGATTGCCTGAGCCCGCGGGTTCGAGACCCGCCTGGGCAGCGAGACCTCATCTCTACAATAAATCAAAAAATCAGCCGGGCGTGGTAGCGCGTGCCTGTAATTCCGGCTACTCGGAAGGCTGAGGCGGAAGGATCGCCGGAGCCCAGCAGGTTGAGGCTGCGGTGGCCGGGAGCGGCCACTGCACTCCAGTCTGGGCGACAGAGTGAGACTCCAACTCAAAAAAAAAAAAAAAAAAAAAAAAGAAATGAAAAAGGAGGCCAGAGATGCTAAACTCAAATGCCAGGTAAACATTAGTATGAAATGAAATCACATAGGTAATGCGAGGAGATAAATTACAGATTTGTAGATTTATATAAGTACCATGACTTTTAATCTAAGTGTAATGGTAAGACTTTGAAGAGTGTTTGTAAAGTTGTACCATCATCTCTGACTTTTCCTGGATTATAACTGGCTGTTGTACTGAAAATACAATAGGGGAAGCAAAATTAGAAACAGGAAGTCCAGTTAGGAGGCTATTGAAATAATACAGGTGACCTCTCTGAATAGATGGTCAAAGTGATAGCAATGGAAAAGGTAAACATTCCTAAAACTCTAGCTATGTTTTGAAAGGGAAACCAACAGGATTTTCCATATGACTGGACACAGAATGCAAAAGAATGAGAGGAAAGACACTGAAGTCATGAGGAGTGCATGAGGTGACATCAGTGCCAAATAATGGAAAAGACAAGATTTGAAGAGCAGAAGTGGCTGAGATAGAAAATGGTAATGAAACCAAATAGTAACCCTCTACCATTTTTAGCTTTGTGAATTCAATTAGTTATTTCCCTTCTTTTTCATTGATTTTCCTCAGGAATAAAATGTAGATATTCAAATGTGTTGCTATCTAGGACTATGAAAATAGATAACGTTTATGGAACCCTGATTACCTATGTCAGACATATAGAATCCTCAAGACAACATTATGTGTGAATATCACCTCCTTCTTAGATAAGAATATTTTGACTCAAAAAGAGATAAATGCCTTGCCTGACAGTAGGCAGCCAGCAAGTGACAGAGATAAACTTATGTTAGTATCATATTGCACCAGCATAATAAAAGGGACCTTTGCAGTACTTGTATTTGAGTGGATTTCCTCTTTCACTTCCTTGACCAAATTGTCTATCCTTGTTCTGACTAGCTTCTTGTGTTGCATTTTTGCCTCCCAGCTACCTAAGCTCCTCACAGCAGTGCTCTCATCCAGGTCCTATCCTGCTCGTGCTATGTATATAATAACTTAGAAGGACTCTGAGATAAAGTTCCATTGAATATGGGTGAAAAGAAATTCAGATGAGATCCTCTCTAAGGCTATTCTTTTAATCCTACTGGCTAATCCACCATACAGCCTTTACAAAAGTGAACCATGTTAAAAGATTCTCATGCTTGTTACAAGGATACGTGAGCTTTAGCAGAAATATTCAGACATCAAATCCAGTAAACAAAATTGAGAAATCATCTAAGATAATATTTCCAGCAATAACTGAAAAAAGATAAAAAAAGTTAGAGATAAATACTATCACATAGCAAGTGTATGCACACATGTATGTTTGTATGCATGCTCATACAGACTTGAAAAGCAAAGACATCTTCGACTAAATGTCAATACCGTCTTCTAATTATTTGACCTTGAACAAAAAGCAACCATCCTCACTGAGCCTTGGTAACCATTAGAGTCAGTAATGGCTATTTTCCAGGCTGAGATAAAAATTTAATAACAGCATATATGTGAAAAAAATAATGTATTTGTTAGCTCTTAGTTGCTACTTCATAAGCATCCTTTCTTTTTCATGCTAAATAAGGACAGGGTCTAAAATATTAAATATTAAGTAGAATGAGATAGTTTACATATTATGAACAATATACATATTCTACCCCTGTGCTAAACTACTATGAATTAATAAATTAGTTTTTTTCTCTTTATTGATAAGATATTTCCACTTCTTACTATCACATTTACTCACATTCTATACTGGGCAAACAGCCACAGTTACTGAATAAAAGCAGGGAGTCCTGGAAGCAGCTCCAGTAGGAAGCAAAGATAATGACTGTGGACATTAATGAACACTTGTTATGTCCCAGGAATTTTAAGAATAACTTTATGTTAAATCTCCACAGAGGCCTCATCAGACACCAAGAGTCAATGAATTGCTGAAGATCACCAAGTTGGTGAGGGATAGAGTGAGGCAATACTGCCTTTACTACTCTACAGACAGCTCTGCATTCGTAGTCCTGGGAGATCTGTGTACCTCCTGCATGCACTCTCTATTCATTTATGCATTTCTTGGGACGGTTCTTATGTTCAGGAATTCATATACAAATATAATATGACCTACCCTCTCAACTGTGTCAAATTCATTTGGAAGAGAATACAATTTCCTCATCTGTAAAATGGGGAAAAATACCCTGCCAATCTTACAAGGCTGTGGTGGGAGTTGAATTTACATACATGAACATCCTTGTAAATTGCAAAATATTCAGCTAGCAGGAAGTGTTACTGCTGTGACTGAAATTGTTGAACTAGACATTGAGATCTGTGCATTTGTCATAGGAATAAAAAATTGTCTTTGCTAAAAACCCAAAGAACTCAAAGTTTTCAAAACAAAAAAGGATGAATCTGTCAATAAATTCTTCTCAACACAGGAAGAAGCCACAAATAATGCCAGTATTACCCAGATTCATCAACTTTGCCTGTGTATTATTTACTAACTTTGCTAATTTGTAGGCAAAGTAACATTAGAGACAGCTCCATTTTGTTCTCTTTTTATATTTTGTACTTTTCTTTTTTTGCATTTTAAGTGTACTTTGCTGTGGCCAGATATCTTTTGCAGAAAATTAACAGGATCCACTTTACCCGAGACCAGCACAGAGACTGAAGGCTTGCAAGTTGGGAGCAAGGGAAAGTGAGTCAGAAACTGAGAGATACATAACAAAAGCTGAGCATATAAAGATACAGGGAAGTAGAAAAATTAATATTATCTAAATGTAAATGACTCCTTATTAGATAACATTTATGGAGTGATTACTATGCAGTATGACACTATAATAATGGTTACTACCTCATCTAATGATCACAATATCCCTATGAGGTAAATGTCATTAAAATCTCTAGTTGTCTGATGAGGAAACAAAGGAAATAATTTGCCTAAGTTGTCATAGTTAGAAAATGATGAGGTGAAGAACCACTTCTAGAGAACCTACCTCTGTATCTCATGCTTTACTTTAGCCAGGTTTGTTTTGTTCTTCTATTTTAAAGGAGGAAAAGGGTGACAAGGTCACACATATCTCTCATGATCACTCCATGTGCTGATTTACTTAGGATGTGTAAAAAAATATCATAGCCTGAGTGGTTTAAACAACACAAATTTATTTCTTACAGTTAGGGAGCCTGGAATTTCAAGATTCAAATGTTCTAGGTGTTGCAAAGTAGATTTTATTCTCGAGTATTTTTTCTTGGCCACAATCTTGCTGTGTTCTTAATGACCTTTTCTTTGTGTAGTATGGGGAGAGAGAGAGAGCAAAATCTCTGATATCTCTTGTAAGGGCAATAATCTCATCATGAGGACTACATCCTCATGAGCTCATGAAATCCTAATTACCTCCCAAAGTCTTCATCTCTATAAGTAACATTTCACTGAGGATTAGTATTTCAACATATAAATGTTGAGGGATCACAGACACTCAGTATATAATATTCTATCCCTAGACTCCCAAATCATTCAAAGCAATATGAATTAAAAAAAATACTTAAGAATTTAGAGCTGATATTGAAATAAGTTAAGACTTCTGTGGTGATTGGAAATATACATATATTTATATTTATATATAGTGTATATGCACTTATATGCATATATAATAAGGAGTTGACTCATGCACATGCTCATCTGATTATGGAAGCTGAAAAGTCTAAGATCTGTAATTATTAAATTGGCAATTTAGGAGAACCAATGCTATAGTTTCAGTATAAGTCTGAAGGTCTGAGAACTAGGAGAGCCAAAGGTGTAAGCTCCGTTTCAAGTCCATGCCACCAAAGGCAGGTAAAGGCTAATGCTCTACTTTCAAGACAGTATAGAGATAGACTCTTTTTTACTTAACCTCAGTATTTAGTTGTTCAATGAATTATATGAGGCTTACTCACAGGGGAGAACAATGTGTTTTACTCAATCTGCTGACTGAAATGTTAATCTCATCCAGAAACACCATCTCAGACGTACCAACAAATAATATTTAGATAAATGCATAATAATTCCATACCAGCCAAACTGATGCTTAAAATTAACCATCATTCTTCATTATTTGCAAAAACCCAAGTCTGTGTGATCTTAAATGGCTCCTTCCCACACTTTTGATGAATCATAGCTAAGGCATAGCAAAAACAGAAATACAATGCTTCCTGGAAGATCCTACTTCTTGGTACTCTCAGTTATTTCGTTCTGCTAATGGAAACTTCATTCTCATCAAGTCTGAGATCGGAAAATGGGCCACTCTTACAACTCAGTTCTTCTCTGGTAGGAATTTGATTGAGTGTGGGACCTGTTCTGCCTTCTAGATATTGAGTGTTCTACTGCTGGAAGGGCATGCAAAACATTTATTTTTGTAGATTAATAAGAGAGCTATACCACACAACAACACTAAACACTTTTACACATCATTACTGCCTTGGAAATGTTAGAGCCATTAAAATTTTCAAAACAGACTTTATTTCTTAGAGGAGTTTTAGGCTTATAGCAAAATTGAGTGCAAAATACAGAAAGTTCCCTTAATACCTCCTGTCCCCACAAACATGCAGTCTTTCTCACTATTAACATCTCACACTAAAGTGGTATTTTGTTAGTTTATGAGCCTATACTGACCGATCATTATCACTCGAATTCCACTAAGGTTCATTCTTGGTGTTATACAGTCTGTTGGGTTTGGACAAATGTATAATGATATGTATTCACCATTATAGTATCATATACAATAATTTCATGGTCATAAAAATCCTCTTTGCTCCCCCTATTTATACCATCTTCTCACCAAACTTCTGGCAATTATTGAACTTATTACTATCTCTATAGTTTGCCTTTCCAAAATGTCATATAATTGATATAATACAGTATGCAGCTTTTAAAAAATATCTCCTTTCACTGAGTAATGTGCATTTAAGCTTTCTCTGTGTCATTTCATGGTTTGACAGTTCATCTCTTTATAGCACTATATAATATTTCATTGTCTGGATTTACCACAGTTTATTTATCCATTCTCCTGCCAAACAATAACCTGATTACTCTCAAATGTTAGCAACGATGAATAAAGTTATTGTGAATATCTGTGTGCATGTTTCTTTGTGGATGGAGCTTTTCAACTAATTTGGCTAAATACCAATAAGCATGATTGCTGGATTGTATGATAAGAGTATGTTTAGTTTTCTAATAAATTGCTGCCATAATATCTTCCAAAGAGGTCATACCACTTGGCATTCCTACTAGAAATAAAAAAGAGCTTCACATTCTTATTAACGTTTGCAATTGTCAGTGTTTCTGAATTTTAGCCATTCTAATAGATGTGTAGTGTCAATTTGTTGTTTATTGAACTAACCAACTAGGAATCAAATATTTCTAGATTTCTTGCATGTAAATTAAGTTAAAATCCTAATTACTACAATTATAACTCTAATTCTAAAATATATGTGTGTGAGTGTGTGTGAGTGTGGGTGTGTGTATATCCTCATGCCTGATATGCAGCCAAACATATTCTAAGTGACTAAATGAAGTGTGGGTAACATGGCACATCCAATATAATAATCCTTTGTGTTTTACAAATCACCTTTGAATTTACGAACTCCTCTCAACAATTTCTGACTCAAATGTACTCATACTATTATGTGTCGCCATCTTCATCAATGTTTTATGATCAATTTTGAGATAATGCAGCTTACAGAAATTTATGTTACTTTAAATTTTCTAATTCCAGAGTGGGTCTTAGACTTTCCTATTTAAGTATCCTCCATTTGTATATTCGATGTTATTTCTTTTTTTCTCTTCAAGATGTTGGTCCTTGATTACATTCATCCCTCTCCTGTGTCATCGTTTCAACTTCACTTTATAGTTTCCACTATGACTTGTTCAAAAATACATATTTTTCACCTAGGCCCAGATTTCTTTGAAAAAAGAACTTGAATTAAAAGCAATGGACTAATTCTTCTTCCTCTTCTCTTCCTTCTCCTTCTTCTTCCCCTTCTCCCTTAGTGAGTGGTGAACAAAGGACTGATAGGTGGAAAAAAGGCAATAGAAATATGAGGGAAGGTATTAGAAAACTGGCTACATAATTATGACAAGCTCAGAAGAATGCTTCTCCAGAGATATCTTAAGAGAGGCCATGTAAAGTATGACGTCTCTGCACAGGGTTGGAAAGTTTCTACGCAATAGACATGCACCACCCCTAGGAATGATTCCATACTAAGGACTCTGATACTATGTTTGCTGCTGGTGGATTGGGCAAGAATGGCATTCACTAGATCAGCCTTGGTGAGGAAAACCATGATATTAGCTTCCATATAACTCCATTCCGGAGATCATGGCTATTCTTTCTATGTGTTTATTGAACAAGGACCACAGTAACCTAGAAGAGTGGCTAGCTGATATTCGTATTGCCCACCTTAGTGTCCAATCATTCTTTAGCAGCAGATCCTCTCAAGTGGTCATCAAATGTTATTCAAAATACCTGCAATCAATGCTATCTCCCACTGGTACATCTTATTTTTCCATTATGACTTTATTGACCTTGATCTTCCATTTTGATCTTCCAATAATTTAAACAACCACCAAGGTCATTTGCAAAACACTTTCCAGGAATAAGAGTAAATCTCCATCATAGACCGTCACGTACTCTATAATTAGAGAATGATCCAGTGTACTGCTTACTGCTTTGCAAATCTGGAGTAGCTCTCATCCCTACTCTTTTGGGGCACCATCACTGAGTGGGTTGTAATGTGGTAGCAGTTCATCTTTGGCTAGTGCCAATGTAGATTTCCAACTCATTTGTTAACCAGGTAGGCCTGAGTTCTTTTCTAATTGATCACCTTGTCATATTGTAACCCCTATGAAAACAGAGGTATGAGTGGAGAGAGAGGCATCTGTGAAACCCAGAGAGAAAACATGAGATTTGGGGACATTTTTTATTTAGTTGTGTTATATGTTTTGTTTCTGACTATCTTCAATGTGCATTCCAACTGTAAGACAGATTGTTGTTTCTGCCCAAACTTATGACTCAGGAGATTTAAAAACATATATTTCTTGAAGGACAGGTTTCAGTCACTTTGGAGCTATACTTTCTGGCTTTCTGTTTTTACTAGACCCACCTGATTCTTTCTCAAAAAGTTTATATTTTTAGAAAAAAAACCTGGACTTACCCCAGAAACCTCTGCAACTGTGTTTCACTTTCCAATTGGGACTTGCTTATACTCACTGGAGACTTCTAGCTTTATTGAATTCCTTGGTCACTTTGCACAAGTGTCAGAGAAGTTTATAAGCGATCATAAATATGCGGACAAATACTTTCTTCTTGAATTGGGCCAAAAATTCAACTGTCAAACCACTATGTTACTTGTTGGAATTATTACTAAATCTGATATTTGCTGTGTCCACATATAAAGATGACCACAAATAGCTGCACCTTATTTTATTATTAGAACATGAGCTCTGACACATTGTCCTTTACCTTAGAGAGACTGTGACAGCAAGTTCCTCCAAAATTTGTCAATGTGGTAAGATTATAAACTTTGAGTGCTTTATCTCCCACATTATGGCACGTATGTGTCTTACTAAAGGGATTAGAGTCTTTGACACTTTTTGATAGGTAGGTTCAATTAACCTATTGCCTTAAATACAGCAAATCAGTTTTACATTCTTTATAAAGTTCCTGAAGACTGCATTATGACAGAAAACAAGAAATTTAACATAGCTCTATGTCAAGACAGTTAAGGGATACTGCTGCCTTCACGATGTAAATGCAATCTGTTTTTATCCTCTCAACCAATAAGAATTGAGATCATGAGCGAATATGAATTATGAGAAGCAATGTTGACCTATTCCAAATGCAGCCACATTGAACCTTGGAACCAAAAATGATACTACTACTACTAGATTAATTTTTGAGTATTCCATAATTACATGTAATAAACTACCTAATTTTATTTTATTTTTTTGCAAAAGCTAGATGAGTGAATGAAATGGGAAAATGGCATTACTTACTTTTCTATTTTTGGAGGATGGTGCTAATCTTTTAAATATCTCCTTTGATATATCTTTGCTTCTGGTTTACTATATTGTATGGAAGAGAGCAAATTCAGGGACTTCCATTTTCCCTATTCTACTATAATGGTCCTGACACTGAAAATAAGGAAGTAAATGTGATGATTCTTTCATAAGCTAAGCACCTATACACCAATACATATTTTCATACTTCAGAAAAGATGTAGCATGAATATCAACAGAATTGGACTCACAGTAAAACAGTTGGACAACAACACTCCCCAAATAGTTAATCTGAACAGTTATAAAGGTTTCATGTTTTGCCATAATCAAAGTTTGCCTCACAAAGATTTCTTGAACATCTGGGTTCTGTCACCTTCAACAGCCACTGAAGAAGCCAAGTAAAATTTTTTAATATATTGCACTTTCTGAATCGGAAGTAACTAAAAGAGCTGGAAATCTAAATGGTAGTTTTAGGCAGCAAAACTTCTTGAGATATCTATTGTAACATGGCTGAGTGGTATCTGTGTAATGCTAATCTGTGTGGTGAATGGAAAAACTAAGCAGCCAAGGTCCCCAGGCTTAGGTAAGACCAAAGTTATCTAAGGTAAGACATAAGTGGTGTCTGATATTGTTCTTTTTCTATTATAAGATAACTTTCCTTAGCCTATTTTTCCCTTTTATCCCTTAATTCCTCTCTTCACTACCCTCTCCACAGAAAAAAAATGTTTGAAACACGTAAACACGTTCCCAGATCTTTTCCTACTCCATCTTATTAAATCCATATCATTCACTCTTTAGATCACTCCACTGAAACAACTCAATTACATTTGCCTTGCTAAGGACAATGGTTATCGTCAGTTCTAATCCAAGTTGACTTACCAACATTACTTGACACAGTTGAATACTCTTTGCTTGTTAAGATTCTTTTATCACTCGACTTCCAAATACTATACTTCTCTAGATTTCAGTTAGGCATATTGATAGCTCTATTTATTTTTCTAGTTTATTTTGTTTAAACTCTGAAATTTGGAAAGCTCTAAGGCATTATATAAGGGAGTATTTAAAAAATTATGGAATTTATTTATAAAAAATTGTATATTTAATCTCAAATATTTAAACTTCAGTCACCTTGAAAGTACTCTCCTTCATGTAATGCACCCATCAAGATGCATTTTCCATGATTCAAACAGTTTTTGAACTCATCAATTTTGATGCCTTTTAGCACTTCTGTTGTTTTTTGTTTCACCTCTTCCACAGTGGCAAAATGTTTGCCTTTGAGAATTTTTTAATTTGGGGAGACTAAAAAAGGTCACTCAGGGCAAGATCGGGTGAATAGGGAGGGTGTGGTATGGAGGTCATGCTGCTGTTGGTCAATAACTACTGAACACTCAGCAAATGTGAGCAGGTGCACTTGTTTATTATCTATCATGAAATGGGCAAAAACGTTAAAAGAATCCAAAAAAAAAAATCACTAAAACCAAATGCAGACTCTTACAACAACGCTGCTGGTACACTGATGCCAATGGGCTCCTAAAACACTTACCTAGTAGGTGAAGACTGTACTACAGGAGGCCTGCCCTCCAATAAAATAATTCAGTTTTGTTGGGGTCCCTCACATACATTGAACATCTAATCTTCTCTATAGAGTTTAATTTCAATGATGATTTCTCTGATACCATAACTTTAAGAAAATATGTACACTGACATTAGTAAATTTCTATCTTCACCCTTGGACCGTACACTGAACTCCCCAAGTCTTCAAATCTCTGCTTGAGTATGTAATAGAAACTTAAAATTTAATGTATCCAAAAATAAGTTTCAGAATAATTCTCTTTCGCATACAATAGTCACCAATACAATAAATAGCAATAAAATTTCCTTATGTTCTTACAGTCAGTCAAATCATGACATCATTAATTTATAATCAACTCTATTTTCCTGTGAGTATATTCCCACAAAAGAAACTATTGGATTGTATGGAAGCTCACTTTTTAGTTCTTTGAGAAATAACCACACTGCTATCCACAAAGGTTGAACTAGTATACATTCCCAACAGTGTAGAAGCATTCCCTTTACTCTGCAGTTGGACCAGCACCTGTTGTTTTTAAACTTATTAATGATAGCCATCCTTACTGGTGTTAGGTGGTATCTCACTGTAGTTTTGATATGCATTTCTCTTATTAGTGAGGCTGAGCCTTTTTTCATGTGTTTGTTTGGCTGCTTATATGTCTTCCTCTGAGAAGTGTCTGTTCATGCCCATTGCTCATTGTTAATGGTGTTATTTTACTCTTTTTTTGTTTCAATGATCCATTGTTACTTGAGTGTTATAGTAAAAAAAGGTAAGATCATATGTTTTAAATAAAAATAATGTGCTTTAAAATCGAATGGTGTTCCTCAGATATTTTGGTGTCAGGATTCCTTTATTGAATGCCCAAGAGAGCTTATACTTTATATGTTATTAACTATTGATAATTAACATACTAGAAAAGTAAACTAGAAAATAAATATATATTTATTCATTTATTTTAAAATAACTGTATTAATAACATTATATGCTAACATGAATACCAAGTTTTTTTTTTTTTTTTTTTTGAGTTGGAGTCTCACTCTGTCGCCCAGACTGGAGTGCAGTGGCCGCTCCCGGCCACCACAGCCTCGACCTGCTGGGCTCCGGCGATCCTTCCGCCTCAGCCTTCCAAGTAGCTGGAATTACAGGCATGCGCTACCACGCTCTGTCGCCCAGGTTTGAGTGCAGTGGCCCACTCATAGCCACCCCAGCGTCGATCTGCTGGGCTCCGGTGAGCCTTCTGCCTCTGCCTTCCACGTAGCCGGAACTACAGGAGCACACTACCACATCCAGCTAATTTTTTGATTTATTGCAGAGACAGGTCTCACCATGTTGCCCAGGTTGGTCTCGGACCTGTGGGCTCAGGCTATCCTCTCATCTCGGTCTCCCAAAGTGCTGGGATTACAGGTGTGAGCCACTGAGCTCGGCCATATCACCAATATTTTTATAAGAGTGTTTAAATTTTAAGAAACAGCCAGTCTCATGGTGTGAGATACAACTTTTTCAAAATTCAACTTGGCTCTCGTAACCTAAAATATTATCACTGGCAATACATGATAACCAAGTTTTTTATATGAATAGCCAAATTCACTTAATTTATTATTGAGAAAATATCTGCCACATACCTATTTGAACATAAGTAGTTTGTCTGTTAGTCATACTTTTCAAACAAAAAGAGTATTTCATGACAAAAGCAGCTAGTTCAGCTTGCAACTCAATCAGATGTTTCATTTTGTTTTGTTTTTGAGGCCACTATTGTATTTAGGTATGCATCAGAAATGCTTTATATGTACTTCCATTTTGTCATACAAAATATTTTAAAAGGACTCAGTCTCTACATTTGTCAAACATAATATCTTTATTACTTCATCAAAAACTTTTTCTTTTTTTATTATTATAAAGATGTGGGTTTCAATTCAGGGTTAGGTATACAAACGTTGACTATGCAGGTACCCTTGTAATCAAGAGCATTTTAAAGAGAAATGTGTTTTTTGCTTTGTGCTTCAAGTGTGTGGGATTGAAGAGATAAATGTTTACTAGTATTATAGGTTCCATTACCCTGATTTGTACTAAGACGCCAACAGGTTTAGCCACCATTTTTGTGTGTGCCATTAAGGCAAGTGCCCACACAACAGAAAAAAACAAGTAATCTTATAGTATTATTGTATAAATGGTATAGACTTTATGAAAATTCAGAAGGGTTTGGGTGATTCCTGTGTCTCCCGGCACACTAAAAATTGCTGTTCTAAAATGGAATGATAATATTGGTTTTCTTCCCTATTTTGAAGCAAGAAAACTGCACTATCTTGGCAAAAGTCATTATTTCTTGCGTATTCTATTAAATGTAGCTAAATTCATTCACTCACTGATGAAAAAATGGTAGAAGAAATAGAATGCTGTTGTTATGAGAATGTGAAATGTGGCATTAGCTTAGTGGAAGGGGTTTAGCCACCCGCTTAAGGGTCCACCCCTTGGCATTTGGAAAGCCTGTGACTTTTGTTCTGCAGTGACAAATGATTTTGTCTATTATTTGCTTTATCTATAGATTCAAATGATGAAATGACCAAGGCTCAAGTCTTAGGCAAAATTATACAAAACCTTCAGACTGGGGGCATGTGCTTCTTGTTATAGTGAGAAAAAAACTGACCAACAGGATAAACATTATTTTTCCTCCATATTCAGACTTTTTCATATTAAGGGGGGGGGAGTTGGGAGTGTAAGTCAAGATTACTTAAAAAAACTGAATACTCTCTTATTTTTTGTAAGATGGAAATAGACTCAATACTATGCCACTCTGCAGAGCAATATCATAGTGCAAAGTGATTTGCTATGTATTGTACCTTGTATTCTAACACAGAATATTATTATTTAAATAGGTGTGTGATTGAAAATTAAATCATTATTTTTATACGGAAAATTTAAATACTCATGAGGAATCAGTACAAAACAACCACCATAGTCAAAGTAAAAAACACGTTCCAAAATATTTTTTCAAAAATCTCAACAATCTTCTAATATTCCTAGCTAGACTTTGAGAGTAGCTGCATGGAATAAGTGTAGTCAAAGTTAAAAACACGTTCCAAAATATTTTTTCAAAAATCTCAACAATCTTCTAATATTCCTAGCTAGACTTTGAGAGTAGCTGCATTGAATAAGTGTGTTTTCAAATGGCCTTAAATCATTAAGGTAAGACCTGGGAGGAATGAACCAGAGAGGCTCAGGGCTAAAAGACAAACATCATACTGAAACTGTATGTTGTGATATCTTTGGCCATGATTATTTGTACATAAAATTAAACACAGACAAACACAATGACAGCCTATTAAGTTTTTGAGAAATCAGTATTTCCAGATAAATGTTAAGCTCAGACCTATCTAGTAGCTATCTATGCTAAAATGATCCCTTTTAGAAGGTAAATTGCTGTCAAAGAGTCAGATGCAATGCAGGTTTGATAGAGAGGTTCATAAAACATCCAGAGATTCTGGAGTTTGTATTTGATTCAGTAAATTTGACATGAGTCTGGGTTGTATTTTGGGCTGAAAAGCTGTCATTATATTTTTGTCATATGCAGCTAAAACCAACTTCCAACTTCCATGGACTCCTAGATAAGTTGACCCTTTGTAAAATGTGTCAATCATAACCCCTACATACTTGTACCCCTTTATACACTGTCTGTTGTGTCCTGACTTCTGCTGGTTTACATACTGAAATATTCTGCATGTAACACTGTCTGGGGTACTTGCTGTTCCTTTGTTTTCATAAAATTGCCTTATCTGTCTCTTAAAATAGCTGTCTTTTTTAAAAAATTAAAAACCCTCTGATTTATAAGAGTACATATGCCAAATTTTGTGAAAACTCTGACATAACCTTGGCAGGACACCTAATTTAACATTATGTGGATGAATAAATGAATAGATGTTTATATGCTCAATGAGCTGCCTATATTTAGTTTTTATCTTCAGATTTCAGTCTCCTAAAATTGTCTTTCTTCCTTTGTCCCTGTCCTTCCCCCTCTTCCCTTCTCTCTTTCTTCTCCTGCTAATTTTCTCTTTCTTGTTCCCCATCTCCTCTTTCTCCTCCTTCTCACATGTCCTAATATTTAGCTATGGAGATTTTAAGATAAAAGGCAAAAAAGTGCTATCTGCTATCATTAGTGTGGCTTAATTTTAAATATGTTCTGAAATTACTATTATGAGCTTATGAGGAATGCTGTATTTCACCCAATTTATGCAATAAGAAAATACCACACAGAGGTTACATAACTTGCCTAAGTTATGTAAGTGGTGGTTTTAAAAATTATATAAAAATCATCTAGTGATCCATTTACTTATATATGCATTAAACATATACATTCTTAATGTCTGGTATTCCAGCCCTGTTTTAGGTATTAACAATGCAGTAGTCAATAGGACAATAATTCCATCCTGATCCAGCTTAAGCATAGATTACCGAAAGAGAGGTCAGATTGAAAAACAACAACAACAGCAGCAACAACAAAAATAAACTAATACACAAATGAGAGCATTTGAAATATGATAATGCTTTAAAAAACTAGAATCTCTTGATAGTGTGAAGTGGAGTGTACTGATGGAGTATGAAGGACAGGGTTTAAAAAAGGATGCAGGTAATAAAAATATATCTGGAAAAGTGATATTTCAGCTGATCTGTAAAAGTCAAAAGAGCCTAAAACTGTAAGATTGGACAAAAGAGCGTACGAGGCAGAGGGACCAGGTATCCAAAGTCTATTGTGGTGAACTTAGGAGAGAGGTGGGCTTGATGTCAGAGTAGTAGGCAGGGAGACAATGATATGTAGTGGAAAACCATTGTCAGAGGTTTAAATTTTATTTTATTTTTGTAACAAGAATTCACAAGAGTTTTTTAAGCAGGAGGTGTGAGATATGATGTGGTTAATCTTTGAAAGTCATCGCATTTGATATGTAAAGGATGTTGTAGGGAGAAGACGATAAGAAGAAAAACTTTATAAATATTGCCATTGAAGTACTCCAAGTAAAATAAATTTTAAAAAATTTGTAGCTTTACCTGATAAACACAGATATATTGAAATTACATTCCAAGGCTCCAGGGCTAAGGGGAAAACACTTTAGAAGGAAATACAATAAAAGCAACAATTTAAGGAGGTTATCTAAGAGAGGATGATGAAGGAGGAAGCCACTGTGCTATAAATTCCTCCCACATTTGAAAGTTGCTCGGTGGCTCAGCCTGTAATCCCGCACCTTTGGGAGGCTGAGGTGAGTGGATTGCCTGAGCCCGAGGGTTCGAGACCTGCCTGGGCAGGTGAGACCTCATCTCTACACTAAAATAAAAAAAAACTAGCCGGGCATGGTAGCGCACACCTGTAATTCCAGCTACTCGGAAGGCTGAGGCGGAAGGATCGCTGGAGTCCAGCAGGTCGAGGTTGCGGTGGCTGGGAGCGGCCACTGCACTCCAGTCTGGGCAACAGAGTGAGACTCCAACTCAAAAAAAAAAAAAAAGAAAAAGAAAGTTGGAACTATGTGAATACATTGTTTCTACAAAAAAAATTAATTAAATAAAAATATGCATATCCATGTGTCTTGGATAAGAAAAAACTCATTAGAATCAACCTCCATATTAGCCTATATGTACTCTTGATTTTTTTTTTCACATTTTAGACTCTATTTCCTTCTTTCAAGATGTTACTTTGTGGGATGCCCAGCAAAAATTCTATTTCATTGAAAGAAAACACGAGAAAAAGTGTTCCATTTAATAAAAATTAGGGATTAAGATATTAAGAACTATCTTAGTCTGTATTAATAAATGGATGGCTTTCATAGTGATTGAAATAATAACTTACATTTTCAAAGGCATATCTAGTTATGCATCATGAGACAGTACTTTAAAATAGAGATATACTTAAAATAGATGTTTAAACCTAAAAATCAAAAGAAAAGATGCCCCATAAGTCAGTTCCTTGACTTTTACTTCATTACAACCTCTTGAGACTAATCATAGCTATAATACAGTAAATACAGTCACCACTTACCTATCACATTAACACAATTTTAAAAAGTGAAAGTCAACCTTTTCTTCTATTGAAGTAGTCTGGACTTCAAGGAAATGCTACTTGATTTTTTGCCCATTTTGAATTGTATTGTTGGGATTCTTTGTCTTTGTTTTGATATTTGTTTTGACTGTTAAGTTTTGATAGCTTTTATTGAACGAAATAATATAGATAAATCATTTGAAAATATTTTCTCCCAGTCTGTATTTTGTCTTTTTATCTTCTAAAGAAAGCCTTTTAGAGAGTAAACTTTTTTTTTTTTAATGAAGGTCAATTTATTAGTTCTCCTTTTTATTGATCAAGCTTTTGTTGTTAACTCTAAAAGTATTTTGTCTTACCTCACATCTTGAGAATTTTCTCCTGTGTTTTTCTAAAAGTTTTAGTTTCATGTTTTAGATTTAACTCTGTACTCCATTTTGAGTTAATTGTTGAATAGGTTTTAAAGTTTAGGTTGATGTTCAATTTTGCTTGGGAAATGTGGACATCTAAGATGCAACTGGGCCTTTGTTGTTATAAGTGAAGTTGGGGCACAGTTTATTCAGTGTTATTTGTCTGAAATAGAGGTGTTATTATAGAAAACTTTTCTGTCTCGCTATGCAACCCCTTCCTTGTCCTTTAGTTAGAGAGAGCAGACTTTTTCTCTTTTTTCCATATGTCTGTGCCTTTAGTGTTTCTGGGCTGCTATCTTCTTCAGTTCCAAGTCTGGGATATGTAAACACAAGAAATCCCAAGGGACTCTCCACTGTCATTCCTTGGGTCCCTTATTCCTAGCCAGTATGCCTTTGTATCTCTAACATTCAGAATTTGGATGTTTATGTTAAATTAATATCCAGAGTTTTTAGTTGTACTTAACAAGAGAAATAAAGAACACTACATCTCCTCTGTCTTCCCAGAAGGAGATTTGTATGATATTTTCTTGAAATAGTCTTTTAAATTTTGAGGAGACTCAAGCTCTATTAAATTACGTATTCAACATAGGTTACATTGAAACATTTTCATTTTGTTTGATTTTTTAGCAGTTTTGCTATAATAGTCCCTGTTGAAATTTTATTTATCCTGTTTAAAGTTATTAATACTTCTTTCATCTGTGTTGACATATTTCATCAGATTTTGAAAGCTGTCTAACCTTATACCTTCAAATATTTTTTTTCTTTTCATTCCCTTATTCAGAGATACCACTTGTGAATATGTTAGATCATTTTCTGTGTCCCATATGTCTCCTACATTTGTTTACTTCTGAATTTTTATCCTTTTTTTCCTCTATGTATCTTAGTCTTGAAATACTCACTTATATCTCAGTTCATTAATCCTCTCTACAGTGATATTGATCTCTGTTAGTCCTATGCATTGAGTTCTTAATTTCAATGTTTTATATCCTAGAATTTCAGTTAATTGTATGAGGTCTGAAAATTAAGCTTACAAGCTTGTCACCATGGACTTAGGTTGGCAGCATGTTATAAACAACTCAGTAAGGTTTTAAGCTTGGTATATCAGTGTCTCATAGCTATGTTTGTGTCAACAAGTGGAGGTGTCTTGCTGAGTGTCATTTATTATTGTTGTACGTTTTTGTGTGCCATCACAAGAATGTCAGAACTTGAATTAGAGCAATGAGCAAACATTAAATTTCTTGTTAGATTTGGCAAGAGTGGAAGTGAAATCAAGGATATGTTAGTCCAAGTTTATGGGGATAATGCCATGACGGAATTGGCAGTGTACAAATAGATTAATCATTTTTCCAAGAGGAAAGAAAACATCACTAATGAGGAGAGGTCAGGACAGCCAGTAATGAGCAGAACTGACAAAAACATTGCAAAAACTTGTGGAATTGTGTGTCAAAATTATCAGCTGACTATGAGAAGCATAGCAGACCAAATAAATATCGCGAGAGAAACAGGAAATTGTAACTGAAAATCTTGGCATGAGAAAGGTGTTTGCAAAGATGGTCCTGAAGGAGTTCTTGCATCAAAACAATGCATCAGGTCACACAGCACTGTCTGAAAGGAAGTTTTTAGTCAGTAAACAAATAACTGTATTAGAGCACCATCTCTACACAGCTAATCTGGTCCCAATGACTTTTTTTTACTTGAAGATAAAGGAAATATTGAAAAGAAGACATTTTGATGACATTCAGGACATCAAGAGTAATGTAACAAGGGCTTTGATGGCTATTCCAGAAAAAAGAGTGCCAAAATTGCTTTGATGCGTGGAATAGGCACGGGCATGGGTGCATAGCTTCCCACGGGGTGTGCTTTGAAGGCGACCATAGTGCTATTCAACAATGAGGTAGGTAGCATTTTTTCTAGGGTGAGTTTGCAAACTTAATTTTCAGACCTCATATTTTTCATTGAGTCATATTCTTGGACATTGTCCACACAATCCTTTATTTTCTTGACCATACCACATATATTTTACTTTCTGTGCCTCATAACTTCAATATTTCATTTTCCTAAAAATTTTTTCAAAATAAAGTTTATATTAATTTTAGATTTTTTCCCCTCTGGTATGATTGCTAATTTTTAATTAAATGTCATGAAGTACTTTTTAAACTATTTGAGGCTCCGTGTGACGTTATATTTTGAATTTAGAATCTATTTTTCTCTCACATTTTAAGACAGGGTAAACCGGGCTCGGTGGTTCAGCCTGTAATCCTGCGCCTTTGGGAGGCTGAGGTGAATGGATTGCCTGAGCCCGCGGGTTCGAGACCCGCCTGGCCAGCAAGACCTCATCTCTACAATAAATCAAAAATCAGACGGGCCATGGTAGCACAAGCCTGTAATTCTGGCTACTTGGAAGGCTGAGGTGGAAGGATCGCCGGAGCCCAGCAAGTCAAGGCTGCGGTGGCCGGGAGCAGCCACTGCACTCCAGTCTGGGTGACAGAGTGAGACTCCAACTCAAAAAAAAAAAAAAGACAGCGTAGATCATCTTAATCCTATTTGAGGTTAATTTGCCTTGAAGTTGGGATTTGGTTTTTATTAGGGTTTGTCCATTTCCATTTAACCTGTGTATCCCATATGCAGGATTTTGAAAGACTACACATTTACTATTTCCATCTTAGGATTTTGTCATTCGACCTATATCTTTGCACATCTATTAGATTATCGAATACAATTCTTAGGTTTTCAGCCTTTTACCTAGTTCTGCTCTACTTTTTAACTTCTCATTACTGCTAATGAATTAGTAAATTTCCTGTATGAAAAATTAATATACATATAGATCATATTTCTATGTTTCTTTGCTTTCTAGGACTTTTTTTCTCTTTCAGTTCTGTAGATTTGGTTGCTCTAGGGTAGCTTCAAACTCATATGTTGTTAAAAAAATTCACCAAGTTTAGTAAGTCATTCTTCTTTTAAATTTAAATGTGATACAATCAAGTTTTCCATAACTAAAAGCAGAAATCTTCACTTCTTTTTAAATTTTTATTCTTGTCATTATAGTTTTCCCAGAATCATCATGTGTCATGGTAAAATTACAAACCCCAGTGTTTGTAAAAATAAAATCTCTTTATATCTATCACCGATTCTGGCATATGGATGAATGTCCAGTGATCATAAAGAATTACACTTTTTGATGATTAAAATAAAATCGTAGTGCATCTGTTCCTTTAAAAATGAATAAAGTAACCTATTAATATTTTTAATTGATGTGAGTCATAGCTAAAATGATTTGGAATTAATATTCACTTTTTGTGCTTGGTTTCATTTTTTTCTACCTCATTAAAATGTTTGTAAGTTAGGAAAAATAGCTCTTCTCAATAGAATTGACAATGTTTGTCCACTGCATTTCAGTCTTTTATTTACTAGGAGATAGTGCCTCAGTAATACTTGTTGTCTACTGAACAACTGTTTTTCTTAATAAAATGGGGATTATAAAATTGCAGTATATAGTATTTCCCTTCCTGAAGGGACGAGTACTATGGTCATAACTTAATTTGTTGCTTCAGTGTAGAAAGTTCATAGGAAACTGAATATTTTTTAGCTAACATTTTTTATATAATTGCTTGAGTTAAAGATTTCTGTTATAGGCATTATTTTGTTCATTCTTGTGTATTTGATTTTTTGTTTTTTTGGTCAACTTAAAATCTTTAAAAATGTTGATAAGGCAGTATAAAAGTAATGGACTAAATAAAAGGAGCATAATTTTATCTCCCAAAACTCATTTGTAACTATTCAAAGAGTAGAATACTGTCTTCTATATTTTGAATATAGCCAAGCAAGAAGGAAGTACTTTAAACGAAATATGTGCTAAACAATAAAATTTGCTCATACAATTGATATTCTGTAAATTACTTAGCGTTGGGACTTTCAAATAGTAAGTGTTTGAAGACGTTAAATAAATTAACCACTATTTATTAAGAAACAATACATAAATTAAGTGAACTGGAAGTATATCAGTGAGACATACCAAGTTCACTGATAATTTGGGACACAGAGGCCAAACATACTTAATACATAGTAAGTTAATACAATTTCCGGTTAATTAATATGAATTGATTAGCTTTTCTGTACTGATACATGTAGAAAACTGAGGGCTTAAAAATATCTGCTCTATTCTTAAACAGGTAGATTCTTTTGACCCATTTCTGCAGAACATAAATTTGTGCATGGCAACTATGAAAATCCTCTATATTCCCAGGTCAGGAATTAGAGCAAAAGACACTGATTTTGTACTCACACAGGCCTGCATTTTAGTGCTCAACAATATTATTTCTCTGATATTGTAAACTTCTTTAACACCTCTGAGCTTCAGTCTTTTCAGTGACAAATTCACGGGTAAACTAAACACATAGCTGCCTTTTTTTAGAAGCTAAATGAATCAGTGGGTAATGTGAGTTTATGAGGGGAGTGCAAGAATGAGGTAGAGTTCCTATCATTTGATGTTTAGTCATATGCATCTTTACAAAGTTGGTGAAAGACTGTGAGCTATATTAATATGTAAGTCCAGGGATATAGAAGTATTTTGATTCATTAATACTTTGTGTGACTTTCATGAGTAAGACTCTATGCTGAAGCTGGAGACGTAGACACGTGGCACTGGTGGTACAGTGGAAGAGAAGATAGGAAGAGATGGCATGAGTTGTAAAAGGAGGCTAGGAAGTGTTCATAGGGAGGTGGCAGGGGAAGAGAGCTTTATTTACCAGGTAAACACTGGCAGAAATTTGTAAATGTATCAGCTCAAGGAAATGACAAGTGAAAAGCTGAGAAACATGACATAGCACGGCTTGTTTCAGGACAGTTAAGAAGTTGGTGTTTCATTCCCAAGGGAAAATTAGAAAACGTGAAGACTTGAAGTCAATCAGGGTCTATACCACCAAGAGTCTCTTCCGCTATGTTTTTGAGGTTGAATTTAATCTTGTGAACAATCAAGAGTCATTGCAGGATTTTAAGAACAAAATACAAAAGATTTGCCATGCCACTCATCAAGAATAAGCCTAGTGTTACATTTTTCTAAGTAATGGCACAGGAGAAATCCCAGCTAGGGGAGAGACCATGTCTATTGGTGCCAGTGTCCCTTTGCCTCACAGACATGGCAAAATATATGCATAATCACTCAGTTACTTAAAAAAAAAAAGTCAACGCTGGGATGGCCGTGAATGTGCCACTGCATTCTAGCCTCAGCGATGGTATGAGCCTCTGACTCAAAAAACAACAACAGCAACAACAAAAACATAACTTTTTCTCTCTCTCTCTCTCATTATGTAGTTACTGTGTAGTAAATGAATGTTTGGAATGTATCCTCCAAGGCAGGGAGACAAATGAATGCATAAAATTGTGTACTTCTTTTACAAGTCTGGAAATTGCCCCTGTTGCTATGCCTCTGTTTTAATGGATATCTTCATTGATATTTAAAAATATAAGCTAGTGTATAATAACATTTGAAACACAAGTTCTGGTGTGAAACATGCCTCATTTGAAACCTAAGCACAGCACTGACTTGATTGACCTGTGTCCTCTAACCTTAACATCTACAAGCCTTAGTTTTCTCATTTGTGAAATGGAGGTTAAAATACTACGTAGATGTGAGAATGTAAACAAAAATTGAATTTAAAACATTGGGCACATGTCAGGTACATAGCAAATACATATAATGTCAGCCTTTATCTTTATTTGTATGATGTTAATTACCCCAGTATATTTCCCTATATTTGATGTCTGCATACCTCTTGTAATTTTCCTTGCTATTTTTATTTTTATTTTTTTAAATTATAAATATATGGGGTGCAATTCAGGGTTAAGAATACAAACATTGATTATGCAGGTACCCTTGTTGATGAGATTTGCCCCTCCCTCTCCTAGCAATTTCCCTCAACTGCCAATCCCACCCCCTCCCCTGACAGTTTCTCACTACTGCCAGTCGCTTTCCTATAGTATTATAATTGTTCAAGGTCCGCTTATGCATGAAAACATATGGTACTCTGTTCTTTGTTTCTGGGATAGATCACTGAGTATGAACAACTCTAAATCCATCCAAGTTGCTGCTAAGTCCATATATTTGTCCTTCTTTATGGCTGCATAGTATTCCATTGTGTATATGTACCAGTCCAGATTCAGTGCCCAACACTGTTGGTTCCATGTTTTTGCTATTGTGAATAGAGCTGCAACAAACATATGTGTGCAGGTATCTTTTTTGTAGAATCATTTGATTTCCTCCGGATATATTCCCAATAGGGGAATTGCTGGGGTCATATGGAAAGCCATTTTCTAGTTCTTTCAGAAATCACCACACTGTCTTCCAGAGAGGTTGTACTAGTTTACATTCCCACCAGCAGTGCAGAAGTGTTCCTTTTTCTCTGCATCCTTGCCAGCTTCTGTTGTTGTTTGTTTTATTGATGATGGCCATTCTTACTGGGATTAGGTGGTATCTCAATGTGGTTTTGATTTCTCTGATGATGAGTGAGGCTGAGCCCTTTTTCATACGTCTGTTGAATGCCAGTATATTGTCTTTAGAGAAGTGTCTATTCATGTCTTTTGCTCACTTTTAATGGGCTTTTTTTTTTTTCTTTTCAGCGTGATTGAGTTCCTTATAGGTCCTAGATGTTAGGACTTTGTCAGATATACAGTTGGCAAATATTTTTTTCCCATTTGGTGGGCTGTCTCCCTACTCTCTTGATAGTTTCTTTTGCTTTGCAGAAGCTCATTAATTTGATAAGGTCCCAATTGTCTACCTTATTTCTTAAGACATTGGTCTTTAGGGTTTTAAATAGGAATTGGTTGCCAGTTCCAATTTCTATGAGGGTGGCTCCTGCATTTTCTAAGATTTTTATAGTTTGAGGCTTTATGTTTAGGTCTTTGATCCATGTAGAGATAATTTTGTGTGTGGTGATAGGTACGGGTCCTGTTTCACTTTTCTGCATGTGGTCAGCCAGTTTTCCCAGCACCATTTACTGAATAGATTCTCTTTTCCCCAGTGGTTGTTGCTGGAGGCTTTGTCAAAGATGAGTCGGTTGAGGAATTGAGGATTTCCTTCTGGTATCTGTATCCTGTTCCATTGGTCTATGTGCCTCTTCTTGTACGAGTACCAGGTTGTTTTGATTCATGTAGCCTTATAGTAAAGTTTATAGTCTGGAAGTGTGATATGTCCTTTGTTTCTTTTGCTAAGGATTGCTTTGGCTATTCGTGATCGTTTATGTTTCTGTATGAATTTCTGTATTGTCATTTCCAGGTTTGAGAAGAATGATGCTGGTAACTTAACGGGTATTGCAATGAATCTGCAGATTGCCTTCAGTAGGATGGGCATCTTAACAATGTTGATTCCTCCTATTCATGAGCATGGAATATTTTTCATTTGTTTGTGTCTTCTTGAATTTCTTTGAGCAGTGTTTTGTAGTTCTCATTGTAAAGGTCTTTCACTTCTCTGGTTGGGAAGGTGCTGAGGTATTTCTCTTTTTGTGTGTGGCTATTGTGAATGGAATTGTGCTTTTAATTTGGGTTTCTGCCTGTTTGTTGTTGGTGTATAGGAAGGCAACTGGTTTTTGCACACTTATTTTGTACCCTGAGATTTTGCCAAAGTCCTTTATCAGTGCAAGCAGGTTTTTGGCAGATTCTCTTGGATTTTCAAGGTATAGGATCATATCATCGGCAAAGAGGAATAATTTGACTTCCCTTTTCCTATTTGGATACCCATGATTTCCTTCTCTTGTCTAATTGCCTGAGCTAGGACATCCAACACAATGTTGAACAAGAGAGGTGGGTGGGCAGACTTGACTCATGCCAGTTTTCAGGGGAAATGTTTCTAGTTTCTGTTCATTTAGCAGTATGTTAGCTATGGGTTTATTGTAGATGGTACTTACTATTTTGAGGTATGTTTCTTTTATACCTAGGTGTTTGAGGGTTTTTATCAAGAAGGGATGCTGGACTTTATAAAAAGCTTTTTCTGCATCTAATGAGATAATCATGCATCTAATGAGATAATCATATGGTTCTTGTGTTTACATCTGTTGATGAATTTAATTACATTTATGGTCTTGTGAATGTTGAACCAGCCCTGCGTCCTGGGGATGAAGCCTACTTGGTCATGGTGGATGATTTTTGAGATGTGTTTTTTGGATCTGATTTGCTAGAATCTTGTTGAGGATTTTTGCATCTATGTTCATAAGGGATATTTGCCTGTAGTTCTCTTTTATTGTAGTTATTGGATCTTTAGCCGGTTTGGATATCAGTGTGATGTTAGCTTCATAATTTATTTGGGAAGAATTCCATCTTTCTCAATTACCTGGAATACTTTTTTTTTTTTTTTGATTTGGAGTCTCACTGTCACCCAGACTGGAGTGCACTGGCTGCTCCTGGCCACCGCAGCCTCAACCTGCTGGGCTCCGGTGATCCTTCCACCTCAGCCTTCCAAGTAGCTGGAACTACAGGTGTGCGCTACCACACCTGGCTAATTTTTTTTTTTAATTTATTGTAGAGATGAGGTCTCGCCTGCCCAGGCGGGTTCGAACCCCCAGGCTCAAGCAATCCACTCACCTCAGCCTCCCAAAAGTGTGGGATTACAAGTAGAGCCACAGAGCCCGGCTTGGAATATTTTCAATAGGATTGGTATCAGTTCCTCCTTGTACGTTTTGTCGAATTCTGCTGGAAAGTCATCCAGTTCAGGGCTTTTTTTTTTTGTAGGTAGTTTTTATATGACAGAATCAATTTCCTTGGTTGTTATTGGTCTATTTAGGGTCTCAATGTCTTCTTGTTTTAACTTGGGGAGGTTGTGTGATGTCAGGAAGCCCTCCATTTCATTTAGGTTATCAAGTTTGTTTCCATACAGCTGTACATAATAATCTATGATAATCTTTTGTATTTCTTCAGGGTTAGTTGTGATTTGATCTTTTGTATTTCTGATTGTGTTTATTTGGGCCTTTTCTTTCCTTTTCTTGTTCATTATGGTTAGAGGTCCATTAATCTTGTTATTTATTTCAAAGAACCAGCTTTTTGTTTTGCTGGTTTTCTATAATATTTTTGTCTACTATGTCCCATATTTGGGCTCTTATTTTGGTGATTTGGAGTCTTTCTGCTAAAGTTGGAGTTTTGGTGGTCTTCTCTTTTAAGAGCCTTAGGTGATTTCTTAGGCTCTCCACTTGTGATCTTTCTGTTTTCTTGATGTGTGCTTGTAGAGATATAAATTCCCCTCTTAGGACTGAATTCATGGCATCCCAGAGGTTTTGGTAAGATGCTTCTTCATTTTCATTTTTTTCCAGGAATCTTTTAATTTCTGCTTTGATTTCAGTGTTGACCCAGTAGTTGTTCAGCATAATACTGTTTAGTGTCCATGTCCTTATGGGCTTTGGGAAGTGTCCTTGGTGTTGATATTTATTTTTATTCTACTGTGGTCTGAGAATGTCATGGCAAGATTTCTTTTCTTTCTTTTTTTTTGATTTGGAGTCTCACTCTGTCACCCAGACTGGAGTGCAGTGGCCGCTCCCGGCCACTGCAGCCTCAACCTGCTGGGCTCTGGCAATCCTTCTGCCTCAGCCTTCCAAGTAGCTGGAATTACAGGCGTGTGCTGCCACGCCGGCTAATTTTTTGATTTATTGTAGAGATGAGGTCTCACCAAGTTTCCCAGGCAGGTCTCGAACCTGTGGACTCAGGCAATCCACTCACCTCAGCCTCCCAAGGCGCAGGATTATAGGCTGAGCCACAGAGCCCGACTCATAGCGAGATTTCAACCTTATGGAATTTGTTTATGCATGATTTATGGCCAAGGATGTGATCAATCTTGGAGTATTTTCCATGTGATTATGAGTAGAACGTATATTCTGTGGTTGTTGGGTGGAATAATCTGTAGGTATCTATTAAATCCATTAGGTCGAGTGTCAAGTTTAGGTTCTGGATCTCCTTGTTGAATTTTTTACTTGAAGATCTATCTAGGGCTGTCAGTGGGATATTCAAGTCCCCTGCTATAATAGGGGTAGAGTCAATATCTTTTTTTCGCTTATTTAGCAGTTGCTTTATAAGTGCTGGTGTTCTTGTGTTGGTGCAGATATGTTTAGGATGGATAATTCTTGTTGATGGATTGAAGCTTTTATCATTATGTAGTGTCCTTTTGCATCTTTTTAAATTTTTGATAGTTTAAAGGTTGTTTTATCTGATATTGAGATTACAACTCCTGCCTTCATTTGTGATCCATTTGTCTGGAAACTCATTTTCCATACTTTAACTTTGAGTCTGTGTGCATCCCTTGTGGTGATCTGAGTCTACTGAATGCAGCAAATAATTGGGACATGGTTTCTTATCCAGCTTGCCATTCTTTGTCTTTTCATTGGTGCATTTAGTCCATTCATATTCAGGCTGATTATTGAAATGTGACTGTTTTTCCCTGTCATGAGGTTCTTATAAAGTTTTTTCTTTGCTTGCTTTCTTTTGGCTTTGGGGTTAATGTTTGTGTGTGTTTTCAAGTTTCTTGTTGTGCTTATTCTCAGTTGATTCTGTGATCTGCTGTACTCTTGGGAAGTGTGTGGTCATTCTTTTTTTTCTTTCCTCTGTGCTTAATACCCTTTTCAGTGTCTCCTATAGAGCTGACCTGGAAGTGTATAATCTCATGGGGATTGGATGTCTGGGAAGGATTTTAATTCTCCATTACTGATGAAGCTGGGTTTGGCTGGATAGGAAATTCTTGATTGAAATTGTCTTTTTTTTTTTTTGAGAACTTTGTTCTCCAATTTGTTCTCCAGTTCCCTTTCTTCTTCTGGGATACCAGTCAGGTGTAGGTTCAGCCTCTTGATATAATCACACATCTCTTGTAGGCTTTGTTCTTTCTTTCTATGTTTTTTTTTTTTTTTTTACAGATCTGGTTAATTTCACGTTCTAGTGTTCAAGTTCTGAGAGTCTTTCTTCAGCTAGATTAAACCTTCTTTTCCATGCTTGTCATCTTGTTATTTATTTCCTGGATGAAATTTTTTATTGCCAAAATCTCTGCTACAAGTTCTTTCAGTTGTTCATCTTGCCTTTCTTGAGTCTTATTCACTCTTTCCATTCATTTCCTAATCCCTGTTGTATT
The DNA here is from genome assembly GCA_027257055.1 of Cephalopachus bancanus. Taxonomy (NCBI): domain Eukaryota; kingdom Metazoa; phylum Chordata; class Mammalia; order Primates; family Tarsiidae; genus Cephalopachus; species Cephalopachus bancanus. The sequence goes on from JAPVLO010000072.1 coordinate 338,275, forward strand.
CTGGGGCTATCCGTTGGAGACTTCCATTGTTTGGGTACTATGGTCTGATTTTTCTGGAGTTTTGTCTTTGGTACACTCGAAATTGCCTGAGGCCTTCCTTAGGTTTTTCCTTATTTGTGACAGATCCCTTGTTTTTCTCTTTAGTTCTGTTACTCAGTGTCAGTGGGAATAACTTTCGCTTCTGATGTTTCTCAGTAGTCTATTCTTCCCCGATACGGGCTCTGGATTTGTTCTATTGTGAAATAGAATGGTGGAATGGAAGCTTTGCAGTTTCTTGTAGTTTTTGAAATTCTAATAAAGGAGGGGATGTGGTGCTAGGGATCAGAAACTACTTCCAAATTAAAATGTTCATTTATTGTGGTATGTGTTCCCTGAGACCCACTCCCCTCCACCACTGTATATAATGATGCAAATCAGAAACCAATGTAAAAGCAATTTAACATACACACACACACACACCCCAAACTGGAATAACAACAAAGCAAAACAAAACAAACAATAACAACAAAAAACCAAGAAAACTAAACACACACACATGCCTAGCATAAAGTATTTAGAGAAGAAAAACAGAAAGACTGGAGGAATTTTTTTTTTAAAGGGAGACTCAGGTTGAACTCTCACACATACATTGACACACACTTTAAACTATAAAAAAATGGGGAAAAACTCCAGAAGAACAAAAGGGCAAAAGCCAACATCAGCAACAAAATTGGAAGATGAATACTAAATCATTCATATATACCCATAAACCAAAAATGACAAATAAAAGAAGAAAGAAACATAAAAAGAAAAGAAAAATAATTTTTTGGGGGGGATGCAGATCAAACCCTCACATACACATTCATGCACAAAGGAAAAGTATTTTAAAAATACATGAACTAACAGTCAACTTTTTTTAAAATTAAAGAATAATAAAAAAAGACCCTGCCCTCGTGTTGCAGGTTTTGCAATTGTTCCTGTAATCAGGTCTCTCCTGCAGAGTCACCTCTTTCACTCTATCCTCACGGAACAAAGCAGGGAAAGAGGAGAGGCAGTGGAGGTTGCTGGGGCTGCAGTCCTTCCCTCTCACTCTCATATGGTCAGGGAGATCTCCTCCCGTGGATAGGTACTGGTTTGTCTCTTCCCCAGGTATGCACTTTCACCGGGGGTGCCCCAACCAGCCCTATCCTGGAATGGAGTTCTCCTATTGTGACTGACATCCAGGCTCCACCTGGGTTTGTCCCTCTCAGTCGTGGCCCAGTTGTGTGGGTCTGACACTTAGAGGATTGCTGAGGAGGAGGCGGTTTGGGTCACCCTGGACTGACCACTGATCTCTTTGGAGTTCTTCCTTATCTGTTTCTGGCTACACCCTTTGTCCCATGACTGGATCAGGGTAGGGTTGGGGCACCTGGAACTCAGCACTCATCAGGTCCCTCTGAAGTTTGTGCTTTCAGGGTATTCCCTCTGGACCACAACCAATCCCTGAGTAGTTGATCTGCCAGTAACAGAGATCAGATCTGTTGCTCTGTGATGAGCAAGTCAGAGTACTTTCCTGCCCCACCTTCAAGATGGTTGTGGGGTGCCTCTCTTGTCCCGCTTCCATGGGAACTTACCTCTGTACTCCTTCCACAGCCTCTGCCAGAGCCCTGCCAGGTGCTGAAGTGATGAGGCAAAGCCAGGAGCCGGCAGTCTCTCTCCTGCTTCAATGATGCGGTAGAGCCTGCAGTAATAGTTTCTCCCTGCTGCTTTTCCAAAGGAAAACTTATGTCCATTTTTAAAAAAACCAATGGTGCTCTGCTTCTGCGATACAGGGACTCACATAGTCCTATTGGTTCAGCTGCCATCTTCCCAACTCCCCCTTTAATTTTCCTTTCAAAACATAGCTACAGTATTTGCTTCTTTTCTGAATATGTTGATGAATTCTCCTCACCCATGAAATGAACATAATCACCTTAGCTTTTAAAATGAAACATCTGTCTTGGTCAGGTGTGTTGGCTCAGCCTGTAATCCCAGCACTTTGGGAGGCTGAGGCAAGAGGATTGATTGAGCCCGGGGCTTTGAGACCAGACTGGGCAACTTGGTGAGACAAAAACTAGCCAGGCGTGGTGGCATGAGTCTGTAGTTCCAGCTACTTGGAAGGCTGAGGTGGAAGGTTTGTCTGAGCCCAAAAGATTGAGGCTGCAGTAGCTGTAAGTGTGTCACTGCACTCCAGCCTGTGTGACAGGAGTGAGACTCCAACTTAAAAAAAAAAAAAACTCTCTCTTCCATTATTCTACTTTGTACAGTCTGTTTAAAAAAGCACACTTTGTTATCTATGCCTATGCCATCTTTCCTAAATCCACAGTTTTGTTGGTGAGGCTGCGGAGAAATGGGAATTATTCTACACTGTTGGTGGGAAAGTAAGCTAGTTCAACTTTTGTGGAAAGCAGTATGGTGTTTTCTCAAAGAACAAAAAATTGAACTACCATATAATTCAGCAATCCTACTGCTAGGAATATACTCTGAGGAACATAAATTGCTCTACCAAAAAGATACCTACACATGTATGCTCATGGCAGCACTGTTCATAGTAGCAAAAGCATGGAACCAACCTCGATTCCCATCAAAAGTGTACTAGATAAAGAAAATGTGGTACATTTACACAATGGAATACTATGCAGCCATAAAGAAGAAAGAAATCATGTCCTCTGCAGTTCATGGATGCAGCTGGAGACCATCATTCTAAGTAAACTATCACAGAAACAAAAAACTGAATATCACAAGTTCTCACTCACAAATGAGCCCTAAACATTGACATGCAAGCCCAAAGGTGGGAAAAACAAATGCTGGGCCCTGCTTAAGGAGGGAAGGAGGAAGAAAAAGTGCACACAGCCACCCACTGGGTACCATGTCTACTAGCCCAAACCTCGCCTGCATGCATTTCACTTATGTAGCAAATCCTCACATGCATCCCATAACTCTAAATTTTAAAAAATGTTATTTGCTGACAACATAAACTTATATATAAAAATCCCTAAAAATTTTGCCAAAAACTTGTTAGATTTGATAAACAAATTCAGTAAAGTTGCAGGATGAAAAATAAACATGTAAAGATCAGTAACATTTTTTACACTAATAAAAAATTTTAAAAACAGAAACCAAAGTAACAATCTAATTTATAATAGTCACAAAACTAAAAAAGTAGGAATAAATGTAATCAAAAAGGTGAAAAACCTGTATGTTGAAAACCATAAAACAAGAATAAAATAAATTGAAGAGACAAAAGTGAATGGAAAGACATCTTATATTTGTGGATTGGAAGAATTAATATTGCTAAATTATTCAACCTACCCAAAGAGATCTATAGATTTAATGCAATTGTTATCAAAATTTCAATGCCATTTCCCATGGATATAGAAAAAACATATGGAGCCACAAAAAACTTGAATAGCCAAGGCAATTATGAACAAAAAGAGCAAAGCTGAAAGCATCGCACTACCCGATTACAAAGCAGTAGCAATTAAAACATGACAATGGTATAAAAATAGGCATATCAATCAAGGGAACAGAATAAAGAGCACAGAAAAGAACCCTCACATCTATAGTCAATTGATCTTCAACAAAGTTGCCAAACATATACAATGGGGAAAAAACAATCTCTTCAATAAACAGTGTTGGAAAAACTGGATTTCCATATATAAAAGAAAAAAAATTGACACTTGTATGCTATATATAAAAACATACTCAAAATGAATTAAAGACTTAAACAACCTGGAACTTTAAAATTACTAGAAGAAAAAAGAAAAAACCTATACAGCATTTTTCTGGGAAATAATCTTTTAGATCTAACCCCAAAAGTACAGGCAACAGAAGCACAACTAGGCAAATAGTGTTGCATAAAATCAAAAGCTACTGAGCCCACGGGTTTGAGACCCGCCTGGGCAACTTGGCGAGACCTCATCTCTACAATAAATCAAAATGAGCTAGGCGTGGTAGTGCGTGCCTGTAGTTCCAGCTACTTGGAAGGTTGAGGCAGAAGGATCCTCAGAGCCCAGCAGGTTGAGGCTGCGGTGGCCGGGAGAGGCCACTGCACTCCAGTCTGGGTGACAGAGTGAGACTCCAACTCAAAAAAAAAAAAAAAAAAAAAAAAAAAATTAAAAGCTACTTCACATCAAAGGAAACAATTAAGAGTAAAGAAACAACCTATTAATTGAGGGAAAATATTTGCAAACCATACATCTGACAAGGGGTTAATATCCAAAATATATAAGGAACTTAACTCTATAGAAAGAAAACAAACTGAGCAAGAAGTGGAAAAAGGACTTGAATAGACATTTCACAAAAGAACATAAAAATGGCTATCAGCTACATGAAAAAATGCTTGACATTACTAATTATTAGGAAGATGCAAATTCACACTTATTGGAATGACTACAATAAAAAATGACACAAGACCAGTGTAGGCAAGGATGTGAAGAATAAAGGAACCCTTATACACTGTTGGTAGAAATGAAAATTACTACAATCATTAAGAAAAGCAATTAGAAAGTTTTTGTTTTCAAAAACCTAAACATCGAATTACAATTTAATCCAGCAATCCCATTTTGTTTTTTACTCTCCATCAGTTTTTATGTATTTATTTGCTTGTTTGTTTATTTATTTATTAATCTTTTACTTTAAAGATGTGTGGTACAATTCAGGGTTAGGTCTATAAATGTTCATTATGCAGGTACCCTTGTTGATAAGGTGTGACCCCCCCCTTCCCTGGCAGATGCCTGCTACTGCCTATCCTACTTTCCCTAAACCCAGCAGTTTCTCACTACTGCCAATCCTTTTCATGTAGTATTATGATAAATGCTCAAGGTCTGCTTATGAGTGAGAACGTGTGATACTTAGTTCTTGTTTCTGCGGTAGATCATTTAGTATTATAGACTTTAAGTCCATCCAAGTTGCTGTAAATTCATATTTTGTCCTTCTTTGTGACTGCATAATATTCCATTGCGTATATGTAACACATATTTTAAATTCAATCCTTTTTCAATGGGCAGCGTGGTTGCTTACATGTTTTTGCTATTGTGAATAATGCTGCAATACACATACGTGTGCAGCATTATACACATACGTGTGCAGGTATCTTTTTCAAAGAGTGATTTGAGTTCCTCCATGTATATTCCCACTAGGGGAATTGTGGGGTTTTTTGGAAGATCGATTTTTAGATCTTTTAGGAATTGCCACGCTGTTTTCTACAGAGGCTGAATTAGTTTACACTTTCACCAACAGTGTAGAAGTGTAACTTTTTCCCATCCTCTGTTGTTTTTTAAGTTATTGATGCTGGCCATCCTGACTGGAGTTAGGTGATATGTCAGTGTAGTTTTAATTTGCTTCTCTTTGAAGACTAGTGAGGCTGAGCATTTTTTCACGTATCTGTTGGTTGCTCATGTGTCTTCTTTTGAGAAGTGTCTATTCATATCTTTTGCTCACTTTGTAATGGGGCTGTTTTGGTTTTGTTTTTTCTCCCAGCACGTTTGACTTCATGGTAGATACCAGATGTTAGGCCTTTGTCAGACAAACAGTTGGTAAATATTTTTTCCCTGCCTGTGGGCTGTCTCCTTGCTTTCTTAAAGGTTTCTTTACTTTTGCAAAACTTATCAGTTTGATGAGGTCCTACTTGCCTATCTTATCTCTTATGGCATGGGCATTTGGGGATTCGATCAGGAATCAGTTACTAGTTCCAATTTATTTAAGGGTGTCTCTTGCATTTTCTAGGGTTCTTATAGTTTGAGGTTTTATGTTTAGGTCTCTGATCCATTTAGAGTTGATTTTTGTGTATGGTGATAGGGTTGTTGTTTTAGTCTTCTGCATGTGGTCAGTCAGTTTTCCCAGCACCATTTGCTATATACATTCTCATCTCCCCAGTGGTTGGTGATAGAGGCTTTGTCGAACATGAGTTGGTTGAGAAATTGAGGTTTTACTTCCAGAACCTCTATCCTGTTCCATTGTTCTATGTGCCTGTTCTAGTACCAATACCAGCTCTTTTGAATATTGTAAATTTATAATAAAGTTTAAAGTCTGGGAGTGTGATACCTCCCACTTTATTTATTTATTTATTTTTTGCTGAGGATTGTTTTGTCTATTCATCATCGTTTATGTTCCCATATAAGTTCCTTCCTGCATTGTCATTTCCAGGTCTGAGAAGAGTGCCGTTGGTAATTTAATGAACATTGTGTTTATTCTGGATATTGCCTTGGGTAGGATGGACATCTTAACAATGTTGATTCTTCCAATTCATGAGCATGTCATATTTTTCCATCTGTTTGTATCATCTTTGATTTCTTTGAATAGTGTTTGTAGCTTTCATTGTAAAGGTCTTTCACGCTCTGGTTAGGTCCAAGGTACTTCATTTTTTTGTGGCTATTGTGAATGTGATTGTGCTTTCTATGTGGGTTTCTGTTTGTTTATTGTTGGTGGATAGAAATGTGACTGTCTTTTGCACATTGATTTTATACCCTGAGACTTTACCAAAGTCTTTTATCAATGTAAGGAGGTTTTTGACAGATTCTCTTGGGTTTTTGAGGTTTAGAATCATGTCATCTGCAAAGAGGGATAGTTTGATTTACTCTTTTTCTATTTGGATACCCCTCAACTCCTCCTGTCTGATTGCTCTAGCTAGGGCTTCCCAAACTATGTTGAAAAGGAGGAGTGAGAGTTGACATCTTTGTCTTGTTCTGGTTTTCAGGGAAAATGGTTTAATTTCTGTCTGTTTAGCAGTATGCTGGCTGTGGGTTTCTCATAGATGGCCCTTACTAGTGTGAGGTATGTTCCATCTATGCCTAAATGTCTGACGTTTTTTATCAAGAAGGGGAGGTGAATTTTATCAAAAGCTTTTTCTGTGTCTAATAATATAATCATGTGGTTTTTGTTTTTACATTCGTTGATGTATTTAATTATGTTTATGGTTTTGTGAATGTTGAATCAGCCCTGCATCCCAGGGATGAAGCCTACTTGGAGGTGGTGGATGATTTTTGAGACGTGTTGTTGAATCCGGTTTGCTAGGATATTGTTGAGATATTTAACATCTATGTTCTTCCGTTATATTGGCCTGTAGTTCTCTTTCTTTGTTGGATATTTGCCTGGTTTTGGTATCAATGTGATGTTAACTTCATAAAATGATTTGTGGAGAGGTCCATCTTTTTCAATTGCCCAGAATACTTTCACAAGAATTGGTATCACGTCATATTTGAATGCTTTGTAGAATTCTGGTGGAAAGCTTTCTGGTCCAGGGCTTTTTATTTATTTACTTATTTATTATTTTGTGGGTAGTTTTCTTATGACATAGACCATTTTCTGGATTGTTATTGGTCTATTTAGGGTCTCGCTTTCTTCTTGTTATAACATGGGGAGGTTGTGTGATGTCTGAAAGTCCTCCACTTCCTTTAGGTTTTCAAGTTTGTTTCCTTACAAGTGTACATAGTTGTCTCTGATAATCTTTTGTATTTCTTTGGGGTCAGTTGTGACCTCATCTTTTGCATTTCTGATGTGTTTATTTGGGCTTTTTTTCCCTCTTTTTCTTGTTGAGTCTATTTAGGGTTCCATAAATCTCATTTATCCTTTCAAAGAACCAGCTTTTTGTTTCTTTGATTTTTTTTGTATTATATTTTTTCTTCTATGTCTCGAAATTGGGATTTTATTTTGATGATCTAGATTCTTCTGCTAGTTAGTGTTTTAGTGATCTTGCTTTTCCAACTTCCTTAGGTGATTTGTTAGGCAGTTAACTTGTGATCTTTCCATTTTCTTCATGTGTGTTCATAGAGATATGAATTTCCCTCTTAGTATGGCATTCATGTCTTCCCAGAGGCTTTGGTAAGATTCTTCTTGTTTTCATTTGTTTTAAGGTATCTTTCAATCTCTGTTTTGATTTCCATGGTGACCCAGGAGTTGTTTAGCATCATGCTATTTAGTGTCCATGCCTTTGTGGGTTTTGGGGGAACTTTGCTAGTGTTGATACTTATTTTTATTTCTCTGTGGTTTGAGAAGGTGCATGGCAGAATTTCAATATTATGGAATTTGTTTATGCTTGCTTTATTGCTGAGAATGTGGTCAATTTTAGAGTATGTCCCATATGATGATGAGTAGAATATATTTTCCTTGTTTGCTGGATGTAGTGCTCTGTAGTTATCAATTAAATTCATTTGGTCAAACATCACGATGAGTTTCTGGATCTCTTTGTTGATTTTTGTCTTGATGATCTGTCTAGGGTTGAGAGTGAAGTATTTACGTCCCTAGCTATGATCGTGTTAGAGTCAATGTCTTTTTGAAGTTTACCTAGAAGCTGCTTTATGAAAGTTGGTGCTCCTATGTTGAGTACATATATGTTAGGATGGATATTTCTCATTGATGGATTGAACCTTGTATCATTATGTAGTGACCTTCTGTATCTTTTAAAATTTTTGATAGCTTGTAGGGTATTTTGTCCAATTTTGAGATCATAATTCCTGATTTCTTTTGTTATCTGTTCACCTGAAATTTTGTTTTCCATCCTCACTTTGAGTCTTTGAGTGTCCTTTCTGGTGAAACAACTCTCTTGGATACAATATATTGTTGCCTTATGATATTTTATCCATTTTGCCGTTCTATGTTTTTTCAGTGGTGCATTTAGTCCATTCATATTCAGGCTAATTATTGAGATGTGAGAGTTTATTCCTGTCATGAGGTGCTTATAGAGTTTGTTGTTGCTCTGTTTGTTGTCTTTCTTTTGATTTTGGGGTTGATTCATATGTGTTTTCAATCTTTTTCCTGCATTCTTGGGAAAAGCATTGCCATTATTTTTTATCCCCCCCTTTCTTCAGTGTTTAATATTTTCTTAAGTGTTTCTTGTACAGCTGGTCTGGAGGCACCATAAACCCTTAGAGATTGAATATCTGTGAATGTTTTTAATTCTCCATCACCAGTGAAGCTTAGCTTAGCTGGGTAGGTAATTCTTGGTTGAAATTGTTTATCTTTGAGAACTTTGAAAATTGGGCTCCAAGTTCTACTAGCCTGAAGTGTTTCTGTAGATAAGTCTGCTGCTATTCTAATTGGTCTTCCCTGGTATGAGGTCTAAATTTTTCTCTTCTGCCTTTAGAATGTTTTTTTAATTTTATACCTACTTTCTGTAGGTGAATTATTATGTGTTAGGAACTGGTCTTCTCTTTGGTTCAGGGATTCCCTGAATCTCTTGTGTTTTAATGGTCATGTTACTGATGAGATGAGGGAAGTTTTCTTGGATAATTTTATGGAATGTTTGTTTCAGAGTGGTCTCTGTCTCTCTATCTGTCTCAAGAATTCCAATTAATCGTAGGTTTAGCCTCTTGAAAAAAAATGCTCATACCTCAGAGGTGTTGTTTTGTCTTTTTAAGCTTCTTTTCTATGATTTTAATGGTTTGGGTTAGTTCTATATTTTGGATCTCGAGATTCTTTCTTCTGCTTGACTTATTCTGCTTTCCATGCTTACCAATTTGTTATTTATTTCATTCACTGTATTCTTGATTGCTGTTATCTCAGTTATCAACTCCTTCCTTCTTTCCTTTTGTCTTTCCTCAATTATATTTATTCTATCTATTATGGTGTGATATCTGGGTTTGTAGTTTGAGACCAGTCATTCTGGGGTCTCTTCATTGTTTGTATTTCAAAGTCTGTATTCTCAGTGGTTGACCACCCAGGGGTCTGTGTAAGACCCATATTCTTCCTTTGGTTTTTCTTCAATTGTGTAGATTTTCCTCCCCCTTTTTCTTAACCTCTTCTCTAATTCTGTTGCTCAGGGATGGAGGGTAGGTAACTTTTACTTCTGTTTGCTCAGTTGCCTATTCTTTATGTGGATCCTCTGGCTTTTTTCTATTCTGAAGCTGGACTGTGGGTGGGTTTGCACCTTTTTCAGTTTTGAGATTTTATTGAAGGGGAGCTGTGATTCAGAAACTATCTGCTGACAGATATATGGGTCCCATGGAACTCACTTCCCACTGCCTTACAATCTGTCCACACAGTGGGGGTATAGGTTTACCCCTCTGCTTGCAACCGCTGTTTTCAAGTCTCCCACTCAGATCTGATGTGCCTGTGACTGGTCCAGCATGGGGGAGAGGGGTCTGTCTATCTGAGTTTGATGAGATAACCTCTAGGTCTCAGGTTGGAGGCTGGGTAGAGCTGGATGGTGCAATTCAGGTCTCGGCCTGGTCCTGGATCAGAGAAAATGGCTCCAGTCAGCATTTCCTCACCAGTGGTGGGGCTGCTCTTTAGCTCTCCCTTACTTGCTCTCTCCATGAAACTAGGGCCCCTGCCACTCTACTGTCACAGGTGATGGTGTGGGCTGGGTGCCAGGTGATAGGATCAGCTGTATTCTGCAGTCTTTTCTCAGGAGAGTCCCAAGAATAACAGATGATCCTTTGCTAGCAACTCCAATCTCAGGGTGGTGGGGGATTGCAGTTATCTCCGAAGAGCCCTGCGTGCATGAACCCAAGTCTCCCCTCAGATGGACTTTCACTCACCCACTGGCACAGACACACTCACACAAAGAGTTTTTATAGATACTTGCTTTTGCAAGACTCTCACAGTTCGACCTGTCCCATTGCCATCTTGCTAGATATCCCTGCAATTCCACTTCTGAATATTTACTCGAAAGATTCTAAGTTTATATGTCAAAGAGATGCCTGCATTTCCGTGTTCACTGCAGCACCAGTCTCAACAGCTGAGTTTGGAAACCACCTAAGTGTCCATTCAAACAATGAAAAGATAAGAAAAATTTGGTATACATACATAATGTAATATGATTCAGCCATAAAAAGGGAAGAAATGCTTTCATTATAGAAACATGTATGGAATTTGAGAACATTATAAACATTGAAAAATAAGCCAAATACAGAAGGACAAATACTGCATTTCCCCACATATATGAGGAGAGACTCCCTCCCACAAAGGAATTATCTTTGGGAGGGCAGCCCCTTTGTGTTACAGGCTTCCCCTGCTAAGTTAGTGTTTTAGTAACCCATTGACATCAGTGTACCAGCTAGTGCTATTGTGAGAAGTTGCATTCAGATTCAGTGAATTTGTTTTAGAGATTCTTTCAACATGTTTGCCTATTTCATGATGGGTGATTTTCAAGTGCACCTGCCCACATCATGCTGAGTGTTCAGTAGTTTTTTTTTTTTTTTTCATCAAAAACAGCATAACTCCTGTGTCCCACCATCCCTATTTACCGGATCTTGACCACCAATTTTTTTTGTTTGTTTGTTTCCCTAGATGAAAAAGTCTTCAAAAGGAAACATTTTGCTGATGTAGAGGCAGTGAAACAAACAAACAAAAAAATGGCACAAGCACCTAAAGGCATCAAAATTGATTGCAATGCTCAGTTTGATAAATCTTAGTCCACAGGACCTGCAGTGTTTGGGAAACGATCTTGCATATCTAACTTAAATGTCCTCCAAACCTTGCAGAATTCTTTTCTGGGATATTTTTACAGAAACTTCTAGAGATCAAAATGAATAAACATTTGAAATATATTTTTTAAATTATTAATCATAATCCCTGACTTCTAGGCACTCTGGATCTAGAAATGGAGAAGGACCTTTGAGGAGCACTCTAAAATATGTTTGTGGAGACAGAAGTATGTGAGCTCCAACCAGTAAATATCCTGGTGTAGTAGTGGCTTCATCAAACCAGAGCCATACATTTTGACAGTTCCACTCAATATTATCCAGTTTTCTCTGGAAGTTTGAAAGTACATGATTGCATGTAGGATATTATTACAAATGTCTGTTTTTACATGTAATTCGCACTTGCTGAGTTGAGAAATTTTAGGAAACCTAACTTTGCCTTATGGAATATCCTCTCTAAGTTGTTTTAGGCCTTTTATTCTTAGGCACTGTCTGGTAAGTAGACCAGGCTCTTAGTTTGAAACTTTTTATTTATCTGTTTTTATAATGTCTTTTTTTTTGTTTTTGAGTTGGAGTCTCATTCTCTCACCCAGAGTGGAGTGCCGTGACCGCTCCTGGCCACCACAGCCTCTACCTGCTGGGCTCTGGTGATCCTTCCGCCTCAGCCTCCAAGGTGCTGGAACTACAGGTGCGCACCACCACGCCCAGTTCATTTTTTTGATTTATTGTAGAGATGAGGTCTCGCCAAGTTGCCCAGGTGGGTCTCGAACCCGTGGAATCAGGCAATCCACTCACCTCAGTCTCCCAAAGTGCTGGGATTGCAGGCTGAGCCATTGAGCCCAGTTTATAATGTCTTTTTATTTCTTTCCTTTGCTTGCTTTTTATGGTTCCAAATAAACTTCCTTCATCCATCAAATATTTTTTCTCTTTAGTGGTAGATGGATATATATATATAAAATGAATAATACCAGTAAATACATTAGTATTAGAAGGATGCTTCATTAAGAAAATCCATGGACTTTAGAGCTAAATAGAATGTGATTCATTCCACCAGTGTATAGAAAATGAGCCTCGAGTAAGATCACTCCATCAGACTATAGAAAATAAATCTTAAGTTCTGTGATATACTCTGACAATCTGTTAACCTATAAAATTGGAATACTAAAATTTACATTAATAGCATGTTACAAAGAATGAGAATGTTATATTGGATATCTTATCATTGTATCAGGCATATTAGACAATCAACAAATGGAATATATCCCTATCTGTATTACTTAATTGTTAGAAACATGCAATTTATAAAACTGATTGAACTTCTAGATAATTCCATGTATCTCTAAACAAGGAATCAATTGCAAAGTTACCATTCTTGGTGCCATAAGTGACACATAGAAGAATGTTTTACACACAAATGCATGACTTTAGGATTATAGGATGAGAATTTTTTTAAAATTCTGCCTCTTGAACTGGAATAACTACCCAAATATGACTCTTGCTTTATAATGGATTAGATGATGCTCATCAAGACTGCAGAATGAGTTTCTTCTTGAGTACTTCCTAGGCTACCTTTACTGGACTAAAGTCACCATGAGATTTGAGCAATCTTTTTTTCTTTTTACACAGATTCAGGAACATTTCTTAAGTTAATTTGCCTCTTTGGCTACAGGTATTTAGAAAGTGGACCAGTGAATGCCTCCACTTTGCTGAGCTTCTTTGTACATTTTAGTCCTTCCCTTGGCCTCCTGGAAACCCTTTTCCTTCCTGAGGATCTGCTGTAACTCTTCACCAAGTAATGGAAACCTAGATCTAGTTCTTTCTTAGGTCTTGTAAATTCTTCTCCTCAGATTGGTGGCTGCTGAATGAAATCTTCCTTTGTTTAAGCTTTTCCTAATTTTAGAGCAACTAAACAGCAGCAAATATCATTTTATACATACGAATGGAAACACAATTTTTCATCATTGCAATTGTTTTATTTTTAATAAAAATAAAGTCTGCCTAATAACTTTCATGCAGTCTACATGGAAGATTCATGTCATTCCTATTGAATTGACTTTGACCTTATTTATTTCACAGTTATAACCCTGGCTAATGGCATTTTTCTTTCTGTTCTCAGTCATTTGGTATAAATGGTGCTATGTCTAAATAGTTTATTTTTTTATTTCCAAATAACTTATCAAACCCTGATATCAGTGGTGACACTTTCAGTTTATCTTGCTATATCAGCATAATTTGATTAGGCAATATTCATTAAGCATGCACTATGTGCCAAACTCTGTTAAGATATCAGGAGACATAAAGCATTGTATCTACCCTTGAACAACTGAAAAACTCAGAGACTGGGAAGACTCTAAAATATCATCATGTCTGGGTTTTATAAAGAAGGAGGGAGCAGGTGCATGTCGAAGTTTTAATAAAGAAGTGACCAGTTCATCCAGAGAAGTCCATTAAAATCTTCACAGGTGGATGGTGAAGTTGAGCTTCAAAGACCAAGTAAAAATTTTCTAGATGGAAAAGGGAGTCAGGCAGCACAGTTTATAGTATGGAACAAACTCAGCAAACATAAGAAAATAGATTAAGACGTAGAGGGATAAACTATTAAGGTGCATTCTGGAAGTGCTGTGAATTGCACTGACTAGAGAATATGGCTGAGCAGTTAGAAAAGGAAGCAGAATACACAAATAAGTTCAGGGTCACATATAAGAATTTACTAGAGCCGGGCTCGGTGGCTCAACCTGTAATCCTGCGCCTTTGGGAGGCTGAGGTGAGTGGATTGCCTGAGCCTGCAGGTTCGAGACCCGCCTGGGCAGTGAGACCTCATCTCTACAATAAATCAAAAAATCAGCCGGGCATGGTAGCACATGACTGTAATTCTGGCTACTCGGAAGGCTGAGGTGAAAGGATCACTGGAGCCCAGCAGGTCAAGGCTGCGGTGGCCGGGAGCGGCCACTGCACTCCAGTCTGGGTTACAGAGTGAGACTCCAACTCAAAACAAAAAAAGAATTTACTACGTTACATATCAAAGTTTAATACTATTCTGTTGATAACCCTTATTAAAATATGTTGAGCTGGAGAGTGACATGGTCAGATTTGCTGTGAAAAAATGTTGCTTGTCCACATAAAACAGGATGGAGTAGAGTCATTGAGCCCACATAGAAGAATTTCATGACCACCCAGGCTGGAAATGTAAGGGTCTAACTCAGGGAGGTGGTGGAAATCTACAGCTAATGATAGGACTTTAGAAACAAACACATATAGGATCAAGTTGTTGCTTGCCTCTTATAGTGTGTATGGGTGAGTTTCATTTTACCTACAGGCCTCATCTATAAAATGTAGATAATGGTATTACCCAACTATTAAAAAATGTTGTGAGACTCACATGATATCATTTATTCATCACATTGTCTGGTACGACTATCTTTATTATAGTGATGTGTGTAATATATTGTATTACATTATGGCTATTTAGGTATTCATATTGACAATGGAAGTTTAGGGAAAGTTACTGGATATACTCAGAATATGAGAAAGAGAGAGAGAGAGGGAGAGAGAGAAAAAACAGCAAAGTGAAGTTAGGATACCTGCCTGTGAAAGTCACAGCATCAACCTTTATTGGTGAGATAAAAATAGCATTACAATAACATTACCATTAACTGTCAATATTTATTGACCACAGGTCTAACCACTTTGTATGTAAATACCTGTAGCCCATTTACTTCTCATAGCAACAGGAAATATTACTACCATCATTACTGTCATCAGAGAAAACTGAGACATAGAGAGATGAAGTAACCTGTCCAAAAACATACACCTAGAAAATGACATTGTTTAACATAACCCAGGCAGTCTGTTCCTGGAATCTCTTCTTTTACCACGTGTCTGAGAGTCTTCTGTAGATCCTTGAAAAAAACCATTAGTTACAAACGGTGGGTGCTCTTGCACAGTCAATTAAAGCTTACCAGCAAAGATGATTGTACATTAATCTCCCCTTATCTGCAGCTTTGCTTTCCACAGTTTCAATCACCCATGGTCAAGTGTGGGCCAAAATCATTCAATGGAATATTTCAGAATTAAATAATTCATAAGTTTTAAGTTATGCACCATTCAGACTAGCATAATTCAATCCCACACTATCCCATTATGTTTCACCTGGGATGTAAATCATCCCTTCGTCCACCGTATCCATGCTGAATTTGCTGCCTGCCTGTTAGTCACTTGGTAGCATTCTCTGTTATCAGAGAGATTGTGATGGTATCACAGTGTTTGTGCACAAAGTCATCCTTGTTTTATTTAACAATGACTTCAAAGTAAAAGAGTAGTGATGCCAGAAATTCAGAAATGCCAAAGAGAATCTGTGATATCCAACAAGTAGCCATGTGCTCTTTTTTTTTAAGTGAAAAGGTAAAAGTTTTTGATTTAACACAGACAGAAAAAAATTGCATGCTGAGGTTGCTAAGATTTAGTGTAAGAACAAATCTTCTATCCACGAAATTGTAAGGAAGAAAAAGAAAATTGTTCATGGTATAGATACTATCCATGGTTTCAGGCATTCAGTGACTTGGGAGTGGGGGTGTCTTGGAACTTCTGCAGATAAGAAGGGATTACCGTACATTTTAAAAAATGTTTTTCCATGGCAAGCTGATGACCGTTAGGTTTAGAGTATGATGAGCCTAATATTACAGACAGTATAAACTGCATTTCTGTCTCATCCTTGCTGTTATAATATTTGGGTGATGTTGTGAGGGAGGATGGGAAAGAAGGAAGGATCAATCACTTTCAAATTATCTCTCTGCCTTAGAGGTCCATACACAATTCTAGAAACTCTGAGCAACTATGTCATACTCTTAGTATTCCCCAAGGTTTATCACTGTTTTTGGTACATGATAGGTGATTCATTCCTATTTTCTCAATTGAACAAACACAAATTGAACAATGTCGAAGAAAGATAAGATGTCAGTTACTCAAAGCATACAAAAACTATTTGTTTAAGAACCTTGACTACCAATATGCCATTGAGTTCCAAATCCAAGTGTTGCCCTTGTTGTTTCTTAGGAAGATTTCCCATAAGGAAATTCTTAGTATATGCCAATTTGTGAGCATAGCAAGCGTCCTCACTAAAATGTATTGAGACAATTTATCAATGAACTAATCATAGAAAGAGTGGAACTCCAGATCCTAGAAGGCCTTGTCAAAAGGCAAGAAAATAATACTAATATATTTACTATTTATCTGAACCACTGTTGTCTATCAATCACTAGCATTTACGTTACACACCATACCTAGACCACTGTCTGTAAATTTTGTTATTTATCTATTCCTGGTATCATATTACAAGGAGTGCCTGGCTTATTAAGACTGATTCTGGATCTTCAGGGAGGGAAAGTCAGAGAGAATGGAAGAATGGTAGAAGGCAAAAAGAGGCATATGGATGTAAAAGCTTGGGGATGAGAGGGGTAGGTATTTTTTAAAAAGAGGTTTTAAGAAATGTTGAGAACTATTGAGCTATGGATTTCCTTGATGAAATTTAAAAATTTTTTAATTTATAAAATATATAAAAAATAAGTATAAATATGAAAGCAGGGACATTCAGTTATTTAGAAATTATCTTGTCTATGCAAATCATATTTTCTAACACTTATTAGTATATGGTCATTAATTAATCAGCAAAATATTCTGAGCAGAATCACATGATGACAGCTTAGCATTCCACATTAAATCATACCTGTTCTTCACAATAACCATGTATCTAAAGCAGATATTTGAGCTACATTTTAAATCTAAGGACACTGAAGTTCAGAAATATCACATTTTTACCTGAGGCCGCATTGGTAACTACTGTTGCTCCCTTCAGAATCCAGATCTTTGAAATGCAAGGCTCTTTCTAGGGTCTAGCTTTTGTCTGCTCAGGTCTCACTCTCTGATCATTTCCTCTAATAACCTGAAACGTCTCTTTTTTCATAGCTGTAGGTGCTTCAAACAACATGAAGAGTAACTAGCTGCTAGGGGCAAATTCTCACTCTCTCCTTTTTCTTATCTATCTTGAACTTATACACTGGCTTCATTAGGTCCCTAGCTTGCTTAGATTTATAACCTAGTACATTAACCTATGGCTAAATTTTGGACTCAGCAATCTGCCGTCAGAGTGGCTTTGGTAAGAGAAAAACCCCCCGGCTTTGCCCTGCTAAAGACCTTAGGACACAACCCAGCCAAAATTGATTGTTGCCAGACCCATCTTACTTGGTAGAAGATAATCCAACTATTCAAATATTCACTTTACATGTCAAACACTTGAGTTTTGCCATGGCATGTTAATTTAGCATGGTAAGTCCCCTGTCTTTTCCACGTCATCAAACTAATTACTATTAGCACACCTACTTTGATATGACTCAACTCACTTTGTAAACTGTTTTTACATGTATTAGTTATTCAAATTACAAACACCACACTTAGAGTCATAAGAAATTTGGAAAACAGGGTGAAAAAAGCTAATTATACCAGCTACCCTAATGCAACAGTGATGATAATGATAAATCCTTAAATATTTTATTAATGCTCATTCATTCAATGTATGTATCTTTATTTAATATTAGGTAATAGAATTCTTTCTTGGAACTATATAAACTTTAATTATGATACTAATTATAATAAAAGCTACCATTTTTCCAACCAACTATAGACACTGCACTAGGTGTTTACACACATCATTGATTTGTTTTACTTAAAAAACTATTAGACAGGCAATATTTTTCTTGTTATACTAGTCAGAAAATTAGGGCTCAGTGAGATCAAATCTCTTGCTTAGGATAACTTGATACTTTTTTTTTTTTAAATGAATTTTCCCGATGTTAAGTTTTATATACTTTTAATTTTTTACTATTATGTGTAACACTGAAATAATATCCATATTTTTCAAATTATTTCCTTAGGTTAGTTTAAGAAAATCAGTGCTACTAGATCAATACATATAAATATACTTTTAAAGACTACTGATGTGAGTTGAAGAGTAAAATGTTCCAATGAAGTCAGCAATAATTTGCACTATAGTAGCTATTCGTTTCACAGAACAATTGCTAAGTTAGGTTGAAACATGTTTCCTCATTATTGTTCTAATTTTTACCCTTTTAAACACATTTTCCATAGCAGCTAAGCCTTTTATTTTCTCTTGTCTGCATTTATCTTTTACCACTTGCCTATTGAGGTCCTAATGTTTCTTCTAACCATATATAGAGAAGTTGTAATTAAATAGTTTAAGGTGGCCAGGCTCAAGCCTGAAGTCCCAGCACTTTGGCAGGCAGAGGTGAGAGGATTGCCTGAGCCTGAGGGTTTGAGACCAGCCTGGGCAACGTGGTGAGATCTCGTCTTTACAACAAATCAAAAAATTAACCCGGCATGGTTGTGCATGCCTGTAGTTCCCACTACTTGTAAGACTGAGGCAGAAGGATTACTGGAGCCCAGCAGGATGATACTGGGTGACCATGAGTGAGTCACTGCACTCTAGTCTGGGCAACGGAGTAAGACTCCAACTCAAAAAAAAAAAAAGTTTAGGGTGTTTGTGCATATGTGAGAGAGAAAAATCTGGTGAGCCCTTCAGAAGATGCATTTGCCTGTTCAGTATCTATCCTTTCCTCTTTTAGTGATAGCATCCTATTTGCCTTTAGAAACCATTCTCCCTCCATACTAAGTCCATGTGGTTTAGATGAGGTTAGATACCATCAGCAGTGAAAACTGTATCCTCCTGGTCATAGTAACAGGCTAAGATTTGAGATCCAAATTCAAGACAAGGCCAATGGAAGATCTGTCCAGAAGTTTTGTTGGAACTCTTGAGAAAGTGGCCTTTTTTTTTTTTTTTTTTTTTTTTTTTTTACTCTGGGACACCTAAGCAAGTCAAACTGTCTTGGATCTCATGGTGGTCATGTTTTTCCTCAGGGGAAGATTTCCTGGGAATAATAGCACTGATGAGAAGAGCAAAATCGAAACAAAACACAGAGGATGAAACATCATTTGAGTTTCAGGATTTTGCTAAGACCTTAATAAGTCCTAGATGTGACTTTTCAGTCATACAAGACTCCAATTTAAGACAGTTGACTTGCGTTCTGGGTCACTTGCTACCAAAACTGTCTGATACTATGGCAGGATCCTTTATAGAGGGAGACGAGAGCCAGGAAGCAGCGTTAGTTTGTGCCGGCATTGGCCCAGCAGACTCACATCCAAAGACTGAGTCCCAACACTACGGGGCGGCGCCTTATATTACATTTTAGCCCCTTTGTCTCCCTTATATGGCAACCTGCATTTTTGATTGGGTATTTTATGGCACAGGGTTGTAACTGGGTTACTCATGTGCACTTAGACATTGACAACGCCACATCACTTTCTCTCTAACACATTCTTTTTCTATTCTGGGTACGCCCTCATCTTTCTGTTTTAGAAGGGCCCCTGCTTCAGTACTTCTGAGCCCATCTGTCAATTTCCCATTCACAGGTGGCCAGCTCCCAGACAACCACAACCCACTGCTGATTTCTCAAATGTCTTGCTTCAAATTCCCTTCCCCTGCATTCCACCATATTTTATCCGAGTCTTGCGACTTCTGCTTAGAAATTCCTGTAAGTGGTATCTCAATGTCAATGGTCAATGTTCTTTGAATCTTCTTTCTGTCTGTTACTGGCCACAGTCCGCTGAGCCAAGACTGTCTCCAAGTTTCAATCATATCCTAAGTTTGAAATTTAACATTAATGCTTATGATAGATTACTACAGTGTTACCATTAGCATTAACCCCCAAGTATGTAGAAAGTGCTTAACTGTTCATTGACTGAATGATAGCATAGATAAATTTTACCCATATTCTCACTTATTTCAATCATTTCCAAAGAAAGAGATATCTATTTTTCTTGTATGTGACACATTCATTTGAAACTACACAAAGAATACTGTGTGTCTCTGGGTGTTCAACTTTATATATGTGAATTTCATTGAAATGTATTATTTACTGCCAAAGTTCATGTCTTGTACAGTTAAATCTCTTGCTGAAATTTAAACTTCCTAATAAACAAGATTCATCCTATAAGATCACAAGTGATCATGACAATCAGAATACTGAAAACAAATAAATTATTCCATCCAATTATGGTTCCAAGCATGTGAAAGACAGGCCAGTCAGAAGTTGAAGAAAATATGCCTTCCTTTAGAATCATTCTTTGGGTTAAACATATGCTGGCTCTGAAGTAGAATTGTATTTCTGAACAAATTCTACTGGGAGATAAACAGGGCCTAGAATTAATGTAATATTGTCTTGGCCTTAATCATATTGTCTTTTTTTGATGTCATTGTCTGGTTCTCTTAGTGACATTGACTATGCTCAGGCAAATGTAATTTATTCTTAACCTCCTTTTTATCTATAGACAAAATCATATCCTGGATTTTGTTAACTGACAATGAATAGCTCTTTGGTAAAATGGAAAAAATATTATTTTTTCCTGTCTTTCCTTCATTAGCATTTCTCTTAAAAACCTTAAAAGGAAGATAATTCTGTATCCACCCCTCACTTCCTCTCCTCTCCTTCCTCTTGCTGAACTGCCAAGCTCCCTCCTTCTCTTGCTACTTGGTTTAAGACATAGAAAGTTAATGTTTTGGTTGCTCTCATAGGTATTTTCTAATTATTTTATTTCCAAATAGTTTGGTTTATATTTTAGAATGATGGAGTTACAAGAATATTTTATTTTAGTTTGAAAACTTTGAGTTTAAATTCTGGCTCATAAATTTTATGATTTTCAATTAATTTACTTATAAATCTCTAAGCTCATCTATTCATTTGGAAAAAGAGATTGACAATACTGCTTAAATTAGGTAACAATGCTATTTTTCTTCTCCAAATCGAACATGAACGTTATAAGGCCAGAGGCCATATCTTCTTTACATATCTGATACTTACAACTTGTTTGCTCAAGCAAGACAGGTATTACATACATTAGTTATTGTTATGTTGTAATAACTATAACTAGTTCAGTATATAATATGAGGCCTAGAAATTCAATGAACAAATGTTATCTAATTTCACTTATTCTTTAATAGCATTGAAACTTGTTTATAAATGTAATCTACATAATTCCCTTTCTTTACTTATTAAAAGGGCTATATTATTTCAAAATGCCCAAATTCACTCATACCTATACTCACACATGTATACGCCTTGCCTGTAAGTATATTATAATTACAGATTACAGAATAATTAGTGTGTTATTTATGCCTGAAGATTACATACTAATTATACGTAAAGTTATTATGGGAAATCTGGCAAAGGCAATGTGAGTAATTGCTATAAAATTATAAGTGTATGCTATTTAATTTTATGATTATTTGTACCATATGAAATACTAAGTTGCCAAAAATCAAACCAGAAGGGTGTTGTGAATCTGGTATCTATGTCCTTTTAATAATGTTGAGCCTTATCATTGCCAAAAGCACAGCTTGCTCTGGTTTCAAGGACAAAGGCCTTGGGGGCAGAACTAAATTGAGAACTCATGCCTATAATACAGGAAGTTCAAACTGCTGTAAGATATGTATGCCTAGTTTGGAGTCTGGAGATAAACAATGAACATGGAAATAAGGGGTAAGTATGATTTAGCCAGTATCATTTTTAGTTTTCTAATAATATTAATTTTAAAAATATAGAAATAATAAGCAAATATAGTAGTAGTATGTGCTGGCTATGTTTCAAGCATTGTCATAACACTTTCTACATGTTCCTTCACCAAATATCCACACCAGCTTTATGAAATGGGTTCTATGAGATACAATATTCCATTTTAAAGAAGAAGAACCAAGATACAGAAAGACTAGGTAAGTATTGAACTCTAGTCACACAACTATTAAGTAACAGAGAAAAGATTCATATCTGAAAACTCTGCCTCTAGGACTTATGTTTTAAGACTATCAAATCATTTTCAGAGACAAAGGATACCAGTTGCTCATGCTGTCTCTATTTCTTTTCCTTTGGCCTTAGTCTTATCCACTACAATACACATCTTTAGTTCTTTTCTTCCAGCCTCAGGAAAAGGAATCATTTCACCTATTTAAATTATGAAGACTTTCATTGTTGGCTCCTTTGACCTTGCTCTCTTTCTCTTTCCTTTATATCCAACAGTTCCCCTCCCTTTGGTTACATTCTTTTGACTTACTAGCATAAAATTCTACCTATATTGAAAAACATCCTTTCATACTGCCTTTCCATAAGTCTACTAACCTCTTATCCCTTTCAACATCAACTTTGTAATGAGTGGCCTGTGCTCTTTCCACATTAACTGCCACTGAAACTTCATCTTAGGATCTCTCTTTAATGTCTTCATTGACTAAAAGATTATCCTCTCCCTCACTGTGTGTTGTTTTAAACAGCCTTATTGAGGTATAAGTGATATATAACAAATTGTGCACACTTCATATATACAGTTTGGTGAGTTTGGACATATGTACACACCCATGAAATCATCACCACAATCAAGGTAATAAACACATCCATTACCTTAAAAGGGTTTCTTGTGCCTCCTTGTTTTAGTTTGTTGTTGTTGCAAGGACACATAAAATAAAATCTCTTTTAATAAAATCTTAAGTGCACAACACAGTATTGTTAGCTATAGTCACTATGTTTACAACAGAACTCTTTAGAACTTATTTATCTTATATAATTGAAACTTTATACCTATTGAACAATTTCTGTCTTCTCCTCCTCCTAGTTCTTGGCAACCATGATTTTATTTTCTGCTTCTATTAGTTTGACTATTGTAAATATCTCATATAAGTATAATCATGCAAATGACATGAGTTTATTTATAGAAAACCCTAGGGACTATACAAACACATACAAACTGTTAGAACTAACAAATGATTTTAGTAAAGTTGCAGGATACAAAATCAACATGCAACCAGTTGTGTTTCTATATACTGAATAAAATTTTAGAAAGAAATTAAGAAAATAATCCCATTTACCATAACATCAAAAAGAATAAAATGCATGTGAATAGACTTCACTAAGTAGGTGAAAAACATTCACTGAAAATTATAAGGCATTGATAAAACAAATTGAAGATAAATGGAAAGACATCCTATGTTCACAGGTCAGAAAACTTCATATTCTTAAAGTATCCATACTACCCAGTGTAATCTACAGATTCAATACTATGCCCATCCAAATTCCAATGTATTTTTTTAAAGAAATAGAATAAAAACTTAAAATTTATGTGTCACTACAAAAGATGAACCATCAAAATGATCTTGAGAAAAACAAAGATGGAGGCATCACACTTCCTGATTTCAAATTTATTACAAGACTCCATTAATTAAAACTATATGGTACTAGCATAAAAATAGGAATAAAGACTGATAGAATAAAATAATATCCAGAAATAAACTTGTGAATATACTACACTCAGCTTATCTTCAACGAGGATGTCAAGAGTGCACAATTAGGAAAGAAAAGATTCATCAACAAATGGTGTTGGGAAATCTAGAGATCCACATGTAAATTAATAAAATTAGACCTTTTTATGATATCTCACAAAAAAATCCTTCACTTTGTTTTGAGTGCAATGTGTCCTCTATGACATATGCAACCTCTATGAATATGAAAGGATCTATTCTCTTCACATACAGAACATATCTGTCTCCTATCTCTCTCTCCATTTCCTCAACCACTGTGAGTTTGCCCTGCTGAATTTCATGTTTTGCTTTCTGTTTTATTCACAGGCTCTGATACACTTTTGCGGGAGATAATAAGTGCCCAAAATTAGCTGAATAAATGACAAATGAATTGATAAACGCAATCCAAAGGAGATCATTTATTTTTATTTGCATTAGTCATTCTAAAATAGTATTTTAAAATAGTATTTAGAATAGGTCTACTGACTTTTGTTTTTTCTAATTTTTGCCACTAGAATCCTAGCTCCATGAGAATGATCATTTGTCTGACCTGTTCATACTTTTAGCCTTGGTGTCAAATATCATGTTTGGCCGGGGGATGGTTGTTTAATAAATATGCATTCTATAGGTATGAATATGCACCATGAAAAATGTTAAAAAACAAAAACAAAAACGAAATCAAAACAGAAGTTAAGAATAAGGAAGACATCAGGAAAAGGGAAAAGAACAGTTAAAGAAATACAATAAGAAGGACAGAGCAATATCCTCTGTTGTTAAGGAAGTACATGTATTAGACTGTATATGTTGGTATGATTCTAGTGTCATGTAATGATGTATTTGTGTGTGTGTGTGTGTGTGTAAAGGAATTATTGTATGAGTTAGACTGTGTGTGTGTCAAGGCACCATCATGTGTAAGACCATTTTTGTGTGTTTATCTGTATAAAAGTTTCTAAATTAATGCTCTATAGTTTCTGCTATCAAGACAAGGGGAAAGGAAAGCAGAAAGGAAATATTGTGCTTTAGTGTTCCCCATGAACAAGTAACAATAGTAGAGGACAAGCATAAATGTCTGGTTGTATGTTCACATTAATATTTTGAGGATTTTAGTTGTATGAAGTAGTCAAAACTTAAACACTTATTTCTTTGTATTGCACATTTTTGAGGGAAAGTAGGGGTGTCTAAAAACATCACAGGTCCATATACATTCAGTGTGTGAAGTGTTCTCAAGGCTTATTTACAGAGTTTTTGACTCTTTATCAGCTAAAGGGATTGGCAGAATAGATTTGAGTTATTACCAGCAGTATCGTTTCCTGCCTGCTCAATATCTATCATGTGAAGATAATGATGGAAGTGAGAAAAAGAATCTTCTGATGTCCACTTGATGCAATGGAAAGTAACAGAACAGTGTTATAACATCTAAGTCTTTGTTACTATAATGAATAAATATCAGTGATGATGCCTTTAAATTCTAAGGAAGACAGTACAATTGCAGGAGGTAAGTCAACCAGGAAGGACAGATTTGTTCAGATATTCTATTAACCCTGTTTGGTAAAAGGCATTTACATGTAAACGCCCTTTTTCTGGACCAAATCATTTGTGAACAAATCCTCCCATGAGTTAAAACATGTCCAGATGTGTCTACATAATTTAATAGCCATAGTCTTGAGCTCTGGCATAAGAAGTCCCTGGATTTGAATACTGGCTCTGTTACTTACTAGTTATGTGAGTGGTGACTAGTTACCCAGCTGCTCCTGGGGCCTATTGTCCTGAGAATAAGTAGCATCCCGACCTCACCAGACTGTAGCAAAATAAACTAGAACATATTTTGGAGACATTGATAAAGTAAACATTTGAAACACATTGCTTGGCACTCAATAAAATAGTTAACAATATTAATTATTTTAAAACATTATTTGATACAATTGTTCACATCCATTAGTGTATTTAATACTTATAATTTAAGTTGGAGAGTGTCATTTTTTTTTTTCATTTTGTGGCTAAGAAAAAATGTGGTTTAGGGAATTGAATTGTTTCCCAATAGATATGCAGGGTCCATCCTATATATATATATATTTTTTTTTTTTTCTTGGAGGGGGGCCTTTAAACAGCTGAACTAAAGCTGAACAATAGTCTAGCATCTGACATCAATACAAGCCCAGTGTTCTTAACATTTCCCTTCTCACACAGCTCCCCTGCAAAACCCTCCCTCTACTCAACATTCTTCTCTTTCTGAACTGCCCAGTGCTTTAGATTTTGCTGACTTGACTGTATACTCATTGTTCAAATCTTTCTGTGACTCCCTAAAACGGCTCTTTGTGTTTGGCACTCTGGACTACCTCTGTGATCCCTGTGCTAAACTTTCTTCAGTGAGGGACTTTCCATCACCCTCCGACCCATATATTTCAACTTCTTAGCAGCTTCCCCACTATTCTTGGCTGAGCCCGCTTTCAGGACACTAACCCGGACTTCACAAAGGTATTTTTGTGGAGAAAATGCAGACTCTAAATTGCACCATATTCCCCACAATTCACTTTGAATTGATCTTGGTTGTCTTAAGCTGTTTAGCTTTGTCCTCTTCTACCTGCCTGTCACCTCACCTCCACCCCTTACTCAGACAGCCTTACTCAATGGACTCCTTTCTAGTCTTCTGCACAGCAGCTGCACGTCAGACAAAATGCTTCATGATGTTCCTTCCCCCCTTAAATATGACTCCCATATGCTCTGGAGTCAGTTTCTCTTCTAGTCACAAAGAAAAAAATCCTGTTTTATTCAGTACATACATACCCGCCTGCTACAGTTTTTTTAGCCTCATCATTAGTAAATGGGGTGCTAAGCCTTGAGCCTTTTTTATTACTCCATTTAATCCTTTTATAACTTTCTGTTGGCCATTCTTGAACATATTGCAGAACACAAGACCCACAAGAGAAGTCTGGGCAGCTCACAGACAACATAGGGAAATACTGCAAACACAAATAAAATGTCAGCATATCATCAGCTGATACATTACATGATATCAAGAGCAAGGATACTTTCAAAGATGTGTGGAGGGTCCCCAAATAAGATGCACAGTTATTCTCTCTCTTTCTCTCTAGGGTAAATCTATCATGAAGCCGAGGCTTTTCCTTTGCTTTTTTGTCTTATTTTGTTTTTACCCTGACCTTCTCACTTGAAAGAAGAGTGGCCAGATGGTGGCCAGATGGGGATGTAACAATGCTACACAAAACACTGTCTCTGGGGACAGCTCCACAAATACCACACATCATGAGTGGGCCACCACACTTCTTTCAAAGGTTGCAACCCATTAACCACTTCTGTGTGACAGCTCAAAAGGATTACCGACATCTCAGAGGAGAGTGATTTCAGAATGTGAAGAATGTTTGCTTTCTTCACATTTTTCTTTCTACCTTCACTAGCTAAAATCTAAGGGATGTGTATACTCAACATCTGCTATGATTCTGCCTTGAACACTGCGTGACCTTCATTTCCAGGAACTGTCTCAAAGGAAGGATTCTGGGGCAGCATTAGAATGTGCTGATCTTTTACCCTCTCCTGCCTTATTACCAATGCTGCGGAATTAATCTTTTGCTATCTTTCTCCTACTTGTAAAGCTTTCTATATCAATCAAACAGGACAGCTTGGGGTGACAGAGAGTGCTGGCATGATCACTGTGAGGGACATCCTGAGAACTTCTTCTACTGCCTCTTCCCATGTCAACTGTGACCCTTCAGCCCAGCTCACTGAGAATAGAGAGGAAGCAATCAGGCATCCTGTGAATACATGGATACTTGCCTGATTCTTGATGATGGTGAAAGAAGGATAAACTTGAAATTACCACAGTTCCAATACATACCAAGGATGAAAGATTCCTTTAATTCAATGTAAAGTTCCTGCTTTAACAATCCTGCAACACTCTCATCTTCCCCCTGTCTGCCCCCCCCCAACAATCTCCAAGAAAAGCACATACAGCAAAGTGGGATCAAGAGAGGTTAACAGTTTTGTTATACTTGTTTGGTGAAGTTAGTGTATGGTTGCACGTGCTATTCAAGGCAAAAAAAAAAAAGCAAAAGTGGACCACTCCTCCTTGCCTCCACACTGGAATGCAAACCTGAAAAAAATTATAATGGGCAACCATTTTGTTCTACACTCTCAGAGATGTTGCTTGGGGTCCAAAGTAGTTCAAATGACTTGCCTAGAGCCAGGCGGAGAATTAGCACAAAGAAACAGTGTTTCATCATAAAAGAAAAGAAGGTCTTTGATGTTAGACCAAACAAAGTGTCTGATCTTGGTTGTCGCCTTGCAGTGGAAGTGGTTACAAGCAAGTTTTGTAACCTCTCTATGCTTCAACTCATTCCTTTTATAACGTAGAAATGAAAATACATACTTCACTGTGTAATCATGAAAGTTTTTAAAAATGAGAATTGAAAGCATAAAATATATAGTTATTATAGCAATTCCTGGTACAGTAGTTGCCTGATAATTGCCAATTGTTCACGTTCCGTCCTTTCTATGCCCAGTCAATGGTGACTTACAGCATACTCACCACGGCCTCTGAAATAGTGTTGCTCTCACTTCTTTGCCCAGCTCTGGGTGCTCCTGTGTGCTTAGGCCAATGCTGAGCTCAGTAAAATTGTCACTCCTCCCTCTCTCTGACAGGGGTGCAGGGTCTCCTTTCATTCTTCCAGATGTCCTTAGCATCAAGAGGGAGCAAGCTGACAGAGGCATTTTCAGAAAATGCCTTAAGGGGATCAGAAAAGCACTCTTGCATTATCAAGGCATCACTCCTATGACTGAAGTGACTGTGGTTGGTGAGGTCACTTATGCTTTCAGAAGCACAAGTTTCTCTGTCACCTGAAAAGTGGCACAGACCTGGGGTCAGATGATGAGCCCCCATCACCTTGAAGACAAGATGCTAATCCATCATAGCCCCAGGCCCCTGAGTGAGGCTCTTCACCTTGGCCCCCTGCCAACCCATCACAGAACAGCTCTGCCACCCTGGCATCCATTTCTCCCTACTTACTTCCTATTCCCTTATATCTCAAACTTTAAAACCAAATCACTTTATCCCTCCTTAGAAACCCCTATATTCTTATTTTCTCTCATAACCCTAATACCTGTTCAGCAAAAGTCTTGTTTATGTGCAAAAGCTGAGACATAAATTATTTCAAACACAAAATCTGGCTTCCTTCTCTACTTTTGAAGGTCAGAAAATATTTTTCTTCAGAAATTCAGTGGCTAGGTTTCTACTCCCAGGAGTGGAGGGTATTTCATCTAGCCCAGAAAAGACTCAAATACCATACAGCAAGAGCAGAAACAAAACAGTTGATTTTTTAAAGAAGATTGAGAATCTGCTTTTTATTGAAAATTCAAATTGAGTTTCAAAAACAATGGGAATTTATAAACACTTTAGAATTAAAATAATTTGAAAAAAAAGCAATAGTTACATGAGAGGAGAGTGAGTGTTTTTCTATGTAATTTTGAGCATTGCAAAGGTAAAACACTGACTTCTCAATGAGAATCTCACATGTTTCTGTCTTGTTGTTAATAGGCTCAAAACTAATTTCAAATTCAGCATTTCCTTGCCAAAGCTTAGCCTGTAGAAGATGCCTTCCTGTCAAGCTTTATTTTCAAGTAGTGCTGATACCTATGTGATCTTTCACTGAGAGTAGAAATAACTACAAAGGATCTCTATACCTTGACAAAAGTATAGCAAGGTACAGAGGAAAAATCACTGAATTTAACAACACATGGACATGGCTTTAAATTCTGGCTTGACTATCTATTGACTTTATAACCTTGGAAAGTTAAATTGTGAAAGTAAATATATTTTTTAATTTACCTGAGGGTAAACAGAGGCAGACATAAACTTAAACTGATTTTGGATTCTGTTTGCCTAAACATAATTTAGGAAATATAATTGTTACCATGTTAATTTGTGTGTGTGTGTGTGTGTGTGTGTGTGTGTAAGTGAAGATAAATTTCAAATGATGCGTAAAGGCCTACTGTGTACACACACACACACACACACACACACACACACACACACACACACAGAGCCATTGTGAAATTGCCCCAAATGGTATTATACCAAGGATAAACTATGTAGGTACTCATTTGTGTTAATTTTATGTTGAGCTGTGGTCAGTTCGGCTTAATGATTGCACCTCATTTTTAATTTGTTGAAATGGGTTTGCTAACATTTGTTGTCATTTGGGAATTTTTTTTGAAATTGATTACCTGCAATGCATTTTCCAAGTACTAAATCAAGTTCCTTTGACTGAATCTTTTTTGTTTAACATATCTCTGGTCTTAGTCATTGAGTACAAAGTTCCAGTGCTTTCAGTACAGTGTTTTAGAGCATGAACTTTTTAGATTAATATAAGTACATATTTTGAGTACATTCTTGTCACTTAGCAGTATGTAATTCAGGCATGATTAATGTCCCTAGTCCTCATTTTTTGCATAATTTAAATTGGGGCAAATTATATCTATCATTTGCTCAATGAAGATTAAACAAATTAACACATACTTTTATATATGTATGTGTGCATATGTATGTATTTGTACATGTATGTTTGACACATAAAAGATAGAATACTTGCAACCTAACACATCCTAATGTATACAGCTATAAAAAATATAGCACAAGATAGTAAAAAAAGTCACTAAAGTGAAATTACTACACCTAATGTATTAATTGTAAATATGTTTTCTTTAATTGTTTTCCCATAATCAAGCCCTATATAGTGATATGCTACAATAAATGTGTTATGTTCTCCATCCCTCCAAACATTTCCTAAACCATCATTGTCCCCCCATAAAGCAGTTCACCATGTGCATATTCATGTCTGTAAGATTGGAAAAGAAAAAAGTGACAATGTTTTCAAAGCCATTCAATTCCCCAGCCTGATCCAGAAATCAAGTGAAAGGACAGTGACAAATCTTTGAGATAATAGCAGCAGGCGAGATCACAGAGGTGAAGAATCTGTTATCTGATGTAAACTGCTCATCCATGTGAGGTGAATGAACTCTTTAAAGGGTGTCACTTAGTTCATGGGCAAAGATAATTTACTGTACACTACCCAGTGTCAGAGGCTGCTGAATTCGTTCTATTCTGCTAACCAGACTGCACTGATGCACTTTTTATTTCTTTTTGTTCATCCAAGTCTGTGTTTAACTCATTAATAAAAAATGACAAATGATTCACTCACATTCTATATATTGTACAACTCTGATAATGGCCACTCCATATTTCAAGTGCATACATTTTTGTTTGGTGGAAATTTTTGCTTTGTTTTCATATGAGACCAGTGTTTTGCTAGCAGTGTAGGAAGGTCCCATTCTTTGGAACCACTCAGATTCAGATTTGTCCCAGGCTTAGACATACTATCAGTGTGACATCAAGAAAATATCCTCCTAAAACCCCAGGAAATGGAAGACCTGTTGCACAACACACAAGATGTGCTACCTGTCCATAAAGAAAATGAATGATAAGCTTGCTTTTATCAAATTAAGAGCTCCTGTACATGAAAAGATAATCTTAAGAATAACAATCTGTGTAGCAATATACAGATTTTGTAACTGATTTATACAAACCAATGAGAAAACAATAAATAACCCATTAGAAAAAGAAGCGTATCCCACAAATCACACAGTAGAAAATACAAATGGCAGATAACATTTTGAGAAAGCGGTTGACTTGATTGGCAATCAAGAAAATAAAACTAGATAAACTACCTACTTACCATATTAACGAAAGTGAATGAGTAAATTCATAAAAACCAAAGCTGCAGAGAGGTAAAGTAATAATAAACTGCTCAGACTGTGTTGATGGGTCAGAAATTTTGTATATGTATATATATTTTCTTCTCTTAATCATCATTTCTTCTCTTAATCATCATTTCTTCTCTTAATCATCATTTACTAAATTGCAGAAGCTGATATTTTGCAGCTAGCCATTTTTTTTTAATAGAAACAATGTCCCTTTGTTGTTCCTGGGCTCAAGCAATCCTCCCACCTTGGTCTCCCAAAGTGCTGGGATTATAGGTGTGAGCCACTATGCCTAGCCCCAATCTTTCCTTATAACAAGTAGAAAAAGGTTCACATATGTGGCAAGAGATGTGTGCAGAAACTGCTCATAACATGGCTATTCACATTAGCACAAGACTAGAAACAACCTCAGAAGCCCATCATTAGTAAAAGTGTAGTATATTCAAACAGCGGAATAATAAATAACATTTAGAATGTAAAAGTAACTGTTCAGTCAAGGAAACAAAATAAGGCAAACTACAGAATCAGTGTGGCATTGGGTAGGTCATAAAGAGACTCCCATTGGCAATGTTACACATCTGGACTTGAACTGTATTACATTAGTTCTCAAGTCATAACAATTTTTAAAGTTGCCTATTTATATTGTATGCACTGTTTGAATGTGTACTTTTTTTTCCAAAAAGAGGTTTAAGTTGAAATAAAAGAAATAGAATGATTTCAGACGGCTCATCATTGTTCATCTATATAATTGTTGAATAAATATTTAAGATAAAAGAAGCACAAGATAGAGAGCAGATATTGATGAAGAAAATGTTTGCCTTTACGAGTTTTGTTATAATATGCTTGCATTGCCCTCTCTATTTATGCTTGCATCCATGTCCCTTCTTACGTCCATAGTCAAAGATTGAGAAGTTAGCATTTCTTTTGTTCTCAGAGAGTCTCCCATTCTTTACCATTCAAGTTTTATTATTGGAATGGAGAGATGGCCCTGGAACTTCTAGTCACTCTATCAAGTGCCTTATCACCACATACCCCAATTTTGACAATCTCACCACATTTGTTTGCCTTTTGAGATCCTCAGAACTAGCTCTTTGCTTTCTTGTTACTTGTTTTCATTAATTATCAAAATAAACTAAGGACACCCAGCTTAAGTCTTATTTCTTATCCTCATATATTTTTGAGTGCAACTAAACTTTGTGCTACCCATTTCTCTTCTCTGATGATTTTTTAAAGCAAGTATCACATTATGATTCTGTATAAATTGTATTGATTTGCCTTCACCATAGAATGCATGCTTTGTGAGATTAGGGAATTTTCTTTTCTTTTCTTTTTTCTTCGATATAAGCATAGCATATAATAAAGATTTAATAAGTACGTAATGAATTAATTAATCAAATGCAGACAAATAAAAAGTTGCTATAATTATATTGACACCAAGAAAATGGAATGCAAGTCAAAAACCATTACAAGATATTACAGAATGAGAAAATAATTTATAAAAAGACTATTCAAATCACTTGAAACATATAAAATTATCAAGATTTATGTGACATGATATAACTTCAAGTTGCATAAAACAAAGCTAGATATAAGTACAAGAAGACTTTAGTAAATCCAAAGAATACAACAACAGCAAAAGTTTTAGCATTATTCTTTCAATAATAAATGAAACGGACAACAACAATAATAATATAGACTATTAGAACAACAAAATTAATATAATACATTTAATTAAAGTTTACAGATTCAGCAAGAACATATAATGCTTAGTTAAATTTAAATTTAGTTAATTATTTTGAAATATACTAAAGACATTCACCCAGGATTTAATTTAACAAGACATCTTATATATATATATATATATATATATATATATTTTTTTTTTATTTTTTTTTTTTTTTTTTTTTTTTTTTTGAGTTGGAGTCTCACTCTATTGCCCAGACTGGAGTGCAGTGGCCGCTCCCGGCCACCGCAGCCTCGACCTACTGGACTCCGGCGATCCTTCCGCCTCAGCCTTCCGAGTAGCTGGAACTACAGGCGTGCGCTACCACGCCCGGCTGATTATTTTTTTTTTTATTGTAGAGATGAGGTCTCGCTTCCCAGGCGGGTCTCAAACCCGTGGGCTCAGGCAATCCACTCACCTCAGCCTCCCAAAGGCACGGGATTACAAGCTGAGCCATCGAGCAAGGCTGACATCTTATAGTTTAACTGACACACTTGATATCTAATGGACATATATGAAACATCTAACAATGGCATAATACATAGTATTTTCAAATGTATATAAAATATTAATGAAAAATGAGCACATAGTAGCCACATAGCTAGACTCAAAAATGTCAAATGATTGCAATTTTATAGACTACATTATCTGAGCACATGTAACTTTGAAAAAAATTCATAACACATATAAAGTTTT
Organism: Cephalopachus bancanus; assembly: GCA_027257055.1. NCBI lineage: Eukaryota > Metazoa > Chordata > Mammalia > Primates > Tarsiidae > Cephalopachus > Cephalopachus bancanus. Next base: position 372,227 of record JAPVLO010000072.1, read on the forward strand.
AAAGTACATGTATAAATCACCCACACATCAAGAATTATTTATGATATAAATTGGAAAATATTGATAACAACTGTCATACTACATATCACATTAAAAACGTCTGTGTTGAAGGTAAAACAATATTTTTCAGAAAAATTTATAATGTTAATATTTTTATTAGAAAGTACAATTTGAAATTACTGACCTATGCATCCAGTTTAAGGACTCCACAAAAAGAACAGTAGATTAAACTCACCACAGATAGGTATAACAAAATAATATAGGTAAAAACCAAAACTAACGAAATATAAATCAAACAATCATTTCAAAGAATACAAATCCAGAAGTTGGCTTTTTTTTGTTGTTGTTGTTTTGCAAAACCAAATGTCATTCAGGATCTATAAAGAGCTCAAATATGCCAAAAAAGAAAAAAAAAAACAAAACCAAGTAGCCCTGTTAAAAAGTGGGCAAAATATATGAATAGACACTTCTCAATATAAGACATATGAGCAGCTAACAAATACACGAAAAACTGCTCAGTCTCACTAATCATCAAAGAGATGTAAATTTTTTTTTTTTTTTTTGAGTTGGAGTCTCATTCTGTCGCTCAGACTGGAGTGCAGTGTGCAGTGGCATGCTCCTGGCCACCACAGCCTCCACCTGCTGGGCTCTGGGGATCCTTCCGCCTCAGCCTTCCAAGTAGCCGGAACTACAGCCATGCTACTACGCCCAGGTAATTTTTTTATTATTATTAATTGTGTAAAGTTGCCCGTGTGGGTCTCAAACCCGCGGGCTCAGGCAATTCACTTGCCTTGGCCTCCAAAGTGCTGGGCTTACAGGCTGACCTACTGAGCCTGGTCAAGAGATGCAAATTAAAACCACACTGAGATGTTACCTAAATCCAGTCAGGATGATCATCATCAATAACTCAAAAACAACAAGCAGGAGAGGATGTGGGGAAAAGGGAACACTTCTACACTGTTGGTGGGAGTGTAAACTAGTACAACCTGTGGAAAACAGTGTGGTGATTCCTAAAAGAGCTAAAAATTGACCTTCCATATAAACCAGCAATCCCCCATTCCGGGAATATACCTGGAGGAACACAAATCATTCTAAAAAAGATACCTGCACATGCATGTTTATTGAAGCATTATTGACAATAGCAAAAACATGAAACCAACTATTCTGCCCTTCAAAAAGTGGACTAGATTTAAAAATATGACACATAGACATGATGGAATATTACACAGCCCTAAAGAAGGATAAAATTATGGACTTTGCAGCAACTTTGATGGATTTATAGTCTATCATACTCAGTGATTGATCACAGAAACAAAAAACAGAGTACTGCATGTTCTCACTCATAAACGGACCCTGAATATGTATCATAATATTATAAGAAAGGGATTGGCAGTAGTGGGATGCTTTCAGGGGGTGGGGGAGGAGCATACAACATCAGTAAGGGTAACTGATCTCAAACCAGGCAAAGTGGGGACCAAAGGAAGCACAAATTTTACCTGTATGATGATGGCTTGTGTACCTAATCTTGAATTATACCCTACATCTTTATAATAAAATAAAAAACAGAAACAAACATGTGTTAACATTTGGCCAAGGATAAAGAAGGTAAAACAACAATATTAGAAAATTATTTATTTGTTTGTTTATTTTTTCTCACTCTTTCACCCAGGTTGGAATGCAGTGGAACAATCATGGCTCACTATAGCCTAACCCCCTAAGCTCAGGTGATTCTTTCACCTCAGCCACCTATGTAACTAGAAGCTAGGACAACAGGCATGCACTGCCATGCCCAAACTTTACCTGTACAACGACCATTTGTACATCTAAACCTGAATTGTATGCCACATCCTTAAAATAAAAATAAATCTATAACTTTGTTTACATTTTGTCTTTTGTGAGAAACATTTTTTATGTTTTTATTCTTTGGGTATGGCCTCTTTTAGTTCTTGAAATGTATTTATAATTCAATTAAAGTCTTTGTGTAGTAAGTCCAATATTTGGAATTACTCTGGACAATTTTCATTTACCGCTTTTTCCCTTGTATGTATTTAATGGTAAAATATTTAATGTAATTCCTTTAAGACTAATCCATCAATGTACTGGACATCCTCTCAAATTTTATGGGAAAACACAAATACAATATATGCAAAATAAAAAAGAAACACATTTTTCATTTCCAACTGATGGTATAATTATCTAAAGAATTTAATCAAAAAACAAAATTAGAATTCATAAAATTAATAAAAGATTATTGATTTATTAATATGCAAAAATGCAAAAATTAGTCTCATGTTTCCTCAACAGAAAAATAATTTTAAAATTTAACTTAAAATAACTTTGAATATAACATCAAAATATGTGTATATAATTTAGAAATAAGTTTAACAAAGGTATTATATGTTTATCAATAAAATGATAAATTATTATTAAGGAAATCAAAGAAGATTTCAATACATAGAGAAATAATATTTCTTTGTGGATTAACTAAATATGGAGACCTATTTATTTTTTCCCAAATTAAACAAATTTTTTAAATTGTGAACAAATGCCAACAGAACTTTTTTTGAAATATAGATGACTCCAAAATGTTCATAAAAATGTAAAACATCACAAATAATAAAAACTTTTTTAGCAAATAAAAAATATGAAGATTTGTCTTTTCGGATAATGGAAATTATTGTAAACCTAGATTAATTTAAATATTAAATCGTTGAAATAAAATGAAGGCAAAGATTCATAGAACAAAATAAATGCAAGATCTCTGGTGGTCTGCAAAATTTATTTATGAATAGCTTCCATTTTTAGACTAATGGAAGAAATAACATTTGTATGAATGGCTCTAGGGAAATTGGTATTTCACATTAAAATAAAATGAAATCACCTGGTACACAATAATTTATTTTAGGATTAATGGCCTAAAGGTAAAGAGAAAATTATTCAACTTATAGAAAGCAATATGAAAACTATTTTTTTACCTTAGAAATTATTTTTAACCTCATTCTAGGAGGAAACTTTATAATCAAGACCCTAGATATTCCAAAAGTGAAGGAACATATTAATAATATCTATGGCAATAAATTAAATACATTGCCTCAGAAAAAGACATAAAGAGAAAACATAGGTATGAACTATGAGAGGATAGTTTTGTAAAATGTAAAACTAAAAAAACTATATCTAAAATGTGTAAATAATGACTTAAATTTCATTTAATAGGCAAATCAAGTAGACCAACAAAGAAATACCTTAAACAGACCTTTAACATAAGTTTTCTAAAGGGCTAACGGATCTGTGAAAAATTTCTCAGCCTCAGAGAAATTATTAATGAAATCACATGTCAAAACTGTCAGATAGGTAAAATTAAAAGGCACAGTCTAACAGTATTATGTTTCGGAAGAGATGAAATATCCTAAGTTCTTCTTATAAGAGTATAAATTGTTTCAATAATTTCTGAAACAGTTTGCCTTTTATATTAAAATCCAAGTTATACATTCTTGATGGGTGTTTTGGCCCAAGACAAAGGCATACATACAGAAAGGTGAGTGAGAAATTGAGTGCTAAGCAGGTTCCTGCAGGTGTCTTCCACTGATTCTTCAGGAAAGCTCACAAGCAGGAAACAAGAGATGAGTGATATCTCTTTAAGATGAGGCTTTGTCAACACAAAACAGGTAAACTTACAAGAGGCTGTTTATCAGAACCATTTCTAGAGTCGAAGGTGACACTAAGAGTTCATGCAGTATTATAAAGGTTTCCAATACACCTGTCACTTCATGATTCCCCTCCTAAGGAAATCACTCAGAGAAACACTTGCACACGTAAACCAAGAACCTTGCACAAGATGCTTTTTTGTGTGAGTTGGAGTCTCACTCTTGTCACCCAGGCTGGAGTGCAGTGGCACGCTCACAGCTACTGCAGCCTCAACCTACTGGGCTCAGGCAACCTTTCTGCCTCAGTCTTCCAAGTAGCTGGAACTACAGACACACGCCACCATGCCTGGCTAGTTTTGGTGATTTATTGTAGAGATGAGGTCTCATCAAGTTGCTCAGGCTGGCCTCAAACTTCTGGGCAAAGGCAATCCTCTTGCCTCGGCCTCCCAAAATGCTGGGATTACAGGTTGAACCACAGCACCTGGCCTCAAAATGCTTTCAATTGTACTTTCTCAGTAGTAAAGAGTGATGAACAAATAATAGACCTTGCAACAACAACGAAATAGTTGAATTTCAGGTAAATGAAAAGCATGAATAAATATCAGGAATAGAAGATTAAGCAGAAAGAAGAATGGTGTAAAATAGAGTATTCTATTCTATGTGATGAGTTTAAAAATATAAAAAAGCAAACAAGATACTGTTTATTATTACAAAAGAATAATAAACACAAATCTCAGAATAGTGAGCATTTCTGAAGAAGGAAGAAAATGAATTTAGGAAAGGCATAAATAGAACTTTACAGGCAATGATTTTATATTTGTATTTATTCAAAAACAGGATGGTTTATTTTATAATAATTTTGTATAACTTAATATGTACTTTATATAATTTTCATTTTATTCCCTTGGTTATTAATAAAAATATAATTAACAGCAAAAGAAAGAAGAAGCAGTAGGAAAAAATTTGAAAATTTTGCATTATATTTTTTTGTTACATTGCTCTATTTATCTGTTTTTGTGTTGATCTTTAGTCATGTATGTATATTAACCCAACTTTAACTTATTTCTATCACTTTATACTATTACAATGTAATATCTTTTATACTTGATTTTAGAGTTCATGGGACAATTTAGGTAGGCCAACCAGTATTTGGTTGCAAAATCATGATCTGACCTTTAATATGCTTTGTTTCACCCATTAAACTTGAATGGGAGTACCACTGAAATGAACACACACCCTTCAGTTAGCCATGAGCCCACAACCACCCTGCTGCCTTGCCAAGGACTATTTTACTCTTTTGCTTTGTACTCTAAGGATGGTTATGCACTTCGGTGTATACACGTTGTGATCCTTCTTTATACAAACATGAAGGTTGGGAGACAATAGATCTGTGCCATGAAAAGCAAAAACTCCTTGCCTCAAAATAAAATGAGAAACTTCAATGAAGTCTGCCACCCTCATCTTTCCCTTATGACTCTGGCACACACTGTGTCTAGTTTTTTTTGTTTGTTTTTTGTTTTTGAGTTGGAGTCTCACTCTGTCACCCAGACTGGAGTGCGGTGGCTGTTCCTGGCCACCACAGCCTCGACCTGCTGGGCTCCGGCGATCTTTCCACTTCAGCCTTCCAAGGCCCGGCTAATGTTTTTGATTTATTGTAGAGATGAGGTCTCGCCAAGTTGCCCAGGCGGGTCTCGAACCCACGGGCTCAGGCAATCCACTCACCTCAGCCTCCCAAAGCAGGGGATTACAGGCTGAGCCACCGAGCCGGCTTGTGCCTAGTTTTTAGTAGATCTCACTTCTACCTACCATCTGGTAGGAAAAGGATTCTAAGAGTTAAGTGTGCTTTGTAATTACTCTTGAGGCCAGTGACATCTTGCTTGGGAGTTGGAAGGAAAGAGCTTTATCAAGCAAGCAAAAACAGGAATGAGGAAAAGAAATTAGAGATTCAAAGAATGTGACTAAAAGTTTTGAGCTGCCTCTGGAATTATCTGTGAGACACAAACTTATGTAGTTTACGTGCGTCCATATCTTTGAGAGCTGGCAGAGCCACCTACAAACACATCATACAATTCACAGTGGAAACCAGGGTAAGGTTTGCTTGTGAGCAATTTGTTGAATATTAGTCACATTTGGACAATATCCTCTGAGAAAATCACAGTATCAAGCCTGATACTTGTCAATGAAGAGGACAACTGAAAGCTCCTTTGAACTCTGCATTACCATAGCTCAAATGATTTTATTAAATAGCTGAGAGAAAAAATACAATATCAGTATTCAGTTCATGTTAGATGATTATAACCTGAGAACCTATCATCAGCTTGCACTAAAACTTCTATTAGATATGAGTGAGATTCAGTGCCTACCCTCAAAGAGCGCATGATGAAATGAGAATGACAAATAATTACTCATATCTGTACTTATGTGAGAAAATAACTAATATAGATTGATAAAATATTGCATCAGAATTGTGGAGAACGCTACCATTTTGGTCTGAAAGCTGATTCAAGCTTTTTGTGGAACCTGCCAGTGGAGAGAAAGAAAGAGAAAAGAAGAAAAGAAAGAAATGGAGAGGAGGGGTGAAGAGTGAGTGACTTTTGCCCCTAAATAGATAGATAGATAAATAAATAAATAAATAAAATCACAAATAAAGAATAATTAAAATAGATGGTAAGTTTGGGAACCAGAATTATCCACACAACATTTGAGTATGTGGACCAGTGATGTCAGAAGAAGGAAGGAGAGACCACATTTTTTTTTTTTTTTTTGAGTTGGAGTCTCACTCTGTTACCCAGACTGGAGTGCAGTGGCCGCTTCCGGCCACCGCAGCCTCGACCTGCTGGGCTCCGGGGATCCTTCCACCTCAGCCTTCCAAGTAGCCGGAATTACAGGCATGCACTACCATGCCCGGCTGATTTTTTTTTTGATTTATTGTAGAGATGAGGTCTCGCTGCCCAGGCGGGTCTCGAACTCGCGGGCTCAGGCAATCCACTCACCTCAGCCTCTCAAAGGCGCGGGATTACAGGCTGAGCCACCGAGCCCGGCCGAGACCACATTTTTTAAATGCATGAAAGAGAACACACCGAGACATATTACCATGATATATATGGGGTTTTCCCATGTCTTTTGTGAACATTTAAATTTTGTTTACCACTTTTAAACATTATACTTAGTAAGTGCTAAATTGACTGAAATTATTATGCCTTTTTAAAGATTTAATTGAAATTAATTATTTGAGTATGCCAAGGCAGAATGTCTGCAAGTTTAAAACGTTTCAGCTTAAAACACATTTTTATCAGATCCTAATGAATGGATTGCATTTATATGACTGTAGACTAAATTAACTATAAACCATGCTACTTTTTAAAGAACAACATAAATAGTTCAAAATCTCAGGAATTTATCCATTTAGCACTTTGCAATCGTCTCTAAAAGTCTCTCAACAAGTTTCTTTCTACTGCAGCAGTGAGCTAAAACTATGGAAGACTTTTCAATATTTTCATTCACTGAATCACTATATTTTCCATTCACAATTTTTACCTTACAATGTGCAAATAACTAGTTGTCAGAGTTGAACTTAAATTCTAGATCTATTACATAATAGTTTTGTAGCCAAGAAGGGTTACTTAGTTTTCATATGTATAAAATGGGAATAATGGTGATACCTGCACTTTACAATTTTAATTCTTGGGACTATACAAGAGACAAAGATATGGTCAACATTGGGGAAAAGTGTCGTTTATGACCATAAAATAAATATGAGAATAGGTTATCATTATTGCTATTATCATTGTCATATTCAGCCTTTTTGCCTCTTACTTGGCTTGTGTTTCTGATGCCCAGTAAATAAATCACACTACAGAGGTAATACCTCTTTGTGCCTCTTAGAGTACCTTTTTCTTACCTGTGTATTTTAACTGGTGTGTCTTGAGACCCTTCGTAACTCTGAGATATAAACAGATTAGGAATGAAATAAATATTAAGAGAGTGATAATGTAATATTTTGGTTTGACACATGGGTTATGGTACTTGAGATCTTGGATTTAAATCCCAGATTTTTCACTACTAATTGTATGACCTTGGAAAAGTTATTTAACCTCTCTTTGTCTCAGGTACCTCACTGTTAAAATGAGGTTGATGCTGCTACTCATTTCATGAAGATTTTGTAGATTTAGTGCCTGGAAAATAATAAATATTCAGTCAATATTAGCTATTCATTTGCTTTGATGATTAAGCTATTATTTTATTGGGGAACACTGCTGAGAAATTCTGATTTAGTAATTCTGGGTGAGATTCCATAATCTGCATTACAAACAAATTCCTCTGAATCCCAGTGCAGGTGCCACAGAGCTTGCATTTTGAGACATAGGAATTAGCATAACCTAATGGACAGACTTCATTCATTGCTTGCATTTTTTTGTCTGCCAGCTATGTGCCAGATACCATGTCAAACTCTGTGATATGTGTGTTACTGTTTTTGTCTTTGTATCCATGTAGGCTTTCTCCCAGATGTAACTTAGAGGAGTCTCCTGAACTTTCCTCCGCTGAAGTTGTTTTCTCCTTACTTTTCAGTATTAACTAAAGAACTTGTACATAGAATGTTCTTTATCAATTGACTTCTATTGATGTTTCATTTTCCTCTAATTTGTTCTACAAAGTACTAGCTACCTACTTTTCTTATTATGGCCAGAAGTGCTTTTGGCTTAACCCTGCAATTGTCTCTTTAAACAGAACATGACTCTATCAGTTACTACGTTCTTGGATTTCTGGATTATATTTTGGATGAAATTCTGAATATCATGGCATTTTTTTTTTTAGAAAGCAGGATTTATTGAGAGGATAGAAAATCTCCCACAATGGAAGGGGACCCAAAGGGGTTGCCCAAGAGAGGTATTTTAAAATACATTTGATGATTTTTTTTTTTTTTTTTTTGCCTGGAGTTTAAACTCAAAATAGATTTCCCATTGTATGGCATCATGACATCTTCCTACAGAACACTGTGACAAATATCTTGGAATGTCAGATTAGTGTAATTGATCTATGATATGAATCATGTGGTCTGAGAATGGCAATTTGTTTTTGGAGTGAGTTCTCCTAAAAGCATGTCCTCAGACAAGGATTTCAGGGAAAGTATTTATTACATAGGGGAACTTAGAAATTTTTCATAGGAAAGTGGGAAATAAAACAGGTAGGAGCTAGAAGTCAACACAAAGTGTATTAACAGGACACTGCTCTGGAAATCAATGTCTCAATTCCTTTAAAGACTTCTGGGAGATAGCATAAAATGTGATTCCCCAGCATTGCTCCCTCCTAAGGGAAATGAGACGAGTATTTACACAGCAACTCCACATTCTTATGGCTAAAGCTACCTCTGCAGAAGCCATCTCCTTGTCATCTCCTTGTCATGACTACTTTCAACCCTTACTAAATATATAGTTAGGATCCAAGACCGATCTTTTGCAAAGAGTTGCAGGTACTGGCAGTAGGAAGACATTGATGTGTGTGGGAACACAATATTGAAATATGAATGGGCACAAACAGTAACTGTTGGACACACACAGTATTGGGTTAGATTTTTCTCAGAATAATGAGTTGTTTATAGATATTTATTAAGTAATTACATTCATAAATTTATCTATGTGTTCACATACTGATTCCAGTTCTACTCTATGCCAGACACTGACATTTGTAAAGAAAATACAGAGGTTAATGTCATATTGCCATAAAAAAATTAGTGCTTAACAGGGAAAACCATCAGAAAAAACTTTAAATAATGGCAGAATTTAATTGGGTGGACAGACACACACACACACACACACACACACACACACACACACACACACACACCAGCAGTAGCTAAGTCTTCCGTATTAATGAGATGAGTTAGGAACAAGGGGTATTAAGTCAGGATAACAGTTTGACAGGTAAGAAGCCAAAAGTTGGAAAAGAACATACCAGATAGAAAATGATGGTCATGAAACTATAGTGGGGTAAAATATTCTATTGTGTGTCCAGGGAAAAAAAAATTAAATTTAATTTGGCATAAATCTATGGAACAGAGTGTGAAATGGGAGTGGGGATCATGAATGGAAGAAATGTTATTCAATATGGGCAAAACTTATGTTGAGAGCACATTAGTCAAGGTGGCTGTGTGCCCATCTAAAGTGTTTGTCATATAAGTAAAACAGACATATTTTATAAAAATTCTTTTGGCTGTAGGTGCAGATTGGATTGGAGAAAAGAGAGACTGAGTCAGGGAGATCATTTAGAAAGTTGTCAAGGAAAAAGTTGATGTTAGAGAGGAAAGAAAGAGTTTGCATGATAGAGCTGAAGTAGAATCAACAAGTTTTACTTCAATATTGGATATGAGGAGTTGGGCTCATTGCAAAGAAATTTCCTTATTGCTAATCTATATCCTGTCTCCTGGTAAACCATATTCTCATCTGTCTACAAAACCTTGCTCTTTTTCCCCCTTCTCATATTCCTCCTGGAATTATTTCACAGAAGAGTTTGGCAAACACAGAAACTGAGCCCTCAAATATGAAACTCCTGGAGAAATCGCACCTTCATTCATAACCTTCTTATTCTAAGCAGCACATGCTTTAGTTTCTGAAGAGCAGAATGGATAACTGAATGTCCAATGGATTTGTGTCTTGGCTTTAAAATATTTTTTTAAGATATATATTTAGCTCTTGCTTTCTTGTTTATGTTTTTTCTTCTCCAGTTCTAAGTATATTCTAGTTGCCTTAAAGGGGTATTGGAATAATGAATGCATTTTCTTGAGAAGGCTTTGAATTCTCAGATGAAAGGTGCTGCGTCACTGAAAATTATAATTCAAATCAAAGCACTCAACCTTTCATCCCCATATGCCTTTGAGGTTTAGAGCCCTTGTATGGAATTCCAAATAAAGGAAAAAAAACCCTCTAAAGTGTCAAAAACTTGCAAAAAGCAAAGTATGGGGAAGAGATTTTTCACCTTGCATTAAAAGCAAGGCTTTAATAACAGCATTTCCTAAAATCTCCATTTATTTAATGCTTACATCTTTAATTTTCTAATAAAGAAAAACATAGATAGATACCATTTTTAGTTTTAAAATTTTTATAAATTTCCTGTTCATATACATAAAATAATAATAATAATAGGGTATGATAAAGTCCATAGTCATATTAAAATTTATAATTACATTAAAATCTCCACTCTGTGAATAAAAGTACACTTATGCAACTTTATCTGGATGTGAAAAGAGTTAGAGATCCTCAAGGCATCTATTAAATTGTGGAAAGCAATATTAAAAATTTGAAAGCTCACAGTCTTTATAGACAGAAATGCATATTTGAATCTTAGGTTAACCACTTCATAGTTGTGGGTAAAAAGGGAATTGATTTTCCTTCTCAGATTCTGGTTCCTGATTTTTAAAGTGGGAGAAATATCTACCGATAATTGTGAGAAGGGCAGTTTCTGATCTTGATGCAATCTTCTGTAATTCCTTAGAGGGTTTATGCAAAAACAAAAACAAACAAAAAAACACAACCTTGAAAAAATAATACAATAATTGTTTTTGCTAAAGATTGGCCTCATAGCTCTAATGGGATTTTGATGGAATTGCTGAGGATAATTTTTATAAACAGATGATAAAATAGCAGAATTATCATCCAAATCAATCCTATAAAGAAAAGAGATGGATGAGTCAAAGAAGGACACTTTATTAGCAGATACTATGATGTGTAAACCTGTAACCCCAGACTCCCTCGACAGTTCCAGGCAGTGATGCTCACTTTTTTATCCTAAGCAAGATGAGCATGAGTGTACTGGAACAAAGGCAAATAGAAGTCTTGCTTAGCAGGTTCCTTATAGCTCTATTCAAACAGTATGGACATTTCATAGCAATAAAAATACATGTGTGCATGCATGCACACACACGCGCGCGCGCACACACACACACACACACACATCAGAAAACAGAAGGAGTACAGAGGGAAAAAAAGAAAAGAAAGGAAAGTTTCTCACTTTGTAAGACGTCAAGCCAAGAGAGCTGTCCTGCAGTCAGGGGAGGGAACTGCCTTGCAATCAGGGGAGGGTTCAAAATGAAAAGGTCTGGCCTCTTCTGGTACAGATTCATCCTCTGGCCCTTATAAGTCTGACCACCACAAAGAAGGGAGAGGAGAAGGACCTTATGCACTGCATGCTATGCTATATATTCCCTGTAAATATTTCATTCCTACAGAAAGTGTCCCAATATTTTTTTTTAGCGTTGGCAGAGGTTTGACATTTTTGACTACTTTCTCATAAAGCATTAAAGAAGGGTTAAATACAGGCGCAGACCATCCAACATATTTCCTCCGTCAAGTGGTCAATAGCCCTGAGCAGACTAGACAGAAAGTAATTAATACAAAAACTGGAATTCTACCAAGTTCAAAATTTGTCATAGAGTTATCATTTGTATGATTAAAGAAAAAATAAGAAAAATGGCACAAATCAAATCTGAGGTGTGCAAAAAGGTGAAGAAAACATTTGTTTTTTTCTTAAATTTTAAAATGATAGGGTCATTTAGGTTTATACTTAATATAAATAAACGTTCTGTTTGAAAATTTGCTCTTTAGTGATGTCTTCTGTCCTGCATCCCCACAGGTCCATTTTTATGACAATGTACATAGATGTTAAGTACTGCAAACAGATGACCAGGTGATACAAGAGAGAAAAATCAAATAGGCTATCCACCTTTAAGTGACAACCATACTCTCTAGTAAGATTGTATTGGTTCTGAGTCATGACAGTGATTCTTCTTTTTCTCTACGGTGTCTAAGGTGAGTGGATAGTAGTATCACATGCATAACAGAGAAGCCTTAACATTCAGGGTGAAAATAAGAGAAATGTGTAATATTAACCAAAAAACCTTAGGTTAGTTATTTCACTGCTTGGACTGGATTGTGTGATGTCAACTTGTTTAAGGCTGGGAACTATGTTATCTAGATCCGCCTTCTGTGGGGGAATTGGCTGAAAGAGAAATGTAATTGTTTTGAAAGAAAGACACAAAACAGACGCCACTGCTTTCAGAGGTTGTAAAGATCAACCATAGCAACAGAGATAATCGATGGTTCCCAGATTATTATTGCTTTTCTGTACTTCATGTCAGGCTGATCTTCCGACACCTGTATCCACTGTAACTAACACTCCCAGGGCAACCATCAAGGATTTGAATGCAGACTCAGAGAGGTGGTGTCTTCTTCCTGTATAACTAATTATAAGAATACTATGTGCACTTGGAAATTTCATTATGGAAATGAATTAATCAAATTTCTTAAAATGTAAATACTACAACATGTTAATTTACCAAACCTTAAAAAACAAAATGATACCAATTCTCCACAATCTCTTCCTGAAATTAAAAACACTTCCACACTCATTTTATAAAGCCAGAATTATACTGATGCCATTCCTAGATAAAAGTAAGACAAAAAGGAAAGCTATATCTCTCAGGTACATTGATTAAAAACTCTCAACAAAATATGAACAAATCAAATACAACAATGTATAAAAAATTTCTATGACCAAGTGGAATTTATGCCAGATATGCAAGGATACTTTAACTTTTATGTTGATACAGGAGAAAAAATTACTGTAATCTATCATATCAATGGGCTAAAGGAGAAAATTTATAATACAAAAACTTATATAATCCAACACCAAATCATGTTAAAAATCTCTTAAAAACTAGGAATAAAGATACATTTTCTCAACTCAGTAAAGAACAGCTACCAAAAACCTATAGCTAGCATCATATTTAGTAGTGAAGAACTGTATAATCTTCCCCTAAAGTTGGGGAGAATGCAAGAGTGTTCTCTTTCACTATGTTATACAGGAAGTCCTAGCTAGTACAATAAGACAAGAAAATAAAATGAATACTTATGGGAAGGACAGTTGGGGAAAATGTAAGAATGTTTTCTCTCACCACATTATACAGGAAGCCCTAGCTAGTACAATAAGACAAGAAAATAAAATGAATATCTATGGGAAGGAAGAAATAAAACTTTATCCACTGATGACATAATTGTCTACAGAAAACTCCCAATGAATCAACAACCACAACAATAGCAAAAACTCCTAGAACTGATAGGTAAATAGAGGAAGGTCACAGAATGGAAGGTTAACATAAAAAAATTAGGTAGCATTCTTACATACCACTTTAATTACATACCAATTTCAATTAGAATATACAATTTTAAAATGTATTTACAATAGCACAAATAATCTAGGACTGAGGAATTCAGGATGCCTAAATGCTCAGATCTCTCCTGCTGAGGAGTAGGGTGGTTTTCTCTGTCAGTTCTGGAAGTGGTTAGATCCAAATCTAATGGATCAGATATAGGATTGCCTGTCTAAGAGACTATAGTACAGAAAGTGATGGGAACTTTCCTTTGAGAGGAAGAAATAAGTGTCTTGATAGAGGAAGCCTTGGCGCTCCCATGTCTCAGGAAAATTCAGAATTGTATTTATATAGTAAATTGTATTGTGATTGAATGCAATTTGAAAACGTGAACGTGGGACTGAGGAAAGACAAGATGGAGTAAATAAACCCATAAAATATCTCTGTTCGGCCAACAAGTGGCTAAGTGAATTTGAAAAGAAACCATTTTGGTTATATTAAAACAGTCATTTAAAAAAGACTTAAAAACTTGTGTTTTGAAAGCAGAAATAGTTCAATGATGCTAAATACAGAAATTTCATTATTAAGGAAAAGAATTCCTGCAAAACAGAAAGGGCTTAAACATTCTTATTGCATTCCAAGAAGACACCTGCGCCTTTATACACACTGAATGCTGCATCTTCATCCCAGATAAATCAGGGGACATAACTACAGTGCTGAACCAAATGAAAACTAGTTTCAATGCCATAAGTGATTCAAATGCAAGCAGTAAAGAAGTAGTTGGGAAGGTTTCAGATTGGTTCTCAACCCTTTTCTCTTGCATCCCACCAGGTGTTAAAGGTATTCTATCAGAAATAGAAGTTTCTCCTAACTATGTTAATAACAGAAGTCATAATATGTGTCTCTTTCAAACTGTGTATGGAATACACTGCCAGGATTTCTAAGCTTGTAACCACGTCTCTGACTCACAAAAATTATAAGTGCGAAGAAGCTGTATGCATGTTCAGGTTGAAACAGTAAAATATAAATAACTTTATGATGGCTATCATGGCTTTAACTGACAGTGGAGAAATGATAGAGAGACCCACTACTACTAATTCATGATTGTTTGGTTGCTTTGGGTTACAGCCCTGCACACAACCACATTCCTTAGAATTGTAAGACTGATCTGACCCTCCCTGAAACAGAATGAGTCACTGATCCCATTGTCGTAGTCACACAGTAGATTGTCATTCATTTCTATGATCAATAAAGTTAGAAATACAATTATATTAATTTTGTAACTGTAACCAGTATACTCTTTTGTTTTGTTTTACCCATTGGCTAATGATGTATCACAATGAATAATGTTTTATTTTGTAGGAAGCTCTGCTAACTCCTTTGTTTAAAGTTACTGATAAATGAAAGTTACAGGCTCCCGGTAACACATACCAAGAATATGCAAACAATGAATGTTACAATTGACAAAAAGCAATTATAACTGGAATCCTATAGAATACTTTGTAAGTCATGTAGTTTGATTTTAATCAATAGCTAAAGTCAGTGCTTATGGTTACAAATACAGACTGTAAAATCTGAGAAACTGAGCTGGCCTTGCTATCTATTCTGGCTTGTCTCCCTGCATTACGAATTCAAAAATAAAATTCTTTCTTCCAAGTTCCCTGCCTCTCAATTCTTATTGGCAGCATGACAGAGCAGTTGTGTGTCCCATGTCCCATTTCAAATTCAATAATATTTACCTATGTATCTATCCATTTGTATCTATCACAGTGATAATGTTATCTTGTGTATGGGGTTTTTATAATAAAGTTACCAAGAGCAAAGAAAAAAAATGAATTCAAAAAATTACAGAGTAGACTGGGGGACTGTAGTTCTACTTTAACTTCTACAAATGGGCTCAACTTCCAGTTATTGCTTTCCATAATTGTGAGTCAGAACCAAATCAGAATGTCATTACAGCTTGGGAACTTAATCATTTTCAATTGACTTATTCAGTAAATAAAAAAAAAGATAATTTCTTCTTTGTCTTTTTTTTCAACTATTTTTCCCAAAGAAATCAAATTACTATGTATATTATATATGTATATATGTATATTATGTATATATAATGATTTTCTGATGAAGTACAATGACTATAGCAGTAGGTTTTACTTCTTAACTCCTGATTAATGCAATTGAATAGGGTCAATATTGTCTGATAAGGTCAATAGAAAATCAGCTTGTTCCATCATAGTACATTTTCTGAAACATTTCTCTTGAACTTTTGCTCACTTACTAGAATTATCCCTTCTAAATGCATAGTTGAATTATTTTTTATTATCTTCTTTGTCTTTTTTTCTAGTGGTATTGTTTATTTGCATATTTCTGAAAACTCTATAGTTCATTTTCTTCAAACTGTTCATCCCAAAACAAGAAATAGTGCCCCAATCAAAGTGGGACTCGGTGTTTTAAGATTGTTTTTCATCACAGGAACCAAATATTCTTATTAAATATTATTTTTATTTTTCTTCATCAGTGTATCAGTCTTATTAAGTGTTCATTTATTCTCAGATTTGAAAGTAGCGGAGAGATATATAAAAGTCTATGGATTTAAGTCATCTGCATGGACAAATTAGGTTTCTTCTTTACCATAGTACATTTTGATTCAGGCCAATAAGAACGTCCTCTGATGCCTTCTTGCTTTAATTTGAGTCTATAACATACAGTAGGTTAGAGAAGTTGTATGGCATCTATATAACTTTTATGGTCAGCTCAGATAACTGTACCTGGTGGATGTTAGAAAAATTTACTTTTTGATCATCAATAACATTAAGTTGAGGGTTTATTACAGTATCTAAGAAATATTCTAGGACTACTTCATGCTTTATAATGGTACAGGTAAGGGATGAGGAGGTCTGAATACAGTTACTTATTTTTATAAGCTGTCAGCTTTGGCAGTTAATAAAATGTACCTTTTAAAATGTGAGTTCAATTTGGATTTTAAAGTGTATTTTCAATATATAACTATATATATTTTCAATAAAATTTGTTATAAGTAACACAATGACAAAAATCTTCAGCGAGATCACATACCAATTATTGGAGTCTGGTCAAGAAACTTTTCTTTTCTCAGCACCCCCACTCCTAAATATAAATTGGCATATGGATTAAAAATTGTGTTTGTTATCTATATGTCTGTCATTTACCTAATCTGTCTATAAATATGCTCTATCAGGCCTAGAGTTGAAGCTCTCAATAAAGGTAGCTATTCTTCATCTAACCTAAAGATAGGTGATTTATTGATGGAACAAAGAAGTTGCATAGAAAACAGATTTGCAGTTATCAAAGCCCTATTTTATTGAATATGTTAGCAAGCAAACCTTTTTAAAGCTCCTTTTTCGGCTCATATATTTCTTTACTCTTGTTTCTCTAATTATCTTCTTCATCATATGTCACGGTCAACATAATCTCTTTCTCTGAGATGATTTTTTTCTAACCATGCCGTTTTGAGCAATTGGTTTTTTTTCCTTGGTGTTAATTTGTGGTTTTTAAAAAAATCAGTTTGAGGCCAGGTGCAGTGGCTCATGCCTAAAATCCCAGTACTTTGGAAGGCCAAGGTGAGAGGATTGCCTGAGCCCATGGGTTTGAAGCCAGCCTGGGCAACTTGGCGAGACCGCATCTCTGCAATAAAATAAAAACAATAGTAGCTGCGCATAATGGCACATGTCTGTAGTTCCAGCTTCTTAGAAGGCTGAGAAGGAAGGATCGCCTGAGCCCAGCAGGCTGGGGCTGTGGTGGTCATGAGGATGCCACTGCCCTCCAGCCTGGGTGACAGAGTGAGACTCCGATTCAAAAAAACAAACAACAGAAAAAATCAGTTTGTCTTGAAGATTCTAAACTTTGATTTATTTGGACTCCTTATTCTAAAGAGGAAGATAATGACTATAGACTTTAATTCCTTTGTACTCCAATTTATTTGACTTTCACATGCAAGAGGACTTCATTTTTGTACTTGGGTTTTTCTGGAAGAAAATT
This sequence comes from Cephalopachus bancanus, assembly GCA_027257055.1. NCBI lineage: Eukaryota > Metazoa > Chordata > Mammalia > Primates > Tarsiidae > Cephalopachus > Cephalopachus bancanus. The sequence continues at coordinate 390,026 of JAPVLO010000072.1, forward strand.
TCAATGGAATAAATTTTATATTAAAAATCAGTTTTTACACATAGCACATTTAAAAAAAATCAGTTTATACACATAGGACTTTATAATGAAATCATCTTCCATCTATGCTAGGCAATTAACCACCTAAACAGTATGCATTTTCCTTTTTTATTCATTAATCAATTTCATTCATCTTTGTATTTCAGGGAAATGATATTAATTTACATCCACTGGGTTTTAGATAGTTTTCTTAGTGTTGAGAATAAAAAATAAATCAGACAAAGACATTGCCTTTATGAATGTATAGTAGATTAGAAAGATCCAATCATGTAATCAAGTAGAGAAGTTTGAGCTGAGTTTTGGAAGATAAACAGGTACTTACCTATCTGAGAAAGAAGAAAAATATTTCTCAAAGTAAAAGCAACAGAAGCAAAAACATTATGAAATGAAACATCTGATCACTCGTTTCGCGTCCCTGAAACCATACACAATGCCTACAATGCATAATACCTACTATGTTGAAAGTAATCGAGGTTTTCATGAATGAATGAAGGCAAAAATGATTGCCATAAAAACATATCAGAGTGCCAAAATTTTTGTTAAGACTTCAGTGAATTAAATAAATTGTCCATAACAATTAGAACCATATCAAGAGACATGACAATTTTTAATTTGAATATTGAAATTACCATTTGGTGAATTTACAGATGACCCTAGTCACTGCTGTTGGGATTGGTAACTGCTTCTCGTTTATTTCAGTCTCTTGGGAGGCATGATCTTTTTTTCCCCTCATCCCTCACTGTGATAGAGTTTCCACTCATGAATTAAAAGAATGGGTAAAGAAATGCTGATACAAAAATAGGGGAGATTTTTTATTTATAATCACCAAAATAGCAGTTAACCTCCAGAGTCTGTCTTTTATTTTTCTCCAGTGCATGTGTTCTTTCTACTATTACTCAGGTTGATGACTTGTGATGTCACCCTTTACTATCTCCCAAATATCCCATGTCCTTTACCATTGCCCACTTCATTTCTTCTCTTCTACAAATTTTGATGTGACTATAACTATTATAGCTACACGGTAAATATATCATATTACTTACTATATAGCTATATGTAACATAGATAAGGTCCATGACGCCCTTGTACACTGGGATTCCTGAGAGTGAAGACTTTACAGATCGGTCTCAGGCAGATTCTGCCCCACTGTTGGACTCCAACCCTGCTTCTCCCTCTCTTATTCTATTTTTTTAAATCTCAAAGCCCTTGCCACCCTCTTTGCATGCATAACATATTTTCTTTATGCTAATAAATATTCTTGGTAATAGGAGAAATTATTCTTGGAATACTGGCTAAGAATGTGAGCTCTTACTTCCTTTACCTTTGAGTGACCATGGGTAAGCTTTTTTGTTTAGAGAGTAGAAGCAGAGTATACCCTACTTTACTGGATAATTAGGAGGACTAAATGCAATCATGCATGGAGAGCTAGTGTGGTTGACCTTGTTCAATGTCTCATTACCAGTCAAAGCCTCCCTAACAGCTACCATATAGTTAGTTTCTTCTCTTCTTTGGAAGAAAATATGATGACTATAAGCATTTGTGACTTTTAATTATTGTTCTTAAATTATAACAATATTTTTGTATTTTTTCTAAGAAAGATGCATTTTCATAAATTGCAACTAACAGCCCTGAAGTGTTGTCTGTTTGTTTTGCTTACTTGTTTGTTTTATTTTGTTTTAACTCTAGGAGGAAAAAGTAGAAAGCAGATGGTTAAATTGTAATGGCTAAAATTTCATATTAATCATTGGGACTGTTATGTTTGAAGTGTGTTTTGATATGTTAAATTCCCTACACCTATGATTCTGGCAGTAGCTAAGGGAAGAGAAATGTTCTCCAAAATCTATTATTCAGGTTGTCTTGTTTTCAGTTTTTTATGAAGACAAAAGCCCAAAGCCACTAAAAATAAGTAATTCTGTCCTCAGTGGCAGAAACATGTTTTAGGTAAGATGATAATGGTGATGAGGTCAAGGAGGAAGGAGAGGCAAATGATATACATAGCTTGTTGTTTCTCTAATGTATTAAGAAAATGAATACTGTGAGTTCAATATAAAAGCAGACACCTCAAACCGCATAAATCTTTTCTGTACCTGGGACTATTACCTTTTTATTGGTACAGAAACATGTACCACTGTTATTCTGTTCCACTCAGTCCCTGAAACTACATTTGTGGGTTGAAGTTCCCAAAGAAAATACCATTTTATGATAAAATGTTCTTTCTTTGGCCACTAGACATCTCACCAATTTAGTTGCAGCCTGAGTACCTTAACTATAAATTCTGCTGAAAAAAATGTGACTATAACCACACTGGTAGAATTTATATTTAAAATATATACATATGATTTCTTGAGGACCTTGCAAACTATTAGAAAAAAAACTCCAACCCTTCTCTACTATCAGCTACACTACATGCAAAGAGATTGGACTATGTTGTAAAATTTAATCCTTCTTTTGCTAGTTTGGTGTTCTCCTCATTTCACTTGACCCCTGATTTTACTTATGTGTTTTAAAATTTGACCCAGGGAAAGTTGAAAATAGCACTGACACTTACCAGTGTTTTACCCACTTTTGTAGAGTCAGGGCTGTGTTTACAAGAAGATTTGAGTATGATTTATCCATTCCAGGGACCACCATTTACATAGATGATGTATGCTTTCTATTAAATTGTGCATAGTCCTGGCTTTGGAGTGTTTCTTAGGTCAAGAGCTGCCTTCCCTTTATTTATTTATTTATTTTTAAGAGACCCTCTACTTTGAGTTCTATTACTGGGAACAGAAAGTTTATAACTAGAGTAAGTTGCAGATTCCTGGATAAACCAGGATTAAATTGGAACCAAACAAAATCAGTTATTTGCATTTATTTGATCATTCATGTAACACCCAAACACTTATTAAGATTTACTGTGCTGTATGTATGAATCGATGGGGAAACAAAACAGACATACGTCCTGCTTTCCCAAACTCTACAGTTCACTTGTACAGTCTGATATTAATCAGCTATACTAACCTTTGTAATGACAAATTACATATTAGAATTGGAAAAAAAAGTGAGTTAAAAGTGTTTATCAGGCCAGGCTTGGTGGCTCAGCCTGTAATCCCGCGCCTTTGGGAGGCTGAGGTGAGTGGATTGCCTGAGTCCACGGGTTCCAGACCCGCCTGGGCAGCGAGACCTTATCTCTACAATAAATCAAAAAATCAGCCGGGCGTGGTAGCACATGCCTGTAATTCCGGCTACTCGGAAGGCTGAGGCGGAAGGATCGCCGGAGCCCAGCAGGCGAGGCTGCGGTGGCCGGGAACCGCCACTGCACTCCAGTCTGGGCGACAGAGTGAGACTCCAACTCAAGAAGAAAAAAAAAAAGTGTTTATCAGGAGTCTGATCTGGTCTTTAGGCATGATGAAGATCTTTCAAATAAATTTAAGAATTAAGCTGAGATATGAAGAGGAGCAGCCATTAATAAGTTCAGGAGGATGGCAGAGGAAATTGCATGTTTAGCATGGATAATTCAAGAAAGGCCAACCTGACAAAACAGTGGGCAAGGAAGAATGCATAAGCAGATCCGACTAGAGAATTCTAAAACATTAGATATATATGATTTTACAGGCCACAATAAGCATATTGATCATTGCTAGAAAGAGTAGAAGAGAGTCCCTAAGAGGTTTTAAAAAGAAATATCACCATATTTCCGGCAAGATGGTGAGAGGACAGGTCGGACAGAGAGGGTCTATGCAAAAGCAAGTGTCCACAGAGACTCTCTGCATGAGTGGGTGTGTGCCAGTGGGTGAGTGAAAGTCCATCTGAGGGAAGACTCCGGTTCATGCACTCAGGGCTCTCCTCCAGAGGTGACTGCAACCCCCCACCACCCTGAGATTGGAGCCATCAGCTTGCAGGATCATCTGCTGTTCTTGGGGCTCTCCTGAGAAAAGGCTGCCAAATACAGCTGATCTTCACCAACTGGTGCCTGGCCCACACCATCACCTCTGACAGCAGAGTGACTGAAAACCCAGATCCATGGAGAGAGCAGGTAGGGGAGAGCTAGAGAGGAGCCCCACCATCAGTGAGAAAACACTGGCCAGAGCCATTTTCTCCCTCCTGCGACCAGGCAAAGACCCGCATTACCCCACCCAGCTCCAGCGAGCCTCCAACCTGGGACCTAGAGGTTATCTCATGAAACTCAGAGAGACAAATGCCCCTCCCCCACACCGGAACAGGCACAGACACATCAGATCTGAGTGGGAGAACTGACAACAGTGGCAGTAAGCCAGGTGAGTCCAAATCCGATTGACGCTCCTCCCACAGTAGTCTGTGGGGCATCTGACCCATGCTGAGAGTAACGCTATCAGCCTGCCCTGAGATCAGAGGAGAGGGGTTGGAGACCAAGATCTAAAAGGAAGTTGAAGCCAGACTTGGTGGCTCAGTCTGTAATCCCGCACTTTGGGAGGCTGAGGTGAGTGGACTGCCTGAGCCTGTGTGTTCCAGACCCGCCTGGGCAACTTGGTGAGACCTCATCTCTACAATAAATCAAAAAATTAGCCAGGCGTGGTGGCGTGTGCCTGTAGTTCCAGCTACTTGTAAGGCTGAGGCGGAAGGATCACTGGAGCCCAGCAGGTTGAGGCTGTGGTGGCCGGGAGTGTGCCACTGCCCTCCAGTCTGGGCGACAGAGTGAGACTCCAACTCAAAAAAAAAAAAAAAAAAAGAAAAGAAAAGGAAGTTGAAATTACTGAAACTGCCTCAGAGAGAGTTTTGTTATTTTATGTTTGTTTGTTTATTTTGCTTGGTTTTGTTTGTTTGTTTTTTATTTTAGTTATATTTTTCTCTTCTCTCTGTTTTGGATTATATTTTCATACTTGCTTTGTTTCTGGTATTTTATTGCTTTTTATTAGACTTTACACTTTTGTTTGGATATTTTTGAGGGAGACTACATCAATAGGGGAGTTTTTGCTAGTTTGTGTGTTTGTATGATTGTCTGTATGTTTTTATCTTTTCTGTCTTTGTTTGTGTCTCTTCATTTGCTACTTGGGTATGCCTGTCTGTTTTCCCTCTTTTTCTTCTCTCTCTCCACCTTCCTCCCATTCTCCTTCTTCCCGTTTCCATTCTTTTTCTTTTTCTTACTTCATTTTGCTTTCAGGGGGCAAACCTATACTCCCACTGTATGGACAGATTATAAAGCAGTGGAAAGTGTGTTCAAGGGGGCCCACACACCTATCAGTGGATACTGGGATCTGCAGATAGTTTCTGAGTCAAGCTTTCCCCTCAACTAAATCTCAAAACTGCAAAAAGTAGAGCCTCTCACCCACAGTTCAGCTTCATATTTGAATAAAGTCAGAAGATCCACATAAGGAAGAATAGGAGATTGAGTAAACAGAAGTAAAAGCTACCCCCACACCATCACTGAACAACACAATTAAAGAAGAGGAAAAAGAGTGGGGAAGAAAATCTGCACAAATGAAGAAAAACCAAAAGAAGAATATGAGGTTTTACACAGATGCCTGAGAGGTCAGCCACTGAAAATACAGGCTTTGGAATGCAAACAATGAAGAAGTCCCAGAATGACTGGTCTCAAGCCACAAACCCAGATATCAAGACATTATTAGAGAGAATAAATAGAATTGAAGACAGACAAGAGGAAAGAATGAAGGAGTTGATAACTGAGATAACAGCAATGAATAATACAGTGAATGTGGTAAATAATAAACTGATAAGCATGGAAAGCAGAATCAACCAAGCAGAAAAAAGTATCTCAGAGCTTGAGGACACAAATATTCAAATATGGAATTAACCCAATCTGTTAAAAACATAGAAAAGAAGCTTAAAATGACAGAACAGAACCTTCAAGAGATGAGCAATTATTACAAGCGGCCAAACCTTAGAATAATTGGAATCCCTGAGGCAGATAGAGACAGAGACCACCCTGGAAAAGACATTCCATAAAATTTTCAAAGAAAACTTCCCTCATTTCATCGGTGATGTGATCATTCAAACACAGGAGATTCAGAGAAACTCCTGCAAGGCACACAAAAAAGACCAACTCCTAGACACATAGTCATTCACCTAAACAAAGTAGGCATAAAAGAAAAAAACCCTAAGGTAGCAAGAGAAAAAGGTCAGACTACCTACCAATGAAGACCAATTAGAATAGCAGCAGACTTATCTAAAGAAACACTTCAAACTAGGAGAGCTTGGAGCCTAATCTTCAAAGTTCTCAAAGATAAACAATTCAAACCAAGAATTACCTACCCAGTTAAGCTAAACTTCATCACTGTTGCAGAGTTAAAATGCTTCCCAGGCATTCAATCCCTAAGAACATACGCTGCCTCCAGACTAACTCTACAAGAAATACTTAAAAAAATAGTAAACACAGAAGAAAAGAAAAAAAGAATAACAATGCCCTTCCCGAGAATGCAAGAAAAAGACTAAACACACACATGATCAATCCAAAAATCAAAAGAAAGACAACAAATAAACAGCAGCAACAATAAAACTCTAAAAGAACCTCAGGGATAAACTCTCACATCTCAATAATTAGCCTGAATGTGAATGGATTAAACACACCACAGAAAAGACATGTAATGGCAAAATGGATAAAATAGCATGAGGCAACAATATACTGTCTCCAAGAGAATCATTTCACCAGAAAGGACACTCAAGGTTTCAAAGTAAGAGGATGAGAAACAAAGTTTAATGTAAAGAGAATGCAGGAGTTGTGATCTTAATATCAGACAAAATACCCTTTAGGCTATCAAAAATTTAAAAAGATACAGAAGGTCACTACATAATGATAAAAGATTCAATCCATTAACAAGAAATATTCATCCTAAGCAGATACGTGCCCAACATAGGAGCATCAATTTTCATAAAGCAGCTTCTAGGTAAACTTAAAAAAGATAATAACTCTAACATTATCATACCTGGGGACTTAAATACCACACTCATAACCCTAGACAGATCATTCAGACAAAAAAATTAACCAGGATATCTGGAACCTCAACATGACGCTTGATAAATTGGGCTTAAATGATACCTACAGAACAATCCTCCCAACAACCATGGAATGTATATTTTACTCATCAACACATGGAATATACTCTAAGATCGACCACAACCTCAGTCATAAATCAAGCATCAATAAATTCCATAACATTGAAATGCTGCCATGCATTTTCTCAGACCACAGTGGAATAAAAATAAATATCAATACCAACAAAGTTCCCCCCAAACAACAAAGACATTCACACTAAACACCATGATGCCAAACAACTCCTGGGTCAACATGGAAATCAAAACAAAGATTAAATGTTACCTGGAAACAAATGAAAATGAAGAAACATATTATCAAAACGTCTGGGATGCCATGCAAAGAGTACTAAGAGGGAAATTCACATCTCTATGAACACATATGAAGAAAATGGAAAGATCACAAGTTAACAGCCTAACAAATCACCTAAGGAAGCTGGAAAAGCAAAACCACCAAAACTCTAACTTCAGCAGAAGAATCCAGATCACCAAAGAAAAGACCAAATTTGGGACATAGAAGACAAAAAGATAATACAAAAAAATCAGTGAAACAAAAAGCTGCTTCTTTGAAAGAATAAACAAGATTGATGAACCCCTAGACAGACTAACGAAGAAAAAGAGAGGAAAAGCCCAAATAAATAATATAATCAGAAATGCAAAAGATCAAGTTACGACTGACCCCAAAGAAATACAAAAGATTATCAGAGACTACTATGTACATTTGTATGGAAATAAACTTGAAAACCTAAAGGAAATGAAGGACTTTCTGACATCACACAATCTCCCCAGGTTGAAACAAGAAGAAATCAAGACCCTAAATATACCAATCACAATCCGGGAAATTGAGTATGTCATAAGAAAACTACCTACAAAAAAAAAAAAACAAAAAACAAAAAACCTGGACCAGATGACTTTCCAACAGAATTCTACAGAACATGTAATGAGGAACTGATACCAATCCTACTGAAAGCATTCCAGGCAATTGAAAAAGATGGAACTCTCCCCAAATCATTTTATGAAGCTAACATCACATTGATATGCATACCAAGTAAACATCCAATAAAGAAAGAGAACTACAGGCCAATATCCTTGATGAACATAGATGCTAAAATTCTCAACAAGATCCTAGCAAACCGGATCGAAAAACACATCTCAAAAATTATCCACCATGACCAAGTAGGCTTCATTGCTGGGATGCAGTGCTGGTTCAACATTCATAAAACCAAAAACATAATTAAATACATCAACAGATGTAAAAACAAAAACTACATGATTATGTCATTAGACACGAATAAAGGTTTTGATAAAATACAGCACCTGTTCTTGATAAAAATCCTTGAATATCTATGCATAGATGGAATATACCTCAAAATAGTAAAAGCCTTCTAAAAGAAACTTACAGCCGGCATACTACTAAGCAGACAAAAATTGGAATCATTTCCCCTGAAAGCTGGAGCAAGACAAGGATGCCCATTGTCATCCCTCCTTTTCACCATAGTTTTGGAAGTCCTAACTAGAGCAATCCAACAAGAGAAGGAGAACAGGGGTATCCAAATAGGAAAAGAGAAAGTCAAGTTATTCCTCTTTACAGATGACATGATACTATACCTAGAAATCCCAAGTGATTTTGTCAAAAACCTTCCTGCACTGATAAAGGACTTTGGCAAAGTCTCGGGGTATAAAATCTATGTGCAAAAGACAGTTGGATTTCTATACACCAACAATAAACAAACAGAAAACCAAACAGAAAGCACAATCCCATTCATAATGGCCACACACAAAAAATGAAATATCTTGGCATCTTCCCAACCAGAGATATGAAAGAACTTTACAATGAGAACTACAAAACATTGCTCAAAGAAAACAAAGATGACAAAAACAAATGGAAAAATATTCCATGCTCATGGATTGGAAGAGTGAGCATTGTTAAGATGTCCATTCTACCCAAGGCAATCTACAGATTTAATGCAATACCCATTAAATTATCAGCAGCATTCTTATCAGATCTGGAAATGACAACACAGGAATTCATATGGAAACATAAATGACCATGAATAGCCAAAACAATCCTCAGGAAAAAACAAACAAACAAAAACAACAGCAACAACAACAACAACAACAAAAATAAAGCAGGAGGTATTACACTCCCAGACTTAAAACTTTATGATTAAGCTGCAATAATCAAAACAGCCTGATATTGGTACAAGAACAGGCATATAGACTAATGGAACAAGATAGAGATTCCAGAAGCAAAACCTCAATTTCTCAACAACTCATCTTCGACAAAGCCTCCACCATTAACCACTAGGGAGAGGAGAACCTATTCAGTAAATGGTGCTGTGAAAACTGGCTGACCACATGCAGAAGATTAAGACAAAGCCCCTACCTATCACCATACACAAAAGTCAACTCTAAATGGATCAAAGACCTAAACATAAAACCTCAAATTATAAGAACCCTAGAAAATGCAGGAGACACCCTAATGGAAATTGGAACTGGCAACCAATTCCTGATCAAAACCCCAAGTGTCCAAGCCATACGAGATAAGATAGACAAGTGGGACTTCATCAAAGTCACAAGCTTCTGCAAAGCCAAAGAAACCATCAACAGAGCAGGGAGACAGCCCACAGACTGGGAAAAAAGGTTTGCCAAATGTATGTCTAACAAAGGCCAAACATCTAGGATATATAAGGAACTCAAACATGCCAAAATGAAAAAAGCAAACAGCCCTATTACAAAGTGGGCAAAAGATATGAACAGACACTTCTCAAAAGAAGACATACAAGCAGCCAACAGATAAATGAAAAAATGCACAGCCTCGCTAGTCATCCAAGAAATGCAAATTCAAACCACACTGAGATACCACCTAACTCCAGTCAGAATGGCCATCATCAATAACAAAAAACAATAGATGCTGGAGAGGATGTGGGGAAAAGAGAACACTTCTACACTGTTGGTGGGAGTGTAAACTAATATAACCTTTGTGGAAAACAGTTTGGCGATTCCTAAACGATCTAAAAATCAACCTTCCATACGACCCTGTAGTCCCTCCACTGGGAATATACCCAAAGGAACTCAAATCACTCCATGAAAAAGATACTTGCACACGTATGTTTATTGCAGCATTGTTCACAACAGCAAGAACCTGGAAACAACTGTGTTGCCTATCAACAGGCCTGGATAAAAAAATGTGGTATATATACATGATGGAATATTACACAGCCATAAAGATTGACAAAATTATGAACTTCACAGCAACCTGGATGAACCTAGAATCTATAATACTGAATGATCCATCACAGAAACAAAGAACTGTGTATCACATGTTCTCATTCATTAAGTGGACCTTGAAAAGTTATCATAATACTATAAGAAAAGGATTGCCAATAGAAGGAATCTTCTGTGGGGTGGGGGCAGGAGTGGCAGTAGTGGGAACCTGCTGGGTAGGTGGGGTACACCCACCAACAAGGGTAATGAACATTTGTATACCTAACCCTGAATTGTACCCCACATCTTTAAAATAAAAAACTTAAATGTCAAAAAAAGAGAAATGTCACAACTATGTTTGCATATTTAAAAGATCACTCTACTTTCATTCTTGTGAATGAATTGAAGAGACTTAAAAATGAATTCTAGATAAAGTTAGGATGCTTCTGCAATAACTAAGCAATGAGACATGAACAAGAAAATATGGGGAAAAGCAATGGTCATGATCTAGCATGAATTCTAGATTTCTCTAGGTTTTAGAGAAAAATTCTCTTCCTCCCTCCTTTTGCCCTTCCCTCCTTCTCTCCATCTTTATTCTTCTTCTCCAGGACACGTATCTTATAAACTATTTTTCAAGCTTATATCGAATCCCTTTATCTGTAAGGTCTGCTCTCAAATTTGTTCACATAGTATTAACTATGCTTAAAATACGCTTAAAGTATAATCAGAAGTGGACATGTCTTGCAAGTTGGACCAAAAGTTTATCTTTCTGCAATATTTGTACTTCTGATACATAAGCATGAAGTGTCAGGGGTTGGCCAAAACTGAATGTTTTTGAACTTTATAGCCAATCTCTCTGTTTCCATGATATTCTGGAAGTTTTTTCAAAATAAGTTTGTGAAAATGTGTAAGTGTAAATGAATAATTTCTCATGGATATAGTTACCTAGTACTCCAATTGTCACACTAAAGATGAACTGTAATTTCCATTTTGTAGAAAACAGAAATTGCTTATGAGGACATTTAGCTGTTCAAATGTGTTTAACGAGTCTTTAATACTATCTGTTTAAGTTTTGTTGTTTTATTTCACTTTAATTGATTTTATTTTATATTTTTAATATTAAAACCTATCAAGATATAAAATTTTTTTCAGTGATATATAAAATTAAACACCTGAAAGAGATAACAGAAATCAAGTTTACTGAAAATACAACGTGGGATACTTTGAGTACCCAATACTATTTTAAGGTATGATTATCATTCGTACATAATGGTTAATATTCAATATACTAACTCTTATGTGTCCATAATTATCTTTATAACCTTGATCTTATATGTACTCCCCCAAACTGAAATTATTTAAGACCTCTTATTATTTAGTTTAATAGTTATAGCTTCAATTTCTGTGAATTTCAAAACTATTCTTGCTTTCTCACGGTATATTTGTGCCCATAAACATTGTTGTAAAATTAATATTTTTATTAATATTTACATTATGATTTCTAAGGTCATATGCTACAATGATCCTGGCAAAATGAACAATGATAAAATTAACTAAAGTGTGGGCAAACAAAGATGTCAGAAAATGTTATTTTATGATTCAAAGTTCTAAGTGTCTTTATACTTTTAAATGGGGATGAGTATGTGTACAATATATTCAGGATGATACTTTATTTTCATTTTTCAAGGATGTGTTGAGTTCTGTGGATTGTATATCGTGATAATAGTATAGCGATTTTTAGATATTATTTGCAGCATCTTTCCTGAATAAAATCTTGTTTGATATGATATTAAGAGGTGGCTTTGCATTGGCTTAAGCAGGTTTCGATACCCATAAACCTTGTTTTCTCATTGAACTTCTCATCAAGGTTTATCTCATTAAACTTTTGTGCAATCACTGTCTGTAGAGTAATGTTTTGAAAACAAAAATTTCTGGGAATATAACATTCTTTGGAGCTTGGCCATCTGACAAGTAAGTCCTCAGCTTTCTCTAAACTTCCAATGATAAAGACAAGAGCCTATTTGCATGCTATTAGTAAGACCCTATGGCTTTCATACACTACCACAAAATGCAGTGATCCACTGTTTTCCACCTACCACCCCCGATGGAGTACTCATTGCCAACCAGGTATTGAGTGATCCATTTACAATACAGCACCTTATTTCCTGCTTTCAGCATTCTCCTTATTTTTACTTCCCTGGATTGTCAATTGAATTTCACAAGTCATCCAATTCTATTTCTCGGACTACTATTTCCCTCATATTTCTCAAGTGGCTGAAACACTGCATCAGATACAGTACATTTGCTTCCACAGATATAATATCTCACTTTGCTGCTAGTGAAAATTTGAGGCATTGGACCACCATCTAATGCAGTGACAAACTGTGTTCCACCTACCACCACTGATTAAGTTTTTGTTGCCAGCCAGGTGATGAGTGATCCATCTACAATTAATCATCTCGTTGCTTGATTTCAGACTTCAGTACTAACTCTTCCTGGCTTTGGGAAGATGTAATCATGTAGTAAATATGTAGGTAGTGCCCATGGAATCAACAACTGTAGAAGGAAAAATAAGAAAATGGGTTTGTGTATAGGAAAAAGTTGAGTTTTCATAAAGTTTAACTACAACCTCGGCCAACTCTACAGGCAACTATAGAAAAAGCTGGCTCTTCACAGCTGTTTAAATTGGCTTGAAATATTCAGGTCTTTAAACTATATCACAATCAGCCATTAGATATGAGATGCTCACAGAAAGAGAACATGTGTGAGCTGTTTATTTGCAGCTAAAATAATTTTCTTGAATAGCTGATACATGGAGTCTGTTGCTATGACATGTTCTTTTGTGAAGGAGTGTCAGAGTGTCACATAACCATGCCCACCACCGTGGATTCAGCCATAGCTAAGCCTGTCCATGGACAATATATTATATAGACTCAAATTCTAAAATATCTTATGCCAGGTCAAATGACACCATAGTAATAGCCACTCAGAAAGTCAACTATTTTACAATAGCAAAGTTTTACTTTTCAGATTACAGCATATCCATCATGGGTCACTGGGGGGCTTCACTTACTCTATTTTCTCAAAATATTTGGCTAACTGCCACCATCATGAATGTTGTTGGTTACCAAACCAGGGGAAAGGGAATTCTGAAGGTTCTCAAACCTGAAGCCAAATTCTCTGGCCAGGAATTTCAAAATGCCACTTTTATTCACCATTATTAGTCAGGTCATCTCGCACACAGCCAGAAAGTAAAATCCTACTGTGTGTTCAGAAGAAAAGAACTGATAGTTCTGAGAGAAACCTAATGACTGCCACAGAAATCTCCGTCATCTAATCTCCACCCAGGCCTCTAACTTCATTACTTCTAAGTACATTAAATTCATGTTTGCAAACTTTATAAACTTCTGCCATCTTGACATTTTCTGAACTTTGCATTCGTTCTCATTCCAAAATATATTTACTTGTGCTCTTTTCCTTGATTTTGCCGAGAAATGGATTTTGAATGAGTAAAAAAGATTACATTTTTATAAACCATAGTTCTTTCTTTTCTCCATTAGTGCTGTCAATTTTAGCTCTCAGGTGAGTAAATGTATGTCAAAATATGATCTCAGTCAAGCAATAATATATGCCTTTCTTTTTCCTAAAACTCCATTTTTTTCTGCTCAGAGTATACACATCCTATATGGCCTGTGTCCAACTTACTTTTTTTTTTCCTCCCGAGCACCATTTAATAGTTCCACCTTTTAACTCAAAGCAATTATTTTGTATACCATTCATTAGGGAATTATTAGATACTAAGCAAATAGGAGAAATCTTAGAATGTTCTCATGTATTTCAATTTACACTTGTTTCATTTGAGGTTTTAGAGGTGTGAATTATTTTATAATTGCCTCTTCTGCTAATTCAGTGAAAAAAAAGCAGATGAGCCTGTTGCATGAAATACAACACTGGAAGAAGCCAAGATTTTCTAAGTTCTTGTCCAGGCTCAGTCTTAATTAATCTTCTTTGATAATATTATCTAACTGCAATTCCCTCATCTAGAAAATAAGACTGTTTCACAAGAAAATCTCTAAGGAATTGCCCACAATTAAAGTGAAGTTATTCAGAAAGTAGATTGTCCATTATCTGAGAACAGATATTTCTAAATAGAACAATAACTCCCTTTCCAAATATTGTGATTGTTTCAATTTCATTCCACTAAAGTCTTAAAAAATTACCACTCTGTGCCCTGGTATGATAGGTTTGTAAGAAAAGGGGGCAGGTATAATGTCTAATGCACAAATTAGACAATAAAAAAACAATGTGTTCTAATACTTAGAAATAAATAATCTTTTTAATTACTATGGAATAGAAGCTTACCAGGAATGTCTAGATACTGAACTTAGATACTGTACTGGAAAAAGGAGCATGGAAACTGTAAGTCTCAAAAAGCTCTAGCCATTAAGATAAATTTTAGTTGTACTAGGCTGCAAGTTCATTATGACATTTAAATTGCATACATATCACACACAAATGAATGCACATACATAGTAGCACTGTCAGCGCCTTGTTCATCATGAATTCACTACATTTCGCTTCAGTAAATAAACCTTATGACTCAGTAAATTCTCATCAGTCACTAAAGAGATAATACTTATATCTGGTTGGACGTTAATGTCAAGAATGGATGTGGGATTTTAACACAGGTTCCCTGTGTTTCTTTTGAGAATATCAAATGATTTTTCTTCTTTATTTTGTTAATATGCTTCCTTGATTGATTTCTTAGTGGTAATTAATCTTAATTACTGCAATAATTACAACTTATTTGTGCTTAACTATCTTTTATTTGTATCTCTGAATTGGGTTTATTAATGTTTCATTAAATAATATTTCATCTATATGAAAAACTTTGGTCCTTTTTTTGTTTCGGAGTATTCTTTTCATATTTTAGTATCAAGGTTATGGCAGCATCATGAAATAAATTTAACATGGTCAACTTTTCTGACAGAGTTTGTTTAATATTAAATTTACTTCTTCCTTAAATGTCTGAAAATATTTATTATTGACAGCATCCTGGACTGAATTAATATTTGTTTGGGACAGAATGTTTAAAATTTAAAGTTTTTAACACATATGACTTTTTAGATATTTTGTTAGTTAAGTTAGATCTAAGTAAAATTATACAGAAATTTGTATACTTGTTTACATTTTCAAATTGTTGGCATGAAATTATTTTTCAACGATATTTGAATATGTGTAAGATTTATAGTGATGTATCTTTTACATTCTGGATATTGATATTGTTTTTCTTTTGGTTGATATTGCCAAGATACATACAAATGACTGTCCTTTAAATTAAATTTTAATCTGGTTATTTGTTTCCTTGCACATTTGTTTTCAATTTTATATAGTTTTGCTCTTAGTTATGTCCTTCCAATTTAGTATTTTTAGTATAGAGCTTTGTTATTAAAAATGACAATTTCAATTGTTAAATTTCAGCCTTTGTTTTTTTCTCCCTTCTGTCACAGTTATTTATGGAACTATATTTCCTCATAAGAAGAGCATTTCATTTCATCCCACAGATTTTAAAATATAATGTTTTAATTGATATTGAGCTACAAATATATTCTAATATTTACTTCATATCTTCATTAATAAGAAAATTATAAAATAGATGCTCACATTTTTAAAAAGGAGATTTTTCCCAAGTTAATTTTGTTACTTATTTCAAGCTTAAATATACTGTATTCACAAAAACATATTCTAAATTATTTCAGTCATTTAAAATGCATTCAAGTTTGTTTTATGACCCAGCATATGACAATATTGAAAAATATTATATTCAGTATAATTTTAAAAATAAAAGTGTATTCTTAGCTGCATATCTTATTGCTGTTACAAAATACCTTAGCCCAAGTAATTTGTAAACAACATAAATTTATGGCTCACAGTTCTGGAGGGTGAGAAGTCAAAGGTCAAGCTGCCAAAGATTCAGCACCTGGTAAGGGATTCACCTCTGCTTCCTAGATGATGTCATCTTGCTTCATCCTCACATAGTGGAAGGGCAAACAAGCAACCTCAGAATCTTTTACAAGAGCACTAAATCCACCCATGTGGGCAACACTGTCATGACTAATCACTTCCACAGAGGTTCTGCTGCCTAATGCTATCACTGAATATTAGGCTTCAGCCTATGAACTTTGGGAGGCAAAAACATTTAGACCATAGCATGTTTTAATTGACATCTAATAACTGAACATATGTATGAGTTACAAAATGACTATTTGAAACATAATATATAGTGATCAGATCAAGATCATTATTATACCCATCAATACTCCCCTTCTAGTTATTTAAAACTATATTACATATTATTGATAACTAAAGCCATTCAGCAGTGGTATAGAACACCAGAATTTATTCCACCTATCTAACTGTAATTTTGTATCCTTTTACAAATTTCTTCCTACCACTTCTCATTTCCCCCAAACCATTCAAGCCTCTAGTATCCTTTGTTCTACTTTCACTTCATTTTTTCCCTTTATTTTAAAGATGTGGGGTGCTGTGGGAAGCTTTCATCATGTTATAAAAAACATGTATTATGCAATAAACAACATGGCCACTGGCTGGTAGAATAACCTATCAGAAACAACCACGTAGACGCAGTATGTTGGCTGCCAGGCAGCATATATAGGCAAACAACTGTGCCAGAGGGGAGAGCCATTTTGTCTTTGTAAAGAGCACATTAAGACCTGGAGTAAACTTGTCTGCAGAAGAACAGTGTCGGTGTCGTCTTTCTTCGGCTCGCGACAACTGGTGGCCCGTACGGGACCCTTTTCTCCTTTTGTGCCGTACGGCGTTCAGAACTGCGACAACCAGGGTGGTCGACCGGTAAGTGAAGTCACAAGGTCCCTCAGTGTAAAAGGAAAAAGGCCCGGGGTTAAAAAGGTCCTCGGTAAAGAGGCGATTTGCACAGGTCCTCGGTAAAGAGGCGATTTAAGGTCCTCGGTAAAAAGGGAAAAAGGGCCTCAGTAAGGAGGCGATTTGTTTTAAGGTCCTCGGTAGCGAGGCGATTTGTTACAGTCTCTGGCATAGGAATTTCTCTGCCATGGGCACTACTTCCTCTCACCCACTTTTTCAAGCTTTAAAGTCCCTCTTGAAAACGAAAGGTTTGAAAGTAAGGGACAAGACCTTGACAGACTTTATTCAGCAGATAGATGAGATTTCACCGTGGTTTGCCGTGTCTGGCAATCTCACCATAGGTAGCTGGGACAAAGTTGGACGGGACGTTGATCGTGCCCGAGAGAGAGGGGATTTGGTTGGAGGAGTACAGCCTCTCTGGAGGCTGGTCCGGGCCTGTCTGGAGGATCAGAAATGCAATCAAACCGTGGAACAGGGACAGGCAGCTTTGGATTCGATAAAAGAGGAACGCTCCGACTGTTCCGCCTCACAGGCTCCTGACTCTGAGTCAGAGGAGGAACTGGAACAGATAATGACGCAGGCAGAAAAACTGACCTTGGGTGATTGCGGCTGCCATCTTGCGGAGAGTAAAGGCCAACCCCTCCGGGTCTTGGGGCCCTTCCTCCATATGCCCCTTCAGCGCCGCCTGGTGGCAGCGGTGGAACAACATTTAATGACGCAGTCTGGTTAGCAGTCCGCGATTCTGGCATATCCCAAACCTTCCCGGTCTTTGTGAATGGGCAGGGGCAGAGGTATCATGAGCCTTTGGACTTTAAAACGTAAAAAATCTCGCCGAAGCTGTACGCACGTACGGCCTTGGAGCTGCTTTCTCATTAGCCATTTTGGAGTCCCTGGATAGGACAGCCATGACCCCTTCGGATTGGCAACGACTAGTAAAGGCATGTATGAACCCTGGGCAATACTTAGACTGGAAGGCTTACTATATTGAATTAGCTAATGAGCAGGCCGCTAGAAATGCTGCTGCTGGCCAACCTGCCTGGGATGCGGACATGCTGTTGGGACAAGGCCGTTTCAATGGTCAACAGACAGGATATCCACCCCCCATTTATGATCAGATTAATAAAATAGCTATGAGGGCATGGAAATCCCTCCCTAACAGGGGAGAAGTGACAGGAAACCTGACCAAAATTACACAAGGTTCCACGGAACCTTTCTCTGATTTCGTTGCCCGTATGATGCAAGCCGTGGGCCGCATTTTCGGAGACCCCGATGATGCCATGCCTTTGGTGAAACAGCTCATCTTTGAGCAGTGCACCAAAGAATGTCGGGGGGCTATCACTCCATATAAGAACAAAGGATTGGAGGTCTGGATGAAGGTGTGCAGGGACATTGGGGGACCCCTGTCTAATACTAGTAAACCTAATCCCCCTCAGCCTTGGTGGGCACCGTTTTGCCGCAGTGCTCGCTCCGCGGACTTACACCCTTGGACCGGATGCCAGGCTAGAAAAGCAGGATGGGTCAAGTGGCCTTATTTTACCTTTTCCCCATACATTGCTACAGCCCCTAATATGTCATGGCCTGGGTTCAATTTTATATACCAGAACCCCATTATGAGTGCCCCATCTAACCCTTTCGAGTTGTGGCTATTAGGCGGCACTAGAGGTAACGACTTTGTACAGACCCTGCCGGGATTTCGGCATCACGGCTGCTGTTATCGCAGCGATAGCTATCGCCACCGCGGCCGCTACCGCAACCGCTGTGTCCCTTGCGACCACTGTTCAGACAGCAACCACCTTAAATACGTTGGCACATTCTACTGCGGTCGCATTAAGTACACAATCTAATGTGAATAATCACTAGCGGGGCGGTATCATGATCTTGAATCAACGTATGGATTTACTCCAGGAGCAAATAGACATCATGATACAAATAGCGCGCTTGGGGTGTGAGGTTCATACACCAGCCCTATGTATTACTAGTATCCCATATCACAACTATACAGCTGCTGCTAATTTGTCTTAAGAGCTTTCTAAGTATCTTGTAGGTAATTGGACTCAAGAATTTGACAATCTGACGGAAACGCTGCGGCGCGAGATTATTACAGTGATTTCTACCAGAGTGGATCCTGTCGTGGCACAAACTCTAGCATCCTGGATTGCGCGAGCCGCCCATCATTTGAAGGAGTGGGCGGGCATGGGATGTTTTGGCGTTCTCCTCATTGGATTGGCAGTTGTTTGCCTATATTGTTTGTGCACTTTACGCCGTAGGCGAAACACTGATATGGCCCTGCTCGTGCAGGCAATTTTGGCCTTGGAGGAAGGGCACTCTCCCCATGTCTGGCTTGCAGCCGTGAAGAATCAACAGTGACAGGATTCCAGCCGTTGACTGCACTTGGAGCCCCGATGGGTAAACTCCATGGAGGTTATCCCCAGCTGCATACGGGTTGATGCCGCAACCACCCGTCCCCTGCAAAAGGCATCGGGCCGGTGCACAGTTGCTGGGTTGTACTTCGGCGATCCAGGGACTGGGGTACATAGCCCAAGGAAAAAATGGGGGCTGTGGGCTCTAGCCTCTCCTGTCATATAAACAAAAAGGGGGAGATGTGGGAAGCTTTCATCATGTTATAAAAAACATGTATTATGCAATAAACAACATGGCCGCTGGCTGGTAGAATAACCTATCAGAAACAACCACGTAGCCGCAGTACGTTGGCTGCCAGGCAGCATATATAGGCAAACAACTGCGCCAGAGGGGAGAGCCATTTTGTCTTTGTAAAGAGCACATTAAGACCTGGAGTAAACTTGTCTGCAGAAGAACAGTGTCGGTGTCGTCTTTCTTCGGCTCGCGACAGGGTGCAATTCAGGGTTAGGTATAAAAATGTTCATTATGCAGGTACCCTTGTTGATGAGGTGTGCCCCTCCATACCCTAGCAGTTTCCCTCAACTGCCAGTCCCACCCTCAACTCCCCTGGCAGTTTTCCACTACTGCCAATCCCTTTCTTATAGTGTTATGATAATTATTCACAGTCCGCTTATGAATGAGAACATACTGGACTCTGTTCTTAGTTTCTGTGATAGATCACTGAGTATGATATACTCTAAATCCATCCAAGTTGCTGTGAAGTTCATATGTTTGTCCTTCTTTAGGACTGAGTAATATTCCATTGTGTTCATATACCACATTTTTTTAACCCAGTCCAGCTTTGATGAACAGCATGGTTGGTTCCATGTTTTTGCTATTGTGAACAGAACAGCAACAAACATGCATGTGCAGGTATATTTTTGGTAGAATGATTTGAGTTC
The DNA here is from genome assembly GCA_027257055.1 of Cephalopachus bancanus. Taxonomy (NCBI): domain Eukaryota; kingdom Metazoa; phylum Chordata; class Mammalia; order Primates; family Tarsiidae; genus Cephalopachus; species Cephalopachus bancanus. The sequence goes on from JAPVLO010000072.1 coordinate 410,485, forward strand.
CTCCGGGTATATACCCAATAGGGGGATTGCCGGGTCATATGGAAGGTCAATTTCTAGTTCTTTCAGAAATCGACACACTGTCTTCCAAAGAGGTTGCACTAGTTTACATTCCCACCACCAGTGTAGAAGCGTTCCTTTTTCTCCACATCCTCACCAGCATATGTTGTTGCTTGTTTTATTAATGATAGCCATTCTTACTGGCATCTTAATGTGGTTTTGTTTTGCATTTCCTTGATGACTAGTGAGGCTGAGCACTTTTTCATGTGTCTGTTGGCTACCCATATATTTTCTTTTGAGAAGGGTCTATTCATACCTTTTGCTTACTTTTTAATGGGGCTGTTTGTTTTTTTTCTTTTGGCACATTTGAGTTCCTTGTAGATCCTTGATGTTAGACCTTTGTCAGGTATACAGTCAGCAAATATTTTTTCCCATTCTGTGGGCTATTTCAGCCATTATAATAGGTGTATAAAAATATCTCATTGTTATTTTAATTTGCAACTCTCTACAGTAAATTTTAGTGTAATCATATTTAATGTAATTACTGAGAGATTTCAATTTTAAATGGTCATATTCATATTTGTTTTTGTGTTTAATCTGAATGTGTTTCATCTTTCGTTTTTTGTCTTTATTATAATAAATAAAGTATTATTATTGTTCCATATCCATCTCCCTCTAGTTTATTAATGATAAATTATTTTAATTTTCTTTAAGTGATTATCTTAAATATTAAAATATGCATTTTTCTAATTCAAATCTATTATAAACTGGAGCTTATAACATGATCCAAACAAAGCAACAATTATAGAATCCTTCTACTATGGTGTTCATTACTGTCGCACATTTTGAGTTTTGACAGGTTTTATCCATTGTTATTTATTCTTTACAGTGTACCCAGGATTCATTCTCATTCTCTCTCTCTCTCTCTCTCTCTCTCTCTCTCTCTCTCTCTCTCTCTGTATATCTATTTTTATTTCTCTTTTGTTGATCTGTTAATATACTATTATTTCACAATCATATTTGAAAATTGTTTTCTCTGGGTACAGAATTCAGTTTGGCACATGTTAATTTACAACTCGAAAATGGCATCCCATCGTTATTGTCTTCACCTTTCTTCCTTTGTGTTGAAAAATTAGCCTTAGGTAATGCATCCCTCCCTCATTAGTGACTGTTTTTTAATTGGAATATCATATACATTCGGATAATTCTGCATTTATAATGGACGTGTGTATCCTAAGCTCCTTTTAAAAACTCCTCCTTTTTATCTTTTTGTGCTTCAGTTTGGTAATTTTCCAGTAACATTATTTCAAGTTCACTGACTTTCTCTGGTTCCTACCAGCTGTGAAACTTCACCAAATTTTTAAAATAGACTTTTTAGGTAGAGCAGTTTTAGTTTTACACCAAAGTTGAAGGAAAAGTACAGAAGATTATTATGCAGCCCTCTTCCCCCTCATGCATGACCTTCCCCACTGTCAAAACAAAACTATTAAAATTTTTTTCTTATTTTTAAACTATTTTTCTTAATCTCTAGAATTCAAATCTTTTCTTTCCAGTTTTTTTTCATGAATTATCTGGATGAATATTAAAAAAATTATGTTATTAGTCATATGATTAAACATACTTATTTTAAGAGTCTATCCAATAGTTTCAATATCTGCATCAACTTTTGGTGTGTTTCTATTGTATTCCTTCCCTGATTATTTGTCATTTTTCTTGTTTCATGGTAAGCCTAGCGATTTGTAATTGAATGGTAGATTTTTTTTAAAAAAATTAAAATTTAAACCAATAATTTGGTTCTCTTAATGATGCTTTGTTTTTTTCCAAACATATGTATTATATTTCTAGAAGCTAGAAATGGTAAGCAGGTTATCTAATATAGTCAGGAATAGAGCTTGTTTAAAGTTTTTAACTTTTACAAAGGTTTTAGTCTTTGAGAGATCAGGTCTAGTCCAGGTTTCTTCTTATTGAAAACCAGGTATGTTTACCAATTTGCCTCTTCTACAATGTCCTGCAACTCCCTTCCTTCACCAAACCTGTTAGATTGCTGAGTCTGTATTCAGTTCCTTGGCCTCTTGATTATGTATTATGCTCTATCACTTCCTAGCTGCTAATTTTTAATTGGCGGGTGCCTCAAAGAGAAAAGTAACAGAATGCCAGGAACATCTATCTGATTGCCCCCTTTTGGTTGTAATTTTGAATACTTAAATTCTAGTAAACTTGAATTTTACATATGTCAACAAATATGTTTTAAAAGATTGAAACAAAAAGAAATCGAGACCCTAAATAGACCAATAAGAATCAGGGAAATTGACTACATCATAAGAAAACAACCTAGGAGGGAAAAAAAAAAACCCTGGGCCAGATGGCTTTCCAGCAGGGTTCTACAAAACATACAAGGAGGAACTGATACCAATCCTACTAAAAGTATTCCAGACAATTGAGAAAGATGAACCTCTCCCAAATCATTTTATGAAGCTAATGGCACATTGATACCCAAGCCAGGTAAAGATCCAACAAAGAAAGAGAACTACAGGCCAATATCTTTGATGAACATAGATGCTAAAATTCTCAACAAGATCCTAGCAAACTGGATTCAGCAACACATATCAAAAATCATCCACCACGACCAAGTAAGCTTCATCCCTGGGTTGTAAGGCTGGTTCAACATTCATAAGATCATAAACATAATTAAATACATCAACAGTCATTAGATGCAGAAAAAGCTTTTGATAAAATCCAACACTCCTTCTTGATAAAAACCCTCAAACATCTAGAAGGAACATACCTCAAAATAGAAGCATAGAAGGAACATACCTCAAAATAGTAAGCGCCATCTACGAGAAACCCACAGCTAGCATACTGCTAAACAGACTGAAGTTGGAACCATTTCCTCTGAAAACTGGAACAGGGATAACTTGATATCCTCTTTCCTATTTGGATACCCTGATCACCTTCTCTTCTCTGATTGCTCTAGCAAATCTGGGAGTGTGGTACTAACAGGAGGTACCACACTCCCAGACTTTAAACTTTTTTATAAAGCTACAATAATCAAAATAACCTGGTATTGGTACAAGAACAGGTATATAGACCAAGGGAATAGAATTGAGATTCCAGAAGAAAAACCTCAATTTCTCAACCAACTCTACTTCGACAAAACCTCCACCACCAACCACTGGGGAGAGAATACCCATGCTCACCCCTCCTGTTCAACATAGTTTTGGAAGTTCTAGCTAGAGCAATCAGAGAAGAGAAGGTGATCAGGGTATCCAAATAGGAAAGAGGAAATCAAGTTATCCCTCTTTGCAGATGACATAATTCTATACCTCGAAAACCCAAGAGAATCTGTCAAAAACCTCCTTGCACTGATAAAGGACTTTGACAAAGTTTCAGGGGATAAAATGAATGTGCAAAAGACAATCTCATTTCTATATACCAATAATAAACAAACAGAAACCCAAACAAAAAGCACAATTTCATTACAATAGCCATACAAAAAAATGAAATACCTTGGCATCTTCCTAACTAGAGACATGAAAGACCTTTACAATGAAAACTACAAAACACTGCTTAAAGAAATCAAAGATGACACAAACAAGTGGAAAAATATTCCGTGCTCATGGATTGGTAGAATCAACATTGTTAAGATGTCAATTCTACCTAAGACAAACTACAGATTTAACACAATACCCATCAAATTACCGGCAACATTCTTCTCAGACCTAGAAACAACAATATAGGAATTCATATGGAAACGCAAATGACTACGAGTAGCCACAACAATCCTCAGCAAAAACAACAAACAACAACAACAAAAAAACACACACAAAAAACAAAGCAGGAGGTACCATACTCCTAGACTTTAAACTTTTTTATAAAGCTACGATAATCAAAACAGCCTGGTATTGGTACAAGAACAAGTATATAGACCAATGGAATAGAATTGAGATTCCAGAAGCAAAACCTCAATTTCTCAACCAAGTCATCTTCAACAAAGCCTCCACCACCAACCACTGGGGAGAGGAGAACCTGTTCAGTAATTGGTGCTGTGAAAACTGACCAAACTCAGAAGATTGAAAGAGGACCCCTGCCTAACCCCATACATAAAAATCAACTCTAAATGGATCAGACCTAAACATAAAACGTCAAACTATAAGGACCTTAGAAAATGCAGGAGACACCATTATGGAAATTAGAACTAGCAACCAATTCCCAATCAAAACCTCAAGTGCCCATGCCATATGAGATAAGATAGACAAATGGAACCTCACCCAACTGACAAGCTTCTGCAAAGCCAAAGAAACCATCAAGAGAACAGGGTGACAGCCCACAGACTGGGAAAAAATACTTGCTAACTCTGTGTCTGACAAAGGCCTAACATCTAAGATCTACTAGAAACTCAAACGTGCTGAAAAGAAGAAAAACAAACAGTCCCATTGCAAAATGAGCAAAAAGCTGGGCTCATTGGCTCAGTTTGTAATCCCGTGCCTTGGGAGGCCGAGGTGAGTGAATTGCCTGAGCCCTCGTGTTCAAGACCTGCCTGGGGAACTTGGCGAGACCTCATCTGTACAGTAAAAAAATAAAAAATAAAAATTAGCCAGGCATGGTAGTGCGTGACTGTAGTTCCAGTTACTTGGAAGGCTGAGGCGGAAGGATCGCCAGAGCCCAGCAGGTTGAGGCTGCGGTGGCCGGGAGCGTGCCACTGCACTCCAGTCTGGGCAACAGAGTAAGACTCCAACTCAAAAATAGTCCCCAAAACCAAAACAAACAAAAAAACAAAGTGGGCAAAAGAAGACATATGAGCAGTCAACAGATACATGAAAAAAATATTCAGCCTCACTAGTCATCAAAGAAATACAAATTAAAACTACACTGAGATATCACCTAAGTCCAGTCAGAATGGCCCTCAGAAATAACTCAAAACATAACAGATGCTGGAGAGGATGTGGAAAAGGGAACACCTCCACACTGTTGGTGGGAGTGTACACCAGTACAGCCTCTGTGGAAAACAGTGTGGCAATTTCAAAAAGTTCTAAAAATGGACATTTCATATGACCCTGCAATCTCCCTACTGGGAATATACACGGAAAAACTCAAATCACTCTACAAAAAAGATACCTGCACAAGTATGTTTATCACAGCATTGTTCACAATAACAAGAACATAGAATCAAGGGTGCTGCCCATCAAAAGAGGACTGGATTAAAAAAATGTGATACATGTATACAATGTAATGTTACGCAGCCATAAAAGGGAACAAAATCATGAACTTCGCGGCAACCTGGATGGACTTAGAGTCTATAATACTGAGTGATCTTTCACAGAAACAAAGAACTGAGTATCTCGTGTTCTCATTCATAAGTGAACCTTGAACAACTATTGTAATACTGTAAGAAATGGATTGAGAGTAGAGGGATACTGTGGGGAGGTGGGATTGGCAAGAGTGGGAATCTAACTGGAGAAGAGGGGGGCGCACCTTATCAACAATGGTACCTGCATAATGAATATTTGTATACCTAACCCCGAACTGTACCCCACAATTTTAAAATAAAAAAGTTAAAGATTGAAAAAAAATACATCATGTTCGAAATGAATAGAAATTAATAGAAATGAATGGAAAATAAATAAGCTAGTCTGAGATAATGAAAATATAAAGTTCAAAACGTCACTATCATTTCATGCTTTTAAGTGGCATAAAATACAGCTTAAAATAAAATATGAAACAATAATAGATTAAAAATTAAATCAAATAGAAATATTGCAGCACACATACACACACAAAAATGAAATTGTCAGTAGACAGACAATATTAATATGCAATAATAAACTGGCTGAAACCACTGATCTAGTGGGCTGTGTGTCTTTAAGGAGGCTGAAAGAGACAAGACTTTGCACCTGGGAAGTAATTAAGACTTAAGCACTGCATGGATCAAGAAAAGCTACAACAGCTGATTACTTACTTAAAACTGCCTATGTGCTGTGGCAAGGGGAAAAACAAAAACAAAAGAGAAACCCATATACCCTTGCTCATATGACTGTGACCAAGTCAAATTTTTCAGTGGAACCATTATAAAACCATGTAGAATGCTGAGGACTTGAGATGGGGAAGAAATGTAACAAACATTTGGCACAAAGAAGTGAGCCAGATATAGGGAAGAAAAAATTTATACAACTATTCAAAATAGGTTTGAAAACAGAAATTTGGTAAGGAAGAGAATACATAAATTGAAGTGGAAATTAAGTTCTTCAGAAAAAGATTCATGCAATCAGTGAGACAAAAAGTGATTTTAAAAGAAATAGGGTCACAATCTCAAAGAAATTAAGATATAGAATTCATTAAACAAAGAATAAAATATAAAGTAAAACAGTCATGTAGTAATCAAGAATTGAAAGACTTGATCAACAACCACTTAGAAATTCTGGAAATGAAATATAGAATCATTTACATAGAACATTCAAAACCTGGAAGAATAGTTTGCTGAAGGGACACACATTTACTGATGTGTTCTAATATGTTAGAAGAATTTTAATGAGTGATAAAGATTCAATAAATATTTTCTTCCCTGAAAAAATATATATTTATTAAATAGTATTTAGTTAATATTTGCATTCATAAATGAAATATTTATAATTTAATTATAAAATAAAGAGAATGGAGGAAAATCTTAGCAGAAAATGTACTCTTCTAGGACCTGTCTTCCAGTATTCTAGAGAACATCTTGTCCTGAGGGAAAATTTAGAAGAAGGAGATTAGTGGGATAAACCACAGCCTTCATCTTGATGCTATGACCTCTCTCCTTCAGCATCGATTTCAAATTCTTTCTGCCTTCAACTGTTACCACTGCTGGCTTTGGTGGTTTACCCCATGATGTGATCCAAACTCTCATCTTTCATTCTTGAGGAATCTGAGCTCCTGAAAAACATACTCTTCCCAGGGCTAAGAACATTACAGTTATTTATTTATTAACTTTGGATAAGGAAAAACTGAGAAATATCCAAGCACTTTACGTGGCTGGAATATATACCTCTTCCTGCTCATATTGTATAACAACAGTTCTACTTCAGTCGTGCTGATTATGGACAATGGACAATGATTCATGACAACATGAGGATTTTATCTCCCCCCCACCCCATATTGATACCTGAACAGATGCAGGGGCAACAGCAGGTGTGCATGTAGCTAAATTGGACTTTTGGTGCCAAGCGGATTCTCTTTTGGGGGACTGTGAACCCTCATTCTAAACATTTCAGAGTTATGGAGATGGTAAGAACAAAGTCTCCCAGTAGGTCAGTAGGAATCATAGGAAGTAGATGCACTCTTGCTTTCACACCTTTCTTCCCTGATCCATATATTCTTTCTACTGAGGACACAGGGTTATTAAAAGAAAAAATTTTAAATTAAATTAAATTTATTTTAATTTAATTTTGAGTTGTGGGGTACAACTGAGGGTTTGCAACATAACTAGGCTGAATGCAGGAGAAGTTTAGGCTTTTAGCTGGCCCTCTCTCCCCCCTGGTAGTGGACCAGGTACCCAGTGTGTTGCCACATGCTTCTCTCTCTCCTCCCTCCTTTCCTCCTCTAGCCATGCCCAGTGACTACTGATTGTACCCTTGTGCTAATGTGACTAATGTTTAGGGCCCACTTATGAGTGAGAGTTGCTGTGAAGGACATGATTTTGCCCTTCTTTGTGGCTGAATAATATTCCATTGTGTACATGTACCACATTTTCTTTAACCAGTTCAATCTTGATGGGCATCTGGGTGAGTTCCATGTTTTTGCTATTGTGAATATAATGGCAAGCATCTTTTTGATAGAACAATTTATGCTTTTCTGGGTATATTCACAGGAGAAGAATTGCTGGATCATACGGAAGCTCAATTTTTAGTTTAGTTTTTTTTTTTTTGAGAAATTGTCACACTGTTTTCCAAATAGTTTACATTCCTGCCAACAGTGTAGCAGTGTCTCCTTTTCTCCTCAGCATACCAACGCATGTTGTTTTTTGACTTGTTAATGATAGTCATCCTTACTGGAGTTAGGTGGTATCTCACTGTAGCGTTTTGCATTTCTCTGATGATGAGTGAGACTGGGTATTTTTTCATGTGTCGTTGGCTGCTTGTTTGCCATCCTTTTGAGAAATGTCTGTTCATGTCCTTCACCCACTTTTTTTTTTTTTTTTTAAGAATCACATTAGCACACATGTGGCAGATCAGCAGTCACTTTGCCCACTTTTTAACTGGGTTGTTTGTTGTTGTTTTTTCCTTTCAGTTCTTTTGAGATATTTGAAGATCCTGGATATCAGATGTTTGTTAGGTTCATAGTTTGTGTGTATATATATATATATATCTCCATTCCATGGGTTGTCTCTTTACTCTCGTGATAGTATATTTTGCTGTGCAAAAGCTTTTCAGTTTGATAAAGTCCCACCTATCTATCTTAGCTTTTGTTGCATTTGCTTTTGGGGACTTGGCCATGAATTCATTGTCTACTCCAATGTCCAGAAGGATGTTCCCTACATTTTCTTCTAGGATTCTTATAGTTTGAGGTTTTACATTGAAGTCCTTGATCCATCTTGAGTTGATTTTTCTTTATGGTGATAGAAAATGATCCAGTTTATTCCAGCACTGTTTGGCTACCTGCCTCTGCATGTCTAGTAAATGCTATAGACTTATTTTCAAGCTTCTATCACTTTGGAGTGAATTCTTTTTTCTAATGATATTTTATGATGCACTTTATGCATGAGGATCAAGCACTTGCTACTTCCCTAGGTAATCGTGTTTGACTGTGAAGCTTCAAAAGGAAAAATAACGCCTACCTGGAATAGATTTCATTTTGTGAGAATGAATCACAGCTCTCCCAGGGAGGAAGAAACCCAATTAAATAAAATTGTTGACAAGAGGCTGGTTGATCCCCTCAAGGATTTGTGCAATATTGAGAGCTCAGCTTTAGTTTCTGTTGCTGGCAGTGTGAACATTCAGTTCAGGCAGTAGCTAGAACAGGATTGTTCACTGGGAGACCATGCTGTTTGGCTTGTATGTTGCCTCCATCCTCTGTATGTTTTGCCACTTTGCCTACTTGGTTCATGTGCACATCATGTCTGTTCTGTGGGGGTTGATAATAAATTAGGCTGAACATGAACTGACTGAGCCATGTGTCTAATTCATTGTTTATGCTACTTCTATAGCAGATGTTTTCTTACGGTCATTAACATATGATACAAGAATACTCATACTTCAAGTCTGTTTTCATATGTCCAAGTATGTGCTTCAACCTTGAAGCTCACTGCCTCGCTTTTCTACTCTTTCCCTTGTTAAGCATTGCAATTCTTCCAGAGTCCAGCCACCAACATGGGGTTTCCCCATGGGCATATAGTTCTTTTATGCAATGCATGGTAGAGTGAATGCATGCAGAGTAAAGTTGAAATCCTCAGAAAGATGGAATATAAAATGCCCACTAATCAATTTGTTGCTTTAACCTGTTAATCCTCTTAATATGAAATGTCCTAACATACAGCAGTTTCCAACTGGTATTATAACAAGTTAATCCTTAACTTTCTTCAAGAAATAGTCATGTATGTGGCCTGGGATATGAAATTATTTTTGGTACATTCTCAATAGCAGAGTTGAACAATCTTTCTAAATTCAAGGACCATTTAAGTGTTTTCAATTTGATAAAAATGATTTCAAGGAAATGTCTGTGTAAAAACCCCAGTCATCTCCTCAGATAACTTTTTGTTTGTTTTCAAACCCTTATTTGCAGAATATTATTGAAAAGTATAATTTTTGGCACATGCCTGTAGTTCTAGCTACTGGGAAGGCTGAGGCAGAAGGATTGCCTGAGCCCAGCAGGTGGAGGCTGTGGTGGTGGTCATGAGCATACCCTGCAGTCTGGACGGCAGAGTGAGACTCCAACACAAAAAAAAAAATAGAGAAAAGCAGATTTTTTGTGGCCCATGTGAAGAATTTATTTAATAATTCAACATTTTAGTATACTGATGAGGTTTTGTAACTATCACCACATATTTTTCAAAGTTTGTCCATACTATAACATATATCAATATTTGATTCATTTTTATTGCTGAGTGGTATTCCATTGTATGGATATACCACATATTTTTCTATTCATCGCTTTTTTTTTTTTTTTTTTTTTTTTTAGTTGGAGTCTCACTCTGTTGCCCAGACTGGAGCGGCCACCGCAGCCTCAACCTGCTGGGCTCCGGCGATCCTTCCGCCTCAGCCTTCCAAGTAGCTGGAATTACAGGTATGCGCTACCATGCCCGGCTGATTTTTTGATTTACTGTAGAGATGAGGTCTCACTGCCCAGGTGGGTCTTGAACCCGCAGGCTCAGGCAATCCACTCACCTCAGCCTCCCAAAGGCGCGGGATTATAGACTGAGCCACCGAGACTGGCTCTATTCATCACTTGATGGACATGTGGGTTATTTCTACTTTTTTGCTAGTATGAATAATACTGTACTCTGATAGCATTTACTCCTCAGGTCAAGAGACAGCAATAGAAGAAATGAGCAGAAAATGAATCGTGGGTCCAGGGAACCCACTGTAATACAGCCTTTAGTCTGGACTCCGCTAATTGCCTGGCCCCTGGATGCTCCCATTCCAAAAGTGATATCAATGTCTATTTAGACTGTGACTCTATTCTTCTCACAGAGTCTAAAGCTCGATTTTTACCGAGGGTAAACAACCTAAAAATAGTCAAAGGTCACTTTAGGGGTGAACAGGGAGAATCTTCATGACATATGCTTCCCATGGTGCTGTAGATAATTTCTCATGGGAACCCATCACCTCTTCAGTCAGTGGATTTCAGATATGAATACCAACTCAGGTATGGGATTCAGGCAATAGGTCACTGCTTTTTATTAAGATAACTTCCCTCAGCCTTACGGTGTGTCATTCTTTATAAAATTTGGCATAAACAATAAGCAGCTGTTCCCTTGTTGTCTGCCTGTGTGTGTTGCCTCTACTTGAAAACATGGATGCCATTCATGTGCTATTATCATCATTATGACTCTTTGCAGACCAAGTCCACTTGGTTGCCACTCTGACTTTCCTGTTATAAGCATCATTGCTATCTCAGATTTCATGTGACTAATTCAACCTGGCCCCTGCTGTTTCATGGTCCATCATCCTCATTTCTTTAAAGGTGCCCTGCTCTGTGACCACTTCTCTGACCATCAGCTCTAGCCTGCACAAGAGGCTACCATTACAATTTTTAGTGACTCTAGGGCCTTCTCACTTGCACACTCTGGGTAAGACCTCTAGGATTTCCAATGGGAAATTAAAAAAAAAAAAAAGGCGGGCCTTCTGTCACTTCAAAACATAACTTGAGCATGCCCAATTTTCTCAGCCATTTAATTTGTTTTTGAACCACTTGTATGGCAAGTCAGGGATTTCAGCTGCTTCCCTCTGCATGAGTCAGAACTTTTCCAGACTTCTTAGGGCAAGGATAAAGTTTTTACTGAGTTTCATATCATTATCAGTGAATTAAATGAGTGTCTACAGGTTAATGAACTCTTATTTCTTCATCTGATGTCCAGACCTCAACTCAAACTGGGAAGGGGACCACAGACAGTCTATCAGATAATTGCACCCTTACAGCTGAATGACTAGTCCTTTCTTGTAAGACTGTGCAAACTGAGCACTTCTAAGACTGACCCACAATAGTCCACCATTTCCCCAAAGATATGAGATGAGTGAATGCCTGGTTTTCAGACAATTTGGCAGGAAAAATATATTAGCTAAAGTAGTGAAATTGCAGCAAGTATTTGGAATGGGAATGAGAGTTAAAGAGTTTAATGTAAATAGCCAGTTACTAAAGTGGCAAGGATATATATCTGATTCAGGTGAGGACATTGCCGGTGTGCTGCCCTGATAGCCTGGCAGAGAATAAACAGGGGATATCTGTCATATGGTAACAAGGAAAAAGCCAAACTTCCAAACAGGCCTGAGCTTGGGAACAGGATGTCAGCATAAGGTGATCACCAGATTTACACTGGCACTGGTGGATAGTTCAGTACCCTGGACAAAAGGTGGGTCTCATCCCTAGAACTGTGAAATGTCTGCAGACAAGTGGTAAAGGCCGAATAAGTAATTTTAAAAGAGCAGTGGGGTGAGGAGGACTAAAATAGACTCCAGTCAGTTTGGGGAAATGTGATTAACAGTATTGGCTATTTCTCTTACTCCCTTTACCTAAGTTAACTCCTTTGGAAATAATTTTTGTGGAGCCAAAGTCAATTATATCTCTAGCATCTCTCAAGAAAAAAAAACATTTTTATGAGAGATACCCAGATAAGTGTTTTCTTTCCTTTTTTCTTTCCCCCCTTTCTTCCTTCCTTCTGGCATTCTTTGTTTTCTTCATCCCTTCCTGTATTTCTTCATTTACTTTTTGTTGTTTTGCTTTCTTCAGGAGCCTGGTGCTTTTGTTTCTTGTGCTATTGGCCTAGACAATTAATTCATAATTAAGTTTCAAAAGCAACTAATATTGGCAAATGAAACCTTATCAAGTTAAAAAGCTTCTGCATAGCAAAATTAATCAACAGAGTAAAGAGACAATCCACAGAATAGGAGAAAATATTTGCAAACTATGCTTCTGACAAAGACCTAATGTCCAGAATCTAGAAGAAATGCAAATGAATTCACAGGAAAAAAAACAACCTCATTACAAAGTGGGCAAAAGGCATAAACAAACACTTCTCAATGGAAGACATACAAATGGCCACAAGCATATGAAAATATGCTCACTATCATTAATCATCAGAAAAATGCAAACCAAAACCACAATGAGATACCATCTCATACCAGTCAGAATAGATATTATTAAAAGTAAAAAAATCCATAGATATTGGTGAGGCTGCAGAGAAAAAGGAACACTCGGACACTGTTGGTGGGAAAGTCAGCTATTTTAACCCCTGTGGATAGCAATTTGGAGATTTCTCAAAGAACTAAACATAGATCTACCATTTGATTCAGCAATTCCACTACTGGGATATACCCAATGAGTGCAACTTATTCTACCAGTAAGATAACTGCATGTATATATTTATTACAGCACTATTCACAATAGCAAAAGCATGCATTCAACCTAGGTGCCTACCAACAAGGGAACTGGATAAAGAAAATGTGGTACACATACAGCATGAAATGCTATGCAGCCATAAAAAAGAATTAAATATTGTCATTTACAGCAATATGGATGCAGCTGAAGGCTGTAATTCCAAGCAAATTATCACAGAAACAGAAAACCTGAATACAACATGTTCTCACTCATAAGTAGGAATTAAGCACTGAGCATTCATGGATGCAAGGATGAGAACAACAGACACTGGGTACTACTAAAGGGGAGGAGGGAGGGAAGGGGGATGAGAGTTACAAAACCACCCATTGGGTACCATGCTAATCGTGGGTGAAGAGGACATGGGCTCATCAGAAGGACAATCTCGCCATCACACAATGCACCTATGTAACAAATCTTCACATTTCCTCTTAAATCTAAAATAAAATTAAAATAAAATAATAAAAATAGGTCTTTGTCAAATATAGAGTTAGCAAATATTTTTTTTCCCATTCTGTGGGTTATCTCCCCACTCTCTTGATGGTTTATTTTGCTGTGAAAAAGCTTTTCAGTTTGATGAGGACCCACTTGTCTATCTTGTCTTTTATGGTGTATACTTTTGAGGATTTGATCAAGAATTGGTTGACCACCCCAATGTGCATAAGGGTATCTCCTGCATTTTCTCCTAAGATTCTGATAGTTTGAGGTTTTACATTAGGTCTTTGATCCATTTAGAGTTGATTTTTTTTAATATGGTGATAGGTAGGAGTCCTGTTTCATTCTTCTGCATGTGGCCAACCAGTCTTTCCAGCGCCATTTGCTAAATAAGGTCTCCTCTCCCCAGTGACTGTGACAAGAAACTCAAAAGAGCCAAAAGGAAAAAAAACCAGTCTTATTAAAAAGTGAGCAAAAGACATGAATAGACACGTCTCAAAAGAAGACATATAAAACAGCCAACAGATACATGAAAAAATGCTCAATGTCACTAATCATCAGAGAAATGTAAATCAAAACCACATAGTATCATCTAACTTCAGTAGAGATGGCCATAATTATTAAATCAAAAAATAACAGATGCTGGCAAGAGTGTGGAGAAAAGGGAACACTTCTACACTATTGGTGGGAGTGCAAACTATTTTTTTTTTTTTTACTAATCTGTATGGAAAACAGTCTGGCAGTTTTTATTGTTTTGCTTTTTTATTATAAAGATGTGGGATACAAGTCAGCATTAGGTACATAAGTAGTCTATGTGCAGGTGAAGTTTGGTCCTCTAACTAGTCTCACTTTTTAGGATCAGTTACCCTGATATTAAGTTCCCACTCCCTCCCCTGGCAGTGTTCAACTATTGCCAATCTCTCTTTTATTGTATTGAGATAGAAACTGACTTTCCATATGACTCAGTAATCCCATTTCTGGGAATATACCTGGAGGAACTCAAATCTTTCTACCAAAAGGATACCTGCACATGAATGTTTATTGCAGCACTACTCACAATAGCAACAACATGGAACCCACCCTGCTGTCCATCAAAAGTGGACTGGACAAAGACAACATGGTACATATATACGAAGGATTATTATGCAGCCATAAGGAAGGACAAAATTATGGACTTTGCAGGAAATTGGATGGATTTAGAGTCCATTATACTCAGTGGACTATCACAGAAACAAATAACTGAATATCACATGCTCTCACTCATAATGAGTCCTGACCTTTACCACTATACTACATGATAGGGGCTGGTAATAGTAGGACATTGCTGGGGGGACCATACAACATCACGAACGATACTTGATCTTAAAACTAGGGGATGTAATGACCAGTTGGAGGCCCAAACTTCACCTGCATATGGACTACTTATGTACCTAGTACTGACTTGTACCCCACATCTTGAAAACAAAATAAAGTACAAATAAATTGAATAAATAAATACACTGATATTATCAACAAGTAATAAAAATGGATCAGTTTTAGATGATATACAATTCATTCAGAATGACAGATTATTATTTGTATAAATATGGAAGAGAAAATAGAGATAAAGATATAACTAATAATTTTGCCTGTCTTATTTAATGTAGAATTTTTTTGACAGTGAATTGGCAATTACTAGCTTTCCCCAGAGTTCAAACAATATTCATTTTTATTGCATGGGAGGCATTTAAAATCCGTATTCATAATCTGAAGAAAGTGAAATTACTTTTCAACGTCTGGCAATCTGTCGTTATTTTACCTGTGTTGTTGTGGTTATTATTATTATTATTTTTATGGCTTTTTTTAAAGCTTTCTAGAATCATATAGTCTCAGAGCTGAAAGATACCTCAAAAATGCAGATGAGTAACAAAAAGACCATAAAGTGACTTTCCCATAAGGTGCAGCTGGTAGAAATAAGATCTGCTTACATCCAGCTTACAGTTTCACCCACAGTCAGGAAAATTGAAAATTGTGCCATTTTTATTTTCTTATCTACTTAGTCCCTCCAGCTCATCAGGCCTTCCACTCCTCCTCCCCCCACTAGATTAATGTAAATTTTCTTTCACTTTTTAAGTTCATCTTATCTCAGTTATTACACAGATTTCTTCTTTCTTTTTCTTTTTTTTTTTTCTGCTCCCTCTGGTCCATGCCCTGCTTTGTTTTATTTTATTTCACTTGCTCTTTTTTTTTGTAGGCCTGCTTCTTCTTCCTCTTTTCTTTCCTGTCTCCCAATCCGTCGTCATTCTGACGGCAGTAACATGCTGGATTTATACACAGAGCTGTTTTCTTGACATGCTCAGAGCAATGAATGTGCATTACCTTATTAATCCCTCTTATCATTTTTGTAAGGCACATTCATTACCTCTCATTTACAAATGGGAACAAGAGACACAGCAAGATTAATCGAGCTACTCAAGGGTAAACGACAAATCAGTAACAGAGCTATAAACAAAACCTAGTCTTCACTGACTTTCCTCACATCACTTCTTATGGTGTTTCTCCTTTTCTTTCTAAATCTTGCCTCATTAAGTAGTGTTAACTCATCCCTGAAGTGCTTTGATGCAATCTGCCACAATCAACTGTGTTCTTCTGGGACATTGGGACAAGGATGATGCTTTAGTTTGGTCTCTGATGCTCCTTGTGTGAAGTTGGCCTTGCTTCTCAATGTTTTTTGTCTTGTTTTCCTCATGTGTGTCATGGAAACAATGGACTCATGCTAGGACAGTGTTTTTCCCATGTAGGACACTCACGATGGCTTTCTCATGCCCAGGAGTTAATTTTAGGAGGCCCAGGGACAAAGTATTAAATAAATCATGATAATGTTCTCACATTTCATTTCTTTTCAATTTTCCTGATAATTCCAAGGAGACTTATGTTATGCTGCTATAGTACTTGTTAATTACATATTTAACAAAGAGAGATTCAGCACCTCTGATTGTCACAGTGTCTTGCTATAATTTAAATGAAATCATTTATTTTTATAATTACCTTCTATTAATGGTGAACAAAACAGTTTTTTGGTCATTTAAGTTAGTCAAACAAGTTTCCTCTTAATATGTATTTCTACAAGTTTTCAAAACATTCAGTAAACTATACAAAACGAATAATGATATGAGTAGTATATGGATAGGGATAAATATCTTGTAGGTGAAATTAATATGCCTAAATTTTGGAAAGGACAGAGTAGTGGACAATTTTTCATTTCTACAGTGTTGATCTGAACCGGGAGTGGTGGATTCCATCACTGTTCTCAGTTCTTTAATCCTTTCCCCTGCCTTGTGACCTTGCAGTGCCTCTAACCGAGATATATATCCTCTTCCCATTGGTTTTAGGCCAATCAAGGGACTCACTGTCACCAACGGAATGTTCACCGACATGGTCTGTCTTGGTGTTGTTGCTCTTCAGCCTTCCTCCCATAAGAAGGACATGAGCAGACCCGACCCTGAACCAAATCAAACATAACCTTACTCTAACAGGCCCAGTCCAGCAAAGATTGACTGAGAGCAGCTGAACAGCGACCCATGGATGAGTCTATCATCCACCCTTGACCAAAAAGAACTTGAATGAAAAGATGACAACACAAAATTAAAAGAAAAAAAAGAAAAATGCTCTGTTGCTTTTTATCTCTGTCCTTCTTCACCAGCGGGCAAGCAATCCCTGGTGTGGCTTGTCTATTTAATGGGCTGGAATCTCAGTTGGCACATTAGTTTGTTTAACATGCTTCTTCTAGACACTGTTTTCTCACCACTGCCCTGGTGTTTTCCTGTCAAGCATTAATGTAGCCCCAGGGGAGGACGGCTGGGTGAGATAAATGTCTAGCAGAAGCAAGCAGAACCCAATTGGCCCCCATCCAAGTTGGGAAGATGACACTAAACCCTGGGAACCTGGCAGCCTCCAAAAGCCACCATGTGTCCTTCCCAATCTGTCTCTGCATACAGGATCTCACTTCATTACAAACAGAGCATTAGATTCAAGGAGACAGCTCTGTATCCCAGCTCTGTGCCTCGTAAGTTTTGTGATCATGGGTGAGTTGCTTAAACATTTTAGGATTTGGTATCTTTATTTGGAAGGTATAATTTCTGTCAAAGTGTTATGTTGATTAAACAAGCTAATAGTTATGAAGCAATTTGCGGTATGCATGGCTCAGTTAGAATCCAAAGCATGATAGTCATAATGATTATTTATTTAACCTCATCTTCTACAGTCCTGAAAATGTGCCCTAAATTCAATCACCCTAAGCAGCTCTCTTAATACACTGAGACACAACATATGCTTAACGCATTTATATTTCTAATTTAGATTTTTGTTTTAATTTTTAAAATCTGTCTCACAAAGTTCACTTTTTATATAAATTAGTTTCATTGGGTTCCTGATTTTTCTACATATGCAATTATACTAACTGCAAAGGAAGATATGTCTGTCTCTATTTTTATATTCTTTTACAATATTTATTTACACATTTTGTTTTCTCATTTCATTGTATTGACCAGACTTTTCAAGACAATGTTAAATAATAGTGGTGACAGTACACATTTTCTTAATTTTTACAATAGCCAAAGGCTTTAATATTTCACTACTTCTGTTTGCTGTAACTTCTTTTAAATAATTATATACTTAGATAAATTTCTTACATTCCTACTTCTTGTATAATTTATAAGGGTTTTTATTTGAGGAGAGTTATTCATATTTAAATGTTTTCCCTTTGTTATGTTGAATATTTCTTTCACTTTGTGCTATTAGTAGCTATTATTTGATAATATTCTATTTTTTTATATCTAAGGTCATAAATAAAAGTGACCTGTAGACCTACTCTTATTTTTATCATTCAACATATATTTATTTGATACATTTTAATTGGTAAATATTTTTCTAAAAATTGGGAATTCAATGGAAAGCATACAGTGTCTCTGCTGCTTTGAAGTTTGTAATGTAACAGGCATGATTGAAATTGTGATAACTGCTAAAACTATGGTGTGCTGTTGAGAATATTAATGATGGAAGTTCTTAACTAAGTTTAGGCAGTGAATCGAAAGTGTCATAAAAATTGTATTGAACCTAAGACTTGAAGAAGATAATTCAGTAAAAGAGGAATAGAGGGAGAAGGGCTGGGTGGCTGGCCACATTTCAGGTGACATGTGTAAGGAAAGAGAAGAAACCAGTCAACCAAAGCTGGCCTCTGTGAATAGGACACAAGGAATAACAGTGCTGAGAACTAGTACTTCCAAACATGCTGGAGGCATAGGCACAGAAATAATTCCTACTAAAAAAAGTAACTGTTGTGAATTTTAATTTGATTCAGAAAGCACTAAAATTTTTGAGCAAGTGAGATGAGTAGAGAGTCAAATATATCACAGCACAAAAGAGAAGTGTAATAATAAAGAACAAGGCAGTCTTAAAGTGATACATTAAATATCTTACACTCAGATCTAACTATTTTAAAGAAGGCATTTTGTTTTAATTGGCATGCTGCCTAAAATCTGAAGACTTTGGTGCATCTGGGGAGGGAACTGCAAAATTGACACTCCAGATATCTGTTCAGGTGTGCCAGTAATGAGGTCATTACTGTTAGATGGTAAATCACAGTGAGAATTTTTTTCTTTTGTTTGACCAATCTACTAAGAATTCTAAAAATAAAAAAATAACTTTAAATAAAAGCTCTTTGCCTTATACTGAAGGCCACAAATGTGGCTTATATTTGTCTTACCTCAATGAACATATATTACAGCAAAGTATCCATGTACTGATATCTAAAAAAAAAGATCCAAAATGCAAAATCTCACTCTGTTATTATTAGTGAATTTATCCAATAGCTCTTATATGGAGATGTAATTGTGACTATTCTACTCCCACAAAGGTATTACCACTCTAAGATTATGTTTTCCACCAATATTTTATGGGGTTTTGTAATTATCCCATGGTAGTTATCACTTCCGCTGTCATTTAGAACTAAAGTGACATAATTCCTCTCACTAAGTGGCATTGTTGGAAGAATGCAATTATATCTCATCCAATGTTTAGGAGAGAGTAGTGCTGGTATTGGTCATTTATAGACCAATAAAGATGCTGATAGGCTTCAAAATAAGGTGATGAATTCTAGGAAGAGGATTATGAGGAAACATATTTAAGATCTACTGACTTTCTCTTTCTCTCTCTCTCTCTCTTTTTTTTTTTTTAGTTGGAGTCTTACTCTGTCATCTAGGTTAAAGTGCAGTGGCACGCCCATGACCACTGCAGCCTCGACTTGCTGGACTCAGGCGATCCTTCCGCCTCAGTCTTCCAAGCTGCTGGAACTACAGGTACACACTACCACGCTCAGCTAATTTTTTGATTTGTTGTAGAGATGAGATCTCACCAAATTGCCCAGGCTAGTCTTGAACCCATGAGCACAGGCAATCCTCTCATCTCAGCCTCCCAAAGTGCTGGGATTATAGGTGTGAGCCACCATGCCCAGCCAACTTTCTCTTTTTCAATGCAATTACAAAAGGCGTAGAAAAAGCAATCCTAGCCGGGCTCAGTGGCTCAGCCTGTAATTCTGCGCCTTTGGGAGACTGAGGTGAGTGGATTGCCTGAGTCCGCAGGTTCGAGACCCACCTGGGCAACTTGGCAAGACCTCATCTCTACAATAAATCAAAATGAGCCAGACATGGTAGCGCGCACCTGTAGTTCCAGCTACTTGGAAGGCTGAGGCGGAAGGATCGCCAGAGCCCAGCAGGTCGAGGCTGCGGTGGCCGGGAGCGGCCACTGCACTCCAGTCTGGGTGACAGAGTGAGACTCCAACTCAAAAAAAAAAAAAAAGGAAATACAATGCTACATGTGCCCGGACTGAAGGCAGAAAGCTTATAAAACACTTTGTTTTTACCTTTAAGGTTATATCTTCATCCTCATTGATATTCCTCAAAATTTAACCCTTGGGTCCTTTTGGTTGTCTGTCTAGGTACATTGGAAAAAACAAACTAACAAAAAAAGGCAATGATAATGCTACTACTAATAACCCAAAATCTTATTCATCATCACTAAATAAGCATAGTTCTTAAATTTATTATTAAATAACAGTTATTCTGACAATTATTTTGAAAAGCTGAACAGTTGTCATATTCAGCTTTGTATCTTCAATGTCTATCACAGTAACTGAAACAAAAGTAGATGCAAAAATATTTGTTAAAATTTAACTGTTACAACTTATCATGAGATAAATAGTTACTGAAATAAACTGTTCATGGTAGCAAACACCTGGTTCCGAATTCTTTGCAATTATGCATCTTTAAAA
The DNA here is from genome assembly GCA_027257055.1 of Cephalopachus bancanus. NCBI lineage: Eukaryota > Metazoa > Chordata > Mammalia > Primates > Tarsiidae > Cephalopachus > Cephalopachus bancanus. The sequence goes on from JAPVLO010000072.1 coordinate 431,285, forward strand.
ATCCTCTTTCATTTTGACAAGGAATAATGACCACTTCTTTTTCACAGATGAATTTATACCATAAACGTATTAGAAAATTAATTTCACAAAGGAGAAAAAATGATTAAGCTCCAATAACTGTCCAGCACACCTGGGAAAATGTGAGTTATTGAAAATGGAGTCTGCCTTGAATCTTGAAAACCTGGAACAACTGCTTTTTACCGTAGTTTTTTTTTTTTTTGAATTGCTATGATTAAAAAGGAGAGTGGCTTAATGTGAAAGCCTTTTCCATTAACAATTACAAAAAAATACCCACATCTACACCCCCACCAACACACACAAAGTCTTGTGAGAATCACAGAATTTATCACTTTCATTTGCTCTGTTGAAATTTCTGTGATGCCCCAAAATAAGTCTCCAAGGTAAACTGTGTATAGTCTAGGCTAGGCAGCATTCTTCCCTTGAATTGTAATATAAAAGCACACTAAGGTACACATTTAACTTTTTGTGTGTGTGTGTGTGTGTGTGTGAGAGAGAGAGAGAGAGAGAGAGAGAGAGAGAGAGACCAACAAAATACTGGATTTATCCATTTATGGTACCATTTCCACATGCTCAACTTGACTAGAGGAAGTAGACACAAGCATACTGTTATGGTCTGAATACTACATCCCTCAAAATTAATATGCTACAATTTAAGCCCCAATGTGATGGTATTAGGAGGCAATGTTTTGGGGATGTAGTTGAATCGTGGGTGTGGAGCCCTTATCAATGGGATTAGCATCCCATTTGTTCTGGGCCATGTAAGGATGTGATGAGAAGGCCCTCATCAGACACTGGATCTGACAGTGCCTTAATTCTGCCTCCAGAATCATAAAGAATAAATTGTTTAAGCCACCCAGTCTGTGGTATTCTGTTAGAGCATCCTGAACTGATGCATACATGCTAAATAATACCTCCTTTAATTTCAATTCAAGGGTTTCTCACAGGCCCTGTGCACCTCATGCACTGTCTTGTGATCTTATATTTGCCCAGGCAATTTTCTTCTTAAGCCAATAACTTCCAATTTTTTTCCCTTTCTTTCAGCATATGCTGTTGAGGGCATACTTTGTCTGTACTTAGTGTTGTTTTTTTTTAAACTAAGATTAACAAATAATCTATCAAACTTATGAATGTATCTGCTTTTTAACCCATGTAAACTAGTACATAAACAGGCTGAAATATCTTGCCTTAAAGAAAACAAAACAAATTAAAAGTAGCTTGTTTTATTCCATCTACTGCTAATTTTCTCTGCTCCCTTTTGCAGTAAAACTCAAACAAGTTTTCTGTTCAATCAGGCTGCCCCTCCAAACAATCTATCCTTTTATTTTATTTTTATTTTTTTTTTTAATTTTATTTATTTATTTTTAATTTTTTATTATAAAAAATTATAATAAATGGGGTACATTTCAGGGTTAGTTGTATAAACATTGATCATGCAGGTACCCTTGTTGATGGGGTATGCACCTTCCTCCCCTAGCAGTTTCCCTCAACGGCCAATCCCACTCACCCCTCCTCCCTTGACAGTTTCCCACTATTGCCAATCACTTTCTTATAGCCTTATAATTGTTCAAGGTTTGTTTATAGTGAGAACATATGGAACTCTGTTCTTTGTTTCTGTGATAAATTACTGAGTATGATCGACTCCAAATTCATCCAAGTTGCTGCAAATTCCATATATTTGTCCTTTTTATGGCTGCATAATATTCTATTGTGTATATGTACTATATTTTTTTTTCAACTATCCTTTTAAAACTCATTCAACCAGGTGCCTACAACCTCACTTCAGGAAAATCAGTTTTGTTAAGCAGGGCAATTAATTCCATTTTGCTGTATCTATGGTCAGTCCGTGGTGCTCATTTTACTAAACTTTGGAATCTTTTCACAGAGTTGGTGATTCTCTTCTTGAAATATAGTCTCTAGTTTCTGCAAGCCAGTTTCCTGTTTTCCCTTAAACATCACTGACTTCTTCAGTCTTCCTAACTTTTAAACATTGGAGTGGCACAGGGCTTAGTCCCTAAACACTTCCTCTTTAGCATCCAATCTGCTGGCCTTAATATTACCAAAAGAGAGACTGCTGCAAAAATACTATCTTTACTCTCACTCTTCCCCATCAATTTTAGATTCCCATAGTTCAATGTGTGTGTGTGCGTGCGTGTGTGTGTGTGTTTGCTTGATAAATATATTATTCTTGTCAACTGCTTTATTGAGGATTTATTGGCCAAAAATAAACTATATACACTTAAAGTGACCAATTTGTTAAACCTGTAAAAATCACATAATCAGGATAATGAACATAACCGTCACTCTAAAAGTTTCATCATGTCCACCTATAATTCCTTAACTTTGGTCCCTGCATTCCTAACATGCTGCCTGCCCCTTCATCCACTGGCAACAATTGATCTTTTATAGTTTGTATTTTCTAAAATTTTATATACATGGACTTTTTTGTATACATGTGTTCTGTATTTGGATCTGGCTTCTTTAACACAGCATATTTATTTTAATATTCATCCATATTTTACCATGCACGTATTGTTCATTTAATTTTATTGCTGAATAGCATTGCATTGTATGGCTATATTGCAATTTGTTTATCCATTCACCTACAGGTGGGCGTTTGTTTTGTTTCAAGTTTGGGACTATGACAAATACAAATACTATGGATATTAATGTACAAGTCTTTGCAAGGATATATGTTATCATTTATCTTGGAGTCAAACCTTGAAGAAAATGACCGGACCATATGAAAATATAAGTTTAGTGTTTTGGAATTCTTCCATTTTCCTAAATGATGTTGCCATTTTATATTCACATCAGCAATTCTTATGAATTCCCATTTTTCCATATTCTCACCAACACTTCATGCTAACTGTCTTTTTGGAAGATTGTTTGGCATCACATATCTTCTTTTGAAAATGTTTCATTAAATCATTTGTCAATTTTTTATTTTGACATCATTATAAATTCACAAGCAGTTGCAAGAATTAATATAGAGAAATCTAACATATTCTTTATAGAACTTTTTTTCTAATAGAAACATATGGCAAACTATAGTACTCATAAAGTAATTACTCATTTACATTTCTCTATGTCTTACAAAAACCTTAAACTGTTTGAAGGCAAGCACCATTACATCTTATTTAATGTTGTAGCCCCAGTGTCACAATGTTTGGAATAAAGTAACTACTCAAAAAATGCTTCTGAAAAAAATAAAATGTAGTAAGAAATAAATAAGGGAAACCAGGATGGGGCATAAGAATGACATTTCATGTACTTAGTGCTTCTACTAAAAAAAAAAAAAAACACTTCATATGTTTTATTTCAATTATCTTTTATTCTCTACAATGGGTATTATTATCCTTAGATTATATATGTAAAACTTTAACTTAAAGAAGGTAAGAGTTTGTGTTACGTGTCAGAGTAGAAAGTCAAATTCCGCTTGGCTGGATCACCATACCATGCTGCACTAATTAATGACAATTTTAGCCATGTATAGATCTGAAATAGTTGTAATTTTTTTTTAAAGTAGTAGCATCCTTATCAATTAGAACAAACGAGGTAGAAGATAAATGACACAGAAATCTCGTCCATGCACCATGTAAACCATATTTGGAGATTCATAAATCTCAAGATTCTTCTACCTGCCACTTGAAACCTCTGTGGAGGTAGTTTCCAATCATTTTGCTTCTAGAAAATATTTTTTTATTGCCTGTTGTGACTTCAAGCATTATTTGTTGGCCCATATCATCCTCCTTTTACATGGCAGCCCTTTAGAGTCTACAATTAGCTTATCACAGAGCATGCTTTACTAAATTTGTTAAATAGAAGTTTTCCAAAGCCCATTGGTGATGTTCTCCTGTCAAACCAATATTTTCATTCAGGTGAGCACTCCTGCTATATGTAAGTTATGCCCTTTGGGGAAGGGAATCTTGATTGCCCTTAGGCAAACAGCATTTTCTTCGATGTAGAGACTTACTGGCTCAGCAAGAAAATTTATAGTACAGCATTAAATAAATGTTTTCTAGGCTGGGAACCATGGCTCATGTCTATAATCCCAGCACTTTAGGAGGCTGAGACGGAAGGGTCACTTGAGCCTAGGAGTTCAAGACCAGCCTGGGCAACATAGTGAGACCTCATCTTTACAAAATATATTTATATGTAAAAAAAATTAGCTAGGCGTGATGGGGCACACCTGTAGTCCCTGCTACTTGGGAGGCTGGCTCAGGAGGATCACTTGCTCCTAGAAGTCGAGACTGCAGTAAGCTATGATCATGCCAGTGCTCTCCAGCCTGAGCAACTGAGAACCCAACTCAAAAATAAGCAAATAAAAATTTCTACAGTTAATCTGCTGTGTAGGCACAACTGAACTCCTACTCAACCTAAATGTTCTTCTTAGTCATGGTCTAGCAATTTAATATCTTGATGCTACATTTTATTTATTTATAAAATGGGAATAATTATAGTCATTACTTCACATGATACAGATTCAATGCAATTCTTATCAAATTGTCAGGATCATTTTTCACAGAACTAGAAAAAGCAACATTCAAATTCATAAAGAAGCAAAAAGACCAAATGGCCAAAGCAGTCCTAAATAAAAAGAGCAAAGTCAGAGTTATAACATTGCCAGACAACAAACTTTACTAAAAGGCTACCATAACAAACAAACATGATACTGGTACAAAATAGACTAATATAAAAGGAGACACACAGACCAATGGAACAGAATTGAGAACCCAGAAATAAAACTAATGTCTTCCAACCATCTCTTGTTTGCCAAAGTCAACAAAAGCAAGCACTGGGGAAAGGATACTCTATTTAATAAATGGTGCTGGATACACTGGCTAACCATAAATAGAAGAATGAAGCTGGACCCCTTCCTCTCACTGGACATAAAAATTAACTCAAGATAGATGGATGGCTTAAATGCTAAGATTTCAAAGTATAAACATTCTAGAAGAAAGCCTAGGAAACACTCTTTTGGACATTAGCTTAGGCAATGAATTCATGACCAAGACCTCAAAAGAAAAGCTCCAACGCACTACCATAAGAAAATGACTGACAGTGGTGGGAAACTATGGGGGGGAGAAGGGGGATGGGACTAATGGTAGTAAACATCCATCTGGAGACGGGGAGACACCTGTTATCAACAAGGGGGGCTGAATGAAGCATATTTGTATGCCTAACCCTTAACTGTACACCACAATATCATAATAAAAAATATTGATTAAAAAAAAAAAAGAAAAGCAGCATAAATCAAAATTGACAAGTGAGAACCTAATCAAACGAAAGAGCTTCTACATAGCAAAAGGAACCATCAACAGAGTAAATAGACAGCCTATGGAACAGGGGAAAGTATTTGAAAACAATGCATTCTTCAAAAGACTGATATCCAGAATCTATAAAGAACTCAAATAAATTGACCAGGAAAAAATAATCCCTTTAAAATGTGGGCAAAAGACATGAATAGACACTTCTCAAAGGAAGATATACAAGCAGCCACAAATATATGAAATGTTCAACCTCACTAATCCTCAGAAAAATGCAAACCAAAACTATAAGAAGATACTATCTCACACCAGCTAGAATGGCTATTATTAAAAATTCAACTAACAAGAGCTGTTGAAAAAGTTGTGGAGAACTTGTACACTCTTGGTGGGAATGTCAGCTAGTTTATCTCCTATGGAAAGCAATTTGGAGATTTCTCAAAGAACTAAAAATAGATTTAGTATTTGATCCAGGAATCCCACTAGTGGCTATACTCAAAACAGCATAAATTGTTCTACCAAAGAGACATCGACAATGGCATGTTTATTTTAGCACTATCCACAAGCAAAAACATGGAACCAACCTAGATGCCTATCAACAGGGGACTGGATAAAGAAAGTGTGACTCATATGCACTATGGAATACTATTATCCATTAAATAGGAACAAAATCATGTCCTTTGCAGCCACATAGATGCAGCTTGAGAGCATAATTCTAAGCGAATTTTCGCAGAAACAAAAAACCATACCGCATGTTCTCACTTATAAATGAGAGCTATATACTGAATATTCATGAGCATAAAAATGAGAAAAACAGGCATTGTGAACTCCTAAAGGGAGAGGAAGGGAGAGTGGAAAAAGAGTAGTTGAAAAACTACCAGTGGGTACCATACCCAGCACCTGAGTGATAAGCTCAAAAGAAGCCTAAACCTCACCATCACACAATACACCTATGTGAAAAGCCTATGCATGTACCCTTTGGATCTAAAAAATATTTTATTCTATTTTATTTTACTTTATTTTTTGATTTGGAGTCTCACTCTGTCGCCCAGACTGGAGTGCAGTGGCCACTCCCGGCCACTACAACCTCGACCTGCTGGGCTCTGGTGATCCTTCTGCCTCAGCCTTCCAAGTAGCTACAGGTGCGCACTACCAATCCCAGCTGATTTTTGATTTATTGTAGAGATGAGTTCTCGCCAAGTTGCCCAGGCGGGTCTCAAACCCGCGGGCTCAGGCAATCCACTCACCTCAGCCTCCCAAGGTGTGGGATTACCAGCTGAGCCACCGAGCCCGGCTTAAAAAATATTTTAAAAATAGAATAATGAAATTATGTTAAGTGCTGGAGCAGTGTCTGCCACATAGTATGTGCTCATTAAAGTGTAGCTATCAGTACTGTTATTATTAGAAATAGATTTCTGAGCTACATAGTCAATTCAGAGTAAATACTACAGCTTTCCTTTTAACACTATGACAAAAGCACACTGTCTTTTGCTGGCTCTGAGCAATCTCATTTGCTGCTGGCAATCCATTCCTAGGAAGGAAATCAGACTTAAGGTAAAGAAAGAAAGAAAGAAAGCCTTTTGATTCTATTCATTGGGATGCTGAATTAGATGGCTTAAAGCTTACACACCTCTATAGACACAGTGGCATGATCAAGTAAACCTCCATGTTTGCAGGAACTTTTACCACTTAAATGATGGCATAAAGAACAAATGACACTTCTACCACTTAAATGATGACATTAAGAAGAGATAGCAAGCAAACACTTAGCTAAGACTTTGAGATTTTGATTATATCTCTTCTAATAATGCATTGAATATTATTCTCAACATACCATATCCAACACATAATTATAGTTGCAGAGCAGAGAAAGCTTTTCATGCTATTTGAAAGCAACATATCCTAAGAGAGTGGCACTCAATATCCAGAGAAGGAAGCATATTCTGAAGATAAAATGAAAGGCAGAAATTGGAAGTTGAGTATAATGTACTTTAAAACAAGGATGCATTTTTGTCATTCTGTATCTATGTTTTAAATTTCCATCATAGGTGATTTTATATTGCGCTACTCTCCTAATTCTATGGGGTGTGTGTGTGTGTGTGTGTGTGTGTGTGTGTGTGTGTGTGTGTGTGTGTTTCTTCAGTTATTTAATAGTTTTATTGAATAAATAAAATAGTGGGAATCTGCCTGGGTAAGAGGGGGCATACCTCATCAACAAGGGTACCTGCATAACGAATATTTGTATACCTAACCCTGAATTGTACTTTACATCTTTAAAATAAAAAATTTAAAAGTTAAAATAAATAAATAAATATAAATAAATAAAAGTTATGCCTTTTGACTTATTTTTTTTGGTTAAGAATTTGGGGCTTATTATTATAGTACATCTTTATGAATCATACTTTAACAAACCTCAGTTGAGGTTTTAGAACCCATGTTAATATTAATAAAAGCAAAACATAAAATGATTAAAAAGCATTGACATACATCCCAAAGAAATGGAAACTTGTAGCCTAACTACAGCTCTATAGATTTTCTTTTTACTTTCATGTGAGATTTTCTTGTTACCTGAGAATATGTATAAGAAAATAGCTATGTCTACTTTGTTAACAATGAATACTTTGACATTAACTGCTCATGGTAATATAAGCAAATTCATGTTCTTAATACTAATATAATAATCACAGAAGATAATTACTGACCTTTTTTACTCTACCAGCTCTACCGTGATAGATGCTGCACAACTGTTATCTCATTTCTCACTATAGCTGAGATGAAAAGAGGCTAAATAAAGTGTGCAAAGTCACAAAGCACAAAGTAAGTATGCTTGATTAAAATTTATGACCCTTTTCCTCTTAAGAGTTGGGGTCCATGTCTCTTACCCTCGAATCTGAGTAGATTCTGTGTATACTTTGAATAATGAATCACAAAGGAAGTGATACTGCTAGCAGTAGCTTCAACTTTCTGTCTCTTGGAAAATTTACTCTTGGATGACTTACTGTGGGTGAAGAAAACACTAGACTAAAAGTCTGTTTAACCTGAGACCACTATGTTGGGAGAAGGTGAAGACATGAGAGTAGATTTTGGAGGATGAAATATCAGGAAGAAAGTGAGAAGGCAAGGACACTAAGGAACTAAATATGTGAAACAAAGAGAGTATATGTAAAAGAATCTGAGGGCATCCATTAAAGATATGTAGCTTAAGGTATCCCAAGGATGGTATTTAGATGGTGTTCTATTCAAATTCTGTTTTTATCCCTACATTGATGAGTACTGCTGCCTAATTGGAATCTCCTGTGCAGGGTGTAGTGTATTAACAGACAAATTTATTAATATTTTGCTCCCCTTTCTATCTTTCTGAACTACATGAGTTAGATAGAATTTTTACTACGTTCTTCATATTCAATTAGAGTCCTATCCTGTGAAGACCCACTGAGGAGCTGTGCATAGTACAACTTGGAATGATATGCCCCTCCAGAAAACGAAGGAAACATTTATCCACCCAGTTCCCACCTAACTCTACCACTATTGATCTAAGGATTGCCCCTGAGACATTAGTAAACTTGCATTTTCAAACTTGCCTGAAATTATTAATTTATAGGTCATGTAAATACTAAAATTATCCTTGATTAGTCATCTGAGTTTTAACTGCTCTTCTTTCTGCTACACATGGAATTAAGGTCCAGTTGCCTTAACAATCTGAGAAATTTTTTTTAAAAAAGCACATGGTAGTTTTTGCCTTAGAGTCAGTATAATTATGTTTGTCTCCTCTGTACATAACAACTTTGTGAACAGGACAAAGCCTCAAGTTGAGGGTACATTAAATACAAATTTCCAAAGGAGGTCACTAAAACAAGAGTCAGTCCAAACGCTCACTCCTCAATTCCAAGATCTATTGATGTTAACTTTTGTGGACATATAACTACATATTCTCTGTTAGTTCTGCATATAAACACGAGGGATATGTTCCAAGACTTCCAGTCCAGTGAATGCCTGAAACAAAGGATAGTACCAAACCCTACTGCTGTCAATTAAACCATGTTCTTGTTCATAACCTACACTCACAGATTTAATGTCCTTTCCCTTTTAACTAAGCACATATCACCCACTGGAGTCATTTTTTTTTTTTTCAGTTTGAGGCATGACAACAAAACCAGCACAGATATATTTTCCTCCACAATTTTATCGATAGAAGATCCGTTTGCACCTTAGATCCTAGCAACCTCAGCATATGATTTTTTAATTTTCTTATTAAGAACTTTATGGCTTCTCTTCAGCATTCTCAAGTTGCCAGAATCACTGCTCTTTCATTTTGAGGCCATTATTCAGTAAAATAAGAATTACTTGGACACAAGTACTGTGATACTGTTGACAGTTGATCTGACAACCTAGGAGGCTATTGAGTGACTTATAGGCTACTGAATGGATAGATTGCACAAAGGGATGAATCATGTCCTGGGAAGGACAGAGAAGGACAGCATGAGATTTCATCACACTACTTAGGACAATATGCAATTTAAAACATATACATTGTTTTGGTTTTTTTTCTGGAACTTTCCATTTAGTATTTTTGGACCACAGTTAACAGTAGATAACAGAAAACATTGAAAGCAAACTGTGGGAAAGAGGGGGTAACTTTGTTGTATCCTGGTGGATGGCAGATCAACCCTACAGGGTGTTGTCTCTGAGCCATTACCTTAACTGATACTTTAATTGGCCACCCCATCATCTGTCAGAGGAGCTGCTCAGATAATGTGGTCATGGCAGCACTAGTGAATGCTGTGGTCATGTAACCATTGTCGTACCGCTTTGTCATGAAAAGTGTCTCTCATTCTGAAGGAATGAAGTGCAATATCCCATTTCACTATATCAGTCATTTTCGTCTGGAAGCGCTGAGGAAATTTTTTTGTTTCCAACCTTATAGTCATTGTTGACAATATTCATATCCTTGCAGTTGGTAGGTTGACTTTCCCATTGTCTTGCTGTCTGTCAGCTGAAGGACACTCTCTGGTCCTAGAGGCTGCCACGTGCTTACAAAAATATCTCTTCCATCTGCAACCACACCATGATGCATCAAATTCTTCTTATACTTCTTGCCAGAAACACATATTTATTTTAACGGGCTCATGTGATTAGGTCAAATCCATCTGGATAATATTTACTCATAAAGTCAGCTGTTACTTAATAAACCTAATCCCAAGAATAAAATCCATTATACCTATAGTACTAAGGGTTGTTCAGGGCATGTAAACTAGGAATGTGAAATCTTAGGAGCTGTCTTAAAACTCTGTCTGTTAAAGAAGGAAAGATGGTTACATGCCCAATGTAGGTGTCGATTACAGAAAAGATAAATCTCTGTCCCATCCAGAATGGAAGAGACCTTCTATATTCTAGCTGGGCTCTCCATGGATGATGCTATATTGAAATTTCAGCGTCATACTTTAATAATAGTAGGATCAACAAACAGCAGTGAAAGAACCAAGCTCAGTGAGATAAAGTCTATGCTGTTACACACACACATTGCTTCCATCTGATCACTTTGTGCCTTCTGTTCACAACCTCATTGTGCCAGCAACAGGATGGCTGAGAATCAAGGCAGGGTGATGATAATAAATTATTCTGGTTGTTCAGTGTCTCTTCTTTGATAGTTGCTCCATAGTGGACACTAATGAAAATAAAGATCTTTACCTTTGTGTTCATCTTTTCCTAATCAGTTTATTCAAGTGATTCCTCTCTAAACGTCTTTGTCTCTGATCTTCCATTCTTGCCTCTTTAAGGCATTTGACCTCATAGCCAAGTCATCTGCCACAGTCCTGCTCAGGCCTCTGTATACTTTTGACCTTGAGCCATTTCTCTTCCTCCTTCATATAAAGCAAATGAACAAGTACACAGCTAAGACTTGTACCCACTGGAAGGATCACCTTCACCATTCTTCTGTAGGGTCACCGAGTAAGACTGCTGCTTAGTTACCATTAGCTTCTACCAGAACTTCAAGATGATTAATGGGTAAATTGGGCCTAAATCTTTCTTCCCTCGTATTTTATGTTCATAATTCATCAAAAGAGGTGAAAAGTAGGAAGGCTAAAGCAAGGAGATCTTTAGTATTTACCATTTGTACAACTTTGAATGCTCTCTAATCTCCTATGGGAATAATATCTGCCAGGCTTTACTCTATATGATTACAGCATCATGTTGATATTTTGATATCATTATCAAATAATAACTAATAGAAACAAGCTCTTGTAATATGGAAAGCACATAGGAAATATTTATCATTCAAAATATCATTTTTTCAGATTTAGCATAAGTTTTCTTTTTGGGATAAAAATGAATAAGTGTGCCACAAAGTAAGTTATCAGCATAAACAAGATTTGGTGGGAACTCTGTAATTAAAGTGCAAATTATTATTAGCCCATGAAAATAATTAATTTTATTTTTAATAAAGAGTTTATGCTAATTTTAAACTCTTCCTGTCAGTAAATTAAAAAAAAAGTTTTCTGCATACTTGGTACATGGAAATAATCTGTCTTTGAATTAGTTTTTCTTTTTTTTAATTCTTAATTTTAAAGATGTGGGGTACAATTCAGGGTTAGGTATACCAATGTTCATTATGCCAGTACCCCTACTGATGAGGTATGCCACCCCTTCCCGGCAGATTCCCACTACTGCCAACCCTGCCTTCCCCCGGGCCCCTCTCGGCAGTTTCCCAAACTGCCAATCCATTTCGTATAGTATTATGATAAGTGTTCAAGGTCTGCTTATGAGTGGAACATGTAATACTCAATGAAATAAAATATCCATAACTATAACTTTTGTATGTCCATAATTCCATCTCAAATGTCGTGATCAAAGTAAAATGTTACATGAAAAAGATTCAATCTGGTGTTTTTGAAAGACTAGTCAGTATTATTAGATACTAATATTGTTTGGTGCAGCCATTATTTAACAGCTAGATGGCTGTCTTGATCTAGAAAGAGTAGTACTGATTTGAAATAATAAAATATTTAAGAATTGGAAAGTTTATCCTATCAACCTGCAGTAGGCAGAATATCCCTCCCAAATTATCTGTATCCTAATTTTTAAATTCTGTAAATACCTTTCAACACAAAAAGTATTGTGCAAATATGATTGCATTTAGGATCTTTAAGTGGGAATATTATGTTAAATCATCAGAGTGGGCCCAATTTCATCACAAAAGTCCTTATAAAAGGGAGGCAAGAGAATTAACATGAAAGAGGTATGACAATGGAAACAGAGGTCCAAGATTTAAAGATGTATGCTGATGGTTTAGAGATGAAAGGGGTCATAAACCAAGAAATATAAATCACCTCTAGAAGCTGAAAAAGCAAGGAAGGAATTTCCCTCCAGAGCATCTAGAAAAAAAAAAATGCCATGATGCTGACACCTCAATTTTAGCCTTGTGAGAATGATTTTGGACATCTGACCTCCTTAAAGTAAATTTAAATTACTTTAAGCTGCTAAGTTTGTGATACTTTCTTATAGCAGCATAAGAAACTAATACAAGACTTTCACTAAATTTTGAATTCCTATTATCCGTCAAGCACAATTAGTATAACCTGTTCCCTGTTCTTAAGAGTTCAATTAGCTTTTAAAGCATTTTATTTACATAGGAGATATTTCAGAGAGATACTATCTAAAATGTATAAGGAAATAATATTCTGAGATATGCCCTAGATTTACCTCTTTCTGAATATTCTGAATGCTTTGACCATTTAAAATGTATTCTACATAAAATACATACTATAGATCAGCAATGAAACATAATCACCATTTAATTTTTATCCATGATTTCAGTTTAATCAATTGAAAAAGACATATTACTTTTTAATTTATTGCCAATATTATACAACTAGAGTGGAACTGAATAGTAAATTTCCTAAAAGGAAGCAACTGTTGACAAGCTACTAAATTGTGATAAACATGTTGCAAATTAGAATGTGGTTATATGTTAAATAACCAATTTTGCAACCAAAATGAGTTGTTAATGCTGATATTTTTCTTCTTTAAACTAATAGGTGGGCAAGTATGTCTGTACATTGACCTTAAAACAGAATATCGATATCTTCATATTTAATAAAACACTTGATTGTTTTTGTCTCAGGCATTGGCTGCAAAGAAACATTAATGACTTAGAAAAACCTGCTGAAACCTTCTTCAATTCAGAATAAACTAGGTTTGTCATTAATAATTGAAATTTGTATAGTGGTTTCTAAGAGATTTTTATATGCATTATAAAACCTGACCCTGTCAATATTTTTTTTTCCATAAATGAAAAAAATTAGCCTCAGGTAAGTCATAAACTTTTTCTAAAATCATAGAACGTATAGATGAAAAGTCCATGATTTGAAGTGAGTTATTTTTATTGCTGGATAATGGAACTAATCTTAATCCTAACTTTATTTACATATTCTCTCATAAATGTTTTACTTTTTCTGCATTACACTTATTTATATTTTCATAAATCCAATAGTTATTTTGACTTAAAGAAATGCTTTAAAAAATCTATATAGCTATGAGTTGATATATATAATATCTTTAGATATAGATACTAAACAGTGCAAATTGAATATGCCTTTCTGAAAAACCTGCTTCATTTTCTGTTTGTCTGTCTGTTAGGTGAATATTTCTTTTTTAATGGGAGGATTTTTGAGTATTTAAAATATATTAATACTAAATTGAGACTTTCATTTAAACCATATGAATTTATGCTATTTAATGATAAGTTTTTTACTTCCTAAATACATTTTATGGACTGTAACAAGCTCTTATTCTTCATTTTGGAAAATAGTGCGATACACATTACTGCTTTCTATTTCCTGTTGTTTATTTAGTTCATGATTTATAGTTGACATATACTTGATGACAGCCGAGAAAAGGAATTGTCTATTATTATCCATTTATATATTTGTATTCATTCAATAAATTTTTTTAGACTATTCATGGGGATATTGTAAATCTCTTTTACAGTGGTTGGCAAGTTATGGTCCAAGAGCTAAATCCTGTCTAACATCTATTCTTGTAAATAAAGTATCATAGAGACTTTTCTATGCTCATTCACTTACATATTGTCTATGATTTCTTCCAGGATGCAATGGCAGAACTACAACAGAAACTACAACAAAAACCATATGAACTGCAGACCTAAACTAAAATATTACTTTCTGACCCTTTATACAAAATATTTTCTGATTTTTGACTATAAACTATATAAAAATAATGTCATTATTCTATGCTCAGTAAATAGGAATGCAAATAATTGCATCTACATTTATACAGACATTCAGAAGTTAAATATAGAGAGAAGTATGGCAAAAGAGTGTAAAGAGGGATTAATATCACCTTAAGGCAAAGGGAAATGTTCAATGAAACAATTTGTATTTGAACTGGATCTGGAAATATGTGAAAGGTTTCAATAAGCATGAAAATGAGGAAATAAGGAACCAAATTGGAAGGTGTACTTTTTCAATTAGGATGTTTTCAGCAGCTGGGAGCAAAACACAGCAGTAGGTTAAACAGATAAGGGTTTACGTTTTTCATACAGTAAGAGAACTGGAGAGAAGTCTGACCTGTTTGCTGCAGATCGATGATAGTAGGAGCCCTGTGATTCCCTTGACCTTGCAAAAATCTCATGTTATGACTCAGTCATAAAAAGGCAGGAGGAGAGAGAAAGAGGCACTAGGAACATGTCTCACCTTGTTGAGACAGAAATGCTTTCCCAAATTATCCCCATGACCTTAGGCTTATGGCTCACTGGTGCTTCACAGGCTACCTTTAGCTACAGGAAGTTGCAACCATGTCAAGAACATACTTAAGTACAATTTGTTGCCTTAATAACTCAACAATGATGATAATTGAGGAGGAACTCAGAAGAGACAGAAAGAGTTTGCTTGTGCTTAGTTGAATGAAGCCCTGAGGCTTATATAACCTTAATGTACTTTGAGAAGAAATTTGACTGCGATTAAGACCTTCTTTAGAGAAATGGATCTTGGCATATTCTAGCTGAGGGTTGAAACTGCTTTATCTTGCTAAATTTCCTTCCCAACTCATCAAAGAAAAGCTGGGTGGAAACTTCCTCACTCAGAACTTGCTATTTTCAGTTCATCCTGTACTTATACAAAATTAATTTAGTCTTAATATTAATTGAGATAACCTCATATTCAGGCTGCCTCTGCACTGGAAGTAAAGACTTCTAGAATAATATTCTCTATGATTCTACTCTTCCTTAAATAATTTTTTAATTATTTGTATTTATGGGGTACAAGTGTAATTTTGTTACATGAATATATCTTGTAGTGATAAATCAGGACTTTTAGTGTATCTATTATCCAAATAACATGCAATGTAACCATTAAGTCATTTATATTCCTCTTCTTTCACTCCCCTCCCAACCCTTACCTTCCATGCCTCCATTGTCTATCATTCCACACTCCAAGTCCATATGCACATATTATTTAGCTGCCGAGCATGCAGCATTTGTCTTCTTGTGTCCTAGTTGTTTCACTTAGGGTAATGGCCAGTTTCACCAGTGTTGCTCAGAATGGCAATATTCCATTCTTTATAATGGCTAAATGGTATTCCCTTGCGCGTCTGTGTGTGTGTGTGTGTGTGTGTGTGTGTGTGTGTGTGTGTGTGATATTTTCTTCATTCATTCATCCATTGATGGATACTTAGGTTGATTCCATGTATTTGCTATTGTGTATAGTGTTGCGATAAACATACAGATACAGATTTTTTATTTTTGAGATAATGGTTTGTTTTCTTTTAGGTGGTTATCCAGTAGAAGGATTCCTGTATTTTGCTGTATTCTTCCTTCCTTTTTTTTTTGTTTGTTCAATAGTTTGTCAAAGTCTCACTCTGTCTCCCAGGCTGGAGAACAGTGGCATGCTCACAGCCACTGCAGCCTAGACCTGGGGAACTCAGGAAATCCTTTTGCCTCAGCCTTTCAAGTAGCTGGACACATAGATGTGCACTACCACGCACAGCTAATTTTCTGATTTATTGTAGAGAAAAGGTCTTGCCAAGTTGCCCAGGCTGGTCTCGAACCTCCTGACTCAGGCAATCCTTTCTTTTCTGCCTTCCAAAGTGCTGGGATTACAGGCGTGAGCCACTGCACCAGGCATGTATTTATTTTTTGTCTTTGTTTTCCATGCATCTGATAACAAAAGCTTATTGATCAGTACACATGAGCTGGACACTGGAGTTGATACAGGCTACATAAAAAAGGATACCACAGAGCTTCTGTCCTGAAGAGATTTTCTTCCACTGGATGTATATATATGAGAGAAAAAAGAAATAGAAGTAAATAAAAATAGCTATCTCCTTGATCACTGATACCTTACTTTTTATTTAACATAAGCGTAATGTTCAATCTGCATCTGATATGTGAATCTAACATGTAATTGTTACCCACTGCTGCCTTTCAGCATCATTCTCTTTCCATGTCTGTCTGTCTGTGGGGGTTGGGGAGAGATTCAACTTTCTTCTAGATTTTCTTCTGCTTCTTAGACATTTCTTTCTTCTCAGAAAATTCCCGAGGTCCTGTCTTTTGCCTCTGAAATATTGGTATTTCTTGGATTCCTATTCATTTGTGTTAATAATTAAATTCAGGGAATTCTTTCATTCATACATCTTAATTAGTATTCAAATTATAATGAATCCTGAAGCACTATTTCTGGTTAAGGTCCTTTCCTCAAGTCTATATATTACTTACTAATTAATGTATCTTCTTAAACATTTCCAGAACACTTGAAACGCAGCCACGTTTCTCAATACTCCTTCTTCTCTTAGATTACCTTTCACAATAAAGTGCAATTTTAACCCCTCTCCCCTCAATTCCTCACATGGAATCAGTAAGTATTAGTGAATCTTCCTCCTAAACAGCTGCAACTAAGCTCACTTCTGTTCACCTCCCAGCCACCACACTGGAATATTGAAATGCTTTCAGTTCCTTCCTGTTATTTGGCTCCCTCTAAACTATCCCCTTCCACGGCCAGATTTATGTTTAAGGGCAAAATGGATGACAACACATCGTTGCCTCTTATCCTTAAATGACTTCTTTCTGCCTCAGGAAAAATTCAGACTTTGTAATTGAGTTAATAAGGGCCAGAAGAGCTGGCATCTCATACCGCCCTTTCCAGCACTTACTTCCTTCACTCGCTCCAGTAAAGCTGACATGCACACAGTACCTCTAGAGCTGAGGGTCCTCAAGCCCCATGCTATTGTCCAATAAGGCTGCCTGGCCTGTTAGGACTGGGACCACAGCAAGAGGTAAGCGGCAAGCGATCTTGTCAGATCAGTGGCTGCATTCGATTCTCACTGGAGCGTGAACCCTATTGTGAACTGGGCATGTGAGAGGGATCTAGGTTGCCTGCGCACTCCTTATGAGAATCTAATGACTGATAATCAACCCCGCTTCAGTTCTTAGAAATTTTGTGTCCCGGGAAATCTGTCCCTGATGCCAAAAATGTTGGAGGACCACTGCTCTAGAGGCCTCTGTCCAGCCTCTTGCCTCCAACTACCATACCCTTTTACAAGATTAAGAAAGTCCCTAGTTGTAGGTTAGAGACTTACTTGGCCCCCCCTTTTTTTCTGGCAATTTACACTTCCTAAGCTATTCTCTTATTGACACCCCTCTTCTTAATGCCCTCACTGTTCACCAACACCAGGATGACCATCGCCCTAGGTTTCCCTCGGACGGCTTCAGGGAAATTGGCAAAGTAAAGCACTCCTCTTTTATCTTAGAAGTGCCTGAATGTTGATGATAAATGACATGATAACTTTACTCATAAAACTTAACTTGCGTTATTGTGATATGTCACCAGATCTTAAGCTCCAGATTTAGAGGAATGCTCACTTGTCCTCTGCTTTGTCCCCTAAAATTAGTAAGGTGGAGAAATACAATTGTTACTCAACTTTCTTCATTCATAGAACAAGAGCATCCTACTGTGTACCCTCCAGGGGAGGCATCTCCATCACATTTACATGAATGGTATCTCTTGTGCTGTTCACCTGTAAATTAGATGTGACCTGCCTATCTTAAAACTGACAAGAATAACATTCTTGACATATTGTGACCTCCATTTGGTGCATGGCTGGATTCTGGGACTTTCACTAACACTCCTACCTAGGGCTTCCACTAGCACATCTACCATGACATCATCCAGCTTTATTTCTATCTTGTTTCATTACCTGTCTCCTTATAAATCTGAATTGCCCTCAGATACGAAGGTTGGTTATCTGGCTCACACTGTTTTTTCCATCACATGCAATAAAAGTTGTGCTTAATAGATATTTTTTGAAATAAGTTGTTTAATTAATGTTGAAGGAAGTGCATGTTAATCAGAGAAAAAACAAAGTACATGTTTTCCCAAGTAGATAAAAAGAGAGAGGAAGTGTATTACAAGCCGAAGAAACAGAAAGAATGCACTCCAATTTTTTTCAAAATATTTTTTCTAGATTCTTTACAGTTTATCAGTTATGAATTAGACTCAGGTGTCAGTGTATTTATATATGTATTGAGGTGATGTTGAGATTGAGTAGAAACTCAGTGCTTTATCACAGTACTAACGAATGTTGAATATTCTGCACATCTGAGCACTTAGTACCTTCCTAGAGAACAATTTACGGTAGAAAAACCACAAAAAATCAAAAAGCCAGAACACATTAGCAGTTCAAACATTTTTCTTTATCAGGGCTTATCTGATATCTAGAAGAGATATTTAGTCTTTTGCTGGAACAGTTGGGAAGTGGCTTCCAGGTCGTCACATGGAAAGTTATTAGAGGGAACACAGTCAGCAATTTTTCTGTACTGAAAAGAGAGAAGAAGAAAAGATTTTGTGTAGATGCAAGAGAAACTTAGATGAAGCATTAGAACAATCTTCTAGCTCTACCTGGAAAAGGTAAAAGAAAGGGTAGGGGAAATTATTTCCATAAGACACTGAAGAGTAACAAACATGTCTTTCAAGGTAAGGTTTGCTTGGTGTATGTGTGTGTAAATGTAAGTGTGAATGTGGAATGTCTCTGCATATGTGTGTGTAAGTATAATGTGAGTGTGTTTGTGAATGTGAGTGTGAATGTGGTACGTCTGTGCATGAATATGTGTACGTGTGAGTGTGCTTTTGTTCAGTGATAGTAAAGTAACCACAATCCTACTCACGTAGACTCTTCTCAGAGCCTAGCCTGGTGGTAAAAATACAAATATGCTCCTTTGGGCTCATCAGAAAAGGCATCATGATGTCCTGCCCTATTTTAGCTCTGTAGCCAAAACCCCAGTAATGTTGATAAGACCCTCTGACAATCATTCTATGATACTGTCCCACCTTCTCAGCTCCTTGGGCTCCTCCACTTTGCTGGACTCCTTGTGTAAATAAAGGACCCCGCCTGGAGCTGTATTGTAAAGCTCATAGTATGTGAGAAGTTGCATCTCAACCTCACTAAGTACCCATAAACAATGCTGGTTTTCTTCATGTAAACAGTTTATCTAACCAGTCCTATGAAGAGATGGGCACAGGGCACTGAGATAACCCTTCTGACCATTGGCATTTATGAGCTAGACAATATCAGATTCCTTCATTCCCATCCTGCTTCAGGGCGTCAATAAAGTTTCCATTTAGACTTAAGGTAATACCTATCAAATGACTAATTACATGGACTTTGATTTCATCTAAAATAGACTAGCACACAAACAGTCTAAATCTTAGGGACTTAAAACACCAAAGACCTATTTCTTATTCACACACTGTTTTCACCATAGGTCAACTGTGACCTCTGTTACACTCTGTTATTGAACTCACTCTGGGACCCTGTACCATGTTCTGAGAGTGACTGTACAGGAAGAGATCACAACAAGGTCTATGCTGGATAGTCAACCCTCTGTGTATCACTTATTGTAACATGACCTTAGCCAAATCAATTCCCATAACCAAGTCAGACTTCAGGTATGGGGAAAAATTTAAATTACCTATAGGAAGAGGAAGGAATAGCAATGCAGCTCAACAATGGACTCTGCCTCATTCAAGTGTTTGACCTAAAGAAATTTATTTAAGCTCCCTGAGACAGTTTCTTCTACAACAAAGTGAAAATAATATAATGAATAGCCATTACATGAAACTGATATGAGGACAAAATGAAACAAAACAGAGAACTCCCTTGGACAGTGTAAGCCTGGAGATAACATGTCATAAATCAAAGAACAGGATTTGTAGGTCAGCTGTATCTAACGCAGGATACACCACTCATTGGAGTCATAAACTAAGAAAGTCACTTAGCATAACAGCCTTAGCATCCTCCTCTGTGAAATAGCTTCTAACTCACAGTGTTTTTAAGAATAAATTAGATTAAGTATTATCGTGGTGGCTGAAACAAAATAAATACCCCATACACATTGACCAATGTTTCTGTGGTTATTTGTATTAAAGAAAATAAGTTGTATTCGGCCCTTCCCTTGCACAATATCTGAAACATAGTCCGAATAATGATACTAGAGAATTTTTGGCAATGATTTGAGTTGTCAGAAAAGTGTTTCTTTGCCATTTTTTAAATTTAAATTTTTTATTAAATGTTATTTTATTATAGAGACATGGGCCACAAGTGACAACTACACAAGCAGGCTGCATGCAGGTGAAGTTTGGGTGTGCAAATATATCTGGAGCAATTCTGATGGGTTTTCACCAGAAGGTAATATGACCTGTCTCTCTCACTGCCTTTAGGAATTTTTCTTTCACGCTTATTTTGTGGAGGCAGATTATTATGTGCCTTGGAGATAGTCTGCTTATATAATACCTTGTGGGAGTTCTCTGAATCTCTTTTGCTTGGATGGTCATCTCTCTGGCTAGATCTGAGAAGTTTTCTTGAATGACCTCATGGACCCCTTATTCTATGGTGTTTTCTGTTTCCTTTTGTGCCTCAGGGATATCATTCAAGTGTAAATTTGGTTTCTTGACATAGTCTTACATCTCTTGGAGGCTTTGCTCCTTCTTTTTAAGCTTCTGTTCTGTGTTTTTGACAGACTGAGTTGATTCCATATTTTGGTCCTCACATTCTAAGATTCTTTCCTCTGCCTGGTTGGCCCTACTACCTATGCTTGTTAGTGTGTTCATAATTTTCAGGATGAAGTTTTTCATTTCCATTATTACAGAATAGACACAGGGCTTGAGGATGTTATTCCTGATTGGCAGGATGGTCACCACCAGTGGCAGTGCACCTCTGCTGTGTTCACTCTATAGATGGGTCCTACCACCCATGAATCACTAGTCTGACAGAAAGCTGCACTCATGACAGCTCTGCTGGGTTCACTCTGCAGGCAGGCCCTCCCACTCCCTCCATGAGTTACCAGTCTGGCAGAAGCCACACTCACAGTGACTGCCTCAATGTAGGTTTTCCTTCTATTCCACTTGGACTGCAGTTGCTCAAAGTCCTGCACCCTTCTCAGAACCCCTGCTTCAGGGGACTGATGATTTGGATCTGCCTGGGAGGGGTGAATCATCCCAAAGAGTCCTTGTGTCTCTCACCCACTTTTATCTGCCAAGCAGGGCTTCAGTTCTTGTGCTAGCCCGGGGCATGGTAGGAAAAGGGGTGCCTAGACTTCCACATCTTTCTGTCTCTAGGTATTCAAAGATACATTTGTTGGGTGCAGGGTGTATCGGCATTCCAAAAATGTTTAAGATGTTTCTGTTAATTGGTAGTTGGGTTCCTACTCATTGCCTTGCTTGGTGAGAGTGGTGCTGGTCTGCTGCTCCATGGCTGCCATCTTGGATTCCTTTCCCCCATTTTACTCTTCACTATTTTGAAGTCACAAGTCAAGTTGAAAATATAGTATAAATGATGGACCCTTGAGCCTTAAAGAAAGCAAATAAAGAAAACATTGCAAAAACTTTGGGGTTTCCCATATCACCCAGGACCCTTATTTAGCCCAAGTCCCACATTTTACTCAGTAGGAACAAGCCAGTGGCTATATATTCCCACACCTTAATTTCTGTTATTTCTGGTCAATGCTATGGTGTGTGTGATTCTGGTTTTGGTGTTCTGAGTGGATTTAGTTCACTTGATTATTTTTCTTTTGGAAAAGAATGTACTTACAGAAGATGCAAACAACTTTGACAAGAAATACTGATTAATTAATCATTGCAGTAAGCTTTACTGTCCTGGAAATGATGTGTTTTCCCAAAAGGCATCACACACAGGATTATTTCTTGTAGAGCCATAAATGTCATTTCCCTATTGTGTGAGGATACACAAACATGATTTACAGCAAAGATAACCCTGTCAGATTTTCCTTAAATAGCAAGAAAGCGGGATGTTCCACCTAAACACAGCTTTTTTTCCAAGTGCTATCCTGATTGCAAACCAAGAAAGGTCTTAATAGTTTATGGACTAGGACCCTTCCAGAGACATATTTCCTCATATTTTTGTGACACACTTAAGCTTCAGGAAAAATGAGTACTGTGCTCAGAGCAGATCATCAGCTGAGGCCTGAAGACATTGTTAAATTTCTTCTAGAATCATCAAAGTCACAACTTGGAGCCTGGCACGAGAGATTGAAAATAAGTATGGAAGGAATTGTGGGCTTTATAAAAATCCACAGAGCCTGAGGTTACATTCAATCAGCCATTCTGTTTGGTTAGTAACTTGATCAACATCTGGAGAAAAGGGGTGCCTCACAATAGACTTGTCACAAATGTGCCCTTGCACTGACATTTCTGTCTCATCTCTTCCCCAAGAAATTAAGTCAGAGGGGGCTGGGCATGATTTTTGGAATAAGGCAAGACTGACTTAGAATTCAGACTATGAATCTTATGTGTATGTGATTTGTATATGTATTACATGTCCTCTCTGAACATCACTTCCTTTTTATGGAAATGAGCATGTGAATTGTAAAGATGTGGAGGGACCAAAATAATGCATTAACAAAGGAGAAAATAGTAGATGCTCAGTAAGTGTGAGTTGTTTGTATTAATGTTGTCTCATAATAGATAGGAAATTAAGATAGAAACCTGTGGAGTAGTTTTATTTCAAAGCAGTTCAATAGCTATCTCTCTGAAGCATTCTTACAGTCCCATCTTCCTACAAGTACTGAGTCCTTCCCTTCATTTGTCTTTCATACTACTTTGCACAGATTTCTATTTATTGAATAAAACATCAAGTTTCAACAGTGCCAGATATGAGACATACAAAATAGAGCCTGTTACTGAGTAGCTAGAAATCCAGAGGATGAGCCCAAAGAGCCAAAAGGAGCCTAATTACTGAGTATACATTCACATCACAGTTCAGCAAGACCTGCATGCTTACCACATAGTTAAGTAACTTGCCAAAGACATGTTGGTAGTAAACTGGTAGACTTAGATCTCAGACTCACATGTGGCTGAGTGCAAACCCCATGTACTTTCTATGACAGTTTACTGTTTTGCCTGCTAATAATATAAAGCATGTATTAACCAGTCCTGGGGATTAGGAGATGGATTTTTAAAATATATATAAGGGGACATTATTCTGATCAACAAACATATCTCAATCCTGAGTATGTATTCTTTTTTTATGTTAAAGATGTGGGGTACAATTCAGAGTTAAGTATACAAGGGTTGACTATGCAGTTACCCTTGTTGATGAGGTGTGCCCTTCCTTCCCCTGGCAGTTTCCATCAACTGACAATCTTGCCTCCACTCCAGTGGCAGTTTCTCACCACTGCCAATCCCTTTCTTATAGAATTATAATTGTTTAAGGCCCGCTTATGAGTGAGAACATATGGTCCTCTGTTGTTTTTTTTCTGTGATAGATCACTGAGTATGATAGACTCTAAATTCATCCAAGTTGCTATGAAGACATAAGTTTATCCTTCTTTATGACTAAATAAAATTCCATTGTGTATATGTATCATATTTTTTTATCAAGTCACTTTCGAGAGGCAGCATGGGTGGTTCCATGTTTTTTTTATTGTGAATAGATCTGCAACAAAAATACATGTACAGATATCTTTTTTATAGAATGATTTGAGTTACTCCAGGTATATTCCCAATAGGGGAATTTCTGGGTCATAAAGAAGGTCAGTCTCTAGTTCTTTTAGAAATCACCACAACGTCTTCCAAAGAGGTTGCACTAATTTGCATTCCTACCAGCAGTGTAGATGTATTCCTTTTTCTCCACATCCTCGCCAGCATCTGTTGTTGTTTGCTTTATTAATGATGGCCATTCGAACTGGGGTTAGGTGGTATCTTAATGTGATTTTGATTTGCATTTCTCTGATGGTGAGTAAGGCTGAACACTTTGTCATGTGTCTCCTGGCTGCCCATATATCTTCTTTTGAGAAGTGCCTATTCATGTCTTTTACCCACTTTTTAATGGGGCTGTTTACTTTTTTCCTTTTGACACATTTGATTTCCTTATAGATCCTAGATGTTAGACCTTTGTCAGATATAGAGTTGGCAAATATTTTTTTCCCATTCTGTGGGCTGCCTCCCTGCTCTCAGGATGGTTTCTTTTGCTTTGCAAAAGCTCGTCAGTTAGATGAGGACCCAATTGTGTATCTTATTTCTTATGGTATGGGCACTTAGGGTTCTGATCAGAAATTGGTTGCCAGTTCTAATTTCCATAAGTTGTCTCCTGTGCTTTCTAAGATTCTTATAATTTGAGGTTTTATGTCTAGGCCTTTGATCCATTTAATTTTTGTGTAGGGTGATAGGTAAGGGTCTTGTTTCAATCTTCTGCATGTGATCAGTTTTCCCAGCACCATTTACTGAATAGGTTCTTCTTTCCCCAGTGGTTGTTGTTAAAGCCTTTGTGAAAGGTTAGTTGGTTGAGAAATAGAGACTTTGCTTCCAGAATCTCCGTCCTGCTCCATTGGTCTATATGCTTATTCTTGTACTAATACTAGTCGGTTTTGATTACTGTAGTCTTATAGTAAAGTTTGAAGTCTGGAAGTGTGATAGACACCTCCTGCTTTGTTTCTTTTGCTAAAGATTGTTTTGGCCACTCGTGTTCATTCATGTTTCCATATGAATTTCTGTATTGTCATTTCCAGGACTGAGAAGAATGATGTTGGTAACTTAATGGGTATTGCATTGAATCTGTAGACTACCTTTGGTAGGATGGACATTTTAACAATATTGATTCTTCCTATCCATGAGTATGGAATATTTTTCCATTTGTTTGTGTCTTCTTGGATTTCTTTGAGCAGTGCTTTGTAGTACTCATTGTAAAAGTCTTTCACTTTTCTGGTTAGGAAGATGCCAAGGTATTTCATTTTTCTTGTGAC
This sequence comes from Cephalopachus bancanus, assembly GCA_027257055.1. Classification (NCBI taxonomy): domain Eukaryota; kingdom Metazoa; phylum Chordata; class Mammalia; order Primates; family Tarsiidae; genus Cephalopachus; species Cephalopachus bancanus. The sequence goes on from JAPVLO010000072.1 coordinate 456,836, forward strand.
TATTATGAATGGGATTGTGCTTTTAATTTGGGTCTCCGCCTGCTTGTTGTTGGTGTATAGGAATGCAATTGTCTTTTGCACATTTATTTTGTACCCTGAGACTTTGCCAAAGTCCTTTATCAGTGCAAGCAGGTTTTTGACAGATTCTCTTGGATTTTCAAGGTATAGGATCATATCATTGGCAAAGAGGGATAACTTGAGTTCCTTTTTTCCTATTTAGATAGCCCTGATTTCCTTCTCTTATCTAATTGATAAGATAGGACTTCCAACACAATGTTGAACAAGAGGGGTGAGAATGGTCAGCCTTGTCTTGTGCCAGTTTTCAGGAGAAATGTTTCCATTTTCTATTCATTTAGCGATATGTTAATTGTGGGTTTATCGTAAATGCCACTTACTATTTTGAGGTATGTCCTTCTATAGCATAGGTGTTTGAGGGTTTTTATCAAGAAGGGATGCTGGATTTTATTAAAACTTTTTCTATAGCTAATGATATAATCATATGGCTCTTGTTTTTACATTTGTTGATTTATTTAAATACATTTATGGTTTTGTGAATGTTGAACCAGCACTGCATCCTGGAGATGAAGCTTACTTGGTCATGGTGGATCATTTTTGAGATGTGTTTTTGAATGCAATTTGCTAGAATCTTGTTAAGGATTTTTACATCTATGTTCATAATGGATATTGACCTGTAATTCTCTTTTTTTTTTTTTTTTTTTTTAATAATCAGTATTTTTTATTATTGTTTTGTAGGGTACAGTTAAGGGTTAGGTGTACAATTACGTTTCATTCAGGCACCCTATTGATAAGAGGTGTTTTCTCAGTCCCAGATAGATATTAGCTACTGTTAATCCCATCCCCCCCCATAATTTCCCAGTACCATCAGTCATTTTCTTATAGTATTACATTGGATGTTCAAGGTCCATTATATGAGTGAAAACATGTGATATTCTGATCTTTGTTTCTGTGAGAGGTCACTCAGTATTATAGACTCTAGTTCCATCCAGGTAGCTGCGAAATTCATGATTTTGTTCTTTTTCATGGCTGCGTAGTATTCCATCGTGTATATGTACCACATTTTTTTAATCCAGTCCTCTTTTGATGGGCAGCATGGTTGTTTCCAGGTTCTTGCTATTGTGAATAACGCTGCGATAAACATACGTGTACAGGTATCTTTTTTATAGAGTGATTTGTGTTCTTCAGGGTATATTCCCAGTAGGGGGATTGCAGAGTCATAAGGAAGGTCAATATTTAGAGCTTTCAGGAATCGCCACACTGCTTTCCACAGAGGTTGCACTAGCTTACACTCCCACCAACAGTGTAGAAGTGTTCCCTTTTCACCACAGCCTCTCCAGCAGCTGTTATTTTTTGAGTTGTTGATAATTGCCATTCTGACTGGAGTTAGGTGATATCTTAGTGTGGTTTTGATTTGCATCTCCCTGATGATTAGTGAAGGTTGAGCATTTCTTCATGTGTTTGTTGGCTGCTCGAATGTCTTCTTTTGTGAAGTGTCTGTTCATATCTTTTGCCCATTTTATAATGGGGTTGTTTGTTTTCTTCTTTTCAGTACGTTTCAGTTCCTTGTAGATCCAGGATGTTAAGCCTTTGTCAGACCTAGAGTTGGCAAATACTTTTTCCCAGTCTGTAGGCTGTCTCCCTACTCTCTTGATGGTTTCTTTGGCTTTGCAGAAGCTTGTCAGTTTAATAAGGTCCCATTTGTCTATCTTCTCTCTATCTTTTTCTAGGTCAGAGAAGAATGTTATTGGTAATTTGATGGGTATTGCATTGAATTTGTAGATTGCCTTAGGTAAGATGGACATCTTCACAATGTTGATTCTTCCGATCCATGAGCATGAGATATTTTTCCACTTGTTCGTGTCAGCTTTGATTTCTTTGAGCAGTGTTTTGTAATTTGCATTGTAAAGGTCTTTCACGTCTCTGGTTAGGAAGATGCTAAGGTATTTCATTTTTTTTGTGGCTATTGTGAATGGAATTGTGTTTTTTATTTGGGTTTCTGTTTGTTTATTATTGGTGTAGAGAAATGCGATTGTCTTTTGTACATTTATTTTGTATCCTGAGACTTTGCCAAAGGCCTTTATCAATGTAAGGAGGCCTTTAACAGATTCTCTTGGGTTTTCAAGGTACACCATCATATCATCTGCATAGAGAGATAACTTGACTTCCTCTTTTCCTATTTGAATACCTCTGATTGCCTCGTCTTCTCTGATTGCTCTAGCCAGGACTTCCAATACTATATTGAACAGGAGGGGAGAGAGTGGGCATCCTTGTCTAGTTCCAGTTTTCAGGGGAATTTGGGTTCCAATTTTTGTCCATTTAGGAGTATGCAGGCTGTAGGTTTCTCGTAGATGGCTTTTATTTTTTTTGAGGTATGTTCCCCGTATGCCTAGATGTTCAAGGGTTTTTATCAAGAAGGGGTGCTGGATTTTATCAAAAGCCTTTTCTGCATCTAATGATATGATCATGTGGTTTTTGTTTTGACATCTGTTGATGTATTTAATTACATTTATGGTTTTACGAATGTTGAACCAGTCTTGCATGCCAGGAATGAAGCCTACTTGGTCATGGTGAATGATTTTTGAGATGTATTGTTGAATCCTGTTTGCTAGGATTTTGTTGAGAATTTTAGCATCTATGTTCATCAAAGATATTGGCCTGTAGTTCTCTTTCTTTGTTGGATCTTTACCTGGCTTGGGTATCAGTGTGATGTTGGCTTCATAAAATGATTTGGGGAGAGTTCCATCTTTTTCAATCGCCTGGAATACCTTCAGTAGGATTGGTATCAGCTCCTCCTTGAATGTCTTGTAGAATTCTGCTGGAAAGCCATCTGGACCAGGGCTTTTTTTTGTAGGAAGTTTTCTTATTACGTAGTCGATTTCCTTGATTGTAATTGGTCTATTTAGGGTCTCAATTTCTTCTTGTTCCAACCTAGGTAGATTGTGTGATGTCAGAAAGTCCTCCATTTCCTTGTGGTTTTCAAGTTTGTTTCCATACAAGTGTACATAGTAGTCTCTAATGATCTTTTGTATTTCTTCAGGGTCAGATGTGACTTCATCTTTTGTGTTTCTGATTATGCTTATTTGGTTTTTTTCTCGTTTTTTAGGGTCAGTCTAGCTAGGGGACCATCGATCTTGTTTATTCTTTCGAAGAACCAGCTTTTTGTTTCATTGATTTTTTCAATTATCTTTTTGTCTTCTATGTCCTGGATTTGGGCTTTTATTTTGGTGATCTGGATTCTTCTGCTGAAATTGGGGTTTTTTGTGGTCTTGCTTTTCTAGCTTCTTTAGGTGGCTTGTTAGATTGTGAATTTCTGTTCCTTCCATTTTCTTCATGTGTGTTTGTGGGGATTTTAAATTCCCCTGTTACTACAGCTTTCAGGGCATCCCAGAGATTTTGGTAAGATGTTTCTTCATTTTCATTTGTTTCCAGGTATCTTTTGATCCCTGTTTTGATTTGTCATTGACCCAGGAGTTGTTTAGCATCATGCTGTTTAGTGTCCATGTCTTTGTGGGTTTTGGGGGGACTTTGTTGGTGTCAATATTTATTTTTATTCCACTGTGGTCCGAGAAGGTGTTTGGTAGAATTTCGGTCCTTTTAAATTTGCTTATACTTGATTTATGGCCGAGTATGTGGTCGATCTTAGAATATGTTCCATGTGGTGATGAGTAAAATGTGTATTCTGTGGTCTTTGGATGGAGTGTTCTGTAAGTATCAATTAAGTCCATTTGGTCCAAGGTCACATTGAGGTTCCGGATCTCCTTGCTGATTTTTCGTCCTGATGATCTGTCTGGGGTTGTGAGTGGGGTATTAAAGTCCCCAGTTATGATAGTGGTAGAGTCAAATCTTTCTTTAGTTTTCCAAGAAGTTGTTTTATGAAAGTTGGTGCACCTATGTTGGGTGCATATATGTTTAGGATAGATATTTCTTGTTGATGGATTGAACCTTTTATCATTATGTAGTGACCTTCTGTATCTTTTTTGATTTTTAATAGTTTGAAGGATATTTTGTCTGAAATTAAGATGGCTACTCCTCCTTTCTTTTGTATTCCGTTCGCCTGAAAGATTGTTTCCCATCCTCTTACCTTGAGTCTGTGGGTGTCCTTTCTAGTGAGGCGAGTCTCTTAAAGGGCAATAGATTGTTGCCTGATGATATTTTATCCATTTTGCCAATCTATGTCTTTTCAGTGGTGCATTTAGTCCGTTCACATTTAGGCTAATAATTGAAATGCAAGAGTTGATCCCTGTCATAAGGTTCTTACAGAGTTGTTACTGTTTATTTGTTGTCTTTCTTTGGGTTTTGGAGTTGGTTCAGGTGTGTTTTTAGTCTTTTGCCTGAAACTCTTGTGAAGAATGCTGATGTTCTTTTTTCTTTTTCTTCTGTGTTCAGTACTTTCTTGAGTGTTTCTTGTAGCGGTGGTCTGGGGGCAGCGTAGGTTCTTGGGGATTGGATGTCTGGAAAAGATTTTAATTCTCCCTCACTAATGAAGCTTAGTTTAGCTGGGTAGGTTATTCTTGGTTGAAATTGTTTCTCTTTTAGTACTTTGAAGATAGGGCTCCAGGCTCTCCTGGCCTGAAGGGTTTCTGTGGATAAATCTGCTGCTATTTGGATTGGTTTTCCCTGGTAGGTAGTCTGGCCTTTTTCTCTTGCTGCCTTTAGGATTTTTCCTTTCATAGCTACTTTGTTTAGATGAAATTTTTATGTGTCTGGGAGTTGGTCTTCTCGTTTGTTGTCTTGCAGGGGTTCTCTGAATCTCTTGTGTTTGAATTTTTTTATCCTTAATGAGATGAGGGAAGTTTTCTTGAATGATTTCATGGAATGTTTGTTGCAGTGTGGCTTCTGTTTCTCTTTCTGCCTCAGAAGCCCAATTATTCTCAGGTTTGGTCTCTTGAAGTGATCATTCATCTCTTGCAGGTTTTGTTCTGTCTTTTTGAGCTTCTTTTCTATGCTTTTGACAGTTTGGGTTAGTTCTGTGTTTTGGTCTTCGAGCTCTGAGATTCTTTCTTCTGCTTGGCTGATTCTGCTTTCCATGCTTATTAGTCTGTTGTTCATTTCCATCACAGTATTCTTTACTGCTGTCATTTCTGACAACAGCTCCCTTTCCCATTTTTCCCCTTGTCTCTCCTCAATTTTTTAATTCTCTCCATTAATGTTTTGATGTCTGGGTTTGTTGCATGTAGCCCGTCATTCTGGGGACTCTTCATTGTCTGTGTTCCAGAATCTGTTTTCTCATTGTCTGATCTCCCAGGGGGCTGTGTAAGACCTATATTCTTCTTTTGGTTTTTCTTCATTTGTGCGGTTTTTCCACTTCCCTACTTCTTCCTTCCCTCCACTTTACCGTCTTCTTTAATTTTGTTTTTCAGGGGTAAAGGGACTGGTTTTACTTCTGTTCGTTCAATCTCCCATTCTTTATGTATGTCGTCTTACTTTGTTCAATTTTGAAGTTGCACTGTAGGTTGGAGGTGGTCCTTTTTTTCAGTTTTGGATGTATTTAAGGGGAGAGCTGTGATTCAAAATCTGTCTGCAGGTCCTGGTGTTCGCTGACAGGCGTGTGGATAATGTGGAACCCACTTCCCACTGCCCTGGAGTCTGTCCGTGCAGTGGGGCTGTAGGTTGCTCCCTGAAATAAAATGTGGTTAGCAGGGGGGGGAGAATGGAGCAGATAGTGGGTTGAAGAGGGGTGTGGAGAGATAGAGGAGTAAGGGAGGAAACTAACGAGTGTGCCAACAAATAGAGAAGAGGTCTATACTGAAACAGCTAAAAATGATGGACCACAGCTACAGTCGAACCAACTCTCATACAACCACAAATAAAACATATCGTGATGCTAACATACCCCCTATCCAACCACCTTATTGGTGTGCTGTTCCTCTATACAAAGACATGGTTTACAGACAGAAGAAAAGAGAAGAAAAGGAAAAGGAAAAGAGAAAAAAAGGGAACAATACTGTAGGAATAGAATTAAGTCATTAAACTAATAGAATCAATGAAGCACACTCTGAGACCTTTCGTTTTAAATCCAATGTCCTTTCAGGTCTGATTTCTAGTTTTCTTTTCAAGCTGGCGAATTAGTTTGCAGTTAGAGTCAATTGCCCCTGATCTGCTGTGAAGGACAGTTCAGTTCAACCTTCCTTCAGCAGTTTGGTCTATGTCTTTATCAGGCTTATTTCTCCCGTTTCGGTGTTGTTACCTTGAGTCGCCAGCAGGTGGTGCTATCTCATCTGCTCGCCCCAGAGGGGGGGGGCGGACAGGAACAAGATGGCTGCCTGCCTCCGAGCAGGCAACAGAAGCCCCACGCGAGCCAGCAGCACAATCTCAGACACAGGAGATTTGGCAGCAATCCCTGCAGATCTTCCTTGAAATCGGGTTGGTGTGGATCTCCTCTTGGGCCGGGTTGTGATGAGCTGCGCGGGCCGAGCACCGGGGCGCCCGGGGGCACCGGGGCGGGCGCCGGAGCGCCGGGGCGGGCGCCGGGAGCGCCGGAGTTTCTTTTTTATGTTGGCTCTTTACCCGGCTTGGGTGTCAGTGTGATTTTAGCTTCATAAAACGATTTGGGGAGAATTCCCTCTTTCTCAATTGCCTAGAATACTTTCAATAGGATTGGTGTCAGCTCCTCCTTGTATGTTTTGTAGAATTCAGCTGGAAAGCCTTCCAGTCCAGGGCTTTTTTTTTTTTTTTTTTTGTAGGTAGTTTTCTTATGACAGAGTCAATTTTCTGGATTGTTACTGGTTTATTTGGCATCTTAATGTCTTCTTGTTTCAACCTAGGAAGTTGTGTGTTATGTCAGAAAGTCCTCCATTTCATTTAGGTTATCAAATTTGGTTCCATATAGGTATACATAGTAATCTCTGATAATCTTTTGCATTTCTTCAGATTCAGTTGTCATTTGATATTTTTGTATTTCTGATAGTGTTAATTTGGGCTTTTTCTCTCTTTTTCTTGTTCATCCCGGCTGGGGGGGGTCCATCAGTCTTTTTAATTCTTTCAAATAACCAGATTTTTGTTTTGTTGATGGTCTCTATATTTTTGTCTTCTATATTCCATATTTGGGGTCTCATTTGGGTATTTAGATTCTTCTGCTAAAATTGGGGTTTTGATGGGCTTCTCTTTCCAGCTCCCTTAGGGGATATGTTAGACACTCCACTTGTGATTTTTAGTTTTCTTGATGTTTGCTCACAGAGTTATAAATTCCCCTCTTAGAATGATTTAATGGCATCCCAGGAGTTTTGGTAAGATGTTTCTTCATTTTCATTTGTTTCCAGGAATCTTCCAGGAATCTTTAAATTTCTGCTTTTATTTTAGTGTTGACCCAGTAGTTGTTCAGCATCATGCTGTTTAGTATCCTTGTCTTTGTGGGTTTTGGGAAATTTTGTTGGTATCAATATTTATTTTTATTCCACTGTGGTTTGTAAAGGTGCATGGCATTATTTCAAACTTATGGAATTTGTTTATGCTTGATTTGTGGCCAAGTATGTAATTGATCTTGGAGTACATTCCATGTGGTGATGCTTAGAATGTATATTCTGTGGTTGTTGAATTAGGCATCTATTAAGTCCATTTGGTTGAGTGTCAAGTTTAGGTTCTGGATTTCCTTTTTAATTTGTTGCCTTGATGACTATCTTGGGCTGTTAGTGAGGTATTCAAGTCCCCTGATATAATAGTGTTAGAATCAATATCTTTTTTTAGTTTACTTAGTAGTTGCTTTACAAATGCTTTTGTTCCTGTGTTGGGTGCATATGTATTTAGGATGGATATTTCTTGTTGATGGATTGAACTTTTTATCATTATGTAGTGTGCTTTTGTGTCTTTTAAAATGTTCGATAATTTAAAGGTTTGTCTGATATTAAGATCACAAACTCCTGCCTTCTTTTGTGGCTCATTTGCCTGGAAACTCATTTTCTATCCTTTAACTTTAAGACTCTGTGCATCCCTTGTGGTGAGATGAGTTTCCTTAATGCAGCATAAAATTGGGTCATGGTTTCTTATCCATTTTGTCATTCTGTGTCTTTTCAGTGATGCATTTAGTCCATTCATATTCAGGCTAATTGTTGAAATGTAATTGCCTATCCCTATCAGGAGGTTTTTATAAAGCTTTTCTTTGTTTGCTTGTTTTCTTTTGGCTTTGGGGTTGATGTATGTGTGTGTTTTCTAGTTTCTTGTTGAACTGTATTCTCTGTTGATTTTTTGATCTGCTGTTCTCTTGGGAAGTGTGTGGTCATTCTGTTTTTTTCTTTCTTCTGTGTTTAATACCTTTTAAAGTGTCTCCTGTCTGGAAGAGCTGGTCTGGAAGCTGCAAAATCTCTTAGGGATTAGATGTCTGGGAAGGAATTTAAATCTCCATCACTGATGAAGCTGAGCTTGACTGTGTAGGAAATTCTTGGTTGAAATTGTTTTTTTTTTGTGTGGACTTTGAATATTGGATTCCAGTCTCTTTTTGCCTGTAGTGTTTCTGTCAATAGGTCTGCTGACTGGTTTTCCCCAGTAGGAAGTCTGACCTTTCTCTATTGCTGCCTTTAGGATTTTTTCTTTTGTGTCTACTTTGTGTAGGTGAATTAATATATGTCTTGGGGTTGTTCTTCTCATTTGATGTCTTGTAGGAGTTCTCTCTATCTCTTGTGCTTGACTGGTCACATCTGGTGAAGTGGGGAAAATTTTCTTGGATTACCTCCTGGAATACTTGCTCTAAGTTGTTCTCCATTTCCCCTTCTTTTTTTGGAATACCAATCAGACATAGGTTTGGTCTCTTAATAGGATTGCACATCTCTTGTAGGCTTTGTTCTTTCTTTCTGAGTCTTCTTTCTTTGTTTTTTGCCAGATTGGGTTAATTCCATGTTCTGGTCTTCTTCAGCTAGATTAATTCTGCTTTCCATGCTTGTCATCTTGTTATTTATTTCCTGGATGAAATTTTTTATTGCCAAAATCTCTGTGACAAGTTCGTTCAGTGTTAGATTTTGTCTTTCTTGAGTCTTATTCACTCTTTGCATCCATTCCCTAATCCTTGTCATAATCTGAGGACAGTTGTTGGTGACATCCATTGTTTGAACTCCAAGGTCTGATTTTTCAGGAGTTTTTTTTTTGGATACTTTAAATTGCCTGAGGTCTTCCTTTGGTTTTTCCTCATTTGTGTCAGATCTCTTGTTTTTCTCTTTAGTTCTGTTATTCAGTGTCAGTGAGAGAGGTTTTCCCTTCTGATGTTTGCTCAGCCCTATATTCCTTCCTGATCCAAGCTCTGTATTTGTCCTATTTTGAAATAGGACTAAGGGTGGGAAGCTTTGCTGTCCTTTATAGTTTTTGAAAGTTGAATAAGGTAGGGGATGGGGTGGCAGTATTCAAAAACTACTTGCAAATTACAATGTTCTCTTATTCTTGTATGTGTTCCCTGAGACCCATTCCCCATCACCACTGTATATGATGATGCAAAGCAGAAACCAATGCAAGAAACAATTGATCACACACACATAGAAATACACACATACCCCCAAACAAACTGGTATAACAACAAAGTAAAACAAAACAAACAATAAAAACCAAGAAAATTGGACACGCGCGCGCGCACACACACACACACACACACACACACACACACACACACACACACATGCTTAGTACAAAGTGAATGGAGAAGAAAAACATATATTGACACACACCTTAAACTATAAAAATAAAAAAAGAAGAACCCAAGAACAAAAAACAAACCAACAACAACAAATTTGAAAGATGAACATGCAATCATTCACATATACACATAAACAGAAAACAGCAGCAAAAAAGAAGAAACAGAGAAAGAAAAGAAAAAAGAAAAAAAAATTGGGGTGATGCAGATAAAACCTTCACATACACACTCATGCACAAAGAAAAAATATTTTTAAATAGATGAACTAACAAACAAACAGGCACAAATTTTTTTTAAAATTAAAAATCAAAAAAAAAACTCCTGCCCTCTTGTGACAGGCTCTCTTATTGTTCCTCTAATTAGGTCTCTCCTGCAGAATTTCCTCCTTTTTCAATCTTTCCCCAGTGTCCGGTGCAGGGAAGTAGGGTGGCCAGTGTAGGTGGGTGGAGCTGCAGTCCTGGGGTTTCTGTGTCCCAGGATCGCTTAGGTCCAAGGCCAGCAACTGTGGCCCCAGCTTCTGCACCAGGAGAGCTCTGGCCGCTAGCTCCCTAGTCCTCGCTCAGTCAGCCACTCAGAGGCCAACTCACTCACCAGCACCTACACAAAATTTTTCATAAACTCCTTCACTCATGCCAGAACTTGCATAGTCTGACTGACTCAGCCGCCATCTTCCCAACTTTTCCTGAGTACATAATCTTATTTCCTGAGTACATAATCGCATACGCTTGAAAAAACTAAGACATAGAAAAGCAAGTAAATAGCCCCTCCCACTCTCATATTGTCAAGGAAATCTCCTCCAGTGGGAGATGCAGGATTGTCTTTCCCCCAGGTATGTACTCACCTGGGGTGCCTCAGCCAGGCCTAACATGGGATGGAGTTTTCCTATTGCACCTGACATCCAGGTTCCACCTGGGTTTGTCTCTCTGTCGTGGCCTAGCTGTGTGGGTCTGACATTCAGAGGATTGCTGGGGAGGAGGAGTTTGGGTCAGTTCTGAACTCACTGATCTCTTTGGAGTTCTTTTCATCCTTTTGTGGCCACACCCTTTCCCCCCCTTGGCTGGAACAGGGTAGGGATTGAGGCACCTGGGACTCAGCACTTGTCAGGTCCTTCCAAAGTTCATGCTTTCAGGATATTCCCTCTGGGTCATGATCAACTCCTGACTAGTTGATCTGCCAGTCACAGAGATTGGTCCATTGCTCTGTGGTGAGTAAGTTGGAGCACTCTCCCGCCCCACCTTCAAGATGGTGGCAGGGTGCCCCGCTTTTCCTCTTTGGTGGGACTCTGCCTCTGGGGTCCCTCCACAACCCCTGCTGCCAATGCCTTGCCAGACGCTGAAGTGTGAGGCAAATCCTGGAGCGGCAGTCTCTCCTGCTGCAGTAGTGAGGCAGATCCTGGGGCAGTAGTCTCTCCCTGCCACTTCTTCACAGGAAAACTTTTGTCCATTAAAAAAAATGGTACTCAGCTTCTGTGACCGGCGAAGAGCCAGGGACCAAGCAGAGAAGCGGAAACACCAGCTATTGCACCAGCACCCTGGCCACTTGCTCACTAGTCCCCACTTAGTCAGTCTCTTCCAGCATTTTCTTCCCAGGAAGGGTTTTGTTGAGTTTTTTTTTTAAATGGCATTTGGATTGCTTAGATCCAAGTCTAGCAACTGTGGCACCAGCTTCTGCACCAGGAGAGCTCTGGCCACTAGCTCCCTAGTCCTCGCTCAGTCAGCCACTCAGAGGCCCACTCACTCCCCAGCACGTACACAAAATTTTTCATAAACTCTTTCACTCATGCCAGACCTTGCATAGTCTGACTGGCTTGGCCACCATCTTCCTAACCTTTCCTGAGTACATAATCTTATTTTCCCTATCATACTCTCAAAAAAACTAAGACATAGAAAAGAAAGTAAATAGCCTATGACATTAACCTGAGGAGAAATATTCAATTTACTCTAACTTGAAAGACTGAAATACTGATCATTGTGTCTTATGGATTTTTAGTTATGTTGGTAGGTCTTTCACCAAGCTCAAACCCCCTTTAACCATGTCTTACTTTTATGTTCTACAGAAGAAATGCAGTTCTTAATCTATGCATGAGGTGAATAGACATTGAAATGAGAAGCAAATGGGGAAAAGAAACAAAAAAATACAAAAATAAAGTGATGTGATTTTTAGATTTTTTTAGAAAAAATGGTGATGAGCCAGAAAACATTCCCAGAAATAAGACCAGATGGAAATCTGTCTATTGGCTGCCTCAGCAACTTTACACATACATTTTCGTTTGTCATGGTCAAATAAACCAAAAAGACATGGATCAATAATACTTGAGTCTCAGGAGCAACCACACAAACTTTATAGAAATTCTTTTTTGGCCTATGCTCAACCTAGGGAGATGCACAAACCGTTCCTCCATCTGCCTTAAAGAAGTAACATAGCATTTCACTCAGCTGATCGCCCTTGAGTGGTTCTCTTGGCAGTTGACTCTCTTCCCCAATTTCTCTGTTACTGCAGCCTTTTAACATTGCTTTTCAGAACTTGCAGGAACACACAGATTCCTATGTTCATAGATGTAAAAATATCCCTTAATAGGTGTTTTTGATACTTTTCTGTATCTGTGAAGGTTCATAATCAGAAATTGTCTTCTGGTCTCTAACTTGATGTAAAGAGTGACTTTCAATGTTTCTTTCATCTGCCCCATCTCCCCACCCCTTTTTTTCCCCCTCAAATAAAAATCTGGCAAACAAAAAGAATCACCATGTGTAAAAAACAGACAAATCCTTTTGTTGAAATAAGGAAAGGAAGACTGAAATCGCCCACATTATTTTTGACTTCCACTACAGCAAGCCCTTTCTCTCAACCACATCTCACTACACAACTTTTCTTCTAGAATTGATCATGAAATATTGCTTTTTCAAGGATAAAAGTCTGTGAACCACTGATTGGAATGTGACAGTCATTTGATGATAGCCACTTACCTTTAGATTTACTCTACTCAAGCATTTGCAGCAGCAACAACTGATGGGTTCTGGGACAAAACAGTACAAAATTCCAACATTTTACATCCTGGCTTACCTTTGCTATAATCCCAGCCCCGCGATCTCTGTCTGTTCTGTATGCTTTCCCAGATCTCAAACCATATACTGACACTTGATTACCAGAGCTCCTTTGTATAGTTTCAAAGACTGAATAAAGTTCATAAGAGGCATTTCTACTGTTTATTTTCTTAAGTAGGGGCTGGTAACACATATTGGCAGTTCTGTTTCGTCTTGTGCCACTTATTGCTATGAACAACTTCATCAAGTTGCTGAATGGCCTATTTGAGAGGAACTTGTAATCATAAAGCACTAAAGAGTGACAGGTTCAATGAATTCAGTGAAAGTTTAGGAGAAATTATATTAAATATCGACATTAGTATGCAGATTAGTTTAACAATGTTTTTTGGGCTTGAGTAGCTGGGAGAATGTGAGAAACTCAGTCCTTCTCTCTCATTTGGGCCACTAACGGGTCACACTGAGAAACCCTGGAAGACTGTGCCTTATCCAGGTTGTTTATTGGTGGGAGAGATGAAAGATTGAAAATTTTAAATTAATTCATTGATTTGAATATTTCTGGATGGGAGAGATATTGGGAGATATCATGTGATGTTTTCTGCACTGTCAATAAATTTTGGTTAAATAAAACATGATTGATGTAGGGATATTTTGCACTTCAATGGAGAGCAGCTATCAGTGTGGTATCTGGACATGGAATATCCAGAAAAAAAGGTGAATATGGTAAAATGTGTTTAATTTAGGCAGTTGTCATCTGATCATCTAATAAAACCTATGAAAAATGTATTCTGGTTTTTAGTATATTAATTCATTTTGGATATGCTGTCTGTCAGGTGATAAGCATTTGCTGGCATTGTAGAAATTAAAAGTTGAAAAACAATTCACATACTTAAAAAATTATAGTTCAATAGAAAAAATAATGTATAAACTCTAGCAATGGAAATATAATAAAACGTAAACTCACCATTTTATAAACAGCTGAGAGAGAGATTGGGGGTCATTTTATAATTATAGAAATAAAACAACTCTGTACCTGAATAATTCTTTCCAATATATTTACAGGTCATGTGCCTTAGTGATGTTGTAAGAAGGATAAATTTTAACTCTCAAAGACATGTTCTTTCTCTTACTCTACTGCACTGGCCAGAGTTATTTTGGTTGCAAGTATCAGAGAATCAGTTTAAACTAGAATCTGAAATGGGTAAACTTATTAGCTCATGAAGCTGAAGCAACATCACAAATAGCTTCAGGCACAACTTAATCCAGGTATGTTAATAATGTAATTTGGGCACTCTCTTCATTCTTAGAAAATACCGGTTTAATGGGGCCAAAGACAGCTTTGCTTTTAATATCCTTTTTACAATAAAACTTTAGACAAGAACAAAAAGAGTAGTTTGTTTCTTATAGTGCAACAAAATCTCCAGGGATGTTTGTGATTGGGCCAGCTAAGGTCATGTGGCTAATTTATACTTCAACTATATTCAGTTCATACTTCAACTAAATTAGATTATGTGTCTATCCCTAATTGGTTGATGTTGAGGAGTCAATCCAAGTAGGCTTCATTCCCAGGATGTAGGGCGGCTGGTTCAACATCTACAAGACCATAAATGTAATTAAATACATCAATAGATGTAAAAACAAGAACCTCATGATTATATCGTTAGATGCAGAAAAAGCTTTTGATAAAATCCAGCATCCCTTCTTGATGAAAACCCTCAAATCCCTATGTATAGAGGGACATACCTCAAAATAGTAAGTGCCATCTACAATAAAACCACAGCTAACATACTACTAAATGGACAGAAAATGGAAACATTTCCCCTGAAAACTGTAACAAGACAAGGCTGACCACTCTCATCCCTCTTGTTCAACATTGTGTTGGAAGTCCTAGCTAGGGCAATTAGGCAAGAGGAGGAAATCAGTGGTATCCAAATAGGAAAAGAGGACATCAGCTTATCCCTCCTTGTCGATGATATGATCCTATACCTTGAAAATCCAAGAGAATCTGTCAAAAACCTGCTTGCACTGATAAAGGACTTTGGCAAAGTCTCAGGGTACAAAATAAATGTGCAAAAGACAGTTGCATTCCTATACACCAACAACAAGCAGGCAGAGATCCAAAATGAAAGCACAATCCCATTCACAATAGTCACACACACACAAAAATGAACTACATCTTCCTAATCAGAGAGGCGAAAGAACTTTATAATGAGAACTACAAAGCACTTGCTCAAAGAAATCCAAGAAGACACAAAAAATGGAAAAATATTCCTTGCTCATGGATAGGAAGAATCAACATTGTTAAGATGTACATCCTACCACAGGCAATCTACAGATTCAATGCAATACCCATTAAGTTACCAACATCATTCTTCTCAGACCTGGAAATGACAATACAGAAATTCATATGGGAACATAAATGACCACGAGTAGCCAAAACAATCTTTAGTAAAAGAAACAAAGCAAGAGGTATCACACTTCCAGACTTCAAAATTTTCTATAAGGCAACAGTAATCAAAACAGCCTGGTATTAGTACAAGAACATGCATATAGACCAATGGAACAGGAAAGAGATTCCAGAAGCAGAGCCTCAATTTCTCAACCAACTCATCTTTTGACAAAACCTCCAACAACAGCCACTGAGGAAAAGAGAACCTATTCAGTAAATGGTGCTAGGAAAACTGACTGATCACATGCAGAAAATTGAAACACCATCTATCACCATACACAAAAATTAACTCTAAATAAATCAAAGACCTAAACATAAAACCACAAACTATAAGAAAACACAGGAAACACCTCATGGAAATTGGAACTGGTAACCAAATCCTGATCAGAACCCTAAGTGCCCATATGATAAGTGGCAAGATAGACAAGTGGGGCCTCCTCTAACTGACAGGCTTCTGCAGAGCAAAAGAAACCATCAAGAGAGCAAGGAGACAGCCCACAGAATGGGAAAAAAATATGTGCCAACTCTATAGGTGACAAAGGCCTAACATCTAGGATCTATAAGGAACTCAAATGTGCCAAAAAGAAAAAAAGCAAACAGCCCCATCAAAATGAGGGCAAAAGACTTAAATAGACACATCTCAAAAGAAGATACACAGGCAGCCAACAGACACATGACAAAGTGCTCAACCTCACTCACCATCAGAGAAATCCAAATCATAACCACATTGTGATGCCACCTAACCCCAATAAGAATGGTTATCATTAATAAAACAAACAACAGATGTTGGTGAGGATTCGGAGTAAAGGGGACATGTCTATACTGCTGGTGGGAATGCAAACTAGTGTAACCTCTTTGGAAGATAGTGTGGCAATTTCTGAAAGAACTAGAAATTGGCCTTCGATATGACCCAGAAATTCCCCTATCAGAATATACCTGGAGGAACTCAAATCATTCTACAAAAAAGATACCTCCACAGGTATGTTTGTTGCAACTTGATTCACAATAGCAAAAACATGGAACCAACCATGCTGCCCATCGATGGTGAACGGGATTAAAAAAATGTGGTACATATACACAATTGAATATTATGCAGCCATAAAGAAGGACAGACATAGGGACTTCTCAGCAACTAAGATGGATTTAGAGTCTATCATACTCAGTGATATATCACGGAAACAAACAACAGAGTATCATTATGTTCTCACTCTTTAGTGGTCCTTGAACAATCATCATAATAGTACAAAAAAGGGATTGGCGGTAGTGGGAAACTTTCAGGGGACAGGGTATGGGATTGGCAGTTGAGGGAAACTGCTAGGGGAGGGAGGAGCATACCTCATCAACAAGGGTACCTGCATAAACAATGTTTGTATACCTAACCCTGAATTGTACCCCACATCTTTATAATAAAAAAGAAAAGAAAAATAATAAATTTTAAAAAAAGAAAGTCTTACCAGATGGTTTTTGTACAATTTTCAAAAGGAAAAGAAGCTAAACAGACAGTAACAAACCTCTGTCAAATAAACAACTATGAAAACCAGGAAATGCCTCATATATAAATGTTGATACTGACTATGCATAGCCAGAAAGGACCTTTCGGTCATTTGCTTCAACTCCCTTACTTAATAGATGAATCTATAGATGACCAGAGAGGTTCAGCAAAATGTCCAAGCTGTCAGTTCTGGCTAGTAGTTGAGCATTAACCAAAGTTTAGTATTCCAGAATTGTTTCATTAAACTTTACCATTCATCTGAGCGTCAATGTCCTTGTTGTTCAAGGAACATAAAAGAATATCTGAAATTTAAGGTAATTATCAAGTTTAACAAGCAGAACCCATTTTTGCTTCCTTAATATACTTATTTGCTTTCACTTCGAAGGTTCCACACACCAGGAGCCGAAGCTGAAAAGAGAGTACAATTGTACAATTTCCCTTAAAATTAATCTATTTCATATTTTTATCTTGAAACAGTCTTATTTCTGCCACTGCTGGGGACTGAAACTAAATTATGTACATGCATGTGTCTTTAGTCACAGAATCACAAAATGCAATGATCCTCTAACCTTTGAGAAATTCTTTCAGTGAGGAGCAATTATCTTTTTATTTGTTTGATTTCACTTTAGAGAAGAGTGATGGCTCTTACAAACTATTAGAGCCAGTGGGAAGTTTCTCATCCTGGAGCGAGACTGTGAACATGAATTCATTTCCCATCTGCTTTTTTATGAGGGATACCCTTTGCCTTGTATTTCCTGGTTATCTTTCCCTACTGTTCAAAAGGACTGCCTTTTATCCATACATTGCATCTTGGTGTATTATTTCTGCCTTTAATTGGCAAAGTTCAAATGCCAATGCATCAAGCCCTAACCCTATATTAATGAGATCTCACAGGCATGCTGCATTTAGAACTTGACATATATAACTATATTTAATCTTCCCAGCAATCATATAAAGTAAGTTCTATTATTTTATCCTCATGCTATAGATATGGAAGTTGAAGCACACAGAACTGAATAACTTGTCCAAAATCACACAGATAGTAAGTGACAGAGCCAGGATTTAATCCCAGATGGCAATGTCAGTGTCCACATTCCTAACTACAACTCTCATACAATTGCATTTGGCAAATGCAGTTAGTAGCAAGTATCCTTTGTATTTGGACGGCATTTCTCATTGAACAGTTTTCACTACCCGCTGCCTTTGTCAGTGAAGAGATTACGTGAGGGATGAAAACAGCAAAATGACTAAGCATCTTGGCTCTATAGTTAGAAATATCTATGTTAGAATCCAATTTCTAATTTGATTTCTCAGATATATTTGTAATAAGTGAGACACTGCTTCTGAAAAAATGTGGATGACTCTAGATAATACACCTAGTAGATATCTCCATATTGAATGTTCTGAATGCAATTTACCTTCCCAAATGGGAAAATGTCTCAATGTGTGTCATATTGTAGGAAAAATCTTTTTCTTAAACCCCTAGAAATGATCATGTGAACACACAGCCCAAAGCTAGTCAGTTCAGATGCCCTTTCCAACTTGAAAATTTTCATAAGTGCAGAAAGCAGCAACACTGAGGAGTAAGTACAGGCTGTGATCTTCTGAAATGGCAATGGTGGTAGTGCCAACAAGAGCATCAACAAAGTCTCTGTGACCTGACCTTGGCTGGATGTACCAAGGCCATCCTGGAATTCCAGCATCCCCAGAAATTTTAGGACATCTCGATTTTATTTGAATACATTATATTTCTGCTTAGGTTAACCACATAATTTATGTTGCTTACTATTGAGCTTCCTAACAAATATAGCATTTGACTTAAAGAGTATGCCTGCATATAAGAGTCACATTTTATTTATTATGATTATCATTATTATTGTTGCCATTATTTTATACCAATTGTCAAAATACTCAGAATAAACTGGATTTATATAGTTGGTCACAATGAAAAATAAGCAAAACTATCTCAATGTAGAGCACACAGCTTCAAGCCTAGGAAGTTTATCAAACTAGCTCAATGACTGCAGATACTTACGGAGTCAAAGGAATGAGGAAGTGACCAAATATCTTGAGCAGTTGTTCCTTTGGTTGGTGTTGATGTAAGATACTTGCCATCTAAATGAGAAATGTACTTCTTTTTCAAAGGAACAGACAAAAGCATCTTTAGATTGTAATATCCAAAAGAGAAGAAATTTCAGAAACTTATAATAATATCTTTTTATATAGTGAGTTGTTACAGAAAGAATATGAGTAATGATGTCTGACAATCCTAGAATCCCAACTCATGCAATTGCCAATATCATTTATGTTTCAGCTAGCCTCTGCCACACAGGCTGTCTTGATTTATCAGTATTAACCAGGTCTTTAGGTCACTGTTGATTTTATATTCATCTTTATATCACTGTCTATTAGCAGTTGGAAAGTAGCTGTACATTGTTGCTAAAGAAATGAATTATCTCAAAGAACAACAATGATCAAGGTAGTCAGTCTGTGTATAAGAATGTACATATTATGCAGCCATAAAGAAGGACAAATATATGGACTTTGCTGCAACCTGGATGAGTTTGGAGTTGATCATAGTCAGTGATATATCACAGAGACAAAGAACAGAGTACCATATGTTCTCACTCATAAGTGGAACTTGAACAATTATAATACTATAAGAAAGTGTTTGGCAGTAATGAGAAACTGTTGGGGGGTTGGGATTGGCAGTTGAGGGAAACTGCTAGGGGAGGGAGGGGCATAACTCATCAACAGGGTACCTGCATAATCAATGTATGTATACCTAACCCTGAATTGTACCCCACATCTTTATAATAATAATAATAATATATACATCTTTATTTTATATACATAAGAATGTACATATCTGACCATTTATGGGAAGAGATGCATTATTTGAAAGACTCTTGTAAAGTTTTTCCTGCCTGAATTTCTCTCTCCACTAATTCATGAAACATTTCCAAATGTCATTTTCTGTCCATCCACTGACTCTAGCCTAGTTGCTCTCATATACATGCTTTGCTGAAATTGTGAACCAACATATGTATAGCATTTCCTTGAGTTATGGAGGTCTTTGGATTATTTATGTTTGCCTTACACTCAAGTTAAAAACTCTCAGGAAATTCAAGAATTCTATTGAATTGGTATCAACCCAACAACAGGAGCATATGCATTATTTTCGAGTTCCCATAGAATATGCATCAAGACACCAAGATATATCAAGATAAGTCTTATCTTGGATGATAATGTCATAAAATATAAAATAATTGGAATCATAACAGATCAAAATCAAATACAGACAGCCAGAACATCTTCAAATACTTATGATCACACCTGGCAAAGCTGACTATAAGATCACAGAGGATGGCCCCAGCTCCTGTACTTTTCATACAAAAGACCTTCTGAAAAATTTCCAAATTGGTGAGGCCAAAAGACTGATATCATGGAAAAAAAACTTGTTTAAAATTGACTGCTTCAGGCAGTCCCTCTAAAACTAAGGAATGAATTAATGTATTCAGATTAGACAAGGCAGGAAGCCGCATAACAGAGGACGTCACATTAGAAGCCCTGCTAACCTGTACTGCCTTACTGTTGTGTCCTGTTTAGCATAACCTTCCATTATATATTCTTTCTTTTTTCCAGGAGACCAAGTGCACCCTCCTGGATTGCACTTCTTGAGTTGTACTCTGACTATTGGATATATTTGCTTAGACAATCTTTACCTCATTTTTTTGGCCCTAGATCACTGTCTCTTTTTTTGTTTTGTTTTATTTTTTTGGCCTAGGTGACACCAGCAGAGGTTCACCTTGGCTCTAGTAGAAGAAGGGAGTCTTGACTATCCAAAATGGGAAGAATTCTGGCAGTGTCAAAGCTGGCTAGGGCTCATGCCCATGAGACTCATGGGAAGTACCTCTTCCAGGTGGTGCAGTTTGAACAGGTGCTCTGATTTTGCATTTCTTTTGACTGAGTAACAGGGCAGAATTTCCAGAGTTCCTGATGGAAGATATCAGGTCAGCTTCAATTTATTGGCCAGAAGTATCCTGTACTTAAATCGATACTTTGAACCAGGTAAAAAAAGAATTCAGACAAAAACTTAAGAAAATGGGCTTCTGGCTCTCTAAAGTAGCCCCAGATGAGCAATGATACATGATTTCCTGGCTTGGTTATTGATGGGACTTACAGTTACACTCAGTTCTCCAGGCAGGTCTGATGATACTACTTGGAGTGATCTTGATCATGTCCTTGGTCCACTTTTGCTTCAAACTAACTTCCTGGTTATTGCCATCGCCTCTCTAAATCTGACCAGTTCAGTTCCATGATAGCCTAATAACCTAGCCTGTTTTTGTTTTGTTGTTTTGTTTTGTCCTAAAAATTCAAGAGGTAGAATTGAGGAGTCTGGCTCCTGGTCAAAACCGTAACAGAGATCTTCCAGGCCAACCACAGGCAATTACAGAAACTTTACCTGGCAGGCCTCACAAGAGAAGCTGCCCTCCCACAACAGGTTTGGGGCACAGCCAGTTCATGGAAGTGTCTGAGAGGAGCTTCAATCAAGGACACAGAATCTCTGGCCAGGCCTGGACTTCACACATTAGCATTCTGATCCCAAATGACTTTACCCCTAGGTCCCTTTCATCTGAGACCTTTGATCACCTATGTTGAGATCTCCTTATGAGAGGAGGAAGGGGAAAATGTTAACACATTTTTTTCCACTCCAACTCAGTACTTTCCCACTCCTAGCCTTTTTTTCTCATCTGCTATGTTCCTGTCAAAGTCCATAATACTGCTGAATCTTTTTGTTTGAGGCACCCCAACAGCGAGATGCCCCAACATCTGTGCAGATCCACCTGCCTTCTGACTGGTGTGCCATTCTCTTGGGGGGAAAGGATACAGGGAGCTCTGGCTCTTCCTCAAGTTTTAGACTCTTGCTCATACCATTGCAGTAAGTAATCAAAGGCTTAGCACTTTCATTGATGGCTTGTTGCTTTAATCAGCAACTTCCACACCTGAAAGTGTAACTCTTCCCTTCTCATTTCAGCCAAATTTCTCAAAGCAAATAAAGGAAACATTTCAAAATAATCTATGGGTCAGAGACAAAAGCTCAAATGAGTTTTTTTAATTGAATGAATAAACATTAAAATACAACATACCAAAATGTGTAAGGCACAAAGCAGTGATGAAGGAGAGAAGACTAAAATTAGATAAATCAGGGAATATGACTACAGATTCAGCAGACTTTAGTAGGATAATAAGACAATGCTGTTAACAACTCTACACAAATAATTTGACAATTTAGATGAAATGGTCCAACTCCTGGCAAATGCAGAGTGTTGCTACTCCCCTAATATGAAACAGATACATTATATACTCTCATAACTATTAAGCAAATGGAATTTACAATTTAAGAAAAACATTTTAGGGTCTGGGCATAGTGGCTTATGCCCATAAGTCTAATACTTTAGGAGGTCAAGGCAGGAGAATTACTTGAGCTCAGGAGTTTGAGACCTGCCTGGGCAGCATAGCAAGACCTCATCTTTACAAAAAAAAAAAAAATTAAAAACCAACCAGCCATGGTGGTGCACACTTGTAGTCCCAGCTACTCAGGAGGCTGAAGTCAAAGGATTGTTTGAGTCCAGGAGGTCAAGACTGCACTGAATAGTGAACCTGCCACCTCACTCCAGTCGCAGCAATTCAACAACAACAAAAAAATAGAACAAGAAAATGACTTCTGTTCTCATCGCTCTTCAACATTTTGTTGGAAAAATCTTGCTAGCACAAAACGATAACAAAGGAAATAAATGACATGCTCACTGAAAAGAAATACAACTGTTTCTATTTTCCAGTAGCATAATGGCCTAGAACTCATAAAAGTGTATTCAGCAAGATTGCAAGATACAGCATAAACATGCAAAAATTTGTGTATCTATAGCTAGAAGTGAAAATATGGACATTTGATATAAAAAATAAATGCAATTTACAATCACTCAAAAACAACACAAATACTTAAGTGTAAATATATTGAAATGTGTAAAACTTGGATGCTGAAAGTTACAAAACATTTGTGAGATAATTCAAAGAAGTAAAAGTGTTAATCTTCTTAAATGGATACACAGCTTTCATGTAATCTCTATCAAATTATTAAGATTTTTGTGTATATAAACAAGATTTTGGATTTTGTTTATTAAAAATTGTGTATTTTTACATGTTTCAACTTTAATCACCTTCAATGTACTCTCTGATGCAAGACACACTGTTCCCATTGATCAAAACAGTTTTTGAACTCATAAATTTCAATGCCTTATAGTGCTTCAGCCATTTTGTTTTTGTTTCACCTCTTCTATGTCAGCAAAATATTTTCCTTTAAGGGCTTCCCCCACCTCCCAGGGAGCAACAACAAAAACAACAAAAAGTCATTAGGGTGAAATCCAGTGAATAGGGAGGGTAGAACAGAGGGGTCATACTATTTTTGGTCAAAAACTGCTGAACACTCAGCGCAGTGTGGGCAAGTGCATTGTCACCTGTTTGCCACAACTCAGGACATTTCTTCCATAAATCCTGATGCAACATTCTCAAAACTTCCAGTAAAAAGACTTTAGTTGACTCCTTGATCTAGAGGAACAAATTCCAAATGTACAATAAGGGGTCTGTCCTCCAAAAGCTAACTCCAGGTTTTTGGGGGTCCTCTCTCACATACAATGTATATGAAAAGGTCAGGAAGCTAGAATAAATGAACAATATTGAAAAATAATATAAGTTGAGAGGAATCACTCTTTACAATTTCATGCCTTATTATGAAGCTGTAATAATTAAGACTGTGGAACTGGTGGAGGAATAGATATATAGAGATCAATGGAACAAAATAGGCAACCTATATGTAGAACTACACAATTATGCCCAAGAGTTTTTTGGTGCAAATTCAATTCAATGAAGAAAAGATAACCATTTCAATAAATTATCTTAGAACAATTAGATCTTGATAAATAAAAAAACTTAATGCAGTCTTATACCATATGCAAACAGCTCAAAATAGGTCACAGACATACATACACAATTATAAAACATTTAGAAACAAATGGAAAAATCCTCAGGATCCAGGACTAAGCAAAGTAATTCTTAGACTTGAAGCCAAGATATGATACATGAATGTAAAATATATAATTTGAACTTCCAGAACATTAAAAACTTAAGCTCTGCAAAATGTTTGTTAAGAGAATAAAAATTCAGTCTACAGACTAGGAGAAAAATATTTGCAAAGTGTATTTTTAGAGGAACTAGTATGTAGAATACACCATTATCTTTCAAAAATTAATTGTGGGAAGAAAAAAGCAAACATTCAACTAGAAAATGATCAAAATAATATATAAACATACATTTCACTGAAGGGATATGCAGATGTCAAATAAGTACAGGAAAAATATCCAATGTCTTTAGCCATTAGGGCAATGGGAATTAAAACCACAAAGAGATTTTACTACACACCTATTATAATAACTAACATTACACACGCATACACACACACACTCATACAACATTAAATGCTGGAAAGGGTTCAGAAAAACTGTATCACTCAGACATTGCTGGTTGGAATATAAAATTATACAGCTGCCCTGGAAGTCGTTTGGCAATGTTTTTAATAGTTAAGCATCCAAATACCATATGACTCATCAATTATATCTATAATCTTTCACCATAGAGAAATTAAAACTCATATTCACACAAAAACCTGTACACAAATGCTTTGTTCATAATAGCCCCTGATGTTCTTGAATGGGTGAGTGGTCAAGTAAACTATGATATATCTATACCGTAAATACTACTGAGCATTAAAAAGCAGCAAACTATTAGCAAACTTTATATCCTGGATGAATCTGCAGAAAATTATATTGAGTGGTAAAAACCAATCACAAAAGCTTTGGGATTATAAGATTTCACTTATGTAACATTTTTACTTTATAGTAATGGAAAGCATATTAGCATTTGTGGGGGAGGTTATGGAGAAAGTAAATGTCAGAGGGAAGTGTAAGTGGCTACAAAAACGTTGCATGATAAATTCTTGTGATGATAGAAATGTTCTTGGCTACATTGATATCAATATCCTGACTATGTATTGAACTATATTTGTATAACATATTCCTATTGAGAGAAATAGGCAAATGGGTGCATGATACCTCTCTGTGTGATTACTTACAACTGCATATTTATTTCAATTATCTCCAAATAAAAAGTTTAAGTAAAAAAATGAGAGGAATACCTATGACACTCAAATTTAAAACAGACAAACTCTTCCCTTCAGTTAAAAAAGTTTTCCCTGTCTATGGGTCAAATTATGGCTCCTAAAATGCCTGTTTGGACTTCTGATCTGATCTTTTTTACCATAAAAGAATTATATAGCATAGAGAAAGATCATATTCTCTAGGAATCAAAAATAAGAACAGGTAGTAGCAGAACAGCAACTCTGGCTTCCCAGTTTCTAGGAGTTGACCTCCCTCACATGTTGCTATCCTTGAGAAAATGTACTGTAGATAACAATGCCATTCATTATTTTCAACTTGTCTTTATATTACTGATACAACTGATTATCTGCTACTTTACTTCAGTTTGAAGGTGTTTTCACACTTTAAAGTAACATCATTTGACAGAGTCAATCATGTTAATTAGTGATTCAATAAACATGTGCTATAGGCTTCACATAGGATTGTCTATTGGGTATAAGAAAAGGAATAAGAAATAAGCGTGTCTTCAAAAATTTACATCGTAATGGTGGAACAATATATATATAAGTCACTGCAATATCACTATAATTTTAAAAATTATAATTATACTAGTTGTAATATTTACTGTAAATAGGTATCTGTTACATGAATCAGGATCAAACATCTAACCCTTCAGGAGAAATCAGGGATGTTCCTACTCCTTGAAGTTAAGAATTGCAAGATATGCCAACACTTGTCAATGGCCCAGTTGTAGAGCCTTGGAGGCAGCTGACAAAATATGAAATGATTGAAAGAGCAGTCTCTATGGACAAGAAAGCATGAATAATAATCCTGTAATTCTTATTTATCAAAAGCAAAGCATATATGACTTAGATTTCCTAGACTTCATTCTACTCATCAGTAAAATGGAGACATTAATATTGCTCTTCCAACGTTATCAGGAGTATCAGATATGACATGATAGGACACTTAATAAAGTGAGACAGACTGGATCTTCAGTAAAGGCTGATATTATAAAGTATCAAAATGCACATATATGGCTTATTAGAGAGATGGGCGTTCAGAACATGGATCTCTGTCACTTCATTTTATCAACCTGGGAATCTTAAAGATTGATGTAAGTAGTACTGCAGCCTAATATTAGACAGTTGACTATAAGTAAAACACCTTTTGCACTTATAGTTTAAAATTATTGATTAACAATTGCCATTTAGTCCTCTTTCCTTCTAGAATACTTATAAAAATTACAGTCGAACCCTATTTTTAAAAAACTTGTATCTCACAAGGTCCAAGGTGAGATGAGAGGAGATAATAGCATATAAGAACTTTCAGCAAATTTCACAGAAGAAAATCTGGAGAGAAAATTATAACATAGAAATTATAACTTCATAGGAGTGTTCTCTGAAAATATGAAGCAATTTCCCCTGCAAGTAGAAGAAAACCAACCACCCAGGACTATGAAGTGGTATTGAAATGGGTAGTTGAGAAGACGGATGGAGAGTCATGGTTATATTTGGGTGTAATTTTCTATATAGATTGCTTGGATCTCCATGTTCCCAGATCCAGTCTTTACAGCAGCATGTAACTCAGCAATTTTCTACTGTTTTTAGTCATGGTATTGAAGGATTCTTTTCTGGAAAAGTAAAATTATCCAGTGAAAAGATCCTGAGTTGCTTATATTTGAGGATTTGCAAAGAAAGAGGATCTAGCAGGTTGATCAACTTTTATTTTATTTTTTTTATTTTTTTATTTTTTAATCAATATTTTTTATTATGATTTTGTGGGGTACAGTTAAGGGCTAGGTGTACAATTATGTTTCATTCAGGCACCCTGTTGATAAGAGGTGTGATCAACTTTTATTAAAGCCACCAGGAGACAACACCTTCCCTGATTTGTGGATCCGAGGATCAAGTGTTTTATACCTACCGGGATCCACAAGGGCATAAAATTATCTGGTATTGATGGAATGGCTTTCCATCAGAATTCCTGGAACCTGCATTGTGATTTCTCCACCAGGGGTTGTCATAAGCTGTATATTCTCTTTTCTATAGCCATTCCCTTATCCCACCTTTTTGCATTTTCCACTATTGACACCTCCAGCACCATAGGATCCACTGGATTGCCTGGTTATCATGTCAGGGATGATTGTACTCTGCCTTAGGCCTTCTGCCATGCTCTTTTCTGCTTGAAGCCTCATTCAAAGATGGCAATCTTCTATGTCACCAGGTGACAATATGTCTGAATCAATATTCCTAAGTGTGGAATGGGTTGACTCTAAAACTTGATGAAGCCATTCAGGGGCCATGCTACCTTCTTTGTGGTAGGTGATACAAGATGCAGGTGATATTTTGGGAGGAATATGTTGACAAGACCCTGGCACCTGACCCCTAGAAACTTTACTGAACAGGCCAGGCTTTGATTATTCCTACAGTCTATCTCTCACCCTCTGGAACACCTTCAGTCTCCTAGCTACCTCTTGTTCTTTCTGTCCAAACAGCATGATACACTCGATGAAATGGATCAATGTGAGATGCCTGGGTGGTCCAGATGTCACTTAAAAAGTATAACATATGGTGGGTGGAGTAACATAACCCTGAGGCAACACTGTAAGTTAATATTGCTGCCCATCTAACATGCATACACACCATTTCTGATACTATTTTCTGGATGCAATAAAAATGATACATTATCAGATCAATGTCCTCATGCTATGTACTGGAGGCCTTATTGGTTTGCTCAAGCTCTAGTAAGATGTCTAGAACAGCAAAAGTGGCTGAGGCTACCCCTTGATTAAAGCTGTGATGGTCTACAGTCATTCTCCAAGATTTATTCAATTTCTGCAGGAGTCAAAATGATGAATTAAACATGCAGAAAATTGCTATATTAGTTAAATATTAATATTACAAAAAGTACTTGAAAGTGTGGGGCTCTTTGGGAGGCTGAGGTGAGTGGATTGCCTGAGCCCGCGGGGTTGAGACCCACCTGGGCAACTTGGTAAGACCTCATCTCTACAATAAATAAATAAATAAATAAAATTAGCCGGGTGTGGTAGCGCACACCTATAGTTCCAGCTATTTGGAAGGCTGAGGTGGAAGGATTGCCGGAGCCCAGCAGGTCAAGGCTGCAGTGGCCGGGAGCGGCCACTGCACTCCAGACTGGGTGACAGAGTGAGACACCAACTCAAAAAAAAAAAAAAGAAAAAGAAAAAGAAAGAAAGTCTAGGGCTCCTTTCACTCTTCCAGTTTTAAAACCTTGACTGGGACTGGAGGATTCATGTCTGTGATGGTTTACTGCTCAGATAGGGCTGGTTTTTGACAGAATCATTTGCTCTCCAGGTCATTTACGCTGACTTACCACAGAGTGAGTGGTCCAAGAAAGAAACAGAGTGCAAGGAGGGAGTCACAGCCTTGTATGACAGCCTCAGAAGTCACACTGTCATTTTCACTTTTGCCACATTTTGTTCATTACAAGGGAGTCTCTAGGTTTCTATTTCATCAGAATCAGAAAAGGTAATGCACACCAAATTCTCAAATATGAGCTGCCAAGTGTTCAGTATGTGTCAGAATTTAATATGACTGTTGGAAGTACTCCAGGGAAAGAAATTAGGCACCACATTTGGAGAGTAGGATGTCACAGAACTGTAGACCAATTTCAAAACTACCACACATACTGAGAGTATAAAATCTAAAATAGTGCTCCAGATACTTGGAGCTGTAGTGAAGGTCTCTCCATCGCACCAAGAAAAGCATTGCCAGGAGATAGCGTATCGCACAAAGGGTAGATTTACTTTGACTTAAGGGCACTTTGAGGGGAAAAATAGAATGAATAAATGCATTCTATTTGAAGGTGCCCATCAAGGTACCCTAGAAAACTGTTCATTTACCCTAACAGCTTATACACCAGAAATAAATCTGTTGCTCATTGTCTTTGTAACTTTGTGTTTACAGGTTCTAGATATACTACTATGAATTCTGTCAATGGAATTTAAGGAAACCCAAAGGATACAAAGAAATAGTATAAACTCTAAAGCCCTAAAGATTATTCAGTAATTGATATACTGTACTGTCTTAGGAATGTTACTTCAAACTGCATGCCAAAGATAGCATAATGTATCAAAATGAAGTGAACAATTTCATTTAAATGAGTTAACAATAAACTTTATAACAAAGCTAAACATTTTTATGTGTTTAAGTTTTTAAGAAAATGACATAGGATTTTTTATTTTAATTGAATTTAAAATTTTCAGGAACAGAATATAGAATTTGTATTTTATGAAATCATTTGACTCAGGAATCCTATTTTGCAGAACACATTAAATGCAGTGTGAGAAATTCTGGTTTGAGTATAAGACAACTCTAAATTGGAAAACAGTTTATAGCCTATCTTATCAGTCTTGCTTGGTTTGAGTGCTTCTAGTGGGCTTGTCCTCTACAGATATTCATTGTCCTCACTGTTGTAATTGTTCATCTCTGGGCATTTTACCTATTCCCATTATTATCTGGTTCCTGGAGAAATTTTAGTGTGCAAACTGTAACTTATGTGTGTTAAATAAAAAGAAAACTGGACTTGGAAAGTAAAATACATGAGTTAGAGACCTATTTCTGTTCTTTATTAGCTTATGATTGTTTCATTTAACTTCTTAAGCCTAATTTTTCTTTTCTAGAAAATAGGCTAAGTAATGTCTACCTTCTCCATTTCATCAGAAACCAAATGGTTATAATGTACAAAAACCATGAACTGCTAAGTGTTCTAAATATGTCTGAAGTTAACAGATGCCTGTTGGCACAATGTGTTGACTAGTTATCTGTAGTTAGCATCATTCATCTAACAAGACATGATATACAATTCATAAGTAGATATACAGCTTCACTTCCCATGTGATCCAGAAACCTGTGGTAAACAATTTCTTCAGCAGTGTTTCTGACTTAAAGTATTGAAGGATGTGTCAGTGGATTTGGTAAAATAAGCCAAGAATTAAATGCCTTCCACTGGGGCTGAAGGTAAGGCAGAATTTCGGTATTAGACTTCCTTTTTGTTAGATCAAGGGATAACGAGTGTCTCTGTAGAGAACAGTGAAGAAATCATATACCGTTCAATAACTACCAATTTTATCCAGTTGCCTCTCTTTTAGATATGTCTGCTATGAAAAGAAGGGAAAGTAGTGCTGTAGATTAATTCTGATTTTTTCAGAAGATTTCTGTTGTATGGTAAAGATCTCTGGGGAGGGAAAAGCTATTAGGTAGATAGATGATATAATATAGAAAGACATCTTGAACCAAATAAACAAAGAATTCTTATTTAAAAATGCAGAAAACAAGACAGGCTCGGTGGCTCAGCCTGTAATCCCGCACCTTTGGGAGGTTGAGGTGAGTGGATTGCCTGAGCCCGCGGGTTTGAGACCCATCTGGGCAGCGAGACCTCATCTCTACAATAAATCAAAAAATCAGCCGGGCATGGTAGTGCATGCCTGTAATTCCAGCTCCTCGGAAGGCTGAGGCGGAAGGATAGCTGGAGCCCAGCAGGAGAGGCTGCGGTGGCCGGGAGCGACCACTTGCACTCCAGTCCAGGCGACAGAGTAAGACCCCAACTCAAAAAAAAAAAAAAGCAAAAAACATACCTTGAAGTTAGAAAATTCTACATTTGAATTTCAAATCTACCACTTAGTAGCACTATATCCTTGGATAAATTATTTAGTTTTTTTAACATCAGTCTTCTTGAATGTAATATTGGTTATAACAATGTTACCTACTCATAAGATTCTTATGAACATTGAGTGAGATATGAGTTATGAATTGCTGGACACCACACATAACACATAGAAAACCTGCAGCCACTGTTAGCAATTAGTAGTAGTAGAAGTGCGTGTAATGTTGTGTGCATCGATAGTTTAAAACAGTACCATTTGCCTTTAGAAAAATGTCAGACTATGGGATGCTAAGGTAAAAAAACAAGATCAGCAAATCTTTTTAAGGTATCATGTTATATATTGCATGTAAGACAACATGGTGTGGCATATGAGAGAAATGGTAATTGTGAGTTGAGAACCAGAGCAGCCTCCCAGTGAAGGTAATATTGCTAGTGACTATTAGATGAAGAGGACAATTACAGCAAGTGTTTCTGTATAAATTAGCCTTATTTCCAATATGATACTTTATAAAGAACATGAAATATGGATTCAGACAGTCCTGGTTGATCTTGGGTAATAGTTGCTTTCATTCATTCTATAGATGACTCTTGAGTCAAACACTTATAGTCATGGAGGATATAATGATAAATGAAATGTTATTTATGACCAACCAGGAGTCCACAGTATCCATATCAGGATAAAGTAGGAGGACTATACAATTTATCATCAAACCCATTTACTTCTGAGTATGAAAGATAGTCATTATCAGTATGTTCACCAGGGTTAATTGCACATACCAAGTTGGTTCTCAGCAAATTGAAACTTTCTATAAATGTAGGAAAATGGTATGAGATTTCTATAAGTACTATGCGAACTCAAGCAATGACGGACCAACTCAGTGTGGGCAGTCAATAAAAACAGCAAAGGTTTATATTTCATTGTAACAGGCGGGTGAAAGTTCACTAGGCAGTTAAGAGTGGGTGGAACTAGCATATGGAATAGCATAAAGATACGAAAGTCAGTAGTATGAGTCAGCATGCACAAGTAGCTTTATGTGACTATGGCATAGAGGAAATAAAGGGAACTGGAGACAAATCAAAATAACATACTGAGCAAAAACAAAACAAAAAATAATATCAAGAACCAAAATAAACATTGTTAATAATACAAAATCATTATATGCAAGGATGAATTCTTTTTGACTCCTGGAATCAGTCATGTAGATGACGGACTATACTTTCCAACATCATCTTTGTGTCTTGACATGAGAGCTCAGAACTCAATGCTGTGGGGTACAAAGAAAAACATAAAGTTGGTACCAGCTATGATCTGAATGTGTCCCTCAAAGCTTGTTTGTCAGAAACTTAATCCCCAATACAACACAGTGCAGAAGTGGGAACTTTAAAAATGATTAGATCATGGGGCTTTGCCCTCATTAATGGACTAATGGCATTATCTTGGGAGTAGGTTGGTTATCATATGAGTGAATTATTGATAAAAATAATATTCTCCACCTTTCTCTCTTACATGTCTTTTCTTCTTCTACCTTCCACCATGGGATAGAACAGCTAGAAGGTCCTCCCCAAATGCCAGCACATTGGTCTCCTCAACCTCCAGAACTGTGAGAAATAAATTTCTCATTTTTATAAATTATTCGGTCTGCAGTATTTTGCTATAGCAACACAAAACAGATTAAGACAGTGTTTTTGCCTTCATGACGTTTTGCAGATTCCGAAAGAGCCCGTAAGCTCATATTATATTTTCTTCCAGTAGTAATGCAATTGCACAAGACAGCTGAACTCCTCAGCACATGCACATTTTTAGATACTTGAAGTCACATGCAGCCTTGCCTTGTGTGCTTCTTCACAACAGTAAAGTTATCGATGTGTCCTCTGAGAACTGAGAAAGAAACATCTTGTCAGCAATATGCACAGGTCCAGATTAGGAAACTGGAAAGATAAGTTTAATAAAGGAAAAAAAGTCAGAAAAAAAAAAAAAGAGTATAAAACTCAGCAACTTCTTAAGACATTTTTGCTTTTCTCTTCCCTGCAGGGGTTTCCCCAACTCTTAGAAAATTCAAAAGCTTATTGATTTTGGTTTTCTGTCTTCAGAACCTCCATATAGACCAAAAGTTGAAAGTCAGAGCTACAACTTACCTACAGGGAGAAACAGTAGTATTATTTAACCTGTTTGAATCTTAGCATCTTCATATGAAAGTTGGGGATAATTAAGTGTATGTTATAAACTTGATTTGTAGATTATCAGAAGTCACATATACAGAGTAGTTAATAAAATACAGGTGTATAT
The DNA here is from genome assembly GCA_027257055.1 of Cephalopachus bancanus. Lineage (NCBI taxonomy): Eukaryota > Metazoa > Chordata > Mammalia > Primates > Tarsiidae > Cephalopachus > Cephalopachus bancanus. The sequence goes on from JAPVLO010000072.1 coordinate 489,589, forward strand.
ATGTTATTAACACATTTGTTTAATTCTCCTATCCTCCTTGACCATGTATCTTCAAGAATACAGGACTCTCATGTTCACTCATGAAAATGCTCTTGATCAAAATTTACTGTTTTATCTCTTAAAAGAAAAATGTAGACATTATTAAAATATGATTAGAGAGACAACCTTGTGTAATAGAAATTTATATTGACCTATTATGTAAAAGTTCTGGGTTCTGGTCTTCACTATACTGCTAAATAATTTGGGGCTATAGGTAAATTATATCATGTTTCTGATTCTCAAATTCTCCATCGATTAAATGAGAGGATAATACTGGACCAACATTTTTGAAAAGGTTCGTCAAAGATTACTACTGGAGTTGTTTCTCTACACTTGATGAAATATCAGTAGTTTTATATATATATTTATTTAAATATTTAATATTTTAAAATATTACAGAGGTTTATTTTGTGCAGGACTTATAAAAGCACTTAAAATACTGTTGTGTACCTTCAATTCTCAGGCTGAATATCTAGTATGTAGCATTCTTTACTGTATTTAACCGCATAATTCTCTATTCCCTTTGCTTCCCATTATTACAGTATCTTATAACACTTGGATCCACTGGAAGACACTTTCACAATTGCTGGATGGAAAATCTCCAAAGACTGACCTTACAGATATTTTCAGTGTAGTGAGAAGACTTTATAATCTGCGTCACAATTTTTTTTTATTTTGGGGGATATCGCCTATTATGACTGACACTATTTCTTGAAATTTTTTGATGCTGAAATTTGCATTTGGTGAGAGTCTTCCTACCACATCATGTTATTAATTTTTGAGTCTTACAATATGGAGAGGATATTTGTATCTCAGACACATGGAGCAGAAACTACACTTTGGGACTATCAATATGGAGAAATGGCTAAGCATGGAAACATAAATGGTGCACTGGTAATGGCCTGGGTTTCTGAGTGAGACAGCTTTGGGGTAGAATCATGCATATATTAATTAATCTCCTGAGATGATTTTCTTCTCCTTCTTATGGTGTTATTGTTATGTGAGAATTAAATAGAATATAACTAGTCATGATAGAGAAAGTCATGTTACATTTAAGAAACAAAATGAAATCTAAATGCAGTGAATCCTCATTATTTGTGAATTCTATATTTGTGAATTTGTCTCATTGCTAAAATTTATCCATAACCTAAAATTAATACAGTGTTTTAGTCACCATTCATAGACAAATGTGAAATAGTGGGAAAAAAATAAAAGGAGTCACTCAATGCACACAACAGTCTCACCTGAAGTTGAATAAAACCATGCTCTATCTTCTTGTTTCAGTTCTCACACTGTAAAAAGTGCCATCTTCACTGTGTGTTTTATATCATTGTTTTTATGTTTCTGTGATTTTTATTAGTTTGGGTCATTTCACTATTTAAATGACCCTGCAAACATACAGTTGTGAATGCTTTTAAGTACAAGAGGGCTATGATATCCCTCATGGAGAAAATATATGTCTTAGATAAGTTTTGTTCAAGCATGTGTTGCAATGCTTTTTGGCCATGAGTTCAGTGTTAATGAGTCAACCATATATATTAAATATAGTGTTTTTTAAACAACAGCACACATAGAACAAGGTCATGTATTGAACAGTTTATGAAAACATTATAATGCAGAGACTTAAAGGCACTTAGTCCTGTATTTCCCCTGGGGCAATGGTTCACTATTCACTAATCCAGTGCTCCTGGTGACTTTTTAAAACATAATTACCATGAATGATGAGAATAGACTGTATCTTACATACAGATTATTTATTGCTCATATTTCACAAAAGTAGGCTAAGGCTAATAGAACTTTGATACTGAATATGCTATAGATCCCGTAACTTAGGAGAAGTGAAATCTTGAGGGTGTTGAACTACCGATTTAAATACTCAATGAGAAAATTGACTATACCTAAACCAAGGATATCCAAAAGTATAATCCAACTATATGCTTTAAAGGGATAACAATGGAAAATATTTACCAGTCAACAATAAGATGTGCTGGACCTAGTTTGCTACAGGACATTTATTATATGCTTATGACACAACATTTGCTGTTTTGCTTGAAGAATTGAGTTCGGTCTGGGAAGAATAAAACAAGCAGGTGAAGATAGTCTCTTGGACTGACTAGGTGCTCAAACCTTGGAGCATCCCATGACTTCTTTTACCCCATGAGCAATCCAAAGAAGCACTATCACATACAGACAGGCAGAAAGACAGAAAGGTAGGTCGATATAAATATACAAAGTAAAACTTAAGTATACTTATAGTTTGAATATTATAAAATATTTTAAAATAACAAATGAGTTAATACAACATCTTGGAACATCTTGGAATTTAGAATATTTTATTCTTATACTTAATTCACGTATTTTTCTTTGAGATTTTAAAATGCAAAGATTAATTATATAAAGTATACAGAGTTCAGGATGATTTGTTTTCCTAACAAAATACCTTTTAATGAAAATAAAGGGAATTCAATATGTTATACAGGATGGCAGTTTTAATTAAGAACAAAAAAAAAAAGGCAAAAGAGGAGGAGAAAAAAAGAGAGAGGAGGAAAATACGTTAAATAAATTTTAATATATAGCAGTAGTGAATAAGGCAGGAATCTAAAAATATAATTTAATGTATATCTAAAAAAAATCAGCATATCTTCTGGGAAGCAATAGAGTCATAAGTAAAGTCAGGCCCCTTGTTCTCTGTTATTATCCTACAAGTCTTTCAAAATTTTTGAACTCAGTTTAAATTATTCATCATACTTTATTCTTAATGGAGAGACCTAGTTGTTTATATCCTTTTTATTTGCATTTTTCTGTGTATGTAATTGTGCTATAAAGCACAGTATTTTGATTTAGGATGAACAGGGTGGAAAAGCTCCTTCTGCGTGAGTGTCTTAAAGGTAGTTTCATGCATATACTACTGGGATGTCATTCAAGACATTGCTGTTTCCTCTCTGGAAACTATGTCAGCATTATTTTATGAGCCAAAGAAGGAAAACAGATGCTGACAGTTTTATTCAATTTCATTTTCACCCCATTGATAGACCTCAACCTCATCACCTAGCTAGTATCTGAATAATTTCCAAATGACTCCATAATCCAAGGTTGCCAATGGAGAGAACATCACCTCTTGGTGCAGGACAGCTGGATGGTTCAATATGAATTATGTCTTTTGAAGATTACCTATTATAAGAATAGAGTCTCTCTTTTTATACATCTCCCTCTTTGCTGTCCTCCTGGGGCACTATGTGTTAGGGCGATGTTCTTCTTGAAGTTTCTCATGTTATAAGTATTCCAGCGTTAGAATTACTCAATGTTATATGACTGAAAGAATCCATAGGCATTAGGGGAGATTATGATATGTATAGCTTCCAGGTATCCATAATATAAAGCTAAACAGAGGGAATGGAAAAAAGTTCAAGGAGGAAAAAAAAAAAAACAACCTGCATTCTGTTTTGGGTCACACTGTCCAATTTTTAAAAACCTTGTATAGAAATATTTGGAGCATTTCTTCAGAAAAGATGAAAATTACTTAATTATGTATTCTTCATGTAAATCGGCATCTTTTAGCAGGAGTATCTCTCACTGTGGACCTCTAATTAGTAGCTCCTGGGATAGTTGATATTGACCTGTTACTAAATAAATTGCTCCACAATAGAGCCAAATCCACTCAGGACATGTCTTAGTGCATGATTGTTTGTTTGTTTTTCCCTTATATTGTGGATATTTGGTACATATCCATTGTGTTATAAGAAAGAAGAGGTGAAAGTTAGGACTGGTGTAAGTTTGAAGCAAAAGGTGTCAGAAGTGAGAATTATGGCAAAATTACATGCATATACTGGAAGTTTTTTCCTGGTGTATTAATTATGGAGCTAATGAAAGAGACTCAAGTGGAAGCGTGAATAGCAAATGCCCACAAGATATTTTGCAGATACAATGATCCTACACTTTTTTGCATTTTACTGTTCTGATTTCAGTCTTTTTAAACAAGAACCTCCAGATCACACAGGTTTCACAGCTAGACTTTGATATTTCACACACTTGATCTCCATGGCATGATAATGCTAGAATTAAATAAGTGTTCCATTCCATAATACAAAACAGAATGACTGGTGAGACCTTTAAAAAGGAAGGTATCTTGTTGCAAGTACATAATAAGCAAGTTCTTGAGTGATTCTCTTTGATGTGTCCAAGGAGAGGTCTAATGCTCTTACCATATCCTGGTTTAAATGTTGGACTGCAGTCAAATACATCTCCTAGAGTTCTGTATTTTCTAGTCCATCATTTCACTTACAGGGCAAAATAAGGGGAAGGAAACAAAAATATATTGAGTGTCTATAGTGAACAAAGCATTACTGAAATCTCTTTCATATATGATTTCTTACTTAATGCCTTACAATTGACTTACAAGAAATTTACCTAAGTTGGCAGACTAGACAATTTATGAGAGGTTCTTAGATTCAACTCTTCTCTCAGTGGATGCTTCATTTCATAGGCATGCTATCACAGCAGCCAAAAAGCTCAGACGGCAGAACCGGAAAGCCTGGCCTTGAACCCTGGTTCTACAGCCGGTTTTACAGCTGTGCCATTTTACAGAAGTTACTCATTCTCTCTGTAATTTATTTTCCTTGTCTGTAAATTGTAAATTATGTTATTAAACTAACTAATAGAATTGTCACATGGTCTAAATGAGTAAATACCTGTAAAGTGCCTAGTACAGTGCTCAGAAAATAGTAAGCTCACAAGAAGTTTTGCTGTAATTACTACTTGGCTCTGTTTCATGGATGGGGAAACTTCAAGTTTTGAAGAAGAGTTGTAACTAGCCTAAGGTCATAGAGTTAGTAGTAAGTGGGTGGGCTAAGATTCACAGCTACATCTAAGTGCTGGCCACTACCAAATTTTTAAAAAGTAAAGTATACAAACAAACAAAAACACAACCAGCTGCTTTTCTTCTCCCCAGTAGCTAAATTAGGTTTGAAACCATGCCAACAGTAAAATGCTGAGGTTCACTAAGCACTCATCCAATTTAAACTTATTAGCACAATTAGTCGTCTATTACTTCGATAGGAAGTGATTATTAAACCCATAATTAATGATATAGAACATTCTCTATTTATATTCTAAAGACATCTATGGCACCCAAAGTTAGAGGAGCATCTGGCTGCCTTCTGGGGATGAATGACTCCCCAAAACATATTAAAATGCATAATTTGCACAGGCAACCATGAGCAGTAATAGGAAAGACTGATAGACATTAATGTCTCTGACACATTAATGGTGGGCCCCTGCTTTAATCAGCTACCCTATTTCCAGATTCAATCAACCATGCTTTCTGTATAAAAATGTCCTGGGACCAAGAAATACTAAAATGTAAAATATGAACAGTAGCATAACTAAACAAGTATTGAACAACACAGTACTTAATCTGCTAATTTCATTTCATGTAACTACTTACTATAGATAATATTTTTCAATTATTCCAATTTTATAAATATGTGAAATGAAAATTAGAAAGATGAAATAATTTTCCTGTGGTCATTCATAGTAAATGACAGCTGGCAATATAACTCATGGATAACTTACAATAAAACGCATCTTTTAATCACTCCTCCAAGCTGATCTTGAGTTCTAAGCTTTCAGAATTTACAGTATGTTGATGGCCAGTTTAAAGATAAGTGTAAAGAAAACCACAATGAAGCTACTAAGGCTCAAGTCAGAGGATTAGTGTATTAATGATTATTCTATTAACAAATATTTATTGTGACAGATATATCAGACATTATTCCAAGTGATGAATATAAATGCAGCATTATGAGACAGAATCCTAGATGTCATGAATTTGACTAGAAGTGGCGGAGGAAAAACTATAAATGAATAAATGAGAGACAATTTTAGATGCTGATATTTTACTGAAAGTAAATTTGATGTTGGTTTACAGAGTTAATGCTAGGTGACCTTGGATCAGGCACCTAGACAATGTGGCATGTAAGATCAGAGAGCTGAATGACAAAAAGGAGACAGCAGAGATGGGAGAAAACAATTCAGAGAGAGGTAGAGCTAGTACACAGAAATGGAAGACTAAGAGCTCCAATTCTGTGTCAAAATGAAAAATTCATTGTGTGCATGGCAAATAGGAAGACAATCACCACATGGGAAGCAAAGGACAGTTAGAGCTCAAATTCTAAACTCTATGAATTTAACTCATGCAAATGAAACTTGAAAAGCTTCTACATAAAATAGTAATATGAGAAGTTCACACTCCTTGATGTCAAACCGTATTACAAAGCTATAGTAATCAAAGCATTAAAGTGCTGGCATAAACACAGACACATAGACCAACAGAACAGAATAGGACCTAGAAATAAACACACACACACACACACATATATGTTTATATATGTATATATGTGTACATACACATATATGTTTGTATTTATAGTCAACTAATCTTTGACAAGAGTGCCAAAAATGTACATTAGAGAAAGAAAATCTCTGTAGTAAATGACGTGGAAAAAACTGGATTTCCATACACATGCAAAAGAAGGGAATTAGATTCTTGAATTATGTCACAGGCAAAATTTAGTTCAAAATGCATTAAGAATTTAAATGTAAAATCAGAAACCATAAAATTTGTAGAAGAAAACATAGATAAAAATTCTTTTAAATAATTTTGTGTATCACATGCTATATAGATTTTTTGTTTAATAGGTTTTTTTTTATTTTAAAGGTGTGGGGTACAATTCAGGGTTAGGTGTATGAACGTTGATTATGCAGGTACCCTTGTTGATAAGGTATGCCCCTTCCTCCCCTAGCAGTTTCCCTCGACAGCCCATCACACCCCACTCCCTGGCAGTTTCCCACTACTGCCAATCCCTTTCTTACAGTATTATGATAATTGTTCAAGTTCTGCTTATGAGTGAGAACATATGGTACTCTGTTCTTTGTTTCTGTGATAGATCACTGAGTATAACCAACTTTAAATCCATTCAAGCTGTTGCAAAGTCCATATGTTTGTCCTTCTTTATGGCTGCATAATATTCCATCATGTATAAATACCACCTTATTTAAATTCAGTCCACCTTCAGTGGGCAGCATAGTTGGTTCCATGTTTTTGGTATTGTGAATAGAGCTGCAACAAACACACGTGTGCAGGTATCTTTTTTGTAGAATGATTTGAATTCCTCTGGGTATATTCACAATAGGGGAATTGCTGGATCATATGGAAGGTCAATTTCTAATTCTTTCAGAAATTGCCCCACTGCCTTCCAAAGGTTGCACTAGTTTGTATTCCCACCAGCAATGTAGAAGTGTTCCTTTTTCTCCACATCCTCACCAGCATCTGTTGTTGTTTGTTTTATTAATATTGATGGCCATTCTTACTGGGGTTAAGTGATATCTCAAGGTGGTTTTGATTTGCATTTCTCTGATTATGAGTGAGGTTGAGGACTTTTTCATGTGTCTGTTGGCTTCCCGTATACTTTCTTTTGAGAAGTGTCTATTCATGTCTTTTGCCCAATTTTTAATGGGGCTGTTTGCTTTTCTCCTTTCAACACATTTGAGTTACTTATAGATCCTAGACGTTAGGCCTTTGTCAGACACACAGTTGGCAAATATTTTTTTCCCGTTCTGTGGGCTGTCTCCCCGCTCTCTTCATGGTTTCTTTTGCAGAAGTTCATCAGTTTGATGAGGTCCCATTTTTCTATCTTATTTCTTTTAAAAGATTTTTAAATGAGTTAACCTACTCATATTCTAATAATATGTATGTATTTGTGCATACTTGAACATATGCACACTGGCAAGGGCAGTGAAGATAGCTAAACTTTGGAGTTTATCATTTTCTAGAGCAGGAACAACCAAACTGGACCTAACAGAGAGAAATATCCTTCACCCAGAAATATTAGATATGAAGTTGGGTATCATAACTAGGTAAGATGCCAGGCTATTCCTTTAAGGAAGGATAATCCAGTGTTCTATATTTAGAAAGAAAGATGAATGATGCAAACGAATAGTTGGTGAATATTAAGTCTAATTGTAACAGACATTTATTTGACAGAAAAAAAAAGAGCATTTTTTTTTTGGTTGGTGGGGAGTACAAGACCAAACTTCATTGTCCAGACTTCCCTGCATTCAGGTATAACTTTATGACTGAGTTATAGCTTAGAATGTTAAACAGTAGTGGCAAGATCCATTTCCAAAACCCTCATAAGACTCCTACACATGCTAATCTACATTGACTGACTTTAATACAGACAACCCAAGGATGACCTCAAAGTCCTGATGATAAGGAGGTAGGGTAGAGTCCTGTCAGTCTAATTCGAGTACCCCATATGTAGATGAACTTGCAATGAGGAAAAAAAAACAACTTTTATTGTTTTTGCCATTATACCCTAGTGTAATTTTATAGGCAAAATATATTACACTAGTTTCTTGTGATATGTTAGCTTACTAAATAATAAAGTAGAGGAAAAAAATGGAGAATTTATCTAGCGTATAAAAGTTAAAACAGGGGTACCTGCATAATCGATGCTTGTATACCTAACCCTGAATTGTACCCCACATCTTTATAATAAAAAATAATAATATAAAAAAGATAAAAACATTAGTCGAATGTTAGGGTGGTAAGGGTGGACAGATGTTTCTGAATGTTAAGAGTGTACATCTCACAACAGCAGAGTCTGAACCTATCAGAGGTTACTAGGAGAAGCTTGAAAGAAGAGTGTTGGAGAGAGTTTAAAGAATTTTTAAACTGGTATTTCCTACACAGTAATGGGGGGGACCCTAAGTAATTGAAACAATATTTACAAAAGCATGGTAACATGGCAAGTTATCAGATATAAATAAAAATTTTAATTTCAGAAATTCAAATGGAGGCCACATAAAGTGAAAGAAAAGTCCATAGAGGAAGATTAAGTTGTCATTAACTTATGGGATTTCCATATGAAGCAAATAATCAGAAATTGGCACCGTGTACACTTGAAAACCTGTGTAAGGCTTTTATACAATAGGAAGGCATGATCATTTTGAGACAGAAATCTGACAACCAACAATTCCAGTAGATGTGGACAAATTTATGAAACTCTGCTATCAGATATCATCTTGCTCATTAATAGGTACACATAGATCCTTCCATAAATATGTAGTAAAGAGACAAAATATAAAGAGACCTGAAATATCATATTATAGTTTAGCCACCAATGGGCTATGTAACTGACAAGTCACAGCACCTCTCTAAACCTCAGATTTCTTAAGGGGGGGGTTAGATCTTACGCTTGATTGGGCTTTTCATCTACTCCAGGAAACATGTCAATCATTTCCTGTTTCCTCAACAGCCAATTCTGTGCCCCATTCAGCTCTGGGTCACAGGAGGAGTGCAATCAATGAGTGAATGTTAAAAAAGTAAACAAATCAATGTAGCTCCTGAAGATCAGACATCAAAACAATGCCAATTTAATATCCACACATAGAACACAAAATCTTCCTTGAAATTGTCACTAACTGGGATGAGGTGCCTGATGATTGAGGACACCAAAGATGAAATAGAAAAAGCAATTTAGAATATGATAATACACCATAAATAAAACTTTATCCAAAACAATTTGGGGCAGGAGTAATCTTAATGGGATTCAACTGCACTGCATGATGTCATAAGTGTTATGAAAATGCCACATGAATGACTTTTCATGACATGAACTCTGTCTGTGCCCACAATTTTCCATGACTCAAGTAAAGTGCTGAAGAAGTTGAGGGGAGAAAAGGCAGGAGGGGTAGGGAAGTGTCCTGCTTGACATGGAGCACAAAATAATGTCGCTTGGTCCTGCTGCACTCTTTATTACCCTTCTAGCACCTGCTGTACATCCTTGCTCAGTGAGATAACTCTGCTGTCTCCTCTTCTAACTTGTGAGTGTCTCATTGTCTTGGATTGGCAATTAATTGTCTTCCTATTACAGTTCTTTGCACAGTGTTGATCATCTTGGCCAGATGTGTAAATATCCTCTATACATTAAAAAATATATAAATAGAAATCTAGAGGGGTCTGATTCAGTAATCCGATTTTATATGTTACTATATGTCATGTTGATTCATCTTGAAGATGAAGAGTCAGTGGTTTAGCTGGGTGTTTTGAACGTATTTGAGGTTTAAAGCTTGCTGAATGCATATATGCACACATGTGTGGATGAATGAATGCATCAGTGAATTTGTCACAGGTTATGACTGTGAGCATGTGTAAGATGCTGTTACAATCTGGTGTCAAGCTTTTTGTAGTCCATATATGAGGCTCCAGTCACATCAGACAGCTACTGGCTCAACAAACAAACAAACAAACAAACAAAACAAAACAACAACAAAAAAACATCATGGGTACCTCTGCTAGAGGTCTCCTAACTTGGGCAGGTATCTAGTATGAAGAGAGGAGGTGTGAATAGTTCTAACAGAGTTGATTACATGACCTTCCTAATTTCCTCTTTCTTAATAATGATTTACTCAATTAAGGGCCTGTGAAAAAGTCCTATCTTCCCAACCTGCCCTTTGACAATGGTTTTCCTTTCACTTCACAGAAGAGCTTGTCTCTTACCTGTCCAGATACGTATTATGATGCAATGACCTGGTGAGGGGAGGGGAGGCACCTCCAAAGCATATTGAACTGGCTGATATATTCTCCCTTGAACACAAACTTTGCTGTTAGCTTGGAACTGCAGGTTACTGGCTGGATACTTTCAAACATGTTATTTGGTATTTCTGCATGTTCCTAATCTGAAAATAAACACAAAATCCAAAATGTATTAAGAGGGGACAATATGTAGCAATAATGGCAGTGTTAATGTAAGTAAGATAAAGACACTAATAGTAACTATTTAGCAAAACAGATAGGTTTCACCTCTTTCCTTTCAACAAGATAAATAAAGGTTTTAACTGAGTAGTCAGCTAAAAGATTTAAGAAATGATGAGGGGACACTGTGTGATTTGTGACATATAACTTGGTAGAGGTTCAAAGAATTGAGAGATGTCACTACACCGAAACCCCATCCATGACCGTATATTCATTCTTGTATAAAAGAGTGTCTTAGGACTTTGAAGCAAAAAAATTTAAAAATAGAGTTGAAACTGAATGTATCTTACTCTGAGAATGAGATATTTTAATCCATGAATAATATTTTTTTATGATTAGTGACTCCCACTGACACATTTACTAACAAATCACAATGACATAAATTTTATAAAATATTCATAATGATAAAGTTCTTGAAAATAAATAATTTAAATATGATTTTAAAGCAGATATTTGTGTCATGCAATCTTGAAGATTAATTCCCTTGTAATTCCTTTATTGTCCTTTGGGGTAAAGGAAGAGCATAATATGTTGCATATTTTCTATGCTCCAAATGCTGAAGCAAACACTTGACGAGTGTTATCTCACCAAAACATATAACATCTCTTAGGGATGGTAATCTTGAGAAGTAAGGAATCTCATAAAAGTAAAGTAGTTTGCTTAAAGTCATAGATACAGAATTTAAACTCATCTCTAATAGCAGAAGCCATATTCCCAACTCCTTAGCAAATAACAACTTTCATAAAATACTGAGAGAATAGTGACCAGAGTAGAAATCCACTTCATATCCTGATTTTCAACTGATTGGCTCAATACAGTAAGGGCAGAACGTGTGCTGGTGATAAACAAGTTTTGATGCCAGGCTGCCTGGGTTCAAATCTAGGCCCTGCCACCTACTAGCCAAAAGCCTAGCCCTTTCTTGGATCAGAATGAAATCAATATCAATACAATTCTGTACTAATACACTTGATATGCTACAACAATCTTCTTCAGGTTTACCAAGTAGTGCAAATATTATTTTATGTATGTCTATTTGAGGTTTATTCAATTTTATCACATGTACAGTTGTGTGTACCCATGCGGGGGGCCAGACCCTGCAAGTTTTGGGGAGATTTAGGAGGTCCTTTGGAAGGTGTGGAAGTGTCGGCGATTATTCTGGAGAAACAAAGAAAAAAACAAAAAGGGGAGAGAAAGAAAGAGACTGGACTCTGTCTAGTGCAGAAGCCGATTCTGTAGTAGGGATAGATATTAAAAGAAAGAAAGATGGAGGGATAGATATGAAGAGGAAGAAAGACAAAGAAAGAAAGTGGACAACTGTTCAGTGAAATGAGCAGAAGCCATTTTATTGGAAGTTACAGCAGGTATTTATCCCCAAATTTTACACAGACAGTCTCACAAGTCTTTCACGTGAACACCATGCCAGGTGCAGGAGGGGCGTCCCCCACCCACCAGATGTTTTCTCAGGTATGAGGAAGTACAAACCCCAAGATTGTCTCATTGTTCCTTTTGCTAGTTAATGCTCTTTAAAACTAGTGCAGCAATCCCTACTAGCATCATGATGTTCTGATAATCAATAACTTCTAAAGCTCATGCGCACACGACACCCATGATGACTAACTTATATTTTATTACCTTTCTATTCTATTCTAATACGACTTACACAATGCTACGGAAGCTCTTAATTATAGCTTAAACCAATTCCTAAAGAATGTGACCCAGTCCAAAGATCATGCTGGGCTCTATAGGATGTGGCCCAGTCCAAGGTTCATGGTGGGTCACTTTTTGGAACAATAGACTACAATCTCTTAACAAAATGGCTATTCTAAAGTCCTATATGTCTATCCTAATTTCTATGAAAGTTTCTAATTCCTGATCCTAGTATATGAAGCTGATCAGCAGCAACAAAGCTTCTAAAAATAAAACCTAAATATAAACTGTAAATATACTAAGGTCAAAACCACAATAGTAGAAAATGGAGACAATGAAATTTCTTTTTTTTTTAATTTTTTTTTTATTATGAAGTTGTGGGGTACAGTTAAGGGTTAGGTATACAATTGCGTTTCATTCAGGCACCCTGTTGATATAGGATGTTTCCCCATACCCAGACAGATATTTGCTACTGTTAATCCCATCTCCCTTCCCCCACCATAGTTTCCCAGTACGGTCAGTCATTTTCGTATAGTATTGCATTGGATATTTAAGGTCCATTATATGAGTGAGAACATGTGATACTCGGATCTTTGTTTCTGTGAGAGGTCACTTAGTATTATAGACTCTAGTTCCATCCAGGTTGCTGCGAAATTCATGATTTTGTTCTTTTTTATGGCTGCGTAGTATTCCATCGTGTATATGTACCACATTTTTTTAATCCAGTCCTCTTTTGACGGACAGCATGGCTGTTTCCAGGTTCTTGCTATTGTGAACAATGCTGCGATAAACATGCGTGTGCAGGTATCTTTTTTATAGAGTGATTTGTGTTCTTCAGGATATATTCCCAGTAGGGGGATTGCGGGGTCATATGGGAGGTTGGTATTTAGAGCTTTTAAGAATCACCACACTGCTTTCCACAGAGGTTGCACTAGTTTACACTCCCACCAACAGTGTAGAAGTGTTCCCTTTTCACCACACCCTCTCCAGCAGCTGCTATTTTTTGAGTTGTTGATAATTGCCATTCTGAGTATTGGTATAGGAACAGGAACTGAGACGATGAAATTTCTAAAGTTAACTGTATTCTTATTAAACCTCACAATATCATGATTGATCATGCTTGAACTAACATGATTCCCTGATGATAGCATGACCTATTCTACAATACTTTCTATGAATAAAATAAATTCAATTTCTATAATAGGTAGAAAAACCCTACACTAACCGTAGCTAAAGCTGGCCTAAAAGAATGCAGCCCAGTCCAAAGTACACTCTGGGCCCTCAGGAATGTGGCCCAGCCCAAACTTTGTGCTGGGCCATTTCTGATAACTCTAGATAGTCATCTATACCACTGAAAAGCTGAAAACAACTCTCCATAAGTATAATTAGTAAATTCTACAAATATACTTTTAAATCTTATAAAGAAGCTTGTACCGTATAAAAGGCTCCCAAATGTGACCTGAATTTGAATTATATCTAATACCTAAGCCAAAACCACAGTTTATGGGAAACAGGAACAATGGGTTTCTAGAGTGAGCCATGCCTATCACAGTCACAGAGCCGTCAGCTTAGATAAGCAGAGTTCCTTTAGGTTACTTGCACTGCATGGTAAAAGGAGGAGGAAAATGGGGTCAATAACTCCCGAACACATCCTAGTGGTCTCGGGGTACATGGTCCTCCCTGATCTCTACCGCTCAGTGGGCCTCCATAGCCAGCTCCCAACATACCCACCACCAGAATCAAGATACTGGACAGTTCTATCACCATCAAGATCCTTCATTTTTCTCTTTCATAACCATTCTCTAACCTTTCTTTTCATCCTCTTCATTTTTTTATGCTTATGAGGTCCAATTTAGATAAATTTCTTCTATTGTAGCATTTAGTGTCATGTCTAAGAACCCATTCCTTATCCTTAGATCCTAAAAATGTATCTCATATTTTTAATACATTTAATTTTATAACTTATGTTTAAGCTGCAATCCATTTTGAGGTCATCTTTGTATAAGGGATGAGATTTAAGGTGAGGTTCACTTCTTTGCTATTGATAATCATACCCCACATCTTTATAATACAAAAAAAATAAAAAGAAAGAAAAAAGGAAATGTTATTATTTCTCCATTAGAACAATTTTATACCTCTATCAAAAATCGAATGAGCTTACTTGTATGGTTCTTTTTGTTGTTGTTGTTCCATTTGTCTGTGTGTTTATGTCCTCACCAGTACCACATTGTCTTGATTACATTAACTGCATAGAAAGCCTTAATACTGGGTAGAGCTGATATCTCTACTTTATTCTTTGTCAATTTTGGTTTATCTTTCTAGGCATGTACATTTCCAAATGTATTTTAGAATAAAACGGTCTGTGTCTACAAAAATTCTTGCTCAGATTTTTTTGTTTAGAAATTGTATTTAATCTGAAGATAAACTTGGGGAGAACACATATTTATTCTCCCTAAATTTATATATATATATATACATATATATATATATGTATATATATATATGCACATTTTTTGAATGTTCCAAACCTAAAATATACTTTCCCTTAATTTATTTAGATCTGCTTTGATTTATTTCACTAGCATTATATAATGTTCAACATAAAGATTCTGTGTATTTTTAAGTGTACAATTATATTTAATTTTCTGTGAACTTATTTTAATTATCCTGCATACTGAATTTCAGTTTCTGAAAGTTTGGTAATATATATATATATATGATTAAAATTTTGTATATTGATCATATATTCTGCAGTTGTAAAATTTACACATTGACATTGAAAGTTTAGTTGTAGATTTCTTCAGATTTTCTATGTAACACAATTGTCATCTAAAAATATCTCCATTTTTAAATTTATTTTTAATCTGCATATGTTTCATTTACTTTTACTTACCTTATTTTAGTGGTTAGAACCTCAAGTATTATGACAAACAAAATAGGTAACCTAGGACATCCTTGCCTTTTTTGCCTTGTTCTTGATCTTATAGGCAGAGCAATTAATTTTTCATTATTAAATACAACGTTAACTGTAGATTTTTTGAGCATGTTATTTTATGAAGTTGAGGTAATTCTCCATTATTACTGACTTGTGGGGGAGGCTGCCAGATGCCTCTAGATGGGAAAAAGCCCACAGTGACAAAGAGTCTTCCCAGATGAGGCTGCTTTTTGTGGCTGTGTCGTTTTTTTTTCCAGATCCATCTGCCTAACTTAGCATCTCTTGTGGGAAAGGCAAAGCACTTTAGCAGGTTTTTGTGGACTCTATTTCACATATCAAGTTCAATATTTCCATAAAATGATAATATAGAGTCTGTGGGCTGTCCTTCTACTCTCTTGATGGTTTTTGTGACTTTACAGAAGCTTGTCAATTTGATGAAGTTCCACTTGTCTATCTTATCACTTATGGCATGGGTACTTGGGGTTTGGATCAGGAATTGGTTGCCAGTTCCAATTTTCATAAGAATGTCTCCTGCATTTTCTAAAGTTCTTATAGTTTGAGATTTTACATTTAGGTTTTTAATTCATTTAGAGTTAATTTTTGTGTATGGTGATAGATAGAGGTCTTGTTTTAATCTTCTGCATGTGGTCAGCCAGTTTTCCCAGCACCATTTTCTGAATTGGTTCTGTTCTCCCAAGTAGTTGTTAACAGAGGCTTGGTTAAAAACAAGTCGGTTGAGAAATTGAGGGTTTGCTTCCGGAATCTCTATCCTGTTCCATTGCTGTCTATGCCTGTTCTTGTACCAATACCACGTTGTTTTGATTTTGTAGCCTTATAATAAAATTTAAAGTCTGAAAATGTGATACCTCCTGCTTTGTTTCTTCTGCTGAGGATTGTTTTAGTCATTTGTGGTCATTTATGATTCTTTATTAATTTTTTTATTGCTGTTTCCAGGTCTGAGAAGAATGATTGCAGTAATTTAATTGTTTTAAATCTAGAGATTGCCTTGAGTAGGACGGACATCTTAACAATGCTGATTGTTACAATCCATGACCATGGGATACTTTTCCATTTGTTTGTGTCATCTTTGATTTCGTTGAGCAATGCTTTGTAGTTCTCATTGTAAAGTTCTTTCACTTCTCTGATCAGGAAGATGATGACATATTTCATTTTATTTGTGGCTATTGTGAATGAAATTGTGCTTTTTATTTGGTTATCTATTTGTTGATATATTAGAATGCTACTGTCTTTTGCACATTAATTTTGTACCTTGAGACTTTGTCAAAGTCCTTTATCAGTGCAAGAAGGATTTTGTCAGATTGTCTTGAATTTTTGAGGCATAGAATCATATTGTCAGCAAAGAGGAATAGCTGGATTTCCTCTTTTACTACTTGGATACCCCTGATTTCCTTCTCTTGCCTGATTGCTCTTGCTAGGATTTCTAATACTATGTTGAACAAGAGGGGTGAAAGTGAGCAGCCTTGTCTTGTTCTGGTTTTCACAGGAAATGTTTCCAATATCTGTCCATGTAGCAATATGTTGCCTGTGGATTTATTGTAGATGTTCTTCCTATTTCAAAATATGTTCTCTCTCTGCTTAGGTGTTCAAGAGGTTTTGTCAAGGATGGATGCTGGATTTTATTGAAAGCTTTTCCTGCATCTAATGATATAACCATGAGGTTCCTATTTTTTCATCTGTTGATATATATAATTATATTAATAGTCTTGCAGATGTTGAACCAGCCCTGCATCCTATAGATGAAGCTTACTTGGTCATGGTTTTTTGAAATGTGTTGTTAGATCCAATTTGCTAGAATCTTGTTGACCATTTTTGCATCTATGTTCATCAGGGATAATGGACTGTAGCTTTCTTTCTTTGTTGGGTCTTTACCTGGTTTGGGAATCAGTGTGATGTTAGCTTCATAAAATGAGTTGGGGAGAGTTCAGTCTTTCTTGATTGCTTGGAATACTTTCAATAGGATTGATATCAGCTCCACCCTGTATGTTTTGTAGAACTCAGTTGGAAAGTCATCTGGTCCATGACTTTTTTTGTAGTTTTCTTATGATGGAGTCTGTTTCATGGGTTATTATTGGTCTAGTTAAAGTCTCAATTACTTTTTGTTTCCATATTGGGAGGTTGTGTGATGTCAGAAAGTTCTCCATTTCATTAAGGTTATCATGGTTGTTTATATACAGGTGTGCATAATGATCTCTGATAATTTTTTTGTTTTTCTTCAAGGTCCCAGTGATTTGAACTTTTGTATTTCTAATTGTGTTTATTTGGGCTTTTTCTCTCTTTTTCTTGGTCAATCTGGCTAGAGGTCCGTCAATCTTGTTTATCCTTTCAAAGAACCAGCTTTTTGTTTCACTGATTTTTTTTTTTCCTGTGATATTTTTATCTTCTATGTCCTGTATTTGAGCTTTTACTTTGGTGTTCTGGATTCTTCTACTAAAGTTAGGGTTTTGGTTGTCCTGTCTTCCCAGTTCCCTTAGGTGATTTGTTAGGCCGTTAACTTGTGATCTTTCCATTTTCTTGATGTGTGTTCATAAAGAATGAATTCCCCTCTCGGTGCTGTTTTCATAGTTTTGGTAAGATAAGTTTTTAGTTTCATTTGTGTCCAGAAATCTTTTAACTTCTGCTTTGATTTCTGTGTTTCCCCAAGAGTTGTTCAACATCATGCTATTTAGTATTGATGTCTTTGTGAGTTTAGGGGTAGATTTGTGGTGTTGATATTTATTTTTATTCCACTGTAGTCTGAGAAGGAGCATGGCCATATTTCTTGTTAATGGACTGAATCTTTTATCATTATGTAGTGAAATTCCATATCTTTAAAAATTTTTGACAACCTAAAGGATATTTTGTCTGATATTTGGATTGCAACTCCTGCTTTCTTTTGTGTTCCATTCACCTGACAAATGGTTTTCCATCCTCTTACTTTGTGTCTGTGAATGTCCATTCTTCTGGTATGAGTCTCCTGAAGACAGCATATTGTTGCATCATTTCTTTTTATTCAGTTTGCCATTCTATGTCTTTTCAGTGGTGTATTCAGTCTGTTCATGTGCAGGCTAATTATTGAGATGTGAGAGTCAATCCCTGTCATGAGGTTCTTATAGGGTTTGTTGTTGTTGTTTATTTATTTATTGGTTTTCTTTAATAATTGGGTTGATATATGTGTGTGTTTTCAATATTTTTCCAGTATTCTTGGGAAGAATATGGTCATTCTTTTTTATCTTTCCCCTGTACTTAATATTTTTTAAGGCATTTCCTGTAGAGCTGGTCTGGTGGTAGTGATGACTCTTAAGGATTGAATGTCTGGGAAAGATCTTAGTTCTCAACGACTGATGAAGCTTAGCTTAGCTGGGTAGAAAATTCTTGGTTAGAATTATTTATCTTTGAGAATTTTAAAGATTGGACTCCAGTATCTTCTAACCTGAAGTATTTCTGTAGATAATTTTCCTGCTATTCTAATTGGTCTTCCCCAGTAAGTAGTCTGAACTTTCTCTCTTGCTGCCCTTAAGACTTTTTCTTTTATACCTACATTGTGCAAATGGATTACTATATGTCTAGGAGTTGGTCTTCTTATTTGATGTTTTGCAGGGGTTCCCTGAATCTCTTGTGTTTGAATAGTCATATGTCTGATGAGATGAGAAAATTTTTCTTGGATAATTTAATGGAATGTTTGTTCCATGGTGGTCTTTGTTCCTCTACCTGCCTTAGGAATGACCATTAATTTTAGGTTTGATCTGTTGATATAATCACACATCACTTGGAGGCTTTGTTTCATCCTTTTGCTCTTCTTTTCTATGTTTTTAACAGTTTAGATTAGCTCCATATTTTGGTCTCAAGCTTTGAGATTCTTTCTTCTGCTTGGTTAATTCTGCTTCCCATGATTGTCAGTTTGTTACTTATTTTTGTTTATTGAATGCTTTATTGCCTGTTGGGAGCCAGCCATTGAGGCCCACTGAGCGTTAGGGATCAGGAAGGGCCGTTGACCCCGAGACCAGTAGGATGTGTTCGGGAACTATTGACCCCATTTCCTCCCCCTTTCTACTCAGCACTAACCAGGTTAAGCTCCTGAGAGCTCAAAACGTAAAAACTCTGAGACCGGGATGAACACAAGCTAACTTTAGAAGCTCATTGCTCCCATTCTTCTGCAAACTACAGGTTTGGCTTTCACACAACTTATAATTCAAACTTGTGTCACATCTAAGAGCCTTGGTATTGGTCACAAGCTTCTGGGTCATGATCTTAGGATTTATTGAAGGTGTAAATTGTAGAATATAGTTTTAGAAGACAGCCATTTTGCTGAAAGAATGTGGCTGGGTTACTTGCAGGTAGCCCACTGTGAACTTTGGATTGGGCCACATTCCAAACATTCTGGGATGGGCCACTTTCATTTATAAAGTAAATACTTAAGCTTCTATAGAATTGTTTAACTTGGCATAAATCAATCAACTTAGGATGAAAAAGGTTTATAGAATATGTCAGTCACAGATTACATTATCCTTTGTTATGGGATTTTACGATTATCATATGAAAAGGGCTTAAAGGCAATCATTGATTAAGTTTTCATGGATTAAGGTTTCTGGTGGGTGGGGGACGCCCCTCCCACATCTGACTTTGTGTATAAAAGACCTGTTGTAATTCCCAATAAGATCTCATTCACTTCTGCACTAGACTGGAGTCCAGTCTTTCTTTCTCTCTTCTTTCCTCCAATCGCCGATGCTGTCTCTACCTTTGAGGTACCCTGAACCCGGCTGAAGCTGGTCTCTGGCAAGTGGTACCTGAACGTGGGACCTCAAGGTAAGCTTTCTTTTTCCTTTTTGGGACTGATAGGACCCCTCTGTAGAGACAGGCAGAGTGAGGAAGGGTGAGCAGTTTAAGAACCATGGCAGAATCATGGGCCAGAGTGAGTTTGTTCATAAGTATTCTGATGTCTATTAGTATTTTGCACATATTGTCCGATAGAGGAATCATTTGTCTTGACTCTTGCATTTTGTATGCCTCAGCTTTATGGAATATTATCTGGGATGTTTTAAACCAGCAGTACGATTCCTCCAAAATTCTGGCCAAAAATAAAGACACTCCCCTGCTAGCCGTAGCCTTGGCGCCTCCTTTAGACGATGAATTTTTCCCCGAGGAGGAAATGGAGGAAGTGATTGGGTATCATAAGTGAAAATATCTTGCTAATGTTGCCAAGGCACCTCCTCCCATACCCTTTACTAGAAATAACATGAAAACACCAAAATTCACACCTGGGTATGTGTCTCTGGCTAATGTAGGTATACAGGGAGCCAGAAAAAAGGCAGAAGAAGAGGGAGATTTTACCTTGTCTTCTTGCTTTCCAGTAATTTATATGGAAGAAGGCACAGTAAACGAGGCACCTCACTGGGAGCTGCTACCATATAAATTAATTAAGGAACTTAAAGAGGCTTGTACTTGGTATGGTCCTATGGCTCCTTATACTACTACTATTATGGAACAATTTGCCACTTGGTGGATGACACCACAAGATTGGCGACAACTTGCTAAAAGCTGTTTGTCAGGAGGAGCCTATTTACTATGGGAAACTGAATTTGAAGATCAGGTAAGGATCTAGAGGGCTGTTAACCAGCAGAGGGATCTACATCAGTTTCATATTTCTAGCAATATGTTGTTAGGAAAAGGATTATATGAGTCAGTTGACAGTCTACTAATCTTAACCAAGGAAGTTTTACTCCAGGTAAATTCTTGTGCAAGTGAGACTTGGAAGAAGTTACCTATTAATTCTACTCAGACTACCTCACTATCTGATCTTAAGCAGAAAACAGATGAAACTTATGAGGAGTTTCTCTCTAGACTTACAACAGCAGTAAATAGAGTAATCTTTAATGCAGAAGCAGCAAATATCCTTATTAAACAGTTGACTTTTGAGAATGCTAGCAGTACTTGCCAAGCTTTGATTAGACTGATTAGAAGAACAGGACAATTAACTGATTATATCAGGCAGTGTGCTGATATTAACCCTGCCGTTATGCAGGGTATGGCAATAGCCGCTGCCTTGAAGGGGGAAACTTATGCACAATTTGTGCAGGGAATGCAAAATGCTAACAATAGATCAAGAAACAGCTTGATTTTAACTTGTTATGACTGTGGGCAGCCTGGCCATATTAGTAGGAGCTGCCCAGCTAAACAAGGGTTACAGGAAGCTCTGATGCAATAGCCTAATGAGAGCTCTTGACCAAAGTCTCTGTGTCCCAGGTGTCAGAAAGGATTTCATTGGGCTAGGGACTGCAAATCCAAATTTCATAAAAATGGCACTCTGTTAACTAAATAACAACCTACGATGCCAATTCCGGGAAACAGGCAGAGGGGCTGGCCTCGGCCCCAAGTAACAATAGGGGCAGCTTCCAGCACAAACCCGTTTGTTCCCTTTGTCCCATCTCAGAACTCATCAGAGCCACACTAGGGAGCACAGGACTGGACCTCCGTTCCTCCACCACAACAATATTAATTCCAGAAGTTCCAGTTACCCCAATTCCAGTGGGAGTGAAGGGCCCTCTCCCAGATGAAATAGTGGGTATAATATTAGGAAGAAGTTCCTTGTCTCAACAAGGAGTTTCTGTGATTCCTGGAGTGGTGGACTCTGACTACACAGGGGAAATCCAGGTACTTGTCGCTCCCCCTAGCAAAACTGTACAATTTTATGATGGTCAAAGAATAGCTCAGCTACTACTCTTACCCTATCATAGAATGGGCAGGTCTCTAACTGATAAGCCCAGGGGTGACTCTGGATTTGGTTCAAGCAATTTCGCTTTCTGGGTTCAGGAAATTACTAACTCCAGACCCCTAAAAGATTTATATATTCAGGGAGTTAAAATTAAAGGTCTGCTAGATACAGGGGCTGATGTTTCTTGTATTGCTGGGAAAGACTGGCCGTCTTCCAGGCCAACACAAGCAGCCCCATCAGGACTCACTGGTATTGGTCAAGAGCCCTCTGTAGCCAAAAGTTCTCAAATCTTAAATTGGACAGATAATGAAACTTTGGGAACCTTTTGTCCCTACATCATTCCTTCCATCCCCATTACACTTTGGGGACATGATATTCTTGCTCAAATGGGCATGCTTCTGTATAGTCCAGATGATAAAGTGTCAGCGCAAATGCTACAAATAGGATGTGATCCCTTAAAGGGACTTGGAAGGAACAGACAGGGCATAAAAGGACCTGTTCAGGTTACAGAGAGGAAAGACCAGTCTGGTAATGGCTTTTCAAATTTGTCCTAGGGGCCATTGTTCCTGAGGCTGCTGTTCCCATTACCTGGAAAGATGATAAACCAGTTTGGGTGGAACAATGGCCCATGCCCTCAGAGAAACTTAAGGCAGCAAGAGAATTAGTTCAACAGCAGTTGGAGGCTGGCCATATAGAGCCTTCTACCAGTCCTTGGAATACTCCTAGATTTGTTATAAAAAAGAAATCTGGAAAATGGAGACTTTTACAGGATCTAAGAGCCATTAATGCTACCATGGAGGCTATGGGTGCATTGCAGCCCAGGCTGCCATCTCCAGTTGCTATTCCTGCTGATTATAACATCAGAGTTATTGATCTACAGGATTGCTTTTTTTCTATACCTTTAAATTCTCAAGACTGTAAAAGATTTGCATTTAGTTTACCTTCTCATAATTTGAAGCAGCGGTTCCAGAGATATCAATGGAAGGTCCTGCCACAAGGTATGAAAAACAGCCCTACCTTGTGCCAGAGGTTTGTAGATGCAGCCTTGCAGCATATAAGAAACCAATATCCTAATCTTTATTTAATTCATTACATGAATGATATTTTATTGGCTCATGCAGATCATGCTCACTTGCATAACGTTTTGAATGAAACAGTAACAGCATTGGCTAACTGTGGTTTGAAAATTTCTCCTGAAAAAATTCAAACCAACCCGCCCTTTACTTATCTTGGCCGAGTGTTAAACACTCAAACTGTGAGTCATCAACCTCTACAATTAAGGAAGAATCATTTGGTTACCTTAAATGATTTTCAGAAATTATTAGGAGATATTAATTGGCTGAGACCTTATTTACATGTCACTACTGCAGATTTAAAGCCTCTTTTTGATATACTGTGGGGGATCACTCCCCCACTTCTAAAAGAGTCTTAACACCCGAGGCAAAAGAGGCCTTAACTCTCGTGGAGAAGGCCATTGAGTCCCAAAGGGTGAAAAGGGTAAGTTATGATATACCATGGGAATTAATTGTGTTGGCTACTTCTCATACCCCAACAGGGTGCTTGTGGCAGGAAGGACCTATGGAATGGTTACATTTACTGGTTTCCTCTAAAAAAGTTTTAGCATCTTATCTGTACTTAGTAGCTTTGCTAATAATCAAAGGAAGACAGAGAAGTGTGGGATTGTTTGGAAAAGATGTGGATAATATCATCATCCCATATGACAAAACTCAGTTTCAAACCTTTTTGCAAACTAATGATGATTGACAAGTGGCTTTGATTGATTTTAGAGGACAAATTTTATTTCATTTGCTTAGAAATCCATTGTTGCAGTTTGTGAAATGTAATCCTATAATTATTCCTTGTGCATGTTCCTTAGTCCCCCTCAAGGGAGCAGTATTGATTTTTACTGATGGCTCTTCTAATGGTAAAGCAGTGGCAGTAATTAATGACAAACCTCATGTTTTAAGTACTTCAGAGACTTCAGCCCAAAAAACAGAATTAAGAGCTGTCTTATATGCCTTTATAGTTCTAAAGGACAAGAGATTTAACTTGTATACTGATTCTCGTTGTGTTCAAGGGCTGTTTCCTCATATTGAGACAGCAACTATTCTTATTAGTAAAACCACAGTTTGGAATTGTTTATACAACTGCAACAATTGATTCATGTTAGAAAAGAGCAATTTTTCATTGGCGATGTCAGATCTCATTCTGGCCTTCTGGGACCTCTACATGAGGGTAATCAATTGGCTGATAATTTAACAAAACCTGCCATCTATGCAACTTTGGAGACAGAGGCAATCACTCAAGCTCAACTATCTCATAATATTCATCATCAAAATGCTACTGCTTTACATTATGAATTTCAAATACCTGGGGAAGCAACAAGGCAAATTGTCAAGAATTGTCCAGCTTGTCCTACTTTTGTTAATGTTCCAACAGGAGTTAATCCAGGAGGATTAAAACCTAATGTATTATGGCAAATGGGTGTAACTCATGTACCTACATTTGGAAAATTGTCTTATGTGTATGTTACTGTGGATACGTTTTCTCACGTTATTTTAGCCTCAGCAAGAACTGGAGAAGCTTACAAGGATGTGGTGCAACATTTATTTTTTTGTTTCTCACAATTAGGTATGCCAAAACAACTTAAGACTGACAATGGTCCTGCATATACATCAAAATCTTTTCAACAGTTTTGTTCTCAATTTAATATTTTTCATTCTACAGGAATCCTTATAACCCACAGGGTCAAGCCATAGTTGAAAGAGCCCATCAAACTTTAAAAAATCAAATATATAAATTACAAGAGGGGGAGTTTAGGTATAGTTCTCCTCATAATGTTTTAAATCATGCTTTATTTGTTATAAGCCATTTAAATTTGGATTCTTCAGGAAAATACAGCTATGGCTAGACACTGGAACCCAGAAGGAAATGTTAAACCTATGGTAAAATGGAAGGATTTTCTCACAGGCCAATGGAGAGGGCCTGATATATTACTAACCAGTGGGAGAGAATATGCTTGCATATTTCCACAGGATGCGTCAACTCCTGTTTGGATTCCTGATCGATTCATTCGAAATGTCCCTGCTAACCCAAAGACTGAGACGGGTGGCATGAATCCTGTTGAATCAAAGGAATAGACCGGAGAAAAATGTAAACAAAATAAGGGTTTTCACTTCCTTTGTCCTCTCCTATTCCTCCTACAACTCCAATTCCTGCCTTCCCTACTACTCTTGTTTCTTGTAATCTGTTCTGTGAGTTCCTTCGCCTTTATCTGGGAAAGAAGGGCAGGCGTCTTCGGCTGTGGCACCTAGCTATGACTTTCAGTCTTTCTCTTTTACCTTCAGAGAAGGGGCAGGTGCCAAAGGCCATGGCACCTGACCCCAGCCTCCAGTCTTTCTCTTTTACCTTTGGAGAAGGGGTGGGTGCCAAAGGCCATGGCACCTAACCCCAACCTCCAGACTTCTCACCCCCCTTCTCAAGGGGGTGGCTCAGACAAAAGGATGTTAAAAATTCTTCTTTGTTGTCTTCTTATGATAAATTTCTCTCAAGTTCAACTTTCCCAGACAGAAGTAAAGGAATCATATAAGTGAATCCTGTTAGCTAACTACAAAATAGGTGTTAATAAGCAGACTAGACTGGAAGGATAAGTTCTTTTGGATGTATTTTATCTCTCAATCAGCACTGGCACAAACTCCAAAAATTGGAAAAGGGTCCACAAACCCCTCAACTATAACTATTGGACACAGCCTTTAAAGTCTTTAACAACTGGGAGGAGAAAAGAATGCAGGACCAAAAACATAAGACAAAATTATTGCGTGCAGTCTGAGACATCGAGGTGGGAGAAGAGCTCACCATCTGCTACATGGATATGCTGATGACCAGTGAGGAGTGCCGGAAGCAGCTGAGGGACCAATACTGCTTTAAGTGTGACTGTATCTGATGCGAAACCCAGGACAAGGTGATCTGCAACTCTTTCACCATCTGTACTGCAGAGATGCAGGAAGTGGGTGTTGGCCTGTATCCTAGTATGTCTTTGCTCAATCACAACTGTGACCCTAACTGTTCAATTGTGTTTAATGGACACCACCTCTCAGCATACCTGCTTACCCTTCAATGATATGGAAAAGGACTGATCACTCATCCAGCGAGATACTGGCTTCCTGAAATGGAGAGACTGTGCTTATAACTCTAAGGTGGACTATACTGTACCTGGTGAAAGACTATATATTAGTGACTGGGGTTTTAGTGGCTCTATGCTTGCTGCAACTAGAAGGCACTCCAATGAATGGGTACCAGACAAGCCATTCAACCTCATTTGTGGAGAGCCCTCACAGCCCTTCAACCAGTCAGCCTGTCTACACCTGTTGGATAAACTCAGCAGTACCACATTAGGGTTGCTTGCAGTTCTCTTACGTGTTTTTAGTATGAAATAAGTATTAAGTTGTTAAAATTGAATATCATAGCAATGTTTATAAGGTGTCTTGTACTGGGTGTATTTTTAACTAATTGTTTAACTAATGCCTTTTATGAAGGTTTTGTTATTCTTGAGCAACCATCTTATTTGATGATTCTTGTATAATTGTCATCTCGTTGGTATGATGCATATGGTTTACAGATATTGTATGAGGCTAATGCTCTTTTAGAAAGACAGAAAGATTTTTGGTTACTTTTAATTTTAGGAGTTACAGCTTTAATAGTTACTTTTGAGCTGTAGCATTATCTAGGGAAGTTCATACAACTACATTTGCTGATTGGCTGTCTAAAAACGTTTCTGTTGCCATACCTATTCAGGAAATCATAGACCAGAAGTTGGAAAGTAAGGTTAGTGCTTTGGAGGAAGGAGTTTCAGCAGTAGGGCAAGAACTTGTGACCTTAAAAAAGAAATTGGCTCTCCAATGTCACCCTGAGTTTAAATCTGTCCATATTTGGGACAAAGTAACTTGGAATTTGGAACTATTCAGGTCTGAGTATAGACCTTACTAAATTACACCAAGAAATTCAGGCATCATTTGCTAATCAAAAATCATTAATGTCTATACTCATCAATGTGGGAATTTGCAGAGCAGTGATTCTTTTGTTGCTGTGTTTACTCCCAATCACCTTCGGAGTGCTAAAGAAGAGTCAGCTCAATTTGGAGTTTCTTGGTTTCGTGCAAAAAAAAAAATAAAAATAAAAAAAGGGAAGATGTTGGGAGCCAGCCACAGAGGCCTACTGAGTGTTAGGGATCAGGAAGGGCCATTGACCCCGAGACCACTAGGATGCGTTTGGGAGCTATTGACCCCATTTCCTCCCCCTTTCTACTCAGCACTAACCAGATTAAGCTCCTGAGAACTCAAAACATAAAAACTCTGAGATCAGGATGAACACAAGCTAACTTTAGAAGCTCATTGCTCCCATTCTTCCACAAACTACAGGTTTGGCTTTCACACAACTTATAATTCAAACTCGTGTCACATCTAAGAGCCTTAGTATTGGTCACAGGCTTCTGGGTCATGATCTTAGGATTTATTGAAGGTGTAAATTGTAGAATATAGTTTTAGAAGACAGTCATTTTGCTGAAAGAATGTGGCTGGGTTACTTGCAGGTAGCCCACTGTGAACTTTGGACTGGACCACATTCCAAACATTCTGGGATGGGCCGCTTTCATTTGTAAAGTAAATACTTAAGCTTGTATAGAATTGTTTAACTTGGCATAAATCAATCAGCTTAGGATGAAAAGGGTTTATAGAATATGTCGGGCACAGATTACATTATCCTTTGTTATGGGATTTTATGATTATCATATGAAAAGGGCTTAAAGGCAATCATTGATTAAGTTTTCATGGATTAAGGTTTCTGGTGGGTGGGGGACACCCCTCCCACATCTGACTTTGTGTATAAAAGACCCGTTGTAATTCCCAATAAGATCTCATTCACTTCTGCACTAGACTGGAGTTCAGTCTCTTTCTTTCTCTCTTCTTCCCCCGATCGCCAATGCTGTCTCCACCTTTGAGGTACCCTGAACCCGGCTGAAGCTGGTCTCCGGCAATTGCCATAATCTCAATCATCAACTCCTTCATTCTTTTCTCCTGTCTCTTCTCATTTCTATTCTTTCTATTTGTCTTTTGATCTCTGGATTTGTGATCTGAGACACTCATTCTGGGGACTCTTCATTGTTTGAATTCCAAAGTGTGCATTCTCAGGTGCTGTCTTTCCAGGAGTCTGTATTCTTCCTTTGATTCTTCTTCATTTGTGATGGCTGTTCTCCCCCTTTCTACTCCTTCTTTAATTTTGTTGCTCAGTGATGGGGGATAACTTTCACTTCTGTTTGTTCAATCCCCTATTTTTCCTTATGTAGATCCTCTGGATTTGTTCAATTCTGAAACTGAACTTGGGATGAGGGATTGTGCTTTTGCAGTTTTTAAACTGGATTAAGATGTGATGGAGTAAACTGTGGTTCAGAAGCTATATGCAGATCAATGACAGGTGTGTGGGCCCCCTGGAACCCACTTCTCACCACCTTACAATCTGTCCATGTGGTGAAAGTGTATGTATGCCTCCTGAGAGAAAAATGAGATAAGATAAGTAAAAGGGGAAGAACAGCAAGAGGAGAAGGCAGACTAAGGGAAGATGAAGACAGAGGAGAAAGAGAAGTAAAACAGGCAGGCACACCAAGTAATGAATAAACAAAGAAACAACAAAAACAAACAAGAAACAAGGAAAAACAAAAATGTACAAAAAACCAGCATGCAAACAAACAAACAAAAAACCTTGATGATGCACTTTTCCTGGAAAATACTCATATGCAAATAAAAAAACTAAAAGATGAGAAAAAAAAAAAACCAACCCCAAACAAAGGAAGTACTAACACAATAACAAAAACAGAGAAAAAAGAAAAAAAAAGTGCTCCCTCTGTGACTGTTTTCAGAACTTCAGTTTTCTATCTCAAGGAGCACTGCCACTGCTTCTGGCCACCGCTTTTATAGGGAGAGGGCTCCAGTCTCCAACCCCCGCCCCCCACTCTTGGCACAGGCTGATTGGCTGGCTCTTAGCCCCACAGACTGCTGTGTGAGGAGGGTGAATCAGATCCTGACTCACCTGACTGGTCCACTGCTGCTGTTGCTGCTGCTATGAAGTCCCCCACTCAGGACTGATGTGTCTGTGACTAGTGCAGCATGGATGTGGGACATCCATCCCTCCACATCTGCTCCTGAAGTTTCCTGTCGGGAACAGCAATGGTCTTTCCAGGGGGGTGTGGTGATCATCTCTGGGTCCCAGATTGTAGGCTAAACAGAGCTGAAGGGGCCAATGCAGGTCTCCACTAATGCAGACTGTCTTCAAGGGCACTCGCCCTGCAGAGACTCGTGTTCCCACTGGTTCCATCACCCTCTTGCCTCTGTTAGCTCTAGACTCTTCTAAACAACCAGCTTGGAGGTGTACTAATAGAGTCAGGACTCACTCATTACCATAAGAACATCACTAAGTCATTCATGAGGGATCCGCTCTCATAACCCAAAAACCTCACACTAGGCTATACTTCCAACATTGGAGATCACTCGCCCACCTTTTATTTCAGCAGAGTTGGGTATAGATTTTGTTATGGACTCTATCCTCTATTGCAATAGCCTTGAGTGAAGTCTCCCTTGACTGTTTAACTTTATCAAGTGCAATGTTTGCTTTGTAGTTTATGATCCATTTTGACCCTAATTCTATTTTCATGAGAACTTGACAAGTCAATAGTAAGATGTTGGATCCTAGAATCCAGATTAAGGTCACAAAACAAAAGTAGGCAGAGAGACAATAGAGAAAGAATTAGGGAAAATGTTTGTGAAGAAACTAAGGAAGCAGGAGCCAGAGAAACAAGCTGTAAGCTATTTTCAAAATGAAGGAGCCAAGTTAGGTATGAAGAATTAGGACAGTCCAGCAACCAGTTAGGAGAGTTCATGTGATGATTCAATCATTCAATCAAATAATCTCTCCATGTAGGAAATACTGTTTTAAAAAACAAATTTAAGAATTTGGTTTATCCTCAATATAACTACTGTTACTAGTATTTATTTTCTTCTATTTTGACCTCAAATTCTGGTGAGTAATCATGCCTGAATGTGCAGTCTAGCAATTATGTAGGACATAGGAATGGTAGGCTTTTTTTTTTTTTTTAAAAGTAGAGGATCAATGCAAACAGACAGTTAAAAATTATTGGGTGAACAATATTAAATGGAAGCATTGATATTTGCTGTGCTATTTAGCATCATTGATTTGGCATTTCCCACCAATGCCTTTTTTTTGTCATCAAACAACAATTTTTGCAAGAATTGGGTTTCAAGCTGAGTCAATGGTTGTTATAGGCTATGCAGAAAGTTAATATTGCTTCCTTATTGCTACATTTGATTCAGCTCTGGTTCTATAAAAAATATGTAAAATTCTGTTAATGTTGGTCATGTTTTGCTTTTTATTCTGTGGAAGATTGCAAGGAAACCTTACAATTGAGACTTAAATGTTCCTTAAGTATGTGGACATAGATAGATAATAGATAGATAGATAAAAAGAGGGCAGACTTTTAGCAAAATATACAATTTTAGAAAATGTTGCAATAAAAGCATAAAAATAGCATTTCTATGGTCAACGTTAAGAGCTAGTAGTATGCTGGAGAGAAAAAGGAGACCATGGGGCTTCTACGATTCATAAAGTATTACTGCTAGAAGTGGAAGTGTGACAAATAAATACTGAAGGGACTTGGGGATATCATGGCTGGAAACACATATGATAAGTTATTATTTTGTTTTTCATTTCTTATCCATTTCTCTATTTTGTTCCATCAATAACCTTTATGAATTTCTTTTGTTTAAATTAATCTATGTAAATGCAACTTCATTCAATCAATATAAGTGGAGCATATACTATAAACTTATCACTTTATTTAAAATTGATCATAATGTCAAATAAGTCACAGACTTTGCTTTTTCAATAAACTAAATATTTATTAGTGCAATTCTGACAAGGAATCAAATAATATGGTATCTATCACTAAGTTTTAATTTTTTAAAACTATTTTATTGTAAAGTCAGGGTACAAGTCAAGATTCGGTACATAAGTAGTCTATATGCAGGTGAAGTTTGGGCTTCTAACTGGTCCTACTATTATTTTTTAAGAAACCTGAGGCTCTGGGTGCTTAAGTACCTTGTCCAAAGTAAGAACAAAAAAGTAGCAAAACAACGCTTTTAAGCTAAGTCATCTTATTTAAAATGTAAGGACCTAGTTAAAGATTTCTGTTTGTTTTGTGAGAATAAGGAAGTTAAATCTATTGTCCCTAAATTCAAAGCACTAGCTTTGAAGCAATTTAAGAAAATATAGATTTAAAATTCAAATTAAGAATTTAAATAAACTTAAATTTTATTGAGACATTGAGATTTAGAGCCCAACGATTTTCACTAATACATTGCATTCAATTGATAGATAGCTTGATGGTTATTAGGAAAAAAGAGTAAATACATATTAATTATCTGAACATTGTTTTCATCAGGAAATTGTTATGTATAAACAAATATCAACACAAGGTATTCAAGATGAATTGCCTCCAAGTGAAATGGCTGGATGGAGATAGATTGGTTAAGATTGGTAAGAATTAATCAAGCACTAGAGTTAGTGTACAGCAAAGGTCATATCAGGATTGGTGATGGCAATTCCAAAGAAATAAAACTCAGGAAAGTTCTGTTCATTTTTAATATAGTTTCTTGGTTTATGGAGTCTTTCTTCAAAAAAAACCCAAAACAACAACAACAAAACTGATATATCAAAAACACTAACAAAACCCCTCTGTCTTTCTCCTTAGCTTTAATGGAAGATTTTCCCTACATTTAAGGAATATATCAATTAATATTCACCATGAAGTCTTTTCTG
Source organism: Cephalopachus bancanus (assembly GCA_027257055.1). Lineage (NCBI taxonomy): Eukaryota > Metazoa > Chordata > Mammalia > Primates > Tarsiidae > Cephalopachus > Cephalopachus bancanus. The sequence goes on from JAPVLO010000072.1 coordinate 521,617, forward strand.
AATATTGCAAATTATAAGAATTCTCATTTTATAGAAGAATTCCTGCATTTGTCCTCAGAATCAAAATTTAACATTCACTTACTCGTTATCAATACATTTATTTATTCAACAAAAAAATCATTGTGAATGAATGTTTTCTTTATACAAGAAGAGTTAGCTAAATAAGGAAGCAGGAAACTACACTGCCAAAAAGGAAGAGAAAGAGCAAAGACTTCGGAACAGTGAAAATAATGAATTGGAAGAGCAGAGCAATAGGATACGTCAGCTCCTCATGGAAAACCCAGAAATATTTCAGAGTAATGTAATTCATCTCAAATAAACTATAATATCTAGCTCAGGGAATATGAATATTTATTAAAGTAACGTAAATTGAAATGCCTGGAAGGCTTTATAATGCGTATGTATATTACTTGAATTAATTACAATTAGTTTTAATTCTGAGTAATAGAATGCTCAAAGTAATAGTGACTTCAATAGGATAGATGTCTAGGACTAACATGGTGGATCCATACTCATCAGAGATCAAGATTTTTTGCTTAATTCTGTTGTGTTACCTCAATTCACAGATTCTAGCTTCTAGATCAACATGGCTATTCCAGTCTGACCAGTACATCTATATTTCAACCAGCAGAAGGACAGAGAGACAGGGAGGACAAACACAAAATGTTTGTTTGTGTATTCTCTCTCTTACTCTTGTGCTCTCTTTTCTCTCTCTCTCTCTCTCTCTCTCTCTCTGTCTGTCTCTCTATCTCTCTCTCTCTCTCTCTCTCTCTCTCCTGGGTTCCCTCAAAGCTATTAGACAATGAGAAGAATTTACTTTAGAGAAATGACTATGAATGATAAGAAATGGTTAGATTTTATATACATTCACTTCCAAATACAACTACAGATGTATATATTTCATAGATTAAATATTGGAAGTGAAGCAGAAGGAAGTATCAGAACTGAGTCTTAATTTCTAGTTTTTATAGCCAGTCATGTCTATAGCACAGCCTTTAGAAATCCAGACTTGGTAGAAATGATCGTACATTTGATTTTGTACTATTTAGTTTGAGGTGTTAAAACATCTGAGGTAGTGTCATGTGATTAGGAGCTCAGAGGAGCAGTCAGAGAGGTAAAAAAAGAAATGTTAAGTGACATTGGCATAAAGAGAATAATTGAGCCATACTGATTTATGGCATAGCTTCAGGTGATCCTATAAAATAAGAAGTGAAAAGGGACAAATTAGAAACCTGATTACCCACTTCCATTTTATGTCATAGAACTGCCATATAGTCATGCTCACATTCAACTTTAATCATAAGTAGTATCTCAGTAGAGCAAGGAGACAGAGTTATGCATCTCGGTATTCTGCTCTCTGACTCCTTGGCATCTGACGACCAGCATATAATAGGTCCCTAGTCACCACTACCTTTTACTTCAGCACATATTCATGAATAGCTTGTTATAGGTGCAGTGTTGTGCTACAGCCAGGAATAGCACATCACCATCCCTGGCCTTAAAAGATCATAATCCAGAGTGAGGATTGCCCAAAATATGAGACAGGGCCCTCCAAAATCCAGAAGTGATTTATGGAAACGTGTGTATTTATTCTTACATGTTTAAATTTGTCACCTTCAAAGTACTCTCCATTTGACGCAATACACCCTTCAAGAAGCTTTCTCCACTGCTCAAAACAGTTTTTGAACTCATCAATTTTGATGCCTTTTAGTGCTTCTGATATTTTGTTGTTGTTGTTTCATTTTGTTTCACCTCCTCCACATAGACAAAGTGCTTTCCTTTGAGGACTTTTTTCATTCGTGAAAACAACAACAAAAATAAGTTGCTCGGGGCAAGATTGAGTGAACATAGAGGGTGGGGCATGGGGTCATGCCGTTTTCTGGTCAAAAACTGCAGAACACTCAGTACAGTGTGGGCAGGTGCATTGTCATGGTGGAAGAACCAGTCACCTGTTTGCCACAGTGCCGCTTCTTTTGCAAATTGTGACCAAAAAAATTCCAAAACTTCTCAAAAACTTCCAGATAAAAACCTTGGTTGACTGTTTGATCTGGAGGAACAAATTTCGAGTGCTCAATTCCTCTCACATCACATTATCCAAAAGATAATTCCGTGTTCTTTTGGGGGGTTCCCCCCTTGTATAACCAGTAATAAACCTTGAAAATAATCTCAAAACTGTGAAGCTGCATGTGATACATATAGGTCCGAAGTTGCCTTTTGTTTTTGCTGTTTGCTTTTTAAAACTTGTTTTCAGGAGTGACCCTCTATAAATCTCAACAGAAATCCAAAGGCATTTATAGTTTATAAAATTTATGAAAACTGATTTAGTTGTAAAGTTGCATAGGAGAACGCAGTACTTTGAAAAAGCCGATTGGGGCACCTGGAGAAACCTTAAAGCTGAGATCAGAAGGCTGCATGCAAGGATTGACACGTGCTTAAGTAAAGGTAAGTCAGACAAGGAGAAGAAAAAAATGACTCACCAAGGAAACAGCTTAAGAAAAGCATTATATTTATGGTGAGCCAAAAGTACTTCCATATAATCAGGACATACATTTTTAAAAAGTTTTAAAGATAGTGTTTTTAACAGGAGATGAGAGAGCAGTTGAAGGATTTTGTATGTTAGTTTAAGTATGTGAAGGCCAGTGGTAGAGTATTAAAAGATTATAAGTTAATTAGTAACATAACTCTATATAGCACATAGAATGGATTGAATAAAGTGAGGATAGACCAAGGTCGGCTGTGACATGGTGAAAAAGTGGAGATTTTTGACATTATCATGGCTTATAGGGATATCCTCTGAGTCAGAAGCGTCCATCTGGCTACCTGCAGAGTAAGTCTAAAACATGATGGTTGAACTGTCTGCACATTTTTGAGCTTTTGTATCTTACAATATTTAATCAGGCTGTGGGAATTTATGGAATGAATAAAGTTCGTATGGAAGACACTTATTCAGTCACACATGTTTGAATACTACCAACAACTTAATCTTCCTACCAAAACATGAAGTAATTCAAGGTCAAAATTGTTTTTTCCAGTCTTTCACACCTTAGGCTGCCATGTGATTACAACATGTATTTCTAAAGTGACAAACTCCTTCCCAGGTCAAAACAAACCAAGAATAAGACTTAAAGAAAGCAGTTCTCTGAAAATTAAGTATGGAAAGATCACATTGTTCTCTTTTCATGCAAATGAAGTCTTGTTGGAGCAGCAGAGCATTACTCCATAAATCATTTTGCGCTCTTGAGCAGACTTAATGCAGCTCTAAATCTGACATCACAGGCCTGTTTAATTGAGCACCAAGGAAATGGTACAGCTGGCTGAGCTTAGTGCACACTTGAACAGTGAACTTCTTCCTTCATTAGAGTACTTATGTTGTCCTGCCCCAAAATTTGCTTAATTTTTAAACTAAAATTCTCTCCCACTGGACGCCAAGATACATGAGGGCAGAAATGAGGATGGTAGTCACAATAACAAAGGCATTAATTTCAAATGATGCTAGTAACACTTATTGATGATGTAATATGTGTTAATTGCTTGAAATTCATTACCTTATTTAAATTGTTTACAGCAACATCTGAGGCTGATAGAGTTATCTACATATTCAAATGAAAAAAACAAAACGTCTGGAAGAATTGTATGTCTTATTTCAGTCAGATGAATAGTAAGAACTAAGAGTGAGTTTTAAATGGAGATAATTTGACATCAGATCAGTTTATTATGTAAAACTATTTTCCCTGATCAGACACCATGCTTTGGTATCAGTAATAACCCTCACCCTCATCTCAACAAATGGGTCAAGCAGCTATTATTGTTTATATTTGAAAAGTTAAGAAATATACTAAGTGAGGTATTTCAGATCCCTTACTAAGTAATAAAAGTTATATCTAATATATATATATTTTTAAATTTTAAGTAATTTCTATTATATCATGTCTAATCATAGCTACAATTATGGTTAAAAAGTGAAAAAATTAGATTTATACTATAGATATCCTAGATTGCACACATTCGAGAAGACTTTGTCAGTGTTTACACAAATTGTAAGTTAATATTTACTGTAAAACATCAAGTGTTCATAAACATTTCTTCTAATTTATGAAGAAAAATGTTCAGAGTAAAAATATTAATCACAGAACTAAATCAATAATTAGTTAAAAAATCATTTCAATATTATATTAAAAAAACAGAATTGGTTTTCTTCATGATATATCAAGTGAGCACTGATTGTCAATGTTGTCATCACAAGACTCAATGCATTATTTTTAATTTGAAATGTATTTAGTGTCACCATTAAGAAACTGTAGCTAGCAAGATAGGGAAATGTTCATAAATGTGACTAACTTAAATGTTAAAGCTTTCCAAAATTAATGTTAGAATGAGGCTCATCACACTATTTTGATATGGATAAAAATAGTTGGGCACACAAAGAGAAATTCAATATGATAAAAAAAATTAAAAGAAAAGCCTTAGTAGAAAGAACACAAAATAAAAAGTGAATAATAGGCTACAGATCCTGATATCGTCACACACATGGTTTAAAATAATTATATACACTGTGTCCAAAGGGATAATAAAGAAAATATGAAGTATTTAGATAGAGGGCTACAGAATATTCATTTTTACAAGGAGTTATTTTTATAGAAGAAAAGTAATAGAAACACATTTTTAAAAGCAGGGAATGAGTTTAACTGTGCTTTAGCTACTACTGAATGAAAAATTAATTAATGAATGTTAGATCAATAGAAGTTATTCCAACTAAAGCATGGAACGCCAAAATAAATTGAAAATTTAGAAAAGAAGGAAAGAGGACAAAGGAAGAAATTCTAAGAGTCATATATTTTGAGTTGTAGAAATATAATTAAACACACACACACACACACACACACACACACACACACACACACACACACAAATGCCAAAACAATGTTTGAGGAAATAATGTCTTGGTTAAAAACAACAGCAAAAAGAATTCAAGATCCAGATTTAGATGGCCTACAGAACTAAAGCTAAATAAATAAAAATAAAATAATACTTGGAAACATCATTGCAAACTGCTAAGCTAATGATTAAAAAAATTATTGCCGGGCTCGGTGGCTCAGCCTGTAATCCCATGCCTTTGGGAGGCTGAGGTGAGTGGATTGCCTGAGCCTGCGGGTTCAAGACCCGCCTGGGCAGCGAGACCTCATCTCTACAGTAAGTCAAAAAATCAGCCGGGCATGGTAGCGCGCGCCTATAATTCCGGCTACTCAGAAGGCTGAGGCGGAAGGATCGCCGGAGCCCAGCAGGTCGAGGCTGCGGTGACCGGGAGCGGCCACTGCACTCCAATCTGGGCGACAGAGTGAGACTCCAACTCAGAAAAAAAAAAATTATTAGAAGTAACCAATATTAATAAGCATAGATGAAATTCATAGCAAACTTTTAAAGAGACAATGGACATCAAAAGACATTCCATAAATAAAGATAAGATATAGCCATTTTCATGCATATAATATCAAACAAAATATCGAATTCACATATGTATGCTTAGTCAAACTGAAAGTGAATGCTAAAGAATATGCATTATTAATCAGAATAGTGGTTGCCTTGGAAGGAAGCAGAGGGAAGAAAGGAGAATAGAGCACCAGGAGAACATTTGGGAGTTTTCTATTTTTGTATACGTATTCTGAATGATGGTTACATGGGTTTCTACTTTTTATAAATAATTGAAATATCTGTTTTTAAGGATTAGGGTTACTATAGTTAACAATAATGTATTGTATATTTCAAGATGGCTAGAAGAGAGGACTTGAAATGCTCCCAACACATAGAAATAATAAATACTCAAGGTGATGGATACTCCAAATATCCTCATTTGACCATTACACAGTCTATGCATGTACAAAATATCACATGTATGCTGTAAATATGTATGCATATTTGTAACAATTTAAAGAAATTTAAATACATGCTATATTTCACTTTCTAAAATATTAAATATAAGAGAAAAATATATCATTTATGTTCTCTTACCACTAGATATTCCAGTATACTTTCTAGTGTTCTGTATTCTTCCTCATCTCTTATTACAATGCAGGGTCTTTGCACAGTCCCATCTACCAACCTGCATACTTGTACACAGTATCACCTTCATTTTAGTGTTCAAAATGCAAAGTAATTATTTTCCTCTCTTCTCTCTTGTTTCGTCTATTTTCCCTATTTCTTTGTTTTTGTTTTTAGTAAGACACAGACTTGGGGATTTTTTGTTTTGTTTTTGTTACGGCAGATATAGAAATATTTCCTGTGGAATGGTAGCAGATAACTTGTGAAATAATAGCGTGAAACATGCTGTGGGTATTTTTGCATGATATCTCTGCTCATTTTTTATAAGGCAATTTCCAAATATAGTATCTTTCATTGAAATTCCGTAACTTATCATAATAGCTCCTGAGCGTAAGCTTAAATCACCTGGGTATTTACATTCAAACCCTTTGTTGTTCAAGTTGTCAGTTATGGCTACTTGTCAAATCTAGGACTTGTTTCTTAAACAATATATTATTTGATTGCTGAGAAGTAGTTAACACGGCTACTAAAGTTTTTCTCTTTTAAATGATTTTTTATGTGTTTTCAAGACTCCTCTTAATTTTGGGTTTTTCTGTTTTTTCCTGATTAATTAGTTTCATTTTCTGAATCTTTGTCAGTTTTCTGTCCTCTCAAAATATTGTATTGCCTCAAAGTTAAATCCTTTGATATTCTCTCTCTCTCTCTCTCTCTCTCTCTCTCTGTATATCTGTATATGTATAGTATATATACACACAAATAAATACATATATGCCTGTATATACACATAGGATTTTATCCAGTTTTATGACTTTAAATAGTATCAATTATGACTGCTAAAGTCACAACTTCAGTTGATTTGTTTCCTGAATTCCAGTCCAATATACCTAATCACATGAGTTATTTTTCTATTGATGTCATAGCAAATTGCCACAAACTGGGTGGCTTAAAATAACAGACATTTATTCTTCCACAGTTCTGGAGATCTGAAGTATAAAAGCATGGTGTTGGTAGGATGACACTTTCTCTCATGTCTCTGAGGGAGAATGCTTCCTTGCTCATTCTAGTTTCTGGTATCTCCAGGCATCCTCAGCTTGTGGCTACATAACACTATGCTTCCATCTTCCCATGGCTTTATTTTCTGTCTGTTTCAAATTTCCCTCTGCCTTTGTCTTGTAGGATGTTTGTCGTTAAATTTAGTGTACACTCAAATAATGATAATCTAAAGTAAAGGTCTTAAACTTAATTATATCTGAAAAAAAAAACCTCCATTTTTTTTCTAAGTAAAGTCACAATGATAAGTTCTGGTATGTGGATATACATTTTGGGGAGCCACTCTTCAATCCACTAAAGTCTGTCTTTTGACACCTCAAAATTCATGTGCATTGGAATACATCAGTCTACACTAATGTCCAAAAATTTCAACTCAGTATTGACTCTAAGTTGAAAGTATCATTTAAATATCATCAACTGAAAATACCCAAATTTCAGCATCTAAATCATTTAAACCAAGAAATGTTGAGACATTGGGTAGGATCCTCTGGAGTAAAATTCCTCCATCTAAAGACCTGTGGAACTAGAAAACATGTTAGCTGCTTTCACAACACAATGGTGGCATTGGCATGACAGACATTTAAAGACAATGGAAAGAATAAAGGAAACAGTGGTCCCAAAGAAGATCAAAATAAAGCAGAACAAATTCCATTAGATTTAATGATTTGAAAATAGTCCTTTGGTTTCATGCTTTGCTTTCTAGTCTTATGAAGGCTCCATCTCCTGTGCAAAGGTGTGTCTGTCAACCTCTGAGTCATTATGACAGTTTGTTTTACTTGCTGAAACCACGTGTTCTAGCAAGTAGAAGTGTAGGTTCTGAACCCTGTCTTCTAATTATTTGTTTGGTGTTCCCCCATACCCACTTCGTTACTTTTCCAAATCACACACTTTTTAGCTGAATAAAGAACATGTACATGAAGCTACTTCATGAGTTGCAAAATAATGTGGCATGCCCGTACTTACTGGTCGGATTAAAACTAATGAAAAATAAAAGGAGCAGGCACTTAAATTGGCATTTTAAATATTTCATATGAGTGCCTGCTCCTTTTATTTTTCCTTAGTTTTAATCCGACCAGTAAAATTGGCATTTTAAATATTTCATATGAAGATTGATATAAGAACTAATAAGACAATATACCATCTAACAGGCCACCCTGATCTACCCTTATTTTCCACAAAGCAACCAGGAACATTTAAAAAAGGAAGTCACATCATATTTCTTCCTGCTTGAATCCTCTAGTATAATTTATTGAGATGTACTTATTTATAAAACATGCATTAGTGTTATTCACAGTTTAGAGTATTACTTTTAAATAAACAATAATTATTGTGCATTGAGCATAGTCTAGATTCTGGGTGGTAATCATTCATTTATAATGATTAATTCATAACTATTTAATACCCACTAAGTACCAGACACTCTACCAGACGTTTGTGATTCAATGAGAATGATAAACAATAGATAAATAAAACATAATGATTTGGCTTAAGACTGATTATAATGAATTAAATAAAAATAGATCTAATGCCTATAAAAGGATTGTCAATTTGGGGATGCTGTTTTACACAGCTTAAGTGTCATTGCAATGCCTTAATTTTCCCATATATTATCTTTTGTAATCTTTACAACTTTGAGAAGTAGGTATTATCTCTAATATAAAGATGAATTTACTCAGTGAGGTTAGTAATGTGTCCAGTATCATGCAGCCAATAAGAGTAGAATCAGAATTTGATAATTGGACATTTTCTTTTTATAGGTATACTGCCAAGTCACACAGAATAGAAATTTTATGTTACCTAATCAGGATTCAACATTCAATATTGTGTGGTTCTTCTTTGCTTGAATGAACTTATATTTCCATTTATATGTCTATCCTCTCTCTCTCTCTCTCACTCTCTCACTCTCCCCTTGGCCCATATGTGTGTATGTTTCTAATAGTTCATATAAGATCCTTAATTAAACATGGTTAATTTTTTTCATTTAAACTTTTAAATTATTCCCTATAATCCTTAAATAGCAAAACACTTGTCTTAGTACATACAGTAAAAACATATTTGGATGTGAGATGTTCTTAGGATTAAATTTTCATTTACCAATTATATGACAATTAAGATCAGGTATTCTGTACATAACTCAGATTACTTATTTAAAAAATAGAGAGGAAAATGCTTACCTCGAAGTGTATTTATGATGATTAAATGAGACAGTAGATGTAGTATAGTACATATTCAGTAATTAACGGTTATTTGCCCTTTAATGAATATTGCTATTTTTCCCCAAACTGTAAATTCTCAAAATATAAAATTTTCTTGACTGCTTTTCATAAACTAATTGCTTTAAAAAGCAAATTAATACTTTTAACAATGAAAAAAAGTTAATAGAAACTATATTTTGTTTTATAGGCATAAAATATTCTCTGATTTACTAGATATCTACTAACAAATGAGTGTCTTGCAACAATCATTTTTATAGCCTAATTTGCAAAACAGAAGAGATTTCACTAGTCATTAAAAACATGGTAGACAGTAATAGAAAAATGCTTTAGGTATTCACAATATTGAATATTAACAAGAAAATAATACATTTTGTGTTAAATAGAAACTGGTATGGCACAAGAAAAAAAAGTCCTTTGGATCCATATAGACCTGTATGTGAATCTCACCTCCGCCAGTTACTTACTTTGTGACTTTGGGAAACTCCTTAATTTTTTTGTACTTGGGTTTCCTCATCAGTAAAATGGGATAAGCAAGCACTGCCTCATTTTTACACTACTTTTAAAAACTCCCACATTTAGCAAATTGACTACAAAGTATTAAAATCTCAAACTGGGGTTAACGCTTAAATTTAATTTTCTCAATTCTAAATATAGTACTTACGTTATTGTATTATTCTTCATAACAAATCAATAAAAGCTAAACCCTTATTATCACCATTTACAGATAAGAAAAACTAAGGCATGGAGGGATTCTGTGCTATGCCTGAATGATGCCCATGCTTACAACACTAATAAGTGACAGAGTCAGAATTCAAACCGAGACAATCTGATCCTAGAACCTGCATTTAAAAAATGTTTCCTGCTGTCTTATGGGTGAATGAATGTGGCAGCCAGCTGCCACATTTTAGACTTTCTTCAACTCCAGAATTTTAATCTTTATAAACTGAATATCAACCATCAGTAGTATTTTGCAGAGACTTTCTTCTTCCTAGTAAGGACTAGATTATTGAGTTTGGTTGTCTTGAATTTAAAAAGAACATAGGAAATAAAGGTCTAGTTAGCTATAACTAAACACCACTTCTCTTAGTTTATTTAATAATATATATTAGTAAATGGAGAAAAATAGTTGTGCAATACAGTTCCTGATCCTATGTACCCTCCTAAGTCTTTGAAAAATTAACTCCATTAATATCCTCTCAAGACAAAGAGAAAGGGGTAAGCATACTATCTGAAGTCATGTTTAGAGATAAATCCTAATAAAGAATAAAGAACAATGATGGCTAGTAGTCCTAAAGTTATTTAATTTCAAGATGCATTGGTTAACAACACAGCTGTATGAGGAAATGAGTCTCAGAAGGAAAAAGAATTACTCTAGGTCCAACAACTAGCCAAGCAAATCAAAGACTTGAACCCATGTCCCCTCTCCCCATACCTTTAATAGGTATGTCCTCCTCAAAGAATTGCCTTGCTTCTCTGAGTTATGTGTTCACACATTTCTTACCTGTATAAAAGTTCTACAAATGCCTTCTTTATAGAATCCGTATAAGACTGAGGCCTTACTACTTGAATTTTTAGGTCTGCTGAGATTATGTACATAGGGTTTGTTTAGAAACCGCAAAATAATACATTTTGTTTCATAGTCACTGGTTTGATTTAAAGCAGTCTGGTTATTAAAAAGCAGGACCATTAACTGGCTTCATTAACTGTGTATTATGAAAATCAAAGGAAGAATTCAAGAGAAAGCAACTCCTAAGCAGAGACAAAGGCATACAGGCAGAAAAAGCAGGACTTTGAGAACATGAAGCTGAAATTTGAAACTTATGTAATGTAAAACTCAGGCTTGTTCCAAAGACTGGATAAAAAGGCAGGTCTGATGAACATTCTAAGAGAGTTATTAGTATCACAGGGTATGTTTAACAAAGTAGTATCAAAGTTATGTTTAACACCTTAGTGACTTACCAACTAAGAGTAAACTGGGAATGACAAACACTAAACCATGAAAGGGCCTGAGGGAACCCGCAGAAGGCTGAGGCGGAAGGATGGCAAGGAGTCCAGCAGGTCGAGGCTGTGGTGGCCGAGAGTGGCCACTGCACTCCAGTCTGGGCGACAGAGTGAGACTTCAACTCAAAAAAAAAAAAAAAAAAAAAAGAATACAATATATCAAGTCAGTTAGTAGTTAGAGCTATATTTCTAATGCAGTAAACTTATATAGTGAGCCATTTGAACGTGTCCTTCTAAATCTATTTTCTTTGTTCTATATGATAATTTTACCACTGTTGCTATAAAGACATATGGCACATTTCTATAAAATAGGCATGTCCCCAGAGCGACATATTCTAATTCTGCCCCAGAGTCATATGACTTTTTCCGTTTTGTTGTTGTTGTTGTTTGTGTATTTTTTTTTTTTTTTCCCGAGTTGGAGTCTCACTCTGTCGCCCAGACTGGAGTGCAGTGGCCGCTCCCAGCCACCGCAACCTCGACCTGCTGGGATCCGGCGATCCTTCCGCCTCAGCCTTCCGAGTAGCCGGAATTACAGGCATGCGCTACCACGCCCGGCTGGGTTTTTTTTTTGATTTATTGCAGAGATGAGGTCTCGCTGCCCAGGCGGGTCTCGAACCCGCGGGCTCAGGCAATCCACTCACCTCAGCCTCCCAAAGGTGCGGGATTACAGGCTGAGCCACCGAGCCCGGCTTTGTTTGTGTATTTTATTACTCTTTGCCAAAAGAAAGGCTAAACTTCTGTGTTTATTGTGTCTTCCAAAAGAGGTGGACAGATCACTTGGAAGCAAATATCAGCAGTATGTTCAGCATATTAAGAGAAATCTCCCAGGAACACAGAGTAAAAGACATCCCTATAACCATAGTTGGAATGTTATTGTCAAATTCACAAAAATGCTTGTAATGATGGCAAAAAGGAATTTGCATCCTGAGGGTAATAGATGAGGTCACAGATTTCTACTTAGTTTTACCCTACCTCCAGTCCGTGTTGCCTCCCAGTCTTCTCCACTCAACTGCCTGAGAGAAAGTACTGAACTGACAATTTACATTTTCTTCTGGCTTAAACTCTCCTAAATGACCCCTTGCCCCACTCCTTCCATTTTTGTAGTACGGTACTGCCTCCTTATTTTACCACTGAGACTTATTCAAGATCTGATTCTTCACTTGCTTTGTAACTTCAGCTTCCCTTAATTACCTACCTACACTCTTTGCTGTAGTTTGCCATATTCTTGACACCAGGCCATTTCTTTTTGTATGGATATTTTACCTGCCTTTTTCTTTCTCCTGACTTTTCCTCATGCTAAAAGAACAACATCAAGAATCACTATCTCCCAGGATTTTCTCATTTGCCCTCAGTTTTTCAGAATGATGTATTCCAAGGAGACTGGCTTAATTGAGAACACACAAAAGAAATTCAGTATATATGTGTTGGATGAGAAAATAGATGATTGAACAGATGAAACAAATCAATGACTACATTGGCACTAAATGTAAGATGCATCCAACTTAGCAAGGATATTGGTGAAAGGATAGACAGAGAATGGGAAGCCATTTTTTATCTTGTTCTTAAACCCCAACACGATGATGGGAAAGTGGAGGCTATATCCTGAAGAAATGCATCTTTCTATCTTGTTTCTAAACCATTAACACAGTGATGGGAAAGTAGAGGCTATGCCCTGGAGAAATACATACTCTAGGTAAAGATGAATTTTGTTGACTTTGTTTTTTCAGAAACACTGACTCCTTAAGCATGACTAGTACCGGCCTATTGTAATTTGTGTTTTAGAAACCCAGATTTCTCAAGCATGACCAGTATCAGCCCATTGTATTCAGGGTGCCTGGTGACCAGGACCCCCCTCAGGTTCTGTAAGACATCTGCAAGTGGTCAACAAGGAAGTCACAGCAGTCATGTCTACCCAATTACAACATCTCCAGGGGAAAGAATTTAAGCCAGGGCTCAGGAAATGATCTATTTCTTAAACAAATCTTTTCTTCTTTCACCTCTTTGTGTGTTGCAAATCTCTGCATTACTTGGGTCTCTGGTTGCCTGCATGCACCTCCGGCATGCCAGCTCCAGCAGTGCTGCGCCTTCCCTTCCATTCACCCTCACCCCATCCATACCGTAACAATTGAGATATTTCTCCGTTAGCTTTTTTGTATGTTGGAAGGAAAGAAAGCAGTAAAAAAATTTTAGTGCACTTAGTGGTGGGAAAATATTTTTGACCTGTGAAGACTTTTTGATGGTGACCTCTTTAAAAAAAAAATTTTTTTTTAATATATATATTTATTTATTTATTTATTATAAAGATGTGGGGTACAATTCAGTAATAGGTATATAAACATTGATCATGCAGGTACCCTATTGATGAGCTATGCTCCCCTCCCCTAGCAGTTTCCCTCAACTGCCAATCCCACCCCCTCCCCCAACAGTTTCCCACTATTTTCAGTCGCCTTCTTACAGCATTATAATTGTTCAAGTTTCGGTTATGAGTGAGAACATATGGAAGTCTGTTCTTTGTTTCTGTGATAAATCACTGAGTATGATTGACTCCAAATCCATCTAAGTTGCTGTGAAGTCCATATATTTGTCTTTCTTTATGGTTGCATAATATTCCATTGTGGATATGTACCACATTTTTTTTATCAGTCCAACTTTGATGGGCAACACGGTTGGTTCTATGTTTTTGCTATTTTGAATAGAGTTGCAGCAAATATGTGTGCAGGTTATCTTTTTTGTAGAATAAATTGAGTTCCTCCGGGTATATTCCCAATAGGGAAATTGTTGGGTCATATGGAAGGGCAGTTTCAAGTTCTTTCAGAAATCACCACAATGTCTTCCAAAGAGGTTGTACTAGTTTGCATTCCCACCAGCAGTGTAGAAGTGTTCCTTTTACTCCATATCCTTGCCAGCATCTGTTGTTGTTTGTTTTATTAATGATGGCCATTCTTACAGGGGTTAGGTGGTATCCCAATGTGGTTTTGATTTGCATTTCTCTGGTGATGAGTGAGGCTGAGCACTTTTTCATGTGTCTGTTGACTGCCCGTATTTCTTCTTTTAAGGAGTGTCTATTCATGACTTTTGCCCATTTTTTAAAGAGGCTGTTTGGTTTTTTCCTTTTGGAGTGTTTGAGTTCCTTATAGATCCTAGATGTTAGGCCTTTGTCAGATATACAGTTGGCAAATATTTTTTCCTTTTCTGTGGGCTGCCTCCTTGCTCTCTTGATGGTTTCCTTTGCTTTGCAGAAACTGTAATTTGATGAGGTCCCTCTTGTCTATCTTATTTCTTAAGGTATTGGCCTTTAGTGTTCTGAATAGGAATTGGCTCCCAGTTCCAATTTCCATAAGGGTGTCTCCTGCACTTTCTAAGATTCTTACTGTTTGAGGTTTTACGTTTAGGTCATTGATCCATTTAGAGTTAATTTTTGTGTATGGTGATAGGTAGGGGTCCTGTTTCAGTCTTCTGCATGTGATCAGCCACTTTTCCCAGCACCATTTACTGAATAGGTTCTCCTATCCCCAGTGGTTGTTGCTGGGAGCTTTGTCAAAGATGAGTTTGTTGAGGAATTGAGGTTTTGCTTCCAAAATTTCTATCCTGTTCCATTGGTCTATGTGTTGAACAAGAGGGGTGAGAGCGGGCAGTCTTGTATTGTTCCAGTTTTCAGGGGGAAATGTTTCTAGTTTCTGTCCACTTACCGATATGTTAGCTGTGGGTTTGTCATAGATGGCACTTACTATTTTGAGATATGTTCCTTCTATACCTAGGTGTTTGAGGGTTTTTATCAAGAAGGGATGCTGGATTTTATCAAAAGCTTTTTCCCTGCATTTAATGAGAGGATCATGTGTTCTTGTTTTTAACATCTGTGGTTGTATTTAATGACATTTATGATCTTGCAAAGCCGGGCTCGGTGGCTCAGCCTGTAATCCCGCGCCTTTGGGAGGCTGAGGTGAGTGAATTGCCTGAGCCGGCGGGTTTGAGACCTGCCTGGGCAGTGAGACCTCATCTCTACAGTAAATCAAAAAATCAGCCGGATGTGGTAGCACATGCCTGTAATTCCAGCTACTTGGAAGGCTGAGGCGGAAGGATCGCTGGAGCCCAGCAGGTCGAGGCTGCGGTGGCCGGGAGCGGCCACTGCACTCCAGTCTGGGCAACACAGTGAGATTCCAACTCAAAAAAATAAAATAAATAAAAAAAAATATGATCTTGTGAATGTTGAAACTGCCCTGCATCCTGGGGATAAAGCCTACTTGGTCATGGTGGATAATTTTTGAGATGTATCTTTGGATCCAATTTGCTAGAATCTTTGTTGAGGATTTTTACATCTATGTTCATAAGGAATATTGGTTTGTCATTCTCTTTTTTTGTTGGATCTTTACCTGGTTTGGGTGTCAGTGTGATGTTAGCTTCATAAGATGATTTGGGGAGAATGCTATCATTTTCAATTGCCTGGAATACTTTAAGTAGGATTTGTATGAGCTCCTCCTTGTATGTTTTGTAGAATTCTGCTGGAAAGCCATCTGGTCCAGGGTTTTTTTTTTTTTTGGTAAGTAGCTTTTGTATGATAGAGTCAATTTCCTGGGTTGTTATTGGTCTATTTAGTGTTTCTATGTCTTCTTGTTTCAATGTGGGGAGGTTGTGTGATGTCAGAAAGTTCTCCATTTCATTTAGGTTATCAAGTTTGTTTCCATATAGGTAAACATAGTAATCTCTGACAATCTTTTTTATTTCTTTGGGGTCAGTTGTGATTTGATCTTTTGTTTTTCTGATTATGTTTATTTGGACTTTTTCTTTGTCATTCTGGCTAGGGGCCATCAATCTTGCTAATTCTTTCAAAGAACCAGCTTTTTGTTTTGCTGATGTTTTCTATATTTTTGTCTTCCACGTCCCATATTTGGGTTCTTATTTTTGTGATTTGGATTCTTCTGCTAAAGTTGGGGTTTTGGTGATTTTCTCTTTCCAGCTCCCTTAGGTGATTTGTTAGGTTCTCCACTTGTGATCTTTCCATTTTCTTGATGTGTGCTCGTAGAGATATAAATTCCCCTCTTAGAACTGTTTTGATGGCATCCCAGAAGTTTTGGTAAGATGCTTCTTCATTTTCATTTGTTTCCAGAAATCTTTCAATTTCTTCTCTGATTTCAGTGTTGACCCAATTGTTGTTCAGTATCATGCTGTTTAGTGTCCATGTCTTTATGGTCTTTGAGGAAATGTTGTTGGTTTTGATATTTTTTTTTTGTTCCAATGTGGTCTGAGAATGTGCATAGCAAGATTTCAACCTTATGGAATTTGTTTATGCTTGATTTATGGCCAAAGATGTGTTCGATCTTGGAGTATGTTCCACATGGTGATGAGTAGCATTTTGTGCTTGTTGGGTGGAATAATCTGTAGGTATCTACTAAGTCCATTTTTTCAAGTGTCAAGTTTAGTTTCTGAATCTCCTTGTTGATTTTTTGCCTCAATGATCTATCTAGGACTCTCAGTGGGATATTCAAATCCCCTGCAATATTAGTGTTAGAGTCTATATCTTTTTAAAGTTTATTTAGTAGTTTCTTTTTAAATGCTGGTGCTCCTGTGTTGGGCACATATATGTTTAGGATGGATATTTCTTATTTATGGATTGAACTTTTTGTCATTATGTAGTGTCCTTCTGCATTTTAAAAAAATTTTTGAGAGCTTAAAGGTTGTTTTGTCTGATATTACGATTGTAACTCCTGCCTTCTTTTTGTTCCATTTGCCTGGAAACTCATTTTCCATCCTTTAACTTTGAGTCTGTGTACATCTCTTGAGTGAGATGAGTCTCCTGGATGCAGCAAATAATGGGGTCATGGTTTCTTATCCAGTCAACCATTCTGTGTCTTTCAGTGGTGCATTTAGTTCATTTACATTCAGGCTAATTATTTAAATGTTATTGCTTATCCCTGTCATGAGGTTCTTATAAAGTTTTTTTCTTTTGGCTTTGGTGTTAATACAAGCATGTGTTTTCAAGTTTCTTGTTGCGCTGTATTCTCTGTTGATTCTGTGCTCTGCTGTTCTCTTGGGAAGTGTGTGGTCATTCCTTTTTTTTCTTTCTTCTGTGCTTAATACCTTTTGAAGTATCTCCTGTAGAGCTGGTCTGGAAGCTGCATAATCTCTTAGGAATTGGATGTCTGGAAAGGATTTTAATTCTCCATCACTGATGAAGTTGAGCTTGACTGGATAGGAAATTCTTGGTTGAAATTCTTTATCTTTGAGGACTTTGATATAGGGCTCCTGTCCCTTGCTTGTAGTGTTTCTGCCAGTAGATCTACTGCCATTCTGATTGGTTTTCCCTGGTAGGTAGTCTGACTCTCTTGCTACCTTTAGGATTTTTTTCTTTTGTGACTACTTTGTGTAGGTGAATTACCATGTGTCTAGGGGTTGGTCTTCTCATTTGATATCTTGTGGGAGTTCTCTCTATCTCTTGTGCTTGACTGGTCACATCTCTTTTGAGATAGGGAAAATTTTCTTAGATCACCTTCTGAAATATTTGTTCCAAGTTGTTCTCATTTTCCCTTTCTTCTTCTGGGTTACCAATCAGGTGTAGGTTCAGCCTCTTGATATAATCACACATCTCCTGTAGACTTTGTTCTTTCTTTCTGAGTCTTCTTTCTCTGTTTTGTATAGATTGGGTTAATTCCATATTCTGGTCATCAAGTTCTGAGATTCTTTCTTCAGCTAGATTAATTGTTTTTTTCATGCTTATCATCTTGTTATGTATTTCCTGGATGAAATTTTTTTTATTGCCAGAATCTCTGTTACAAGTTCTTTCAGTGTTGCATCTTGTCTTTCTTGAGTCTTATTCACTCTTTTCAACCATCCCCTGATCCCTGTCATATTCTGGGGCCAGTCATTGGTGACTTCCATTGTTTGGGCACCAAGGTCTGATTTCTCAGGAGTTTTGTCTTTGGTAGCCTTGGAATTGCTTGAGGTCTTCCTTTAACTTTTCCTCATTTGTGACAAATCCCTTGTTTTTTTCTTTAGTTCTGTTATTCAATGTCAGTGGGAGAGGCTTTCCCTTCTGATATTTGCTCAGTCCTCTATTCTTCCCTGATCCGAGCTCTGGATTTGTTCTATTTTGAAATAGGATGGTGAATGGAAAGCTTTGCTGACTCTTGTAATTTTTGAAATCCAAGTAAAGTGGGGAATGGGGTGCTAAGATTCAGATGCTACTTGCAAATTAAAATGTTCACTGATTGTGGTATGTGTTCCCTGAGATCCACTCCCCACACCACTTGATATGAGGATGCAAAGCAGAAACCAACCCACACTACCAAACAATCTGGAATAATAACAAAGTGAAACAAAACAAACCACAACAGCAATAAAGCCCAAGAAAACTAAACACACACACACATGTCTAGTACAAAGTGAATAGAGAGGAAAGACAAAAAGACCCAAGAGGGGAGAATAAGAATAAAGGAAAAAGAAAAAAAAGGGGAGGGGGAATTTGGGTGAAACCCTCACACATATATTGACACACCCCTTAAACCATAAAAAATGAAAATAAAAAAAATCCCCAGAAGAACAAAAGAGCAAAACCAACAACAAAATCAAAAGATAAACACTCAGTCATTCACATACACATGTAAACAGAGAATGACAAATAAAAGAAGAAAGAAACGGAAAAAGAAAAGATAGAAAAAAAAATCTGGGGGGGGGGGAGTTGCAGGTCAAAGCCTCACATACACATTCATGCACAAAGGAAAAATATTTTAAAAATAGATGAACTAACAAACAGTCAGAAAATTTTTAAAATTAAAAAATAATTGAAAATTTATAAAACAAAACAGAACAAAACAAAAAATAACCTGTCCTCTTGTGGCAGGCTCTGTAATTGTTCCTCTAATCAGATCTCTCCTGTAGAGTCACTCTTTCACTCTCTCCTCAGGGAGTGGAGCAGGGAAGGAGGAGGGGCAGTGGAGGTGGGTGGGGCTGCAGGTCTCCCCTCCCACTTTCGTATGGTCAGGGAGATCTCTGGTGGGGAGGTACAGGATAGTCTTTTTCCCAGGTATGTACTCTCATGAGGTTGCCCCAGCCAGGTCTATCCTGGAATGGGGTTCTCCTATTGCAACTGATGTCCAGGCTCCGTCTGGGTTTGTCCCTCTCAGTTGTGGCCCAACTGTATGGGTCTGACATTCAGAGGACTGCTGGGGAAGAGGGAGTTTGGATCAGTCCTGGACTCATCACTGATCTCTTTGGAGTTCTTCCTCATCCTTTTCTGGCCACAGCCTTTGTCCCATGACTGGATCAGGGTAGGGCGTGGGGCGCCTAGAACTCAGCACTCCTCAGGTCCTTCTGAAATTTGTGCTCTCAGGATATTTCCTCTGGACCATAATCCAACCCTGAACAGTTGATCTGTCATTCACAGAGATCAGATCTCTGGGCTCTGCCTGCAGTGTCCGCCAGTGCCTTGTTAGGTGCTGAAGCAGTGAGGCAAAGCCCAGAGCAGTATCTCTCTACTTCAATGGTAAGGGAACGCCTGGGGCAATAGTTTGTCCATGCTGTTTAGGCAACAAGTTGGAGGCTGGTGGAGGTGGGGGAGACCTGGGCTGGGCAATGCAAATCTTTGCCTGGAAAATGGCTGCAGTGGACGGCTTCTCATCAGGCATTATTACTCTCCAAACTCCCCTGTTGTTCTCTCTCCAATAACTAGATCCTGCGCTCCAGCGGGCCTGGTATGACAGGTTATGGTGTGAGCCGGGTGCCAGGTGCTGGGAAACAGCTGGATTCAGCAGGTTTTTCTCAGGTGCATTCCCGCAGGCAGCAGACAGTTCTGCCTATGATCTTGTGAACTACGCTCTAATTTCAGGGTGGTGGTGATTTGCAGTCACCCTCAGAGGGGGGACCCACGTGCATGCAGTCGAGTGTTCCCTCAGACAGATTTTCAAGCTCCCACCAGAGCCTGCCTACTCATGTGTAGTCTTTACTGTCACTTGCCTCCATGGAGATTCTTACTGCCCAACCTGTGGGCTGTTATCTTAAGCTCCGCCCTGATGATAACCTCTTAAGGGAGAAGAGGAATACTGGGGATGGTTTGATTCAGGTTTCCATACTATTAACTCATGGCAAAAAAAAAAAAAAAAGAAGTTTGTAACATAAAGCTTTATGTTCATTTTACATCTATCACCAAATCTCGTAGTTTGTCATAGTACATTTGTTAATAAAATCTTCTGGATTTTTATTATTCTTATGACCTCAGGACCTTGGAAAGTATCAGCTATGGGAGATGATTATTTGTTGGAAAAACAAATGAATGAATGATTGAGAAATAGTATTTCTTAGACATAAATAGTAACATTTTGTTTAAAATAAAAGGCCATTTTTGTAAAGAAAAACATAGTAGTCAGGCATCAGGATATATGAGTACTATCCTTAGCTCTGTCATTTCCCACCTGTGTGACTTGACTGCTACCAGAAATTTTTCCCCCTAATTTGCATGGTCCCAGGCAGAATCTTTTTCTGCCACTTAAAAGTTGTGATTTCTTAAGGAATATTCATTCTCTTTCCTTTTTATTCCATACAATCTCTCTGGGAAAATCTCATTATTAACCTCTTACATTCCAATATTTCTTAAATTTACATTTTCAACCTAGACTCTGTGACTATAAATTACAAAGCAAATATTTTTGATTACTTTCTATATTTTGGGCTATTTCCTCTAAATATACTACAAATTTGATATGTTCAAAATTGAACACTCATTACCAAGAAAAAAGCACTAGTTTTTTTATGCATACATTATTTATCTTCATGTAGTTTGTGACAATGTGATCCAGGTTTTCATGTGATAAATCTTAGATTCTTTCTAAATTCACCTCTTCCTTTCTTGACATTCAATACGTACCACTAATATTACTCTGTATCATGTAAAGGCATTCCTTCTTCTCTAGTTTCACTGATACTGGCTTGACTCAAATTTCTATAAACACTCCTGGAGGTAGTTATAAAAACCCTTTATCGTTATTGCATCACATTTAAATCCACCTTCCACACACTTGCCATGGCATTCTTAAAAACAAAGAAACAAATGAAAACATATGTACACATAGACACATATAAAGATGTCATCTTCTCACTTAAGACAATATCTCCCTATAGCATTGAGGGTGAAGTTCCAATTTGAGCACACAATATATAGTGCTCCATAAGGAATTCCGTTTACTTTTGTCTTCAACAGAAGTTAAATTATTCTGTTGCTCCATAACTGAACCAGCAGCTGCAACTCCTTTGTGTTTCAATGATCTATGTGTTTTATACCCCTATGGATTTGTATATACCCTCACTTCTTATTGGATTATTATTCTCCTTTTCATCTTTCCTGTTAATTCCTACTTATAGTCAAGGATATGGAAGGGGACAATAAACATCTATAGAACTGAATTGATTTACAATATGTTATAGTAGAGAGGACAACACAATATATGAATAATCATTATACTCCTTCCTCTATACCAAATTTATTGAGCATTTCTATCATGAAATATGTTTAATTTTCTCAAATGCTTTTACTGCATCTATTGAGATGACCACATAATTTTTGTTATTCATTCTGCTAATGTGGTATATCACATTTATTGATTTGCTTATTGACCCATCCTTGCATCCCAGAAAAAAATCCCACTTGTGTCTGATGTATGGTATCTTTAATAGGCC
Source organism: Cephalopachus bancanus (assembly GCA_027257055.1). Taxonomy (NCBI): domain Eukaryota; kingdom Metazoa; phylum Chordata; class Mammalia; order Primates; family Tarsiidae; genus Cephalopachus; species Cephalopachus bancanus. The sequence continues at coordinate 543,582 of JAPVLO010000072.1, forward strand.
ACTAATTTCTCTTTGATAATATTTTTGGAAGATTTTTGGATGACTGTTCATCTCAGCTATTGACCTATAATTCTATTTTCTTGCAGCATATTAGTCTGGGTTGGAATTAGAAAAATGCTTGTCTTGTAAAATCGGTCTGAGGTTTCCCTTCTCTTTAATTTTTTTTGAGAATTTTAAATGGGATTCACATTATAGAACTTACTTGTGAAGCCATCTGGTCCTGAGCTGCTTATTATTATTATTAGGAGGTCATTTTAAAAAATGATTCAATCTCTTTTATTGTTATAGGTCTATTTATACATTTTAATACTTCATAATTCAGTTTTGGTAAATTGCATGTTTCTAAGAATTTATCAATTTATTCTAAGTTATATAGTTTGTTGACTTACATATGATCATTGCACTTTTTAAATGCTCCTTTGTATTTCTTTGGTATTATTTGCAATGGCTATTCTTTTATTTATACTTTTTAAATATTTGAGTATTTTTTCCTATTTTTCTAGGCTAGACTAGCTAAAGGTTTGCAATTTTGTTGATATTAATTAAAACCACCTTTTAGTTTCAGTAATCCCTTCTGCCAATGTTTTTCCAGTTTTTATTTTACTCATTTCTACTTCTACCTATATTATTTCTTTATCTTGTTGACTGTGGGCTTAGGTTTTTTTTTTTTTTTCATTTTGTTAATGTTGTTTTATTGGGCTACTTGAAATTTAAATTTTTTTCTTAATGATAATAAATTATATATTGAAGGAATTTATCTCACCACAATAGAGGTTCTATATTACATATAGAACCATATAGCCATATAGAGGCTTTATATTGCAAAAGCATAGCTAACATGATACTCAGTCATAAGCAGCTGAAAGTTTCTCCTTTAAGATCAGGAAAAAGACAAAGACACCTATTCTTGCAATTTCTCTTTAACATAGTTGCAGACATACTAGAAAAATCAAATAAGCCAAGAAAAATATTTATTTTTTATAAATATTTTTAATAAATGAGAGCTGAATTAAAAAATAAAGAGTTAAATTATTCTTGGTATAATTATATATAAAGAAAATACTGAGTTAAATTTTTCTTGGTAGCCGGGCTCGGTGGCTCAGCCTGTAATCTCGCGCCTTTGGGAGACTGAGGTGAGTGGATTGCCTGAGCCCGCGGGTTCGAGACCCGCCTGGGCAGCGAGACCTCATCTCTACAATAAATCAAAAAAAAAAAAAAATCAGCCGGGCGTGGTAGCGCATGCCTGTAATTCCGGCTACTTGGAAGGCTGAGGCGGAAGGATCACCAGAGCCCACCAGGTCGAGGCTGCGGTGGCCGGAAGTGGCCACTGCACTCCAGTCTGGGTGACAGAGTGAGACTCCAACTCAAAAAAAAAAAAAAATTTTTTCTTGGTATAATTATATATAAAGAAAATTCCCTCCCCAAAGAAAAAAGCCTTTAGAGCTAATAATCAAATTCAGTAAATTTGCAGAATACAAAATTTGCAGAATACAAAAATTAGTTATATTTATATACACTAGCAACAAACTGGTAGAAAAAGAAATGAAGAAAATGGTTCCATTTACAGTATTATCACAAACAATGAAATATTTAGGAATGCATTTAACTAATGAAGCAAAATATCTGTACACTAAACACTGTAAGACATTGATGAAATAAATTGTAGAAGATGTAAGGGAACAGAAAATATCTCATGTTTATGGATTGGAAGAGACAATATTTTTAAAATATCCATACTACCTAAAGCAATCTACAGATTCAGTGCAATGTCTACCAAAATTGCATTGGCATTTTTCACAGATATAGAAAATAAATCCTAAAATGTATGTAAACCACAAAACACAGCAAATAACCAAAGCAATCTTGAGCAAAAAGAACAAAGCTGGAAGCATCACACTCCTGCATTTCAAATCACATCACAAAGCTATAGTAATCAAAACAGTATGGTACTAGAATAAAAAAAGACACATAGAACAGACTATAAAGTCCAGAAATAAATGCAGCCATATATGGCAAACACATTTTTGACAAGGACCCTAAGAATACACAATGGAGAAAGAAAAGTCTTTTCAAAAAATGATGTGAAAATTGTACATTCATCTGAAATGAGTGAGATTGTATGCTTGTCTTACACTATATACAAAAATTATGTCAAAATAAATTAAGAGTTTAACTGTAGATCTGAAATCATAAAGCTCCAAGAGAAAAACTCAGGACAAAAGTTCCTTGATATTGGTCTTGTCAATGATTTGTGTGTGTGTGTGTAGCACAAAAAACATGCCAGAGACCAGCTTCAGCCGGGTTCAGGGTATCCCAAAGGTGGAGATGGCGTCGGCGATTGGGGGGGAGAAGAGAGAAAGAAAGAGACTGGAGTCCAGTCTAGTGCAGAAGCGAATGAGTGTTATTGGGAATTACAACAGGTCTTTTATACACAAAGTCCATGTGGGAGGGGTGTCCCCCACCCACCAGAAACCTTAATCCATGAAAACTTAATCAATGATTGCCTTTAAACCCTTTTCATATGATAATCTTAAAATCCCCTAACAAAGGATAACCTAATCTGTGACTGACATATTCTATAAACCTTTTTCATCCTAAGCTGATTCATTTATGCCAAGTTAAACAATTCTGTAGAAGCTTAACTATTTACTTTAAAAATGAAAGTGTCCCATCCCAGAATGTTTGGAATGTGGCCCAGTCCAAAGTTCACAGTGGGCTACCTACAAGTAACCCAGCCGCATTCTTTCAACAAAATGGCTGTCTTCTAAAACTATATTCTACAATTTACACCTTCAATAAATCCTAAGATCATGACCCAGAAGCCTGTGACCAATACTAAGGCTCTTAGATGTGACACGAGTTTGAATTATAAGTTGTGTGAAAGCCAAAACTGCAGTTTGTGGAAGAATGGGAGCAATGAGCTTCTAAAGTTAGCTTGTGTTCGTCCCGGTCTCAGAATTTTTATGTTTTGAGCTCACAGGAGCTTAATCTGGTTAGTGCTGAGTAGAAAGGGGGAGGAAATGGGGTCAATCGCTTCCGATCACATCCTAGTGGTCTCGGGGTCAATGGCCCTTCCTGATCCCTAACGCTCAGTGGGCCTCCGTGGCCGCTTCTCAACAAAAACACAAGGAAAAAAAAGAAAAAAATAAACAAATGAGGACTCCATCAACCAAAAACTGCACAGAAAGGAAACAATCAACAAAATAAAGACAACCAATAGAAAGAGAAAATATTTGCAAACAATATATCTGATCATAGGTTAAAATCCAAAATAAGTAAGGAACTCACCAAACTCAATACCAAATATCACCACAAATGATCAAATTTTTAAATGGAAAAAGGACCCAAATAAACTTTAAAAAAATATTAAAATGACCAACATTTATATGAAAAAAATTCACAACATCACTAATAATCAGATAAATGCAAATTAAAGCTGTAAGGAGTATCACCTCACACCTATTAGAATAACAAATTGTAAAAAGATAAGTGATAACAAGTGCTTAAGATGGTGTGGAGAAAATAAAAAATGTGTATGTTGTTGGTTAGAATGTAAATAGGCATAGCTGTTTTGGAAAGCAATATGAAGCTTCTTCAACAAATTAAAAATACAGCCATCATAAAATTCAGAAATCCCATTTCTGGATAGATATCCAAAAGAAATAAAATTAATATTTCAAAAAGATTATCTATAACCCCATGTTTACTGATGCATTATTAACAATATCCAAGATATAGAAATAACCTGCATGGCTATTGAGAGACAATAGATAAATAAAATGTGTAGATAGACAGATGGATAGATAGATAGATAGATGTTTATACATGCATATATACAATGAATACTACTCAGTCATTAAAAAGGCGGAAATCCTGCCATCTGTTACAATGTGATTAAACCTGGAGGACATTATGCAAAGTGAAATACGCAAAATGCACAAAGACAAATATTGTATAATATTACATTTATGTACAACCTGATAAAGTTGAATCCATAAAAGCAAAGAGTAGAATGGTGGTTATCAGGGACTAGGAGTTGAGGAAATTGGGAAATATTGGCCAGAGGTTTCAAATTTTTATTTAGGAGATGAACAAGTTCTGGGGATCTAATGTACAATATGGGTAGTGATGGATATATTCATTAATTTGGTTGTGGTAATCACTACATCATGTCAACATATATCAAATCACTACATTGTATACCTTTAATTTATATAATTCCTGTTAATTAAATGTTTAAACATAAAAAAAGTAGGAATAGTTTTTAAATAATTTTTTATTCCAACATTAGATTTTCTGCTCTATTATAATTATAATGAAAATTGAGAAAGTTATTTAGGCGAGGGAAATTCTCTTTATTCCAAACTCCTTATCTACAGAACATTTTTCAATGCAAGAAATTATAATGCTCTTTTCTTTGGAAAAGCTTCTAAGCTTTAATGACAATTTGGTGGCTCATTTTGATCTCATCATATGCTAAACAAACAAGGGTAAAAATTTAATTCTGAATCACAAATATGTTATTTAGCATAACTAAAGCTATATAGGTCTATTATTATTATTATTATTATTATATTATTATCAATTATAAGGTAGGCACTGCATTTTATGCTTGTTAAGATCTCTCACATCACAGTTTCCAGGATAATATAAATGAAGAACCACACACATTTTTTTCTGTGAATGTTGCTGAAGAAAGATATATTCAGCAGACAGGGTTATTGGTAGGTGATTAAGTAATTAAATTGCCATTACATTCCAGCATAACATTAGATAATAAATATGTACAATTAAAAATGAATTTTCTACATCTTAATAACTCACTTTCTGTGGCTGAAAATGTGTAATTATTTATAATACCATATTGTCCACCAATATGAAAAACATCTTAGTTTAGACAGAAGATATAAAGGAAGATAGAAACATTTTAAATATTGTCTTCTGAAAGATTGCTCTGGGCCTCCTTCTCTGTTACTTAAAGTAGAATGAATAAAGCTCCTCTCTGCTTCTAAGCATTGATTGACAGAAGATAAAAGACTCCAGTTGTGATGAAAAATTACCAGGCAAATTGCACTCTCCACACAAATACAATGCCTTTTATGTTTGGAATGGATGAACTGCTGCTTTTATGTAAAACACATCAATTACCAAAAGCCCTTAGTAACTGCTCCCCTAGTTAAACTAAATTTGACTTTGAGAATTAACTGCATTTGCTCTTTCAATGGGTGTTTGGGGAGTAAAGTTTTAATGACCCTTCCAGGGTGGTGAAAAAAGTCAGATGTCAGAAAATTGAAATTGAATAAAGATGACATTTGACTTAAAATAATTGGGCTATGCATCAGGAAGCAAAAAACAAAAACAAAATTTTCAGTGATTTGAATTCTTTCACAAAGAATATGAGCTATACACTTATTCACTTGCTTATACATTTATTTCCTTAGCCAGTCCTTAAAAAAGATCAAGAAATAAAATCTGATATAAAGGAGTTGAGAATTCAGAGACAGTCCTATTACAAAAAGTTACATCATCATTCTGAAATTTATTTATCATAGACATCTTAGTTTCCTTATATGCCAAATGAAAACCAAAAATCTATTAATGACAAAAAACCCAGTTTTTTATGGAGAACTCCAGGCCTCTTTTATCTTATTTGAGATAGGAGGGAAAAAAAATCATAATTGAGATGAAAGCAAAAGGACAAAAAAATTATGCATACTTTGGATTGAAACATCTTAATGTAGTAAGCATACAATTTAATGATTCTGGTTTTGTTAACTAGAGTCTTAAAACGTACTCTTTAAAATATATTTTCTTTAGTGAGATTAATGGCATAAGAGAAGCCCAAGGTCCCCTTCCCTTTAGAAAGGAGTGCTCCTAGACATCTAATAAATTTTCAAGTGGGAGCCAACCTATGGCTAGGTTAAGTAAGACTCCTCTGATTTGAGGGGACAAAAATGCCTGGTACAATCTTCTAATAGCATTTCCTTGCTATTTACATCTCATTTTTATCATATATTTTTAAAATAAAAATTATATATGAGAATAAAAGGAATTTCTGGCAAAATAGCAACAGGACAGATCCGACTGTGTCTCTGCAAACACCAGCATCCATAAAGACTCACTGCGTGGGTAGGCATGTGCTGGTGGATGAGTGAAAATCCGTTTGAGGGGAGACTCAGGTTCATGCACCCAGAGCTCTCCTTTGGAGGTGACTGCAATGCCCCACCGCCCTGAGATTGGAGCCACTGGTAGGCAGCATCATCTGCCACTCTCAGGAGGCTTCTAAGAAAAGCATGCCTAATACAGCTGATTCTCATCACCTGGTGCCAGGCCCACACCATCACCTGTGACAACAAAGCAGCTGGAGCCCTGATCTGATCCATGGAGAGGGAAGATCAGGGAGAGGAGACCCACCTTGGGTAAGGACATGCCATCTGTAGCCATTTTGTCTGTCCTGGGACCAGGCAGACACCTGCATTGAAACCAATATCACATTGATACCTAAATCAGGTAATAACCCAATAAAGAAAGAGAACTAGAAGCCAATATCCTTGATGAACATTGATGCTAAAATTCTCAACAAGATTCTAGCAAAATGGATTCAATAACACATCTCAAAAATCATCCATCATGACCAAGTAGGCTTCATCCCTGGGATTCAGGACTGGTTCAGCATTCATAAGACCATAAAAGTAGTTAAATATATCGATAGATATAGAAACAAAGACCACATGATTATATCATTAGATGTGGAAAAAGCCTTTGATAAAATCCAGCACCTCTTCTTGATAAAAACCCTTAAGCATCTAGGCACAGAGGGAACATACCTAAAAATAGTAAGAGCCATCTACGAGAAACCCACAGCCAGTAAACTGCTAAACAGGCATAAATTGGAACCATTCCTCCTGTAAACTGAATCAAGACAAGGATGCCCACTCTCACCCCTCCTGTTCAACCTAGTTTTGGAAGTTCTAGTTAGAGCAATCAGACAAGAGAAGGAGATCAGTGGTATCCAAATAGGAAAAGAGAAAATCAATTTTCCCTTTTTGCAGATGACATGATTCTATACCTCGATAACCCAAGAGAATCTGTCAAAAAACTCCTTGCACTGATAAAGAACTTTGGCAAAGACTCAGGGTATAAATTCAATGTGCAAAAGACAGTCGCATTTGTATACACCCAAAGCAAACAAACAGAAACCCAAATAAAAAGCACAATCCCATTCACAATAGGCAGGAGAAAAAAAAAATCAAATACCTTGGCTTCTTCCTAACCAGAGAAGTGAAAGACCTTTACAATGAAAACTATAAAACACTGCTCAAAGAAATCAAAGATGACACAAACAAATGGAAAAATATCCTACATTCATGGATGGGAAGAATCAACATTAAGATGTCCATCCTATCCAAGGCAATCTGCAGATTTAATGCAATACCCATTAAATTACCAGCAGCATTCTTCTCAGACCTGGAAACTACAATATAGAAATTCATATGGAAACATTAACAACCATGAATTGCCAAAACAATTCTCAGCAAAAAAAGCAGAGCAGGAGGTATCACACTGCCAGACATTAAACTCTAATATAAAGCTACAATAATCAAAACAGCCAGGTATTGGTACAAGAACAGGAATATAGACCAATGGAACAGGATAGACTCCAGAAGCAAAACCTCAATTTCTCAACCAACTCATCTTTGACAAAGCCTCTGCCAACAACCAATGGAGGAGGAGAACCTATTCAGTAAATGGTGCTGGGAAAACTGGCTGACCACATGTAGAAGATTAAAACAAGACCCCTACCTATCACCATTCACAAAAATCAACTCTAAATGAATCAAGAACCTAAATGTAAAACCTCAAACTATAAGAACCTTAGAAAATGCAGGAGACACCCTTATGGAAATTGGAACTGGTAACCAATTCCTGATCAAAAACCCAAGTGCCCATGCCATAAGAGATAAGATAGACAAGTGGGACCTCATCAAACTGGCAAGCTTCTACAAAGCCAAAGAAACCATCAAGAGAACTGGGAGACAGACCACAGACTGAAAAATAATATTTGCCAACTATATGTCTGACAAAGGCCGAACATCTAGGATCTACAAGAAACTCAAACGTGCTGAAAAGAAAAGAACAGTCTCATTACAAAGTGGGCAAAAGATATGAATAGACAGTTCTCAAAAGAAGACATAACATACAAGCAACCAACAAATACATGAAAAAATGCTCAGCCTCACTAGTCATCAAAGAAATGCAAATCAAAACCACACTGAGATACCACCTTACTCCAGTCAGGATGGTTATCACCAATTACTCAAAAAACAACAGATGCTGGAGTGGATGTGGCATAAAGGGAACACTTCTACACTGTTGGTGGGAGTGTAAACTAGCACAGCCTCTGTGGAAAACAGTATAGCAATTCCTAAAAGATCTAAAAACCGACCTTCCATATGATCCCATAATCCCCCTACTGGGAATATACCCTGAAGAACTCAAATCATTGTATAAAAAAGATACCTGCACACATATGTTTATTGCAGCATTGTTTACAGTAGTAAGAACATGGAACCAACTATGCTGCCCATCAAAAGAGAACTGAATAAAAAAAATGTGGTACATATACACCATGGAATATTACACAGCCATAAAGAAGAACAAAAGCATGAACTTCACAGCGACCTAAATGGACTTAGAGTCTATATACTGAATGATCTTTCACAGAAACAAAGAACTGAGTATCACATGTTCTCACTCATAAGCGGACCTTGAACAATTGTAATACTATAAGAAAAGGATCGACAGTAGTGCAAAACTGCCGGGAGAGGAGCAGGGAAGTGGGATTGGCAGTGGGGGAATCTGCCTGGGGATCAGGGTGTACACCTCATCAAGTGTACCTGCATAAAGAACATTTGTATACCTAACCTGGAAGTGTGCCTCACATTTTTAAAATAAAAACATTAAAAGAGAATTAAAATATCCATTTAACAATTATAATCAAAATAATAATTTGGGGCTGCTATTATTTAAAATATTTTATTTAAAAAGAGCCCTTGATAATGGTTTTTCTACTTAAATGAAAGTCTACCTTTGTGAATTAACCACATTTGCTCTTTTAAGGGCCTCTTGTTGAGCAAAGTTTTAAGTACCCTTCATGGGATATGGGCACCATCAGATGTTAAGAGATTGAGAATAAATAAAGGTACTCTTGATTGAAAATAGCTCTCTCACTGTGTATCATAAACAAAAACTGGAATTGCTGCATCCTTCCAAAACTAAGTCATATACATACCTATGTGTGGTCTCAAATTAATGCAGAAGTAGACAATCAGGACTAAAAAATGTGGTCTGGGAACCCCTGAAGATCCCCAGTATTTTTTCAGGGGACCAATCAGGTGAAAATTATTTTCAAAACAATATAAAGATGTTAATTACAACGCTCCAATGTGTGTTGACATCTGCACTGATTGTACATGGACAATAATAGTAAAGAGGTTGGTGCTTTGGTGTGAATTAAGACAATGGCATCAAAATTACTGACATGACAGTCATTATATTAGCTGAAGTAGTAGCAGTCAAAATGAAACTTAAATCTCAGATCACGAATACAGAGTTTTCAATATTTTGTGTGACAAAATAGGAAGCATACACAAAGCACTTCTGAAATCTGATGAGTGTCACTGGAAAAAGGCACTTGGGAGATTGTTTGCCTTGAACATGCACAAGCTGTTTTGTTTTGTTTTACTTTTATATGGAATTTCATTTTTACTTAAAATAATAACTAATAAAAACTTGTAATAAAACATGTATATTTGGTAGACATTTTCTGGAAAAAAATTGAAATGAATCTCTCACTTAAAGAAAATAACTTTATCTCTGATCAAAGATTTGAGCTTTCAAGTGAAAATCAGAATTTTGGAAAACAAAAGTATTTTTAATATGTGTAAAGTTTCTGATGTGGGTAATGCTAATATTAGAAATATAATAATTGATTGCATAATGAAGTATGTATTAACATTTGGAGTAATGCATAATTCAGTAAACTCATGTTTTTCTCAGAATGACCAACATATGACATTTCAAAATCATGCTTGATAAAGGATTGAATAAAGTTTTATGTAATAGGGTCTAAAAAGTGTACGAATGATTTCAGAGTCCACATTTTATTAACCTTTAAGCAAATACTGCTTGTCAGGTCTTGGTGTATTTAAAAATATATTCAAGAGAGTATTAAAATATTATCTTTTCTCCTTACTACATACATGTGAGTAGTCAGATTATCTTTCCATACTTCAACAAAAAATAGTTTAACTGCAGAAACAGACATGAGAATACAAGTTTCCTCTATAAGCCAAATACTAAAGGAGTATGCAAAAGTGTAAAATAATGCTATTCTCATTATCTTTTTGTTTTATAGAATATAGATATATTTCACACAAATGTACTGTTTATGCTAGAATGACATGATATTATTAATTTAAATAAATTGGCAGGACTCAGTGGCTCAGCCTGTAATCCCAGCACTTTGGGAGATCAAAGTGAGTGGATTGCCTGAGCCCACGGGTTCAAGACCCACCCAGGCAACTTGGCGAGACCTCATCTCTACAATAAATCAAAAACTAGCTGGGCATGGTAGTACATGCCTGTAGTTTCAGGTACTTGGAAGGCTGAGGCGGAAGGATTGCCGGAGCCCAGCAGGTCGAGGCTGTGGTGGCCGGGAGCGTGCCACTGCACTCCATTCTGGGCAACAGAGTGAGACTCCAACTCAAAAAAATACCCCAAAAAACAAATAAATAAATAAATATTTAATCATATTTGAATTTTAATTTCGAATATGGTATATGGTAGATATAACTCACATAACCAAAAGCTCCTAGGGGTGTTTGGTAATTTTTAATAATTTAAAGAGAACCTGAGACTAAAAATGTTGAATATCACTGATCTGTACCAGCTAGTTCCACATCTATAATGAGTCACCTAGGAGGCTTCAAAAGGTGGATCCCTGGGTCCTAACATTTCATTGTACATAAGAGAGAGTGAGTGCTCCTGTCCTGGTCTGTGTCAGCTACTCTCCACCCGGCCATGTATGGGTCTTTAGTCTTTAGTTTAATCCCTTTCAGCCTCTGAGTTAACTGGTCCAGAGTGGGACCCAGGAATCTGTGTAATATAACAATTCCCCAAGTACTTCTTGTGTGTAGCCAGAATGAAGTGTACCGGTCTAGTGGGAATAATGTTTCTCAAACTTTAAACTGCAGATTTTATTTTAGTGGATCTAGAATAGAGCCTGAGAATCTGACTTTGTAGTCAGCTTTCTGATGATAGACCTAAGTTACTGGTCTGCAGATTACATTCTACTTACAACAATGCAATCCAAAGTAAATCTTATTATTTCATACAAAGCATCTTATATCACCAGAAATGACCTGAAATAGGCTCCACCATTGAAGGTAAAACTTTCACTTAGTTAAGCTGGGGTTTTTTTCTACATAATTCACTCTGATGAATTCTGTTTGCTTGATATTTTTCCCTATAGAAGTCCAGATATTTCTTTATCAATTTTCCACTTGCTCATAATGATGCTCATGAAGTTACAGATATGAAAGTGTTTGGAAAATTGTAAATTTCTACATAGATGTAAAATTTTCATTTTATTACCATAATTAGAATTATCATTAAAATAGTCATAAAGATCATTATGACACCCCCCTCCTGACATGGAATTATTGGGGTATAAATTGATAGACATAAAATGTCCCCCCGGTGATTATATTTTATTAGGTATAATAACATGGTAAATCAAAGATGAAAGTGATTTTATTCACTCACTCAACCATAAATAAATATGTATTAATTGCCAGTTATATTTAAGACTATATGATAGGTGTCTAAGAGACAAAACAAAATGGAAACATTAGTTACATGAGATCTGAAAAAAACTAAAAGCATTATAAAGAAGAAGTACACGTAGACTTCTCTATATTCTACTCTCCAGGAAGCTAGGTGACTCTGCCCTAACTTCTGTTGCCCTATAGCCTGCAGGTACTGGGAGATCCATAGGGAGGAAGCTGGGACACCCTGGAAATTATGAAATGATTATTAAAGTACATGATAATCCAAGATGGCCTCTGGGGAGTAGACAACCTACACCTCTCTTACAGAGCAGAACATGGAGGACAAACACAACCACTGGTAAACACAGACAGCATGAGCAGAATTGGATAAAGGAAACATCCGGCATCCTGCAGAGAACGGTTGCAATGTATAGGGCACAAAGAGGAGAGACACTGGACAGCTAGTGTTGGAACAGGGAGTCCTCATCCCCACTGGGAGGCAGGCTCGCATATGTTCTGCAATCCTGCATTGTACTTAAGAGGGAGTGAATGATCCTGTCCTTGTCTGGGTCAGTTACCCTCCACCAAGCCATGCATGGGTCTTTAGTCTCATGTAGGAGGAGGTCCAATTAGGGCACAGTGGCTTGCTGCTGGAGCCCATATTGAGTTGGGAACCCACTTGAGCTTGAAACACCTACAACCAGCCAACACTCAAGAACGCACTCCCTGCCAGAGGTGCTTGGTAGTTGGTTCTGGGGCCAGGAAACCTCATGTGCTGGTTGTACTCACTCAGTGCTGGCCAGAGTCAAAGGAGACAGCCAGCCCTCCCACCCCAGAACAGAAAGGATCACCTGATAGCTTCATGTGCCCAAATGACAGGCCCCACCATGACAGGGAATATGCTATTTTTAGGTTCTGATAACAACCTTTGATTGAGGAAGGGGAGTCATAGAAGAAACATGAAAACCCTGTATCTCTATGGAAGCACTTCTGGGCTGCGAACAGTGCCAAAACTCTGGCAGTGTTGCCAGTGGCAAGGGGGTTCATCTCCCCTCTTGTTCCCCACAAATAGCTTGTAACAGGATTCAGGAAGCAGTCTGGGCAGCCTGACTACAGGAAAAACTCTGCTTTAGAAAGTTACTTTGAGCTATGAGCACTGTCCAGCAAGAGAGGCAGAGCAGGAATAATTGCCCCTCTCACTTTCCCTGTGTGAACTATTTTGAGTGACAGAAAGGGCTCTAGAGCAGCTAGACCATCTTTAGCTACAAAACAACAAAACTAAAAATTAATAAAAAGAGGAGAGTTGGTCTTCACAGATAAGGAAGAACCATTGGAAAAATATCAGCAGTCCTCAATGCCTTAAAGAGATAACATCTACAAAAGTACCACTCAGCACCCAAACAATGACATCCACCCAGAACAACCTATTCCTGATGATACACACAGAATTCAAACAATTAGCTAGGCTCAGCTTCATCAATGATGGAGAAGTAAAATATTTCCCAGACATCAAATTCATAGAAGAATATGCCAAATCCAGACCAGGGAAAACTTAAGAAAGTTTTGAGCACAGAAATGACAGAACAGTTTCATCAATTGCAAAAGCACAGGCAAGCATAGGGTTAAAGGAACATACAGGTTATCCACAAAAAATAAAAAAATAAAAAGGCAAAGCAACTTCACAAGAGCATTATGACAGGGATTAAACCCTCACATCAATAATCAACTTGAATATTAATGAACTGAATGTGACACTAAAAAGTCATAGAGTAGCAAACTGGATTAAGAAGCATGATCCAACATTCTGCTGCTTCCAGGAAACCCATCTGAATTCAAAGAACACCCACAGGCTCAAAATAAGGGGTTAGAAAAAGATCATCCAGGTAAATAGAAAACAAAAAAGACCAAGACTACCTATTTGTATATCAGACAAAACAGGCTTCAAACTAATAAACTTAAAAAGAATGTAAAGGACACTATATAATGATAAAAGATTCAATCCACTGGCAAGAAATATCTATCTTAAATATATGGGCATTCAACACAGGAGCACCTGGATTTATAAAATAATTACTACATAGGCTAAGAGAGGACATGGAGACCTATACAATCATTGTAGGAGACTTTAATACCCTGCTAACAGCCCTAGGCAGATTGCCAAGGCAAAAAAACAATAAGGAGATCCAGAAAACGAACTCAACACTGGACCAATTGGACCTAATAGACATCTACAGAACACTCCACCTAACAACCACAGATTATACTTTGTACTCAACAGTACATGTAATATTCTCCAAGATTGATCATATTCTCAAGCATAAATCAAGTACGAATACATTTCAAAAAGCTGAAAAAATACCAAGCATCTTTGCAGATGACAGTGGAATAAAAATAAATATCACCACCAGCAAGAACCCCTCAAAACACACAAATACATGGAAACTAAACAACATGCTGCTGAATGATTTGGGGTCAACACAGAAATCTAGACAAATAAAAACATTCCGGGAAACAAATGAAAACAAAGAAACAACATATAGAAACCTCTGAGATACCATGAATCAGTGTTGTAAGGGAAGTTTGTAGAAATATGTACCTCTCAAGAAAATAGAGAGATTGCAAGAAAACAACCTAACACCACACCTACAAAAGCTGGAAAGACAAGAACAACTGAATCCTATTTTCAGTAGAAAAATCCCTATTACCCAGATAAAGTAACAATTGCAGTAAATAAAAGACAAAAATATCACAGAAATAATCAAGACAAAAAACTGGTTCTTTGAAAGAATAAATAAGATCAACAGACCCCTGGCAATACTGACTTAAAAAAAAAGAGAGAGAGAAAAAGTCTGAATTAACACACTTAGAAATTAAAAAGATGATGTCACAACCAAACTTGAAGAAATTTAAAAGGTTATCAGGTTTGCTTATCCATATGCAAATTAACTAGAAAATCTAGAGGAAATGAAGGAATGTCTGACATTGCATAACCTCCTAAGGTTGAAATAGAAAGAAATTGAGACCCTAAACAGGGTTATTGTTTAGGGCTTAACAATTCAGGATATTGGCTGAGTGCAGTGGCTCTTGCCTATAATTGCAGCCCTTTAAGAGGCTGAGGTGAGAGGATTCCTGAGCCCACGGGTTCGAGACCAGTATGGGCAAATTGGCGTGACCTCATCTCTACAATAAATCAAAAAATTAGCCAGGTGTGGTGGTATGCACCTGTAGTTACAGTTACTTGAAAGGCTGAGGTGGAAGAATCACCTGAGTCCAGCAGGTCAAGGCTGCAGTGTCCGTGAGCATGCCACTGCACTCCAGCCTGGGTGACCGAGTGGGACTCCAACTCAAAAAAACAAACAAACAGACAAAAATCCAGCAAATCAATTCAGTTGTAAGAAACCTCCCCACCATAAAGAAGCCCTGGAACAGATGATTTCTCAGCTGAATTCTACAGCATGTACAAGGAAGAGTGGATACCAATCTTGTTGATTTCAGGCAATCAAGAAGGAAGAAATTCTCCCTAGATAATTAGGATAATATCATCCTAATGCCCCAAATTGACAAAGATCCAAGAAGGAAAGAGAATTATAGATCAGATTTCTCTGCTGAACATAGATGCAAAAATTATCAAGAGTCTAGAAAATCGTATCCCAAAACACATTTTTTTTTTTTTAAGTTGGAGTCTCACTCTGTCGCCCAGACTGTAGTGCAGTGGCTGCTCCCAGCCACCACAGCCTCGACCTGCTGGGCTCCGGCGATCCTTCTGCCTCAGCCTTCCAAGTAGCTGGAACTACAGGCGCACGCTACCACGCCCGGCTGATTTTTGACTTATTGTAGAGATGAGTTCTCGCCAAGTTGCCCAGGCGGGTCTGAGGCGGGCTCAGGCAATCCACTCACCTCAGCCTCCCAAGGTGCGGGATTACGGGCTGAGCCACCAAGCCCAGCTCCAAAACACATTTTAAGGATCATCCATTATGACCAGGTGGGCTTCAGTTCCAAGATGCAGGGCCAGTTTAACATTCACAAGTCTATAAATGTAGTTCTAACAGGTGTAAAACCAAGAACTATGTGATTATCTCATTTGATTCAGAAAAATCATTCAATAAAATCCAGCAACTCATCCTGTTAAAAACTCTCGAACACCTAGGCATCAAAAGAATATTTCTCAAAACAATAAGTCATCTATGACAAACCTATAGCCAACATCATGCTTAATGGGCAAAAGCTGGATACATTCCCCCTAAGAACTGGAACAAGACAAGGATGCAAACTGTTACCCTTTTTACTCAACGTAGTACTAGAAGTTCTATCCAGAACAATCAGGTAGGAGAAAGAAATCAGAGGTATCCGAATAGGAAAAGAGAAGGTTACATTATCCCTCTTTGCAGACAATATAATTATATGCCTAGAAAACCCTAGAGAGTCTGTCATAAACCTCATCACCCTGATAAATGACTTTGGTAAAGTCTCAGAATACAAAAATCAGCACACAAAAGATAGTTACATTTCAGCACACAAAAGATAGTTACATAAACCTACAAAAATCAGCACACAAAAGATAGTTACATAAACCTACAACAAGCAGGCTGAGAACCAGATAAAAAGCATATTTCTATTCACAGTAGACACACACATACAAAGAAATACTTTGGCATACACCTAACCAAATGAATGAAAAGTCTTTACAATGAGAACTAGAAAACACTGCTCAAAGAACTCAAGGATGATACAAACAAATGGAAAAAATATTCCACGCTCATAGATTGGAAGAATCTATATTGTCAAGATGTCCATCTTATCCAAGGCAATATACAGATTCAATGCAATCCTTATCAAATTGTCAAGAGACCTAGAAAAGTCAATACAGAAATTCATATGGAAGCAAAAAAATAGCTAAAGAAATCCTCAGCAAAAGGAACAAAGCTGGAGGTATCACTATTCCAGACTTTACACTTTATTACAAGGCTACAGTAATCAAGATGGCATAGTATTAGTAAAGGAATAGAACCATAAACCAATGGAACAGGAGAGAGAATCCAGAAATTTAAAAACACAGTCCCTCAACCAACTCATCTTTGACAAAACTATCAATAACAAACATCGGGGAAAGGAAACCATGTTTAGCAAATTGTGCTGGGAAAACTGGCTAGCCACATGGAGAAGAGTAAAACTGGATCCCTACCTATAACCATATGCAAAATTAACTCAAAACATATCAAGGACATAGATATAAAACCTCAAGCTATAAGAATCCTTGAAGAAAACATATGGAACATCCTCCTGGACAATGTATTAGGCAAAGAATTCATGGTCAAGTCTTCAAAAACAAATACAACAAAAACTAAGATAGACAGATGGGACCTTATTGAACTGAATATTTTTGCACAGCAAACAAAGTCATCAAGAGTAAAGAGACAACTTACAGAATAGAAAAAATATTTGCAAGCTATGCATCTGACCAAGGCCTAACATCCAGGATATGCAAGAATCTCAAGCAAATTGAGAAAAATACACTTTGTAATACAATATATATATATATATATATATATATACATATGCACACACACAAAGTGGGCAAAGGCCATAAACAGATACTTCTCAAAGGATGACATGCCAAGAAGCACATGAAAAAATGCTCAGCCTTCTTAATCATCAGAGAAATACAATCAAAACTACAATGAGATACCACCTAACACCAGTAAGAACACCATCATTATAAGTTTTTTTAAAAAACAAAACAAATACTGGCTTAGCAGTATAGAAAAGGGGATGCTTCTATTCTGTTGGTGGGGATGCAAGTTATATCAATCTCTATGGAAAGCAGTGTGGTGATTTCTCAAAGAACTAACAACTGAGCTTCCATACAATCCAGCAGTCCCTTCTTGAGAATATATCCTGAGGAATATAAATGGAACACATATGTTTAATGTAACACTATTTACAATAACAATAACATGGAACTAACCCAGATGCCCATCTAAAGTGGACTGGGTAAAGAAAATATCACACGTATACATGATGGAATTTTATGTCATCATAAAAAGGAACAAAATCATGGCCTTTGCAGCAATTTGGATGCAGATGGAGACCGCCATACTATGTGAACTATCACAGAAACAAAGAACTGAGTACCACGTGTTTTCACTTATAAACGGGCCCTGAACGCTGGACACACTAACACAAAGATGGGATTTGCAGACAATGAACACTGCTAGGGTAGGGAGAGAGAGAGAAGAGGAGGGTGTGGCAGTACACTGGGTACCTGGTCCACTGTCTGGAAGAAAGAAATATGCGCTAGAAGCCCCAACTTCACCAGCATAAAACCTACTTACATAGTAAATCACCACTTGTACTCCACAACTCTAAAATAAAAAAATAAAAAAGAAGAAACCTACATGTAAATATTCATAATTCTGCTATCTGTAAGTTTGCTCATTTATATTTTGAGAATTTGTTTTCAAATTTTAAAGTAACATTTTTAAACAATTAGGATTATATAGTAGTGATTTTTTCTGATCTTTAGTTATTCATTTAACATTAGTATTTTTACAGGTCATTTTGTGATGGAATTTGTTTCATAGTCGGAACAGTCAAATTTGTTTGGAGGCACTATGGTGAAACTAAAATATTACCTCACAATAGCAAAAACATGGAACCAAGCATGCTGCCCATCGAAGCTGGACTGGATTAAAAAAATTTGGTACATATACACAGTAAAATATTATTCAGCCATAAAGAAGGATAAACATACGGACTTCGCGGTAACTTGGATGGATTTAGAGTCTATCATACTCAGTGATCTATCACAGAAACCAAGAACAGAGTAACATATGTTCTCACTCATAAGCAGACTTTGAACAATTTTCATAATACTGTAAGAAAAGAATTGGCAGTAGTGGGAAACTGCCAGGGGAGGGAGGGGTGGGATTGGCAGTTGAGGGAAACTGCTAGGGGAGAGGAACACACCTCATCAACAAGGGTACCTGCATAATGAACATTTGTATACCCAACCCTGAATTGTATCCCACATCTTTAAAAGAAAAAGAAAAACAGAAAAATTACCTACAAGCAGATATCAGAACCAATTTGATTTTTAAAATGTTTGATATATGTTTAATACTATTTGCCTGTTAAAACTGGAAACAATGCCAACTATTTTCACTCCAAATTTAAAATATTCCCAAGGAAGGCATAAGAATGAGATAGAGTGATATGATGGATGAAAATAAATATATATAGCATAATAAAATTATATGAGGAAATTCACTATATATAAAATTACCTATGTATTTCTTAAATACAAGCATAAAATATACAAATATTTATGAAAAATATATAAACTTATTATACCTTATAATTTAACAATTATACTAATTACTATTAAGTGATTACACATTTATTTCATGTAAAACTTGAATATTTTTTATTTTTTATAATGCTTATTATAAATGTATACAAATAATATTTTTAAGCTTCTGAATTCTTAAATTGTAGTGAAGCAATAGATTGGTCCCTGCCATTGTCTTTCATTATCTTGAAGACTTCTAAACTTGTCATCTTGGAGGTGACAAAAATGGAATGGAAAGTATAAAAGAGAATGAAATGAAAATTTAGTTTTAAAATCCTAACTGTATAATCTATTTAAGACACCTAACAACCATGTGAATTGTTTCTCTACTTTGTAAGTAAATATTTCTCATTATTCATATTTAAAATAAAATTATTTGAATGGAAGTAGAAAAATATTAACAGAAAAAAGAATATAAACATATAACATGCTTTACCACATAATATTTGGAGGTGTTATCTTACTTTTATATTGGAGGTTGTTGGGTTTTTTTCTGTTAAAGTGTCTAAAACTTTTAACACATTATTTTTGAGCATCTTTTGTGACTAATACACTACTAGATACTTGTAAAACTACGAAAAAATAAATAATGACATTAAGTGGGCATGACTTTCTCTTCAATAAAAAGTGATAACTACTGAATCTGCCAAAATTCAGAAGCAGAGAAATAATCTGCACTGGTTATTTTCAACATAAAGCGATTTTTTGCAGAATGTTAAATGGATTGCAAACTCATTTTAGGACTAAAACTAAAGGATACCCAAAAAATCAAATTCTAGATTTAGCCTTCAGAAATACTTTTTCAAATTATTTGAGTACAGAGCTCCCAGGAAAGTCCTATGATTTGAGAATCTGCTAAAATGAGACATTGTCACTATAACTGCTTGCTCCAGATTCATGCCGCCAAATTATAATCTGGATTCATGCCACCAAATTATAATCTGTATTCTGGTAGGGGTAAAACTGTATTGCACCCACTATTGTTTCCTACATCAAAATGGAAATCTCATCCCATGTCTCTCAACACTGTAAAGCTAGTGACCAAATGATGAAAAGTGACGGTGTTACCTCAGGAAAACTGAAAACCTCCAAGAGTGATGTTAGTGAAGGAAAGAGCAGAAGCCCTGACCCTTCTCACTCTGCCTTCCAAACCACCATTGTTTCTAACTGACTAGCAATCCATAATCATATATCTGGGACATCCAGCACCTGTACTACAGAAGACACAGTAATGAAAAGAGGCTGGAATGAGTATTGGCTGTTGATTCACCACATCTAACATTCCACGATATTATTAATAATAGTACTGTTATTATTCAGAAAGGTTGGGAAGATAATAGTATTTACAAGAGTAGGAAATTTCTTCTGGAAACGTAGTCATGAAACAAGAAGAGAAATAAAGGAGTTATTTGAAAGAAAGGTGTAAAGATAGGTTTATACTCAAAAAAATAATATGGCAGGAATTTGAATAGAGCGAGAAGAGATAAGGGAAGGTAGAATAGGTGATGTATTGTCAGCAAACATGCTTAACATCTTTGGTTATTGCAGACTAAATGACTGTGTTGAGTATCCAGTCCTCTTTAAAGGCCATATCTACTTTTCCATGTAGATTTTTGATGTCCTTCATACTCTAATTATTCATTACTCTTTGAGAGGGTAAGTCACTTTACATTTTAAGCAGCTGTCCCACTGATCTTTAGAGTTATTTCTTTCACCATGTCAAAGAAATAAGTATTTTTTTTCTTTAGGAGGAAGTGATCCTATTAGCAATTAGGATTGCTAAGTATGAACCATAAAAGTGATATAATAATCATAATTATTCTTAAATGTTACTCCAGAAAATCTCAAACCTAAATAACTAAATTTTGTACTAATACATTATAAATTTTTTACCTAGAACTTAGTACACTTTATTGTCAATGGAGATTAATCAACATTCATATGACTCTAGAAAGATTAAGTTTTCATCATGAAACCATGTAAAATTCATGTCATGCCTAAGCTTTAATGTTCCCTAAAAAGAAGTGTCAATTATTTTATGTTCCAGTAAATTCTACAGAAAATAATTTTTATCCATTTATAGAAAAGTTTAAAATTATGAAATTTTAGCCATTCTTCCACTCATTCTGCACTATAATTTTGTTCCTCTTTTTCTCTTTCTCCTTTAAGAATTATTAATTTTCATTTCAGTACATATTTTGAATAACCAGAAAGATCACATTCTATTTTGTAAAGGGAAAATAATGCATCATGATTAAATGTCAAAGAACCTGTGATTGAAATAAAAATCAAAATAAGAGTAGCCTTTATGAGTTTGTGAAACTCATAAAGTTCACAAACCGTCATTTCATTAAAAACTTCCCTTTTGGTTATCAGGAAAATTAGAATCTTTTCATATGTTGAGAGGGATAGAGTGATGTCAAAGGAACTGTGAAGAAATTGAGTTTCATCTAATTTAGAGGAATCCCAGAGGACCCCATCTTAATGAGTCATGTTCTATGCTTGGGAGAGAAAATGAGATAGGAGAACCCAGCAGCTTGAAGAAGATGATGATTACTAAAGATTGGAGCCCAGAATGAGAAAAAGAAACCCATTGATCATATCTGCCATTGGCTGGACCAGAAAATCCTTTTCAAATCTACCTCCTAAATTCCTCTTTGATCAAACAGTCTTCATTTCTTCACTCAATATGAGTTTCAAAATGGCAGAAATTGTCATCCTTTTTTTTTTCTTCATTTGTGCTCCCAAAACTTAGAATGGTGCCTGGAATATAGTGGGTATACCATCTGTATTTGTTGAATGAATGTGAACAGTCTCTGAACTAACATTCCTTTCCCTAATCCGTTCTCACCCTTATTCTCAACATATTACTATTAAAAGGACACTGAAAACCGTTAATCTTACAATCACGCCCTTACTTCTAATCTCAATAAATCTTCTACTGACACTGCAGTCCATTATCCCATGGGACTGTGCAAACTTCATTAAGATTATTGCTCCATTTATTTGAGCAAATGGCTCAAGAGAACCCAAAGAAGAAACTTTCTTACCAAAATCAATAGGCTCAAGAAGACATCTGTAGCTGAATAGAAAATTAGAGGTAAGTTGTAGACAAAATAGGCAAGTAAATGTAATAGATATCAGACAGAAGTTGCAAAATAATTGTGGGTTATAATGGTTAAATAGAATGAATTTTGTTTTAAAAAAGACTACTAAGTTGTGCTGCCCAATGAACTACCAACCACCCTGCCACCAAACTAAACTAAAAAAGAACAAGATGGTTTAAGATTAAAACCATTTTACATCCTTAAGCTTCTTGAAGCAGGAACCAAGCTAAGAAAGCTTATCAGCAACCTCAGAGGTTATGCTCCCTGATGCCCATTCCTATGTGGCCAAAGCATCAGATCATGGGAAGCAAGTAATTTTGCTGAGAGCAGCAGGGGCCCTGAAAAACAACAAAAAAGGAGTGTACTTCTAGACAGTGGGTGGATTACAACCCTGATCAAAGAATAGAATAGCAGCTATATCTAATTTATTGTTAACTAAGCTAGATAATATGAAATCCAAAGGCTTTTTTACACTGTCAGCTTATATTGCATCCCAGACATCCCTACAGCCTTTCTATTAGCTCCAGTCTCTCTGTGATTTACCTAGTCTGGCTTAAGTCTAACGGTTGAGTCAAGAAGAATATAAACAGAAAGAACCTTCAGTATAAAAGTAAAAGAGACAACCTTTCATCAGAACAAGTGCTATCTGCAATATGGTGGCTCATAGCAAAGTATCATCAATTATCTGGACATCATTATTGATCCATGTTATACTTCTATGTTATTTTAAAAGAAGAGAACTGGAGCTCCATCTACAGGCTGGAGTGAAGATCTTAAAAACAGGAAATTGCACAGCACCATCAGCTGGTATTGACAAGCTAGAATTTGATACCAGGTTTCCTTTTCAGAACACAATTGCTTCTGTCAAAAATTTGCAGAATATAATAAAATTAATTCCAAGCCAAGTGCTTAGAACACTGTCTGGAATATGCAAAGCATTCAATAGATAGTAGGTGGTAGTGGTGGTATTACCTCTGGAATTATTAACTTAAAACTTGGAACCAAAATTTGGTTAACATTAGGCATTATATTGCTGCCATGAAATCAAAATATAAGAAAATACCAAGCCATGGTAAGATAATAAAATCTGAATTTTGAAAGTTGTGTCACCAAAGTCAGGATCAACCTCATCAAGGTCAGGTATTCAAAGAGATTGCTGTTTGGAAGCAAATTGTGTGATTTCTTAAGAGACATATAAGCAAATGCTAATCATTATGTAATCACCTTGAATTTGTATTGTAAACACTTATAACTATCAATTTTAAAGAGTTCTCTTGCAAAGCTTTTAAATGATATTCACATAATTTCTTCATTGCAGTGAATTTTAATGAAAAACACCCTTGGAATTCTTGGAATTGAACTACATGCTGATTCTGTTACTATTTCAGGGTATATTTGAAACGGGCATATTTTTATAGCTAATCATAACAGGAGGGTTTCAATGACCTTGAATGCGTATTTTTATATAAGGATTTCTTTTTTTGGCTAGTATAAATCAGAAATAAAAATCAAAATACACCAGAGATGAGCTTTACTTTCTTTGAAGGTCATTCCTCATATTTTTTGAGATCCATGCTGAAGTTCAAAATGTCTATCAGAGAAAATTTGCTCAGCATTGGAGGTGGGTGTTGGGGGAGGCTAGTGGATGAATAATGGATGGAAATCCACTGTATAAAATTTATTTCTCCTTACTTTTTTTGTCTTCAATTCTTATCATCATCTATTTCAATTAATGATATCCATCATTAGCTACCCAATTAATAAAACTGAAATATGCTAAACTCTTTTTTTATTTCTCCACCATTCCTATGGTCCTCACTTTTCCTAGAATTTACATTGAATTTACATATTTTGCATCTCTTTAGTAGATGTCTCAATTCAGGTGTTCTTTAAGTCTCTCTGGCAATAGTTTATAGATTTCTAACTTGTAACTCCATTATGATTTCTCATTTTCCTTCATATTGTGTTCAGATCTGCATCCTGTAACAAGAATTTTGCCCTTCTATCATGATTATGTGCTGGAGAGTAGGTGCAACATAGCAGGAGACACCTAAGCTTCAAAGTCAGACATACGTTGGAACCCTGGGTTTACCAATGCATAACTGCATAAACTTAGGAAAGCAACATAACCTTCTTAGAAGTTAGCTTTTTCAACAAGTATAAAATGGAATGACTGCAATTCCACTATCAAGAAGTCTTTCGTTTAAGAGAGGTAAGTTCTTACCAAAAAAATCACTATGTAGTGGTTATGATTTTCAGTAAAGAAGGCTGTGATTCCATATTCCCTGGACATTTTTTAAAAGCTGAGACTCTACAAAAGTACCTGGTAAAGAGTAGACACTCAGTAACTGTGGAATGAATGAAGCAATTATATTCACACTTAGACTGATTTTTTTTTGTCCTGGAATTGTTCTGTTTTCTTTCTCTCTTTTATTTTATGAATTTATCTTTTTATTTTAAAGATGTGGGGTACAAGTCAGGGTTGGGTACGTAAGTGGTCTAAGTACAGGTGAAATTTGGGCCTCCCATTAACCCTCACTTCTGAATTAGGATCAGACATTTTTATTTATTTTATGTTCTATACCCCCCATTTCCCCCAACCCTGGCCGTGTCCTGCAACTGTCAATCCCTTTCTTGTAATATTATGGTAGGTGTTCAGGGTCGACTTATGAGTGAGAACATGTGGTCCTCAGTTCTTTGTTTCTGTGATAGATCACTGAGTATGACTGACTCCAAATCCATCTAAGATGCTGCAAAGTCCATAGTTTTTTTCTGTCTTGCATAGCCCTTACAGCAGCTTAAAGCCTTAAACCATTGAAATGTATCTGACCACTTTAGCAGCTAAGATCTCCCTCTTCTTATGTCCATATCTTTTCATTTTTAACCATTGTAATTGAATAATTCAGTGATCTTACACTCATCTATATGTGTTTCTATATTTCTATCACACTATGAATTCATTAAGAACATGAATCAAGTCTTGATTTTCTGTTTCTACAACTGAACATGGTTGCTGGCCTATGGGAAGAAATCAATAAATATTTGCCAAATAATTTGTCTAAGAAAAGCAAAGAATGAATTATTCAAGCCAGGATATAGGCTTTAGGTGTATCTTAGACATGTTTTCCCAAGAAACAGACAAAATTTGAGAACATGTAGTTTGGGAACACAGAAAGGATTACAATGAAAGCAGGGAAGGGAGACAGAGAGGGGAAGGATGCTAGTATAAGGTGGATTATTGAGTACATTACCACTGTGAGCAATAGGCTTTCCTTCCCACTAGGGAACTCTGAGATATGGTGTGCAACATTCCTTAGAGTTATCACCCACAGGAGAGAAGTGGAGGTAATTTTTCACCATCGCTCCTTGTTAATTTAACTCCCTAAAAGTCATCTTGCAACCAGAGAAAGTCCTTAGGCAAAACTGTACAGCCCAGGTCAGCAGCCATGGTGCAATCTTCCACTTGGCCAACACGTACATGTGGGTGACATGGGCCAGGGAGCAAGAAACGCTGAAGGAAATTGTCAAATAGATGATGTTTTTGTTGCTTTGTCGTTTCTATTTTACTTATTCTTGATGTTGAGGTTCCTCACACCACACAGTGGAACTCCACTGGAGCATGTAGTTTATGCCTATAATCTCTGAATATTGTCTATTTCTTCTAATTTTGTCCTTATAACATCTAATTACCATTTCTTTTCTTAGAACTCTGCTTTCAGTTCATTATGAAAAGCGAAAGTTGATCTATTTAGTCCACTATTCAGTCAATTATTATTATAATTAATAATCTAATCTAATCTATATAATACATCTAATATGGGTGTTATGAAAAAGAAACTAACAGTTAAGAATTTGCCTTGGACTATAGAAAATTTGACTTTTGACACAAAGTGTAAATACTATATGTGCCATTTAATAACATGCATCATTGTGCAAGCTACTAATTCCCTCTGTATTTTAACTTTCTTATCTATAAAGCAATAATAATTCTTTTATAAAGTTTTGGGGCATACTAAATGTGAGGGGATGTACGTTATTTAGAGGAAAGAGTCTGGGATGTTTGTCACAATTGAACCACATTTTACTTGAATACAGACTCTAGGATGAGGAAATGTTTCCAGGGCCACTAATCTGATGAGAATTTCCCATTGGGACATGCACTGTTCTTCATGAAAAGAATAAAGGTGCTGTCAAACAGAAATCTGGATATACATAGAAAAACACACGAATAACTGGTGAAATCTGAATAAGACTGACAGATTGTATCAATGTCAATTTATTGCTTCTGATATTATACCATTGTGATAAAAGATGTTACCATTGGAGTAAGCGAGATGAAGGAGATATTTTGGACTTCTTTGTATTATTTCTTATTACTGTTTGTGAATCTAAAATCATCTCAAAATAGTACATTATAAAAAGGGAACCTTGGAATTGTACTGTTATGCTAACTTCTGATCTATCTATAAATAGACCGACACAGACAAGAACTGTGAAAAATAGTGGGTGAGCCATCACCAGGTGTGTGATGGTTCCATTAATGAAATTATAGAGGACAAAAGAAGGTGGATCGTTTGTGCATGACTTCAAAAGTTTGTCAACACTTCTGGAGAAAAACTCAAGTGGTCATTTGTTTTTTGACAGAGAGGTGGACCTTTGTGTATTTAAAAGGATCTGGATGTGAAGTTTTGTGCCCCCATCCCAAGAGATGCTGAAAGCTGCAATTTAGTGAGAAGAAATCAGTCAGTCACTTTGTGGCCTGGTTCAATTCCTTCGATTTCTGGCTTTGTTTTTATGTATCTGTTGCTTTTTTGGTGGATTCTCAGTATCCATGAGCCACTCATTCTGCATATGTTATTTGCTTAAAAACAAAAAGAAGCATCTGAGCATTTGTTTGGGTGCAGAAGGTCAATGCAACAGGGTCCCTGCCTTAAAGAACTCCCACAAAGAGAGGGAGAGAAGTAAATTAACCAGTTCTGTGCAGTGTGGTATTTAAAAACTCCTGTTACCTCATTTTCATATTTACTCATACTATTTTTAAAAAATTTTAAAAAAATACCATGCACACATTTACATAGTTAAAAAATTCAAATTGTATCAGAAGAATTGGAACTAAAAACACCAGTCTATAAACTTTTCTATTTCGCTTTCAAATATTGTTTCCCAGAAGAACCCCTTTCAGTCTTGAGGATGTGGATTCAGGTATTTCCCACTACATTTTTAATTAATATGCCTCTCTTATTATATCTTTATTTCTTATTTTCTCATTTTTATAATCTATAATCATGCAATTCAGCATATGCATATAATGTAATATACATATATGTTCTTTTTGTTTTTGTTTTTCCTAGAATTAGTAATTATTTCATATCTTTCTGGGATTTTCCTTTAACCCAATTGTAGGAATTCCCTTTGTCTTTGTTGGTCTTGGAGACCCTATTGGATCCTAACCCTTCCTGTTCTTGTTTTAATCTATCATTTTGGTGGAGGACAGCCTACACCAGATTTCTAATGATGATTGAATGCAATGAATTTTGCAAAGTCTACTTTTAACCTTCGTATTAATTTGACAACTTAGCTGAATAACAAATTACAGTTTCTTTAGAGTTGAATAAGAGAGAAATGTCCATCTTTCATCTTTTGTGTTTTTGTTTTTCATTGTCTTTGTCTTCAAAAGGTTGATGCTTCTTTTTTTCCTTTACTGTGATTTTGGTTATGATAAGAAGAAGCTAACTGATGTTTAGTTTGGGAGAGATGAAAGATAAATATATATATTCAATCTGCAATCTGTAATTTTTCACTAGCCAAATTACTATTCATTTCTTATCTTTTTATCGCTTTCTTTCCTTCCTTATCTTTCCTGTCCTTTAGAGCCCTGGAAGTCCTCTCCTTTGAGGAGGTTCTGCAGGACTAGAAAGGCAGGACTAGAAAGATTAAGCAAAAAGCATAGGGATAAAGGTATAACATGAGACACTTGGATATCTTCTTTTCTCGTTCTTGTCTTTGATCAGTGTAATGGGACAATTCATAAAGCCCCGTCAGAGTGCAGATGGGGAAAAGAAATTAAGGGAACCATTTCCTCTGTTCCATAAAGTTAACATGCAGAAAGAATCTTTGTAACTCACCCATGACCTGAAAACTTCAGACTGATGGCTTTTATTACAGATAGATCTTGAGGTGTAATTTATTAACTATAAAATGAATCTTTTTTATTATACAATTCTATGAGATTTGGCAAATGCATAACTACTACCACAGTCTAAATGAAAATCAAACATCACATCCCCAAATTCCTTCATTGCCCTTTGTAGTCAACTCATCTTATTCCTCACACCCTTAGCACTAACCTTAACACTAATAACCAGTTTTCTTTTGTGTAGAGTGTTCTTCTCATCTATTTTATTTTGTTCCATATTTAAAAATAATAAAATTCTGATATTTGGGAAGGTTGTCATAACTTCATCTTTATTGTTAATAAAGTGATGTTTGTTCAAGCATTTAACTTAACAGAAAATTTATTCAATATTTGAACAATGGCCAGACATAATCAGAATTCTTCCTTTATCCTTATTTTTGTTATTAATTAATAATAAACTTCTATATGCTAACAAACACTCAAATAACAAGTTGTCATTCAAACACTTTGAGTAAGGATTTGTCTAAAGTAATTTCAAGTTTGATTAAGTGTCCATTTTATACAAAATTATTTGTATGGAGAGTAGAGTCAGTGAGAAAGGGGAATTATGAAATATAATATATATCAAGTTAACATCATTTCCAGATTTTGAGCCTCTACTGATATAGGCCCTGTATGAAATAAAAAGAGACCACAAAATTTGTAGGGGAGATTAGAGACACAGACATACAAATTTTATTTTAAAATAATACCATAGTCAGTGAGTCACTCATATGCAGTAGGGTAGAAGTATTGTGAAAAATCGCTTCTTTTATATTGATGGGTTTATATTATTATTGCCATTTCATTTCACAGCAACTTATTGAGTTCAGAGATAATAAGCAACTAAAGATTTAACTGATCTTAAGACTAATCTTAAGACTGATACTTTTTTCAGTATAATGTATTTACTGCTACAAATCAAGCCCCATGGTTTTAGTAGATCTGTTTATTTTTTAATGACTTCAACACTTAGACTTCTAACTCTTCCCTAACAGTCTAGTTCATAGATCTACTTGGTATTGCCAATTGTATGTTAAAGGCAGCTCAAGGTGATATATTCAAAAGAGAATTCCTGTTGTCCATTATATGTGATTCTTTTCTAATCTTTCCCACTTGTGTAAGTTGCATGATAAACTATCCAGTTGCTCAAGCCAAAATCTAAGCATTAACTTTGTACCTCTTTTTTTATCTTTATCATCACTCCCTCCCACTCATATTTTACTTCTAATTCCATTAATTCAGCTTTCAAATTAAAGTCAATATATAACTTATTTTCCTTTCCATAGCTTTTATCTTAGTTCAAGGCTGTGTTATCCATAGCATGGATTGCTACATAGCTTCCTAACTACTTTCCTTGAATTTCAAACTTTTCCTTCCCTAGAATATTTTCCATGAAACAGTAAGAGTGGTCTTTCAAAAATGTAAATTATATAATTTCATTTGGACTAAAACTTAAATACAAAAATCACTGGTACTAAAGACAAATAATTTTGATCCCTAACAATTTATCTCATGTTTTTACTTAAAAATCTATTTTTATAGGACTGATTCATTTATATAGCAGCTCAGAGAAGATTGCATTGACCAGCCTTACTGAAATAGTCAATCTCTACTAGCTAATATCTAAGTTTCAACTTAACTCTATTCAACTCTGTCATTACACTTAGAACAACCTCTATTTTACTTCCTCACTTCCATATTAATTGCCTGTCTATACAATTAAATATCACCTCTATGATGATAGGATCATCTCTGTTCACCACTTTCTCCCTAGTATACAGCAGTACTTTGTACCTTCTAGGGATTTCGTAAATATTTTAATGACGAAATGCATATAAAATGTTCAGAGCCGTTTTTGACACACTCTGATCAGTAGCTAAATAAATACAAGCCATTAGTGAAATTTCCATCAGTATTGTATTCAATAATTGAATGAATGGATAAAATAAATGGCTATTTCCAATTTCTGAAACTTCAACGTGAGACATGAATTAAATAATTCTTACCATAAATATGTGAATAAATTTTACTTTAAAATTATACAAGGAGAATTTTTATACATTTACTTATTTCCATTTGTTTCCTCTAATAAATATGAATTTATTTTAGTTCTCTAGCTATGATACACAGTAAATGATGATTAAAAAGAAGATTTAGTTCAAGTTCTTTAACTACTCTGAGACAGGTTCCTCAACCTTAAAAATCAATGGATAATAAACCCCAAATTATTGGGTTACCATGAAGTATGGATATGACAGCACATTGAGTTTAGGAAACACTGAATCATTTGTTTTAGGTTCAATTGACTGTAGAAGAATTTAGGATTTCAACCTTGTATATTATCTACAAAAGATCAAAACAGATGCTAATCTCTTCTTGGTAGAAAAATAATGTGTTCAGTTTTTTCCATTGCAAGTATGCTTTATGGTAATGTGTGTCAGTCAGGTGGGTCAGGAAAAGGATTTTAGGTTACAGTAAAAAGGTGACAGATATGTTTTATTCTTTATTATGGAATGGCAATTCCACATAACACAGAGATTTTCATTCCTAACAATTTGTTAAATAAATAGAAAAGAAGAATGGAGTGAGTGTTGACATGGCAAATTTGTTAACAATTTCTTTCTAAAAAAAGGTTTTCCATGAATTAATAGTTGTTGGAGGACCTTTTTTTTATGATATTGTGGGGTACAGTTAAGGGTTAGGTATACAAATACATTTCGTTCAGGCACCCTTGTTGATAAGAGGTGTTTCCCTGTCCCCAGACAGATATTTGCTACCATTTAATCCCATCTCCCTCCCTCCCCCATAGTTTCCCACTCCTGTCAGTCATTTTCTTATAGTATTACATTGGATGTTCAAGGTCCATTATATGAGTGAAAACATGTGATACTCAGATCTTTGTTTCTGTGAGAGGTCACTCAGTATTATAGACTCTAGTTCCATCCAGTTGCTGCGAAATTCATTATTTTGTTCTTTTTTATGGATGCGTAGTATTCCATCATGTATATGTACCACATTTTTTTATCCAGTCCTCTTTTGATGGGCAGCATGGTTGCTTCCAGGCTCTTGCTATTGTGAACAATGCTGCAATAGACATATGTGTACAGGTATCTTTTTTATAGTGATTTGAGTTCTTCAGGATATATTCCCAGTAGGGGGATTGTGGGGCCATATGGGAGGTTGATATTTAGAGCTTTTAGGAATCGCCACGCTGCTTTCCACAGAGGTTGCACTAGTTTACACTCCCACCAACAGTGTAGAAGTGTTCCCTTTTCATCACACCCTCTCTAGCAGCTGCTATTTTTTGAGTTGTTGATAATTGCCATTCTGACTGAAGTTAGGTGGTATCTCAGTGTGGTTTTGATTTGCGTCTCTCTGATAATTAGTGAGGTTGAACATTTCTTCATGTGTCTTTTGGCTGCTAGGATGTCTTCCTTTGTGAAGTGCCTGTTCATATCTTTTGCCCATTTTATAATGGGTTTTTTTCTTTTCTTTTCAGCATGTTTGAGTTCCTTGTAGATCCAAGATGTTAGGCCGTTGTCAGAACAGGTGTTGGCAAATACATTTTCCCAGTCTGTAGGCTGTCTTCCTGCTCTCTTGATGGTTTCTTTGGCTTTTCAGAAGCTTGTCAGTTTAATGAGGTCCCACTTGTCTATCTTAACTCTTATGGCCTGTGGGTTTCAGGTTTTGTGCAGGAATTGGATGCCAGTTACGATTTCCATGAGGGTATGTCCTTCATTTTCTAAGGTTCTTATGGTTTGAGGTTTTACATTTAGGTCTCTGATCCATTTGGAGTCAACCTTTGTGCATGGGGATAGGTAGGGGTCCTGTTTCAATCTTCTGTATGTGGTCAGCCAGTTTTCCCAGCACGATTTACTGAATAGGTTCTCCTCTCCCCAGTGGTAGGTGGTGGAGACTTTGTCGAAGATGAGTTGGTTGAGAAATTGAGGTTTTGCTTCTGGAATCTCAATTCTATTCCATTGATCTATATGCCTATTCCTATACCAATACCAAGCTGTTTTGATGATTGTAGTTTTATAGTAAAGTTTGAAGTCTGGTAATGTGATACCACCTGCTTTGTTTTTTTTTGCTGAGGATTGTTCTGGCTATTCTTGGACGTTTGTGTTTCCATATGAATTCCTGTGTTGTCTTTTCTAGGTCTGAGAAGAATATTGGTGGTAATTTGATGGGTATTGCATTGAATCTGTAGATTGCCTTAGGTAAGATGGACATCTTCACAATGTTGATTCTTCCAGTTCATGAGTATGGGATATTTTTCCACTTGTTTGTGTCATCTTTGACTTCTTTCAGCAGTGTTTTGTAGTTTTCATTGTAAAGGTCTTTCACGTCTCTGGTTAGGAAGATGCCAAGGTATTTCATTTTTTTGGTGACTATTGTGAATGGAATTGTAGTTTTTATTTGGGTTTCTGTTTGTTTATTATTGGTGTAAAGAAATACAATTGTCTTTTGCACATTTATTTTGTATCCTGAGACTTTGCCAAAGACCTTTATCAGTGTAAGGAGGTTTTTGACAGATTCTCTTGGGTTTTCAAGGTACACAATCATAGCATCTGCAAAGAGAGATAACTTGACTTCTTCTCTTCATCTTTGGACACCCCTGATTGCCTTCTCTTCTCTGATTGCTCTAGCCAGGACTTCCAATACTATGTTGAACAGAAGGGGTGAGAGTGGGCATCCTTGTCTTGTTCCAGTTTTCAGGGGAAATGGTTCCAATTTTTGTCCATTTAGGAGTATGCTGGCAGTGGGTTTCTCGTAGATGGCTTTTACTATTTCAAGGTATGTTCCCCGTATACCTAGATGTTCGAGGGTTTTCTCAAGAAGGGGTGCTGGATTTTATCAAAAACTTTTTCTGCATCTAATGATATAATCATGTGGTTTTTGTTTTGACATCTGTTGATGTATTTAATTACATTTATGGTTTTACAAATGTTGAACCACCCTTGCATCCCAGGTATGAAACCTACTTGGTCATGATGGATGATTTTTGAGATGTATTGTTGAATCCAGTTTGCTAGGATCTTGTTGAGAATTTTAGCATCTATGTGCATCAAAGATATTGACCTGTAGTTCTTTCTTTTTTGGATCTTTACCTGGCTTGGGTATCTATGTGATGTTGGCTTTGTAAAATGATTTGGGGAGAGTTCCATTTTTTTCAACTGCCTGGAATACTGTCAGTAGGATTGATATCAGCTCCTCCTTAAATGTCTTATAGAATTATGCTGGAAAGTCATCTGGAACAGGGCTTTTTTTTTTTTTTTTGTAGGTAGTTTTCTTATTATGTAGTCAATTTCCTTGATTGTTATTGGTCTATTTAGGGTCTCAATTTCTTCTTGTTCCAACCTAGGTAGGTTGTGTGATGTCAGAAAGTCCTCCATTTCCTTAAGGTTTTCAAGTTTTTTTCCATACAAGTGTACATAGTAGTCTCTAATGATCTTTTGTATTTCTTCAGGGTCAGATGTGACTTCATCTTTTGTGTTTCTGATTGTGCTTATTTGGGTTTTTTCTCTTTTTCTTGGTCAGTGTAGCTAGGGGACCATTGATCTTGTTTATCCTTTCGAAGAACCAGCTTTTTGTTTCATTGATTTTTTGTATTATCTTTTTGTCTTCTATGTCCTGGATTTGGGCTTTTATTTTGGTGATCTGGATTCTTCTCCTGAAATCAGGGTTTTTGTGGTCTTGCTTTTCCAGCTTCTTTAGGTGGCTTGTTAGGCTGTTAATTTGTGTTCCTTCTATTTTCTTCATGTGTGTTTGTAGAGATATGAATTTCCCTTTTACTACAGCTTTTAAGGCATCCCCGAGATTTTGGTAAGATGTTTCTTCATTTTCGTTTGTTTCCAGGTATCTTTTGATCTCTATTTTGATTTCATCATTGACCCAGGAGTTGTTTAGCATCATGCTGTTTAGTGTCCATGTCTTTGTGGGTTTTGGGGGGACCTTGTTGGTGTTAATGTTTATTTTTATTCCACTGTGGTCTGAGAAGGTGCATGGTAGAATTTCAGTACTTTTAAATTTGCTTATGCTTGATTTATGGCTAGTTATGTGGTCGATCTTAGAATATATTCCATGCAGTGATGTGTATTCTGTGGTCTTTGGATGGAGGGTTCTGTAGGTATCAATTAAGTCCATTTGGTCCAGAGTCACATTGAGGTTCCGGATCTCCTTGTTGATTTTTTGTCCTGATGATCTGTCTAGGGTTGTGAGTGGGGTATTAAAGTCCCCAGTTATGATGGTGTTAGAGTCAATATCTTTCTTTAGTTTTCCTAGAAGTTGCTTTATGAAAGTTGGTGCATCTATGTTGGGTGCATATATGTTTAGGATAGATATTTCTTGTTGATGGAATGAACCTTTAATCATTATGTAGTGGCCCTCTGTATCTTTTTCAATTTTTGATAGCTTAAATAGTATTTTGTCTGATATTAGGATCGTAACTCCTCCTTTCTTTTGTGTTCCAATCGCCTGGAAATTTGTTTCCCATCCTCTTACTTTGAGTCTGTGTATGTCCTTTCTAGTAAGATGGGTCTCTTGAAGGCAGTATATTGTTGCCTGGTGATATTTTATCCATTTTGCCATTCTATATCGTTTCAGTGGTGCATTTAATCCATTCACATTCAGGTTTATTATTGAAGTGTGAGAGTTCATCTCTATCATAGAGTTCTTATAGAGTTGTTGTTCTTCCACTTGGTTTTTTTGTCTTTCCTTTGGTTTTGGGGTTGGTAAATGTATATTTTATTCTTTTTCCTGTACTCTTGTGAAAAACGTTGTTCTTTTTTCCTTTTCTTCTGTGTTTAGTACTTTCTTAAGTATCTCATGTAGAGGTGATTTGTTGGCAGCCTAAGTACTTAGTGATTGGATATCTGGGAAAGATTTTAATTCTCCCTCGCTGATAAAGCTTAGCTTGGCCAGGTAGGTTATTCTTGGTTGAAATTGTTTATCTTTTAGGACTTTGAAGATAGAGATCCAAGTTCTCCTAGCCTGCAGGGTTTCTGTAGATAAATCTGCTGCTATTCTGATTGGTCTTCCATGGTAGGTGATCTGGCCTTTTTCTCTTGCTGCCTTTAGGATTTTTTCTTTTAAGCCTACATTGTTTAGGTGAATTATTATGTGTCTAGGAGTTGGTCTTCTCATTTGTTGTCCTGCAGGGGTTCTCTGAATCTCTTGTGTTTGAATTTTTGCATCATTGATTAGATAAGGGAAGTTTTCTTGAATGATCTCATGGAAAGTTTGTTCCAGTGTGGTCTCTGTCTCTCTTTCTGCCTCAGAAAGGCCAATTACTCTTAGGTTCGGTCTCTTTAAGTAATTGTTCATCTCTTGAAGGTTTTCTTCTGTCTTTTTGAGCTTATTTTCTGTGTTTTTAAGAATTTGGGTTAGTTCTATATTTTGGTCCTCAAGTTCTGAGATTCTTTCCTCTGCTTGGGTAATTCTGCTTTCCATGCTTATCAGTTTGTTATTTATTTCATTCACAGTATTCTTTATTACTGTTATCTCAGATATCAGCTTCTTCTTAGTTTCTTCTTGTGTCTCCTCAATTCTTTTTAATCTTTTCATTAATGTCTTGATATCTAGGTTTGTAGTTTGAGACCCTTCATTCTGGGGGCTCTTTATTGTTTGCATTCCAAAGTCAGTTTTCTCAGTGTCTGCCTTCCCAGGGGTCTGGGTGAGACCCATACTTTTTTTTGGTTTTTCTTCTTTTGTGTAGTTTTTTTCTCTCTCCCCCTTTCCCTCCTCTTCTTTAATTCTGTTTTTGAGGGAAGGTGGGGTTGCTTTTGTTTTACTTCTGCAATATCCTGTTCTTCCTTATGAGGGTCTTCTGGCTTTGTTCACTTTTCAGGTTGTAGTGTGGGCTGTGGACTGTACTTTTTGAAGTTTTGATGTTTAATTGAGGGGGAAGCCATGGTTCAGAATGTATATGCTGATTCTAGCATCCACCAACAGGTGTATGAGCACACTGGAACCTATTTCCCTCTGCCTTACAATTTTTCCATGTAGTAGTATGTAGTCTTGGTCCCTAGATTAAAAAGGGGGTATAAAAGAGGAAAATAATGGAGGAAGGGGGGTCAATAGGAAGTTAGAAAGAGAAGAGTGAGAGGGAAAACAGACATACATACCAACTATCAGGTGAGAAAGAGACACAAGGCCGGAGAGAAGTGAAAAAAGACATATAAGAAAGATTCCCTAAAGAATACTGATAGCTACACAGAGACAGACCAATAAAATCATGAAACAGAGTAAGTCAGAAGGCAAACAACAAAAGTGATCAAAATAAACAGTGAAAATGATAAAATCATAAGTCAAAATATGAGATCAGACTAAAATCACTTCAGCTCTGATCTCTGGCCTCTCCCCATTGTTTTTCGTTGCAGACAGCTAGATTTACTCGCAGTTTGTGTTTGTTTTGTTTTTTAGTCTGCTGCCTGGGGGTTGCTTTTGTCTGATTCAGCATAGAGGTGGGGCTTTGTCTCCTGTTTAGCAACGTTACCTCAGGAACCGAGGTGGGGTTTGTTGATATGTGGGCAGGGCAATGGAAGTCTCTGCCTGGAGAATGACTGAGGCAGATTCACTTTTGCAGATCAATTTCTCTCCACTTGTCTGGGTCCCCAAGCTTGGGGTCACATGCTGAGTTCCTCAGCCAGGGTTGGTGCAGAGCTCCAGAGCTCCAAAGCTCTAAAGAGCAGGTGGTGAGTGGTGAGAGTGGCCCTAGGCCCCCCACAGGGTAATTCAGCCAGGAATGGGACCGCTGTCTCTGAGGAGGGGTGCCCAGAGCCTCCCTGAGTGACCGGCAGCTTGGTGCTGGGTGCTGGGCGAGAGACGATATAGCCAGGGAGGGAGCTGAGACCCGAGACTCCCACACATGCAGTGGAACAGCAGTAGCAAGGGGCCGCAATATCCGGCCCTGCGTGGGACCGAAGGTCTCTGGATCTCGGACCAGCGTGAATGGTGGTGGGTTGGGGGATGGGGGAAGAAAAGTAAGAGTCTTTTTGGGATCTCACATTCAGAGAATCTCACAAGTCCACCTATGCCGTCACCATCTTGCCAGGAGGATCCTGGAGGACTTTAAAAATAGTAAATTTTGTTTAAGTTGGCTTATTTCTCATATCTTTTTTTAAAACTGTGGAGTTGATGAGACCTAAATTGTGAATATGTCTAATAAGTCTACTGTGCCAGAAATAATGCTTAATAGTGGTGGTTTCTTTTTATCATTTTTCTTAACATAGGCTTACATCTAAATCAAGTATCTGTTCAACATGATCCCCTTGTCACAGGTTATAAAAGCTACTAAAATGAATACACACACACAAAGAAAATTGTTTGAGAAATAATCACTTCTGGTTTACAGGTGACAAAATTTTATTAATTTATTCCTTTCTGTCTTCTCTCTCTTTAACTCTGTAACAGAATGTTCACAAGTCAGGGGTGTGTGTGTGTGTGTGTGTGTGTGTGTGTGTTTGTATGACAAAATTTCTAAGAGGTCCTCAAAATAAATTATGCAAACAGAGTTTCCAGATTTTCTGAAGTTCAATTATAGTCAAGTTTATCACTGGCAACTATAATTTAGGTTGCACAGAAAATGTATATAATTCTAAAAATATGCTTGCCTATTTTTAAAAATCAGATTATCATTCTGTAGCCCAGACTGGAGTGCAGTGGCATGCTCATGGTCACTTTAACCTAGGCCTGCTGGGCTCAAGCAATCCTTCTGCCTCAGCCATCCAAGTAGCTGGAACCACAGGTGTGCACCATCATGCTCGGCTAATTATTTTGATTTATTATAAACACAAGATCTGACCATGTTGCCCAGGCTGGTCTCAAACCACTAGGCTCGGATGTTTGCTTATTAATCTGTAAAATGTTGTGTTTTTCCTTTTATACAAGAAGTACACAATGCTTTTAAGCTCTTTGAATGTATAATATTTTCTTCTTTATCTTCATACCTTTCAGTTCTAAAAAATTGACATGTAAGTGGATGCAACAGCTGTTTATTGATTTAAATGTACAAATTCCTGAATATTTTTATACATATTTTTAAACATCAAAGCCCCAAAACTCATTATTTGGCATGTTTTGGTGTTCAAGGCACTAGAATATTTGTTGCAGGGATGCAAAGATTAATGGCAGAGCTTCTTTTCTCCAACAGTTTATAGTTAGAGGACAAAAGTGCTTACCCAAAAGAATCTGGGCATAAAACTTCCTGTGATTGTTGCTATGATAAAACTAAAGTTATAAAAGAGTACACAAAGAAAATATTCAATGCATTTAGAAGAAATTTGAAAGCATATTTGGAAAAAATAGGCATTGAATTAGTCCCTTTTAATTTGATTTAAAATGGATTTTGATAGCAGGAACAAGAAAAAGAAGATAATGGGAAGATATGGGGGGAGTTTTATCAAATAATGACAAACCTGAAGGTTTTAAGCACAAAGTATATTGAACAGGAGTAGGAAGAGAGGGATTTAGCAGAATAGCTTGAAGGAAACAGAGAATACTCAGGACATTATGCTATACAAGCAAGGCAATGATGGATATGGAGCAGTGCCAATGTTTTAAGCATCCAACCTGGGAAGAGTTGAGCCATTCCAAGGCAATATTTTGTAAAGGTCCCTTACACATAGGATACCAAAATCCAGACTATGAGTCAGCTCTTCAATCACAACAGAATCTATCCATAGAGAATCTCTTTAACTCAGAACTCATCAGAGAAATCCATTTATTTGTACATCTTATAATTAGATAACACTATCAAGGTCATGTTTGATTTTTTCTCCTTAAGGAGTTGACTCCTAATACCTATATGCCTAAAGAAATAGGAGCCACATGTGTTAGTCTAGGTCCCAGAAGTGATCATGTGTAACCAAAGTTACTTGTGTCCAACTCACTCTACACTAGACAGTCTCCCTTTGTTCTCAGTTCCTACTTAAAAACCATAGGTATTTTAGTTGTCATTTAAGAAGCATCTCAATTTCTGGATTAAGATGACTGACATGAGGCAGCTAGAGTAAGTTTCTCCTACAGAATTAATCAAGATAGAGAGAGATTCCCCAGCACCTAGAGAGGAATGGATCCAGCAGCATATCCCACAAGTCTCCAAAGGAGTGACAATAACCATTTACAGAAAAGAAGAAGAAGAAGAAAAAAATCTGCCAACTTGGGAAAGGACTGGCCAAACTCTTGTCTGTACCACCACAGACCACCATAGTCTCTGAGCAAAATAAGGAAGGTGAGTTATGGGAATTTGGGAATTCTGTTCTTCTGCTGCAAACGTGCAGGACTCCTTGAGCTTCGTGGAACCTCTCAGCCCTTAATGGGAAACTATCTCCTCCACAGTCATGCTCTGCCATAAAGTGGTGCAGGAAAAAAGTCTCAAGCAGCAGCCACCATTACCCTCACCCACGCTGCAAGGAACTAAACCCTTGGAGAGTGGAGCAACTGCTTTCCAGTCAGTTTTGA
Organism: Cephalopachus bancanus; assembly: GCA_027257055.1. Classification (NCBI taxonomy): domain Eukaryota; kingdom Metazoa; phylum Chordata; class Mammalia; order Primates; family Tarsiidae; genus Cephalopachus; species Cephalopachus bancanus. The sequence continues at coordinate 583,509 of JAPVLO010000072.1, forward strand.
AGGAAATGAGTCCAAAAGACAAACTCCACCGATGCAGACACTTCCTGCCTGAGTGCGTTGCCTGAAACACAAGAGGCCTTGAGGACTGCTTCACCTTGACATTCAGAGCACAAAAGTTAAGGAGGAAGCCAGGTGGGATGTATTGCCATAGCAGGGCATGGACCGCACAACAGTATCCCAGTGGCCTGGAACTCCCTCCTAATCCCCACCAAGGCATCTAAATGTGTATACTTATGAGGTGCTTCATGTCCTTTCCCCTGCACTGCCCGAGAAGGTTCAAAATAGACCACAATCTTTGGAAATCCACAGAGTCCCACTTCCCATTCTAAACTGGCTGGACACATCCTTTGACTAACACTTGCCAAAGAGAAATCTCCTAGTCACCATCATAGCTGGCTTTCTCCCACAAGCATCACCTCCTGGCCAGATGTCAACAGTATAGCAAACACATTGGATACAATACTTCATCTTTGGAGAAGACCTGATCCTAAGCACTGGCTAGAAACACTTTTCAAGCCACTCTGACCGCTCAGGACACTGTAAACCAGTGCAGATACACAGCAGAGGGCTGCCACATTTAGCAATTGAGAAATTCACACACCAAGGCTATATAAAACCAATGAAATGCTACAGTGACTATGTCAGCCCCTTGAGAAGCTCAGATAAGAAAAACGTCTACCCAAATAAGAAAAAAACAGAAAAATAATTCTGACACTGTGAAAAAACAGAGTTATCCAATACCTCCAAAAAACCACACACATTTTCAGCAATGAACACTAAACAAAATAACATTTTTGCAATTCCAGACATAGACTCAAAAGGTTGTTCGAGACCCGCCTGGGCAGTGAGACCTCATCTCTACAATAAATCAAAAAATCAGCTGGGCATGGTAGCACATGCCTGTAATTCCGGCTACTTAGAAGGCTGAGGAGGAAGGATCGCCGGAGCCCAGCAGGTTGAGGCTGCAGTGGCCGAGCGGCCACTGCACTCCAGTCTGGGCAACAGAGTGAGATGCCAACTCAAAAAAAAAAAAAAGGGTTGATGATAAAATTGGTCATGAACTTTAGGAGAAAATTGAAAACCAACATAAAGAAAAATAAAAACTATTCAGGATATAAATGAAAAATTTTCCAAAGAGATAGACAACTTAAAAAAAATAAAGCTGAAATTCTGGAAGTGAAAGAAACATTTAGGTAAGTATAAAATGTGCAGTAAAAACTTTTAACAGTAAACTAGAACAAGCAGAAGAAAGGATCACAGGATTTAAAGACAAGGCTTTAAATCAACCCAATGAGACAACAATAAAGAAAGAAGAATCAAGAGAACAGAGCAAATTTTTCAAGATATGTGGGATTATGTAAAATACTCATATCTAAGAATCATAGGTGTTCCTGAGAATTAAGAGAAAGCAACAGGTTTGGAAAACTTATTTGAGGTAATAATGGAGGAAAACTTCCCTGGCATTGCCAGAGATCTAAACGTCCCGATACAAGAAGCTAAGGAAAATCCAGAAGATTCATGGCAAAAAATGTCATACCCGAGGCATATAATCATCTGGTTATGCAAAGTTAATGTAAAGAATATAATTTTGAGAGAAGTGAGACAAAACTTTCAGAAAACTTACCAAAGCAAACTTATCAGACTACAGCAGACTTCTCAGAAGAAATGCTTCAAGCCAGAAGGGACTGGGATCCCATCTTCAATCTCCTCAAATATAATAACTGTCAACCAAGGATTTTGTATCTCACAAAACAAAGTTTCATAAATAAAGGAGAAATGAAGTCCTTACAGACAAGCAAATGCTGTGGGAATTTGTCACCACTAAAACTCTACAAGAAATATTCTAAGGAGTCCCACTAAGACAAATGATTGAACTACACCAGAAGAGAAGCACTGGAAATCATAAAGTTCACAAGCTTTATGGAACAGCAACACAATAGAGAAAATAAGTAAAACAACCAGATAGAAACTAGTATGATGAACAGAATAGTACCTTACATTTAATTATTAACTCTGAACATAAATCATCTCAATTCCCCACTAAAAAGATACATACTGATAGAGTAAGTTAAAAACAAAAATCAAAATTCTGCTACCTTCAAGAGACCCACCTAATCCACAAAGACTCATATAGATTGAAGGTAAAGGAGTGGGGGAAAATATTCCACATGATTGGAAGTCAAAAGTGAACAGGAATACTCATTCTTATATCAGATAAAAGTTAACAACAGTATTAAAAATACAAAGCTGGTAATTATATAATGATAAAGGATCAATCCAATGAGAAGACACAATTTTAAGTATATATGTTCCTAATGCCAGAACCTCCAGCTTTAAAAAACAAATTCTAGCAGACCTGAAAAAAGAGATAGATACCAATACAATAATAGTGGGAGACTTCAACACTCCACTGACAGCAATAGACAGGTCCTCAAAGTAGAAAGTCAGCAAAGAACTATTGTAGTTAAACAGAAATCTAGAGGAAATGGAACTAAGATAATCTACAGAACATTCCAATGCCAAACTACACAATACACTTTTTTCTCATCAGCTTTTGGAACATTTTCCAAGATAGACCATATAGTAGTCCACAAATCAAGACTCAATAATTTCAAAAAAATTGAAATCATATCAAGCACCATTTCAGAAAACAATGGAATAAAATAACTCCATGAAGAACTTGGAAAACCAAAGTCATGAAAGTTAAACAATTTGCTCCTGAATGATTGACAACAATAAAATTAAGATGAAAACTTAAAAAGTTTGAAGTAAATGACAACAATAAAACAAGTTAGTCAACCTCTGGACATAGACAAAGATGTGCTCAGAGGAAAATTTATAGGGCTTAAGGCCTACTACTGAAATACCATATATTGACATCCTAATATCATACCTCAAGAAACTAGGAAATGTGAACAAACCATTTCCAACGCAAGCAGAAGAAAAGAAATGACAAAAATCAGAACAGAACTAAATTAAATTGAAATAAAAAATACAAAGGATCGACTGACCAAAAACTAGGTTCTTTGAAAAGATAAACAAAACTGATAGATAACTGCTAGATTAATTAAGAAAAGAAGAGAGAAGACCTAAATTAGCTTAAACAGAAATGAAAAAGGAAGCATTACAACTGATATATGGAAATTCAAAAGATAATCTGAGACTATTGTGAACACATCCATGCAAACAAACTATACAATCTAGAGGAAGTGGACAAATTCTTAGAAACATAAAAACCCCAATCTTGAATCAGGAAGAAAAAGAAATCCTGAACAGACCAATAATGAGTGGTGAGATTGAAACAGTAATTAGAAATCTTCCAATATAAAAAGTCCAGGACCTGATGGACTCACAGCTAAATTCTACCAGATGTTCAAAGAATTGGTACCAATTTCACTGAAGCTATTCCACAAGATTGAAGAGGAGGGAAGCCTCCCTAGCTCATTCCACAAGGCTAGTATAACTCTTATACCAAAGCCAGAAGGATACAACAACAACAAACTGCAGACCAATAGCCCTTATGAACATAAATACAAAGATTCTCAATAAAATATTAGCAAATCGAATTCAGCAGCACATTAAAAAAATACACCACAACCAAGTAGGTTTTATCCCAGAAATGAAAGGATGGTTCAACATACTCAAGGCAATAAAATTGATCCATTGCATAAACAGAAATAAAAACAAAGACCATACGATCATTTCAATAGATGCAGAATAAGCATTTGATAAAATCCCACATCACTCCATGATAAAAACCCTCAGCAAAATAGGTATAGAGGGAACATTCCTTAAAATAATGAAACTATATATGACAAACACACAGACAATATCATCCTGAATGGAACAAAGCAAGGATACCAACTTTCATCACTACTATTTAACATAGTACTGGTTATCCTAGCCAGAGAAAACAGACAAAAAAGAGAGAGAGAGAGAGAGAGAGAGACAGAGAGAGAGAGAGAGAGAGAGAGAGAGAGAATTAAAGGGTATCCACATTGGAAAAGAAGAAATCAAACTATGGAATACCACGTAGCCCATAAAAAAGAATGAAATTATGCCCTTTTCAGTAACATGGATTGAGCTGGCAATCATAATCCTAATTAAACTGACTCAAAAACAGAAAACCATACACTGCATGTTCATACTTTTATGTGGGAGCTAAACAGTCACAAAAATAGACACTAGGGACACCAACAAGGGGACGAGGAGAAAGGAGTTAAGGTTCAGAAACTACTTACAGGGAATAAACTGGGGAGTGGACCACCTGAGACCCAGTCCCCACCACTACACAGTATGTCCATGTAATGAATGTGTATAAGTACATCCTAATTCTAAAATTTAAAAAAAATTAAAAATATTTAAACAAGAAAAAAAAGAAGCATCTCAAGTTATAGAAAATATTTGTTACATGCTAAATCTTTTTCAATACATATTCACAATTTTCTTCTAACATGTTTTGTGCATCAAAATAGCACAACTCATTAGAGGGCATATAAAAAAATAATGAAAACTGACAGAAACAAAATCACCTATGACCAGATCATTAAGACAACAAAATGAAACATGTTTGTGTTTTCACTTTCAGTATTTTTTTTTTCTGAAACATTTTCTTTACTAAATTGAGCTCATATTCTAATCTGCACTTTTTCTGGTAATGCTTTATCACGGACACTTTTCATAATATAAAACTTTATATAAAATATTTTTGATTAGCTATGCAATAGCTAAGTCTTTTTTTCTAAGCTACATTATAAAAATTGGAGTTATTGACTAAATTTGTATAAGTATCAGTAAAACATCTTTAATATACAATACCAAAATTTTCTTCATCTTCTGGTAAAATATATTTATGAGAATATTTCTTAATTTTTCTTTCTTTTTTTTTTTTTTTTGCTTTTTTTCTCTGTTCTTATAATTCCTTCTAATTGTTGCTTAATTGGGACAGTCAGCTTAATTCTATCTGTACTCCCCTATCTGTACTCCCCTACAGTCAGCTTAATTTTAACTGTACTCCCCTACCGACATTTTCTTCACTGTAATGTGTTTTCTAATCACTTTGTGAATAAAATATTTTACATTGGGAGTAAAATTGAGTGTGAAGCTATGCTTGTAGCTAAAAATATGCTCTCTTTAATGGTTAATTGAGGTTGGGTGCTTTATGATTGTGCTGTGGCAAAATTGTGCCTACTGACTCATGCCTGTCCTTGCTTGTGAAATTAATTCAGAACATAATGACTAGGAATAGTAAATGGTTCCCCTTTTAAACAGTAGTTTTCTTGGTTTCAGTGTAGAGTAATGCTTGGAACCCTTAGTATTTTCCAACTATGAGTAATGTCAGTCTCTATAAAAAAATACCTTCTTTTAGAGATGATGTCCAATGGAATGAATCTTGTTTCTTATTTTATTTTATTTTTTTTCTCTTTTTTCAAAGGTGTGGGGTACAATTCAGGGTTGGGTATACAAATGTTCATTATGCAGATACCTTTGCTGATGAGGTGTGCTTCCCTCCCCTGGCAGTTTCCTAATGCTACCAATCCCACCTCCCTCCCCAGGTGGTTTCCCACTACTGCCAATTCTTTTCTTATAGCATTATGATAACTACGAAAGGTTCGCTTATGTATGAGAACATATGATATTCTGTTCTTTGTTTCTGTGACAGATCACTGAGTGTGATAGACTCTAAATCCATCCAAGTTGCTGCGAAGTCCATATGTTTGTCCTTCTTTATGGATGCATAATAGTCCATTGTGTATATGGAATTTTTAAATGTATATTTAAGGCCACTTTAATATGACGTTAATGAAGACCCTAATAAATACTTATTCTATCATAATTCTAAACATTCAACAATTTTGTATAATAACTCTTACAAATTAGTAGTATTATAAAATGGGCCAAAACATAGGGATATTCAGAAATAAGAATAAATGGCTAATATGTTTAAAAATATACAATATTAGTGTTCACTTGTAATGATATATTATAAAAGCATAAAATCATAAAGAGATGTTCTATTCCATTTACTAAAGTAAAACAAGTCTTCAAATGTACTTTTTTGCAATATATAATTTCATCTTTAAAAATTATACTTCCTGTTTAATATTATATTATAGACTAGATATATGCTTTTGCTTGAATACATTTTACTTCTAGGCATATATTTGAAAATAATAAAATCAGTGTCTTGAAGATATATTTGCACTCCCACGTTCATTCACAATAGCTAACCTATAGAAACAATCATCAACAGATGAATACATAAAGAAAATATAATATATATATATATACATATAATGGAATATTATTCATCCTTAAAAATGAGGAAATCCTACTATTTGTGACAAAATGGGTGAAACTGGAAGACATCATACAAAGTGAAATTAATTAGATACAGAAGACAAGTACCACATGGTTTCTCTCATATGCACAATCTAAAAAATACTTATTTTTTTGGTTTTTATTTGTTTTTAATTCATGAACTTTCTTCATGGTTTAAGCGTCTTATTTGCTTTGAAACTACTGACTGAAATATAATTGTATTTATTTGACTAATATCCAGCTTTATACTTTCTAATATATTTTATTTTACTGGTTATTGATTATTAGTCTCTGAAAGAAAAAATATCCTCTCTAGTAACATGATAAATTTATTAAGATTTTACTCTCATGAATTTTTTCTTCCATGTTTTCATCTCTTGTTTAAATAGCCAGGGTCCAGTTCTATGTATTTATTCAAAAAATGTTTATATTGCCATTATATTATTAGTTTCTATTTCAGTTATTTCCTATATTAGAGTGTGTTACATATAGCCATGTATAAATAATTTTATGTAAAATTATTTTATTATATTTTATCATGATTTCATTTCATTATTTCCCTTTCATTGAAAAGATTAACATCTTAATATATATGATATATATATGATATATATATATATTTACACAAACCTACAAAATATATACTATATAGAGAATATATATACACATAAGTATCTGTAGCTGTATCTTTGTTTATGACTGTATCTATATCTTTCACTCAAAGAAAGGCATATTGATAATCCAAAGTAGCTGTGTTACATGGCTCCACAGAACTATGTATAGTGAATTTTCTTCTGACAATTGTGCCTGGAGTTAATGATGCAGCAGACATTGACATTTACATTTACACTTTTAGAAACCTGCTTGTCTGAAAATATTTCCTTTACACATTAATGACCACTTCTCTAAGGATATATTTAGGGGGTCCCAGACACTGTTAGGTTGTTGTTATCTTATTGTCTTCTGGTGTTTGGCATTAAATAAAAAATGTTGACATGGTGGCTTAGGTCTGTAATTCAAACACTTCAGAGGCCAAGGTGGGAGGATTACTTGAGGTTTAAGATCAGTCTGGGCAATATAGTAGAACTTCATCTCTACAAAAAAAAAAAAAAAAAAAATTAGCTGGGTATGATGGCACGTGCCTGTAGTTCCAACTACTCAGAAGGCTGAGCCTGGAGGAGGATCACTGGAGCTTAGGAGTTTGAGGTTGCGGTGAGCTGTGATCATGCAGTGAGCTGTGATCATGCCACTGTCTTCTAGCCTGAGTGACAGAATAAGAATCCAACTCAAGAAAAAATACAGAAAAAAAATGTTGATCTAAAACTGGGCTATCCTTCTCCCTTACATTGTTAACCTGCATATTACTTTTAGAAGGAATCTGAACAATTTTTAATTCAATAATATTATAGGATTATACTTAATATTGTATTAATTGTAAATAATTTATTTTTGTTGAGATGTGTTTGTTCTTTCTATTTTCAATCTTTATAATCCTCTACACAGATTTTTAGGATAACGTCATGAAGATATAATCTACATATGTTAAAAATAATCCACTTTTTGTGCCATTTTCTGAGGTTTGACAAATGTGAGCCTTCATTTAATAGCACTCCAATCAAAATACAGAACATTCCCATCAATACAAAAAGTCACATGTTGCTCCTTCCCAGTCAAATCTTCCAACTCTGACCCAAACATCCAACAATATGATTTCTTTACTAACACTTAATTTTGCCTGCTCTTGAACTTCATATATATGGAATTATGAAATATATACGTATTTATATCTAGTCTTTTTTTTACTCAGAAGAATGCTTTCATAAGTTACCAGTGCTGTACATATGTCAACAGGTTGCTCTTTTTAATGTCTAGTCGTAGTCTACTACATTATTTTACCTGTTGATGGATATTAAGATTGTTTTTAGTTTTAATATTACGAATAAATTCACTATAAATATCTATGTACAAGTCTTTGTGCATAATCAATTTTCTTGGTAAGTACTTAATATTTAATTGTGGGGTTACATGATAAATGTTTGGTTAACTTTATGAGAAACTGCTAAAACTTTTTTTTTTTTTTGCTGGTGTGGCATACCATTTCCTACATTCATCAAGGATATATGATGTTGCTGCTGTTCAACATACCCATTTACATTTGGTTTTTACAGTCTTTTTAATTTTAGCCACTCATTTATTGTAAACTAGTATCTCTCTCGGCTGCATTTTTAATTTGCATTCTTTAGTGACTAATGTTATGTGTAAACTTCTAAGATGGCACCCAATTACCCCCATCTTTTGTTATTCACTACTTATGCCTTTGTTATAATTCCCTCTCTTTGAGTGTGGTCTTTCTTTACAACTTGTTTCTAATCAATACAATGCAACAAAGGTTACAAGATGTCATTGCTAAAGTCAGTTTAAAGAAGATTGTGATTTCCAGCTTACTAGCAGACTCTCTTGCCAACTTTGATGAAGTAAGCTGCAAAGTTTAAGAGGTACAGATGGCAAGGAACTGAGGGTGACCTTTAGCCAACAGCCATCAGGGAATCCAGGTCCCTGGTTCAACAGCACACAAGGAACTGCATGCTGCCAACATACTTTTAACTGGGAGACAGATCATTCCTCAACTTAGTCTTCAGGTGAGATCCCAGCACACAAGGAACTGATTGCTGCCAACATACTTTTAACTGGGAGGAAGATCATTCCTCAACTTAGTCTTCAGGTGAGATCCCAGCCTTGGCCAATACTTTGTAACCTTGTGAGGTATCCTGAAGCACAGGAACAAGTTAAGATGGGGCAAAATTATTGACCCATGACAATTTTAAAGTAATAAAAATATATTTCTTTTTATCTGCTGAATTTTGGAGTAACTTGTTTAGCAGCAGTAGATAGCCAACACAAGCATATTCTGTTTTAATTTTTAAAATATAGCTTTTAAAGTTTATGTTAAATTCATCCTATGGAAATTTCAGATTTGTTTCTTACTATATATATGTATATATGTCTAGTACATTTATTGACACTTTTATTTTTCTCTGGATGTTAAGTAATATTTGGTTGTATAGAGGATATCATAGGATGTACAAGAAGTATGGCACCGGCATCTGCTTCAGGTGAGGGCTTCACATGATGACAGAGGGAGCAAGAGGAGTGATACCATGCCCTTTTAAGCAACCTGTGCTTCAGGATACCTCACAAGGTTGCAAAGTATTGGCCAAGGCTGGGATCACATCTGAAGACTAAGTGGTGGAATGATCTGCCTCCCAGTTAAAAGTATGTTGTCAGCATGCTGTTGAACCAAGGACCTGGATTCCCCGATGGCTGTTGGCTAAAGGTCACCCTCAGTTCCTTGCCATCTGTACCTCTCAAACATTGCAGCTTACTTCATCAAAGCTGGCAAGAGAGAGTTGACACCCTGGATTCTGTTATCTTCCTCTGCAGGCTGTTGATAATCTTAGATGGCAGTTTAGTTATTGAATTATCACCTCGAACTTGTAAAAGCTTAGCTTGACCCTTTGTTAGGGCAGATCTATGGAAGCCAAGTTGCTTCTCTAGCTTCAAAACTGGGTAGAGCTTTGCCTTTGCCTTCATATTCTGCCTTTCTTGTAGATCTCAAGGTTTAATTTTTGGAGTTGATGAGTGCTGTCTGGAGTAAACCTAGTTTAAAAGACTTGCTTTTATTTTTAAGACATGGCAGTTCTAGTGTTTCAGTTGGATGCTTAAGGTGGTCTTTGTGCTGGTCAAATTTCATATTGAAACTCGATCTTCAGTGCTGGAAGTGGGGCCTGACAGGAGGTGTTTGGACCATGGGGGCAGATCCCTCATGAGTGGCATGGTGCTCTCCCCCATTTAATGAGTGAGTATGAGCTTTATTAGTTCACAGGGGAGCTGGTTGCTTAAAAGGGCATGGTACCACTCCTCTTGCTCTCCCTCTTGTCATGTGAAGCCCTCACCTGAAGCAGATGACAGTGCCATACTTTTTGTACAGCCTGCAGAACCATGAGCCAAGCAAACTTTTTTCTTTATAGATTACCTTGTCTTATTCCTTTATAGTAATGCAAAGAAACTGAAACAGGTGGCAATAGCCATTAAGAATATCTCTACATTCTGCCTCAATCAGAATCTGAGCATCTCTCTGTGTTACTCAAACCCTACTATCTCTGTTCTACTCTCAGCCTTACAGCTGCTCTGTAGGTTGTCTTGTGTGTTCTTATCCAGTACATCTTCAGCCAGCTCTCAAACCAAAGACACATAAGGGGTCAAACATGAACTTTGGTCCCCCTAAAACACTCTTTTGTCTCTAGGATTCTGCTTCGCAGATTCCAGCCACTTTGGTTGCCCTAAATGCTGACCTCTGCCTCCTCAGCTCAAGGAAACTGTCATTTATTTCTTGGACTAAAACTTACTATGACATGACTGTTATCATCGCTTGTCATAGACATCACCTCATGAGCTCCCCTATTCTTAAAAAGCATAGCCTGTTTTTCCAGTGACTATGAACTGTTAGCTCATATATTGTTTTCCCATTTTTATAGTTGTTTACTGTGAAAGAGACAGTTTGTTACCAGTTATTTTGTCAAAACCTTGATAAAATTTTATTCTATACATCTTCAATCAATGTTTCTGTTTTGTTTATTCTGTTATCTCCGTTATATTATACCATAATTCTTTCATTAATATTTCATATTATTTCTCATAGCACATTCAATTCTTTAGTAGTTTCTTCTTTTATGTTTCAAGAAAATTGAAAATTTGACTTCTTATTTTGGGGCTAGTTTCTAAAGACATCAGCATGAAATATTCTTTATTTTTCATAGCCTTACCTTTGTAATAGTTCACCTGGTTGTTAAGCTCATAAAATCTTTTCTGATTTTAAGTCATTTTAATAACTACTTTCTCTGTTTTTATAGAAACAGTGTCCTCTTCATTTTTATTGAGAACTCTATTCAGCTTTTAAAATAAATTTCTGAGTATATACATTTTTGACACTAAAACATTATTTTGAATATTCAAAAAGTCTCTCTTCTTTAGAATTTTAATTCCATACAGCTTCATTTTCTTAGATTTAGTAATTTTTCTTTCTTTTCCAAATGTGGTACTTAATCTAATACTTTTTAAAAAGGATTTTGCCAACTATTAATATGGAAATAGATACTATTCTCTTTTTGAATGAATTCTTTAAACATACTGTTAATGTGAACCAGAAGTTCACAACTGCATTAGTCTTAAAAAGACAAGAGACACTTAGGGCCACAAATGTTCTCTGAGGGACAAGTTGCCTCTTATTTTTCTTCGCTGTTTTTAAAGAAGTCCAGTCATCTATGTCCAAAATAAGTCAAAATATTGTTCGCTTTCTTCTCTATTACCCTCGTATTTTCTATTTGTTGTCCTTCAGTCTCACATCATCTCCTCTCCATTTACACATACATACCCCAAGCATGGTTTCTGGAACTCATTTGCCTTAGGCGACTAAGAATTGATTTATTTTCTAAGTGTTTTACCTCACACACTTCCCTCTAGGTCAGAGTTGTAAAATGGTTTGTTGTGAGCCACTTTTACCTACCTCCTTGGCATAGTGCCCTTTCTCAGAAAAAGTAGTAAGCTAGGATATTACAACTCACTCTCATGCAATGTAACCACCCACTTAGCTGAGAAATCAGTGGTAGGTTTGTTGTTTTGTTAACATTCTAAAGATTTAAATACAGATACTCCCACATACACAGTTTACTTCCAACTTTATATCCTTTTTCTTTTTGCTGTTTCAATAGAAATCAGGGAAGAAGAAAGGAACATGTAAAACCTCAAGTGTTAATAATCTTAGAAAATGCAGGAGACATCCTTACAGAAATCAGGATAGACAACCAATTCCTGATCAAAACTCCCAAAAGCCCATGCCATAAGACATAAGATTGACAAGTGGGATGTCATCAAACCGAAAAGCTGCAAAGCAAAAGGAACCATTAAGACAGCAAGGAGACAGCCCACAGAATGGAAAAAAAATATTTGCCAACTGCATATCTGACAAAGGCCTAACATCCAGGATCTACAAGGAACTAAAAAATGTCAAAAGGAAAAAAACAAACAGCCTCATTAAAAAGTAGATAAAAATACATAAATAGACACTTCTCAAAAGAAGACATACGAGCAGTCAATGGACACATGAAAAAATGCCCAGCCTCTAATCATCAGAAAAATGCAAAACCAAACAACATTGAGATACCACCTAACTCCAGTAAGATTGGCCATCATTAATAAAATAATAATAATAAAAAAACAAATGCTAGAGGGTGCAAGAAAAAGGAATACTTCTACACTGTTGGTGGGAATGCAAACTAGTTCAACCTCTGTGAAAAATAGTGCGACAATTCCTAAAAGAACTAGAAATTGAGTTTCCATACAACCTAGCACTATCCCTTCTGGTAATATACCTGGAGGAGCTTAAGTCACGCTAAAACATATATATATATCTGCACACATATGTTTATTACAGTACTATTTGCAATAGTAAAAACATGGAACCAATTGTATTGCCTGTCAAAACTGGACTAGATTTTTTTTTAAAATGTGGTACATATACACAATGGAATATTATGCAGCCATAAAGAACAAAATTATGGACTTTGCAGCAACTTGGATGGATTTAGAGTCTATAATACTCAGTGACTTTTCACAGAAACAAAGTACAGAGTACCACATGTTCTCACTCATAAGCAGACCCTGAACATGTACCATAATACTAGAAGAAAAGGAATAATAGTAGCCAGAAACTGCCGGGGAGGGGACACATAACATCAATAAGGGTACCTGATCTTGAACCAGGTGAAGGGGGGACCAAAGGAAGACCCAAGTTTTACCTGTATGATGACCACTTGTATATTTAATCCATTGTACCAAATATCTTTTAAATAAAAAAAGTTAAAATAATAAAAAACTTAAAAAAGAAAGAAACAGCCGGCTCGGTGGCTCAGTCTGTAATCCTGCACCTTTGGGAGGCTGAGGTGAGTGGATTGCCTGAACCTGAGGGTTCGAGACCCGCCTGGGCTGCGAGACTTCATCTCTACAATAAATCAAAAAATCAGCCGGGCGTGGTAGCGCATGCCTGTAATTCCGGCTACTCGGAAGGCTGAGGTGGAAGGATCGCCGGAGCCCAGCAGGTCGAGGCTGCGGTGGCTGGGAGCGGCCACTGCACTCCAGTCTGGGCGACAGAGTGAGACTCCAACTCAAAAAAAAAAAAGAAAGAAACATAGGTGGGTTCACTGTCATTTTATTCAGGAAACAAAGAAAACTTTTCTGAATGTAAACTTGGTAATGTTTCCTGGAAAGTAAAAGCTTACTAATCGGCTTAGTGAAAGATTAAGAAAAGCACTACAAAGTGAATTCAAGGGAGTGAAACTATTCTACTAGAATCCCTCCCCCATTACTCATGAGGGCACACTAGAATACTCGGTAGAAAGCCAGCACCTAGTTATGCTGAAGGAAACAGACAACAGGTAACTATATGAGAGCAGTCATTTGTGTGAGGCCAAGTTGTAGTTCTGACAGCCCAATCATGGTAAGTGATGTATTTGCAAGGTGCCAATCTGTCAAATAGATGGAGACTAAATTGGCTCTGGAATAATAGCCTATAATTCTTTCTGCCATTTTCTTTGACTAATGTCCTCAGTTTTTACCTTTTTTTTCTTTTAAAATTCATGTAGTTCTGCAGATTTGTGAATCCAGGAACTGGTAGGTGCCAACTGTAATCCAGTACAAAGGGGCAAAGGGCCAGCATTTACTTTCTACCTGTGATTAGCCACAATGCTAATTCAGTTACAGAAATGAACTCTGTTAATCATCATGATACTTAATCAAGTTGGTATTATTCCTAGTTTAAATTAGAAAACCATGGAGTCCAACAACTAATCCAAAGTTAGACAGTTCAAAGGGGAAGAAGATACATATTCAATGACTTAGTCTTTGATACATCATTCTACCTTATTATAGGTAGTTAGTATTGTCTTTATTTAACTCCACTGCAACTATTAGTCACATATTTTTGTTTCCTAGTAGAACTCTTTAAGGGCAGGGCCTGTTTTATCTCTTTATTGTTTACTCATAACCTCAGTGCATTGTCCATACATGGTGGCTCATGCCTATAATCATAGCTCTAAGCGCCGAGGTGGGCTAATTGCTTGAGCCTAAGAATTTGAGATCAGAGCCTCGACACAATAGGAATCAGAAAGCATTGACTCAGTTCAAAAACTCATAAAATAGCATTAGCAAATTTACTTGGAGATTGAGACTTAAGTTATAGAAGGGTTTCTGCTTCTTATTTATTGAGTGATTCCTTAACCGATACAATGGGTCTAATACCTGACCTGCAAGACTATTGTAAAGATTATGAAACGTAGTAGAATATAAACAATACAATATAACACAAGGATAAAATATCAATATATAATGTAGATAGACTATATCTATGTCTGCTATAATAGTAACACCTTCTGAACTCCACATACCTGCACACACATAGACACAATGAAATATAAGTTGGAAATCATAAGAGAAAGATTTTAATACTGATAGCTACAACATTTAAAAAAACTATACAATATTTCATTGTATGAATTTAGCATAATATGCATAAATATTTCTTTGTTGTTTTTCAATTATATCTGTGGAGTGCCAAAAATGTATTCATATTTTAAGTATATTGTTTGTTCAAAAGATGACATTAATCAAATGAATGCTAGTGTCACCATGTGACAGGCAGGATAGCCAAAGAAAATGGTGGAAACGTGGTTCAGCAAAAGTCATACTACACATTGCTACCATAATTCAATTCAACTTTGAAACATAGATAACATCTTTTAAAGCATTATTTTGGTACCCCTTGTATTAAGCATTATGCTGCAATAAAGATTTCTACCACTGATTTTTGTTTATAAAGTGTTTCTGCTGAGTTATTTGAGTTTGATTCTGAAAATAAAATTATAAAATTAGAGATGGGAGTCTATTTATACTGCTAATTTGGTTTTCAGTCAGTTTGTAATAATCTACTCTTCCACTAACAAAAAACACCCAACTCGAAAAAAGATAATCTCTTAAAAATCAAAAATTACCTTTAATAAAGTAAATTTTATCATTAGCAAATTTAGTATCATTAGTCATGTATATTATAGTGATTTTTTTGGTGTTCTTTATATTCAATGTTTATAGTGATCTTTCTGACACATTGACAGTTGAGCTACATAAAACATTTTTAATGTACTTTAATGACTACTATATACCCCTAAAAACAATGTAGATTTTTAAATTGGCAATATCTGTGGTAGCAGGATGTGATACTTTGTAAGTTAACCATTTCTATACTTGTCGGTTTTTACTTGGACATTTATCAGCTTTTAATGAATTGTTATAAACATACATGTTTAACTAATTAGTGAATCACTTCAAAGAGTATGCATTAGACATTTGCAATGTATTTGGCAATATATTACGCACAATGATTCTCTAAAATGAATAGGATGGGTATGGAGTATGAGCAATGGTTTCACAAAGTAATGTCTAGTAGGAAATATAGGCAAAGTATAACCAAACTCAGGGATTTTGGAGGTGAGTTGAATGGAACCACTGAAATGCTTTGATTCTCATATTTTAAGGAGAATCCAGCTAGTGATTTGGGGGAGAAAAGACATTGATGAAACTTTGTGGAGGGATAAATGTCTGACTTTTACAGTTGGAAGACTTAGTGTACAGGAGTCAAACTACTGCTCATGAAACCCTCAGTGCATTGGCTACCTTGCCCTGTTGGAAGAACCAATAGAGTTGCATCTATCTCGGGATCCAACTTCATTCCCAGAGTGTGTTCCTTAGAATAATTTTAATGATTCACATGGACTATGCATTAGAGGTTCAGCTGGGTCATCTGTGTTCTGTCCAACCAAACTACTGTGTGTAGCAAATAAGCCCCAAATTAATGCCAATTGTTTAGAGGCTCAAAAAGGATGTGCTCAAGGTACTTTGAATTAGTGATGCATGTACTAAGGGAGAAGGAAAAAAACACCAACAACAAAAAACAAGATTAAGTTGAAGCCAGCAGTTTTCAGCAATGACCCACCAGAGAAAAAAAGCTTTCAATATCTACTTACAAAGCATAAAACAATTATCCAGTAAGAACTCACACTCCCTCTTTCCCCTTTACCTTGCCCATGTGTAGACCTCACAAGAACCAGTTAGAACAGCAAGGAATAGAGATGCCAAGGAATCAAAGAAGAAAGACACTCCCTACCTCTTATCAACTGTGCAAGTCAAGGCAGTCAGGAACTGGGCTGGGTATCAGGATGACACTGATGTTTCAAACCAGTTTAGATTTTTTTCTGTTTGTTTCTTCAAAAGGATTGGACATTTTAATTATTAGAATAAGAGTATTTTATGACTTAAAGTGAATTTAAGAGTGGAGAAATAATCTGCCCACTTATTTTTTATTTTTTTAATTAAGCTAAGAAAAAGGCTTTCCTCTCTGCATTAATTTTCAGGAGACAGTGGAAGAAAAATTAAGTGTTGCTAATTTTATTCCAACAATGCCTAAAAGACATATTGCTTATGCATGAAATTATAACCATGGTTAAGGCATTGATGAGGGATACCTATGCAGTAAGATAACTCATGGATTGTGCATCTAATATGGGAGTAAGAAGTAGTTAAGTAGCACTTAAACATGAAGGATTTATACTGGGAGCAGCTGTAGTCATATATGGGAAGATGGTTGCAAGTAGAACAATGGCCTGGAATCAACATAAATAAAAGAGAGTCTCTCTGCATTTTTTTTTATGTGGGTGGTGTGCGATATTTAATGGTATTTTATAGCTGCACTTTTAGTGTTGTGTTTTATCCACATTATAGATGTAGAGAAATTTAACTTGCTGGAGTCACACAGCCATCTGACACAGGGCCAGAGACTCCATGTTAGATCTCTCTCATGCTTCTTCAGAACATGATTGCTATACAAATATAATCCTTTTCTGAATGAGTGATCCAACATTATCTTTTTGGTTACCATGTTTGATATTTTAAAAGGTATTGAGTTTTCTCCTATTTAATTGAATTATTTAAATATGTAATTAGGTATGGTAGGAAAGAGGAAAGACTGCCATGAAGGAAGAAGTCATCATACTGAGATTCTTAGAAACAAAAAGTATGACACACCATGCAGGGCCGTATGAGAAAATCACAGGATCAATCGGGTGGTGGAAGGAGTGAGGGGAAAGCCTGAGGCAGGCCTCTGCTGCTGTTTGTGTGGAAAGAAACAAGAGGCCTGGTGAGCAGGTTTAAGATTGGCTAGTTGAAAACATCAGTAGGCCCCTGGAGTAGAGACTGTATCTGGTTGTCTGGTGTCTGACTCGGGGTAGATTAGGGCAGGGTGTGACATGTGAGAGCTCAATAAAGGAGGTTGTTGAGAGATATGGGCTCTGGATTGGTTTGTATGCCTATGAAAGGTGAGTGCGAAAGCCAGTTAGTACAGAAAGCCAGTTAGATCAGGGGGCATTCTCTCACCAGTCAGCCCAGATGTCGGAGCATTAGAATACAGAAAATGTTCTCACCTATAAGTAGACCTTGAACAATTATCATAATACTGTAAGAAAAGGATTGTCAGTAGTAGGAAACTGCCAGGGGAGGGCAGGAGTGTGATTGGCAGCAGTAGGAATCTGCCAATTGTATACCTAACGCTGAATTGTAACCCACATCTTTAAATAAAAACAAAAGAATAGAGAAAATATAGTCAATGCAATAATTAATAATAATAAATTCAAGATGAGATGATAAATTCAAGATGAGACAAGATGGAACAATAAGTTCACATGAGTTGACCTGATTCCTTTTCTACAGATTTTTCTCAAGTTAGATCACATAACGCCCTAATGATAAACGATGTTTAAGAGGAAATTGATTGAGTTTGTATTTGGAAGTTTATTTTTCTTTACCCCCTTTTAGGGTTTCCAGTTAAAATACAAATATACAGTTAAATTTGAATTTCGAATAAAATTTTTTAGTATAAGTAAGTCCAAAATATTGCATGGAAAATACTTACATGTAAAAATTATTTATCTGAAATTTACATTTAACTCAGCCCTTTATTATTATTTTTTTCTAAGTTTGGTTACCCAATCCCATTAAAAATATTAACTATAAGGCTTATTTTTCTGATGTAAAAAATCAAACCATACCAAATTTTAAAAAATTATAGTTTGTCATTATACAATAAAAGAAGGTACAGATTATGCTCCAGGAGACCTCAAATTGAAAGTGTTAAGAAACTCAGAGACATAAAATGACAAGAAGGCTTACAAAGTGAAAATTAGGAAGTCATTTAACCTTTACAATAACTGGTATTTCAACGGAGTTTCCAGGTAACATGAGATTGGTTAAAAGTGATTATTTTATGTCATTTTTGGAAGGAGAATCAAGTTTCATTTATAATTATTATGGGCACTTTCAAGTTTTGCTAATGTTAAAAAATCAAGCATTTGTGTCCTAAATGGTTTTGTCTGCTCCAGAAATTCGTAAGGTTGGTCTCCATTTTTTTATATTTAAAGAAGGTTATCACACACTTTAGAAGATACACATCACATCTCTTCCTGACATATTGAACAGAAGTTGTTTAAATGAACCTTGGCATTATGCTTATTTCCACTTTCATGTGAGGTAAAATCTTAAATGATTTATAACTAATGCATAATTTTCTTTTCCTTCTCCCAAATATAGGAAGAGACATATATTGTCCTTGATAACTTGTGTAACTTCTACATATTTTGTTTAATATCTGTATGTCTGCAACATGTACTTCATCATACATTTCTAATTAACATATCATTTTATATTAGTTTCTTTTACCTTCCTTTGGGCTTTTCTAACAAGACAATAAGTTACATTTGCAAAGGGCCCTCATTAGCAATACTTGCTTGATGTAGCACCTTGTGGGCAGTTATCATATAATTGTCTTTTAAAAATTATTATCCTATATGTTAGATTGGTTGTTACACATTCTACTTGAGTGTAATAGTCTCATCAAAGGAAACAAATTCTTCTTGTATTTTTTGAGAGATTTCCCTGTGGTGCTTTTAGAAGTTTTGGGGAAATAAAGAAAAAATGTTAACATTCATAGAAGCTACCAGAACTAATGGCTAAGCATTCTAGGAGTTTCATGTAATTGGGAGTTAAAAGTCAGTATTCAAGTCTCTGTGATACACCTGCTGACTTTGAACCATTGGGTGGCTAGTCATTAAATTTTCCTGGCCTCAATTTTCTCTTATGTTTTAAAAGGAAAAATAAAAGCCACACTTAAAATGATGTAACGATCAGAAGAGACACTGAAATTGGAAAAAAAAAAAAAAAAGCCTTGTAAATTGTAAAGAGCTGTACTCATAAGTGATCATGATGGCTTATTTTTCTGCAGTGTGACTAGTGCCACTAAAATAAAAGCAGTGACATTGCCTATATTTTGTTAAATCCCTACTATATGCAAGACTCTGCAGTGGGACATATGTGAGACTCAGAAGTTAAACGTCAAACAGTTTGGGTTTTGTTTTTATTTTTTTCAGACTTACAATGTAGTAGAAGCAACATGCATTGCTTTCTTCAAAAAGCACATATCAGTGACTTGTTGGGGGATTGATACAGTGTAGACTTGGGGAATAGAGACATAATGGATGTTAAGTGGGATGTTTTCTGTGTCTCATACCATTGCCTACAAGGGCAAACTGAGGTCAAATAATAATAATAATAAGAAGAAGAAGAAGCAACATATTCTGCAGCTCTGGCTCTCCATCTGGGCAATACATTTAAATAAACTAGATAGGTCTTTTTTTTTAATATAGAGATTTTGACATCCAGGCTGCACAACAACAATTAAATCACAACATTTGGAATGCTTCTTAATATTCTCAAGGTAGTTCCAATGTGCAGGTTGAAATTATTTGAAAATAATTGTTCTAAAACTGACTGTGATTAACTGCAATTTGCATTGCGCCTCCAGGGCCTAGTAAGCAGTGGCTAATCTGGCTCCCACTGACCCCACTGACACTTTGCCATCGCCTTTTACTCACAGTTTCTTGCCTTCAGGATTGATGTGGGGCAGAGAACAGTTCTTTGCCCAGGGTGGGCTTTATGACTTTACCCTTTTTTTATTTTTTATTTTTATGGTCATCCCTTTCCACACAGGTGTGTTTCAAGAGAGCCATTTGCAAAGAACAGTGTGTCCTCCTTTTCACCTGCACGTAGAGGAAGCAAAACCAGAGGAAGAAGGTGAGGAGGGGAGAAAAGGCTGACTATATCCCAAAAAGCCTGAACGTGATGGGGCTCAATGCAGGGGACTCAAGTATGAACCTGAACTGAACATGACTGCTCACTGAAAATCATTCAAGAGTCTTGGACTGAAATACAAGAGATGAGAGTGGGAAACTCCATAGAACATACTTGAAGGTAGCAGTGAAAAATAAAATAAAATAATTCCACAATGGAATCTTACCAAATTCTAACTAACTTTTCAAAATGTAGTTAATCAGAGAAAAAAAATGACTTAGTGTCTACCCTATGTCCACCCTTGGGAAGTTCAGAGTAGGATGGAAAACGGAGTCATAGGAATAAATACACCCTGAAAAGTTTAAGAAGAGCTGTGCCAGACACTTCCGAAATCTAATGAAATGTAAAAACATGCAGCAAATTTTATAGGGGTAGAAGATCAGAAAAGACTTTGATGAGAAAGTGCCCCTTATAACATGAGTTAGCATTGAGTATAAAAGAAAGAAACAGTCCTTTGAGAAAAAAGACAAAGGATGCCTTTGAGAGAAGGCTGGGACATTTAATAAAATAAATGTAGGTCAATATGGCTGAAGGATAATTAGGATTGGACATAAAAAGGGCATTATCTAAATGGCACGGGAATAACAATGATTCAAAAATCATCCACTTTCTGGGATAGAATGTTGAACCAAAATATATTAAAATGCTTGACCTCATAATCCATCATTATTCAATTTAAACTTCATATGAAAGCATTGAACAAGGTATTAATAACACTTTTTATAGACGAGAAAACTGAGACTCAGAAAAGTTACACTAACTTGCCTGAGATCAAACAAATAACTGACATCCGATTCTGTGTATGTTTCTCTGTTTTATGAAACTATAGTTTAAATTCTTACATCTGTGGAAAGAATTTAATTAAAGAAAATATTATTAAGGTAAAATCCTTAAATTTTCAATTAAGGTAAATGTGACTGACTTAATGGTGGAAAACTGTGTTAATTGTCCCAATTGCTGACTTTTTTTTGAACCTGTGTCATTTTCCCTATTAGCTTATAGTTTTCTCCTTGACATGAGGCTCTGCCAAGTTATTTGCTTTGCCCAATGGGATGCTAACAAATGGGGGTATGCAGAGGCTTGGGACATGTGTATGCATTTCTACTTCAGTCTTATACCATTGGGTTTTATCTATCTTGCTTCTCTACATTATCCAACCTTCAGGAGAAATTTGTAAGACATGTTGTGGTAGAATAAAACTGGTCATGAGCTCTTTGCTGTTTTTTTCCATTAAAAAAAAAAAGTCAAGGCTGGGCTTTGTGGCTCAGCCTGTAATCCCAGCACTTTGGGAGGCCGAGGCAAGTGGATTGTCTGAACCCATGGGTTTGAGACCAGCCCGGGCAACTTGGCGAGACCTTGTCTCTACAATAAATAAAAAATTAGCCAGGTGTGGTAACGCACTTGTAGTTTCAGCTACTTGGAAGGCTGAGACAGAAGGATCACCGAGCCCAGCCAGTGGACGCTGGGATGACTGTCAGTGTGCCCCTGCACTCCAACCTGAGCGACAAAGTGAGACTCTAACTCAAAAAAATAAATAAATAAAAAGTCTGTTTTACTACCTCCATGAATGTGACCTACCTTGTGACTCGTTTTCACCAATATAGTAGCAGGTGTTAACTCCAGGTGTATGACTTCCAAGCCTAGACCTCAGGAGACTGGTCAGCATTCATTCTCACTTTCTTGCAATGCAGTAACTACTATCTGTTGAGGCAAAAACTAGCTTCTCTGAGGTTGAGAGCACTTGGGAAGAGAAGAAGAATCATTACAGCTGGTGACCACTGCAAGACAAGTGGGTGAAACTATGTTAGACTGGCCATCCTGAGCCACTGGGAAATCTCAAATAAGTTGGGCTAAGAAAAGCCCAATTTGCTAATCCACAAAATCAGGATCATGTAAGATGAATGTTGTTGTTGACCTCTAAGCTTTGGGGTAATTAGTTATACAGAAAAAAATCTAACTGATGTACATGTAGTGGAAAACCCAATTGTAAAATCTAAAGTCATCCCAGAATAGTCATTTCCTAGCTGACCAGTTACCTGACTTATGAAACAGACAACTAAATTCACAAACTCATCCTAGAAAAGTGCAGCATACCTCATTGCTGAATGTCACTATGGTCACCTTCTAAGTACTCCCCTTGGGAAGCTATGTAATGATGCCAGTGACTAGTCCACCCATCAAAGTAATTTGTCAACTCTTTCCCTGGAATGACCATCAGAGCTGTCATCGTATTACCCTTGATGTGCTGTATGCAATCTAAATGTCTTCCTTTCAATATTTCCTGTATCTTCAAGTAAAAAAAAAAAAAAGTAATTGGGCCAGATTAGATGAGTAGAGAGTGTGTTGCAATACAGTTATTTGCTTACTGGCTAAAAACTCCCTCACAGACCGTGCAGTGTGAGCTGGTGCATTGTTGTGATGTAAGAGCTCCTTTGGGACCATCTGTGCACACACCTTTCTCATTCCAAGATTTTCAGTTAAGGTTTTCCCAACCATTACTTTATCAATGTTTATTTGGTCTGCTATGTTTCTCACAGTCAGCCGACAATTTTGATGCACAATTCAACTAATTTTTGCAATGTTTTCATCAGTTTTGCTTGTTATTGTCCATCCTGACCTCTTTTCATCAGTGATGCTTTCTCTCCCCTCAGGAAAACATTTAATCAATTTGTACACTGCTGTTTTCTTCATAAGGCATAATTCCCATAAACTTGGACTAACTTGTCCCTGATTTTACTTTCACTCTTGCCAAGTTTAACAAGAAATTTAATGTTTGTTAATTGTTCTCATTCAAACTATGACATTCTTGCAATGACAACTCTGATGGCCATTTCAGAAAAATTCCTTTGAAGGGTGTACTAGGTGCTGGCATCAGTACATAGTTTCCAAAGAGGAGTACTTCAAAGGTGACCATAATGACATTCAACAATGAAGTATGCAGCATTTATTCTAGGATGAGTTCCTGAACTCAATTGTCATACCTTGTATATATGTGAACAAAGTCAGTTGAGGTCAGTTTATCTTTTTTTTTTTTTTTTAAGTTAGAGTCTCACTCAGTCACACAGGCTGGAGTGCAGTGGCACATTCATGGCCACCCCATAGTCAAACTGCTGGGCTCAGGAGATCCTTCCTCCTCAGTCTTGCAAGTAGCCTGAACTACAGGAATGGTACCACACCTGGCTAATTTTTTATTTATTGTAGAGATGAGATCTCGCCAGATTGCCTGGACTGCTCTCGAACACGCGGGCTCAGGCAATCCAATTGCCTTGGCCTCTCAAAGTGCTGGGATTACAGGTCGAGGCACCGAGCCGGGCCCAGTTGATCTTAAACTTAATCATTAGAACAACCAAGTCAGTTTGCAGGTTCAAGAGAAACAACACATAGATTTTGTTTTGGGATTTTTTGTTACATAGATAATAGGTCATAGAAATAAAATCAATACCGTTAAGAGAAGTACTCTCATGACAGAAACCTAAATACGTGACTTTGGGATCAAGTGGTGGGAAGAGGCTAGGAAACTAACAAAAACACCCAGTGGTATGTTAGCACAGGCTAGATAAATGGTTAGGAAATTATTAGCAGAGATTTTAAAATTTCTTGGAAATTATAGGAGAGTAGAAAACTGGCAATGCCTGTTTATGTATTGTATAGAACTTGTTAAAAGTGACTGGAGAGATAGTATGAAATTAGAACAATTTACCATATGGACTTTCAGATATAAAAAATATTCTAGCACAATGCTAAAAGAGTCAGTTTTAAACCGGGCTCGGTGGCTCAGCCTGTAATCCCGCCTTTGGGAGGCTGAGGTGAGTGAATTGCCCGAGCCCGTGGGTTCGAGACCCGCCTGGGCAGCGAGACCTCATCTCTACAAAAAATCAGCCAGGCGTGGTAGCGCGCCTGTAATTCCGGCTACTCGGAAGGCTGAGGCGGAAGGATCGCCGGAGCCCAGCAGGTCGAGGCTGCGGTGGCCGGGAGCGGCCACTGCACTCCAGTCTGGGCGACAGAGTGAGACTCCACTCAAAAAAAAAAAAAAAAAAAAAAAAAAAAGAGTCAGTTTTGTATAAGAGATTACAAGAATAAGTTCAGAAAAATCGGCACATTTGCAGGTGAAATTTAGGTTGATTGTATTCAGAGCAGAAACTGTTGGAATGGAAATTAAAATTAATTTTTATCCCCTGTCAAGCTCTTAAAACACACAAAAAAGGACACTACCAGAAAAGCTCACACTCAGAATAGAAGTCAAACTAAGTATACAGCAACAATTCCTTATTAAGAACTCTGAATGTGTTTGATGGTATCTAGTCAACTCTCTTTTAGATCAAAAAAATACAAATAACAATCAAAAACAAATCCCCTAAAAAATCCCTCCCAATTAAAAAAAAATTACAAAATAAACTCATGAGCATTTTCCCATAGAAGCTAGACAGTCCCAAAATAGAAGTGAATAGGTCTGGGTGTCATAAGGCTGGAATAAAACTTGCTGGATCTGGTTAATTAAAAAAAAAAAAAAATCTTAAACTCTAACTTTCTACAAGGAGGAAATCGGTAGGAAAATTTTCTCAATAACGTATTTTCCAATGTTCCTTTCAGAATTAAATATGGAAGACAATGGAAAAGGAATCTTTTGGCTAAATACCTATAAGTGAGATTGCTGGATTATATGATAATTCTATTTTGACTTTTGAGGGGAACTTCCAACAGTATAATTTATATTACCACCAACGGTATAAATACATTCTCTTTTCTCCATAACTTGGTCAAAACTTATGTTTTGTATTATTAACCAAAGCCATTTTGACAAGTATGAGATGATATCTCATTATGGTTTTAATGTTAATTTCTCTAATGCTTAGAAATCTTGATCTTTTTAATATATATATATATGTTGACCATGTATATGTCTTCTTTTAAGATGTGTCTATCCAGGCCCTTCACCATTTTTAAATTGGGTTTTTGTTTTCTTGCTACTGAATTTTTTGAGCTTGTATATATTTTGTAGATTAACCTTTTATCAGATGTATGACTTACAAATATTTCCCCCCAATTATTGATTACAAATAAGTAATAAAAATGCTTAACCATAAATTTAACCTATACACTGCACACTATAAAACACTAATGAAAAAACTGAAGACCCACATTAATGGAATGATATCTCATCTTTATAGATAGGAAGAATTAATATTATTTGAATGTTCTTATTACCGAAACAATCTATAAGTTCAATACAATCTCTATTAAAATTCTGATGTCATTTTTAATATGCATAGAAAAAACAATCATAAAATTCACATGGAACCACAAAAATGTTCTCTTGAACATTGTACATTGTTTTCTTTGCTGTGCAAAAACTTTTTAGTTTGATATAATCCCATTTGTCTATTTCAGCTTTTGTTGCCTGATCTTCTGGTGTCAAATCCAAAAAAGTATTGCCCAGACCAATGTTTTGTCATTATTTTCTCCTTGTTTACTTCTAGTCATTTTAGAGTTTCTAGTCTTACACTTAAGTCTTTAATCCATTTTGAGTTTATTTTGGTATATGGTATGAAATAGGGGTCCACATTTATTTTTCTGCATGTGGAAAACAGTTTTCACTCCATTTATTAAATAGACTCTCCTTTTCTTGTTGTATATTCTTGACATCTTTGTGGAAAATTACCTAATAATACATTTGTGGATTTATTTGGGGGCTCTTTATTCAGTTCTGTTGTTTGATGTTTTTACTTTTTTTGTCAATAGAATGCTATTATAATTACTATAGCTTCATCATATAATTTGCAACCAGGTAGTGTGATATTTCTACCCCTTGTTCTTCTTGCTTCTGATTTCCTTAATTATTTAGGCTTTATTTTTGTGGTTCCATGTGAATTTTATGATTGTTTTTTCTATTTATATTAAAAATGACATCAGAATTTTAATAGAGATTGTACTGAACTTGTAGATTGTTTCGGTAATAAGAACATTCAAATAATATTAATTCTTCCTATCTATAAAGATGAGATATCATTCCATTAATGTGGGTCTTCAATTTTTTTCATTAGTGTTTTATAGTGTGCAGTGCATAGGTCAAATTTATGGGTAAGCATTTTTACTACTTATTTGTAGTCAATATGAATGAGGCAATTCTCGATTTTTTTCTTTTGGATAGTTTGTTGTTAATGTATAGATATGCTACTAATTGTTGCATGATGGTTTTGTATGCTTCAATTTTACTGTATTCATATATGAGTTCTAACAGCTTTTTAGTAGAATCTGTAGGGTTTTCTATGCATTAAATTATAGCACCAGCAAGCAGTGTCAATTGTGCTTCTTTATTATTTGAGTGACTTTTGTTTATTCATCTTGCTTAATCACTCTGGCAAGGATATCAAATACCCCGTTAAATAGAAGTGATGAGTGGGCATCCTTGTTTGTTCCCTGTCTTAGAAGAAAGGCTTATAGAAAAGGCTTTCGAGTTTTTACCACTATGTATAATGATAGCCATGGGCATATCATACATGTCTTTATTGTATTGAAGTACATTCCTACTATGTCTAATTTGATGAGAGTTATTATGCAAAGAGGATGTGGAATTGTATCAAATGTTTTTCTATATATAGAGAGATGATCATATCACTTAAATCTTCACTCTGTTAATGTGAGGCACCACATTTATTGATTTGTGTATGTTAAGATATTCTTTTATTCTAGGGTTAAGTCATCCTACATGATTATCATAGATGATCCTTTTAATGTGTTTTTATTTATTTATTTATTTATTATAAAGATGTGGGGTACAATTCAGGGTTAGGTATACAGACATTGATCATGCAGGTACCCTTGCTGATGAGGTATGCCCCCCTCCCCTAGCAGTTTCCCTCAACTGCCGGTCCCACCTCCCTCCCCTGACAGTTTTCCACCACTGCCAATCGCTTTCTTATAGCATTATAATTGTTCAAGTTCACCTTATGAGTGAGAACATATGGAACTCAGTTCTTTGTTTCTGTGGTAAATCACTGTGACCATCATTAATGTGTTTGTAAATTTAGTTTGTTAGCATTTTGTTGAGGATTCTTGCATCTATGTTCATTAAGGACATTGTTCTGTAATTTTTTTCCTTTTGTAATGTTTTTACTGGTTTGGGTATCAGGGTAGTGCTGGCCTTGGTATCTGGGTAGCACTGGCCTCTTATAAGAAGAGTTTAAAAGTATTCCACTTTCTTGATTTTTGAGAGTTTGAGAAGGCTTGATATTAGTTTTTATTTAAATATTTTGTATAACT
Source organism: Cephalopachus bancanus (assembly GCA_027257055.1). Classification (NCBI taxonomy): domain Eukaryota; kingdom Metazoa; phylum Chordata; class Mammalia; order Primates; family Tarsiidae; genus Cephalopachus; species Cephalopachus bancanus. Next base: position 611,430 of record JAPVLO010000072.1, read on the forward strand.
TAACCATAGAGTAATCAGGTCATGGAATTATCTTTTATGGAAGACTTTTTAATCGCTGATTCAATCTCTTTACTCACTATTGGTCTACCTGAATTTTCTGTTCTTCATAACTTAGTCTGGATAGTTTGTATTTATCTAAAAACTTATCCATTTCTTATGCATTGTCCAATTTTTGTGTATAATTGTTTATAGGAGTCTCATGATTATTTGCATTTCTGTGGTATCAATGATAATGTTTTCTCTTTCATTTTTAATTTTTTTGAGTTTACTCTTTTTTTAAAGTCTGTCTAGATAAAGTTTTGACAATTTTTAAAATCTGTTAAAAGAACAATTTTGCGTTAGATTGATTCTTTATATAGTTTTTCTAGTTTGGGTTCATTTATTTCAACTCTGATCTTTATTATTTTCTTCCTTTGGCTAACTTTGGACTTCTTTTTCTAGGTTCTTGAGGTGTAATGTTTCATGTACATTCAAATAATATATTCTATGCTTTTAGATAGAATACTCTGTTATATGTCTGTTAGGTCTATTTGGTCTAATCAACTGTTCAAGTTCAATTTTTTAAATTAATTTTCTGTCTTAGTGATCAGTTCATTGTTGAAATTGGGGTATTGAGGTCTTCTACTACTCATGTTTTTTGTATTGCACTCTAGCTCTGCCTTCAGATAATTTAATATTTGTTTAATGTATTTAGGAGCTCAGATGTTGCATGCATATATTTTTGCAGTGGAAATATCCTTTCTTGATTAATTGTTCCCTTTAATTTTTAATTTTTATTTTTTGGGTTGGATTCTCACTCTGTTGCCCAGACTGGAGTGCAGTGGCCGCTCTCGGCCACCGCAGCCTCAATCTGCTGGGCTCCAGTGATCCTTCCGCCTCAGCCTTCCAAGTAGCCGGAATTACAGGCATGCGCTACCACGCCCGGCTGATTTTTTGATTTATTATAGAGATGAGGTCTCGCTGCCCAGGCAGGTCTTGAACCCGCGGGCTCAGGCAATCCACTCACCTCAGCCTCCCAAAGGCGCGGGGTTACAGGCTGAGCCACCGAGCCCGGCGATCCCTTTATTATTATATAGTTTCCCTTTTTTGTCTCTTTTTACACTTTTTGACTTGAAGTCTATTTTATCTGATACTAATATCGTTACATTTGCTCTCTTTTGGTTTCCATTTGCATGAAGCATCTTTCCTCATTCCTTCATTTTCAGTCTATATGTGTCTTTAAAGGTGAAGTGAATATCTTGTAGGCAGACAATATTGAGCCCATATGTATATAGTCATTTTGGTCATTTTGTGTCTTTTTGTTGGAGAACTAATCCATTTTTATTCAAAAGTGATTACTGATATGTACTTACTACTGACATTTTGTTAGCTGTTTTCTGCTTGTTTTGTAGATACCTTTTTTCTTTTTCTTCTCATGTGCTCTCTTTCTTTATAGTTTGATGCCTTTCTGTAGTGGCATGATTTGAACTCTTTCTGTTTTTGTGTTGTGTTTTTATTATAGATTTTGGCTTTGTGTTTGCCATGAGGCTTAAATAAACTATTTTACACTTATAACTGCCTGTTTCAAGTTCATAACAATTTAAATGTAAATGTATACAACTCTGCACTTTTACTACTTTCCTGACATTTTATGCTTTTGATGTCAGAATTTATATCATTTTGTAATATAGTCTCCTTAACAATTTATTTTAGTTATAGTTATTAATATTTTTATCTTTTAATCCTCATAGTAGAGATAAAATTATTTATACATCATTGTTATAATCTTAGAATATTCTAAATATGTCTCTGTTTTATTTTTACCATTGAGTTTTGCATTTTTATATGTTTCTTGTTATTAACTAGTAGCTTTTTTCTTCTGTTTAAATAACTCCTTTTAGCAAGTCTTGTGGTGGTAAACTCTTGTCAGTTTTATTTATCTGGGAAAGTTTTTACTTATCTCTGATTTCTGAAAGACAGCTTTGCTTAATAAAGTAGTCTTGTTTAGCAGGTTTTTTTCCTTCAGTAATTTAAACTTAACATCCTACTTTTTTTCGGTACTTAAATATATCATCCTCTCTCTTGGCCTGTAGAATTTCTGCTGACAAATTTACTGATAGTAGTATTACCACACCTTGAAATATGATGTGTTTCTTATCTCTTGCTGTTCTCAACATATTTTATTTGTCTGATTTTTGATAGTTTGAGTGTCATTCATCTTGGTGTACTTCTCTTTGGATTGGAGATATCTATGCTTTCTGAACCTGGATGGTGGTGTGGTGCCTGTACCCAAATTAGGAAACTTTTCAGCCATAATTTCTTTCAATATACTTTTTGGTCCTTTTTTTTTTCTCCATCTATAGCTGTTATTGTGCGTTGTTTGATTTTTTTTTTAACGTGAGATATCAGGCTTTATTGAGAGGACAGAAAAGCTCCCAGAGTGGGAGGGAACCAAGGGAATTGCCCTATTTGATCTCTTGATGATGTTCCATAATTCTGGTAAGTTTCCTTCATTCTCCTTTACTATTTTGTCTTTTATACTCCTCTGATAGGAGACTTTTATATAATTGTTCTTCTAACTCACTGATTCTTTCATCTGCTTGATCAAGTCTGTTGCTGAAGTTTTCTACTTACTTTTTCATTTCATTTATTTTATTCTTCAACTCTAGGCTTTCTTTTTTTAATTGTTTCTATTTCTTTGTCAAATTTTTGCCTTTGTGTGTATTTTTTCCAAATTTTTATTACATTTTATCTATAAATTTGGCATTTCACTGAGCTTCTCTATTATTCTTAATTATTTTTCAGTTGTTGTATAGATCTCCTTTTCTTTGAGGCCCCTTATTGAATCTTTATTATTTACTTTTAGGAGTATCATGATTACCTGATTATTTGTAGCTGTTAGAAAGCATGATTGAGTATTGAAATCCACAAAGGTGGGATTCTCCCTGCCTTGGCAAGGTTGTTGGGTGGGCATTTTGGTTGAGTGGAACTGCTACTTGATTTCCCAAGGCAATCTGTTTATACACTTTCCTTCTCTAAATAGAGCTTCAAGAAGACTTGACAAGAGCGCCTGTGCTGTGTGAGCAAATTGGCTAAGAATTTGAGCCCTAAAGACCCATAAGTGATCTTTCCTGTAGCATGGCTAGTTTCTTTGGTGTGGTGCCTCCTTTGGCTGGAATGCAGAAGACACACCAACATCTGTATTCTGGTTGCTATGAACCCTATACTCATTCTTTGTTTCTATCTGATCCTAGGTGGTCTAGCTCTGCTTGTGCTCCCCTGTTTCTGATGGAATGAGACAGAATTGAGCCTTCTTCAAAGGGTCCCAGAATGTTGTAGAAGATGAGTGAATGTCTCTAACTCACTTTTCTCTGTAGAAACTGTGGGTCTAAGGGATTCTTTGTGTGTGGCACTGTTCAGTTTGGGAAAGTGGCTGCATATTTAGAGAGAACAGTGCTTACTCTTTGGTCATGAATAAACCTTCCTCTTGAGTTCTGGTGTAGTCAATATTAATATAGAAATTTGAAAGTTATAGCTATTTAGGTGTTATTGAAGTGATGTGTTTAAATGAACCCCTAAGGATTTTGTGAGTCAGCAGAAAGTCATATGCAGAGACCTGAAAATCAGCAGCATTTAAGTTATGCAGCAAGAAGAATACACAGAAAAGGAAACTGATAAAATGACTAGAGAGGGAAGAGAAGACAATTGTATAACAGAGTAACACAGTAGTCAGTGAGTAAAAGAATGAATTTTAAAAATAAGTTGGTTGAACATAATATTACATTTCTCAGAGGGACAGATAAGACAAAATTTCTCAAAGAATGCAATGGAATTGATTAGCAGAAAGGTGAAAGTGTTAGCTTGTTTCTTACTCTTGTTGAAAATTCTTTCATTAAATGGTGTCATGGAAGCCAGAATGCAAGTGACTAAGGAGAGAAAAGAAAGTAAAATATTGGAAATGGTTTATGAAACATTGTTTTATGAGGTTTTTCTTCAGGTTAGAAATGAATGAAGATAGGAAACAAAACATAAGAAAAAATTAGAGTGACCTTATTTGCTTTCTGTTATTGTTGGTTTCCCTGAGAAATAACATTTAAGAGTGAAAAATTAAAATTGCAAAACGTGCTGTTGGTGTTGTTGGATGGAATAGTTAGTATTAGGAAGAAGGAAATCCCTCATCTTATGACCTTACATAAAAGAGATAAGAATGGATAAAATGGGAAAGTAGCAACAACAACAACAAAAAAAGTGAACCCATCTCTTGTATCAATATTTTTCTCTGAAGGTGAGATGATATTCTCATCCAAGCAGTATGGAAGTGGCAATTGGCAAACTGACAATAGAAAAATGAAAAAAGGTTCACAAAGAATGACAAACATGCCAAGTGTTTAGCATGAGGGCCTATCTTAAGATAAAATTTAGATATTATCATAGGAGACACCAAATCCATTTAGATTAATTTCTTCTGCAGGAGTGTGGACATAGGAGAAAAAGAAATAAAAAAGGAGAGCAGCTGACAGAAAACTTTTTTTTACATGTGCAAAATTTAACTATCTTTTTGCTTAATTTTATGCAAAAATAACCTTTTTGTTAAAAGAAAGGCTTTATTAAATATAATTTTTAAAATAGAAGAGACAAAAAACTTCCTGGCAGTTAATTTCAGAATTAAATTAGATAGTGCATAAGAAATCCCCTATGGCAGTCCTTGGCATATAGTAAATACACAGTGAACACTAAGAAGTTAATTTCTTTCCTTTATCTTTTCACTTTGTCTCTGTTCCCTCTAATCCTCCTTGTCTCCTCATCTGTTTCCCCATCCTGACTCTTCTTTTTTCTCCCTCCCTCTCTCCCTTTTTCTCTCCTTCCTTCCTTCCTTCTCTCTTTTTCTTTCTTCTAAACTCATTGTTTCTGTGTTAAATTTACTTTCCATCTTCTCCTCCCACATTTATACTAAAGAATACTTGTATTCTTTAGTTTTAAAAATTTAATGGCCTGTATAATAATTATATTTTTAAACTTGATTATGTTATCAGTGGGACTGTGCAATCTTCTCTACTGTTCCCTCTATAAAATTTGACATTTTTTTCAACTGACATTAAGTGATCATATCAATATGATTACTGTGCATGTAGAAGTGGTTTCTGAGGAAGTGATGCTTCACTTGAATGGTCAGAAATGAAAGCTAAATTATACTGGACTTAAATTTTTCATGTACTTCCATGCTTATTATAATACATGTTTTAAGCACCAACCTCGTTTTTCTGTGACATTTTTTGAATCTTTCATTTCATTCAAATCTAGTCATTTTCTAGGTTTTAGCACCACAAATTGAGTTGAAAATTTCAGTGACTAATCAGGAAAGTCAGAACATTGTTGTATACTAGAGAGGAAAGATGATTTTAATCAAACTGCTAAGAGAAGTCATTAGGAGATAGAATCTTTTTAGTATAAGATTTATGTTATCTAACATAGTGCAGTCTGAGTTCTTTCAATGAAGATAAATGAATAACTCCATCATCTCAATGTGTAGTCTCTTTAACCAACATGCTGTCTGCACTATGATTTGTGATGGTTTTTACACAGGAAAAACTAACTGAGATATATCATGGCTGTCAGATCCTGGTATTCCTGTGGGCTTTCTGAACAGACAATTGTACCACTTTCATTATCTTTGTGTTACAGATAATGGATAATAAACCAGCTTATGATGCCCAAAGGAGAGCTTCTTGGACCCTAGAAAAGTCTTCAAATGCACCATATACACATTAAACTTTTCTTGCCCTCTGAAGATGCCTTTGAATCAAATAAAAATTGCTTTACTTTCAAAATCAAGAATCAATTTTCCAGAGCTCCGTGGTCTCATCTGATTCTTGAGGAATTTAATTCTCCATTTTTCAAAGTTTGGTTGCGAGTACTGTAGAATTCACTTGGGGCTCATTTTCTAACCCGAATTGCTTCCCAAAGCCTTTCTGTCTTCCTCATCTCAGACTCTATGGATTTAGGCTTCTATTCTCTTTTTCTCTGAGTCAACATGCGCTAATCTGCCCTTTAGAATTTCTTTAGTCCCACATCTGCCTTCAAAGTAGGATGAGATATCCTCAGCTCTCCTTTACCTGCCATCCACCAGCAAGTATATATTTATTTGATCATTCACTCATTTTGATTTGCACAGTTAATTCATGAATGTACTAATAAGTGAAATAAATGAACTCCTTTTAAATGCCTACTTAAGTCAAAGCAATTTTCATGGTCCCTGTTGTTGCCATATAATTAAAATTGAATAGACTTGTGATTAGAATTACTCACAAGATTTTTTAGTCTTGGTCTTTAACTTTTTGTGTTATACTTTTATTAGCATTAAACTAGAAAGGAAAAATAAAATACATATAAAATATGCCAAATAAGAGGAAGCTACACAAGTTTAAAAAATTATATGAGAATCTCGTAGGGGTTTTGTGTTATAGTTTCTGCTTCTTTTCTTGAAAAATTCCTGAAATCTTTATTTTCTTTCTGTATTCTAGTTTATGTTAAACGTCAGTGTTGGTTGAGTCCAGAAGGTATCTCTTGGCCTCAGCTTCCAGTCCCTCTTAAGTTTATAGTGACTATGTTTAGAAACATCTTGCTAATAGTAGAGACAGAAAGAGAGAGAGGGAATTATCTTGCAAATATTCTGGGTATTAGAACAGAGTTCTACAAGGAAATAGGGTATTTATCTGAAAATTATTTGCTAATAATCAGCCTACCTAATAAACATATCACCAATGACCAATTAACAGGTGACTAACTTGTTGCAAATACAAAATTTACAAATATATCATTAAAATTAATTATAAATTTTTAGCAATTGAATGGGGCAAATTTAGCTATCTCTGAAGATCTCTGCAAATATTTAGATGAGTAGATTATTTTGTTGTCCTTGAAGAATGCTTCAAATATTTAATTGGAATAAGCTAAGGGGGTCATGGATTGATTACCTTTTTAAGAATGTAGCAATATTTAAAAATAGTATTTCATTATCAGCACTCAAAACTCAGCATTTAAAATACAGTTTTTCAGTTTATAATCATTCCTTTTGTAACCTTTTAAAAAATTATTTCACTTTTCATTAACATTATTAAAGAGTTCTTTCAGTATTATTGAGGCTAATTTACTAGGCTTAGATTTGAAAAACTACTGCTACTTTTATTTTTTTTGCTTGATGTCTACAATTTTAAAAGTAATTCTAATCATTTCATTAATATTTTATATTTATAATAAATTTCTATCTCCATACGTGACATCCATTATAGCAATTTATCCTGGGTATCCTTCTTTTCTGCTGTTCTCCATGGTTTGATTTTAGTATATTGAGTTTTTTGTAAACTGACACCCACTTTCTATATTCCAATTATTTCTTCCTGATATACAAATTTAACAATTTTATTACTGCTTGGATTATTAGATCACTTTCAATTTTTGTGCTTTTTACTTTTCTTTAAAACTCAACTATTTTAATAAATTTCCACCAATGTTATAAAAGTCATATTGACCTCAATTTCTCAGTTTATCTTAGATGTTTTTGTATTTCAGAATTTCTTTGGTGACAAAATTGCTTCATCATCTACGAATACTCTCAAATTACTTGAAAATCTATTTTTTTCCTTTTCCTTTTTTTTTTTTTTTTTTGAGTTAGAGTCTCACCGGTGATCCTTCCGCCTCAGCTTTCCAAGTAGCTGGAACTACAGGCACGTGTTAACACATCCGGCTAATTTTTGATTTATTGTAGAGGTGAGGTCTCGCCAAGTTGCCCAGGCAGGTCTCGAACCCGTGGGCTCAGGCAATCCACTCACCTCAGCCTCCCAAAGCACAGGATTACAGGCTGAGCCACCGAGTCTGGCTTAATTTTTGACAAAAGTTGTCACTCTGTTCCCCAGGCTGGAGTGTGGTTGTGAGACCATCACTCACTAAAACCTTGAACTCCTGGCCCCAACTGATTTTCCCACCTCAGCTTCTCAAAGCACTAAGATGACAGTAGTGAGCCACTGCACCTGGCCATCAAATGCAATTCCTAAATACAGCTAATCTTTAGTTGACTTTTACTTTTGATCCAGCAGTGACTCAATTCCATATTAATAATTAATATTGAATTCTTAGAGGTTAATAACTAAAATATTAAATTCTATATTTTTTCCAGAATCCTTTTCAAACATATTTATTTTAAAAGTGTTTCAGATATAGGATCCTATTCACAGATTATTTCAGTAACTGATTAAACATACTTTTCTAAATAGTAAGCATTGTATAAAAATAATAAGATGCAAATTTATGTATAACTTTTGGCTTTTAAGAGATCATCGATTTCTTAAATATCTGCTATGAAGAAAAATAAAAACAAACTTTACTACAAACAAAACTAATCAAAAGATGCTAGAATCATCCCATTAGATAAAAATTTTTATAAATGTTATAAATATCTAATATCAATAAGTGTTTAACAAATCAATGAAGGGGTTGGTAGTTTAGCAAATTCGCAATTCAGATCATTTTTCTGTGGTAAATTGAATCATAACCTATGCAAAATGGTGGTACTGCTGTCCCATGAACTTGTGGCCTCAAGTCATTTTTTCTACTTCCTTTCTTTCCTCATCCTTTTCACATCATTCCTCTTTCTGACATTTTCATCCACTAATAATCAAAATTAAGATAAATTTCTCTCTTTAATATTCTCACATATATAGAGCTTACTTAATATGCAGTTGCTATATACTCCATAATAAAAGTAAAAAGCTAGATCATCAATCATAAATTATCACAAAACAGAAGTGAAAAGAATTCCAATAAGTCAGGCATCCAGCTTTCCACCCACAAACAGGGAACACGTGCACGTGTGTGCACACATGCACACACAGATATACACAGATATCAATACCATAGTTGATTCACTGAGGCATAAGGAACTTATATAACCTTTACAAATACAAAAAACTACAAAGCAACGCCTCCATTTGTTTAAATATTCTCACAAGATAGTGGAAGGGGAGATCAGATTGTCTACAATAACTAATACCATGTAACAGACAAACAAGATTAATGGAAAAATGAAAGCTAAAGAAAATATTAGCGTAGCAAAAATTTTAAGAATCTTTTTGATTTATTTTTTGCTGTGGCTTTTAACTGTTCTATGATTTTATTACAGCAGATTTATAAAAAATAAAATGTATCCAATTCACTAGATGAAAAAACAAACAAACGAACAACAACAACAGCAACAACAACAAAAACTCTGCTAGTTCTTTAAGGCACTCTTTCAAATTTAACTTCTGGGCAAGTTAACAAATTAAATTTGAGGAGACATCACAAGGTCAGGCGAATGGAGAAGGCAGATCTCCTACCTTCCAATTGTTCCAAAAATTGGTGTGCTTGGACTAGGTTGCTCTGCTACACAGGCAGATGATCCTAACTCCCCCAAATACATCCACACTCCCTTCTTTCATGCAAATGTGAAAGCAGCCTTAGCAGTGAATGCATACTCAAAATAATGGGATGCTAGGTAGTCTGACAACAAGAGTTGCTTGTGAACGTTTGATCCTAGCTCCTGGAGGTCTTATAACCAATGAGATCTCCCACAGTGAGGAGGACACAAAGGGATAATGATCCTGAACACAGTACCACTGGCTGAGTGAGTATATGTGTGTGGGATGATTCAAGCTGTCCAGAGTGAGTGCCAGGATCATTGCTATACAATCCTACTCCTTATCCCACAGGACATTTGAACTGTGAAAAGAGCAACAACAACAACACCAACAAAAATAGAGAAAATAACTGGAGTTTATTCATTCAGCAATATCTTAGTGAGAATTTTGAGAAGTTGTAGTTCCTGCAAGAAGTCAGCAAGTCTGTTCCTTGTTTGCCACCAAATAATCCCGATTTCTAGAATATGATGTTATCATTGGAAATCTTCAAGACTAGGTTATAAATTGAAAATAAGGACAGAGTTTGTGTCTTATTGTCAATAGCTAGCCTAGCATCTGGAACATAGTAAGTGAGCACTCATTACTCATTGAATAACTTCGCATTAGATTCTCTACTAATTTGGACTGACTGTTAGTATCCCCTCAAAATTTATATGGTAAAAGTATTTGGAGATGGGGCTTCTAAAGGAAGTAATTAAGGTCAAATAAGGTCATAACAAGGGGATCCTGGTCTTAAAGTAATAGTGTCCCCACGAGAAAAGACACCAGAGAGCATTCAGAGGTTCCCTGTCTCTCTTTCATTATATATACCGATTGAGAAAAGGATGTAGAGAATAGGTCGCCATTTACAAGCCAGAGCAAGAGCTTTTACCAGAAAGCAGCCCTGTCTGGGCTTACTCTTGGTAGTTTTCTCATTAGACCTCTCAACCTCCAGAATTGTGAGAAAATAAATTTCTAGTGTTTAAGTCATTCAGTCTGTGATATTTTATCGTGGCAGTCTGAGCACAGTAAGTCATCTACTCTTTTGCCCTTTCTTAACTTCCACAGTTTAATATAAATGCCCATCTAATTCTATCAACCAAAAATTTCCATGGCTATTTTTTTTTTATCAGACATATGTTTTCCAGTCTTACTACATTAATGCAATTCAGATTCTATTATATGACTAATTAAATTTAGATGATTAATGTGACGGTACTTCTCAAATAAAAACAGTACATTCTCTTTATGGAGGAGTTCTGCATCAATGATACATTTTTAATGCAAGATAAAAAATATATTTATGCAATTACTGCTGTAGAAAAATTGTGATGCTTTTTTCTATTAATATAAAATTAGATACTAAAATCCCCTTATGTAAGACCCGAGTTACAAATAACCTAACCAGTGATAGAGGCCCATTGCTTTCAGAAATTTAATTAAAAACAAGTGGACATCATGAGTTCCAACTCCTATCTTGAAATTTTTATTTTAATAAGAGACAATTAAATCACTAGGTCATCTTGGGAATTATATCATTTTGAAAGCAACATTAACTTGTCATATACAAGCTTCTGAGCTAACTCCTTCAAAAGTCCAAAGCTTTGCTTGAATTACTAGTAAATTAGCCTAAAACAATCCGAGGAGATATGAAGAGTATATCAAAATTCTTTTTGTCATATTTGTTTCGCAGTTACATTTGCAAGAGAATGTAGACGATAAGGAAGTAATACTGTATTTCAAAAGCATAATGCAAATTTGTGCATGGATTACTTTAAAGAACAATGGTCTTCTGATTAAGGAATACATTAATTTTACTGATTTTGCTACTAAGTACAAAAGTATTTTCCCTTTCAGGTCCTCATTATTTCTTCCACAGGGATAGCTGTGGATTAAGCTAGATGTTCCTGGTAGTTTTCTCATTAAAAATTATATAAAAATTTATTTATCTCTATGTGTTCAAAATCAATGTCCAAAGCTATTATACACCAACAAACTACATTACTAATAACTTCTGTGCCCTCATATTGGACATTAGCATATTTTCCTTTATATATCCTATATATGTGCATATATACACACAAAAAAAATACATATATAAAATAGCTCATAATTAATTTTGACCACCACAGGTAGAGAACCAATTAGCTAGATGGTCTGCATATGTGACTTGGTTACCATAGTTGTAAGACAGGGTAATGTATATATTACTAGCTTTTTAAATAAAGTTTGCAAAAAATAAATGTGAAATAAAATAATATATGCAATTATATAATTATGATTATACTAAAATCTCAAATAAATTTCTCTGAATAATTTTTAGAGAAATTATTACTCAGATGCTTACATATTTGTGACATCCATTTCACTTGATTCATTCATTTATTCATCTATTTGTTATCTCATTCATTCATGTATCAAAATTCACCCACGCTTCAAGTAATGTCTTTGTAGAGGACCTGGTACTATTATTACAGACATAGTGTAGTAATAAAGAAGACACAAGATAACCATAATTAGACTAATGGAGGAAATATGGGGGGAAAAACAGTGTGAAGAACAGTATTACACAGTTACAAAAAGTTCTACAAAATGGTCAAAGAAACAGCTCACAGTGCCTGGCAAGGCACAGGAAGGTTTCTGATAAGTTACAGTTAAGCAAATTTGAGGAATTAGTAGACTTCAGCTTGGTAGAGAAGGGCTGATTAGCCATTTCCTCAGTTCACTCTGACAATGCTCATTTGTGATTTTTACAGTTTTGACAATTCTAAAAAAGAAGTCTAATGGATTTTCTAATAAACCAACTCATTGATTGACTGAAATATCTTTTTTGGTTTTTTGGTTTTTTTTTTTTTTTTGAGTTGGAGTCTCACTCTGTTGCCCAGACTGGAGTGCAGTGGCCGCTCCCAGCCACCGCAGCCTCAACCTGCGGGGCTCCGGCGATCCTTCCTGAAATATCTTAATTGAGTCCTTACTTATGGGGAAGTTACAGCTTTATTGAAGGAAGCTACAATTTAATTTGGTTTAAATGGGAAATATATATATACACACACACACACACACACACAAATATACATATTCCTCCAGATTTACCCTTTTTTCCACATCATTCCATTGTATTAATGCATATACAATGACTCCCTACTCCAGTATTCCCTATTCTATATTACTAACTTATACATTCAGCAAGTATTTACTATGCCAACTGAAATTATTCCATATTTCTGTGTTATTTATATATTTAGTTTGTCTGCATTATCTTATTTGGTTTTCAACAGGAATATTTAAGTAATATTATTTTACCTGTGAGAAGTAAAGTCCAATGCCTATCAACTTAGGCATTGAAAAATGAACTCAGGAACTTTGTCTTTACATAATTCTTGATAGTTGAAATAACTGTCAACTATGTTGCTGGGGAAGACTTCCTAGATGAAATAAAAGTTCAAAGATTTAGGAACAGTTGTCTGTTTTTTTGATAGATGAATTTGAGAAGAACTTTCACAAAGAGAAACAATCAATGCAATGTGAACAAATGCTGAAATGCATGTGCGATATCCAGGGAAGAATGAGTTACACTATTTTGACTTGAGCAGCTATATCAAGACAAGTGACAATCCAAAAATTGTAGACTGAAAAACCCTCAAATATCAGATTAAGGACAATACTCCTTTTTCCTGCAGGCAAAGGAAAACCACAGAAAATATTTCCCTACATAATTCTGCCTTGAGGAAGCCCTGGGGCATGGACAGAGAAGTGAAACTTCTGACAAGAATTCAGATTTTTTTTTTTTCAACTTTGAGCCCATTTTTGCCCCCTGAACTGAAGTTATTTTGGCTCTTTTTTCTGTATTTCTGTGAGCTGAATACTCTGAATGTCTAAGTGGTTGCTGATGAGGGGTGGGTGTTTAGAGGACTTTCCATGATCATGGTTACCATGGCAACTGTCTCCCCGATATTCACTTGTTCCTCACATCTGTTTGGTGTTTTGTTTATGGCCATTGGAGAGAAGCATCTCTGCAGGAGACTAGCAGGAAAAGAGGGGCTCCTCATTTCACTCAGAGAAAGTAATATTTAAACAACCTAGAGGAAAGCATTTTGTGATATCTTTTTTCCCCTCTTTTTGTATGAACTGGGATCTCTTGGACAGGATAGAGGATGTCAATAATTGGGGAAAAAATTTGGAACTTTAAAGAAAATTGAAAAAAATGAAAGGGGTTAGAAATATTATGTGAGAAATTCCTAATATGAGTTTTTGTGACTATCTCAGTGGGAAATATGAAGTGAAATCTCTTTTATTCTTCACAACTCTTCAAAAGCCAAGGCTTCTTAATAGACAGTTTCTGATATGCAGTACATTCAGAACTGGGTTAAGGCATGTGCAGGGGATTTGTGTCTTGATAGTCGTAGAATTTGTAAGACATTAACCACTTCTATTGATCAACCCTCATAGCATAGCACAAAGACCTATAATAAAACTATTTAGTTCAGAAAAATAGATTAATTATATCCCACTCAAGTCAAAGGCACCAGTTTTGGGGTAACAGGATAACGACAGTTAATTTTCAGACATAGACTTACAGGCACTCGTGTTTTTCCATGGAAGAATAGATCCAGTGTAGAAAATGATCCACCTGTGAAAAAGTATATTATTAGTAGTCTTGAATAATATGAAAAGTTTATGGAACCTAAAACTGGAGATTCATTTTCTAAACAATTAATTTGTGTCATAGTACCAACTTTCCATTCCACTGAAAAAATTAAGTAGAAACTAGATCAAGAAAGATAGACAGTCATGTGGACTGAATACAAGTTTTGGGACTGAAAAAGGAGGTAGATACCTGATGCTGAGACTGCAAAGATGATTTCTTTTGTTTCTCAGACACAATGTAATAAAACCCCTATAATTTTAGTAACCCCAAGTTCCTAGTGGAGATGAGTGTCCAATGTAGTACAGAAGTTAGGGATGGTGGTTGGGTAAGCAAAAGCTAGAAAAGTTCCAGGTTTGCAACTGGGTCAGGCTAGTTATTGTCACCTCCAGGAAAAAAAAATTATATTTCTAAAATACAAATCCAAAGGATACTGGAAAAGAAGTTGGCTGCCTTGTAACTGCTATTCCTTCTACTGGAAAAGAAAGTGCCTGTTAGAAATCATATTCAAGGTGTAGATTTTATTTTGTATTCAAGTATAGTGAGGCCAACAGATCAAGACAGTTGACATTGAAAGAAACTTTATTACTCACACTTCCCAGGCTGAAGGGCCACAGCCCCACACAGGAAAGTATTGGAGTTTTCTCAGGAAGAAACAGGTGAGACAGGTTTAGGATAATAATAATAATTACAGCAGGCTCCTGGGTGTAGCAACTGCTCCTAGTTGTGCCTGGCTTGGGGTGATTAGGGCAAGAGGATTATGTCCCAAACTGTAAGAGCCAGATTTAAAGCAGGCAAATAAACCCGGCTCGGTGGCTCAGCCTGTAATCCCGCGCCTTCCTAGACTGAAGTGAGTGGATTGACTGAGCCCGCGGGTTCGAGACCTGCCTGGGCAACTTGGCGAGACCTCATTTCTACAATTAATCAAAAAATCAGCCAGGCATGGTAGCGCACGCCTGTAGTTCCAGCTACTCGGAAGGCTGAGGTGGAAGGATCACCGGAGCCCAACAGGTCGAGGCTGCAGTGGTCAGGAGCGGCCACTGCACTCCAGTCTGGGCGACAGAGTGAGACGCCAACTCAAAAAAAAAGCAGGTAAATAGAA
Organism: Cephalopachus bancanus; assembly: GCA_027257055.1. Classification (NCBI taxonomy): domain Eukaryota; kingdom Metazoa; phylum Chordata; class Mammalia; order Primates; family Tarsiidae; genus Cephalopachus; species Cephalopachus bancanus. The sequence continues at coordinate 626,587 of JAPVLO010000072.1, forward strand.
AAATGGGCTTTGTTTGGGGTCATTCGCATATGAAAGACATCCCAGTGGAAAGTCTTTTTTTATTTAATTCAGTTTAATTTTAAAGATGTGGGGTACAATTCAGGATTAGGTATACAAATGGTCATTGTACAGGCAACGTTTAGGCCTCACTTTGGTCCACCCTTCTCCTGGTTTGAGATCAAGTACCTCTACTGATGAAGTGTACCCCTCACCTTCCCCTGGCAGATTCCTACTACTGCCAATCCGTTTCTTATAGTATTATGATAATTGTTCAGGGTTCGCTTGTGAGTGAGAACATGTGATACTCAGTTCTTTGTTTCTATGATAGGTCACTGAGTATTATAGACTCTAAATCCATTCAAGTTTTTGCAAAGTTCATATCTTTGTCCCTATATATGACTGTGTAATATTCCAATGTGTATATGTACCTCATTTCTTTTTTTATCCGGTCTACTTTTGATGGGCAGCATGGATGGTTCCGTGTTTTTGCTATTGTAAATAGTACTGCAGTAAACATGCATGTACAGATATCTTTTTCATAGAGTGATTTGAGTTCCTCCTGGTACATTCTCAGAAAGGAGATTGCTGGAATGTATGGAAGATTGATTTTTAGATCTTTTAGGACTCACCACATTTTTTCCATAGAGGTTGTACTAGTTTACACTCCCACCAACAGTGTAGAAATGTTTGCTTTTCCCCTGCATCCTGTCCAGCATCTGTTCTTTTTTGTGTTATCGATAATGACCATCCTGACTAAAGTTATATCTGAATACAAAATTAAATCTACACTTTAAAACAATTTGCTCTTTGGGAAATTACAGATCAGACCGTTGGGAAATACTAAGATTATTTAGTAAGCATAATGAATTAATCTTGTTTTATTTTTCTTTTTTAAAGGAGGAAAAGTAATTTTGTTATTCCTTGAAAAAAATAACAATTATGGGCTTATTTTCAGCTAAAATGTGTTGCAGTCAGATGGAGCCTTGGCTTTTTCGTGCTGCAATAGGAATAATTAAGAAGAACATAGAATATGATCCAGTAATTTTCTTTTAGGAATAGACCCAAAGGAATGAAAAGTCGGGACTCAAACAGGCATGATTTGAATCTGCACACCAACATTATTCACAATAGCTAAAAGGTGGAAACACCCTGGATGCCCACCAACAAATGAATGGATTAACACCCAGTGGAATAGCATTCAATCTTTAAAAGAGAATGACCTTCTGGCCGTGCTACAGCTTACATGTACCTTGCAAATGTGATGCTAAGTGATTAAGGCATACATGAAAGGACCAATGTTGCAAGATTCCATTTCTACAGACAAGGATTGGAGGGAGGGGATAAGCTTTATGTTTATGTTTAATGCATACAGAGTCTAAGATGAAGAAAAAGTTCTGGAAATGGACAGTGGTGAATCATTGTATTAAATCATTGTATAGCGGTGATGGTTGTACAATATTATGAGTATACATGTAATGTCACTGAATTGTGTGCTTTAAAATGGCTAAGATGGTAAATTTTGATATGTATATTTTATCACAATAAAAATTATAATAAGAAACTTTTTAAAAATGAAAATAAAAAAAGAAAGCATGCTCAATTGACAGTTGTCAATAAAATAAACTTTTCTTCCGAAGTAGGTATTAAAATATTGTATAGATCAATTGACTGGGTAAAATACAAGGTCACATTACATGGGACAATGATGTTAATGAGAAATTTTCAGTTATTTTGAAAAGAACATTCTCAAAGTACCTCACTGTACCACCAATTATCAAAACTTTGGGCTAAGGTGAATTTGATAATATTTTTAAGTCATTTATTCATGAATTATCAAATGCATTTAGCACAGACTTGATCTCAAGATTGAACAAATTATTTTAAACAAATACTTTTTTGTTGTTTTTTTTTTGAATCGGAGTCTCACTCTGTCACCCAGACTGGAGTGCAGTGGCCGGCCACCGCAACCTCGACCTGCTGGGGTCCGGCTATCCTTCCGCCTCAGCTTTCCAAGCAGCCGAAACTACAGGCGTGTGCTACCATGTTCGGCTAATTTTTTTGCTTTATTGTGGAGATCAGCTCTCGCCAAGTTATCCAGGCAGGTCTCGAACCCGCGGGCTCAGGCAATTCACTCACCTCAGCCTCCCAAGGCGCGGGATTACAGGCTGAGCCACCGAGCCTGGCTAAACAAATACTTAAAATATATTTTTCTCTCACTGGAAGTCATACTGTACCATAACAGGCAAGGTCATTATTTTGGAAGGTAATTCTCAAAACGGAGAAACATAGCTAATGTGGTAGCTCCAGTATGTTTAAATTCATGAACTATAGGTTATCACTTCCATTAGTAGTAGTGAAGCTCAAGGAAGTCCTTTTCTATTTATTCACTTAATCTTTTCTCATTGCAATATTGTTTTCCAACCTTATTTACATTTTGAAGAACTGAAAATTCTTGCTAAAATGATTAAATATGAAAAAATCAAGCTTTTAATGTTAAAAGTCACAATTCACACCCAAGATACAATTGTAAATGATTGTGCGTGAAATAGCATAACAATCACATTTATAAAGTAGAAGCTATAAGATATACAAGGAGACACAAATATTTTTATTTCAAAATAAAGTATATAAAAATGTAAACAGCCAAATTTAAAAGGTGGAATTTGTGAATAAAACTGAACTTTAAACTCTGATAATAGAGAATATAATTATTTTCAATGTTCAAAAAATAGGAATAATAATTGATCATGTATTAGGTCACAATGAAAGCAACAGTATGCTTTTAAAATAAAAAATTAAATTTTAATATTGAAATATTAAAATAAAATTCTAAGCAAATTTTAAAAACCTTCTATAAGTATGATTTGATTGAAAAAATATGTACTTTTTAAAAACACTGATGACATTCAGAATCTATAAAATACTGAAAAAACAGTAACCATGGAAAATTCATAGTGTTAGACAGACATTTCTAACAATAAAAATGAAAAGCTAAATCTTAATGGGTTAAATAACCAAGACAGAAATCTAGAAAATAAACACCAACAGAAAACAACCATTAAAAAAATACAAACTCAAAAACAGAATTCAATGAAGACAAAAATAGAAAATTTAATTTACCTATATCAAAATCTATGTCTTTAAAAATTAGTTTGCTAGGACTAACCAAGAGGTAGCTTAATAAAAAATAATGGGTAGGAGAGTAGAACGAAATATACAAAATAAGAAAGAACAAAAGAAGTATAACTACCGAATCAAGTTAATTAAAAAAGAGCAGATTTCCTTACAGAACTCACTGCAAATTAATTTGAAAATGTAGATGACAGGCATAGTTTCCAAGTAAAGTGCAGTTTACCAATATTGAATTAATTAGCTACATAAAATGTTTGAGACTACTACTACTATTTCTCTCTCTCTCTCTCTCTCTCTCTCTCTCTCTCTCTCACACACACACACCACCAAACACAGATTACTTCAAAGAAAAAATATCCACAAACTTTTAAAGAACAACTAACCTTAAGGTTGAATAAATTATTTCAGATCCGAACAAATGAAGAAACATTTAAAATTAATTTTTATAAATTATAAACAATGTCATTGGTATCTAAATCTGAAAGTGACTATAGAAAATAACATGAAAGAGTAATAATCAATTACTCATGACTATCCATTAAAAATGTTAAATAAAATATTAGAAAATGTATTCAACACCACTACAGAAATAATACATCAAGGCCAAATGGGATTTATTCCAGAAATGCAATGTTGGTTCAATATTAGAAAATCGATTAAAGTTAATCACAATTATTATTGTATTATAGGAAGAAAAAAATGATTATTTTTATAGATTTTAATAAAGTCTTGGACAAAATTCCTCACCCATTCTGAATTTTACAAATAAGAATAAATAAAAAAAGCATGGGTACTCTTTTAATATAATAATGCGTATTATAGAAATGAATATAGCTATGTATCTGCCTTCGTAAGTATGTATATCATACTTATATCTATATCTATACAGCTGACTTCTAAAGCCAGCATCTTGCACAAAAGGGAAACTCTAGATGCAGTTTTACTAATAGAAGGTACAATACAAGAATGCTCAATGTTTCCTCTAACATTAAACATCCTACAGGAAGAATTAAGTAATACAATGAAATACCGTAGCCCCACATTATCTGTGTTTTCACTTTTCACGGTTTCAGTTATCTATGGTAAAGAATGGTTTGAAAATATTAAACAGAAAATTTCAGAAATAAGCTATTCTTATGTTTTGTTTTGTTTTGTTTTGTTTCATTATGTGCAGTTCTGGGTAGTATGATGAAATTTCATGCCTTCATTTTCTGTCCTGGTTGGGATGTGAATCTTCCTTTGTCCAGTGTATTCACATCATATACACTACCTACCCAGTACCCTTCTCGGTTATTGACTCACTTTCACAGTATTGCAGTGCTTGTTCAAGTCATTCTTATTTTACTTAATATTAATCACCCCAAAGTCCTGATGCTGGTAACTTATATATGCTAAAGAGAAGCCATAGAGTGCTTCCTTTAGGTGAAAAGGTGAAAGTTTTTCATTTAATCATAAAAGAAAAAACATCTTATGCTGAAGTTGCTATGATTTATGGTAAGAAGAAATTTGGTATCCATGAAATTTTAAAGAAACAAAAAGAAATTCATGCAAGTTTTTTTTGTTGTTGTTGTATCTCAAAATGCAAAAGTGACAGACACAATGTGCGATAAGTGCTTCGTGAAATGGAAAAGGGATTAAGTTTGTGGGTGGAAAACATGAACAGTCACATGTTTGGACTCATGATAACTGGCTTCAGTACTAACTGTGGTTTCAGGCATCCACTGGAGGTCTTGGAATAAATCCCTCAGAGATAAGGGGATCTACTTTGAGACCAATCAAGGAGAGACTTGATAACTGGATTAGTAATTGTGTGTATAAGTATCTTTATTTGCAGATATGATGATAATACTACCTGGAACATCCTAAAGAGTTGCATTAGAAATCTATTGCTGCATAAAACATAACGCTGAAACATAGTATCTTAAAACAATGTTATCTCACAATGCCTGAGTTATGATTCCAGAAAGAGCTTAACTGGGTCCTCTGCCTCAGGGTTACTTACAAAGCTGTAGTCATCTAAATTCAGGCAAATAAATTTCCCATACATGAGCCTCTTCAGCATAATAGCTTTGTTCATCAAACATGCCAGCCAAATCAGGGACTTAATTGCAAACAACTGAATTTCTGCCGACAACCACAAGGGCTTAGGAAAAGATCTTGATAATGTAATCCATGAGAAAACCTTGACCATCAGGAAAAAAACAAACAAACAAACAAAAAAACACCTTCCCTTTTTTATTCTCTTTTTTTTGTCAAAGAACAAATGCTTTGGGAGCACTTTATAAATCATAAGTGACTTTAAACAGTGAATATTTTATTATTAATTCGTATTTCTAGAGCTAGCCTTTTGATGCATTAGTATTATTATTGTTGCTATTGTTAAAGATTACTTGTCACCTGGGAAGGCAGCAAGAAAGTTCTAAGGTGAAAAGTCTTAGAGTAGAGGGAGGGAAATGGCAGAGAAAGGAACCCTTTTCATCCTATAACTGGACCTTTATTTTAATTTTTATCTCTGCTGTCTCCCCTATATTTTCTGCTTTATGTTAATATATATAGTATTGCCTAATATTGCTGCTCTAAAAATGTAAGTTAAATAAATTTGGGAGGAATGAGTAATATGAGTAACACGAACATATTCATCATCCCTAGAGAAGGTACTTTAAACATAATACTCATCCTTCACAATACTGCCTTATCTTCTCATTCATATATTCCTGTGAGGATGTCCCCTAAGCCCTCCAGAGATAAAGACTGCATTTTACTCATATCTTTTCATCTCTAGCATGGAGAAGTGTCTGATATGTAGTACAAACACAGTTGGGTGAGTGAATAAGTAATACATGAATGGCTACTTTACACCGGAACATAAGATGGGGGAACAAAGGGAGACATTGATGAAGTTGGAACCATACTAGATGTATAAATGGTTGAAATTAGGCACTACATTTGCAAGATTGAAAAAGAAATAACTACCTGTTTTCTTGGCAGAGTGTTATTTCATATTGACAACTGATTACCTGAAAAAATATATTTTCATAGTTACTTGCAAGAGAGCTATTCTGAAAAACCCATATAATGAGAGTATTCAATTTACAGATGCTGTTCTAGAGAAGTTGGTATAAGTAGGGCACTAGGGTCATATGGACATGTATTGTGACCAAGTACTGCAGCAGACATAGAACCATCCATCTATCTGAAACTCCACATATCTCTCCAGAGCAGGATCTATCACATTTGGAATAAGAGCACAAACTGCTGGTCAAAGACTTATTCTGACACTGAATTGTAGAACTTAGGAGGGTAATTTGCCCTCTGTACTTCAGCTTGCATGGCTGTATAATGGAGATTTTAGTATATAATACTTAAAGTTGTTATGAACTTTATTGTGAGACTCAGATAATACTATCTAACATTTATTGAATGTATATTCAATTCCAAGCATACTTTTTCTTTTTTTGCATGCATTATCTATTTTTGTTCTCATAACAGCACTTTGAGGTAAATACTGTTATTATCCAATGGAATATAGGCACAGAAGGATTTATGCAAGTCCCAAAAGCAAGTAAGTGGCACAGATGGGATGGAGTCTCCAGCAGTCAGCTGGGACCTTTATCTTAACTGTTTCCTGATTTTTATCTTTGGGGGCTTAATACTGTAACAAAGTGAGTACTGATGCAGCCCATGCTATTAGAATGTCAGTAGTTTTTTTTTTCCTCTATTATTGGTGATCAATTTTGGTCTAGTAGTCAATAAGTTTAGATGGTAACGCTGCTGCTGATAATTCTACTACTGTGCTAATAATAACAATGATTATGGTTATTGGCTTATTCTGTACCGGGCACTAAGCTAGGTATTTTACTTATAAAATGTCATTTTATTATATAATATCTAGAAAAGTAAAATATCTCACTTGTATAGTAACGATGAAAATGGTAATAATAACCAGAGCAGTAACAATAAGACATAGTTAATACTTGCAACATGTTGTTTTGCATACTAGCAAGTCCTCACAAAGACACTCTGTGTAGGTAATTTCGCTATGCACAGTTTACAAATGAGAAACTGGTATACAGAAAGGTTAAACGACTTATCCTAGGTCACAAACATGGGATTTGGGTGTAGGTAGTGTTACTCTGAGTGCACACTTTAGCATCTAAAATCACCTTTTGCATGAGGAAATGGAGTTCAGGGATCTTAATAAACTTGCCTGAGGATGTACCAAGTCAGGGTTTTGCTGAATCAATTATGGGATGTGTTTAAAACTAGGACCTGCTATTTACTAAAGGAATGAATTGAGTTCATTAATAACGACGACGGGACACATGATCCTCAACTGCAAAATGCAGATAAGGGCAACATCGTTGTTGGTTCATTTCACTGTGTTTGCAGTGGAGACTTTGAGCACGGATGGTAAGTCCTACACCGAACTTGGTGCAGCAGATTCAGCAGTGAGCAAAAGAGATGCAGACCTTGCCGCGTTTGTCTTGCAGGCATTTTGCAGAGGATAACAGATTCAATGAAAGCTTCAACTGGCTATGTTGCAAGTGTTCTGGGAGACACAGCATGTTACCTGGTATGAGTGAGGGATCCATGAGAAGCCACAGCAGAGAAAGAATTTTGATAGGAGCCCTCCAGAATGAGATCTCTGTATATGGATTAAATAAAGATATATGTGTTGTATCACTTGGGAAAAACAAGTGAGGCTTCTCTATAAATGTAAAGAAGTGCAATTGCCAAGGACAGTATTTTTTTAGCAGAATACAGTGAGAAGATAATAAAACGCAAAGATTAGAACATTCATCCTACTGCCACTTTTAAATTAGTTAAATAATTACCCTGGAAAATAATCTGTTTCAATGGGTTTATTTTATTATTGAAATAATATGGTTGCTTAATGCAATTATGGCTACCAGGTCATATAACTCACTGTGATTCCTAATTCAATTGCGTATAACATCTTACTTGTACAGGGATATATTTGAAGGCCTTTTTCCCCTTTAATTCTTTGTTCTTTTATTTCCTAAGTTCTTCTTAATAGTTTTTTTTGTTGTTATTTATTTTTTAGGCCATATAATGACATCAGATCTCAATCTATATATGTGGAGTTGATTGAAGGACACAAGGTTTTAGATAGACCAGGTAGAAGGACTGGGCAATGTCAATGTGAGGACACAGGACCTAGACTAAGGGGAAGATGGAAACAAAGAGCAGGGCACTTCTTGGGAATGGTCAGCAGAAATCATTTACTCATTAGACATGAGAAGAAGAAGAAACAATTGCAAAGAAAAGGAAAGAATCTCGACTGCCTCTCAAAATTTGAAACTGAGCAAATTTAAACCAGATTCTGTTTTTATTTTAGGTTCCAATTCCCTTCTTATAAAAGTCTAAGGCTCTTTATCCTCACCTCTTTGTAGAACATAAAACTCCACTCATATTCACACTTGCACACATGCCACATATATCTTACTTTGACTGTTAGCTTGTGCACACCATCAGGGCAGAATATCTGTTTGCTTCTCTCTATCATATTCCCCAAAACTCAGATGCAAGTGTGCTCACTGCAGAAAAGACATGGTACTAGCAAGTGTGCTCAGTGCAGAAAAGACATGGCACTAAATTTTAAGTGTTGTCTATTGTGCTCAGTTTCTTTCATCCACTATTTCGTTTAATTGTCACAACAGTGCTAATAAATACAACAATTCTCTGCTTTACAAATGGATTATCTGAGAATAGCAATGGCTAGATACCTCTCCCAAGGTCACACAACTAATAGTGGTAGGGTAAGCACTTCAACCCAAGCCATCTAAATTGAAACACCCTACTTTTGTCACTCCGGCAGAATGATATTTTTTCATTTCCCAGAATAACACATGTGCTGTAAAATATACGAATGCATAACTGATTGTATGCAATCTATAACTGGAAGCTTTTATTTTATGCTATGTCTGTAATGTACTATGGACCATGTTTCATGCTGTTTTAATATCTAATGACTCTTATTCATTTCTACAGAGTATACAGGAATTGTATTTCTCCTTCAGGCCAGTACCATTATCTGTCATGTTATTTCATCTTCCATATTTTCTGAATTGAGATAAAATGACATTCTCCCACTTATTTCTCATCCTTTTTTTTTTTGGAGGTAATATCATTTTCATTTTTATATATTCAACCGGAAAGAAAAAAAGTCCTGATCATCACCGTGGAAGTCTCATAATATAATAACAATAATAGTGTAGCATAAAGAACAATCTACTGATGTGTACAAATCTCATTACATATTTCTAGGTAGTAGTCAATAAGTTTATTGTTTTAGAACTGAAAGTCCATCTTAAAGAAATATGCCTCGTGTAAAAGTGAACAAAGGAGTATTTATGGAGCTGTAGTAAATGAACACAAATTGGACACATATTGAATATGTTGACCTTCAAATGACAAAGCAAGGCCACATAGCTACTAAACCACAGAGGGATGAGAAAATTACCTGAAAAGGTTGCAAAGCCACAATCTGTCAAATAGCACATTCTGGGAAATATATGGATACTCTTAGAAAATAAATGGATAGTTCACTAATTCCATCTAGTTTTCCAAAATCAATTCTAAGTCATTTTTATTCATACTGTCTCAAAGCTAAAAACGATTGATGGTAAAGTGAATTTAAGGCTTGTAATGGAATCTTATGGAGGGATTTTCAGGCTGTGAGTAAAGGCCTTCTTGTAAGTAGATACTCATACTCACAAATTGTAATAATGACACTGATTAAACCATTGTTCTATTTACTGGTGTTGTTCCTATCCATCTAATTCTTACTGAGAATAGTTTCTGAGGTTTTTTAAAACAAAAAGAAATGAGATATTTATTTTCTTTTGAAACTTTGCACTTTCAACACCAAACTCAGAAGGAATTCTTCAAAAACAAGTTAACCAGAGTCAACATTCAGAGAAACTCAAACACTGTCTCCTAAATACCATGTAGCTAGACATGAGAAATTCTAATTCTTGCCTTAATTTGTAGAGAGGCATAACAAATATTATAAAGTTGAAACTTTTCTTAAAGTAACTTAAAATGTCAAAGCAAATTATCATGACAGTACTTTTGGGGCTGTCCTCTCTAATTGGCAAAGAAAGAATACTAAAACAAACTATAATAGACTGTTTTGAATATCAAGTTTGTGTGTGCATAAAGAAACATCTTTTCTCCTTTTGCTACTACAACATCAGAATCTAACAAAAGGTTGAAATTTAAATATTTGTTATTAGGTAGAGGGATTAAATAAGATAATACATAGGCAACAACTGGCCCATTGAATTGATGAGGCACCCCACATGGGGCAAAACTATAGATTACCTTGCAAAGGCCTATTTTCTATTTACCTTTCTTTTCCTTACCATTTGTTTTACTCTTGGTTTTTATTACTTAGATTTGCAAAAGAGAGAGAAGATTCAAATAAATAAAATAAAAACACAAAGAAATGACACAATGGATACCAGAGAAATACAAATAATTATTAGACACTACTGGGAACTACTATACATCAATAAATTTGAAAACCTAGATGAAATAGATAATTTTTTGATACATACAATACACCAAGATTTAATCAAGAAGAAATAGGAAACCTGAATAGAACAATATCAAGTAACAAGATTGAACTAGTAATAAAAAGTCTCTCAACAAAGAAAAGTTCTGAATTGAGTGGCTTCACCACAACATTTTTAAAGAATAAGTTATCTCAATTATTCTCAAACTCTTTCAAGACATTGGCATGGAGAGAACTTGTTCTAGTAATTTTACAAGACTAGTATAACCCTGATACCGAAATCAGACAGAGTCAAAGCAAAAAAAAAAAAAAAAAAAAAAGAAAAAAAAAAGAAAAAAGAAAACTACAAGCCAGTATTCCTAAATAAATATAAAAATAAATAAATATTAACAAACCAAACCCAACAGCACATCAAAAATATAATTCACAATGATCAAGTGGAATTTATCCCAAGGATGCAAGGATGGTTCACTATATGCAAATTAATAAACATGATAGATCACATCAACAAAATGAAAGCTAAAAACACTGTATAATTTTTGTGCTTCCAACTGGTCATTCTTTCCCTGGTAGTGGACCTGATACCTTTTTGTGTCGTCATATGCCTCCTCACTGTTCTCCCTTTCCTAATAGTGCCCAATAACTGCCAATTTATCCCCTGTGTTTATGTGATTATTGTTCAGGGCCCACTTATAAGTGAGAACATGTGGTATTCAGTTTTTTTGTTTCTGTGATAGATCACTGAATATGATGGTCTTCAACTCCATCCAATTTGCTGCAAAGTCCATGATTTTGTTCTTATTTATGGCTACATAATACTCCATCATGTATATTTACCATATTTTTTAAAATCCAGTCCACTTTCAATAGGCAATATGGTTAGTTCCATGTTTTAGCTATTGAGAATAGTGCAGCAATAAACATGCACATTCAGGTGCTTTTGGAAGAATGATTTATAATTCTCTGGGTATATTTTCAGGAGAGGGATTGCTGGATCATATGGAAGGTCAATTTTAGTTCTTTTAATAATCGTCACACTGCTTTTCAAAGAGGTTAAACAATTTTTTACTCCCACCAACAGTGTAGAAGTGTTCCCTTTTCACTATACCCATACAAACATTTCTTTTTTGACTTATTAATTATAGCCATTCTTATTGAGGTTAGGTGGTATCTTATTGTAGTTTTGATTTACATTTCTCCAATGATTAGTGAGACAGAGCATTTTTTTAAAATGTGTCTGTTGGCTGCTTTTATGTCTTCTTTTGAGAAATGGCTGTTCATGTCTTTTGCCCACTTTTTAATGTTGTTTATTTTATTTCATTCACTTTGTTTGAGTTCCTTATAGATATTGAATCTTAGGCCTTTGTCAGACGCATAATTTGCAAATATTTTCACCCATTCTGTGGATTGTCTCATTACTCTCCTAATGATTTATTTTGCTGTGCAAAAGCTTTTCTGTTTGATGAGGTCCCTCATGTCTTAGTTTTTATGACATTTGCTTTTGGGGGTCTTGGTCTAGGATTCATTGCCTACTTTAATGTGCAAAAGAGTGCTTCCTGTGTTTTCTTTAAGGATTCTTATAGTGTGAAGTTTTACCTCTAGGTCTTTGATTCATTTAGAGTTGATTTATGTAAAATTTTGATCCTTGAAATTTGTTGTTGGATCCAAATACTAGAATCTTGTTAGTTTTTGCACCTACATTCATCAAAGGGTTTGTCCTGTCTCTAAATAAAATAAAATAAAAATAAAAGATGAATGCCTAACCATAACACTAATCCAAACCATGCCTAACCGTAACACTAATCCAAACTAATCCTAGACCTATCTTAGCACTGGCCATCTCACCTTAAGCCTAGATATAACCTAAACCTAGTTCTGATACTATCACTCACCCTAATCATAACCTAACCACAGTTTCCTTCACGTTAATCTTATCCCTAACCCTATCTGGAAATCTAGTTTTATCCCTCGTCTTAGCCCTAACACTATCCCTAATGCTAAATCTAATCCTAATTCTAGCCTTAGCCCTAATACCAATCCTAACTCTAGCCCTAACCCAAACCCAAATCCTAGACTTAACACTAAGTAATTTCAGCCCTAACATTAACCTAACCATAATCTTGCCCTAACCCTAACCATAATTCTAGCATTAATCCTAGCCCTGAGCCTATTGTGAATCCTAACAATAAACATATACATATCCCTAGACTTATTCCAAACTTTAACCTTAACTCTACCATAACCCAAATGCTAAACCTAACCCTAGCCTTGGCATTAACACTATCTTTATCCCTAATTGTAACCCTGGGTCTAAACTCAACCCTAACCCTGGCAATAGTCCTAACCCTCACTCTAATTCTAAATATAAACCTAAACCCTGCTCTAATACTATCATTCACCCTTGCCATAACCTAACCACAATCCTAGCCACACATCCATAATCCTATGCTTAGCCCTATTTCTAAAGCTAATTCCATCTCTATACCTAGGCCTAATATTAACCCTAATTTTTAAAAAATGTATAATTTTCTTGATACAGAAAAATATTTGACAAAATTCAACCTTACTTCATAATTAAAACTTTCAATAAATTGGGTATAGAAGGAAACTATCTCAACTCAGTGAAGAACATTTATGAAAAACCCACAGCTGACATCATACTAAATAAGAAAAAGATAAGGATACCCACACTCACTACTTTTATTTAGCACAGTACTGGAAGTTCTAGCCAGAGAAATTAGGCAAGATAGAGAAATAAAAGACAACCAAATTGGAAAGGAGAAAATCAAATTGTCCCTGTTTGCAGATCACATGATCTTATATGTAGAAAAGCCTAAAGACTGTAACACACACACACACACACACACACACACACACACACACACACACACACACCTCTTAGAATTGATGAACTAATTCAGTAAAGTTGTGGAATACAAAATCAACATATAAAAATAGTAGTATATATATACAAGAACAATGAACTAGGTGAAAAATAAATCAAGAAGTCACTGTCATTTACAATAGCAAAAACAAACAAAAACCCCCAAAACTGGAAATAAATTTAACCTAGAAGGTGAAAAACCTCTATAAGGAAAACTAAACACTTATGTAGAAAATGGAAAAAGACCCAAATGGAAAGACATTTAATGTTTATGGATCAGAGCAATCCACAGTTTTAATGCAATCTCTATCAAAATACCAACGACATTCTTCACACAAATAGAAAAAAAAAAAAAACCTTAAAGTTTCTATAAAATCACAAAAGAGTCCAAATAGCCAAAGCAATCCTGAGCAAAAAGAACTAAGCTGGAGGCATCACACTATCAGACATAAAACATATGAAGGACCCCCCAAATCCCAGAATTTATTTATAAAATAGTGTGTATTTATTCTTGTATGTTTAAATTTCAGTCATCTTCAAAGTGTTCTTCATTTTATCCAATACACCTATATGAAACGCTCTTTTCACTGCTCAAAACTGTTTTTGAACTCGTCCATTTTAATGCCTTTCAGTGCTTTTGCTGTTTTTTGTTTCATCTCTTTAACATTGGCCAAATGTTTCTCTTGAGGACTTTTTAATCTGGGGAAATTATTAAAAAGTCATTTCAGGTGAGATTGAGTGAATAGGGAGAGTGAGGCACAGGGATCATGTATGTGCACTCATAAATCACCCATCATAAAATGGGCAAACTTGTTGAAATAATCTCCAAAAAAAAATTCACTGAAAGGGAGCACAACCTCTCACAACAACACTTGCGTAGCAGTGGAAGGCTGTACTACAAGGGGCCTGACCTCCAAAAAATAATTCCGTTGTTTTTTTGTGTGTGTGGGGATGGGGTGAGGCCTCATACTGCAAAGCTGTAGCACCCAAAGTAACATGGTCTTGGCATAAAAACAGACACACAAACCAATGAAACAGAATAGATAGCCCAGAAATCCATCCAAGTATCTATAGCCAACTGATGTTTGACAAAGGCACTAAAAACACTCACTGGGGAAAAGGAACCTTCTTCAATAAACAGTGCTGGGAAATCTGTATATTCATATACATAAGAATGAAATTATACCCTTACTTATCACCTTATACAGAAATCAGCTCAAAGTTGATGATCAAAGACCTAAATGTCAGACCCAAAACTATAAAAATACTAGAAAAAAACATATGAGAAATGCCTCATGATATCAGTCTGAAAAAAAAGATTTCATGTATATTATCTAACACCAGGAATTTGATCCAGGATCGATTATTTTACTGCATGGAAAGTCAATCACTGAGACAAGTATTGCCCAGGAAGAAAAGCTTTATAGCAAATGACTTCAGCTTAACTGTCAAATCTATCTCACCCAACCAACTAAAGTAAGAGCTTTATAAAGGGGGACATAAAACTAGACATAGGTAAGTAAGATGAGTTGGTCAAGAGGCAGCAGATGGTTTGATGTGGGGTCTAGTGTCACATTGTAACTACATGTAGGAAAACAGAAATTAGGCAGAATTAAGAAAGAAGAGTGAACCAACAGGCAGTAGGTGAGTCTCAATGTCCAGATATGGTGACCTGGAAATTCCTTCCTTGCTACAGATAGAGAGACCTGTTAGTCAGTTTCCTGAGAAAGGAAATCAAAGATAAGCTAATGTAAATTTCTGAAGTTTAGTTCTATGGGAAAATTGATCTGGTTTCAAATAAGACCTCAAAAGCATAGGTAACAAAAGCAAAAATGAACAAACAAGATTATAACAATCTAAAATATTTCTGCACCGTAAAATAAATGATAAGAAAAGTAAAAAAGGCCACTTACAGAATGTAGGAAAATATTTGAAAACTAGTCATCTGATCAGGAATTATTATCCAGAATATACAAGGAGTGCAATCATTTTAACAGCAAAAAAAACACCACAATCTGATTAAAGTATTACTTATGATACAAACAGACATTTCCCCAAAGAAGATATATAATTGGTAAATGTATGAAAAAATACTCAACTTCACTAACCATCAGAGAAATGAAAATCAAAACTGCCATGAAGGATCAGCTCACCCTAGATATGTTATAAAGAAGACAAAAATAACAAATACAGGTGAGGATGCAGAGAAAAGAGAACTTTTGGTGAAATATAAACTAGTAGAGCTGGTATGAAAAACAGTATAGGAGTTCCTTAAAAAACTACAAATAGAACTACCATTTGACCCAGCAATTCCACTACTTGGCATTTATCCAAAAGAAGGAAAATTAGTATATCAAAGAGACATCTGTGCCATCACATTTATTGCAATATTATTCACAATAGCCAAGATATAGTATCAACCTAGGTGTCCAACAACAGATGGATAAAACTAATGTGCTATAAATAAAACCAATGGAACAGTATTCAGCCATAAAAAATGAAAGAAATCCCATCTTTCAAAACATCATGAGTAGGGCCAGAGGACATTATATTAAGTGGAATAAGCCAGGAACAGAAAGTTAAACATGACATGCTCTTACTCATATACAAAAAGCTAAAGAAACAGTTGATCTTATAAAAGTAGAAAGTAAGCTGGGCTCGGTGTCTCAGCCTGTAATCCCGTGTCTTTGAGAGGCTGTGAGTGGATTTCCTGAGCCTGTGGGTTCGAGACCCGCCAGGGCAGTGAGACCTCATCTCTACAATAAATCAAAAAATCAGCCGGGCATGGTAGTGCATGCCTGTAATTCCGGCTACTTGGAAGGCAGAGGCAGAAGGATTGCCGGAGCCCAGCAGGTCCAGGCTGCAGTGGCCGGGAGCGGCCACTGCACTCCAGTCTTGGTGACAGAGTGAGACTCCAACTCAAAAAAAAAAAAGTGAGAACATGGGATACTAGAGGTTGGAAAGTATAAGGGGAAAGAGGAATAGGAAGAGATATGCTAAAGGATAGAAAATTACATCTAGATAGGAATAATAATTTATGGTGTCCTATACCACTGTAGGATGACTACAGTTAATCATAATATAATATATAGCTTCAGATAGCTAGAAGGAAAATATTGAATGTTTCCAACCCAAATAAATTACAAATGTTTGAGATGATGGATATGCTAATTATCTCAATCTGATTACTATACATTATATGTATCAAAACATCACTAGGTTTCCCACAATTATGTACAATTACTATATGTCAATTAAAAAATAAACCTGAGTGAGACCTCATCTCTATAAAAATTTTAAAAATTAGCCAGATGTAGTGGCATATGCCTATAGTCCCAGCTACTCAGGAGGTTGAGATAGAAGAATCACCTGAGCCCAGGAGATGGAGGCTGCAGTGAGCCATGCTCATGCCACCTCATTCCAGCCTGGGCACCAAAGTGAGAACCTGACTCAAAAATAAACAAATAAAAAGAAGTTATATCAAAGAAAATATTTTTGCAGAAGTTAGATTCTTTGATCACCTTAATAGAGCCAAAGTTAGGCAGAGGGTAATGAAAAGACAGCGTAAAAGGGAACTGCATAGAAACCCTAAGTAGGTCACTATCCAACTTTATTACTTAAGGAAAACCAAAAGTCTCCACACCTTATCATGTGTGCAGAAGCATTCTGATGCATCATATTATAAATCATTGAGAAACTTGAAAGTCCTAGTGGTATTTGAGTAAAGCTTAATGAGACAGACCATAGAGTATGATAAAATATTTGCTAGAAATATAATGAAAATGTGTTTGTATCTAGGATACATAAGTAATTCCCTTGGCCGGGCTCGGTGGCTCAGCCTGTAATCCCATGATTTGGGAGGCCGAGGTGAGTGGATTGCCTGAGCCCGTGGGTTTGAGACTCTCCTGGGCAACTTGGCGAGACCTCATCTCTACAATAAATCAAAAAATTAGCAGGGCGTGGTAGCACACGCCTGTAGTTCCAGCTACTTGGAAGGCTGAGGTAAAAGGATCGCCAGAGCCCAACAGGTTGAGGCTGCAGTGGCCGGGAATGGCCACTGCACTCCAGTCTGGGCGACTGAGTGAGACTCCAACTTAAAAAAAAAAAAAAAAAGATAATTAACATCATTTTAAAAATGAACAAATAAATTGAGCAGAATTTTTACCAAGAGAAAACAAGAGTACAATGAACATATGAAAAGCAAGAGGCTCTATCTCATTAAAAATCTTTCAACTGCAATGAGACATAATTTGTCACCCACAGGTTGACAAGAATTCATGAGTACAAATGATTGTTAAGATATAGAGAAAAACGTATGTATATACTGCTGATGGAAATAAGAATTGCTTCAAAAACATACAAAAAGTCACTTACATTATCTATCAACCTTGTAGATGCTAATCCTTTGACCAGCAATTCCACTGCTGAAAATTAGGAAATTCTTGACTCTATGTCCCAGGAAAAATGTTTACATAAAACAAATTGTTTGGGAAAAAAACACGTCTGAGAATATTAGGTGCTTAAATAAATTGTGGAATAGTCATGCAATGGATTTCTACATAGGAGTAAAGAGAATGAATAAATCAACATGCAACATCATGAGCGATTCTCAAAAACAGAATGTTACATGAAAATATTAGGTTGTAGAAGAAAATATATTCATGTCCCCTTTACCTAAAATTCAAAAAGATGAACATGTATCAATTTGCACATGTAAAAACCATTAGAAACATAAAAATATAGAAATAAAACTCGTGCAGAGGAGGCAGAGGAAATTGAGGAAGGTCAAGCATAAGATTCAGCATTAAATATAGTATTATATTTCTTAAATATTCTATTCCTCAAATTCACTAAGGTTGGCAGTCTTAGACATACTTTTTCATTCTTTGCACATTATACATATTTAAAACATTTTTATATATAGTCAATATTTAATAAATATTTAATAAAACAATAAAAAAGAAGAATGATATGGACCAAAAAAGCACTATAGCTGTGTTCACTAAAAGCTTGTTGCTGACTATGCTGTTCTACTTGATTGAGTAGTGATTAGTTGGAGGCCAATATTAGAATAGCTTTGATTCAGTAAGAAAGAAAATCAGAAAGAGACAAATAATTAGAAAACACAAGAAAACTGGTGTGATGTAGGGAAGAAAGATACAGGAACAAAAGAAAAAAGAAAGCAATAAGAAGAAGAAAATAAAATTCAAAGAGGAAGGGAAGGAAAAAGGAAAAGAAAATGTTAAACATATGCATTTTATTTTAAATTTTTATATACTTGATTTAACACTCATATTAGAAGCACAAAGAAAGGATATCATTTATATTTTAAAGATGGGAAAAATTACTGAAATTAAATATCTTAATATTAGGAAGGAAATGGAGTAAAAAGAGAGAAATAATAAAAGAAAGAAATATGGATGAATGGAGAAAACATAGAAAAAGAAAAAGATAAATAGAAATTTCAGGAAGTTGTTCACTAAAATAACATGTTTCTCAGCAATGTTTATAAAAACATAAATTACATAGACATTCTTTTTGATGTATAGGAAAAATGACTTGCAGAAATACAGCCTTCAGTGTAAAATTTGTTCTGTTAGGCAGAAAATGTTAATTTTTGTATTTTTAAATTGTTAAATGAAGCAATAGTTGGATATCAAGCTAAAGATCTATGATTGCCTAATTTATAACTCTCTTAAATGATGTTTTACAGTTTATCTAATTCTTAAGTATACTTTTGTGCTTGATCTAGCAGGTGTTCTTGCGGGGGGCAAATTTGCATAGCCTAGACCTCATTTGACAGATAAGAACATTGCAATTCAAGAAAGTTAAGTAAATTTTTTGACATTAGTATCTGAACTGGACAAGAGCCCACATACATCTATTTCAATCTTTTCACATTCTTTGTAAATTAATATCTACATATTTCCCCCCATTGGGTGTAAACTATATGTTCATTGTATACATAACAAAATTTACTAACTTTACATAAATTTGAAAAAAAATGGTGTTAAAATTATATTGCATTTGCTAATTATATTGATTACCTATTGAATGTACGAATATTCAAAAAGAAAAAAAGGGATATTGTGAAACTAAGTATGCAACTGGGATTTTGCTCAATTTTAATCTACATCACTGGTGTTGGTGTCAGTGTATTCCGGTGGAAATTAACTCAGCTCATGCACAATCGCTGAAAGAATGAGTCATACGGCTGGGTTAAATAGAGAGATAATGACTTGCATTTGGTGGTGGCAATTTTGAAATCAAATGTGAAGACAGACATTGTTTGTCCTTTGCAGTTTTGCCCCACTGTGAGGCCATAGGTCATCATAATTTGTTTTCTTTGCTCTGTTGGTTTAATCAACATTCTAAAACTGCAAGTAATTTACGTTTAGGATTATTTCATAGTTGCTTTGAAACAAACATTCGGATTTTTAAGATGCTGTGTTCTCTGTCATTCTTTCAATAGGCACATTCTGAAAATCTAATGTGTTTTATCAACTATCGGTCTAACTATGCAGACATCAGCAACATGTTACCCCTGCCTGGAGACTACTGGGAATACATACACAGGTTAAATAGATAAAAAAGAGGTGGAGACTGTAAGTGGGCAGGTTGAGGAGTATGAGAGGAATCATACAGGAAAACAGGGAGGTGTGGCTAGTTATTGCTGCAAGAACTAGCATTTAGTAAGCTTTTGAAATGTCATGAAGCATAGTGGCTCATGTCTGCAATCTCAGCACTTTGAGAGGTTGAAGGAAGAGGCTCCCTTGTGTCCAAAAGTTTGAGACCACCTTGGGCAATACAGTGAGAGCTCATCTCTACCAAAAAATAAAAAATAAAAAAATACCTGGAAGTGGTGCATACCTGCAGTCCCAGCTACTTGGGAGGCTGAGGTATAAGAATCACCTGAACCCAGGAGATTGAGGCTGCTGTGAGCAGTGATCATGCCACTGCATTCCAGCCTCCAGTTTGGATGACAGAGAGGGACCTCAACTCAAAAAAAAGAAAAAGAAAATGAACCAGTAAGAGCAAAGAAATATCACTTTGAGATAGATCTTGTTTATTAATCTCTAAATTCATACAGAAACTGAGTTTAAAGAGGTTAAATAATATAGTGCATATCACAGGGTGTTATTACCTGACAGAGATTAATTATGAACTGTAATTTTCTAGGTACTATGTTGTGTCATCCCATGAAACTGAGAACACAAAAACTATCTCTATTTGGCTTATAATTTTCCCAATCTTGGGACAGTGTCTAATATATAGTAGATATTTTATGAATAGTGCTATGGAAGAATGAATAAATGTGAACAGCCTCCCTCTGTAAGCACCCTGCAAAGTTGTGATGGCCCTCTTGAAAACTTATTCAATGCCCCTTTAGACTTTCTTGCCAATAATCCAATAAGAAACAGAAAAGTACAACTAACCATGTCCTTTTATGCCCAGAGAACAAATCAGGCTGGGTGTTGTAGACTACAACAGTGACTTTGCATATCCTTTGAAGAGTAGTGAAAAGTTATTACAAGCTTTTTAGTTGAGGAAAAATACAAAATGTTTTATTTCAACAAACATCTAATTAGTCCAAAATCCATGCCATGTACAACAAACTAAACAGTCTCTGAATGTGAAACACATTTAAAGTATTTTGGAAAGTAGGAAAGCCATGCAACTGCAAGGTGGTAATGGTAACAGTGAAAGTCTTCTTATCCTGAATAGTGGCGAATATTCATAATTTTCAAAGTGCACATTAGTTTGTTTTTTCTGGATTTTTCATTTTATGTTGTTTTTTTCATGGCAAAACAGCATAATTCTTTTGAACATCTACATTGTAATACATGTAGACACTGGCCCTGTAGACACAAACGGCAATACAAGACCATCTGCTAAAGAAGCTGGTGATGTAGAGCTAGAAAGAGGAATTAGGAAAGTAAGTAAAATTGATACTCAGAAACAGTGGGTACCCTTAAGGTGAGGGAGCCAAAGAACTGCAGAGGAAAAAGCCCAATAGGCCATCAGAATTCCTCTTAGTTTTCTTTCTTTTTTTTTATTTTTAGTTTGTTTATGCTTTTCACCTTTTTCTTGTTTTACACTCTTTCTTTGATACATTTTGAAGAAAGGATTTTGCCTGTTTGATAAGCCTTTAAGCCCCTTTGCTTTTCTCAAATTTACCTTGATTTGCATACATGGTTTCTACCTACTGCACTGATAAAATACAGAGATTTCAGTAAATCTCTGTAGAATGCACTAGTGACATACAGAGATTTTATTAAAGTGTCCCCCTTTTTTTTCGAAAGCGAGAAAGCAGGATTTATTAAGAGGACAGAAAAGATCTCACAGGAGGAGGGGACACAAGAGGGTTGACCAAAGTGTCCCCTTTTAAAGAAGACATGCTTTCTATACATTTTCTAGGTTTTCATCATGAACATTTTCAGATAAACACAAAATAAGAAAACAGTACAATGCATTCCCATGTTCCCATCACATAGTCTCAACAATTGACGTTTTGACAATCTTGTTTTTGCTATCCCCTTCCCAAATTCCCATTCCCTGGACTATTTAAAATCATACCTTAGACAACATAATTTTTAAATTACGAATACTACAGTATGTATCACAATCAATAAATAGCTTTTTAAAAATCATTTCTTCATAGCAAGGTTTTGCTACAAGGCCTAGGGAAAATGGTTGAAAACTAAGGAATCCTATGTCAGATCACAGTTGGCGATACTCAAAATCACTTATTCTGATCCATTGTTTTTGGGTTAAGTTGTCGCTTTCTTTAAGTGAGTTGACTTTAGTCTCCCATATGAATTTTTTTATTGGAACAACACTTTTTGCTGAAGAAATCTACCTCACATTTTAAAACTAAGAAACCTTTCCAAAAGAATTTAATGGAATGAACTATCATTGGAGTTGTGTAGTGAAAATCAGTTCTGGGGAAAAGGTAGACTAATGATTCCTTGAAATGACATTGAGTTAATCGAATTCCATCATCCATTGTGATCTGTTAAATGTTTACATATAATAAGAATTTCATATTTACCTGGTGGTTGGAGCAAAGCTGAGGGACAGTCCTGGGCAATCATTTGAAAGAATCATGGGAACGCCTGCTTACCCTGTGGTTCTGACCCATGGCAAGCAGTAGCAATCTGATGTGGCATAAATATCAGATGGTGACAAATAACACTGACATTTTGTCAGAAGCAGAGACATGACTCAGACCCAGAAACTTGGCAGAGATCAGTGCCAGCGTTTGGTGACAAATGGCTTGAGTCTGACAGCATGCTTCACTGCATGGACTTTCATTCATCACAGAGATTTAAAAAAAAAAAATCACAGTACACAAAACACTCAACTCCAAAAATTAGGTGACATGAGATAGAAGGTGAGAAAAAGGAAAGTCAGAGGTAATGACAAAGACAGAGAGCCTGCATTGCAAAATAGTGACTCTCATTTTATTTTAAGAATCTCATTTTTCACCATTCTCATATTCCATAATTCAAAAGTGCATTCTGTTGGTCACTTGCTGAAAATCACAAAAACAAAGAGTGCTGGGAGAGGAGTATTTGAAGTTGTCAAATGAGCTTCGAACCTGAAAATCAAAGAGTTAAGACTTGACCCAGAGGGTGCCAGAAAATATATACACACTTTAAGAAAATAAAAGACTATTATAATTGTAATACTCAATATATACTGCTCACAAAAAATGAATACAAGTCACATTTGACTTCTGCAATTACAAGTGTTGCTCAAAGTGGTTACCGTCAGCATCTAGACACTTTTGATTATGGTGAACTAAAACTAATACATAGATAACATCTCTTAAAATGTGTGTACCTCTTTGTAGTACCCCATATGTGTGTGTGTGTTATATAATGTATATGTGTATTTGCATATATACATTTGTGTATTTTGTAAATATATAGGCCTATATATTAATATAATGTGTATGAATATTTGCATTGTTTGAGACAATTTGCTAACCTAATAGCACATTCTGCTAATAGCTAGTTAAGTAGAAGGCAGCCATGGTGCAGTGAGATGTACACTGGACTTTGAATTAGAATACCTGTGCACGTGTTTCAGTTCTACAAATTATTAACTGTGTGAATTGAACTTTCTAACCCCCTGTTTCCTCACTTGTTCATATATACATGAAGTATTTATTGAGCATCCTTAATGTGACAATCACCATTCTTGACCCTGAGATACAGTGATAAACATGAGAGTTCCCACTGTAGTGAGATTCCAATCACACGATACAAAGAAAGAAAGAAAGAAGGAAGGAGGAAGGAAGGAAGGAAGGAAGGAAGGAAGGAAGGAAGGAAGGAAGGAAGAAAGAAAGGAAGGAAGAAAGAAACTAAATTAAAAAATAAAAAGTTAAGATAGTTTTAGTGCTACCTACCATGTGGAAAACGAAATAAGGTACTTTGACAATGATTAGGCCATGTTTGAGGATGAAAGTAATGTATTCTAGATAGGGCCAATGAGAAGAACTCTCTAAAGTGGTAATTGTTTTGCCTAAACTTTAATAATGAGAAATGTCAGAAATGAAAAGACCATAAATAAGAGGTCTCCAAAGAGAAAGAGCAGTAGGAGGAGGAAAGGTACCTTAGAGGGAGAGATATGGATTGTGTTAAAGAATAAACTGAAGACCAGTGTGGATACAAATCTCCCTGCCATAATATTTAATTCCCCAAATTAGATTTTTGGAAAAATTGGGTTAACAAGTATGAAAGTGTTTTATCCTAGGTGCAACAGATGGTTCTTCAAAGAACTTCTTTAACACATGTGTGAAAAAGTATAATTAGCATGCTAATTTATCAGAGTTCCTAATCAGTTGCATCCTAAAAAGTTGGATCCCAGAGTAAAATGGCACCACACTGAAAACATTTTCTAGGACATTCCTTTACTCAATAACGAGGAGGTCCTAAAGTCGAGTCATGCCCTAATATGAGTGCATGCCATGTGAGTTGATATTAGGTATATGCTGCGAGAAGGAACCATATATCATGATCTGAATTTAAAGTTCATTTTCTTATTTTTTTCCCTGATGTTACTAGGCATTTAATTTGTTGTTGTTGCTAGTAGTAATTATAAGATTGGAAAGAAACAAACTCTTGTTTTTGAGACATGTATTACCTGAATATTGTGTATACTCAGAAATGTAGACTAAATATTGGTGTTTTTATTAAAGGCATAATTGCTCCAGGTTTGTACCTGTCTCTGGTTACCCTGCCCCAATTTAGGCAATATTTTACATAACTGCCTCAGTGCACTTTCAAAGAGCAGGCTTAAATTGAATCTTTTTCTTTCTCATATCATAGTTTTTCAAAAGCTTCTCAGTTTTATAGATATAATTCACTCAACATTTATTTCAAAAAACTATCCTAAGTACATAGTAAGTGTCAAACACTGTAGTTCAGTTTAGTGATTCACTGTTAGAGAAGATAGACAGTGTCTGTCCCCAGTTATCATGGAGCTTTCATTTCAGTGGTATAGATATGTTTAAATCATTTCAACAATAATAATAACAATAGGTTAACATTGTGTTTAAGTAGCAATTCTCTAAATATTAACAATTTAAAGTAAAATCCTCTGACACTGACTATAATATACATATAAGAAATACATAGAGGTAGAACAAATTCAATAAAATTTGCCACAGTTACCTTAAGGGAGCTTGTGATCATGTTTAAACCATTTTGTCCCTGTATCGTGTATTTTGTTATGATAGATCTAGCAAACTAATACAGGAGGTGACACATGGTTTGGGTATTGATAGACTTAAGCTTAGAAAAAAAAAAAAGAGGATTTGGGTGGGATTATACTAGATAGCAGTAAGCACAAGAGAGTGTAAGGTGGGAGACCATGGCTGTTTAGTGCAAACCACTGGTTCAGAAAGACTATGGTTTAGGACACTGAGGATTGGAATAGAGGAAGCAAGATGTGAGATTCTGAAAGAAAAACCATGAACCGTCTAACCTTGCACACCTCACTAAAGCATATAGATTTCTTCTTCAGTTCTTCCTCAACCAAGAGAAGTAACTTTTGTGAAGCCAGACAAAGATTAACATTTTCACAAATCTTGATTTAAAAATATGAGTTACCCTGGAAATTGCGATGAAAATAAATTTTATATTTCATGAACTCATTGCCTTTTCCCACTTTATCTAATGGAGATTGACTCCACTCTTTTCTACACTAAATAGTATCAGTCTTCAAGATTCAGTTCAAACTTCATTTTGTCCTGTGAACATTTATTTGATTCATAGACAGTTATCCACGCATCACTCTTCTTCTATACTACTGCATGGGTAGTGTATAACTATAGTCATATTATCACATCGTGCATTCTGTTCTACACAGAAGGACAACTTTTGCACGTTCTCCTTCATTCATGAAAACTAAAAATTTTTTAAATTGAACTAATGAAGAGAGAGAGTAGATTGATGATTACCAGAGCTGGGAAGGGTAGCAGAGAGGGGAGGGAAAAATGGGGATTGTTAATGGGTACAAAAATGCAATTATATAGAAGGAATAAGATCTAGTATTTGGCAGCATAATAAGGTGACTGTAGTAACAATAATTTACTGTATATTTCTAAGTAACTAAAAGTTTCGAATTGAAATATTTTTAACACAAGAAAATGATAAATGCTTAAGGTAATGTATACACCAGCTACTCTGATTTGATCATTACACATTGTATGCCTGTATCAAAACATCACGTACCCCATAATTATATACAACTTATGTAACTTTAATAATTACAAATTGTAATTTAAAAATAAACTGTTTTAGTGAAGGACATGGTGAACCCCCCAATACACATACACATTAAGCCAAGTACCCGCACATGAACCCTGCCCACCATCACACAGATGGCACTAAGATCAAGTTCCTTTATTCATTGTGAGATCTTTTAGAGTCACGTTTCTTCTCAGAATCTGTTTTCTTATCTGTAGAGGGAGAGCAGTTGAAAGTACTGAGCACTCTCTCCTTAAAATGTGAGATCTTATAAATGACACATCCTGTGAAGAGCCTCATCTGATATACTAAAAATTATGAATCTCTCTATGCTAGAGTAGTAGAAGGAAAAATAATTGAAGAAGACCAAAGTACGTATCAGGTCCAGGTGAGTAGAAGGTGACTGCTACACAGGGAGAGATTGTCATTTTTGAGGTTTTGTGAATCAATTTCAGAAGATAATTTACATGAAGGCTGTGAGACATAACACACTAATTAGAAGGCCCTCTGCTTGGGTAATTCCTTTTTGTTCTTTCCTTTTCCCGTGCAAGAATCTATTTAGGAAAGGCTGTTAATAACTTAATTTTAACTTTGTATGGCACATGACTACATTACCCTGAATGGTGGCTAATTGAGAGATAGACTGTTTCAGACAGCTTGTAGCAATTACTGCCTCAGGCTCTCATCTTCTTCTGACATATGATATTTTATAAAAATTTGAGGGTCTCATAGAACCCCTGTGAGTGTTTATTTTTTAATTCAAATGAGCTTTTTAAGTTTAAAGTGATACCTTCAAGTGGGCACACTCTACAAGCACACCGGCTATGGACGTCATGCTGAAGTCAAACAGTCCCCAGCTTCACTATGAGGGACCTCTCGGGAAGAAATACTTTTGTGGTCTCTCTACCATGGTTTTAAATTCTCTTTTCATCTTTTACTAATTCCATTAAGTTTGGAAAACTTTTAAATATCTCTGGTCTTTATTTCTACATGTATAGAATGAGGATTCTAATATGCACCACAGAGATTTATTGTAAAAATGAAATTAAAACAGTCATTCCTTTCATTTTTAATGCATTTTATACATTTTAATTTTAATACAGTTATTGTCTCATCTAGCACATCTAACTACTCACAGATATCTTTCCCTTTAAAATCTGTTCCCCAGAAATATATAGGTAGCTAAATTTACTAACATCAAAAACAATATTATTAATGATCTTTACCTAATCATATATATATGTACATGGACTAGAATAACAACAACAAAAAATACCCCACAGAGTCCTTTTTTGTTTGTTTGAATTTAAGAGATGGTCTTTTATGCACACCAAATTATTTTTAAAAATTGAATAAATAAGAAAAAACCCCTCCCCCCCATAAAAACAGGTAACTTAACATCTAGGCAAGGTCACAATAAGGGCAGAGACTCAGGAATCCTGAGTAGCCAGGCAGAATCTTCATTCTTACTGCACTGATACCACTTTAGATTAAGCAAATCTGGGGCCAAGATGAAAGTGAAGCTAAGTATTTGGGAAGAAGACAGAGTAGCCAGCCTCTTGAAGGAAGAGAAGACATGACAACTCCAGCCCCTACTCTTACTTCAACCACCACCCTCACAATTAAGCTTTCTTATGGTGTATGAGTCTTCATTGGTAGAGATGCTTGCAGTCTTCTGTTTATAGAAAATAATATTTGTCCTAACTCACCTGCCCCTATCTGGCAGTTGACCTGATAACAGATGATATCACACATTTTAAAAAAAAATTTCATGCCTTGCTCTACTATGAAACTCACTGCAATGAATAATATTTATCTCTTTTTGTGATCTTTTCTCTGAAAAGGTTGTATTTTATCTTTGGGCACATGAGGTAACCCAAAACATTGAGACCAATTATATATACTAAATGATTGAATAAGTAAAAAAAAAAATGAATGGATAAATAAATGTATTAGAGCAAATGAAATATTCTGTAAGAAAATTTCAACTCTAATATTTTATTATTCTCCTTTACCTTCTTTTGCTAAAGAGGAATTTAAAAAATATATTTTCATGTATTTAAGTATATATCTTTATACTTAAAATATCTGAGAAAGAAGCTAATCAATATTCTTTGAGAAACATTATGGAGAGAAAAAAAATCTAGTTGAATTTTCTCCTAATATGAAGAGTTGTGTGTTGTCATTTTTGGCTATGAGAAAAAGAAAACTCAGAAAAGATAATGCACACAAGAGCACAGTTTGAGAATGTCTAGATGACTTCAACACTTGTTTTTTTTTTTTTAATTTTTTTTTTTTTAATCTTCCCTGTTGCCAGTAGTGGTGGAACATCTCATATCACTTTGCAGTTTGTGGAGCTATTTTGCAAGGAAGTTTCTGATATTCCAATGAACACAGAGTATGAATAGCTCCATCTTCTGCCTGATGAGGTTTTCACACATGATCAGTAACTTAGAAATGTAACACATCTATTTCATGTTGTCAGTTTGAATTTTTTACCCTCACTTCCTGGCTCACTATACTTTCTGGGAAAATTCTTACCCTTGACAACTGAGGGCAATTTAACTCTCAACTGAAAAGGTCATGAAAAGAAGCTCATGGGCACCAACAAAAGCAGTAATCAAAATCAGCAAAGGCAAAGAAATTCATAAATAGACCAAGAAATCAATATGTTAGTCTAGTATTGTCTTCTGTGTTAATTCTCCTCAACCACACTCCTTCTGTGTTATATCTCACACACCATCATGCATCCTGGGTGGTTGCTGTGGCATAGTCCATTTTTTCTGCTCAGAATGCCCATCTTCCTTGGCTGCCCCTTCTCGTTTACTTGTGTGACCCTTAATCATTTGTTCAGTCTTAGCTTTGGCTTAGCTTTGAATCTCCCCTGATGTCTCCTTCTGTGTACCCTTAAATTTCTCTGCACATCTTTATCCCTACATTTGTCACCTCCTGCTATAATTAATCTGTGGGTTTGGATCCACTAGTGGATTCAGAATTCCTGAGAAATATGAGCCTACACTTGCCTTTACTCTCCATGACAATCATAGTGCTCAGCACACAGTAGGTATCGCAGAAATGCTATTGGATGAGAAAACAGTCAGATAAAAGGATAAAAGAAATAAATGAGAAAATAAATCACATTGTGAATGAATAAAACCTATGATGATAAGAAATGTGTGTCCCAGTAACTGATTTCACTCCTCTGATGCTTTAACAGAAAAAAAATAACTTCTTAATATGAGCTAGAATTCATCTTCATAAAAAGTAGATAGTTTGGTTCTAGTTATATATTTTATAACCATTTACTGCAGATATTGTTTTTCAAATGGAAATGTTTCTGAATTTTTTTCTTCCCTAAACCAACTCTCATGCCTTCAAGTTCTTCAATGCCCTTTCTTCTGACAAGAAATCACAATCCCCGAGTTCTTTTTTCTCTGCAACACATCAGCATATAAGAAATTTTAGAAAAAAGGGTCATTATTGAGAATATGCAGTGACAAACTTCATAGCTGAAAACTGCATCTGTAATTACCAATCATGATACTGGAAAGACATTTTATCTCATTCAGCCATAAAATCAGAAAATTTTATTCTCATTCATAAAATCAGAAAAACACAGAGCACTCAACTGTTTTGTGTACAGATTAAATGAGATAACACATGACTTACTTTGTGCAATTCCTGGCATGTGCACTTGCAGATGACTTCCAGTTAGAAGTTGTTTAAGTGTGTGTGTGTGTGCGCAGTTGTTTAAGTGTGTGTGTGTGCGCACGCGTGTGTGTGTATGTGAGAGGGTACTGGAAGAATTGCTTTCTGAATTAATGCATGAAATACTATAGAAATTTAGTGTATTTCTACAGTACATGAAAGCATGAACATGGCATCCAAAATAAAGTTATTTGTAGTAAAACGAGCTCTGAAATGAGAACCAGGAAATGTGAACTTTAGTTTCTGTTCTTCTATCATCTGAGTAAAAGATTTGGGGGAAAGTGTGACTTTTTAAAGCTCACATTTGGCCAGGCATGGTAGCTCAAGACTGCAATCCCAGAACTTTGGGAGGCCGAAGTGAGAGGATTGCCTGAGTCCAAGGGTTCGAAACCAGCCTGGACAACATGACGAGACCTTGTCTCTATAATAAATCAAAAAATTAGCCAGGCACGGTGGCATGTGCATATAGTTCCAGCTAACTTGGAAGGCTGATGTTGAAGGATCACCCGATCCCAGTAGGTCAAGGCTGTGGTGGCCATGAACGTGCCACTGTACTCCAGTCTGGGCACCAGAGTGAGAGTCTAACTCAGAAAAGAAATAAGTAAATAAAACTCACATTTTCTATATTTTAATATGGAGGAATTAAGTCAAATTATTTCTATTATTTCCCCTGACTCTATTAATTTCTATTCAACACAGCAAAACATTGTTCTATGACAGAAGTAAACTAGTAAAACTCCAATGAAATCTCAAGACTGATTGGAAAACAAGACTAAAAGAATAAAGATGACTGAATCAAATCTATATGGTTAAAAGCATCAGAATTTGAAGGTTAGCTCTTTCTCCCTTTCCATAATAATTTATGAAAAATACTGATGTTGACTTCAGAAAGACACTGACAGTAGACTACTATCCAGTGATGAGAAGACTTCTCAAATCACTCCAGACAATTGTCCTTTAAATCTCTAACAAGTTGGTGAAGTACAGACTGGCATCCTTCACGTTTAATTCAAGTCATATCCAATAGTGCCATCAGTATGAAGAGTATAAGGCATAAACACTGAAATTTAATTTAAGTAGTAATTGGACACAAATTTGTTTCTAGGAATTGGAACATAATATTAAAATAAATCTCCAGTTTCCTCTCTAGTGATAGTAAAATGCTCCTATGATAAACACATGAAGAAAAGCTGTGTGCTTTGGATGAATGTTTATTCCACTCAATTCAGGAAGCACCCACTGAGCATCCTCCATATCTACCATACATTCTGTACTGTACTGAACCAATAAAAACAATTTGCACAAATAACCATGGTCTTTCCATTGGAAGTAGAAGCATGTTTAGCTACTCAATGTCTCTTTTTCCAGTAAATTTAATTTTTATGTCATAGTTTGAATTCCCAATTAATTAAATGATCATAGGTTGGTCTTGAGAATTAAAAAACCTTATATTTTAGGTTTTCTAAAAAAATCGTGGAAAGAAAAAAAATGAACCAAATATAAAATCATGTAATGTATTCTTAACTGACTGTATTTATGCAACACAATTCAAATGACACCGTGCTGCATTTTGAGAGGGGTTTTTAGTGTCTTGAACAAACTGATATTGGTAATGATTCTGCTAAATAATCATAATTATATTTAAAAAATGACAGCCTTTTAAATATTTTTATTTTTAACTTGCAGTATTTTACGTATACGTTTTACATCAAATCAGTTAATTGCTAAAAGTCATCAATATAGCAGAAATAGGTTTCAACTATAATGCTTTTTTTCCCCCTCCTATTGAAAGATCATTCTGCTTCAGATTGGAATCACTTTAACAGTGATATTTAAGATGTGGCAAATTAAGGGGGAAAAATTTTGAACACACTTTCTTATTCCTCCTAATATTATTATATGATGACAACCCCACCACCTATTAGCTATAGTTGGAACAGAAGCAGTCTAACTAAATAACTAAATGTACAAATACTAGAGCCAGATTGCTTGGATTCAATCCTAAATCTACCGCTCACTAGGTATGTGCTCTCAGGCACATAGTTTAAACATTCAGTGCCTCAAATCTTCACCTGGGAAATGGTGGTGATAATAGTACCTACCTATAGGGTTATTGCAAAGATTAAATGAGTTAATCCATGTAAAGGGCTTAGAGGATGGGTATGTAGTAAAATATTAAGTTTTTAAGAGTGGCTCTTTCGTTTTTAAGAAATCCTGCCATTCTAAATTTTATGATGCAAAGTAAATTTACAAGAGTGGTTGAAAGACAATGGATGGTAATAGGACTCAGGAGATGAGGTAATAATTCTAGCTTTGCCACTGCTAAACCCTTATAATCTTTGTCATTCACTTCCCTTCCAGGGCATCCCAGTAAGTAATAAGCTTGGAAAGAATTATGTCTGGGAAGGTGAAGCAGACAGGCTAATAGCATGGGTTCTAGAGCCAGACAGATTAAGGTAGAAACCTTAGCTCAGCCCCATTCTAGCCATTTGACCTTTAGCATATATATCTCATTTCACATAGTAAAAAGGGAAGTGCCTTCTCACAGTTGGGCTGTGGTGATTTAATAGGACTATTCAGTTGAAGCAATTAGCAAAATCCATCATAATGTTATTTAATAAATGTGAGTCATTAATATCATTAGTTTTACATAGGCCAAAAACCCTTTCTTTCAACAAAATTACATGATGTCAGGGGCTGTAAACCTTCTGTAAAAGATCAAGTCAATTCAATATTCAAAAGGTGAGAAAAGAAACTTGTGTAACTCATATAAATGTCCATATTCTGCTATGACAAAATTTGTATTGAAGTGTCCTGCCATTAAACACCATTGACTTAAATGTCCACATTGTTCATTGTGCTTGCCTTGGTTAAGTACCTTTTGGGTCAGTGCAGTGAGAAATGTGAAAAGGAATAGGCAATAGAAAAAAATATATATATATACATATATATATGGTACCTTAGAGTTATGCAAATTATATGTAGCAATGACTATATATTGATACTTTTTTTAGATGCATGCTTGAGTTTCAATCATGACTTGTTCTTTCTAGTACTCACCATGTAGAATATAAACATGCCTTAAGAATAAAGCCATTTCAACAATATTTGTAACTCTTCTTTGGAAATGGAATTTATAATCTCTTTCAAAAGATATATATGAAGCATATGTTTCAGTGTGAGCCAGTGTTCTACTCAGTTACTCATGGTCACTATCATATTTAACTTTGTTCTGAAATGTTCTGATCAATTACTTTCATCACTTGAATCATCACTCGGCATTTCTCCCATTTCTCACCCTTTCCTGTCTTTGATCCCTGACTATTCTCTCTGTCTAGAATGACTTCTATTTATTGCATATATCTCTGATTGCCTTTTACAACATCTTCCTGTTGCAGGAAATACCAAGAAATTGCACCTGATGAACTTCAGTTACAATTGTATGAAAGATGAGTGATCTCAGTAGATAAATATGCCCTGATATACTAATAACTGTCAGAAGGAGAGTCTAATTTGCTGTTTGTTTACTGGTTTGTTCTAAATGGCAACCTAGGTGTCTTTAGCAGACATTCATTCTTATGTCAAGAACAGACAGAGGCCCACAACACCTGTTTTGACTTTTTTTTCAGGCCAAATTGATCTTGGACAGTGTTTTATGTTGTGAAATTGTGGAGGTGCAAAAGGACATGAAATCTTTCAGAGAAAATCCAAAGTTTAATTCTATAGTAATGCATACCTGTGCTTTTACCTTTTACAGAGGTGAAAGAGTAGTTCTTTCAGATATGAGCATTGATGAGACTGAATATATCAACATTAGCATCCTGTCTAGTTTACCAAGTATTTGGATCAGTTATGACATATCTACTGTGTATCCAACAGTTCTCTAGGTCCCGGGGGAGGAAATAAACTAAAACAGAAATAATGTTATCACTACTGATTGGATCAAAATTAAAATATTTTTGTTTCAAAAGATACTGTGGAAAAAATAAGGAGACTGGCAGAGAGTCATTTGTAAAATATGTCTGATAAAGGATTTGTATCTGAATATGTAACATATAATGAATTCATGAAACTCAATAACAATAGGACAAAAATAATAGGATAAAAAATCAGTTTAAAAATGGGAAAATATATGAACAGACATTTTACCAAAGAAATTCACGATAAAGGGCCATAGTGAAACTTTTAAAGGTAATAGAAATCTTCTGCATCTTGACTGTGGCTACAATTGATACATGCTACTGTGTGTGTGTGTGTGTGTGTGTGTGTGTGTGTGTGTGTGTGTGTGAAAATTCACCATGTTTGTTCAAATTGGCAAATCGCACTGTATATAAATGTTACTTCAATAAAGCTGACAAAAATAACATTAATAGTAATTACTGCCACCAATTATTGGTGGATATTACTGATACATTAGGGGGATGTGTACAAGTGAATTCATTATTATAATATAATGTGATAAGTCTTCTATCAAACTGACACACAGAATATTATATAATCTATTTAATGTGGCAAGAGGAAAGGAGCAGTCAGGGAGGGAATGGTTCCCGGAAGATATGACCTGTACTCTGAACCTCTTGGAGTGAATACAATTAAGTTTTGTAAAGAGAAGGACTAGAATATTTCCATAAGACAATAGAGGCTATGCAAAGACTGAGATGCACTAAAAGAGAGTGTTATTTTTGGAAAATATAAATGGTAAAGAGTTGTATCTTGTCAAAGCTTAAAATTCCACTGGCAACATTTAAAACAATTGAGGCAGGAAAGAGCCAGCTCTTATAATGATTAGACTAGCAGACATATGGAGAGTGTATCTTGTGAGGGATTTAGATTTTATTCTGAGCACAAGAGAGAGAGGTTGAAATGCATTTTAGATAGCCGGGCACAGTAGCTCAAGCCTATACATTCCAACACTTTGGGAACCTGAGGCAAGAGAATTGCCTGAGCCCATGGGTTCAAGGCCAACCAGGGCAACATGGTAAGACCTCGTCTCTAAAAAAAAAAAAAAAAAAAAATAGCCAGGCATGGTGGTGCACATCTGTTTCGGCTATTTAGAAGGCTAAGGCAGAAGGATTGCCTGAGTTCTGCAGGTTGGAGCTGCAGTGGCCAGGAGTGTGCCTCTGCACTCCAGCCTGGACGACCAAGTGAGTCTCCAACTAAAAAAAAAAAGTGCATTTGTAAGGATGATATCTAAACAAACACAAAACTGATTTGCATTCTGTCCAGTATATGTTTGTTACCGTTACATTAGGCCTGCTGACATTAATCCAAACACATTCTTATGTATGCGTGGAGATAGCAATTGTTTTAGTCACCAAATACACAAAAAATAATAATATACTCTCTCTGTTTATTAAGAATGTACAGTCTATTGGGTGAAGGGCATAGGAAAATACTGACAATGCAAGGGTGAGTTACATTCTATTGTGGAATCCAGTTTATTATAAGATTACTGGGTATGGAGAAAGCATGAAAAGAAAGCGTTCATGTAGAATCTTGCCTTAATGGATAGGAGTCTCCTGTCAGGTGGGAAATAATGGGATTGGAGGAATTTATAGCATATTAAAGAAAGTGAAAGACAGGAAATCATAAATGCATAAATGCAGGACACTCTGGTAAATGTTCTTGAGACTCACTGACAAGTATGGTAGGTCTAAAAGTGGAGGAAAACATCTATGTAGTTAAAGATGTAGCTTCATATTCTCAAGATGCCAAGTTTTTAGAGTTCAATATATTTACTATGGGACCGAGCATTCACAGCTTTCTGGCAACAGAATGAAAAACTCAGGAACAAGCAATAAATATTTAGAGGCATTGCCATGAAAATATATCTGCACTTGTAGCTGGGTTGGTATTTCAGAATAATATGCAGGTGATGGTTTGTAAGGGTTAATACAAGTCGCAGAAACTAGGCATGCAAAAATGGGTGACAAAAGGTGAAACTATGGAAGTAGTCAGAAGGCAGAACTTGAAAGATTTTGTGATAAACCAGAATTTTATTCAATGAATCTGCTCAATATTTTGCTATATTTTCCACTGAAGTGACTCTAATAACCAGAAAAATATGACTTTAAGGAGTCTGGCAACTCAACACAAAGCAACTTGACAAAGGTGAAAATGTTAAACTATCCAGGATCTACAAGGAACTCAAACATGTTGAAAGGAAAAAACAAGTCTCATAAAATGGGCAAAAGACATGAATAGACACTTCTCAAAAGAAGACATAGCAGTCAACAGACACACGAAAAAATACTCAGCCTCACTAATCATCAGAGAACTGCAAATCAAAACCACATTGAGGTAACACCTAACTCCAATAAGAATGTTTTTTATCATTAATTAAACAAAAGACAACAGATGCTGGTGAGGATGTGGAGAAATGAGAACACTTCTACACTGTTGGAGGGAATGCAGAGTAGATCAATGAAAAACAGAATGCAGAGTAGATCAGTGAAAAACAGTGTGACGATTCCTAAAAGATCCAGAAATTGACCTTCCGTACGATTATCAGCAATACCTCTTCAGGGAATATACTCAGAGGAACTTAAATCACTCTACAAAAAAGATACCTACACACATGTTTATTGCAGCACTATTCACAATGGCAAAAACATGGAACCAATCATGCTGCCCATTGAAACTGGACTGGATTAAAAAAAAATTTGTACATATACGCGATGGAATGTTATGTAGTCATAAAGAAGAACAAAATTGTGGACTTTGCAGCAACTTGGATGGATTTAGAGTCTTTAATACTTAGTGATGAATCACAGAAAAAAAGAACTGAGTACCATGTGTTCTAACTCTTAAGTGAACCTTGAATATTTACCATAATACTATAAGAAAGGGATTGGCAATAGCTGAAAACTGCCAGGGGAGGGAGGGGTGGGCACATAACATTAATAAGGAAACTGATTTCAAATCAGGC
The DNA here is from genome assembly GCA_027257055.1 of Cephalopachus bancanus. Classification (NCBI taxonomy): domain Eukaryota; kingdom Metazoa; phylum Chordata; class Mammalia; order Primates; family Tarsiidae; genus Cephalopachus; species Cephalopachus bancanus. The sequence continues at coordinate 663,537 of JAPVLO010000072.1, forward strand.
AAAGTGGGACTAAAGGGAGGCCCAAATTTACCTGTACAATGACCAGTTGTATACCTAATCCTGAATTGTACTACATCTTTAAAATAAAATAAATTTTTTAAGCCAGGTCGGTGGCTCAGCCTGTAATCCTGCACCTTTGGGAAGCTGAGGTGAGTGGATAGCTTGAGTCCGCGGGTTCGAGACCTGCCTGGGCAGTGAGACCTCATCTCTACAATAAATCAAAAACAATCAGCTGGGCATGGTAGCGCACGCCTGTAATTTCAGCTACTTGGAAGGCTGAGGCGGAAGGATCGCTGGAGCCCAGCAGGTCGAGGCTGTGGTGGCCAGGAGCGGCCACTGAACTCCAGTCTGGGCGACAGAGTGAGACTCCAACTCAAAAATAAGTAAATAAATAAATAAGTAAATAAATAAATATTTTAAAAATGTGAATTAATTTTGTGAATTAGTTAATGTGAAAAATGTGAATTAATTAATTTTAATAATGTTCACTGGCATTAATTTTAATCTGACCTGTTTTCCCCAAATCTTCAAATAGAATTTATAACCCTGATATTTGGCCCACTTTCAGTGGATAATTTAGCAATCTTCTACAACACCTCTATCTCTGCTGAAAGATATACATTCTGTTTGAAAATCACATTTATGAGTGAAGATAATCCATGAAAGGGTGGTAATTTTTGAAGGCATGAGAAATCATCACCCCCTTCTTTAGTGAGATAATCAATGTGCCTCATGAAGACATGTAATATGATAGACCTTGCTATAATCCACCCAAAGTTTGCAAGGCTTTTATCACTACAGCTCCACATTAACTTGGCTCTGAACTTACTATTAAAATGAAAGGGTCCCCCTATTTTACTCCCTCTGGTGATTTTATTGCTCACTAGAGGTTTGCTATATTAAAAGGCACTAACATTACTTCTATCAGTTAACAATATTATACTTAAAACCTAGATAAGTTATTGAGTGGTGTTTAGAGCTACTGTGAGAAGTATCTGCACTGAATAAGAAAATGTGCCAATGTTTTTATTTTACAGAAGTAGAAAAGTCACTTTTTTGTCTACAATAAATCATAGTGAAGAGAATGATAATGACAATTGTGAAAATGAAGATATTTCAGGTACACTGCAAGAAACCATGGATACAGAACTGAAAGACAAAATCTCTGTCCTCAGAGAGTTCATATTTAATAGCTGGTACAGTAAGTAAATCACCTCAAATTATGATATTATATGCTAAGTATTACAGCAGGAGCGAACACAGTATGCCTTTGGGGTACAGCAATCACTTTCAGGTCATGACACTAAGTATATCAGCACAGCGGGCATTAGAATAATTTTTGGAAAAAAATACCAACCAGAATGTTAGTAATCACTTAACTAGACATAAACTTATGGATATAAGTATCCCACTGAAACCCCACACCCCTTTAGCCATCTCGATGCCATTCAAAATGAGGAAAATATGATTGGTAGAGGGGAAAATGGAGACAAAAAGAAGGACGTGGAGATGGACGCAGATTTCTTGGAGATTAGGACACTTGACCTGAGTTTCAAAGCTGGTTCAAGATACTCATCCAAGAAATATTTGGGCATATTTAATAAAAAGCTACAACACCTGTGTCTTAGCAACAAAATGTAGAGAAATTAAAGTGCAATGGAAAATCAGCAGTTAGTTGTGCTTGACTAGACAACAGCAAACAAAAGAGAAAATTGCATGTAGTTAAAGGTCTTATGCAGTCTGATGAGGAGCTTGCTATCTACCTGCATTCTAAGAGAGACCAAGTGGATCTGCAGTGTGTATCTTCAAGTTGTTAAATGCATGAATCACATGACTGAAGGGGCAGAGGAATTATTTTACTACAAGCCAAACCAAGTCTTTTAACCTAATTCTGGCTCCTTTTCCTTCTCTTCCTCCTCCTCCTCCTCCTCCATTACTTCCTCCTCTTCCTTCTTCTATCTTCTTCTCCTTTTTTTCTTTCTTTTCTTCTTCTTATTCATCCTTTTTTACAAAGCTGCCATTTGTTTTTCTAAGCCATGGGCTGGTAGGGTTCTGTCCACCTAGAAATTTATCTTTTTGTAATCTGCACAAAAGGCCAAAGTACTGTAGAAGACAATAGAGACCTCAGGAGAACGTAAAGTATTTGATGAATGTGTATTTAAGAAAGATGATTCTGTTAGATATGTGGAACATGAGCTAAATATGCAATTATCCAAACTGTGATTAATCCTTCAATGAAAGCAGAAAAGAGGAGACGTATTTTGTTTTTTTGAATGCCATAGTCTTCTCCTCGTAACAATTTATCATTTGTGATTTCTTTTTCTGGGTTACCTATGGGTGCTAATATCATCTCTTTACTTCAATTTCTATTAGGACATTTACAGGTCATTGACATTTCCATGTAAGTAGGTTAGCAGATATATTGAGTCACCTTCTGATAATAAAAGTAATAGTATGTCAAAACTCTTTACTCCAGTGTTAGATATAGATTTTGGGGTACTCAATGTTTTGGGGGAGATTTGCTTAAGGGAAAGAAATTAAAACATAAACAAATATAAGTTACAAAAGTAAAAGCTTTGAGGAACTAAATCACTAAGAATTTTTAAATTAAGAAGCTGACAAATATCACATTCATAAAACATGATATAATATTTGTATTAATTAATTATCTGACAATATTCTGTAGAAACTTTTTCTATTATTTTAGTTGCATGTTTTCTATTTTCTCATCAGTTGACAATGATTTTATAATGCAAATTTCTATGAGTAAAACAGAAATATAGTTTACAGAGTCATTTTTTCTAACATCATTTCTTATTTACTTGTGATTTTCCAATAATAGTTTAGAAACGTTTTACTGTCTGTCAGTTCTGGCATCAACTGCAGGACATGAGGCTTGCTTCTTAAGTGTGTCACACGGTTATTCATTCGAATAATCAAGAGCTCAATTCTAAGACAAGAAAACAGAGAACAACTTCTGGCTGAACACACAGAACCTGACTATGCTACTTTCCTGTTGGACATAAACTGTCTCTCAGAACACTAACTTCAGACAAGGTTACTCTAAGACCATGACACAATAAGACAAAGCAAGGTTACTTCATAATTTGTGTAAGCTCAGACAAAAAGCATGCCAGCTGATGCTTTTTCTCTCATGTGATTACCTATGATTTGAATAAAAGAACATTTAGCAATGTTTTTTTAGATATACTTCAGAACTCGTATGGGAGGAGTTAATACTCAACACTTCCCAGAGAGCATTGGATGTTTCCCTTACATACTCTGCCTCTGGGTATCAGAGAAACATCTTATTGCAGCATATTTTGGGGTCCAAAAGCTTCAGGTCATGACACTGTGTATATCAGCGCAATGAACATTAGAATACTTTTTGAAAGCAATTTACCTACTAGAATGTTAGTAATCACTTAAATAAGCATAGACTTACCTGTGTAAATATCCCACTGAGTTCTGAAAGGACAGACTGAGATTGGAAAGTCATTTTTTATTCTATTCCTAAACCCTAACACAATAATGAGAAAGTAAAGGTTATGTTTTGGAGAAATGCATACTTTAGGTAAAAATTAACTTTGCCGACTTTGTCTTTTCAGAAACCCAGACTTCCTGATGCCAGGCATCAGAGGTATCTCATAGCTTTTTATCGGTAGGGCTCAGCAGAAGCGACAATCAGGCTTGCCTAGAGTAAAGGGAGTTTACAAGGCCTAAGACATCATGCTTTGGGCAAGAATTATACAAGTCACAAAACTTATGATTACAAAAGTTGTGCAGATCACAGAACTTGTGACCACTTGGAGGGGGAAGCAGGTGGGGATTCGATCTTAGAGTAGATTGGGTGCTAGCTACAGGGAAGTCAAAGATCCCCTGAAACTGCCCGCTGGGAATGCATAGGAGATAAGGGGAAGTGCACTCCCCATTAGCTCTAAGGAATATTGTTCAGGAATGTACAGGAGCACTAGAATCCTTGTCATGCCCTTCTCTAGGGGCTGTGATAATATGGACAGACATGAATGCGTCTCTGTGTCACAGGGCCTCCAAGACATTTGCAGGTGGTCAACAAGAAAGTCACGGCAGTCACATCTACCTGATTGCAACATCTCCAGGGGAAAAGATTTAAGTCAGGTCTTGGGGGGGCTATGGTGCCACACTTATCTAGAGTGTAGGCCCGCTATGGGGCCGCATTCATCTAGAGTGTAGGCCCGCTTCCTGTCTGTGGGAAGTGAACTTTTCTTAAATAAATCTTTTCCTCTTTTACTTCTTTGTATGTTGTAATTCTTTGCATTACTAGGACCTCTGGTTATCAGCATGCACCTCCAGCATGCTGGCTCCGGGGGTGCTGCACCCCTTCCTCTACATACACATCCATCCACCTTCACCCTATCTGTAACCTAACAAGGTCCAAAATGTTCATAGCCATCTCAATGCCATCCAAAATGAAGAGGTGAGACAGCGGATAAAATTACAGAAAAAAAAAGGATTCTTACTGAGTTGCTCTTAAAATATATATTTTTTACATTTGCAACAATATATAACTTTAAGAGCTCCTCCATAGCAATATGACCTTGCCAGCAACTTTTTGGCCAGATGAACCTGAGTTAAAAGAACATTTCATCTTCCCCTCCCCACCCCCATAAGCTCATGAGAGCTATGCCAGTTGCAGTTGGAAGAAGAACCTATTATTTCTTTGGGACAGAGCCCTTGAGGAAAAAGGCAGAGGATGGGGCCAAGTAATGACTGGGGTAGAGTTCCATAGGATTTCACTTTGAAGACACCCAATATCCAGCTAAACTGTAGCTGTGTGATATTCATTTTATAGTATGGTATATAATAGAAATAACCATTTTCTGATATGCTACTATGTGTTAGGTATAGTACATGGTATTTTGATAGTTTAATCTTGTCATTTTATAGAGGATTGGGGTTATAGAAACTCAGAATAATTAATCTTCCTATGACTAGATAGGCAGTAAATGAGAACTAAGAATTCAGATTTTGTTTGGTCTGGTTCTAAGTTAAAAAAAACTAATAGCAATATTAAAATATAAATTTTTAAAAAGAAGTAAAACATGCAACCAATTCCTGATCAAAATCCCAAGTGCCCATGCCATAAGAGGTAAGATAGACTAGTGTTACCTCATCAAACTGACCAAGCTTTTGCAAAGCCAAAAATATCATCAAGAGAGCAAGGAGATAGCACACAGTCTGGGAAAAAACATTTGCCAACTGTGTATCTGACAAAGGCTTAACATCTAGCATCTACAAGGAACATAAATATGCCAAAAAGAAAAAAACAAAAAGCCCCATTACAAAAGATATGAATAGACAATTTTCAAAAGAAGATATTCAAGCAGCCAACAGATACATGAAAAAACTCTAGGCCTCACTAGTCATCAAAGAAATGGAAATTAATAACACACTGAGATACCACCTAACTCCAGTCAGGATGGCCATCATCAATAACTCAAAAACAACAGATGCTGGAAAGGATGTGGCAAAAAGGGAACATTTCTACACTGTTGGTGGGAGTGTAAACTAGCACAACCTCTGTGGAAAACAGTTTGGTGATTCCTAAAAGATCTGAAAATCAGCCTTTCATATGACCCTGCAATCCCTCTCCTAGTAATATACACTGAGGAGCTCAAATCACTCTATGAAAAAGACACTAGCACACGCATGCTTATGGCAGCATTATTTACAATAGCAAAAATATGGAACCAACCATGCTGCCCATAAAGAGAACTGGATAAGAAAAGGTGGTACATATGCACAATGGAATATTATGCAGTCATAAAAAGGACAAAATTATGAACTTTGCAGCAACTTGAATGGACTTAAAGTCTATAATACTGAGTGATCTATATCACAGAAACAAATAACTGAGTACCATATGTACTCATTCAAAAGCAGACCATGAACAATTACCATAATACCATAAGAAAGGAATTGACAATAGATGAAAACTGTCAAGGGGAGAGGGTGGGATTGGCAGTAATGGGAAACTGCCCAGCAGGGTGGGGGGGGGTTACCTCATCAACAAGGGTCCCCGCATAATGAACATTTGTATACCTAATCCTGAATTGTACCCCACATCTCCAAAATAAAAAATAAAAAGGAATTAATAAATAAAACTTATGATATGGTTTGTAAAAATTACTTTCTTATAATGTGTTGGTCACAGTTCTACATGCTTTACATAGATGGTTTCATGTGAATACTACAGTGCCCAAACTAAATATGTTTATTAGATCCCAATTATGCAGATGAGTAAATTATAATAAGTGATAATTAAGTGGCTTGCACAGTCATTATGAGGTAAACTGGAACTTAAAATAATTTTACTTCAAGGACCATGTTCTAAATACAAGTTTTGTACTATCTCTTAGATGTATACTAAGATGTGTGATCATTGAGTACACAAACAATAGAAAAATCCAAATATACAGTTTTGCCCATCCCTCTTTCTCCTCTGGAACTAACAGAGTTGTGCCAATATATTTGTTGGGGTTCTTCAGACAAAGAGAAACAATAGGATAGATAGTTGGATGGATAGAGGGATGGATGGATAGATGGATGGATGGATGGATGAATGGATATATAGATAGCTAAATAGATAGATATAAGAGGAGATCAATTATAATAATTGACTTTCATAATTAAGAAGGCCAAGAAGTCTGGCAATGCACTGACTGCAAACTCAATACCCAGGAAAGTCAATCAGATAATTTAGTTTGAGACCAAAAGCGTGAAAAGCAAAGGAGCTAATGGTGTAACTCCCAGCTGGAGGTCCAAGGCACGAGAAGTTGGGGCAGAACTGAGAATGAAGAACACTAAAGACCTGAGAACCAAGAACTCCAGTTTCTGAGGGCATGAAATGATGATGTCCCAGTTCATAAAGAGAAGGAAATAATTATTTCTTCATTTTTCTGTTGTTTGGACCCGAAATGGATTGAATGATGTTCACCCACATTGGCACGAGCGGATCATCTCTTCAGTATATTGATTCAAACATGAATATCTTCAAGAAGCATCCTCAGACATACTTAGAAATAATGTTTCATCAGCTCTCTGGGCATCAATTAGTTCAGTTAAGTTGACACATAAAACTAACCATCGCAGCCAGTTTGTAGATATAATCAGCACAAGCTAGCTGCCAAGATCATGGGCACTTTCGATTCTGAGTATGCAGGAGCAAAGGCCTATGGCAATCCAGGATGCAGCAGCAGGTCTAGATTTCCACAATTTTCACCTTCTCTACGGGCTTTTGCAGCTGGGAAACAATCTATAACAACAACATACCGCCCTCTTAGACACTAAAACAGGGGGAGGTAATTTTTATACCTGACCCAGAGGCACTAAGCAAATAAAAAAGCCAGGTTGTGCAGTGAACTCACAGGGGAATTCATGCTGGCACAAATATTATTTAATTTGTTTTCCTTCTGGGAGAACAGCTGGGTTTCCTGGTTGTGGGCCTCTCTTTGGGTTTTCTCCTCAACAGATAATGCAGGTTGAGATGTGAGACAATCACTTGCATGCTTTAGTCAAACAGTGGAATCCAGAATTACTGGAAAATTGATGGTGAAAACATGGAAAACACAAAGAGTTATATTTGATGTTACCCTGGGAAATGAGAAAGCCCAAACTCATGGTCACTGAGGCTATTTAAAGGGCCAGCCATAGTGCCAGACACCTGAAAGAGACGTCCTAATTCAATCTTTATAGCAACATCCCCAAATCCTAGATGAGAAGCCTAGGTTTTAGAAAGGTTAAATTTCTTGCCCAAGTTCACACTAATTGTAGGTGGCCTAGTTTAATCAAGGGCTAAACTCTGAGATGAGAAAACAAAGAACAACTTCTGGCTGAAGACTCAGAGCCTGACCATGTTATTCTCCTATTGGACATAAACTGTATCTCACAGCATGAACTTTGGACAAGGTTACTGTGAGACTATGACACAATAAGACAAAGCAAGGCTACTTCATAATTTTGTGTAATCACAGACAAAATCAGTGTTAGTAGGTCACCTACAAAATGCCAAATCCCCTCTGTTGGCCAAAATGAATGATGTTTACTTCTTTACCAATTAAGTTTTATATTTGTTCTAGTCAATTCTCCCTATAGATAAGATTTTTTGAGAGACCCAATCCTATAATTTCCTCCAACTTTCTGACACCATCTAAACTAGGACAAACTCTCTCTTCCTTTTACCATCTCCCAAATTACTCAATCAAAGCCCCAAATCTACAATAGGTTCTCTATAGCACCTTCTTACAGAGACATCCTTGATTCCTTATAATGTGTGTTCTTCCTCTTATAAAACAAGCAATAAATACAACTTGTTTAAGTACATGTGTCCTTTGGGTGTTTTTTAACTAATTTGACAACTGTCTTTGCTATTTCAAGATTAAAAGTATTTGGTGGATGGTGGGATTTAAGAGGTGGGTATGGAAACATGTCAAGTCTGTGAATTATGAGTCCATATGTGTGAACTTGTACAAATTCCAGGACAAGTCAGAGACCTTGCAGTTCCTAGGACAGAAAACATAGGGGTAAGCAATTGAATCTCCAAACCCTTCTTGGTTTATAATACCATAATCCATTCAGTGACATATATACTTTTGATCCTGGTAGCCTGTTTAGGTGGCATGGGCAAGTTTTGGTGTTTACATCTGACAGAAGAGAAGAATGAGGTGCAGAAAACCTAAATGTCAAAGCCAACCTTCAGAAACTAACATTGGCAGACCTGAGTCTAAAATGAAAGCCAGTTTCCAAGATCAGTGCATAATTCTGTGACCATAGCAAAGATGACAATAGTGGCTAATAGAAATTGAATACTTACCATTTACCAATCATTATGACAACACTCTGCTAGATACTATTATGGTTCCTTTTCTATATGGGCAAACTGATGTGCATGGAGGTTAAGCTACTTGCTAATGCTGACAACTGATGAGTGGCAAAGCCCAAATATGAACTTGAACACGAAGGTCTATGTTCTTTACCTTGTAGTTTACTTTCTCTTAAGCACAACATGATCCAGGCAAAGAATTAGAACACTGCCTCACACATAGCAGATTACTAATTACTGTTAACTTTATTATTATCTTATTTAGTTATCCTAACAAACCTTTGATATAATAAGCATTAATATATCTGCTTTTCAAATATAATTTAAAAAAAAAACAGGAAGGTGCAGAGTCATTAAACCAACCCAAGATAACATAGTTGGTAAAGGGCAAACCTAAGACTTGAAACCATATTTATACTCCGAAGTATAAATATGGTTTCAGAGTTCGGAGTATAAATATGCTGCCTCTATTTTTTTTTTCTCTAATTTTTATTCTGAATTTATTTTAATGCACACTATGTTAAAAACTGTGATTGGTATCACAGTGTATATCTTATCTCCTTTAATTCTTATAGCAAGATTAATACATAGCTACTCTTTATATCTTCTTTTTATAGATAAAAAAATTAGGTAAACAAATATCTAATAATCTTCCCAAGATGATACATAATGTGTGTTTTATGGAGTCAGGGGGCATAATATGAACAAATTACTGTAGCAAACATCAATGCAGATAAGTCACTAATTTTATCTAAGATCTAATGACATTTACTTAAAAACAGCAAATATAGTTATTAAAAATTTTGCATTAAAATAGGTTGCAAAAGATTTCTTGTCTTAGTAATTGTTGAATACTACTCCAAATAAATATGAATTTCTTTCAAAATTGTTCATTAAAATAATAATTCAAATGAATTTTTCTCTTCCATCATTCTAACCAAAAGTTTATATTTTATAATGATAAATAGTGGAAAGGTTACATTTATTTATATTTATATTCATGTAAAAAAATCTGTGGAACACTAACTTTATTCCAGCTACCTCATATTCTTAGTAACTCCAAGAAAACTCTGACTTTTACCCTTTTAATTCTTAAAATATAAATAAGAAAGTCAATAAGGGTTTAGATTACTTGAACAAAACTAGTAGTTAAAATAACCTAATTGGCATTTATATAACTTTATATCCCACCACTGCAAAATAAACATTATTTTCAAGTGTACATGGAAAAATACTCAGGTTCTACATATGGGCCATGCTATGGTTTGTCCTCTTCAAAACTCATTTTGAAACTTAACCCCTAATGTGTATTAGTAGGTGGGACTTTCTTTTTTCACTTTTTAAGTTTTAAAACAGAGTTTAAGGTGAGGAGAAGAGAAGAAAAGAGGAAGATTCATGGCAGAAAGACCTGCCATGGGCAAGTTTCGCAAAAAAGAAAAACTATTGGTAGGTGAGACTTTGAAATGTGATTGGGTGATGAGGTCTCTACCTTCATAAATGATTAACACATTTATGGATTAATAAGTTAATGAGTTAATTATGAGAGTAAAACTGGTGACTTTATAAAAAGAGGAAGAAAGACCTAAACTAACACACTCAGTTCCCTTGCCATATGATGCTGTGTACTGCCTTACGACTCTCCAGAGAGTTCTCTCCAGCAGGAAGTCTCTCACCAGATGTCCTCACCTTTAGACTTCTCAGCCTTCATAACTGCAAAAAATATGTGCGGTTTTAAATAACTTATTCAGTTTCAGGCATTTTGTTATAAGCAACAGAAAACAAGCTAAGATAAGCCATAAAACAGTGATTAATACATGTTGAATAAATAAAATCATATAGTGTATGTATCTAATAAAAATTACATTGAAAATTAATAGTAACATAGTGATATATAAAAATCCCTAGATGCTTCAAATTTATGCAATATACTTTCAGATAACCCATAGGATAAAAAAAGAAATCATGAGAAAATATTTATTAAGTCATAATAAGAACACAAAATATCAAAATTTGTGTAATATAGCTAAATATGTGCTTAGAAGAGAAATGTATAACTTCAGATGGTTATAATAGAAAATAAAGACTGCATTAAAATAAATTATATACATTTGCAATTAAAAAAGCTAGGAACAAGGAATAAATAAAGTCAAACTATTTAGATGAAATAAAACAGTATAAATTAAATAATATACTAATTACATGAAAATGGACAACTGGCAAAAAATTTATATACCCTTAGAGAGACTGATCAATAAAAAGCATAGATAGCCTATGTCAGGAATGATGGAGGAGAAATCACTTCAAATCTAAAAAACATTAAAAATACAATAAGGATATATTATGGTCAATGTTTTTTCAATATATTCAGCAACTTTGATGCAATAGAAACTTTTTTTAACAATACAGATTACCAACACTGACAGAAAATGAAAACAATTCTTCACAGCAAAAATACACACTAAAATGGCCTCACTGGTAATTCTAACATCATTTATAAAAGAAATGATAGAAAAAATTTACTCAGATTAAGAGAATGGAGAATAAGGGAAAACTTCCCAACTTATTTCATAAGACTTACATACCTGTAGTCACAAAGAACGACAAGGACATTACTAGGAAAGAAGATTACAGGCCCATATCCTTCATGGAAGTGAGTGTAAATATCATAAACCAAATATTAGCAAATTAAAGTAATCAATATATGAGAAAGAATAATACATCAAGACCAAATGGTACTCATCTGTGATCATTTAATTCTAAAAACCACCAGTGTAATTTACCATATTAGCTAGCATGCACACAAATTCATAAAGAACATATAATGAAGAAGAGGAAGAAGGAGGAGGAAGAAAGGAGTAACATTTTTTAAGTAAATTTTGAAATATTCAGGACATAAATACACAAAAATTAATTAGTAAACAATTTAAGTCAAATTTTTAAAATGAGTTACTTTTTATAATAGCTTCAAATACATAAAATATTCAGATATAAATTTAATAGTGTAATCAAAGGAATCTAGACTTAAAATGAACAATCATTGCTGTGAGAAATTAAGATTGACGTAGTAAAGGAGTATGTCATGTTCATGAATTAGAGGACTCAATATTTCTAAGATTTATTTTTATCAAAAAAATCCATCATTTCAAAAGTAATTTCAAAAAAAAATCCCAATAGGGTTCTAAAGTATACATGGAAAATTAAACAAACAAACAAAAAAAATAGATTAGCCAAAAATTATTGAAAAAAACCCAGTAAAAATGTTGAAAGGTATAGTTTGCCGAACATCAAGACTTAATATAAAAGTAAATAATCACAAATACCATATTAGCATGTAGATAGACCTATTAATGTAAAGATACTGGGAGAAGCATGATAGACAAATTGAGATTGACACAATAAAGAATATTCAATGAGGAAAAAAGTTTTGTAAACAATGGTCCTGGAATAAATGATTATATTTTATATATAAAGATTCTTGTTTTCAAGACACCCTACACACAAAATAATGTAAGATATATTATAGGATTAATTTAAATGATAAAAATACAAGGCATCTATGAAAAAGCATAAGAGAATGTCTTCACTTCCTTGAGATAAATGAAGATTTTTTATTACTGAGAAATAAATATGTATTTAAAAATACATAAATCTGGCTTCATGATAGATAAACACATCTATTTACCATAGACAAACTGAAAGAATATCTTGACAAAAAATTTATTTGATAAAAAACTTATATTCTGAATATACTAAGCAAACAAGCAGAAAGATTCAATAGCTCAATAATAAAAATAGCCCAATAATAGACTTAAACACAGAGGAAACTATATGGGGGCCAATAAACACACAAAAAAATGTTCAGCCTCATTGTTGAAGAAATACAGATTTTAAAAAACATAGTATATCACTAAACAACTATTACAATGACGAACAATATGAATTAGTGAAAATATGGAGCAACCATAGCTTGCATGCATTGTTGGTGAGAGTGTAAAATGATAACAACAGAATTGGAAAATGTTTGGTAGTTTCTTAGGTAGTTAATCGCTCACTTATTCTGTGGTTCAGCAGTTCTATTTCCTGGTAATTTACTCATGATAAATTAAATAGATACATAAAGAAGACTTGTACAAGTGGATAAGCTTGTTAGTACAAGCTTATGGTCCTTTTATTTATAATACCTAAAACATAAAACCCTCCCCAAATATTTATCAAAGAAGAACATATAAACAGATGGTAATATATTAAAACATTGAAATAATATTATCAATAAAAAGGAACAAGCTACAAATTCATGTAATGATATGAATCATTCTGAAAGATATTATACTAAGTAAACAAATGGAGAGACAAAAGAACATATTATGAGTACTATATGATCGAATTTATACGAAGTTTTACAGCAGGCAAAATACATCTGGAGCAATAACAATGAAAAACGAAAACAGTGGAAGGGGAAGGGTGAGGTTGAAAATTGACTTGGAGTCATTGCTTTGCTAAGCTGTAGTGTGTCCATGTGACTCTGAGCTATGGTCACCATGTTTCCTAGCTTTGGCCCCTCCCCTCTCCTGGAGGAGGTGAATATCTTTGAATATCTCTTTCTCTCTCTCTCTCAATCTCTCTCTTTCTCTCTAATTTACTTTTTAAATAAACTATATTTTCCCATCTAAAAAAGAAAATTGACCTGGAAGAGTCATAAATTTTCTTCCGGAGTGACAAAAATATCTCTACATCTTGTTGGGAGTGTGGATTACATAGGTGTATGCGTTTTGGAAAACTCGTAGAACCTTACATTTAAGATCTATGCATTCTCCATATGGAAATTATAACTTAACAACCTAATATATCCACCAGTACATGCTATTGCATATTTTAAAAAAATATCTAGGCTTGTCATTTCATAGTAGAATAGACACTCTACTTAATTTCACAAAATCTTGGTAGAAATCTGATTTCTCTATGTAATAAAAAAGTCATTTTATCCAAATTTGCTAAACTCTCTGAGCCTTCATTTTCTCACTCTATAAATTTGGTAAAAATTGTGAAGAACCATATTGCTGCATAAGGGTAATATAAAGTGGTGTAATTGAAAGTCCTGTGTTATGTTCCCTATGCTATATAATACTTTATTAAGATGCAACTTCTGTGAAATTACACATACTGTGCGTGAAAGTAAAGATTCTCTGCTAATTATTCAAGGCCCATATCAACATATTCTTCCTCAAGTAGTTCTCTCTATTAAAGTCTCCATTTATACTAATATTGATTAATATTAGACTAGCAGTCTCTATTAGAGACCAGTTAGTACTAATGTTAAACTAATATGTTTACTAATATTTCTCCTCTTTGAATTCCCTTCTGCTAAAACACCATGGGGTTTAGGTCTTAACACAACCTTCTAATTTTTCATTATATCCTGTGCAATACCGCATGGTCTTGAGGAGGGAGCTCTGTGATAGAACACACCTGGATAGACATGCAGACTCCTGAGTCCTGCAGCCTCTTTGGCCTTAACCTCCTTGAATCTTAAAAGCCCCATGTGAAGCATGGAAGTTGGATTAGATGCTTTTCAAACTGCCTTTCAACTAGCTCTAAGATTTTACTATTTTACTAGTCCCTGGAGAACTTTTTATACCCAGCTGCCAAGAGGCACACAGGAGTCATGGAGGACTCTCCAGGTCATGAAAACCTCCTCAGTGGTTAATTTTTTCCCAAGAGAGCCATAGTCTCTGGGGCAGCTAGAGTGCACAGGGATAAGCTTCCGAAACTGACCTTCCTTCTGATCTTGAGAATCATTTACTCCTATATTTTAAAACCAATAATATGAGTTCAATCCAATTTAATCTTAAACATTTGCCTTCTTAGAGAAACTAGTAAATTACTTGATAGAGGGAATAAACTGGTTTAAAAGATATTAAATTTTTCATGCATCAGCAAATGCCCGAATGTAAAAGTTCAATGGAGAACTAGTTCTATATGTAAGAGAATGAGGAGAAAAGCACATAAGTACATCTGGCATTCTATGATTTGTGAAATACACTACCAATGTGACATGGTCCTGAAAAATCACCTTTTGTGTTTTTTAATCACAGTTTTCTATCTGGTCCCTGAAGAACTATCTCCTGGCAGGTGTTTAGAGTTAGAAACCACAGTTGAGGCAAGAAAACAGAGTCCAACATAGTAAAAATAAATCCGACTAAAATAGCAAGGAGATAGTATAAGGTAAGTGCAGTAAAAATCTTTATGTTTAAGAACTTAACACAACACTCAATGAAAGAAAGATCAATGCTGTACAAGCAGAGAAGAGATATGGGATCAGGAAAGTCAAATTTAAGGCAGTATTACAAATGTTAATTTTTTATCTGTGCATGTGATTGTGTCTATGGACATAAATGTGTGCTTACCATAAATTTTACAGATGTTAAGAATGTGTTGCACATCAATATGTAGATATATATGTGTTTTATATATATATAAGTACACACATACACATATACATACACACATACATACATTCTTATGGAAAGCTAGTTGTTAAACATTTACCAGAACATCACTTATGTCTTTTTATTCCAAAATTCTAACTTTTCCAGTGATTCCATTCCATCACTTTAACTCAACACAGCTTATTTTCACTTTATTCCCACTCCTCCAAATTCAACCAACCATGCACCTGCTATTTTCTCTATCTTCCAACTACTCTTTTCTCTCATTGCCAAAAACAATTCCCTAGGCAGGTACTCATAATCTTTTGCTAGATAACTTCAGTAGTCTCCTACCTACTCTTCTGTCTCTAGTATTACCATTCATTAATGTATCCTTCATCTTTCAAGCTGTGCAATCTTTCTCATTCACAAATGTTTCATCATTTTCCTGTGTTTAAATTTCCTAAAGTTCCCCTTTGAGGTTATGAGCAAGTTCTCAAGATAACTTCATTCTCTACAGGTGCATTGCTAGACACATCTTGTTTTCCAGCCATCAGTTTTTGAATTCATCTAGTTCTTTTAGACAATGGCTTAGAGAGGAGTGAGACTGGAGTATCTTGGTTACTAGACATCATATATGTTTCAAATACCTCCTTATTTTTTAAAAATATCAACAACACTTTGTGTCCAGTTACCATTATCCCTAAAATCAAAATTATGAAGACTACAGTTTTGTTTTTTGAGTTTATTGAATGTTTAGTGCAATTCTAGTCTACCTTGGCTCCTCTTCTTTTGCATGATGTGAGCAAATGCTGAAAAGGTAATGAGTTCAGAGAATGAAGTAACACTGCTTATCTGATATACCACAAATTTTATCCTTCTCATCTCTACAGACTAATTTTTATATGAGCACTCCTTTAATGGTAGGACCTTCGTTTCCTCTGGGTTGGTACTCTAGATGGTGTAGAAGTCATTAACTGATGAATCTTCCACAGTTTGAGCAATGTGGTTCTGGGTGAGTAGAGAAAATGGATAACTTCAGCGAAGGAGAGGCAGGAAGTGATCTTGTGTAAACAGAAACCATTAAAGGAATAGTCATATCATTTATCACCCCTAATAATTATCTTTAGTCCCATAACAGTAATAAAAATAACAGCAATGCCAACAGAGACTAAGATTTATTGAGGATGTTCACTGCCAAGAATTTGTTCTGTGTTTTATATATTATCTCATATAACTCTCATAGCAATCATGCATATAACTGCTATTTCTAATTTCTATTTTGCAAAAGACCCTACTAACAGCCAGAAAGTTTAAACACATTGACTGTATTAGCAGATCTAGTACTGTCGGGTTTGAATAAATCTTATTGTGCACAATTTAAACTACAAGTCCTCTACTTTAAAAATGTGTATAAATTCACATACACATATTCACAGCTAGTAATTCTTAACTTTTAGAATTCTGCTTGGATATTATCTCAAGCAAAATGTTAGACATTTACTAACCACCTAATACATAAAAGGTATTTGGCCAACGTTAGGTGCCTATATTATCTGGTACATCTTTCCTAGTCCTTTGAGACAGAAGGTGGGCACTTCTATATGCCTTCAGAGTACCTTATATTTCCTATTTTCATAGAAAACCCTTAATGCATACTTTTATAAATCTGAGTTTACTAGGCAGTGTTTCCTTTTCACTCTCACCATAGCACCTAACCCTCGGCTCTGTTCTTTGTACAAGCTCAATAAACATGTGTTAGTGATCAAATGATTACAAGACAGAAGTGATGTTATCACTTTTTCCCCCAGGGCCTGAAATCTAGATCAGCTTGAGTTAAGGCAATCTCTCTTCATGGGGGCACTGCTTTACCTGCAAATGTGTTACCTTGCTGGGTTGGCATGAGAAATCGTGAGAAGCTATTTACACCTTAGCAAACAGTGTCACAGAGCAGATACTTAAGGATCTGCTTAAGTAGTGGTGAAGGGCCGTCTGAAATGGATATCATATATGTTTCAAATACCTCCAAAACTAGGGTGAGAAAATGATTGAAAAGAAACTGAAATTGAGAAAAAATTTTACTCTGGCTTTATAAAGCACTTCTTTTGTTGTCTGTTCCCAATGATTTGATAGATAGATACTGCACTAGATGCTGAAGATGAAAAGACATAGGCACTGCCGTTGAGGAGTTCATAGACCAGTAAGAGAGAGAGGGACAAGAAGATGTGTGATCGTAACACAATATAATACATGTTCTACAAACAGCTTTTATGGGAACACAGAGGTGAGAATACTTTCAGTTGGTAATGATGTGAGGAAAGACTGTACAAATTGAAGCAACTTGTTAGTATAATTAGAAAAAAAAAAAGACATTCCCGAAACTGGAAAGTGCATGTTCTTGAATGCTGAAAGCATTTAATGCTTTAATGCATGTGAAAAAAAGTGGCAAACTGTAAGGCACTTCACACAGGTTGAAAAGTAATACCATTTCCTTAAGTGTGGTGTACACATTTGTACTCTTCCTGTACTTATCATAAAATAGGAGGAACACTCTTGCTTAGTTTATATGGTATTCAATAAAATACAGATAGGAAGGCATTTTATAAACAATGTAATGCAAGGTACAGTAGGGTGAGTTTTAACATTTGGAAGAGGAGTGAGTACACACAGAAAAATTTCAAATTTCTTAACTATACCACCACAGGCCCTGCAGGATTTTGCGTTGGCTCCCCTTGTGCCTGGACTTTCACCAACCTTGTTTTTGATCTTGTTGCACCAAGAGTGTTTCGAATTATATTTTACTCATGTATCCTTTAAAATGTATTTATTCTCTTCCCCTTCAACTTCCCAATATTCCCAGGTTATATTCCTTTGACTTATTTGTGTTTTCACTAAAATATGACCCCTTCAGGATGATCTTCTTTGGCCATCCTATGCAAAGGTGCTGAAGAGTCACCTTTGATTCTTGTTCCAACCCATCCTCCTGTTCCATTTTTGTCATTATCTAAATTTATGTAAAGCGGATGCCTCCCCTAACTGTTACAGAAGCTGCAAGAAGACAGAGACTTTGTTTGCATACTTAATTGCTGTATTCCAATCAGCTAACAAAATGTTTGAATCGCAATAAACATTGAATGAATCAATAAATGAAAATAATCATATAACCTTTGTGATTTTTGGAGGATAAATTTAGTGAACAGGATGCTAAAGAAAATCCTCCCAACTGTCTGCAGTAAAGATATAAAACATGGTTGTATGGGTTGAGAATTCTAAAAGGCTCTACATAAACAAGAGTTATTTTAAATTTGGATGGACGAGTGCTTTAAGATTAGAAGACATTTCTTCAATTATTCTAAATAACAGCAACACTGCATTGGAAATAATTGCCTCAGCTAAATATATTTATCTGTTCCACATCCTATGGCCAAAAACATGTGTGCTTTAGTAATACACACACACACACACACACACACACACACACACACACACACACACAATGTGTGTGTGTGTGTATATATATATATATATATATATATATATATATAACTTTTTTTTTCTTTTCAAGAAAAGAAAAATGTGTTTACAACTTTCTTTCTCTTTCAAATAGGAGAACTTATTCTTATAGCCAGAGCCCATTATACTCTAGGAATCATATTTGATACTTCACTATGGACAAATTATTCCTGCTTTTAGAAAACATTCTTACTATGATCTATTAATGCATTTATCTTTGTTAGGATGCAGATACCTAATAAACAATTCTCCAAGCCTTTAACAATGGAGTATCTAAGTGGCCTTCCTTTGAATTGTCATCCCTGCTTCTCTTTGTTCATTCCCCAGTAGTACTTCCTTCTTAACTCAGAAGTCAGGGCAAATCATTGCAAAAGATTGTTTTCAAGTTGCTTTACCCTTGTCCAGCTCATTTCATTGTTTCTTTCTGATGGCAATGTGGTCAGAGTGCCACCACTTTAGACTCTGCTGCTGCAGTAGACATAGGGAGCAGAAAACCACAGGACCAATTAGTAGACCTTACAGGAGCATTAGTTCCTGATAACTAAGCACCAATAAGCAATAGCATCCTTCTCAAAGTGCAAAGGAAGTAATATGGGTGCGCTGGAGGATATGATGATAAAACAAAAAGAAAACATTATCAAATACACAAATATATGATACACAATGGCCAAGTTTATAATGATCTTTACTGCTTTTGCAACTCTTTAGAATTGAGCAATGCAATTCTACTCATTTATATAAGAAGAGCCATATTTACTCAAGGACATAGTACAATCAGCCCTCACACATTCTCAGAACAGAAGGCCTACAAGTGATCTTACTCCTGTTTTCCACATGGGAGTACTACCCAGAGCTTTTGTGTTTATTTGTACCTTATTTTGTTCTTATAACAATAAGATAATCATAATAGTCTTGTGGGACTATTAGATTTCCATTTTATAAAGTAAAATAAAAAGAAATGTAAATCTCAAGGAAAGTAAATTGGCTTATGTTTACATAGCCAGGCAACACCAGGCCAGTGATTCAAAGTGTTTGTCTACATCAGAGCTCCCCTGAAGTTTTTTTCCCTCAAACTATCTCATTTGGTCTGTGTCATGTTGTTATAATACTTTAGAAGAGTCCCTCTTCCCAAAGATCCAGTGGATCCCTTTATTTCATAAAGAAATTATCTGCAACCTGACACTTTGAGAAAGGGAGACAATGCAAAAAAGACTTGGTCATACCTGAGAGGTCAAGTGCATCACTTGCCTTTTGGGAAAGCTGACAGTCTATTGAAGGAGAAAAACTTTAATCGAATCATCATTTACATAGATAAGTAATTTTTGATTGTTCATAAGGGACTGGATAGTTGCTAAATACAATAGTGCATACCTTACTTAAAATGTATTGAATGACACCCACATAAACAATAACTATGTGTGGTGAAGGATATGTTAATTAGCTGCCTGTGGCAATCATTTCACAATGTATACATATACCAAAACATCATGTTGCACACCCTAAGTATATGCAATTTTAATTTGTCAATCATACCTCAATAGAGCTGGAAAAAATAAATAAAATTGATGTTTGCTTCAGAAAGGGAAAGCTGATAATTTTTATTTAGTTTGAGAAATGGTTGGGTGGTTGGAGAATGCTGATAGAGGCCCAGAAAAGACTACCTAAGCATCTAGAGTTAAGCTGAAGTCTGAAGGATAAATAGAAGCTAGACAAGAAAAGGAAAGGGTATTTCAATGGAAAGAATGTACACTGGAGGGAGGCCCTGAGGTCTGGATGCCATCTACACTAGGCATGATAGCACCATGCCTACAGTCCACAATGCTTCAGGGGGCTTATAAAAATGTTGTAATGTCTTTAAAAATCCGAAGAGTAAATGAATGTAGCCAAACCTGAATAATATTCACCTTCATATAGATGAAGTAATAAAATACAATTTTCAACATTTTTATGGGAAAGGGACCCAAGAAGGCAAAGTACTTCAAGGCCCATGAAAGTCTTGATGTGAGCCCAGCGTGGTAGCCCAGTCTGTAATCCCGCGCCTTTGGGAGGCTGAGGTGTGTGGATTGCCTGAGCCTGCGGGTTCGAGACCCGCCTGGGCAGTGAGACCTCATCTCTACAGTAAATCCAAAAATCAGCTGGGCGTGGTAGCGCATGCCTGTAATTCCGGCTACTCGGAAGGCTGAGGCGGAAGGATCACCGGAGCCCAGCAGGCGAGGCTGCAGTGGCCGGGAGCGGCCACTGCACTCCAGTCTGGGCAACAGAGTGAGACTCCAACTCAAAAAAAGAAGAAAGAAAAAAAAAGAAAGTCTAGATGTGGCCTGCCAAAGTGTGAAAAAAAGCAAAGAGCTAATAAAGCATTGGAGAGACTGGAGGAAGCTGATGCAACTCAAAAAAACAAACAAAAAAGAAAGTCTAGATGTGGCCTGCCAAAGTGGGAAACAAAGCAAAGAGTTAATAAAGCATTGGAGAGACTGAAGGAAACTGATGTTACTGGAGCATGGTGTCTTTTGTTTGCTTTCATTTCTTTTTAGACGGTCCTGGGAAAACAGAAACAAACAGCAAACAAAAATAGAGAACTCCTTCATTCTTTCTCTTACTTCTGAAGGTGAAACTCTTTTTTTTTTTTTTGAGTTGGAGTCTCACTCTGTCGCCCAGACTGGAGTGCAGTGACCGCTCATGGCCACCGCAGCCTTGACCTGCTATGCTCTGGTGATCCTTCCGCCTCAGGCTTCCAGAAGGTGAAGTTCTTAAAACATTGTGTTAATCACTACCAACTCTCCTGGCATGAGACCTGCCTATCCACACCCCAGTTCTATCATATCTATTGAAGCAATCAATTGAGATGACACAAAATACTCAATGCTAGAACACAAGGACTTGATGTATGTTGACTGGAGTATCCAGTGGGTGAGTGAGTGAAAACAAAATTGTTTTAAGTGGGTAGAGCTGACAATAAGCCATGACATAGTTCAGATAAAATGCCCATTCCTCTGTGATTCATATCAGCAAGTACTGCTTTACCAGCTACCTGTTGCACAGAGAATATAGATGTATAAATGGACTGAATCCTTGTTCTCAAGGATAGCCCAATGTTTGAGAGTAGCTGTGTATTTCATTTGCCATAATTCAGTGTGGACACTTCTAAATACATAGTGTGAGAAGGATGCCGTGAGAAACTGCCAGGAAAGCAATATTCTTTTCCTGTTCTGAGCATGAATGATGAATGAAACATGAAAATATTTTTTTTTAAATGTGAAGATGGGCCTTTCTGTCAGAGAGATGATGTGGTCCATAATGAAATGGCAAAAAATACATAATGAGGTTGGACATAGACAACATATTAGGGACTGTTATATATACTGAAAAGTTAGGCTAGAGACAATTCCTCAAAGATCACTTACTCTTCCTATTCAAATAACTTCATATGTAGAAAATTAGGTATTTAAACCAATGAAATAGGTAAATATTAGCAGAGATTGCTATTATAATTACTTTTCTATTAATATTACCACATTTATATAGCGTTTTCTATTTTATATCAACCTACAGACAAACACTCATTGGGAGTATTAATATCAGAGTTTTGAAGGCAATAACTAGCTCATGAAGCTGATTCTGAGAAGGGCAAAAGAAAAAATAATAATGAAAAAATTAACATAGGGAAAAATTTCTTATATCAAAATACCACTGTGTGATTAAAGAAATATTATATTATGATAAGTATATTGAGTTTCACATGAGAGAATGGGAGCAGCCACAGTGATTTTGAAAGAATTTTCTTTAAAACAAATGTTTCTAAAATAGAAATGAAAAGACATGCTTCATTTATCCAAAAAATGTACTTATCTTGAACTCCATTTCCTCAACATTTGATGTAAATAGTATACTATCTTCCCCTTTACCATGATTTCTTACAAATCGATTTTAAAAGAAAAGATATCATGATTCTACTGTACTTTTTCCTACCTCCAGACTTTGCTGAAGTGCCTGTAATTTGTACATCAGTCTCAAGGCTATATGTTTTATTTTACCAAATATGTAACTATATGAGCTTCAGTTTCAGAACATTTTGCATGTAATCATTAAAACACGAAATTGTTGTCTGGAACCAAGGGTGATTATTTTTCCATTTGTTCAGATTCTGCCACATAAAATTATCGATCTTGATTCTCAGTCCTGGTATTATTTTGCTTGCAAATCAGGATCCAGCATAAAACTTTCCACAGGCACTAACAAAACCAAAGAATATAAGATAGCTTTGCCCTGGATTCCGAATGATTCTCTCTCACTTATATCTCTATCACAACATTAACCAAATGCCTGGCATATCGCCCAGCTCTGGTCCTACCCAATTCAGTTCAGCAACATTAAATGAGTAACTCATTCACAAAACACTGTTACTGACATATTATGATCTCTCAAACTTTGGAAGACATAAACATGAACAGTTTTATATTTCCTATAATTACCACTATGTATCCTTCTCCTTCCTAGATAGTTCATAGGGGAATGTATTAGCAATATTTCATCTTTTCATAATTAAGTTCTTTTGTTTATTTAAAAGTCACATTCTGTTTTTATTTTCTTTGTTTTAACTTGACTCTAGTATTTCAAAGTATCAGATTCACATTAACTTCAAATCTCTCTTCCTTTCTCGCCTTGAAGGCATGATTGGGAAGAGGTGTGATATAAGAGGTAGGATCAGTTCTGCTGAAGTGACACCTCACAGTCCCATGGACATATCACAAACAGCTTGCTGTTTTCTGAATTTAGAATGTGGGACAGTTAGAACCATTTGTTTTCAGTTTTGATACTGAGCACAATTTCAGGAAAAAATTAAATTTCTTACTTACCCTCTAATATTCTTTTTTACAACTGCTATATGCATCATGCTCTATGCTCACAGGAAAGTCACTGAAGAGAGACAGACTATGATAAATTAAGATGGAGAGAGGTGTACTCAGGTGCTAGATGACACCAAAAAGAAGGGTTTACCAAAGTCTTAGTAGCCAAGTGTAAAGTTCTGGAAGGAATAATATTTGAAGGATGTCTAGATATTAGCTTAGCAAAGAAGAAAAATGAATTGTATACAGGTGGCACAGGTTTTGAATACAAAATTAAAAAAGGAAATCCTGTTATAAGGGGGAAATTATGTTAGTTTGAAAATACCAGCAACTTGGATGTTTAAAATTACAACATGAAGTTGACCAGAGAGTTAAGGCCAAGAAAGTTAAAAAAGAAAAAGTAAGCTGATAATAACAGTTTACTGACAAAATTGGATCTCAGATCCTAGAAATTAATAAAGAACTTTAATTTAAATGCATGTATTTAGTCCACCAGGAAAAATACTGGGGGAAATATAAAGAACAATAAAAACTAACCATTTTTACGAAAACATTTTCCTTTAAATTTTCCATCACTTATTTCATATGTGTAACTTATAATTGTCATTATAAATTATGCATGTAGGTAGTATTATTCTACCTTCAGATGAGAAAGTTGAGGCTTAGAGAGTTAATTTTCAACTTTTTCAGATCTATTGTGGTGTATTTGACCATTAAAAATAATACATAGACGGGCTCGGTGGCTCAGCCTGTAATCCGGCGCCTTTGGGAGGCTGAGGTGAGTGGATTGCCTGAGTCCGCAGGTTCATGACCCGCCTGGGCAGCGAGACCTCATCTCTACAATAAATCAAAAAATCAGCTGGGTGTGGTAGCGCATGCCTGTAATTCTGGCTACTTGGAAGGCTGAGGCGGAAGGATCGCCGGAGCTCAGCAGGCGAGGCTGCAGTGGCCAGGAGCGGCCACTGCACTCCAGTCTGGGCAACCAAGTGAGACTCCAACTCAAAAAAAAAAAAATAATAATAATACATATTTAAGGTGAACAACTTGATAATTTGATATACAGAGGTGCCAAAAATGTATACACATTTTAATTATGACATTAGTTCAAGAGATGGAGTTAAGTAAATGAATGCTAGCATCACCATGTGACAGGCAGGGCAATCAAAGAAAATGGTGCAAGCACAGTTGAGTAAATGTCATGCTACACACTGCTACTGTAATTTAATACAACTTTGAAAAGTAATATATACATAACATGTCTTAAAATGTGTATACTTTTTTGGGCACCTCTGCATAAATTCACTGTGAAATATTCACCATACTGACGCTAATTAGCGTATACATCACCTCACATAGTTACCATTTCCTTCTTTCCTGCCTCCCTCCCTACCTGCTTCCTTCTTTGTGGTAGGAACACTTAAATTCTACCCTCTTAGCAAATTTCAAGCATATGATACAATATTGCTAACACTAGTCACATTATTGCATATTACATCTCTAGAATTTATTCATCTTGCATAACCAAACTTTGTACCTCCTGACCAACATTCTCCCATTTCCAGAGAGTTTAAGCAGATTTTCTAGAATTTTAAAACTAATCAGTGTCAGAAACGGGTTGATAGTTCATTTCTTCTGATCAATACTGATGTTTGTACTAGGTTTATATGTGTGACTTAAAACAATATCATACAACTACAAAATGTGAGCTTTCTTTATAGAATCTTACTCCCATTTTCCTGGATTTGATTCTACAGAAGAAAAAAATACATTAAGAGACAAACGTTAAGGCAAATAAATGTAAAAAAATACATGTCATAATAGAGGTATAAGTAATGTCACTTAAAAGTACAAAATAACTTTGGGAGGCTGAGGTGAGCGGATTGCCTGAGCCCACGGGTTCAAGACCTATCTGGACAGCGAGACCTCATCTCTACAATAAATCAAAAATCAGCCGGGTGTGGTAGCGCATGCCTGTAATTCCGGCTACTTGGAAGGCTGAGGCGGAAGGATCGCCAGAGCCCAGCAGGTCGAGGCTGTGGTGGCCAGGAGTGGCCACTGCACTCCAGTCTGAGCGACAGAGTGAGATTCCAACTCAAAAAAAAAAAAAAGTACAAAATAAGCAGCAACAAAGTGTTAGTTAAATGGAGAAGAAACAGAGAAAAAAGATATCAGAAATATTTTGCAGTATAAGGCACTTCTCAGTTAAATCTTCAAAGAGATTTTGAATTTGTTGAAAGATGAATGAATGACAAAGAGAATTTAAGCATAAGACGTGAAAGTAGGAGGGGGTTCCAGTAAGATGGTGATGGCATAGGTGGAACAGTGAGATTCTCGCATGCAAGGCCGGCTATTTCGGCCTCCCGGCTGCTGCTGTTCCACCATAGGCAGCTGCGGGCCCCAGCCGTGTGGAGACCACAGCTCCCTCCCCTGTTACAACATCTCACCCTGAGGATGCCCTTGGGTACCGCCTTGTGGAGATCTGGGTTCCCTTGCTGGCTACACTGATCCACCCAGCACCCAGCCACTGCCAGCTCCCTCCCTGACTGGGGTCCAGCCCAGCGGCCCAGAGCTCACTCATCAGAGTTCCAGCTCCCTGCCCGGGTTCTGGGCCCCTGCCCAGTCCTATCTCGGGCTGCTGTAACCCGATGAGGCTCTGGGTGTTGCTCCTCAGAGATACCAGCTCCACTCCTAGTTGAGGTGCCCTGTGCAAGACCCAGAGCCGCTGTCCCTGCTCACTATCTGCCTTTCAGAGCTCCTGTCCCACTCTCATTCTGGCTGAGGCACCCAGCATGGGACCCCATGGTTGTGTAAGGGAAGAGTATACCTCAAGGAGGTGCTGACTAGCCACTCTCAGCTCTCAGTTTCAGAAGAAAAATTTTCTGCTCCCTCCTCCACCCTAGGCCACTAGTGGCACACCAGATCCAGTGCTCAGCTCTGCTGCTGATCATGGTGCCTGATACGCTACAACAGCCCATCATAGTGAATCACCCACGGACCCAGATGAGTGGAGAGAAAGGATCGACAAAAGAGGAGCTACCCACATTAGCCATTTTCCAGGCAGAGATTGGCATTGCCCTGCCCACCTATGGGCAGCCTCCACCTTGGTTTCTAAGGTAATGTCGCTAAACATGAGACAAAATCCCCTCCCCTACACTGAATCAGATACAAGGAACTCAGTGGTTGCAGACCTCTCAGGTAGCAAGCCTGCAATGAAAGCAAAGGGGAGAGACTAGCAATCAGAGCTGAAGAGACTTTAGACACTCAGGAAAGATTCCAGAGCTAGTCTGGTTTCTTATTTCGACTTTTGATTTTATTGTTTTGACTGTATTGCTCACTTTGTTTGCTTTTTGATTTAGACTACCTGTTTGTGTTGGGGAAAACCACATCAAAAGGCATGATTTTATTGGACTGTCTTTGTGTGATTACCAGTATGCTTTAGGCAATTTTGTTTGTGTGTCTGCTTTTCACTCTTTTCTGGCCTTGTGTCTCTTTTTCTTTTCTTTTCTTTTTTTTTTTTTTTTTTGAGTTGGAGTCTCACTTGGTCACTCAGACTGGAGTGCAGTGGCCACTCCCAGTCACCGCAGACTTGCCTGCTGGTCTCCGGTGATCCTTCCACCTAAGGCTTCTGAATAGCCAGAATTACAGGCATGCACTACCATGCCCGGCTGATTTTTTTTTATTGTAGAGATGAGGTCTCGCTGCCCAGACAGGTCTCAAACCCACGGGCTCAGGCAATCAACTCACCTCAGCCTCCTAAAGGCGCGGGATTACAGGCTGAGCCACTGGGCCTGGCATGTCTCTTTTTCACCCATTAGTTGATATGTATGTCGTGTTTTCCCTTTCACTCTTCTCTCTTTCTAACTTCCTATTGACCCCCTCCTTCTTCCATTATTTTCCTTTTTCATACCTCCTTTTGTTCCAGGGAGCAAACCTACACCCTGCTGCATGGACAGATTGTAAGGCAGTGGGAAATAGGTTCCAGTGTGCCCTTACACCTGTTGGTGGATACTGGGATCAGCAGATAGATTCTGAATCACAGTTTCCCCCTCAATTAAACCTCAAAACTGCAAAAGTACAGCCGCCAGCCCATACTCCAGTCTCAAAAGTGAACAAAGCCAGAGGACCCTTATAAGGAAGAACATGAGATTAAGCAAAAGAAGTAAAAGTAACCTCACCTCCACTGAAAAACAGAATTAAAGAAGGGGAGGGAAAAGGGGGAGAGAGAGAAAAATCTACACAAATGAAGAAAAACCAAAAGAAGAATACGGGTTTCTCCCAGATCCCTGGGAAGGCAGACACTGAGAAAACTGACTTCGAAATGCAAACAATGAAGAACCCCCAAAATGACTGGTCTCAAACTACAACCCTAGATATCAAGACATTAATGGAGAGATGAAAAAGAATTGAGGAGAGATAAGAAGAAACTAGGAAGGAGCTGATAACTGAGATAACAGTAATAAAGAATACTGTAAG
This sequence comes from Cephalopachus bancanus, assembly GCA_027257055.1. Classification (NCBI taxonomy): domain Eukaryota; kingdom Metazoa; phylum Chordata; class Mammalia; order Primates; family Tarsiidae; genus Cephalopachus; species Cephalopachus bancanus. Next base: position 691,652 of record JAPVLO010000072.1, read on the forward strand.
TGAAATAAATAACAAACTGATAAGCATGGAAAGCAGAATTACCCAAGCAGAAGAAAGAATCTCCGAGCTTGAGGACCAAAATATAGAACTAACCCAAACTGTCAAAAACATAGAAAAGAATCTCAAAAAGACAGAACAAAACCTTCAAGAGATGAGCAATTACTTCAAGAGACCAAATTTAAGAGTAACTGGACTTCCTGAAACAGAAAGAGGAACAGAGTTCACCTTGGAACAAACAGTCCATGAGATTATTATTACTATTATTATTATTACTATTTTTTGAGTTGGAGTCTCACTCAGTCACCCAGACTGGAGTGCAGTGGCCGCTCCTGGCCACCGCAGCCTCGACCTGCTGAGTGCCGGCGATCCTTCCACCTTCCATGAGATTATTGAAGAAAACTTCCCTCATCTCATCAGTGACGTGAAAATTCAAACACCAGAGATTCAGAGAACCACTGTAAGACAACAAATGAGAAGACCGACTCCTAGACACATAATAATTCACCTAAACAAAATAGGTATAAAAGAAAAAATCCTAAAGGCAGCAAGAGAAAAAGGCCAGATCACCTATCATGGAAGACCAATTAGAATAGCAGCAGATTTATCTACAGAAACCCTGTAGGCTAGGAGAGCTTGAAGCCCTATCTTCAAAGTTCTAAAAGATAAATAATTTCAACCAAGAATAACCTACCTAGCCAAGCTAAGCTTCATCAGCGAGGGAGAATTAAAATCTTTTCCAGATATCCAATCCCTAAGAACTTACGCTGCCACCAGACCACCTCTACAAGAAACACTTAAGAAGGTACTAAACACAGAAGAAAAGGAAAAAAGAACAACAATGTTCTTCACAAGAGTACAGGAAAAAGAGTAAAACACACGAATGAACCTCCAAACCAGTGAAAGACAACGAACAAAGAGGAACAACAACTGTATAAGAACTTTATGATAGGGACCAACTCTCACATTTTAATAATTAGCTTGAATGTGAATGGTCTAAATGCACCACTGAAAAGATATAGAATGGCAAAATGGATAAAATATCACCAGACAATAATATATTGCCTTCAAGAGACCCACCTCACTAGAAAGGATCACACAGTCTCAAAGTAAGAGGATGGGAAAAAATTTTCAGGCAAATGGAACTCAAAAGAAAGGAGGAGTCATGATCTTAATTTCAGACAAAATACCATTTAAGCTATAAAAAATTTAAAAAGATACAGAAGGCCACTACATAATGATAAAAGGTTCACTCCGTCACCAAGAAATATCTATCCTAAATATATATGCACCCAACATAGAAGCGCCAACTCTCGTACAGAAGCTTCTAGGAAAACTCAAGAAAGGTATCAACTCTACTATTATCATAGCTGGGAACTTTCATACCCCACTCACAACCCTAGACAGATCATCAGGACAAAAAATCTGCAATGAGTCCGGAACCTCAATGTGACTCTTGACCAAATGAACTTAATTGATACCTATAGAACACTCCACCTAATGACCACAGAATATACATTCTACTCATCACTGCATGAAACATACTCTAATAGACCACATACTTGGCCATAAATCAAGCATAAACAGATTTCAAAAGATCGAAATTTTGTCATGCACCCTCTCAGACCACAGTGGAATAAAAATAAACATCAACACCAACAAGCTTCCCCCCAAACCCACAAAGACATGGACACTAAATAGCATAATGCTAAAAAACCCCTGAGTCAATGATGAAATCAAAACAGAAATTAAAAGATACCTGAAAACAAATGAAAATGAAGAAATATCTTATAAAAATCTCTGGGACACCATGAAAGCTGTAGTAAGAGGGGAATTCATATCTCTACAGATCCACATGAAGAAAATGGAAGGATCACAAATCAACAGCCCAACAAGTCACCTTAGGAAGCTGGAAAACCAAGACCACCAAAACTTCAGCAGAAGAATCCGGATCACCAAAATAAAAGCGCAAATCCGGGACATAGAAGACAAAATGATAATACAAAAAATCAATGAAACAAAAAGCTGGTTCTCTGAAAGGATAAACAAAATCAATGGTCCCCTAGGTAGACTGATCAAGAAAAAAAGAGAAAAAGCCCAGATAACACAATCAGAAACACAAAAGATGAAGTCACATCTGACCCTAAGAAATACAAAAGATCATTAGAGACTACTATGCACACTTGTATGGAAACAAACTTAAATACCTTAAAGAAATGGAAGACTCTGATATCACACACTCTGCCTAGGTTGAAACAAGAAGAAACTGAGACCCTAAATAGACCAATAATAATCAAGGAAATTTACTATGTAATGAGAAAACTACCTACAAAAAAAAAAAAGCCCTGGACTAGATGACTTTCCAGCAGAATGCTATAAGACATTTAAGGAGGAGCTGATACCAATCCTATTGAAAGTATTCCAGGTGATTGAGAAAGATGAAACCCTCCCCAAATCATTTTATGAAGCTAACATCACATTGATACCCAAGCCAGGTAAAGACCCAACAAAGTAAGAGACCTACAACAAAGAAAGGTGAATATCCTTGATGAATATAAATGCCAAAATTCTCAACAAGATCCTAGCAAACCGGTTCCAACAACACATCTCAAAAATCATCCATCTTGACAAAATAGGCTTCATCCCTGGGACATAAGGTTGGTTCAACATTCGCAAAACAATAAATGTAATTAAATACATCAACAGATGTCAGAACAAAAACCACATGATTATATCATTAGATGCAGAAAAAGTTTTTGATAAAATCCAGCACCCCTTCTTGATAAAAAAAACCTCGAGCATCTAGGCATACATGGAACATACCTCAAAATAGTAAAAGCCATATATGAGAAACCCGCAGCTAGCATACTTCTAACAGACAAAAATTGAACCCATTTCCCCTGAAAACTGGAACAAGACAAGGATGCCCAATCTCTCCACTCCTGTTCAACATAGTATTGGAAGTCCTGGCTAGAGCAATCAGAAAAGAGAAGGTGATCAGGGTTATCCAAATAGGAAAAGAGAAAGTCAAGTTATCTCTCTTTGCAGATGACATGATTATGTACCTTGAAAACCCAAGAGAATCTGTCAAAAGTCTCCTCACACTGATAAAAGATTTTGGCAAAATCTCAGGGTAAAAAATAAATGTGCAAAAGACAATCACATTTCTTTACCCCTATAATAAACAAACAGAAACCCAAATAAAAAGCACAATCCCATTCACGATAGCCACAAAAAAAAAAAAAAATGAAATACCTTGGCATGTTCCTAACCAGAGATGTGAAAGACCTTTACAATGAAAACTACAAAATACTGCTCAAAGAAATGAAAGATGACACAAACAAGTGGAAAAATATCCCATGCTCATGGACTGGAAGAATCAACATTGTGAAGATGTCCATCTTACCTAAGGTAATCTACAGATTTAATGAAATACCCATCAAATTACCAGCAACATTCTTCTCACAGCTAGAAAAAACAATTCAGGAATTCATATGGAAAAACAAATGACCAAGAATAGCTAGAACAATCCTCAGCAAAAAAACAAAAAAACAAAAAAACAAAAAAAACAAGCAGGAGGTATCACATTACCAGACTTCAAACTTTACTATAAAGCTACAATCATCAAAACAGCTTGGTATTGGCACAGGAACAGGCATATAGACCAATGGAATAGAATTGAGATTCCAGAAGCAAAACCTCAATTTCTCAACCAACTCATCTTTGAAAAAGCCTCCACCACCTACCATGGGGGAGAACTTATTCAGTAAATGGTGCTGGGAAAACTGAATGACCACAGGCAGAAGATTCAAAGGAGACCCCTATCTATCCCCATACACAAAAATTAACTCCAAATGGATCAGAGACCTAAACGTAAAACCTCAAACCATAAGAACCTTAGAAAATGCAGGACACACCCTTAGGGAAATTGGAACTGACATCTAATTCCTGAACAAAACCTGAAAGACATGGGCCTTAAGAGATAAGATAGACAAGTGGGACCTCATTAAGCTGACAAGCTTCTGCAAAGCCAAAGAAACCATTAAGAGAGCAGGGAGACAGCCCACAGACTGGGAAAAAGTATTTGGCATCTCCAGGTCTGACAAAGGTCTAACATCTTGGATCTATAAGGAACTCAAATGTGCTGAAAAGAAAAGAACAAACAACCCCATTGTAAAGTGGGTAAAAGATATGAACAGACACTTCTCAAAAGAAGACATCCAAGTGGCCAACAGACACATGAAGAAATGCTCAACCTCACTAATCATCAAGGAGATGCAAATTAAAACTACACTGAGATACCACCTAACTCTAGTCAGAATGGCAATTATCAATAACAAAAAATAACAGATGCTGGAGAGGATGTGGTGAGAAGGGAACACTGCTATACTGTTGGTGGGAGTGTAAACTAGTGCAACCAGAGTGGTGATTCCTAAAAGCTCTAAATATCGACCTCCCATATGACCTTGCACTCCCCCTACTGGGAATATACCCCAAAGAACTCAAATCACTCTATCAAAAAGATATCTGCACAAGAATGTTTATTGCAGCATTGTTCACAATAGCAAGAACCTGCAACCAACCATGCTGTCCGTCAAAAGAGGACTGGATTAAAAAAATGTGGTACATATACACGATGGAATACTATGCAGCCATAAAAAAGAACAGAATCATGAATTTCGCAGCCACCTGATGGAACTAGACTCTATAATACTGAGTGATCTCTTACAGAAACAAAGATCTAGGTATCACATGTTCTCACTCATATAGTGGACCTTGAACATCTATCATAATACTATAAGAAAAGGATTGACAGGGGTGGGAGACTATGGGGATGTAGGGAGGGAATGGGAGGTGGGATTAACGGTAGTCAATATCTGTCTGGGGATGGGGAGACACCCCTTATCAACAAGGGTGCCTGAACAATGCGTATTTGTATACCTAACCCTTAACTTTACATCAGAATTTTAAAATAAAAAATATGTTTAAAAAAATCATTAAAGGAGAAGAAAGTAAGGGGAAAAAAACAAACATGGAAGTAGTAATAACGCATAGAGAAAGCATATTTTAAAATATCTTTTTATTAAATTTCTTAATACTTTGAAAATTGTAATGAAGAAACTGTCTGTGTCTTGATAATATTGAGATTTTACTTCCATGATATTAGTAGGTCTCTAACATAGCAGTACAATGCATGCATGGTTCAATGGGAATTTTTTTTTCCTTTCTAAAACTCTATCTCGTTGTAATAGATAGAATAATGACTACCCAAAGAAGTCCTTATCCTAATACATGATTAAATTAAAAATCTTGAGATGAAGAGATGACATTGGATTGTCTGAGTGGGCCCAATATAATTGCAAGGGTCAATATAAGAGTTGAGCAAGTCAGAAGGTAAGAGGCAGAAAATATATGAAAATGAGAAGTAAATATGTAGATAAAATTCAGTGAACAGTGCCTGCATGCTATGGAGAGTTTATAAGATGTCACACTGATTATGAATCTGAAGTTCCAGAGAGGCAGCAATGTGGGTGAGTCTTGAAGATAATAATTACCAGCTCCTGACATGGTGCCTCAAAGACATTCAGTCTTAAGTAAGATAAAAAGAGGTTGGGCAGAAAGTCTTTGTTAAATACACAGCTGTGGGATATTCAGATTCATTGAAATTCATACAAAACACCCTCAGAATTCTCAGGATCTCCCTTTTCTCCAATTAATGCCTTAAAATCTACAAATGAGAACTTTATTTATAATCCTGAACCCTTCCTGTGGCAAACACTGTGGACGCCCTGCCCAAATCCTCTTGAGATGTAATATTAAATTGTTAACCAGAAGATTTCCAACTAAAAGTGGTTGCAATTTTTTGCATGAAATTGTTTGCCTGTGGTAGAGTTCTGCTCTGTTCATGCTCCTGTCAGGATATAAATGTGGAGAATAAAGTCCTCTCTCCCTCATGGCTATCAACTAGTGACTGACTGGTATTGATCTATGAACATACCTTACCCATTGAGTGATGGGTGGGATAACTCTGAGTTGCATGTTCTACACTGACTCCCAGAATTTTCCAGCAAGATTAATCTCCTGGTATCCACAACAGGAACTTGCTCAACAGCGCACTCTTTACTGGTTATCTATCATATTCTGTCTTCCTTCACTGTTCTCCCACTAGAATCCCACTCTTCCTAGAATCACATCCAAATGAACTACTTGTTCTGATACCCGTGTTTATGATTTGTTCTAGAAACACAAGCTATGGGGTCACAGAACTTACTCCTAGGAAACAATGGCACTATTAGGAGCGTCTATAAGGACAGTCACAGAAACTCTTCAGGGCCACCTGTGCATTGAGGCAAGCTGTTGAAGCCCAGAGTTTATTTACTTTCTGTAATATCTACAGTGTGTTCTGTTAGAATTTCATCCCATAGACTTTATAATCCTATTTTTTCCATATGTTGCATTTCAACTGTGATCCTGTGACCTAAAGCCTTGTCTAAAATAAGTATGTCATTCCAGGTAAGTAAAGGTGGCTATTTAAGTCATTTCTTTACTCATGGACACCAGTATCCCATTATCCATTGACATAAGTTTATTATTTGATATTTAATCGAGTAAAATGACCTGCCACTGATTCCTATATATAAAAAGTATGTGTTTTTGTTTTGAGTTGAGGTCTCACTCTGTTGACCACACTGGAATGCAATAACACAATCACGGTTCATCTCAGTCTCAATCAATCTCTAGGACTCAAACAATACTCCCTTCTCAGCCTCCTGAGTAGCTGAAGCTACAGGGATGTGTAACCATGCCAAATTAATTTGTAAATCTGTTTTTTGTAGAGACAAGTTCTCGAGGTCTTACTATGTTGCCCAAGCTGATTTCGATCTCCTAATTCAATCCTTCCGCCTCAGCCACCCATTTTGCTGGGATTACAGATTTCAGTCACTGTGCCCATCCAAAAGGTATGTATGTTTCTTCTCTTTTTCTATGTATCTATGTATCTATCTATCAATCATTTATCTATCTTATTTTTTTTTTATTTTAAAGAGTGGAGTACAATTCAGGGTTAGGTATACACTTGTTCATTATGCAGGTATCTTTGTTGAAGTGTGCCCCACCCTCCCCACAGCAGTTTCCCACTACTGCCAATTCCATCCACTTCCTGCCCCAGCACTTTCCCACTCCTGCCAATCTCTTTCTTACAGTATTATGATAACTGCTCAAGACCTGTTTATGAGTGAGAACATGTGGTACTCAGTTCTTTGTTTGTGACAGAGTCAATATTATAGACTCTAAGTCCATGCAAGTTGTGGTAAAGTTCATAATTTTGTCATTCTTTATGGCTGTGTAATATTTCTTCATGTGTCTGTACTACACTTTTTAAAATCCAGTCCTCTTTATAGGCAGCATGGTTGGTTCCATGTTTTTGCTATTGTTAATAATGCTGCAATTAACAAGCGTGTGCAGGTATCTTTTTCATAGAGTGATTTGTGTTCTTCCGGATAATTTCCCAGTAGGGGAATTGTGGGGTTGTATTGAATGTCAATTTTTATAACTTTTAGGAAGCACCAAACTGTTTTCCACAGAGGTTGTACTAGTATACACTCCCATCAACAATGTAGAAGTGTTCCCTTTCCCTTGCATTGTCTCCAGCATCTGTTGTATTTGAGATGATGGCTATCCTGACTGGAGTCAGGTGATATCTCAATGTGGTTTAATTTTCATTTCTTTGATCACTAGTGAAGCTGAGCATTTTTTCATGTATCTATTGACTGCTCATATGTCTTCATTTGAGAAGTATCTATTCATATATTGTGCCGACTTTTTAATGGGGCTGTTTGTTTGCTTTTTTCCTTTTAGCACATTTGAGTTCCCTGTAGATACTAGATGTTAGGCTTTGCAGAAGCTTGTCAGTTTGATGAGGTCCCCCTTGCCTATCTTAACACTTATGGCATGGGTACTTGAGGTTTTGATCAGAACTGGTTGCCAGTTGCAATTTATATAAGGGTGTCTCCTGCAGTTTCTAAGGGTCTTATATGGTTTGAGGTTTTACATTCAGGGCATTGATTCGTTTAGAGTTGATTTTTGTGTATGGTGATAGGTAGGGGTCTTGTTTTAATCTTCTGCATGTGGTCAGTTAGTTTTCCCAGCACCATTTACTGAATTGGTTTTCCTTTCCCCAGTGGTTGATAGTGGAGGTTTTGCCAAAGATGAGTTGGTTGAGAAATTGAGGTTTTGCTTCTGGAATCTCTATCCTGTTCCATTGGTCTATATGCCTGTTCTTGTACCAATACTAGGCTGTTTTGATTATTGTAGCTTTGTAATAAAGTTTAAAGTCTGGGAGTGTGATACCTTCTGCTTTGTTTGTTTGTTTGTATTCTCCTGAGGATTGTTTTGACTATTCATGGTCATTTTTATTTCCATATAAAGTCATGTATTGTTGTTTCCAGGTTTGAGAAGAATACTGCTGGTAATTTGATGGGCATTGCATTAAATCTATAGATTGCCTTGGGTAAGATGGGCACCTTAACAATGTTGATTCTTCCAATCCATGAGTATGGAATATTTTTCCACTTGTTTTTGTCATCTTTGATTTCTTTGAGCAGTGTTTAGTAGTTTTCATTGTAAAGGTCTTTGATTTCTCTGGTAAGGAAGATGCCAGGGTATTTCATTTTTTTGTGGCTACTGTGAATGGGATTGTGCTTTTTATTTATTTGGGTTTCTGTTTGTTTATTGTTGGTGTATAGAATTGCAACTGTCTTTTGCACATTGATTTTATACCCTGAGACTTTGCCAAAGTCCTTTATCAGTACAAGGAGGTTTTTAACAGATTCTCTTGGGAGTTCGAGCATCATGTTGTTTGAAAGAGGGATAACCTGACTTCCTCTATTCCTATTTAGATACCCCTTATCTCTTTCTCTTGTCTGATTGCTCTAGCTAGGACTTCCAAAACTATGTTGCAAAGGAGAGTGAGAGTGGACATTCTTGTCTTGTTCTGATTTTCAGAGAAAATGGTTTCAATTTCTGTCTGTTTAGCAGTATGATGACTGTGGGTTTCTCATAGATGACTCTTACTATATTGAGGTATGTTCCATCTATGCCTAGATGTTTGAGGGTTTTTATCAAGAAGGGATGCTACATTTCACCAAAAGTTTTTTTGTGTCTAACGATATAATTATGTGGTTTTTGTTTTTACATCTGTTGATGTATTTAATTACATTTATGGTCTTGCAGACATTAAACCAACCCTACATCAAGGGGATGAAGCCTACTTGGTTATGGTGGGTGATTTTTGAGAAGTGTTGTTGGATCCAGTTTGCTAGGATCTTGTTGAGAATTTTAGCATATATGTTCATCAAGGACATTGGCCTGTAGTTCTCTTTCTTTGTTGGATCTTTATATGTTTTGGGTAACAATGTGATGTTAGCTTCATAAAATGATTTGGGGAGGTTCCATCTTTCTTGATTGCCTGGAATACTTTCAGTAGGATTGGTATCAGCACCTCTTTGTGTGTTTTGTAGAATTTTGCTGGCAAACCACCTGGTCCAAGGATTATTTTATGGGGAGTTTTCTTATGACATAGTCAATTTCCTGGATTGTTATTGGCCTATTTAGGGTCTTGATTTCTTTTTGTTTCAACCTTGGGAGGTTGTATGATGTCAGAAAGCCCTCCATTTCAATTAGGATTTAAAGTTGGTTTCCATACAAGTGAACATAGTAATCTCTGATAATCTTTTGTATTCCTTCATGGTCGGTTGTGACTTGTTCTTTTGTACTTCTGATTGTGTTTATGTGGGCTTTTTCTCTCCTTTTCTTGGTTGGTCTAGCTAGGGGTTCATAGATCTTGTTTATACTTTCTAAGAATCAGTTTTTTGTTTCATTGATTTTTTGTACTATATTTTTGTCTTCTATGTCCTGAATTTGGGCTTTTATTTTGGTGATCTGGATTCTTCTGCTGAAGTTAGGGTTTTGGTGGTCTTGCTTTTCCAGCTTCCTTAGATGATTTATTAGGCTGTTAATTTGCGATCTTTCCATTTTCCTCATGTGTGTTCATAGAGATATGAATTCCCCTTCTAGTACTGTTTTCATGGCATCACGGAAATTTGAGTAAGATGCTTCTTCATTTTCATTTGTTTCCAGAAATCTTTTAGTTTCTGTTTTGATGCCCATGCTGATCCAGGAGTTGTTTAGCATCATGCTGCTTAGTATTAATGTCTTTGTGGGTTTTGGATGAACCTTGTTGGTGTTGATATTTATTTTTATTCTTCTGTAGTCTGAGAAGTTACATGGCAGTATTTCAATCTTATGAAATGTGTTTATATTTGACTTATGTCCAAGGTCATGGTCGATCTTAGAGTATGTTCCACTAGGTGATGAGTAGTATATATATTCTGTGGTCGTTTGGTGGAATGTTCTGTAGGTATCAATTAAGTCCATTTGGTCAAGGGTCACGTTTAGTTTTCAGATCTCCGTGTTGATTTTTTGTCTTGATGATCTGTCTAGGGTTGTTAAATAGGTATCTAAGTCTCCGACTATGATAGTGTTAGTGTCTATATCTATATATCTATATCTATATGTGTGTGTATATATATATATATATATATATTTTGTTTGTTTGTTTGTTTACCTGGAAGCTGCTTTATGAAAGTTGGTGCTCCTATGTTGGGTGCATATATGCTTAGGATGGATATTTCTTGTTGATAGATTGAAACATTTATCATTATGTGGTGATGTTCTGTGCCTTTTTTATTTTTGATAGCTTAAAGGGTATTTTGTCTGATATTAAGATAGTAACTCCCACTTTCTTTTTGTGTTTCATTTGCCTGGACATTTGTTTTCCTACCTTTTACTTTGAGTTTGTGAGTGTCCTTTCTGGTGAGATGAGTCTCCTAGAGACATCATATTGTTGCATTATTATATTTTATCCAATTTGTCATTCTGTGTCATTCCAGTGGTGCATTTAGTCCATTCACATTCAGGTTAATTATTGAGATATGAGAGTTTATCCCTGTCATGAGGTTCTTATAGTGTTTGTTGTTGCTGCTGTTCATTTGTTTGTTGTCTTTTTCTTTTGATTTTTGGGTTGAATTATGCCTGTTTTCAATCATTTCCCTACATTTTTCTTTCTTCTGGGTTTAATACTTTCTTAAGTGTTTCTTGTAGGGCTGGTCTGGAGGCAATGTAATCTCTTAGGGACTGAATGTCTGGGAAGAATTTTAATTCTTCATCACTGATGAAACATAGCTTAGCTAGGTAGGCAATTCTTGGCTGAAATTGTTTATCCTTGAGAACTTTGAAGATTGGACTCCAATCTCTCCTAGCCTGAAGTGTTTCTGTAGATAATGTGCTGCTATTCTAGTTGGTCTTCCCTGGTAGGTAGTCTGACCTTTCTCTCTTGCTGGATTTAGGATTTTTTTCTTTTATACCTACTTTGTGTAAGCAAATTACTATGTGTCTACGAGTTAGTCTTCTCACTTGTTGTCTTGCAGGGACTTTCTGAATCTCTTGTGTTTGAATTCTGTGTCTCTGATAAAATGCAGGACAGTTTCCTAGATAATGTTATGGGATGTTTGTTCCAGGGTGGTCTCTGTCTCTCTATCTCCCTCAGGGATTCCAATTAATCTTTGGTTTGACCTCTTGATATGATTGCTCATCTCTTGGAGGATTCTGTCTTTTAAAGGTTCTTTTCTATTTTTTTGTTGTTGTTGTTGAGTTGGGATCTCACTCTGTTGCCCAGACTGGAGTGCAGTGGCCACTCCCAGCCACCGCAGTCTCTATCTGCTGGGCTCCGGCGATCCTTCCACCTCAGCCTTCCAAGTAGCTGGAACTACAGGCACGCGCTACCACGCCCAGCTAATTTTTGATTTATTGTAGAGATGAGGTCTCGCCAAGTTGCCCAGGCGGGTCTCGAACCCACGGGCTCAGGCAATCCACTCACCTCAGCATCCCAAGGCATGGGATTACAGGCTGAGCCACTGAGCCTGGCTTCTTTTTTTTTTTTAACAGTTTGGGTTAGTTCTATATTTTGGTCCTCAAACTCTGAGATTCTTTCTTCTGCTTGATTAATCTGCTTTCCATGCTTATCAGTTTGTTATTTATCTCATTCACTGTATTCTTTATTACTACTATCTCAGTTATCAACTCCATCATCCTTTTCTCTTGTCTCTCTTCATTTCTATTTATTCTCTCTATTAATATCTTGATATCTGGATTTGTGGTTTGAGACCAGTCATTCTGGGGACTCATCATTGTTTGAGTTCTGAAGTCCATATTCTCAGTTTCTGTCCTCTTGGTCTGTGTGAGACACATATTCTTCCTGGGGTTTCCTTCATTTGTGTAGGTTTTTCTCCCCCCACCTTTTTTTAACCTCTTCTTTAATTCTATTGTTCAGTGATAGAGGGGATAGCTTTTACTTCTGTTTGCTTAATCTCCTGTTCTTCCTTATGTAGCTCTTCTGGCTTTATTCAATTTTGAAGCTGGACTGGAGGTAGGGAGCTGTGCTTTTTGCAGTTTTGAGATTTAATTAAGGAAGAAACTATGATTCAAAAACTATCACAGACCTAATATCTGCTGACAGGTGTGTGGGCCCCCTTGAACCCACTTGCCACCACCTTTACAATCTGTCCATGCAATGGGGATGTATGTTTACCCCCTGAAAGTAAGGCGAGGTAAGAAACAGAAAAAGAATGTAAAAAGGAAGGAGGGAGATGAAATGAAGGTAGAGAGAAAGAATAAGAAGAGGGAAAACAGACAGGCGTACCAATTAATGAATAAACAGAGAAACAAACAAAGACCTTAAAAACAAACCAAGAAAACCCCATACAATTATGCAAATAAACAAAAAACTCCTGTTGATGTACTTGCCTGCAAAAATACTCGGTGGCTCAACCTGTAATCCTGCGCCTTTGGGAGGCTGAGGTGAGTGGATTGCCTGAGCCCACAGCGAGACCTCATCTCTACAGTAAATCCAAAAATCAGCCGGGCGTGGTAGCACATGCCTGTAATTCCGGCTACTTGGAAGGCTGAGGCAGAAGGATCGCCGGAGCCCAGTAGGTTGAGGCTGCAGTGGCCGTGAGCGGCCACTGCACTCCAGTCTGGGCGACAGAGTGAGACTCCAATTAAAAAAAAAAAAAATACTCATACACAAACAGAAAAGTCTTTTAAAAAACATTAAAATAATAGAAACAGAGCAAGTACAACATAAACAAAAACAGAAAGAGAGAAGAAAAAAAGACACCAAAGACTAAAACAAAAAACAACAACAAAAAACCCCTCACTCTGTGGCCATTTCTGCAACTCCAGATTCCTTTTGGTTGCAGCTGCCACATAAAGAAATGGCTCCAGCCTCCACCCTGTCCCCTCCACTCTCAGCACAGGCTATTAGGATTGCTCTCAGCGTGGGTCAGATGCCCCATGGACTACTGAGGGAAGAGGATGGATCGGATCCAGACTCACTCGATTTATGTGCTGCCACTGCTGTCAAGTCTCCCACTCAAATCTGACATGTCTGTGCCTGTTCCAGTGTCGAGAAGGGGCATCTGTCTCTCTGAGTATGATGAAGGGATAGCCTCTGAGTCCCAGATTGAAGGCCAGACAGAGTGGGGCAATGCGGGTCTCTACCCTGCCCCAGGATAGGGAAGATGGCACCAGTCAGCATTTCCTCACCAGTGGCAGGGCTCTGTTTCAGATTTCGGATTTCCATGTCCTTCCCTCTCCATGATTCCTGCTGCTCATGTCTGATCTGCCTCTGCAGGTGATGATATGGGTCGGGTGCCAGATGGTGAGGAGCAGCTGTTCTCTCATGAGAGCTTTAAGAATGACAGATGATCCTGCACCCTGGAGTCTTCAATCTCAGGGTGGTGGTGGGTTTCAGTCACCTCTGGAGGAGAGTCCTGGGTACATGAGCCTGAGTCTCCCCTGAGATGGACTTTCAGTCACCCACTCATGCAGAGAATCTTTATGGACGCTCACTTTTGCAGAGACTCTCACACTCTGACCTATTCCATTACCATCTTGCCTCTCTCTCCCATATGTTTCATTGTACTCACTTCTGTACTTAATACTCTATGAGTTAAGGTACTTTGGAAGAAAGAAAACACCTGAAATATGTCAAAGAAGAAAGAATATACATTTTTAAAAGTTAGAGGCTTATACAAATTCTAAAACAGCTGGATTGCAGAATATAGGTGAAGTTTCTTTACAGAGATTAGTTAGTTATAAATAGCAGAAACTGTAAGACACCAGTGCCAACTACCTCAGGTGCATGGCATCCCAAAGGGATGATTTGTAGAAAGTTGTCTGAAAGCCACGTACCTGCCCTCTCCTGTAAGAGCCATGATGGTGTTGCCTCTTGTATACTTTCCAAAGCTACGGTGAGTGCCTCCCAGTGGTGAAATGTAAACTGCAATCTTACTGATAAATAAGCCCAGGAAATGTGTTTTAAGGCTTCTAGCTCCAGCCCAAACAAAGAATAAAACGAAGGGGGTAGGAATGATGAAAGATGCTCAGATCATGCATGATCACAAAATTATGTATTAGGTGGTGATATCCATGAGGTTACAATAAATAAAATGGTATTAAACAACAGAACTAAATTAATATAAATCTGGAGGAGCAGAATTTTATATAAAGTGTTCTGAAGTTTGTGTGGTGTAGGTAGGATGTGATCATACTACATTAGCTATGCATGCTATAATTCCTTAAGTAACATGAAAATGCTCAAAATAGCATATATAACTTAAATACTACAAGAGGGAGAGTAGAATGATAAAGAAGAAAAAGAATACAAAGAAGAAAAGAAAGAGAGTCATGATACAGGTAGGACAAACAGAAAGTACTAAAGAAGATGACACATTGAAGTAAAAAAATATAACTAACTATTTGAAATTCGAAGAGGATTAATTGCTCCATTTAAAAATACAAATATCTCTAAGCTAAGGACAAAAACTGGAAAAACAAAATCCAATTAAGTGCTTTTCAAGAAAAGACATCTAAAATACAAAGATGCAAAAAAACTGAAAGTGAAATGACAGAAAAATATATTTCATGCAAGTACTACTGAACACAATGAAAACGATGATTTTGATTATTATCCTGAAGCTCAATAGCTTAAATTTGCTTATTCAAAAAAGAAATGTAGGCAAAATACTCTTGGACAGCTGATGGTATCTGTTTGGCTTTTTTTTTTCCCTCCACTTCCCAGAAGGTCACATTTGCATAATAGTCTTGGATTGCCTGTTCATCCAATAAAGGACAATTTCAGGGCAGGTGGATTTCTACATACTTGATATGGAGAATCTGAAAACACTTTAGAAAAATATTATCTAGGGAGATTTATGTAGCCACTACAAAACTGCAGCAATATTTATTACTTACTTTATAATGAGCACATCATATGACTGGTAATTCTTGGAGTCAGTGTAATATGATTACTTAACTAGCTGCTTTTTTCATGCCATAAAGCACAGAGGCAAACAGCATAAGAAAAACTAAATGGGGTCATATATATTTAGAGTTCTTTGAATTAATCAGAAAGAAGAGAAAGCCATTGGCTAATGAAGTGCCCTCTATGGCTTTGTTTCTATTATTGAATGTCAGATTAAGCCAAGAATGTAAGTCATGTATGAGGAGAGATGGGTGGATTTTTGGTTCTCTCTTTGTCTTGACATTAGAACTAAAATTAATCTAAGCTTTGGGTAATGATATTTAATAGTATGCTATGAAGAATAATTTTTAGAACCAAATGCATTCAAAAAACATTTATTGGATTGTAATTTGCAGGCATTGTGCTAGGTACTTGGGACATATAGATAAGTGAATCATATCTCTGGACTTCAGGAGCTCAAAGCCCTCTTTCACATGGCCTGGTCTTTCATGTCCTTTAGAAAATTTCATTAGACCACCCACATGTCACTATATCTCTTCGGTCTTTACCCAAAAACCCATGTAACAGAGCAATCCCCTCCCCAGCTCTCCTCTGTACTCTCAGTTCTGTTTACCTTGTTCCATTTCCCCAGAGCACTTGCCAACCTCTAACATATTATACATCCATTAATTAAAGACTATTGTAGCTGGGCTCGGTGGCTCAGCCTGAAATCCCAGCACTTTGGGAGGCCAAGGTGAGTGGATTGCCCGAGCCCGCGGGTTCGAGACCCACCTGGGCAACTTGGCGAGACTTCATCTCTACAATAAATACAAAATTAGCTGGGCGTGGTAGTGCACACCTATAATTCCATCTACTTGGAATACTGAGGCAGAAGGATTGCCAGAGCCCAGGAGGTCGAGGCTGCAGTGGCCAGGAGTGGCCACTGCACTCCAGTCTGGGTGACAGAGTGAGACTCCAACTCAAAAAAAAAAAAAAAGGCTATTGTATAAGAATATAAACTCTAGCGGGGTGCAGTGGCTCACCTGTAATACCAACACTTTGAGAGGCTGAAGCAGAAAGATTGCTTGATCCCAGGAGTTCAAGACCAGCCCAGGCAACATAGAGAAACTTCATCTCTACAAAACATTTTAAAAATTAGCTAAGTGTGGTGGTTCATGCCTTAGTCTCAACTACTAGAAGGCTGAGGCAGCAGGATTGCCTGAACCCAGAAGGTCGAGGTAGCATTGTGATCTTGCCACTGTACTCCAGCCTGGGTGACAGAGTAAGAACCCAGACCAAAAAACAAAACAAAACATTTTTTTTTAAGAATATAACTCTATGAAAGCAAGAACTTCATTTAATATCATTATTGTTTCTCTTGTGCCTAAATTCTTTCCAATGCACAGTGGTTGGGACAATAATATAGAGGGTGCCAAAAATGTAACACATTTTAAGAAAGAAAAAAATTGTATTAAAATTGCTATACTCAATATGAATAACTATATTAAAATTGTAACATTCAATATATCCCAATACAAAAGAGAAATATAAGTCACGTTTGACGTCTGCTCTGCAATTACACAAGGTGCTCAAAGTGGTTCCCATCAGCCTCCAGACACTTCTGATTATGGTCAACTAAAAGTAATACATAGACAACATCTCTTAAAAAGTGTATGCACTTTTTGGTACCCCATATTAGATAATTGAGTGATTGAATGAGTCAGTCATTTAAAAATATAACTACAAAGCAAAGGGGTAAATGCTACAAGAAACATATAAATAGATATAATGCTATAAGAAATATAAATCAGATACATTGATTTCAGTCATCTATGTTTCAGTTACCTGTGGTCATATATGATAATTACAGCCAACAGGTAATAATTAATATATGATCATTATTTTCCACAGGTTTGTGGAAAAGAGCATAATCACTGAGATAAACCGTTCTAGGAATGATATTTTTACCAGAGAGCCTATGCCGTAAAGGAAAAGCTTATGCCCTTGCAATAGAACTGAGACTTCTAACGTGGTTTGAGTGAGGACATCTGTATTCTTTATGTGAAGTTTTCATATTAACTTAATGTGCCCCTGGGATAAAATTAGAAAAGACGGAAGCCGGGCTCGGTGGCTCAGCCTGTAATCCCATGCCTTTGGGAGGCTGAGGTGAGTGGATTGCCTGAGCCCGTGGGTTCGAGACCCACCTAGGCAGCGAGACCTCATCTCTACAATAAATCAAAAAATCAGCCGGGCGTGGTAGCGCATGCCTGTAATTCCGGCTACTTGGAAGGCTGAGGCGGATGGATCGCCGGAGCCCAGCAGGTCGAGGCTGCGGTGGCCGGGAGCGGCCACTGCACTCCAGTCTGGGTGACAGAGTGAGACTCCAACTCAAAAAAAAAGAAAAAAAGAAAAGACGGAGTGAAACGATATATGAGTTGGGTTTTCAGTTAGTCAATCAATAAGCATACATTGAGTGGCTGTTTCTTTACAGTCAAGAGCTACAAGCAGAAACACAAAGAATAACAGAGCACCATCCTCTGCCTGCATTGGGGTCTCCCATAGTCTGGTTGTAGTTCTGTCTAGTCTCACTGTCAGTACAACATATATGAAGAGTACATGGTGACTCCACTGTGCATTTCTCACTCCTCCTTCGGAACAGAACTTTCATGCTCTCCAGGTGTTCATCTTTCAACACTGCATCATATGTCTTAGGATTGATCTCAGTTCCAGAATCAGCCTCACTGTTATAACAAAAATTGCATCTCTTATGCCATAAATTGGGCCAAGTAGCTAAAAGGGAACATTTGTTGGATGCCTATGGGTAAAAGTGATCATTTTTCTTCTGCCAGATGTGAGGAACAATGTACCCTCATTTACAATTGAAAACAAAAATATGAGGCAGGAGGCCGTGTAATTTATTATCTATAAAACCAGAATATTGCTGAGAGAGAATGAGAGAACTATTTACTATTATTCTGGTAAAAATTTACAAACTGGGTATTTCCCAGTAAGTAGGCAGAAAGTTCTCCCTATTATAAAGCTAGAAACAGTCTTAAGAAGAAATCAAAGCTTAGGCCAGGTGTCGTGACTCATACCTTTTCAGCACGTTGAGAGGCCAAGGAGGGAGGATCTCTTGAGTCCATGGGTTTGAAACCAACCTGGCAATAAAGTGAGACCCACCTCTACAAGATGAAAATTAAAATGAGCTGGATGTAGTGACACACGCCTGTAGTCCCAGCTACTCAGGGAGCTGAGGAGGGAGAACTGTTTGAGCCTAGGTGTTCCAGGATGCAGTAAGTTATGATCATGTCACTGCATTCCTGACTGAGTGATAGAGAGAACTTGTCCCTTGAAAAAAGAAGAAAAAAAAAGAAAAAGAAAAAGAAGTCATGGCTCATCAAGACTCAAAGCAGTACAACAGAGAAAGAAACTGAGATCCTGACTATATTAATGAACTACTTGGCCTTCCTGCTGTAAATGTGTACAATTGCTTTACTGGTTAGGCTTCTTTGAGTCTGGTTTCTATTGCTTACAGTTTGGAGCATCTTAAATCACACATCAAGTTATGATTGTGTTTGTCTATTTAATTTAATCACATGGGGTGTATAAAACTATTCTGAGATCAAAAGATATAGCACAAGCAACCACAGGGAAGAAGTAGGTCCAGGAGTGTATAATTTCATCTGATTTCAAAGATCAGTGCAAAAAATACTCTGTGCTAGCATGTGGTTAAAATACTAGGTTCTGTTGAGAGTCTAGCTGTGTGTATTGTTTTTTGTTCTATTACCACCTTAAACACAAGTTTCTCCTTCTCACTGAGGGGTAAGATTTCTATGACAAGGGCCAGGAGAATTAACTTTTTTTCCTACTGTGTAGCTGAGGGACTTCGGACAAATTATGTTCTTCTTCTGTGCCTTAGACTCCTTGTTGCAGTAGCCACCGTTTTCTTGTCATCTTGCCTTTCTACCTTGCATTCAGGGAGGAAATATGACTTGTATATTCTAAAGAATAAACTTTAATTAATACATCAACTTTAAATTTGTAAATACATACATGCAGACACACACACACACACACACACACACACACGCACACACACACACACCTCTTTACATAAGGGACCTTTAATAAATAATTGTACAATTGATTGTTATTTCTCCTCACCTCTGTGCTGTAACCAGGACTTTTATTTCGAAAGTGGCTTTATTTCGAAAGTGCCTCACTGTCTTGTTTAACTTTTGTAATTATTAAATCCATCTTCCTTGGGAATGTGGAAGCAGGATAGAGAAAAGAGTGGATTTGGATTTGGAATTGGGTGATTGTCGCCTGACCTCATGGGTTTGCTAATATTGAAGGAGCTCAGAGAAAGATAACCCTGTACAGTCATTTGAGAAGCAACGTTGCACAACACAGAGCAGTGGCTGCATAAGTCTCCAAGATCAAAGGGGTAAGAAAAAAACCTATTTTTACAATCAATAACATCAAATAATAAGAATACGAACTTTGTTTCAACAGAAAATAGGCCCAAATTTGCTTCTGATAATTTTATAAATGCATAATACACACACACACACACACACACACACACACACACACACACACACACACACACAGTTTTCCTTGGATGGGATACTTATGCCAACCACAGCATAAATGCAGCTGAAATACTGACACATAAAAGATTGGGGAAAATATCACAGATGATTCTACAAGAGGAAAGCAGACATTCTCACTAGCCTTCAAATAGGTAAAATGAGGCTCAGGGAGGCGAGTTGTTTGCCCAAAGTCATATAATCATGAAGATAAAGGACATACATTCAAGTCTTGTTGTCTTCCTAGGTTTCCACTGCATCCTTTATTTCTATAAAATAAGTTCAGAAATAAACCAGACTGATCTCAAAATAAGAAAGAAAACATATGCAATGTTTTCCTGTAGTAATAAGCATTAACAATTAGAATATTCACCAAGCATGTCATAAAAAAATTACTGGGGAGACATTAAGAGGCAAGAGAGTTATCATTAAAGATGATGACAAAGCAGTGTCTCATAAACATCTCCAACCACCCCAAACCACAGACCTTTAGTGCTGTAATGAACCACGAGATGTTATCTGAAACTGTCTTTTGGAAGAAGAGTTATTGGGACCTTCTCAGTCATTAAATCTTTCGGTTGTTGGAAGTGATTAGTTCCCCCACAGATATAGCATATTTGACCTACATAGCATGCATTTTATAAATAATGAGAATGTGGCAATCAGTTTTACAAATGATCCATGCCACAACATTCATTGCATGCTCCTGCAACCTTTAGTGTGTCGATGTCTGCTATGTTTGTCCTCATTGTTGTATTACAACCCTCTTAAATATAATCAAGTGTTGCTGTTGCTATAAGTTGCAAGTTGTGAAAGGAGCTGACAAGGTCATTTTTGGACAGGACTTCAATGCCTAATACAGCGGAAAAAATTTAATCTCATCATTTTCAGTTAGTCCAGTTCTTAAAAATTATAGATGTTTAAAAGTAGAATAATCTTATGGCTGGAGAAAAAAGAGAGTGAGAGAGAAAATCTCTCTTGCCTAAGGCGGTTAGCTTTTTTAGGATAAGAACTTTATTTTCACTTATTTTTAATTTCGTTTTTGTAGAGAATTTAGCACTTCACTTTTTATTTATTTCAATAACTTTAGGGAGGTACAAATGGTTTTTTGGTTACATAGATGCCTTGTAGAGTGGCAAAGAAGTCTGGGCTTTAAGTGTACCCACCACCTCCACCTGTTTTACATTGTATTTGGTAGGTGATTTTTCATCCCCTGTCCTCTTCCCACCCTCCCCCTTTTTAATCTCCCATGTCCATTATGCCATTCTATATGCCTTTGCACATCCTTAGTTTTTCTCCCACTTGTGAAAATTCATATTTGTAGACTCTTGGTGCCAGGCCAGCACAGAATTAACTGCACAAGATTGTTCACTGTTAACCCATTTATTTTGGCTCCTCTCACATGAATTTTCTGATGTTCTTCATCCCTAGGATAAACCTTGCCCAATTACTGAGCTCGACCACCAGGGCTTGGAAT
Source organism: Cephalopachus bancanus (assembly GCA_027257055.1). Lineage (NCBI taxonomy): Eukaryota > Metazoa > Chordata > Mammalia > Primates > Tarsiidae > Cephalopachus > Cephalopachus bancanus. Next base: position 713,079 of record JAPVLO010000072.1, read on the forward strand.
CTTGAGTCCAGCAGCCTGTCAGTCCCATGCTAGTCATGTTCTTGTGGTAAGTCCTTAGGGCATCACTCAGCCTACAGGGCCACAGTTTTTGACAGTTATCTACTCTTTGACTCTATTTGCAACTTGATGTCAACCTTAGAAGTCGATTCCTGGATGTGTTTTTCTACAAATCTCTCAAGTTTTTCACTGGAAATGTAGCTCCTATAACGCAGTTCACTAAAACGACTTCCCCAATGCTTGATGTCACCTTACTGTTCAAATAGGATATAGTGAACTCAGATAAGATTCATTGATATCCAGACATAAAGAGACTGCCCTAAAGGTAACATAATTATTATTCAAATTGCAGACTGCCAACATTTTTGATTTTCTCTTTTACTACCTTTATTAGGTGGATCTTCATTAGATACTAATCAATGGATATTCATATGATTATCATGATTTTCTAGTCAACATAAAACCATTCTCTAAAGTGAAAAGTACCAGGAAGATAAGGTTCTAGTACAACTAATTAAAATAGCTATTCATTCTTCTTCATATGTAACCATAATAAATAATAAATATTTCTTAACATGCTATAATAAATGAATAGGCAAACAAATATAAAATACAGATCATTATCTTACAGTCAACAATATTCTTACAATCAACATTATTCTTACAGTCAACATTATTATTAATATGGTTAAACATTTAGTACTGTTGAATATATGATGCTACAGAATCCTAGTATAAAACGTGATTCTGACCCATAAGATAATTACTTCACAATTAAATACAAAATTCTTATATGCAAAAACAATGATTAACAATGTCAAAAGAAAAACACAAAATTGATAGTTCCATGATCTATTTACTTGGAAACTGAGTGTCAGAATGAACTTTCATGGATTTTTCTTATTCCATAGTATGGCTTCTTTCTCAAAACCATTATTTAGCTTAACACAATTTTCTTTTCCTCCTCTTCACCTTGTCTCATAAATTTTCCCAGAATTCTTTCACTCAAGTCTGCCTCTGAAGCACTCAGTTGTGGAAGGTCATGCTGCTGTTATAAAGAGAATTAAACTCTGTGAGGCAGGAGACCAAGAAAGTTTCTTTTCTTTATCAATATATACACAGTGCCTAGCTTAATAAATAAATATTAAAAGAGAGAAGGAAAGGAAGGGAGGAAGAGAGGAGGGATAGAGGGAGGGAGGGAGGAAGAAAATAAGGAAGGAATAAAGGAAGAGGGAGAGAGAGGAAGGGAAGGAAGGAGGAAGGAAAGGAAGGAGGAAGGGAGGGCGGATATTAGTTTTCTTTTTGTCCTTGTCTTGCAACTTTGCTCCCAGCACATCTTATAGTGACTTGTTTCTTATAATTCTTCCTGTACACTCAAAAAAATTTCTAAGATAAATATACTGACTATTGACCTATTTTCTGCATTACTCTCCATCCTCCACACTACAGGGTATGTGACTATTTTATTTTATCTCTAGTTGCTATAACCCTGAGCTTGAGATCTGACTTTCCCTTTCTTTTCTGATCATTGCATTGAGAATTTCCTCAACTCTAATTTTTCCTTGGACACTTTTTGAATATTTATTGATTCTTTAGGTTGCCGCCCATAAAGCAGTGCTGTCTTCACTGGAATACCCAGTTTCACTTTGGGCTTGAAATAATAATCCAGCTCAATGTTGTCTGGAAAGACAGTTTAGACACTGTCAAATACCTCCCTTTCCATTCCTTTTTTGTCTATATTAATTACTAAGAAAGTAGGGGTTTGAGTTACTGGTTCTCATCTGAGATATGGAATCTCAATATCCCAGAAAAGTACATATTATGACCACATCATATTTACTGCTTGTACAATATGTCATATTTTAACCATTGTCTATTATTGGCTTGCAAAACTTGTTTTGTCTCAAAATACAATAAATGTCTTTATATACACAAAGCCATAAAACTTATGTGTATGTGACAATGTTTTTCTCCAAATTTAGGATTATTTTGTTAGAATATATTGGTGAAAGTGATGTCACTGAGGCAGAGGACATAGCATTTTAAAAGACTCTGTTGGCATATTGCCACATTTCTTGAACTTGCATATACTGTTACAGTAATGTGCAATATTGCCAGCACCATTCTATCCATTCTAGATTAGACACAGTTATTTTCCTTTTAAAATTTAGTCATTTGTTTTATAGTATTGGGTAATAAAAATTCACTTTTTATACTAATCTTGAAGAAGATAAATCACTTGTTTCATTGATTTATCCAATAAATATTATTTGGCGCCTACAGTGTGTTAGTTATTGTTTTAGGTTCTTGTGATACAATAGAAACAAAACAAGCATGATCCCTCTTATTCTAAGTTTCTATTCTAATGTAACATATTCTACTAAAAATATTAAAGCACTTTGGCATCTTGGGTGAGTTTTGAAGAGTTCTGACTTTTGTTTTCCTAGGTCATTCAAACTTCAAACATACAAATAGAGATATCATTTTATACCAAGAAACATTTTTGCTTGTTTGCTTATTTTTTGTTTTTAACCAGTTGGCTCAGAAGCCTGGACAGTTAATGGTATTATTTCAGTAGCATCCATAAAGTCATATTCCTCTCGCATTATTCATTTTCCTGCTCAACTGGAGGGCAACTGAGCTAAGCCAACCTGATCGGCTGAGCAGTCGGACAGGCAGCTTCTCTGCTCCTTTATGATGAGCACCAGCGAAGAAAACAATGCAGCTAGTGGTGTATTTCTTTTGCCAGCTAACTTATCACTGGAAACTAAAATTATTCCAATGAGACAACTGAATAAATGTGGAAGATTATCTTCCTGTAATTCCATGAATCAAACTTTGAAAGCTCATATATTTTGCCAACTCTTTAATTCAACCCTTAGCTTCCCAGTCAAACCAATCAGAAGAAAGCACATCAAGTGCCAAAAAATATAACAGAAATGGTACTAAAACAGTCTTTGGTTCAGCACATGCATAGAATAAAATTCTTTGTATCAAGGGAAGATTCCTCATGCAGCCCTCACACCCATCAATGTCTTCTACCATTACCAGGTGGTCTGCTTTATCTAATTGCTGATGACACTGGGGGACACAGTTCTTCCAGAGGTTACTATCCTGATTAACAAATAATGATCTCCAAGATTAAAAGGAAATAAAATATAAAATATCAAATTCTTGTTAAATATGTGTTGGAATTTTCTTTTATTTAATCCACAATAACCCAGTAAAGTGGGCAGTATTATTCTTATTTTATAGATAAGGAAACAGAGGCTCATAGAGGTTAAGTAATTTGTTCCAGGTAACCACTAAGGTAACCAGTGGAGCTCAGAATCAAAACCACAGCTGCCTGACTCTCAAAGTCTTTGCATTTCAATACAGACATGCTCCTTCCTGCTAAAGGAGAGAAAGAATGGTATCCAAACACCCAGATTAGTCATAAAAAACATGGCAAACTAAACTTAAGTGACTTAAATCAATTTATACTTTGTGTTTGTGGTTATATAATCCATTACTGACATGCTAATGATTGTCTAACTAGTAATCTCCTAAGTATTTTGAGTTATATAGTGTTATTGTCTGGAAATACACAGCCCTGTAATGAAAGTGAAAATAATATAATTCCTATATAATTTTTCATTTTATAGATAAGGGGACAAGCCTCAAGATGATATCATATAAATATCTAATGATAAATGCTCATGTGTGTTTCTCTATATCACCTTTAATTCCATATTTCAATTGTTATGCTATTAAATTATATTATGCTATATTTATGCTCCATTATACTGTATAGCAGTTATTAGTTAACAATTTCTTACAGTATTGAACTCTTCAGGACAACTTAATTCAAGCCTGTCAGTCTCCATAATAGATATCTATGCATCTATCAACATCCTGTATAAATAACCTCATAGACCGTGGTTATAGTGGAATTCAAAGGGTGCATTTACTTGATTTGGAGCCCCAGTTTCCTCATTTATTAATAACTGAAGATAAGCACACCACAATGTTTCCCAAAATGAATCTTACTCAGCTAAAAAGGACTTACTTTATCAAACTCATAGAGTATTTAAACGTCTAAAGGATAAAATAGAGAAATGCACAAAAAATAGCGCTCTTATCAAGAGAAATTTATTATAAGTAAAGGCAGAGATACATAATTCTGTAAAAAAAAAGGTTTTATTTTATGTATTTATTTATTTTACTTAACTTTACTTGACTCCTGAGCAGACCATGAATAACTTAGGAATTAAGGCTTAGATTAATTCACCCTTGTGTTCCCCTTGGTCTTGTGCAGGATTAGTCTTTTTAAATGTTTGCTAAATAGATGCAAAAACAGAAAAGTGTAATCCAGATGGTGTGACACATTGATATGGCAAACCGTGTATTAAAAATTATGATAAGAATTACATTGTAGATCGATCACTTCCATTTGGTGGACAATTGTAGCAATAAAAATGATTTGTTTGACTCTTATATGTAGACCAATCCAATATGGCTAATTGTGGCCAATCAAAATACTGTGAGGCCACATGGTTTTCCCAATCTCAGGTCAGAAGTAATTCCCTTAAGCTAATTTTAGAGTACATAAAACTGATATCAACTCAAGAAACAAAATAGAGCTACAAAAAATCATGTGTTTCTCAATTTTAAACAAAATTATTGATTTTTTGGTATAACTAAATTACAGAAACTCTGAAAATGTCATGAAATCTGAATAAGTATAATTTATATTTCCTAACATTAAGAGTAAAATAGTTTAAAGGTTAATTATTCTATAATCGCTTAAAATAAGCCCTATCTTTTTTAATGCTTAAAAATATTAATTTATTACATTGTTTAGGGGGGGGAATTGGAGAGTTTTACTTTGAAGTTCTTCTTATTTGAATTCTCAGAATTATTAAAATGCTGCTGAATATTTCTACATTATTTTTCCAGTTTAGTATCATCACGTATGCTTGGTTATCCACCACCTACTTTGACTGCTTATTTTTTGCAAGTGTACCATAAACGTTGAGGTTCTTCAAGATTTTATCTTAGTCCTCTTTCTTTCTTTGCTTATTTTCTCCCTTCTTTAGTACTAATCCCATCTGTAGTCACAGCTGCAATCATCATACTTACCTTGATGATTCTCAAAATTATAAATAAATATCTATACCTATAGTCAATATCTATCTAAAATATATGCATAGCTATAGCTATAGTTACAGCTATATATTTGTCGTTATCCAGGCTAGACTTCATCTCTGTCCTTCTTTCCATGACCAAGCCACAGTTCATTTAAACTTATTATGTTATGGTACCTGTACTGCCTGATTCACTACAGTGCAGAGCCTGAGTTGCTGCTGCACTTCTCTTTGCTTTCCCAGGGCCTCAGTTGTGGCTATTCCCACCATCCCCAGGACCTAGGTCACTGATATGCCCTACTCTGGGCCTGAGTAACCACACCATCATCAAAGTCAAAAAGTGTACTAACCCCTGTTCCCCAGGGACTGAATTACTGCTGTGCCCCTAAATCCTCAGGGGCTACTACCCCTATGCCCTGCCCCATAGGTCCAGACCACAGCTACACCCTGCCCTCCTCCAGTACAAGATAGTCTCCAGAGTCCTGGACCACAGATCCTTAGCTTATCTATGCACATCCATGCCTTGGGCAAAAGCAATCATCACAGCAAGTGTGCTCACACCTCAGGACCCAGGTGCTACAGTAGTTCCATAAGCCCCTAACCCAGAATCCCAGCTCTATTGTGGGAATGATCACCTGTGCCTTTGGAAATTGATGTCACTGTGGCTGCCTAGTGACATGCCAGACTCAGCAAGAGAGATACCCTCAGCTAGGACAACCCATCACAAGATCAAAGGAGAACAAGAGAACTACAGAAGTCTTTGCCACTGAGGACCCTGACATCTTGCTACCACCACAGACACATTAAGATTTGGCTGCTGAGGATCCCTGTAGTCTTTGCCAATGCCAAACTCATCAGAAAGATATGTAGAGAGACTGACTATTCCTCAGAACCATAGACACCACACTAAACCCAACTCATACATTTATACACACCTACAGGTGACATTTTTTTTCCCACTGAAACTATTCTTTAATGTCTGGAAAAAGTGACAGCTCCCTCAAATGTGCAAACCTCAATGCCACAAAAATATTAAAAAGAAATGAAACATGACACCACCAAAAAACACAATATTATTTTAGTAATGGAACCAAAAGAAATGAAGATCTACATATTTCCTGAAAAGAAACTCAATACAATTATTTTAAGGAAGTTCAGCAAGATACAAGAGAAAAGAGAGAGATAACAAAAGTCAGGAAAACAATACATGAACAACACAGAAATTTCAACAAAAAGATACAAATAATCTTAAAGCAAACATGAATGCTAGGGCTTAAGAATGCAATGAATAAAATGAAAAATATAATAGATTCAAGAACTGACTTGATGAAGCTAATCTGATAACTTGAAGACAAAGCTATTGAAAATATCCAGTCAGAGGAGGAAAAAAGTTAAAAAGAAAAAAGGAAAAGAGGGAAGAAAACCAACAGAAATTATGGGGCACCATTAAGCAAACCAATGCATGGATTATGGGAGTATCAGCAAGAGATGAAAGAGAAAAAGAAGCAGAAATTTACTTAGAGAAATAATGGCTAAAACATTGCAAAAACTTGGCAAAACATTGACACTTCAACCGATGAACCTCAAAAGTTCTCACATAAGTTTAACCAACAGAGATATTCAACAAAACATAGCACACTCAAATTGTCAAAAGTCAAAGTTACATCACAGACAAGCAAAATTCCATAAGACTCTCAATGTATTTCTCAACAGAAACTTTGCAAGCATTGAGCAAATGGGATGATGCACTCAAAAGCTGGAAAAAAAAACCCTTTCAGTCAAGAATAATTTATTCATCTAAACTATCCTCAGAAATAAAAGAGAGGTAAAGACTTCTGAAAGTAAACAAAAGCTTAGGGACTTTATCACCACTACATTTGCTTTAAGTGATAAAGAGAGCTATCTGAAATAAAAGAATGATAATTACTAGCATTAAAATATGTGGTGATATAGAAATATATAAAGCTGATATTAGCTTTAAATTGAAGCAAGTTTAAGATATTTTTGGTGAATCTCAGAGTAAAAACAAAGCAAATGTTTATAGTATGTATTTTAAAAATAAAGAGAAAAAATCATAGAATAAAACTACAGAAAATCAAGTCACAAAAAGAAGAGAACAATAGAATAAAGGAATGAAGAAACTATCAGAGTCAGAAAAGAATGAACAAAATGGTAATAGTGATTTCTTAATTATAAAGGAACATGTTGAATGTAAATATATTAAATTCTCTAATCAAAAGGCATAAAATGGGTGAATGGATAGAGAAACAAGATCCAACTATAAGCAAGTTACAAAAAATCTGATTTTGGTTTTTGGACACACTTTTGCCAAAAGTGAAATAATGGAAATAGTCATTCCAAGCAAATAAAAGCAAAAATAGAGCTAATGTGTAGCTATATCTCTATCAGACAAAATAAACTTGAAGTCTTAAACTGTAGCAAGAGACAAAGAAGGGCATTATGTAATGACAAAGGGGTCAATTCATTAAGAAAGTGTAACAATTTCAAGACATATAAAACCAGCATCAGAGTACCTAAATAATGAATAAAATATTAACAGTCAAGAGAAAAATACAATAATAATATGAATAATACAATAATAATAATATGAAACTTCAACATCCCATTCAACAATGGATATACCATCTGAATAGAAAAAAATAAGTAAACATTGAACTTAACTACAGTTTAGACTAGATGCATCAGCCAAACACATTCAGAACATTTAATTATATTGCAGTAGAATACACATTGTTCTCACAAGCACACAAAACAGTATCAGAATAGATTACCTATTAGGCCACAAAACAAGTCACAACAAATCTAGGAAGACTGAAACCATCAAGTATCTTTTGCAACCACAATGGTATGAAACCAGAAATTAATAACAAGAATAAATTTGGAGAACTCACAAATATGTGGGAATTAAACAGCACTGTCATGAAAAATCAATGGGTTAAAAAAAGAATGTGTGTCCCCTAAGACTGAACCCTCCTGGAGTTTGTAACTTTCAGACTTTTCCACAGTAAACCTTCAGCAATTTTTCAATTATGGTTTAGGTTTCCAACTCCAGCAGTTTCTCACAAAGGTTTCTGCTCCTGGATCTGCTCTGGTAAGTTTTGTTGTTGTTGTATTTGAGTGGGGGGTCACACTCTGTCACCCAGGCTGTAGTGCAGTGGCATGCTCATGGTCATCACAGCCTCAACCTGCTGGGCTTAGGTGGTCCTTCCACCTCAGCCTTCCAAGCAGCTAGAACTACAGGCATATGCTGCCATGCCTGGCTAATTTTTTGATTTATTGTAGAGATGAGGTCTCGCCAAGTTACCCAGGCTTATCTCCAACCCATGGGCTCAGGCATTCCTCTTACCTTGGCCTCCCAAAGTGCTGGGATTATAGGCGTGAGGCACCATGCCTGGGATCTCTGGTAAATTTTAATTAGTTATCTGTATTTTCCTGGTTCTTCTAATTTTGGAAGAGTGGTTTGCCCTGTAACCTCCTTTCTCTGATGGACCTTAGAAGAGTTGTTATTTTCAGTTTGTTCAACTTTTCACTTGTTTTCACTTGTTGTTAGGACAGAGTGATAATGACCAGCTTCTTACATACCAGACTGGAAACGAGAAGGCATATCTGCTTTCTACTAGCTGTGCAAGTAGAAAGTACCTTACTTTTCTGTACCTTACTTTTCTGTACCTTACTTAAGTACCTTACTTTTCTGTACCTTAATCTCTTTATCAATAAATAATACAGTAGTATCCTCCAAGTGCTGTTATGAACATTAAATGAGTTAACATATGTAAAGATCTTAGACTGGCAATTAGCATTTAGTTAAGACAGAATGAATGTTATCTATTACTGCTATTATTGTGTATTTATGATTTAACTTCAAAATAGGAACATATGTGTGTATATATATATATATATAGTTATAACAGTTTCATAATATCAGTAAATATATATTACTCTTCAAAAAATCAAAAGATAAATTAAAACATATTATGAGATAAACAAAAATGAAACTATGCTATTCCAAGATTATTGGGTACAGCAAAAGCATTTTTGAAAGGTAAGTTTATAGTGATGAAAACTTTACATTCAAAAGTATCAATAAAAATATCAAATAAAGAGCTTAACCTTACACCTCAAAAAATTAGAAATAGAAGAACAAACTAAGCCCAAAGTTAGCAGAAGAAAGAAAAACACTAAATATTATGACAGAAATAGATAGAGAATAGAAAGGTAATAGAAAATATAAATGAAACTAAGAGTTGTTCTTTATGAAAATATAAACAAAATTGATCGAGGAAAAACAAAATGAAAAAGATTCAAATATATAAAATTAGAAATAAAAGAGCAAACACTACAACTGATACCACAAAAATACAAAAGATCACAAGAGACTACTATAAACAATTTTATATCAACAAACTTGATACCTAGAAGAAAACCACAAATTCCGGGAAACTTACAACTGACTAAGGCTAATTTATGAAAGAAATAGTAAATATAAAAATACCCCAAATTCCCTAATTCCTGTTGTATTCTGGGACCAGTCATTGATGACTTCCACTGTTTGGGCTCTGAGGTCTGATTTTTCAGGTGTTTTCTCTTTGGTACACTGGGAACTACCTGTGCTTTTCTGTTGACTATTTCTCATTTGTGACAGATCTCTTTCTTTTCTCTTTAGTTCCATGGCAATGGAAGAGTTTTTTTATTTCTGATGTTTGCCCAACTCTCTATTCTTCCCAGATCAGAGCTCTGAATTTGTTCTATTTTGAAACAGGACTGTGGGTGAGAAGTTTTGCTGTCTCTTGTAGTTTTGAGAGTCAAATAAGGTGGAGGATGGGGAGCTAGGATTAAGAAACTATTTGCAAATCACAGTGCTCACTGATTGTGGTATGGGTTCCCTGAGAATCAATCCCCATTGCCACTCTATATGATGATGTAATGGCTACCTCTGTGTACCCCCTGAATCCAAGATACAGTAACAGAAATGAGGAGAACATAGAAAAGTAGAATGAAATAAGATAGACAAAAATAATTAAAAAACAAAAACAAAAAATAAAAGCAGAAACCAAAGCAAGTAACAGTTACACACACACACACAATCCAAAACAAACTGGGAAAAAACAAAGCAAAGCAAACAAACAAATATCCCAGGTAAAACAACACACACACAAACACACACACACACACACACACACACACACACACACACACACACAACACACACACACACACACACACACACACACACACAACACAACACAAAATGAAAGAACAAAAGATAAGAGGGAAAAAAAGGAATTCAAATCAAACCCTCACACACACATTAAACTAAAGCGAGAGAACAAAAAACAAACAAAAAACCCCAAACAATGAACACTCAAGAGAACAAAAAACAAACAGATCAAAAAAAAAAGAAGAAATTTAAAAGAAGGAAGAAATAAAAAAAGAAAAAATCAGTAAGAACAAAAAGTTGGAGGGGAATTCAGATAAAGCCCTCACATACAAATTCATGCACAGAGGAAAAGAAAAAAAAGTTAAAAAACAAAAAGCAAAAAATACAGAAAAAAAAGTCTGCCTTCTTTTGGCAGGTTCTGTAATTGTTCCTGTGAGCTGCTCACAGGTAAGCCCCTCTGCTGTCTCCTATGGAGCTGTGGCCTTATTCATAATTTCCCTAGGGCCTGGTGAAGGAAGGAGGAAGACAAGGTGGGGGCGGGTGGGGCTTCAGTCCTCCCCTCCCACTCTCCTATGGGCAGGAAATCCTCTCTGGTAGGGAGGTGTGGGATTGTTTCTTCCCGGTGCTAGTTGACAGGTGCCCCAGGTAGGCTTATCCTGGAATAGAGTCCTCCTAGCACTGCTAGAGGTTCCTCCCTTTCAGTAGTGCCCCAGCAGTGTGCGTCTGATGTTCAGAGGATTGCCAGGGAGAAGAGGGTTGGGTCAGTCCCTGACTCACCACTGATCTCTTCCGAGGTCTTCCCTGTCCTTTTCTGGTCACATCTTTTGTCCTGCGGCAGTATCAGGGTGGGGGTGGGTGGGATGTCTGAGACTCAGCATTCATCTTGTCCCTCCGGAGTTTGTATTTTCAGGATATCCTCTCTGGGTTATGATCAACCCCTGAGTAGTTAATCTGCCAGTTACAGAGATCGAGTCTATTGCTCAGTGGTGAACAAGTCAGAGTACTTTCCTGTCTAGTTTTCAAGATGGTGGCAGGGTGCTTGTTTCATCTTCTCCAGTGAGGCCCTGCCTCTGGGCTCACTTGTGCTTCATCCACAGCCCTTGCTGCCAGAATCAGGTCAGGTGCTGCAGCGGTGAGGCAGAGGCTGGAGCCAACAGTTACTCCCAGTAGCTTCTTCCTGGGAAGGGCCTTGCTGATTTTTTTTAAATTGTGCTCAGCTTCTGCACCCCAGGAAGTGCTAGAATCCAGGAAGAGCAGCTGTAACACCAGCTACTTCACTAGGAGAGTCCTGGCCACTTGTTCCTGAGTCCTTACTCAGCCAGTCACTCACATGCCCACTTACTCACAGACACGTATGCAAAACTTTCCCTATACTCACATAGTATGACTGGTACCGCTGCCATCTTCCCAGAAGTCCAACATCATCTTCAAAGGTCACACACCATGATCAAGTAGAATTTATTTCTAGGACACAAAGATATGCAAATCAATAAATATGATACACCACATTAGCCAAAAAGTGATGGTATGATTATCTTAATATATATTTTAAAAATCTGGCAAATTCAGCATAAATTTTATGATGAAAAACATCCCTCAACAAATTATAGAAGGAATGTACTTCAATATAAAGAAGGCCATGTATGACAAGTTCGTTGTTTTCATCATATTCAATAATACAAAACTGACAAATTCTCTTCTATGACCAAGAAAAGGACATAGATGTCTACTTTGTTTCTTATATTCAACATAGTATTGGAAGTCCTAGCCATTAGGCAAGAAAAAGAAAAATTAAAAAAAAAATACATCAAAAAGGAAAAAGCAAAATTATTTATTAGAAGATGGTATAACCTTGTATATAGAAAATCCTATATGACTCCTTCACAATATAACTAGAACTAATAAAAAAGTATGGTTGCAGGATATAAAACATAAAAATCAGTTGTTTCTATTCAGTAACAACAAAATGAAAAAGGAACTAAGAAAAAACTACATAGCATAATAAATACTTAGTTATAAGCAGAAGGTGAAAAACCTTTGAACTGAAAATTATAAAACATTGATGAAAGAAATTGAAAATCACAAAAATAAATATAAAGATACCTTCCTTTTGTTCATGGATTGGAAGAATTAATATTGCTAAAATGTCCATACTACTGAAAGCAATCTACAGATTCAATGCAATTTCTATAAAAATATCAGTGGCATTTTTCACAGAAATATAGCCATTTCTAAAATTTGTACGAAGCCACAAAAGACTCCCAATACTCAATGCAATCTTGAGAAAGAAAAACAATGATACAAGTATTACACCATCTGATTTCAAACAATATCATAAAACTATAGTAATCAAAAGCAGACATATAAACCAATGACACAGAATAAAGAGCCAAGAAATAAACTCACACATGGGTCAATTAATCTTCAACAAAGTTACTAAGAATACACAATGGAGAAAGGATAGTCTAATAAACAGTGTTGGAAAATGAGATAATTATGCAAAAAATGAAATTGGATCTTTATGCCACACACAAAAATCAACTAAAACTTAATGAAATACTTAAACATAAGAACTGAAACTGTACAATTCCTAGCAGAAGAAGAAAAAAATAGGAGCACCAAAATAAACAAGTGTGACTACCTCAACTAAAAATTTCTGCAGAACAATGAAGTAAATCAGCAAAATGAAAAGGCAGTCTACAGAATGAAATGAAATATTTGCAAGCCTTCTATGTAATGGGGGCAAACTTGAAAAATATGTTTTAAAAATCTCATAGAATTAAATAGCAATCAACAAACAAAATAACCCTATTGAAAAGTGGGCAAAGGACTTGAATGAACGTTTTTGCAAAGAAGCCATATATAAATGGTCAAAAGTTATATGAAAAAAATGCCCAACAACATGAACCAACAGATAAATGTAAATCAAAGCCACATGATATCACCTCACACCTGTTAGAATGGCTACAATCAAAAAGTCAAAGTAAAATGATAGAGTTGGTGAGGATGTGGAGAAAAGGGAACTCATGCTGTATTTGAGATCTTTAGATTTATTCACCTAATTCGGCTGCAACTTTGTACCCTTTGACTTATTTTTCACCATTTCCACTCTGCTGTCACTGGCAACTGGCATTCTAATCAACTTTTTTATTGCTGAGTAATATTGTGTACATACAAATGCACACACACACACACAAACACACACACACACAAACGCACACACGCACACATATATATTACAATTATGTTTAGCCATCTGTCATCAAACATTTAGGTTGTTTCTTTATCTTGGCTATTGTGAATAATATTGTAATGAAAATGGAAGTTAAAACATTTCTATGAGGTGCTAATTTTACTTTATTTGCATATATAAACATAAGAGGGATTGCTGGCTCATAGGAGATTTGGTTTGGATTCACAATGAATCTATAGATTAAGTTGAGAAGTCCTAATATCTGACAATATTGAGTCTATTTATGAACATGTATCAATGGACATAAAATAACATAGGTAAATATAAATATCACTAGGCTGAATAAAATGTCATGCAAAAATTGGAGCATATTGTGAATTTCTAAGAGTGTAATCAACTATGTGGTGATATAAATCAGAAGAATGATTGCCTCTGGGATCAAGGTGGATTTTATCTGGGAAAAAGCACGAGGGAATTTTAGGATAGTGAAAATAATCTATTTTTTATAGTGGTGTAGGTTAAAGAAGCATATGTTTTCCAAAACTCATCAATCCCTAGTCTAGATTTCAGGACTTTTTACAATGTATACATCGTATCTCAATTTTTAAAAATGGAACACAAAAAATTACCCTGTCAGAAATATGTCTATACCAATATTTTGAAAATTAATTTAATGCATACCTATCTGTATATTGTCTATCACATTGCAGACTTTCATGAAATGTTGTTCTTTCTATGTTCATTGATATTTTGCAACCTTTTAGATTATAGAGTCAGTAGCTAGTGTTGTAGTGGAAAGCATATGGAGACAGGCATATCTGTGTGCATAGCTGAGTTCAGTCACTTCTTGTAATGTTAATTCAGACAAATTCTTCCTGGCCTCCAGGGTGTTATCTTTTCACCAGAAACATGGGATTTTATTTGAGTTGTCATTAAGGCAAAAATAAAATGTATATAGAATATCAGGTAAATACTAGTTGTTTAATAATAAATAGTATTTATATTGGTTTTGTATATATGTCCAAAAATTCACTGACAACTTTATTTATCTTACCTCAATCCTCTATGCATTAGTAGCAATTTTATCCCTCTATTAAATATTGCAAATTTGAATAGAGCTAAATAACTTACTTAAGATCACATTGTCCCAAATTACAGAGCTAGATTTTAATCCTTGGGATTTGGAATTGAATCTGCTATTTCAATATTAATTTCTTCCATTGTTTCCTATAAATGCCGATGAAGGAGATGATGAAGAAGGTGATGTTTATTATTATCATTTTTTTTTTTTAGTTTCTTCATAAGTCCCATTTCCAATTTTTCAGGAAGATGATCACCTTGACTCTAATTTAAGCTCTTCAGCTTCAAGGACCTACAGGTCTAAGGACACCATCCTTGTTGAACATCTCTAATGTTTAAAATTATTGTTTTTATCTTGAACTAAAATTTACTCACTGGATTTTATGAGTCCCCTGTGAGCTATGCTGAACTAGTTTACTCTTTTAAAATGACAGTCTTTAAGATACATGAGAATGCCCATTATAACTGATTTAGTCTTTTCTTTTGAATTGTGATGGGATTTACTGAGCATATTTCTTGCATGATTCTGAGAGTCTCAGCAAGCAGCTGATAGCTGATAAAGCCACACATCTGGACTGTGTGGCTTTGGCTGTTTCCAGTGCCAACAATAGCCCAGTGGAGCTTAACTCTCCTGAATACCTAGTTCTATCTAGTGCTCTAAATCTTAGCTGATATTCAAAAAATTTATGTTATTGTAACCCCCTCATGCTCTGTTTTCTCTGCTTCTCTTACCCTGGGATCATATGTAGACTTCTGCTTCAGAAATTCAGTTACTGAAAGTATAAGTGATAATGGGAGTTGACTAACTTAATACAATATGTCTTCATTTAAAGAGTTATGCTAAATATTCAGAATATAACACAGTTTAAATCAATGTATTAGTAAAAGTACAGATGTGACTAAAGATAGTCTTTGGTTAGGGTGGGAACTAGCATTTAAGGGTTGCTAAAAATCTCCATAATCAAGATCAACATTTTATTGAAATATTTTAAAAAATAAAGTTAATACAAAGAATTAAAGAAGAACAAAACCCAATTCCCACCACTACACAATATGTCTATGTAATGAATGTGCATGTGTATCCCTGAATCTAAAATAAAAAAAGAGAATTTTAAACAAACAGGATCAGTTTGGTGATCTCTATAAGAAAATGCATATCAACTGCATCCTGTCAGAATCTTGCAAAAGTGAGGACATCTAACTTTTAATGGGTGATTGAAAACCAGATGTGGACAATTCAGAGATTAGGAGAGCACCAGGAACAAACAGCTTGTTGCTGCTCACTAAGAGTTGAATTCCTAAAATGAAAAATTAACAGAGAGGTTGGAGGTTTGAGGATGTCTTTGAGACTAGCAGAGTTGGTAAATCAGAGAGAAGAGATTGCACTGCAAATCTGCTGAAAGGTGAGGACTTATCCTCCATGTCTATGATCATAATTTCTGGGATTGATTTGATAATAACAATTATTATTGTTTAGAAGATACAGATTGAAAGAAAAGGCAGCGATGAAAGGTTGAATTTGATCTCTGCTCTATTCACTTATAGGAATAGTAGTAGTTCTTATTTCATAGAGTTGCATTAAAGACTATTTACAATATGCATTTACAGTATTACTACAATAAACTGTTCCACACACAATAGTGCAGTTACATTTATTTCATATATATGCATGTTACCTTTTGGAGTGCGAGTCCTTTGTACTATACTTGGATTTTATTCCTCTGGATCAAATAGTCAACCAAAGTTTTTATCTGGAAGTTTTGAGAAGGTTGCATTACAATTTGCAGAAGAAATGTCCTGAGTTGTGGGAAACAGGTGAATGGTTCTTCCACCATGATAATCTACCTGCCCACACCAACCTGAGTGATTAGCAATTTTTGACTCAAAACATCATAATCCCTGTGCCCCACCCTGCCTATTCACCTGATCTCACTCCAGCAACTTTTGTTTGATTGTTTCCCTGATGACAAAGTCCTAAAAAGGACCATTTTCTTGATGTGGAAGAGGTGAAACAAAAAACAGCAGAAAAACAATAAAAGGCATCAAAATGTATGAGTTCAAAAACTGTTTTGAACAGTAGAAAAAATCTTGATAGGTATAGGCATCAAACGGAATACTTTGAAGGTGACTGAAGTTTAAACATGTAAGAATAAACACACAATTTTTTATAAATAAATTCCAGTTTTGGGGGGGATCCCTCATACATGTAAATTCTCCTAGAATATCACCGTTTTTTAGTCTGTTGGCTTATTTTTCTTAGTTTCCCTTTAAAAATAGTTATCAATGCTCTTGTTAAAATTTCTTGGCAGAACTCTCAGCTTTCCTCACTAGTCATTCATATGATGTAATCTATCCATATTCACTTGCTCTTTGGAATACTTATCTAGAAACTTTTGACCTGTCCTCAAGGCTGTGGACCTCTGCCACTTTGGGACTTTTTCCATCCCAAATTTCCTTTCCTCTCCCTGTGCTTGATCCCTGTCTTTTAGAGCTTATGATTTTTCATTCTTAGTTTCTTCATCCACTTTAGCACAATATACAAAGAATGCTTGAAATTGTATGATGAGAAGTAAACCCATATTTACATATCTTTTCTCTGTCTTCCCACTTGAATCATGCTTTGTAAGTCACTTTATATTACTTTAGTCTTTCCTTCACAATTCAGCTTTCTTCTCCCCGAAACTTTCTTAATTAACTTTGTTAATAAGAGTTTTCAAGGGGAAGCTCATTCAGTTTTTCTTTTGTAATATTTTGATTTTTTGAAATGTTTATGTTTATCCTTTTTCTTGTTCAATGATAGTTTTGTTGGCCCCAGATTACTAGACTGATCATTGTTTTTATTCATAACTTGGAATATATTTTTTCCTCTTTCCATCTGTTGTTACTGATGAGAAACAGTTATCATTCCACTCTTCACTTCCACTCTTCACTATCTTTTCCATTTTCCTAATGCTTTCTAATTGTATTTAAATACATTTTCAATCTAAACTGTCTATTTGTTAATATGACTCTGTCCTCCCTATAAGGATTTAAGTCTTAAAATCCTTTCTCTACATCCTATAACTGTATAAAACTTCCATAGATAGCTGCAGTATTATCTCTTGCTTATTAGTGTCTTGCTTAATTCCTGATGTCTAGAACTTCAGTCTTTTAAACTTTTATGTATCTACTTATAGCCATTTTTACTTTTAGCATTTATATTTCTTAGTAGCCATTCGTATTAAATCAGTGTACCACATTGCTTGAAGTTGAATCCACCCTTCAAAACCATGCTAAAATTTCTTAAATTTCATAGAAGCCTTTGCACAACTTTGAAATTCTTACTAGCTTGTTTCTTCTCTGAAATACCCAAATATTCATATGTCCAGTACTACAAACATATAATTACTCATTGTTCCCAAGGTAATTGTATATATATATATAAGATCTTTTTTCCTATTTTTACAACAAACTATGTAAGTTGTTCTAAAAGAGCATATACCCTAATCCTAAATCCAATGTGACAATGAGCTAGTCTTATAACAGGAGACTTATTCTCTTAATCAAGGGAGACTGAAAAAATGTTATCATTCTTAACTAAAAAAAAAAAGCCTTACATCATATAGAAATTCCAGTTTATGAAGTACATTCTTCTTCACAATAACCTTTTGAGTCATATTTCATCATTTTACTTTGCATATTAAACACCTAAACCTCAAGGAAATATAGGTCCAAAGTCACACAGAACACAGCAGAGATAGGGATGAAGTTCATTTCTTCTGCTCAGTATTGTATCTTGCTACTACTTCGCATTTCTTATGTTGGTTCCTTGCTTATAAGTTGGGGTTTCTGTGAAATCCAAAGGAGGAAATATATGTGCTATCACTGTGTAAAATGTAGAGTACTATACAGCAGTGAAAAGTAATGACGGCAATAATGTTGAATATCAAAATCCCATCTTGACTGAGAGAAAACAAATCTTTTATACCTTGATTAATTACCATAGTGACTGTCTTGACCAGGTAACCCTAATAGGATTTAATGGCTAGCCAAAGGACGCAGAAAATCTAGGTCTGAGATAAACGCTCTGAGTGTCATCCTTTCCTCAACAAAAAGCTTGTGCTATTTGTTCATTTAAAAAAATGACACTGTCTCTTCCGTTCTTAGCTTTTTTGCTTTTCTGGCCAGATGCATGTCTCATTCTGTCAATCTTCAAACCTCTGAGATTTTAGATAACTCTCTTCTTGGCTCTGTGCTGCCTATGTTATGATTCTTCTTCTAGCTAGGTCTCTACTGAGAAAATAAATGAGGGAATTGAGGTTATTAGCCAGCTCATTTCAGGCAGAAATATCTCCACTATACTTGGCTGGGATGGCTATATAAACCCTTTATCGTTAGAAAAGCAGAAAACCATTTAAAATTGAAGCGCAATTAGAGCCAATGTACTTCAAAGCAAGTGTATTTACATGTAGGCTAATTAAAGAAAACTTTAAAGAATTCAACATTACAGATGGTACACTGAGGAAAATGTATATTTGATTATATTTCTCTCTCTCAATGCTAAATTGTACAATAAACACATCTTCATTTATAGAATTATCTCAAGTTGTTATGGCAACTGGAATTTAGGGTCAGGCAGATAATGCATTGTTACCATTGTTTCCTGAGCCTGGAGAAATAGAGTTTTAACATCTGATATGAGCATCAAACATCAATGAAAAAGAGGAAGTTTACTTTTGGTGCCCATGATTTTATGCCGAAATACTCCTTTCTCTGACAAACCTTATTGTACCTTAAAACTTTAGCTTCTCCCCAAATAATTTTGCTCTGCAAAAGGGAGCTAATATCAAGTAATTTATTCATTTGCATGAGTTAAAGTCATTTTTGCTATTTCAATGAAAATGCATTTACTTACTATTCATTCAGGTAATCATAGAGGGATTGGTTTAAACCCTGTTTAATGATCGTTGGCATGATTCAGATTAGTTTCCATGTCTATAAAATGGGTCTTCTGAAACATGACGCCTTAGAAGACAACAATAAGAAAAAAATGTAACATGAGAGAAAGTTTGGAAACCAGTAATCTACAAAGGTATTTTTATGTGCATTTAAAAATTTTTCTTTCATTTATTCACTCAGAAAATAAGATTAATGCACTTAATGTGTGCCAATGCACACTACAAAGATAAAATAAAATAAGATTTAAGATTTAGTGTTCATCCTCAGGGACTCACTCATCAAGCAAGTAAATCTAGAAGATGAAGTTCTGGCTAAAGGTGAAGAAATATAAAATAAGTTGTAATAGGTAAATAACGAATTTCAATTATAGCCTTTGCTAATGGAGACTATAGCCTGTCTTATTAATCTGTCTAATCTAACTAATAAGAAATATGTCTTATTATCAAAGTATGTGCAGAGTACTATGAAAATTTACAGAGAAGATTGCCTTCCTTTAATAAGAGGTTTCTTCTTCTTTTGGTCTACTCTTGTTGCCTTGGCCTCAGTTCTGGCTGTGCCATGGCTATGATGCACAGGTCCATACTGAGGTCGGCTCATTTCTCATAGAAAGTATGTCATTTCAAGCCCACAATATGTTACTTCATCTTTCTCCCCCAGATCATCTCTGTGTAATTTCAGGTGAACATGCTTTAAAAAATATATAAGCCTGCTACCTCATCCTCATAAAAATTGACTTTGATTTCTTAATAGCATCAGGTATCCAGACAGTCTCCAAAAGCCCCTAATTTCATAAATGAAAAATAAGTGATCTCCAGTTTGTAAGTGAAGGCATAATAGAACTTCTGTCTTTTTTCCACTTTAGAGCAATTGCTGCTTTCTAGAGAAATTTGGATTACTCTCAGAGACCAATAGAGACTAGGGTCAGTAGGGCAGTGTCCTTTTTTGTGTGTTCTCTTCCTAGGATGCAGTTGGTTCCACCAGGACAGATCTAGATTCAGGGTTGAAAGGCTGTGCAGGTGCAGGACCAAACCCAGCAGATCATAATGCAGAAGCCACAGATAGCTGTCACTACTGGACAGACTCAGGTAATTCCACTAGCTCTGTCAATACAGGAGCACAACTGATTTGGAAGAGTCAGTTGAGTCAAATGTTTCATGTTTAGTAGATATGGGGAAGAAAACCATCCAAAATGTTTATTTTAAAAGGACCATGTGGTCATTTTCTTCATGTCTTTGGAATAAATTGAATTGTGTCATTATTTATTTCCTACAGATGCAGCAGCAGATTGCTGTCCAGTGACAGCAAGGGGCACAGACTGTTGAAGGACAGAACATTCATCAGCCAGTTAATACTGACCACACTTTTCTCCAGCAAGGTAAATGTACCCATAAGTTTCTCTGGACTTCTTGGGCATCTTTTTCATCCCTTAGGCAATTGTCTGTTGCAGAATTCTAGTAGTGAACTCTATTTGATGTACTTTTTGGCCAAACAAAAAGATTTCCTATTTCTTCTAGGTCTCCATTGATGGTTGGTTTCTTATCACCACATATAACCAACACGGATTCCATTTGTGAAGTTCCTGCAATGTTTATTAAAAAACTGGCCCTAGAGACTGTGTAAACTTTTAAGGAATAAATGTTTCTAAATAGAAGATTGGAAATGAGGGGAGGAAATAGATCAGAAATCAAGTGGTTTGAAAGTGCTACTGCTTCTTATGTTTTCTTTTCCCTGAGTTGTTTCATTAACTATTCCAAAAGACTGATTGTCTATTATGTGTATATTACTTTACTAAGAAAGAAGAGATCTCAAAGAGCTTCTAGTCTAGTAAGAGAGACATGTGAACAAATAAATTCAATGCAGAGCCTTTATAGAACTGTGTTCTAGGAATAGATGACAAATAAGAGAAATAGTTGTTTGACCTGTCAGGAAGAGTGCTCAAACTGAGCTTGAAGGTTTTTGGAAGGATTTGTTAAATAAAAAAAGGGCATCCTAGTTAGATTCCATAACTAAGGTTTGACTATGATTAAAATTTGTCAATATACAAGATCCAGAGAGTAGAGAAACTGTGTACTCTCATACATCATCAGAGGGCCTGAACTCAATAAACTCCCAGCAAAAGCTCAAACAGAAGGTGAACAAATCCTAAACTGCTGCTGTGGACAATTTGGGAACTTAAATGCTTTATTTAAGTTCTAATTCTACAAGTGACTCATTATCAGATTAGGATAAACAAATTATAAACTCTAAAATCAACCAGGCATAGTGGCTTATGTCTGTCACTCTAGCACTTTAGGAGGCCAAGGCAGGGGGATTGCTTGAGCCCAAGGGTTCAAGGCTACAGTGAACTATGATCACCCCACTGCACACCATCCTGGGTAAACTGTAATCAGACTGACCCATAGAAGAGGAAGCCTCCAAACATTCTCACTGTTTTTTCCCATTAATAAAAATTGGAGTTAATTTTTAAAAATTTGTTTAGAGTTGTGGGGTACATGTGAGGAGTTACTACATAATAAAATTGAATGCAGGTGAGATTTGGGCTTCTTGTGGGCCCGCCCTCCACCTGGTGATGGAACTGACCTGGTACCCAGTGTGTGGTTTTGTGCCCTTAACCCTCCTTTCTCCCTTTCTCCTTTAGCAGCTTCATTGTCTGATGGTTGCTTCTTTGTGCTCCTATGTCCACTAATCAGGGCCCACTTATGAGTGAGAACAAGCAGTATTCAGGTTTTGGTATCTGTGATAGTTCACTTAGAATGATGGTTTCCAGATGCATACGTGCTGCTGCAAAAGACATGATTTTGTTCTTTTACATGACTGTGTAGTATTCTGTCATATATATGTACCACATTTTCTTTATTCAGTCCATTTTCAAAGGGTATCTGGATTAGTTCCAAGTTTTTGCTGTTGTAAATAATGCTGCATGGAATATATGTGGGCAGGTGTCTTTTTGGTAGAGTGATTCATGTTCCTTTGCTGGATCATATGGCAGCTCAATTTTCAGTTCTTTGAGAAAACACCGCCTGCTTCCCACAAAGGCTGAACTAGTTTACATTTCCACCAACATTGTGGAAACATTCCCTTTTCTATACAGCCTCACCAACACCTGTTGTTTGACTTTATATTGATAGCCATCCTGGTCAGTGTGAGACGGTATCTTAATGTAGTTTTTAAAAGTATCTTTATTGCCGGCCTCAGTGACTCAGCCTGTAATCCCGCGCTTTGGGAGGCTGAGGTGAGTGGATTGCCTGAGCCTGCGGGTTTGAGACCCACCGGGGCAACTTGGTAAGACCTCATCTCTACAAAAAATCAAAATGAGCTGGGCGTGGTGCGTGCCTGTGTTCCAGCTACTTGGAAGGCTGAGGTGGAAGGATCACCGGAACCCAGCAGGTCGAGACTGCAGTGGCCGGGAGTGGCCACTGCACTACAGTCTGGGCGACAGAGTGAGACTCCAACTCAAAAAAAAAAAAAAAGTATCTTTATTTTATTATTAAGATGTGGGGTACAAGTCAAGATTAGGTACATAAGTAGTAGGCGCCTCCAATTTCTCTTGTAGTATTGTGATAAATGTTCAGGACCCAATTATGAGTGAGAACATGTGGTATTCATGTCTTTGTTTCTGTGATAGATCATTGAGTTTGATGGGCTCTAAATCTATCCAGTTCACTATGAAGTTCATAATTTTGTCCTTCTTTATGGCTGTGTAATATCCCATCATGTATATGTACCACATTTTATCCATTTTACTTTTGATGGGCAGCAGGTTTGATTCCATGTTTTTGTTATTGTGAATAGTGCTGCAACAGAGGTCAACATGATAAACAAGTCTTGTGAGTGATATCAAATTGCAAGCTTCAGAAATTTTCAAAGACATGTAAAAAACTACATTATATGAGAACACTGAGCTGAAGATTCAATTTCTTACCATAACCATCCCTCCTGAATTGACCACACTGCCTGCCACTGGTACTGTCACAGTGACAGCTCTTTGCCACTGCTGGGTGTGTTGATATTGCTCCTGTCTAAACAATCTATGTTCCTGTCAAACTGGCTACAGGGATAGTGAACATGCCTGAAACAGAAATTGTAACTTAAAATTAATAAATAAACAATCAGCAAACAAAAAACAAAACAGGCACACAGAACAGAAAGAAGGAATCAATCATAGTCCCTCTTCCGTCTGGCACACACTCATGCAACCTAGATAAACATACTGAAAATCACAAGGAGAAGAAAGTACTGTCCCACTCTGGTTTCTTATATATAATTTAAGTAATCACAATACTTTATATTCTATTAAATATCTAGGTCCCAGTTCTGAGTGAATCTGTTCTTGAAATTGATACTCTCCTGAGCATTCCAATAACAGTTTTTAAGAGGTGAGAATAATAAATCAGTGGAACAGAACAGAGAATCCAGAATAAAACCATGGACTGTCAACCAACTCATCTTCGAAAATAAACTCTGGGGAAAGGAAATCATATTTAGCAAATGGTGCTGGAAAAACTGGCTACCTACACACATGAATGAAACTGACTCCCGAGATATCAGCATAAATAAAATTGACTCAAAATGGATCAAAGACTTAAATGTAAAATTTCAAACTATAAGAATCTTAAAGGAAAACTCAGGGCATACTCTCCTGGGCATCGGCGTAGGCAAGGACTTCATGGCCAAATCCTCAGGAGAAAATGTAGGAAAATATAAGATGCTAGTGAGGGTGCAGAGAAAAGGGAATGCTCCTACACTGTTGGTGGGAGTGCAAACTAGTTCAGCCTCTATGGAAAACAGTGTTGTGATTCTTAAAATAACTAGAAATTGACCTTCTATGAGACCCAGCAATCCCCCTTCAGGGAATATATCCAGAGGAATGCAAATCACTCTACAAATAATATACTTGCATATGTATGTCTATTGCAGCACTATTCACAATAACAAAAACTTGGAATCAAACCTGTTGCCCATCAAAAGTAAACTGGATAAAATGTGGTACTTATACATGATGGAGTATTACACAGCAATAAAGAAGGACAAAATTATGGACTTCATAGCGAACCGGATGGATTTAGAGTCCATCAAACTCAATGATCTATTACAGAAACAAAGACATGAATACCACATGTTCTCACTCATAATTGGGTCCCGAACATTTATCACAATACTACAAGAAAGGGATCAGCAGTAGCAGGACACTGCCAGAGGAGGGATTCAAGTAACACTACTAAGGGTACCTGATCCTAAACCAGGGGAAGTGAGGAGAAATTGGAGGCTCCTACTACTTATGCACCTAATCTTGACTTGTACGCCACATCTTAATAATAAAATAAAGATATTTTTAAAAACTACACTGAGATACCGTCTCACACTGACCAGGATGGCTATCATTAAAAAGTTAAACAACAGGTGTTGGTAAGGCTGTGTAGAAAAGGGAATGCTTCTACAATGTTGGTGGGAATGTAAACTAGTTGAGCCTTTGTGGGAAGCAGTGCGGTGTTTCCTCAAGGAACTGAAAATTGAGCTGCCATATGATCGAGCAAAGGAGCATAAATCACTCTACCAAAAAGACACCTGCCCACATATATTCCATGCGGCATTATTTACAACAGCAAAAATGTGGAACTAATTCAGATGCCCTTTGAAGGTGGATTGAATAAAGAAAATGTGGTACTTACATATGACGGAATACTTTGAGCATGATTATGTAGTTTCTCAGAGTGGCTTCTGATTCCCTTGTGACTGAATCATCTGGAAAGTTTATTTAAATTGAAGACTTTTAGTATAAGTGTTCTCCAGGAATCTGCATTTAACAAGTAACCTGATACAAGTTACGTTTTATGACCTTCAGAAGAAAATTAGATTAACAAGAACCAAGAGACTGTTTCCTACATCCATACTCCAAGCCACCTATAAGCTCTGGTTTCCTATTCACAGAAACGGTGCCTGGGGCTGGCTCTGTGCCTGCTATCAAAAGAATCCCTCTCAGTCGGGCGTGGTAGCACATGCCTGTAATTCTGGCTACTTAGAAGGCTGAGGCGGAAGGATCGCCGGAGCCCAGCAGGTCAAGGCTGCGGTGACTGGGAGCGGCCACTGCACTCTAGTCTGGGTGACAGAGTGAGACTCCAACTCAAAAAAAAAAAAAAAAAAAAAAGAATCCCTCTACCTAGAGCAAAGATGCTCGAAGAAGAGAACTTGTTTATGTGAATGCCAAATGTTACAACTGTAATCTTAAGAGAAGGCAAACCCAAGATAAACTAGAGATAGAAGGGAAAATTCCAAAGAAAAGTAGGATGTATACATCATTAGTTAAGACATAGGAAGAGATCCAAAGGGTTATGCATTTGCACTGATCTTTTATATGGTTTGTTTTCTTGAGTACCTTCCAAACAATTGGAATCAGATAGTTGTTATCTCTTGTAAGAGTTAGTATTTATGAATGAGCGTGAAGGCTCATGCCTGTAGCTTCAGCACTTTTGAAGGGCATGGTGAGAGGATCATTTGAACCTGACTGTTTGAGATCAACCTGGACAACATAATGAGACTCCCCTCTCCGTAAGTAAGTAAGTAAGTAAGTAAGTAAGTAAGTAAGTAAGTAAGTAAGTAAGTAAGTAAATAGATAGATAGATAAATAAATAAATAAAACAAAGAGTTGGCACTTGTTATTACCACATGAAGCTTCAATTATAACAACAACAACACCAACAACAAAAACCAGTGGCTTAAGCAAGATTCTATTCTTCTTTGTAAGAAAAAAAGATAAGTAATCCTGGACTGGTAGCACATTTTTACAGTTTTCAAGACCCATTCTTCTGTTTTACTGCTCTAACATTCTCATTGTGCTGTTTGGAGCAAAGGGAACAAGAAAGATATATCCTCTCTTTCAAGCAAAACATTCAAAAAGTTCTATGTAACTTATTTGTCACAGTTACACTTATCTGCAAATAGTCTAGGAAAGTCTTTTTACTAAGCAGTCATTTGCCCAACTAACATTTGACTTGTTATTAAAGCAGAAGGGGAAGGTATAAATCAAGAGGTACATGTAGTAATGTAACCTTTGCTAACTTTTTAAAACAATTATAGCATTCACATTCTTGTAGTAATTGTATGTGGTTAGTTATCTGTTCACTTACTAGGTAAATATTTTCTCCAAAGATTCATTATTCAAAGTTATAATTGTCCTATGGCTTTGATCACAGTTTTGTTTTGAGGACAGAACTTGTGAACTAGATAATATGCTGTTTTTGGCTAGTAGTTAAATGATTTTATTTCTCTTGTTTTATTCATACCTGCATGAGTCTCGGCACCATCATGACATGGCAATGAAGCATAGTGAAGGTGAACAATTTTTTATCTCCAAAGGAGAAGGATAATCCTTATGAGCAGGTAAGAAGACTTACACTTTTGAATTCTACTCTTTGTTACCTTGAATTTTCTTCACTGCATTCAGCAGTGTCCTCTTGCTATTTTCACACTCAGGGACTAATCACATTCTTTAAACTGGATGCAACATTGTGTCTCCTCAGATTCCCTTTGGTCTTAAAAGCAGAAAGGTTTTATTTATTTATTTATTTATTTATGTTTTCTTTGTATTGAATTTTCTTTTTTAAAAAGATGTATATTTCATTTTAAAGATGTGGGGTACAATTCAGGGTTAGGAATACAAACGTTGTTTATGCAGGTACACTTATTGATGAGGTGTGCCCCTCCCTCCCCTAGTAGGTTCCCTCAACTGCCAATCCCATCCCCCTCCCCTGGCAGTTTTCCATTACTGCCAATCCCTTTCTTATAGTATTATGATAATTGTCCAAGGTCTGCTTATGAATGAGAACATATGGTACTCTGTTCTTTGTTTCTGTGATAGATCACTGAGTATGTTTAAATCTAAATCCATCCAAGTTGCTGCAAAGTCCATTTGTTTGTTCTTCTTTGTGACTGCATAATATTCCAGTGTGTATATGTACCACATTTTTTAATCCAGTCCAGTTTCGATAGGCAGCATGGTTGGTTCCATGTGTTTGCTATTGTGAGTAATGATGCAACAAACATCCATGTGCAGGTATCTTTTTTTGAAGAATGATTTGAGTTCCTTTGGTATATTCCTAATAGAGGAATTGCTGGGTCATATGGAAGATCAATTTATATCCAGCGGTCTTTCTTCCCGCTACTGCTAATTCCTAAAATTCTCACTTTTCTTAATTTTCAAGGAACAAGTTTTATTTTCTCTTAGTATAATGGTAACAGTAGTAACAGTCAGCATTTATTATGTGACAGGCACTATGTTAAATGCTTTTATAAGCTTTTCTTTCATTGAAGAAGTCTTCTTGATTTTATCTCTAAAATATAATTTGAATAGGTTTACTTCTCTCCCCTCATCCCAGCTGATATCAGTGTGGTCTAATACTCTCTTCTTTGTTTTGAATTAATGAAATGATGCCAAACTGGTCTTCCTTCTTCTACTGTTGTCCCCCTCTAGTTCATTCTCCCCATGTTAGTATGGTGTTTTTAAAATGTGTGCCCTATCACATCATTATTCTGCTCAAGCTCTTTCAACCCCTGCCCTCTTCCATTTGCACTTGGACTAAAACCCAATGTGCTTATTACCATGGCAAGCAAGGCCTTGCATGCTGTATCTCCTATCTCTAGCTTAATTTCATCCTGCTTCTTGGTCTCTATGTTCTTGTTGCTGTTCACTGGTCTGTTTCCTGCCATCCGATCCTTGGTCTTACAACTTTCGGTCTGTAAGACCCTTCAATGCATCTTTTTGCATGACTGTCTTCTTATCTTTTAGGTCTTGGTTTAAATCTGAGAGGGCATGCTTTAAATATTTTTTAAGAATAAGGTTTATTGTCTCTTCTTTCCTACTGGGGCTGCACTTTAAGCCAGGTACGCAGACATAGATGCATTATAGGCATTTGGTTTACTTGGCAAAGTTATTTGTATTCCCTTGAGGATAAGCAGTGGCAGCCATGGGTTTCCCGATGCTTTTGTAAATAACTTTGATTATTATTGTGCCATTTTTGTCTCTAGGATCCAAATCAAGCTGAAGAAGAATCAGTAACAGATTATCCGAGTGTTCTAACCCCAGGCCCTGTGATGGAGCTGATCAAGGTTCTGTTCCTCACCACTGTTTCCTACTGTTTCAGAAAATTGATCAACTCTTCCAATGAGACACTGACAATCATATTTTGCCTTTTTCTGCAGGACAAAAACCATTTAGTTTTTTAAATAATTATTAAAGTTGCTGTGATGTCTGGCAATTTGAAGTTGCAAGCCTTTATCTTATTCTTTCTGTCAAGACCTATTCAGACTGTTGAAGACATTAATACTTCATGAGTTAAGATGATACAAGGAGATACATGCCAGCCTAGGAGAATTTAAAGCACTTATGTTGACTGGTGAAGCTAGCCAGCCCTCTCAACAGGGAAGAAAAACCTTTTCAACCGAAACTGCAATCAGGTAAGCCACAGCCTACTCCTTCCCATAGAATCTAGACCTCTGTTCCTCTGGTAGGGAATCACAAGCTGACTAATTGAATGGACACTTTGTATTCAGAGATGATTTCCAGGTAAGGAAGTTCCATCTTGTAATATGGAAACAATAAACTCCTAAAATACATTCATCTAATCTGTGATAAGAATTTATATCTGCCCAGATGGTAGGTTGATATTTTTGGCCTTTAGCCAAGAAAAAATTAACTCTGGGGATAGACAGATAAAGACTCAAACGTTAAAAATACTCATTGCTGAAATCTCTTTCTTTACCTGTGAAAAGTTGTGGTCTGCTTGTCCCTCTGTTGACAGGTCATCAAGATTATAGTTCTTGCTACAGCTATTTCTAAGACAATTTGCAACTGCCTTTCCTAAGTAGAGAACAAAATTATTTGACAACTTCTTTGCTGAAGTGCTGAGGACATTTGTAGTAACTACTAAATTAAGAGCCACACTAGACATTTTCAATCATTGGCTTTGTGCTAGTATTTGGGAAACTGAAGGAATTGTGTGTTTCATGTATACTCATATTCTGTTATAGACCATGATTCTCCAGTAGATACATACCTGGGATGGATTATTAAGATGAAGAGACTAATTCACACTAAAACCTTTAACAAACACTGAAATGGAGAAGTCTTTAATCCTTGACAAGCACTGTTCAATCACACTGTCCTGAACATAGTCCAGGTTACCTGTTAGAGCTTGAGATTGATGTTGGTTTTGAAACCAGCCCAACTTCCCCATAAAATTAATGACTACAGAAAACAAAACAAACAAAAAAAAAACATAAAATCTGACCCCCCATGTATTAAAGCTTGAAACTTATATTTGTATTATCCCAGTTCCTATCTCAGGAAACCAATCCTCAGGTCTATAGTATTAAGAATCTGAAACTCGCTGGGCTCGGTGGCTCAGCCTGTAATCCTGCGCCTTTGGGAGGCTGAGGTGAGTGGATTGCCTGAGTCCGCGGGTTCGAGACCCACCTGGGCAGCGAGACCTCATCTCTACAATAAATCAAAAAATCAGCCAGGCGTGGTAGTGAGTGCCTGTAATTCTGGTTACTTGGAAGGCTGAGGCGGAAGGATCGCCGGAGCCCAGCAGGTGAGGCTGTGGTGGCCAGAAGCGGCCACTGCACTCCAGTCTGGGCAACTGAGTGAGACTCCAACTCAAAAAAAAAAAAAAAAAAAGAATCCGAAACTCACCAGATCACTGCATGGACACAATGAGATGTCAGAGCCCTCCCTAATTCCTGTTTACTGACTCCTCTTTCTCACCCATCCCTATTTCCTGTTTACCAAATCCTTTTTCTTACCCCTCCCTAATCCTCTTTTCTACATTCTTGCCCCAATATATAAAACTCTGACTTCAGTGGGGCAGGGAGATAGATTTAAAACCAAGTCTCCAGTCCTCCTAGGCTGAAATCAACCAATTAAAAAGTTTTCTTCTCTCGCAATACTCATTGCCTCAATGATCACCTTTCTCTGTAGGGAGCAACAGGATCCTGACTGAACCCCTGGTGTTTCAGTAACAGCGTCATTTCTGTAGTGCATTGTGCTGGCCTCAGAAAGTGAGCATTCTCATTCTTCCTATGGCAGCTGATTCTTGGTTACCAGTTTTCATTTTTCTTCATAGGTCTTGTGCAGAAAGGTTTTCACATTGCATTTGTACCGCGGAAATAAAATGCAGACTGGAAATAGAGATGCCTACAGGGTCAGGAACTGGGCCAAAATTCCTCAGAAATCTATTTCTTTTCTAGACGTTGAACCTTGAGCAAACTAACATGATATTTCAGAACAGCTGGCTGCTTTCTGTGGAAACAAAAAAGAAAACCCCCAAATTTTGAAGAACATTTGGGGTTGATTTAAATACCAAGGATAAAGATTGGATCTTTCTTCTTTGACTTCAGTCTAACTGTATTAAGGCATAAATTAAACCCTTTCAGGAAAACATCACAAAAGGAGATAATTGTAATGGTAGAAACGGATAATTATAATGGTAGAAAATAGGGAAATCTTCCTAGTCTCCTGAATCTAATCATTTATCCTGGCTTCCAGATATCCAAGGGGATAATTCCTTGGTATCTCATTGAAAACTTCTGGTTTTTATGAGTTACAGATATTAACTTTACTCAGTAAGTCCCAAACTTTTCAAATGGTAGTTTACTAAACAATGAGGAATTTATATTCTTTGGTTAATTTAGGATTCTAAGATGCAGAGTTCAGAAGTAAATTACTCAGATCTAATTTTTTTTGCTTACATCATCGACAGTTCTAAAATGCTACATCTTTGTGTCTATAAGTTTGTACACAGAAGTGCCAACCTCATTGTTGCTTTTTTTTTTTATTTTATTTTTTTTGGGGGGGGTGAGTTTGAATTTTTTTTTTTTAATGAAATGCTTCAGTTGTCATTTTGTCACAACATTTCAAATAGGTCATGGCCCTTGTATTGTGACAATTTTAGCACACTATAATAGTCCAGAAGGGAAGGGTATTGATGTTTGCTTCTTTTGTTACTAGTTCTTTTACTCATTTTTATTTTGTAAATGTAGTGATGACTTCACAGATGCAGAAAGAGTGAATGGGTGAATAAATAATTGATTTAATGCCTAGTTATGTCACTTTTGAGTATTTTTTTGGCAAGGTAATTATAAATGTATGTATTTTAATTGCACTGGTACATTGAACATTTTGGTGTCTATGCCACAGCACCAACAGAGCATTTTCTGGCTATAGGGTACTTGATAATAATGTCTTGATTTTACTTTGGAACTCAACTATATCAGAGATTTTTTTCTCTAGCAATGGGGGAGGGGGAAGGAGAAGTACAGGTGAAAAAGGTACTAAAAGCGATTTGACTTTTGAGGATTCTGTAACCCTTGGGTTGTAGGTTGTGTTTAACGTTGAAATTGTGACCTCTACAGACAGACGTGATCTCTGAGGACAGTGTCAGACTTACGGTGTCTGAACCTATATCACCACTTAATCTATTCACATTTGGTCTGTCCACCCTGCTGAGTGTTACTACTTGAAGTGTTCATCAAAATGTGATGAAGTAATTCCATGAGTAAAATTAGCCTTGTGACCCAAACAGCCTTTATTTATTAGGTGTTGCAGACCTAAAAATAGTGAAGATGCAGTTTTTAGATTTTATTTCTGCAGAAAACCAAAGCAATAACAAAAAAAATTTTCTGATTGTTAAAAATCCACAACAGGCATGCTCATCCTGTTACGGGCTCCAGGAATCTAAGCAACAAGACTGGTAGCCTCTGATGTGCCCTTATCACAAATGAGGCAAAGAATCCCAGGAAACACCCATGATGAAAGCAATAGACCTATTCTGGTAGATAAAACAAAGAGAAGAAACTCTCCCATAACAATTAAGGAAAAGGACTGACAGTGTTCAACAGCTTTTAATCTAACAGTTTTTTAAAAAACAAAACAAACTGAGTTTCCCTTACTCAGATGTATGTAAATGGCACCTGTCCTTACCAAAGTCAAAGATGAGCCAAGATTCCACTCTGGTGGCATGGGGGAAGACATCTCTATTGATACTTGTCTCATATGATCAGCTTTATCATACAAGCACCTTCACCTCTACATTTCAAGATTTAAAAAATGACAGCTTTGCCCCCCTGGAAGATGAACCAGGCAATAGTAGTAGGAAGCAGACGGGGTGAGGATCGCAGCCGCTTTCGATTGGCTTTGCCCCAAGCAAGCTTGCGAGGATTGGTTGGTGGGAGGGCCCCTCCGGAGTCCTCGATGCGGATTGGTTGATACACGGCTGGGCCCTGTTTCCGGTAGCTGGACAGGCAGCTCAGCAGCCGCCATGGCGACCGCCCAGCGGGAAGGGGTGCTACCTCTGTGGCC
The DNA here is from genome assembly GCA_027257055.1 of Cephalopachus bancanus. Classification (NCBI taxonomy): domain Eukaryota; kingdom Metazoa; phylum Chordata; class Mammalia; order Primates; family Tarsiidae; genus Cephalopachus; species Cephalopachus bancanus. The sequence continues at coordinate 745,943 of JAPVLO010000072.1, forward strand.
GGTGGGGGCGCGCTTGGCGGCTCTGCTTCCCGACCTGCTGGTGTTTAGGAAACCTCGGGAATCGGAACTGGAGCTCACCACGGTCCCGGGTGTTCTCCTCGGCATCCACGTGACCGGTGAGGGAGAGGGGAGGCACTTCGGTCTCGGCCTACTGGAGGGGCAGCGATGGGGCTTTCCCCTGGAGGCCTTGGTGGTTAGAGGCCTGGCCTCCGGGCGGGCAAGGCGCAGTGGTCAGTTCGTTCTGTGGCCTCTGCAGGAACCTTTGAGGGTCATCCTTTTAAAAAAAAATTGTTTATTTATTTTTTAAATTATAAATATGTGGGGTACAATTCAGGGTTAGGTATACATTGATTATGCAAGTACCTTTGTTGATAAGGTATGCCCCGCCCTCCCCTAGCAGTTTCCCTCAACTGCCAATCCCTCGTCCCTTCCCCTGACAGTTTCCCATTACTGCCAAATGCTTTCTTATAGTATTATACTTGTTCAAGGTCTGCTTATGACTTTTAAGAGCTCCAGGACACCGCTTGTAATGACCTGACTTAGCCCTTGAGCTCTCTTCAAAGATGGATGAGATTTAGACTCAGCAACAGACATTTTCAGGATCACATTGCAGACTTTGAACTCAAGTTTTCTTCCCCTACCCCCAGCATTTTCCATGAGGCGTTTGGTTTCATAGCATTTATGCATTTTTTCAGTTAATGCATTCTTGGGATCCATACTTATGTGCCTGCCATTGCTCTAAGTGATCTAGTAGCCACTTTGAGAGTTGTTCCTCTAAACACATTTTCATGGAGTTTATTTTATGGGTCATGGATATGGAGATAGGTAATATAAGTTTTTAGGTTAAGATGTTAACCTAACAAGAGCAAGAAGATGTTACTTATAAAATCCTAATGCCCGTTATTGGGGTAGGTTACGGTTTTACTAGTTATACTCATTGGTGACTTTAAACAGTGGAGTTAATTGAACTTATTTCAGGACAGGAGAGTTAGAGCCAATTGCACGATAAAATATTACTGACTAAAGCATACCACCAGTTGGTAGTTGTAACCAAACAAAAATAAAAACCAATACTCACTGTCTGCCTACAACGACCAAGATGACCCCATTTTGGCATTCCACTGTTTTATGAGGCGTCTGTCCTCATCATGTGAGTTCTACATAAATCCATTTCCCTTGTTGGTGATTTCTCTGTGAGGAGAAATATTTGGCCAGAGAGGCTAATATGGTGGGGGAAAAGAGATAGCTGGCTTCAGATACTTGTGGTACTTGTGGGTGAATCTTGACCATATACAGCTCCTAGAAACAGAAAGGGTGGTCCTTTGGATTCCCAGAGGCAGTGACAATCAGCCTGGCCCTGAGAAGTTTCCAAGCAACACCATGTTAGTGGGTAAATCAGGTTCCTTTACACTAGCCTAATACGTGGAGGGGAAAGGGCCTAAAAGTTTAGGATTTGCAGCTGACATGGTAACTTTTGCTTTGTTGGTCAGGGTTTACAGCCTTAATGGATAGGTTCAGCCTGACCTGCAAGTCGGAACGTGATATGGACAAGCTGGCACACATCTTCAGTTATTACATTAGTGACATCGTGGAGCGTGAGTGATCCTTGTCGGGGAACAAGGAGGTGTGATTCTGGGCCCCTGAAAGTTTGAGAAGGGGACCTGGGGTACTTTAAAATGAGGACTAAAGGATCATTTCTTTAGCATGACTTATCTTTGATTTCTTCAAGTTGCCTCTGACAAGATAGATCTTTGCCTGTATCTGCCATTCTAACCAATTTTACATTCTTTTGACACAGATGTTCAGAAGGTGGGGGGGAGGCTCATTTTACTTTTTCCTTTGCACATTTGTGTTTTATTTTAAAATCCAATTTTCCTCACATGTTTCTTGTAACAATTATGTGCCTTGTGTGTGTATCAGATATAATTTACAGAACACCTTTCCATTCTAGTACTGCATTTTGATCTTGTGAGGAAGGAATAAGTGATTTCTGTTTTCTGCCATATAGTATGCATTTGGATATTTGCCTAACATCCATTATTTGCAAAAAAGTTCTTGTTTGTGCAATAAGCATGTTTTAAGTACTTACTCTGTGATATGCACTGTAGTAGGTGCAAGGGGGCAAAACCCATACTTGAGCTTTTTAGGTAGGCCTGTCCAACAGAAACTACTGACCCTATACCTTTTATTACTTATGTGACATTCTCATCTTTTACTGACAGTTCAGTTCATCATTCTTAGATTCACCAGAATAACTACTCTGTGGCATTTCCTCTAGGGATTTGATTATTTGCCTCACCCTTTACCCCTGAGAAATAAGTATAAAAAGTCTTTCACTTTTTTGTATCAGATTTGGTTGAAAAGGAAGATAAAAATTATGTATTGTGTATGTATTATAATACCAGGATCTGCTGGATACTAGAAATACAGGGGGAGTACCCTCCTGAAGTTTCCATTTTAGTGGGACGGATAGTAAGTAAATAGAATAATTATAGACTAAACATTTTATTAAGGAAATAAACTTGGTGTAGTGGTTTAAAAAACCAAAACATTATAGAATGAAGGAGTGTATGAGACATGGTGGTCTTAGGCAGCTCCTCTGAAGCATTATTTAAGTTGAGACATGAAGGATGAGGGGAACATATTGTTAAGAGCTAGGGGTAAAGAATTTGAGGCAGAAGAATGCCAAGGTTAAAGGTTCTGAGATAGGAGAAAGCTTGGCATGTTCTAGAAACTGACAGAAGACCACTCTGACCACAGCATAGCTGCCAGGGTGAAGAGTGACTTTAGGTGAGGTTAGAAGAAGACAACTAGCAGATCAACAAGTTTTGTAGTCAAAGTGAGGAGTTTGGCTTATATATTTTTATATAAGGGAAAACTGTTGAAAGAGTCTAGGAGGGGAGTGATATGGTATGATTTATACATTTTATAGCTCATTTTAGGTGCTTCAAGGAGATTGGATTGTAGGGAACTGGTGGGTGAATGGAAAGAATAGAAGCTGGGAAAGGCAATTGGAGCAGTAGTCTTGAAGAGATGATGGAGATTGGTCTCTAGTAGTAGTTTTCAACCCCAGCTGCCTGTTACATAACCACTGGAAGACCTTTTAAAAAATCTTTTTTTCTTTCATTGTCTTTCTTCCTTTGTCTTTCTCTGGCTCTCTCCCTTCCCCTTTCTCTTTCCTCCCTCCCCCTCTCTCCCACTCCCTCTCTCTCCCTCTCTCTCTGTCTCTCCCCCTCCCTCCCTCTCTCTCTTTCCCCTTCTCTCCCTCTCCTTCTCTTTCTCTCCCCCACCTCCTCCCTCCTTCCCTCCCTCCCTCCTTTCCTCCCTCATCTCACTATGTTGCCCAGGCTGGTATTAAACTCCTGGGCTCATGAAATCCTCCTGCCTCAGCTTCTTGAGTAGCTGAGACTACAGGGAGATGCCACTTTGTCCAGGTAAAAATGTTAAGGCCTAAGCTTCACCCTAGGCCATAAAACAGAATGGGCCCAAGAATAAGAACTTTTAAAGTTTCATAGAAAATTCTAATGTGCAGTTAATATTGAAGACAGTTGGTCTAAAGATATGGCAGTGGAGCTGTATGAAGACTGATTAACTTGTAGTATATTTTACAGGTTCAATAGACGGGAGTTGTTGATGCATTGGATTTCATTGGGAAGTGGTGAGAAAGGGATTCTAAGTTTTTGATGTTCATAATTGAATTGATAGTGTCAGTTACCAAGACACAAAAGACTGGGCTGTGAGAAAGAAAATCAAGAGTTCTGTTTTGAATATATTGAGTTTGAAATGCTAGTAAGTCATTCAAGTGGAGAATCCACCTATGATTGAGCCTGGAGCTCAGAGAATAGGTTTCTGTTAGAGATGAAAATGTGAGTTGATGGCATAAAGTGATATTTAAAGCTAAGGATTGATTGAGTTCATGTTGGGAGAGGGTAATTTAAGAGAGAGTCTTAGACTAAGGCTTGAGGAACTCCAGGGGAGGATTTTGATTAGGGATATAGAACTTGCAAAAAAGACTGCAAAGCAGTCAGGGATTAGGTAGGACATTGTAGTGTTCCTGAAGCCAAAGAGAAAGTAGTGTATAAAAGTCAAGTGCAGTGAGGTCAGAAAAATATTGAATTTAGCAAGATGAATGCTGTTGATGACTTGATAACTTTAGTGAAGTAGTAGAGGTAGAAGTCAGATTGGAGTAAACTGAGAAGAGAGTGGTAGACTCTTCTTAATGGAATAAGAGATGAGGGGAACAATATGTATAGCTTGTTTTGCTGTAAATGTAGCAGAATAAATAAAGCTAGTAGGAAGAGGAGAAAGCAGAGCCAAGAATAGGTAGATTATTTTTGTTGTCTTTTGTTTTTTAAGCCACTGGTGGGAATGATTTAGTAGAGAGAAGACTGGAGAAGAAATGAAGCCTTTGAGAGGGTTAGGGGAGGTCTCATCCCTCACACAAATGGAGTGACTTTGAAAGAAGCAGGATTACTCTTCTCTTTAGAAAATATGTATGTAGGTACAGATAGATTTAGGGCAAACATAGGTGGAAGGAAAAAAGAGCCTTAGTTTTAAAGTGAAAAAACAGACAAGAAAAATGTGAGCAAAAACTTATTAGGGCATTTTTTGTTTGTTTTCACCATATATGATTCTGCCATGATCTGGTATCTCCAATTTTGTCTCATTTTTTTCTCTTCTTTACTTTATTTCAGATGTGCTCTGTTTTGGAGGGGATATCCTAAATATCACAGGTATTTTTCAGGTTTTTTTTTTTAAATATTGAAAAGGCTGTGAGAAACACTATAAAGTAGAATTTGGCATATTTGTTTATTTAGCATTGTTTATTTAATAGGTACAGGGTCTTGGAGATACAAAGATGAGGAAGACAGCCTCTGCCTCAAAGGATCTTTCAGTCTAATGGAAAAGCTTTGCCTAAATTAAGTTCACACTTGCTTTGCATTTTGTTTAGATCGAGTGATAGGAAAATAAATGCCTATAAGGCATTCTTGAAACAACTGATGAGTGATGAGAAACTTGGTCATAATAACAGAAGCTGAGCATGAGATAGGGAGGAGTCAAGAGTTTCCCATCTTAGAGAACTCTTAGCATCATTAATAGTAGTATGCCCCAGAAATGATCTATCTTCTCATTTAAACTTAATAAAACCAGCCATAAAACCAGACACTTACTTGAACTTACCTTTTGTGAATCTTTTGTTAGTGCTCTCCCCTCTACTAGTGTGCTGGTAGGGGGAAGATAACCAAAAATATCCTTAGCAACATTTCAACTTCTTCCAAGTCATGTTTTTATGTACTGAATTGTTTTGAGGATCTGAGGCTGAATTTTTTTTTTTTTTTTTTGAGTTGGAGTCTCACTCTCTCGCCCAGACTACAGTGCAGTGGCCACTCCCGGCCAGCGCAGCCTCGACCTGCTGGGCTCCGGCGATCCTTCCCCCTCAGCCTTCCAAGTAGCCGGAATTACAGGCATGCGCTTCCATGCCTGGTTGATTTTTTTGATTTATTGTAGAGATGAGGTCTCGTTGCCCAGGCGGGTCTCGAACCCGCGGGCTCAGGCAGTCCACTCACCTCAACCTCCCAAAGGCTCGGGATTACAGGCTGAGCCACCAAGCCTGGCTCTAAGGTTGAATTTTAATCTAGCATAATATATAGAGCAAAGAAAACCTGTCTGACACTGTTCTTGTTATTCACACTGGATCAAGTTGATCTTCTGCATTATTAGAGTCTTTGCCCTAGACTATGTAATCTAGATATTTGACCCTGTCAATCTGTCCTGTGACTCTGCAGGGAATGTCCTCCTGGCACTCTGGACAGTGAAGCAGAATCAACTAAGTGACATCATTACCCTGGTGGCAAAGTGCAGTCTGGAGATACAGGAGAAATTTGGGATCTACCATACCAGAGAAGGCCAGGACCTGCAGCTAAAGATAGGTAGTAGCTCCTAAAAGAGTGATCCATTTGAAAAAACAAAACACTCTAAAAATGTAAAAGATAAATGAAAAACTGAGAAAACAAATATTTGCAATTCATAAAGACAAAGGGTGAATTGCTGTTACATAGAAAGAGCAGCTAGAAATCATGAAAATATTAACATTCTATGAGACAGATAGATAAAGGACATGAATAAATAGTTTATAGACAACGAAATACATATATTTTAACAAGTAAAAAAATGATCAACATTGACAACAAGAAAAATGATGACTGAAAGTACTTTGAGATACTCTGTCTTATTTATAAATAAGCAAAAATTCAGATGCTGTACAACACATTATTTGATGAGTCTGTGAGAAATGAACCTTTGCATACTGGTAGAGTGACCAATGGTATAAATTTGATGGAGGGAAATTTGATAATCTTTTTTTTTTGAGAAAGCAGGATTTATTGAGAGGATAGTTCCCACAGTGGGAGGGGACCCGAGCGAGTTGCCCATTATTTTTATTGTATTTATTATATTGTATTTATTTTTATTATGTCAATATGAACTAAACTATATAAAGAGTGCATTATGAGGCAGGAAGATCAGGAACCCCATCTCTACAAAACTAAACTAAAATAAAAAATTTAGCTAGGCATGGTGGCACATGCCTATAGTCCTAGCTACTTGGGAGGCTGAGGGAGGAAGGTCTCTTGAGTTCAGGAGTTTGAAGCAGCAGTAAGGCTTCAGTGAACTATGATTATACCACTATTCTCTAGCAGGGGTGACAGTGAGTCCCTGTCTCAAAAAAAACCAAAAAAGAATATATTTTAAAAAGTCTGGCTTCCATCTGCATACCATCTATACTATGTTGTTACAAATACTTTATTTTTTTTAATGTGGGGTACAATTCAGGTACAAATACTTTATTCTATAACCCAACAATCCTACTTCTGGACATTCATCCTACAGGTATACGTGCACACGTCTGAAATGTTGTATGTACCAGGTTATTGATTGAAATGTGTTTTATTATAAAAGATTAAGAGCAATCCATCTATAGGAGATTGGTTAAATAAATAATATTTATACTCAAAGAGATTATCTACAACCTCAAAAATATAAGATGCTCTGATATGACAATATCTCCACCATAAAGTTAAGTGAAAAGAAGTAAGATGCAAAAAATATGTTTAGTATGTTACCTCTTGTGTAAGGAGGGAAAATAAATACTTTTGTTATTTGTTAGTATTTGTACAAAGAAGCACTGGAAAGATATATAAGAAAGTAATACAATACTGATGGAGAAAAACAGTATAGATATGTATGTAGGTAGAAGCAAGACTTTTTAATGTATATTCTTCATAGTTTTGAACTATGTTATTGCTTGACACAATCAAAAATATAATACAACATAATAAAAATTACAAGCCACACTCAAGCCAAAGTTCCATGCATGGCAGAGGCAGAATTGGAGAAGAAGCTCCATACAGAAAGTTCCTTCACAGGGGTCCAGAAACCTCAAAAAGTTTCTAAATTAAGGGCAAGATGACCTCCAGCTATTATTTTATGTTTTGAGGAGAAGTTTTGAAGAATAATATTATGTCTTTATATGGTGTCTCTTCTGTTCTGCTATCCTTTTTAGTTCTTCTGGGTTTTGTTTTATTGAGGATAATTGATATTATATATAGGCATGTTTATACACTTTTGAAACCATCACCACATTAAAGATAATGAACATATCCATCACTCACAAAAGTCTCCTTGTTCCCCTTTGTTCTACTGCTCCCCTCTTCCATACCAAACAGACAAAATGTCTATCTCTAGGAGTATTTAAGAGAAGAACTGGGGCAAGATATATTTTTAAAAGTGAGCTCACTTATGATTTCTGCATCTGAGAGCAATAGCAAGATTGGCATGATGCCAAGAGTCATTTGGGGATTCCAAACCCTTCCCTTTGAACAGTTTCCCTTCTGCATTTGGTTACTCTCTGCTTATCTCCTTTTTTTCTGGATAGGTCTTTCTGCAGGTCATATTTCCCAGGTTATTGTTGGAGACGAGAAGCAGCAATACCTCTTGGTGACTGGGCGGAATGTGGACGATATCCAGTTAGCTCAGCGTGTGGCTCAGGCAAATGAGATAGTCTTGTCCTGGAACTGCTGGATGCTCTGTGAGCAGTACATGTTTGAAGTGGAAATCATAAGGGAGAATGAAGTTGTGAAGGTAGGAGGCTGGCCTCATTTATTGCACATCCTGAAAAGACCTTTCTGCTACACAGAGCAGTGCTCCGATGGTGTTCACATATTGTCTGACCAAACCCCAAACAAGTGGAACTCAATTTAGGAGGGAGGCTGGGGATATTCTTGCAGGAAGATAGATGGGACAGAACTGTAAGGCTGGGAAGATAAAGGATAAACAAGGGAGACAGAGTTCTCAGCCCCCCTGCTGAGAGACCAAAGATAATCATTGAATTAAGCAGTTTCCTTTCTGTAGTTAAGAGATATGCGGATCATTGACCCATTTGATTTTGAAGAGCATTTTGACAAGTGCCTCCATTATCTGCCACATTACCCTACAAGTGCTGGTAAGTTACTTTGTCCTTTCTACCTAAGCCCCAAATTTTTAAGATTCATTTTCTACATGGTCAGAGACATTGTTTTCTTTTGTTTCCTCAGAGACTCTAAGAACTGCACTGGAAATGAATCCAGACTCTGCACTGGAACAAACTTTGCGGAAGTACATAGTGAAAAACCTTTTGAAGAAGGTTATTTCCTAGTTCTTGAGTCATCATATAGTCTGTATGTGTGTTTGTGAAAATAGGTGTACATTTTAATGTGATAGCCTTTTTGTATTGATCCAGCTCATCTGCTCTCCGTTGTAATCCCAGAAAATTTTCTCATCAGCATCGGTATAATTCCTGTGATGAACATGTCTTAAGCCATTAGTTAAATTTTTCATTCCTAGAGAGTAGAGGTTATATTTGTTTTTCCGTTTGTTCTTCAAGACCTTGGTATACTCTAAGAAGAGTATAGAGTGCATGCTTGGTAAATATGTGTTGACCACTTGTACATTATGAATATATATGAATTCCTAAGTAAGAGATACAGTGTCTAATGGAGTTGGGCATGTCAAATCAACTCTTAGGGAGAAAATATAATAGCCCATCAAAGTTTATCCATGAATTTGGCTTAAAGTCAAACAGTTTTAATTTCAAGTGCACTGGTCTGTATATCTTCTATACCTCTCCTGAATTTTGTTTTTTTCCCTGATACCTGTAAGTTATTTTTTCATATCCACCATGAAATATAGGATAAAAGTGCCTGACCATGATGCTGAGAGTTGAAGATGCAAACAGGGTAATTCACTGTGTCTTTGTAGATTGATGAAGGCCAACCTATGGAGTATGTATCCGAATTCCGTACGGTGACTATAGTTTTGATCAGCCTAGAGTTCCACAAGACAGCGTGGATGTTGCATTTGTGTCGTCTTATCCAGGAGGCTGCTTTATACATCTCCACAGTTATTGAGAAAGGTGGTGGCCAGCTGAGTCGGATCTCTATGTTTGAGAAAGTAGGTACAAGGGAACTTGCCCCATCAGCATATAAGATGAATGGTGAATAATAGCCTTGTATGACCAGTTTATCACATATATAACAAAAGTGTAAGTCAAGATTTCTCAATACTTATTTTGCAACAAGCTATATGACATTAAACCTTCGAGTATTGTTAATTAAGGAATGGGGTATTTTAGTTAGTTTAATCTTCAGAGTTACTCTCCATGGTATTTTTTATTGAATTCTTGTTGAAGTATCCTTGTGAAAGCATAAAGAATGTTCTTTTGGTTCTATTAGCAAAGTAAATATAATCAGATTTTAGATAATTGAGGAGAATAAAAAAGAACAGCATCTTAATACTTGAGATTACAGATAAAGGAAGTGTGGGCAAATAGAAATAGCTCAAAGTATACACTAAAATTAAATTTTTGAAACATTTTTAATATAAACTTTTCTTATGTTTTAAATTCAGTTCTTTGAATAGTTGCTTAAATCAATATTTTTAAAAATTGTGTTGATGTAATCTAGATCTAGTGTCCATTTTATGAATTTTCTAAAATCCTACATTAACAACAGAAGACTAGTCAGGATAGGGTCTGGCTTTATTCAGGTAGACTGGGCTAGCTAAGACAAGCCATCTTTCTTCCCCAGGTAAGCTGCTTCTTTCTTTCTTTGTCACCTATCCCAGGTCTGCATGTTTCTCTGTGTTTTTGGCCTTCCTGGAAATAAGAAGCCAGGCGAGTGTGCACATGCCTTGGAGAGTTCCTTCAGCATCTTTGGCTTCTGCTGGGAGAATCTTGCTGAGACCAAGTGAGGAGGGGGTCTGTGGGGAAGAGGAGCTTCTCAAGCCCTGGGGGCTTTCAGTCATAGTAGGAGGCAGCGCTAAGTAACAGGATTTGAGGTTCTCCAGAATCTTCCCAAAAGGGGAGGGGGACATGCTAAAGAAAGTAAGCAAAGAAGATCTATCAAGAAATCACCAGAGCCAGGCGTGGTGGCTCATGCCTGTAATCCCAGCACTTTGGGAGGCCGAGGCAAAAGAATTTCCTGAACCCAGGGGTTTGAGACCAGCTTGTGCAACGTGGTGAGATCTCGTCTCTACAGTAAATAAAAAAAAAATTAGCTGGTACATGCCTGTAGTTTTAGCTACTTGGAAGGCTGAGGTGGAAGGATCACCTGAGCCCAGCAGGTCAAGGCTGCAGTGGCCACTGTACTCCAGCCTGGGCAACAGAGTGAGACTCCTACTCAAAACAAAACAAATAAACAAAAAGAAATCACTAGAAACAGAAATCTCTACTGGTTAATCAGGGGAAATAAAGGTAAGTTTCTATCTAATGGGATAGGAGAAGGGTAGGAACAGAACACACATAGCAAGATTCAAGAACACTGCAAAGGAGCAAGCAAATGTGTGAATTAATATAATGCAACTATCATGTCTGTATGTAGAAAGGAGACAGAACAAAAAGACTTCCTGTCTGCAAGAAGGAGGATAAGAAAAGTGTGGCAATTACCTAGATAGGAAAGAACCATAGTGGTTAACACTCTCTCCCTTGGCTTTCACTCTTGGTCTTTCCCAGATCCCGTTCTTTTATTTGGATCTTACATTGAACTGATCTCCCTACTCCACATCCACCTCATTTCCACTATCTTCCACAAAAAATCTAACCCTGATGAAGGTATAGAAAAATCTGCCTTCCACTAGTTGCATTATTACAAAGTGGATTGGAATTTTTCACATGACTTTTTCTTTTTAAATGGAAAGGTATGAGGAAAGCATATACATGAATGAGACTTAAAAATAGTTATTTCCAATGTTAGCATTGAGTCATAGATTGCTTGCCATAACTTATTCAATATGGATAGAAATTATATGACACATACACAGTCCTTTAATATTTATAGAGTACTTTAGTATGTGCTACTAGTGTGAACACTTTTATCCCTCTTTAATACATAAGGAAACTAAGGCCACAGAAGAAAAGTTATTAGCATATAGCAAAGCTGGTAGTAAAGTCAGATCTTCTGTCTTCAAATCCTGTGTTGTTCATTACATCCTGGCTATTTCTTAAGTAAAAGGCAATATGCTACCCCCAAAATTGGTCAAAAATATCATTAATGTGATATAATTATAGAAACATACTCATAGAATGTTAGCACTGAAAGGAAATTTAGAGATTTTCTGATCCAACTTCTTATTTTATAGGTAAGAAAAATGTTGCAGATACTTAATACATATTCAGACTTTCAGACTAAGGCAAATATGTGTTGGCACTTTTTTCAGGTTTGGTGGGATCTGCAGATAATCTTGCAGTCTATTTTCCATTCTTGTTTCCAGTTGGATATGCTGGGCCATCCCTTCCAATACTGGTCTATTCTGTTCTTGAATTTTGCACTGACCTGTGGCCTTCAAGGGTTTTGCCCCTGCCCCTTACTCTTGAATGAGACAACCATTTCTTTGGCCTTTAGAGGCTGTCTTACAGTGCCCGTAATGATGCCTTATGTGACTCAGGTCATGAGTTGGTCATTTCAGTCTTATATTGTTCAGAAAATAATAGATGTTAAAATGTATATTGGATATTAGAGTTCATCAAATATGACCTGCTTAATTTATAGACACTAAGATCCAGAGAGGTTGTGTTGGTAAGCTAAACGGATGTCAGAGCCTGAAAGCTAAGTTTTAACATCAATAGTTTTTTCCTTGAAGATAAATACTAATTCAGTATTTCCCAAAGTGTGTTTTGTAGAACACTAGTCCCTTAAATCTTTTCAAGGCCAAATATATTTGAGATGTGATGCAAATTATATTTTCTTCTTAGAAATTCACAATGTACATTAACACATCAAAGTTTCTAAGTAGTCTTATGGGTTTTTTTTTAAAAAAAGTTATATTTAGCTTTACTCAGCATTTCCCAAATATACTTGATCATGAAACACTTTTTTCCAGAAAAACCTATACACATCCAAAGAACAAGTATTCTAAGGAACATATTTTTGGAAATGCTAACCAGATGCTGAAGTCTTAGAGGTGACTATGTGACCTCGGTAGCAAATATCATTGCTTATTTTCTTCTGCATCACATCATCAATCACCAAGACCCAACATGACCTTCTATGTTTTCATTTTCAAAGATGATGTTTACCTTGGGTCATCTTTTAAGTTCTTCTTTCTAATCTGAGAAATAGCTTCTGTTTTCAAGTATTTAAGGAAAGTATTAAATATTTATATAAGTATTTAGAGGAAAGGTGATTCCTTGCATATTTCTCTAGAATATTTTTGAGACCTAAGGAGTACAGTCTCAAAATCATTATTATGGTTTTTTGGTGCCAGAAATATTTTGTGTACTACTAGTATATAAAAAATATATATATTCTTCATCAATGGATAAAGTTTTTAAAGGAAGGAAGGAATGTTGACTGCCAGGAAGAACAAGGAGAAATTATAAAGTATAGTAGAAGGAAACAGTAACCAAGTCAGAAAATTATTACTGTCAAAGGAGAATGCAGAGGGTCTCTGGCTCTCTCCCTGGGGGCTGTGGACCCCAACGTCGGCAGTCTGCTCTTCACACAGAGCTTGGCCGTCGCCACCACTGGGGCATTGCAGCGGTCTGGACAGTCACTGCAGCCACAGACACAGCAGCCGCCAGCGCTGCCGCGGCCTCTGTGGCGGCCATAGCGCATCACACCACTCGTGCCTGAGGCAATCCATGACTTCAGTCCTTGAAGCCCCTGCAGGCAAGATCTGCTGGGATCGCTGCCACCTCTGCTGCCACCTTCACGTCCTACCAGCCGTAGGCCTCCTCTCGTGTGCCCTGAAGCAGGATTCCATCTACCTGGCTCCTGTCCAGCCCCAGCCCTTCTGGGGTGAGCAGCTGAGATAGCACCACCTGCTGGTGATTCAAGGTAACAACACTGAAATGGGAGAAACAAGCTTGAAAAAGAGACACGGGCCAGATTTGAGTGGTGAACAGAGAATGATCTGAACTGTCCTTCACAGCAGGCCAGGAGCAACTGACCCTAACTGCAAACTAGTTTACCAGCTTGAAAAGAAAGCTAAAAATTGGAGCTGAAAGGACACTGGACTTAAACGAACAGTCTCAGAGTAGGCACGATTGGTTCTGTTAGTTTAATGACTTGATTCTATTCATATTGTTTTGTTCCTTTATTTCCTCTTCCTTTTCTTCTCTTTTCTCCTCTCTGTAAATCATATCTTTGTATAGAGGAATAGCACACCAATAAGGTGGTTGGTTAGCTTGTATGTTAGCATCATTGTATGTTTTATTTTTTTTATTTTGTATGGGAGCTGGTTAGCCTGTAGCTGTGGTCTGTTGTTTTTATCTGCTTCAGTTTAGGTCTCTCTCTCCATTTGTTGGTACACTCGACTGTTTCCCCCCTTACTCCTCTCTCTCTCTCCACCCCCCTCTTCCCCCCCTATCTGCTCCATTCTCTTCCCTCTGCTAACATTTTATTTCAGGGAGTAAGCCTACACCCCACTGCATGGACAGATTCCAAGGCAGTGGGAAGTGGGTTTCAGATTATCCATACACCTCTTAGCAAATACCAGGACCTGCAGATAGATTTTGAATCACAGCTCCTCCCTTAAGTAAATCTCAAAACTTTAAAAAGGACCACCCCCAACCTATAGTGCAACTCTAGAATTGAACAAAGTAAGAGGGCATACATAAAGAATACGAGATTGAACAAACAGAAGTAAAAGCAATTTCTCTACCCCAGAATAACAGAATTAAAGAAGATGGTGACGTGGAGGGTAGGAGAAAGTAGGGAGGGGGAAAAACCGCACAAATGAAGAAAAACCAAAATAAGAATATAGGTCTCACACAGACCTCTGGGAGATCAGACACTGAGAAAACAGATTCCAGAACACAAACAATGAAGAGCCCCTGGAGTGACTGGTCATATGCAACAAACCCAGACTCAAGACATTAATAGAGAGAATTTAAAAAATTGAGGAGAGACAAGAGGAAAATAGGAAGGAGCTGATGTCAGAAATAGCAGCAGTAAAGAATACTGTGATGGAAATAAATAACAAACTCATAAGCATGGAAAGCAGAATTAGCCAAGCAGAAGAAAGAATCTCAGAGCTCAAAGACCAAAACACAGAACAAACCCAAACTGTCAAAAGCATAGAAAAGAAGCTCAAAAAAACAGAACAAAATCTTCAAGAGATAAATGATCACCTCAAGAGATCGAACCTAAGAGTAATTGGCCTACCTGAGGCAGAGAGAGAAACAGAGGCCACACTGGAACAAACATTTCATGAAATCATTCAAGAAAACTTCCCTCATCTCATCAAGGATGAAAAAATTCAAACACAAGAGATTCAGAGAACCACTGCAAGACAAATGAGAAGACCAACTCCCAGACGTATAATAATTCACTTAAACAAAGTAGGTATAAAAGAAAAAATCCTAAAGGCAGCAAGAGAAAAAAGGTCAGACTACGTACCAGGGAAGACCAGTCAGAGTAGCAGCAGATTTATCTACAGAAATCCTCTAGGCTAGGAGAACTTGGAGCCCTATCTTCAAAGTACTAAAAGATAAACAATTTCAACCGAGAATAAACTACCAAGCCAAGCTAAGCTTCATCAGTGAGAGGGAATTGAAATCTTTCCCAGATATCCAATCCCTAAGAACCTACCCTGCCACAAGACCACCTCTACAAGAAACACTTAAAGTATTGAACACAGAAGAAAAGGAAAAAAGAACAACAACATTCTTCACAAGAGTACAGGCAAAAGTTTAAAAACACACATGATCCAACTCTAAAACCAAAAGAAAGACAACACACAAACAGGAAGAAAAACAACTCTGTAAGAACATTATGATAGGGATCAACTCTCACATTTCAATAATTAGTTTGAATGTGAACAGACTAAATGCACCACTGAAAAGAAATAGAATGGCAAAATGGGTAAAATATCACCAGGCAACAATCTATTGCTTTCAAGAGACTCACCTCACGAGAAAGGACACTCACAGACTCAAAGTAAGAGGATAGGAAAGAAATTTTCAGGTAGGGAACACAAAAGAAAGGAGGAGTCGAGTTCTTAATTTCAGACAAAATATCCTTTAAGCTATCGAAAATTTAAAAAGATACAGAAGGCCACTACATAATGATAAAAGGTTCAATCCATCAACAAGAAATATCCATCCTAAATATATATGCACCAAACATAGGAGCACCAACTGTCATAAAGCAGCTCTTAGGTAAACTAAAAAAAAGATATCAACTCCAATACCATCATAGCTGGGGACATCAATACCCCACTCACAACCCTAGACAGATCATTAGGACAAAAAATCAGCAACGAGATCCAAAACCTCAATGTGACTCTTGATCAAACAGAACCCTCCATCCAAAGACCACAGAATACACATTCTACTCATCACCTCATGGAACGTACTCTAAGATCAACCACATACTTGGCCATAAATAAAGCATAAGCAAATTTAAAAGGACTGAAATTTTACCATGCACCTACTCGGACCACGGTGGAATAAAAATAATCATTAACACCAACAAGGTTCCCCCAAAACCCACAAAGACATGGATACTAAACAGCATGATGCTAAATAACTCCTGGGTCAATGATGAAATCAAAACAGAGATTAAAAATACCTGGAAACAAATGAAAATGAAGAAACATCTTACCAAATCTCTGGGACGTCATGAAAGCTGTAGTAAGAGGGGAATTTTTACCCTACAAACGCACATGAAGAAAATGGAAGGATCACAAATTAACAGCCTAAGAAGCCACCTAAAAAAGCAGGAAAAGCAAGAGCACAAAAACCCTAATTTCAGCAGAAGAATCCGATCACCAAAATAAAAGCCAAAATCTAGGACATAGAAGACAAAAAGATTATACAAAAAAAATCAATGAAAGAAAAAACTGGTTCTTCGAAAGAATAAACAAGATTGATGGTTCCCTAACTAGACTGACCAAGAAAAAGAGAGAAAAAGCCCAAATAAACACAATCAGAAACACAAAAGATGAAGTCACATCTGTTCCTGAAGAAATAAAAAGATCATTAGAGACTACTATGTACACTTGTATGGAAAGAAACTTGAAAACCTTTCAGAAATGGAGGACTTTCTGTCATCACACAATCTGCCTAGGTTGAAACAAGAAGAAATTGATACCCTAAATAGACCAGTAACAATCAAGGAAATTGATTATGTAATAAGAAAACTATCTGCAAAAAAAAAAAAAAAAAAAAGCCCTGGACCAGATGGCTTTCCAGCAGAATTCTACAAGACATTTAAGGAGAAGCTGATACCAATCCTCCTGAAGGTATTCCATTGAGAAAGACTGAAGGTATTGATTGAGAAAGATGGAACTCTCCCCAAATCATTTTATGAAGCTAACATCACATTGATACCCAAGCCAGGTAAAGACCCAACAAAGAAAGAGAACTACATGTCAATATCTTGGTGAACATAGATGCTAAAATTCTCAACGAGATCCTGTTGAACTGGATTCAACAACACATCTCAAAAATCATCCATCATGACCAAGTAGGCTTCATCCCTGGGATGCAAGTCTGGTTCAACATTCGTAAAACCATAAATGTAATTTAATACATCAACAGATGCCAAAACAAAAACCACATGATTATGTCATTAGACGCAGCAAAAACTTTTGATAAAATCCAGCACCACTTCTTGATAAAAACCCTCGAACAGCTAGGCATCCGAGGAACATACCTCAAAATAGTAAAAGCCATCTACGAGAAATCCACAGCCAGCATACTCCTAAATGGACAAAAACTAGAACCATTTCCTCTGAAAACTGGAACAAGACAAGGATGCCCACTCTCATCCCTCCTGTTTAATATAATATTGGAAGTCCTGGCTAGAGCAATCAGAAAAGAGAAGGCAATCAGGGGTATCCAAATAGGAAAAGAGGAAGTCAAGTTATCTTTGCAGATGACATGATCGTGTACCTTGAAAACCCAAGAGAATCTGTCAAAAACCTCTTTACACTGATAAAGGTCTTTGGCAAAGTCTCAGGATATAAAATAAATGTGCCAAAGGTAATCGTATTTCTTTACACCAATAATAAAGAAACATAAACCCAAATAAAACCACAATTCCATTCACAATAGCCATAAAAAAAATGTAATACCTTGGTATCTTCCTAACCAGAAAAGTGAAAGACCTTTACAATAAAACTACAAAAGACTGCTCAAAGAAATCAAAGATGACACAAACAAGTGGAAAAATATCCCATGCTCATGGATTGGAAGAATCAACATTGTGAAGATGTCCATCTTACCTAAGGCAATCTACAGATTTAATGCAATACCTATCAAATTACCAACAGCATTCTTCTCAGACCTAGAAAAAACAACACAAGAATTCATATGGAAACACAAATGACCAAGAATAGCCAGAACAATCCTCAGCCAAAAAAAAAAAACAAAAACAAAGCAGGTGGTATCACATTACCAGACTTCAAACTTTACTATAAAGCTACAATCATCAAAACAGCTTGGTATTGGTACAGGAACAGGCACATAGATCAATGGAATGGAATTGAGATTCCAGAAGCAAAACCTGAATTTCTCAACCAACTCATCTTCAACAAAGCCTCCACCACCTACCACTGGGGAGAGGAGAACCTATTCAGTAAATGGTGCTGGGAAAACTGGCTGACCACATGCAGAAGATTGAAACAGGATCCCTATCTATCCCCATACACAAAAATTAACTAAATGGATCAGAGACCTAAATGTAAAACCTCAAACCATAAGAACCTTAGAAAATGAAGGGCATACCCTCATGGAAATTGGAACTGGCATCCAGTTCCTGAACAAAACCCGAAACCCACAGGCCATAAGAGATAAGATAGATAACTGGGACCTCATTAAACTGACAAGCTTCTGCTTTCTTCTGCAAAGCCAAAGAAATCATCAAGAGAGTAGGAAGACAGCCTACAGACTGGGAAAAATTATTTGCCAACTCCAGGTCTGACAAAGGCTTAACATCTTGGATCTACAAGGAACTCAAACATGCTAAAAAGAAAAAAAACAAACAACCCCATTATAAAATGGGCAAAAGACATGAACAGACACTTATCAAGGGAGAACATCCGAGCAGCCAACAGACACATGAATAAATGTTCAACCTCAGTAATCATCAGGGAGATGCAAATCAAAACCACACTGAGATACCACCTAACTCCAGTTAGAATGGCAGTTATCAATAACTCAAAAAATAACAATTGCTGGAGAGGGTGTGGTGAAAAGGGAACACTTCTTCACTGTTGGTGGGAATGCAAAGTAGTTCAACCTTTGTGGAAAACAGTATGGCGATTCCTAAAAGCTCTAAATATTGATCTCCTATATGACCCCGCAATCCCCCTACTGGGAATATACCCTGAAGAACTCAAATCACTCTATAAAAAAGATACCTGCACACATATGTTTATCACAGCATTGTTCACAATAGCAAGAACCTGGAACCAACCATACTGTCCATCAAAAGAGGACTGGGTTAAAAAAATGTGGTACATATACACGATGGAATACTACACAGCCATAAAAAGAACAAAATCATGAATTTCGCGGCAACCTGGATGGAACTAGAGTCTATAATACTGAGTGATCTCTCACAGAAACAAAGATCTGAGTATCACCTGTTCTCACTCATATAGTGGACCTTGAACATCCAATGTATTACTGTAAGAAAATGACTGACAATGGTGAGAAACTATGGGGGAGGGAGAGAAGGGAGATGGGATTAACGGTAGTAAATATCTGTTTGGGGATGGGGAGACACCTCTTATCAATAAGGGTGCCTGAACGAAGCATATTTGTGTACCTAATCCTTAACTGTACCCCACAATATCATAATAAAAAATATTGACTAAAAAAGAAAAGAAAATTATTATTTATTTCATTATTGACTTATTAATAGTCGAGTTTGTGGCATGCATAAAAATATTCACTCAACAAGCATTCCTTGAACCCAGCTATGATCCAGGCATTGTGCTAGGTACTATGGACATAAAAATAAGATATTTCCTATTTTGCTAACTTTAACTCAGTGAAATTCAAGTTCAGGAATAAAATGCTGTAGTAGTTGCAATAACATGCTATGGGAAGAAACAGTTAATTCCTCCTAGAGGTACCAGGAAGTATTGACTGTAAAGTAGACTTTTAAAATAGGTTGTGAAGGATAGTTCAACAAGTGAAGAAGGTGGGAAAGGGTCCTATGAGCAGGGGAATCACCATGAAACATTAGAAAATTTTTAATTTTGCTCTTGGCATGGCAGCAGAACTCACTACATGGTCTTGTCTTGAGTGTTTCTTTTATTTACCCTGGGGACTGTGGGCCCAGTGCGTGAATAGTAAGAGGCCTAAATCCTGTCCTTAGAAGAAGGCAGGAGAATTTTGATGGCATAGAAGACAATAGTGTCAGCATCATTCCACTTTTTGTGTTCTCTCAGAGTCACTGAAAATTGTTTATTTGTATATTTAATTTGACACAAATTATGCCTCATTGCATCTGCTTTCTCTAAGCATGTACCTTGTTATTCTGTCAAGTGAAATCCTCATGTCAGTCAAATAAATCTGCATATTCTCTGCTATTGTTCATTGCCACCTTTGTCTCACCTAAAGCAGTGTATGCTCTCTTTTTGAATCATATCTTCATTCTTAGCCAAGGAAGGAGCACTCTTCCCCTCAACTCTCTCTACTCCAAATACCTCTGCTGACTTCTGTGCTTTAGCCATTTTGCAGTACTTAATTTTTGTATGTCCACGCCAGGCTTTTCAAAGCCTTTGCCTTTTCCACTGGAAAAAGTGCCATCGCCCCACTTTAACTGTCTTTAACTTTCTGGCCAAAATGTTCTTTGCTTTATGAATATTCTTTCCAATTCCCAGTGTTAGTTCACCCATTCTGTTTACTATGTTAATGTGTTATACTAATCTCTAATATGGGACATTTTGTCTTGCTGGCATTTTATAAATGTCTCTTTACCTCCCTCATTACCTACCATATTCCTCCCCAGGCTTATGTGCTCCAGGGCAGGATATTTAAACATCCATCCAAGTACTTGATACTGTGAATGCTTCCCAGAGCTTACTGAATGAATGCATGCATGAATGAATGAAACTATTACTCATTAAAAAAATTGTTCCAAAATCAATTTGCTTTAGAAAACCTTCTTTCTCCAGTTCTGGCATTCTGATTATTTATTTACTCTCACATTCTAGCATTCTTTGATCCATTAACCTGGATCAAGTGTCTGGCTTCTTTTCATAATAATAACCCCCAACTAAAACTCCTGAAGTACTGGAACCATTCTGTTTCTTTTGGTTATCTCCCTAATTATCTGTCTTCTATCCTTCATGCAATATAGAGTGACAGCAGTCTCTGGACTTTACCATTTTGAGCTCTAAAACTAGACTTCTGCATCCAGGGAGTAGCAGATGTAGTGTCTAACTTGGATGCTTCTTACTGTATATTTACTCATTGTTGATTTTCTGATCCCCAGGCTTGTTTCCATCAGTATTGCCAATGGACCAGTATTCTGTGGCATGGTTGGAGCAGTAGCAAGACACGAGTATACAGGTAGAGTAGGTCATTGGGCTATTAGCTCTGTGACTTAAAGGATAAAGGTGGAAGCCATGGTCCAAACATTCTCTACCTTTTTCTTTACTGTCTTTCTGACACAGTTATTGGCCCAAAAGTGAGTATCATGGCCAGAATGATAACTGCTTATCCAGGCTTGGTGTCTTGTGATGAAGTAACATATCTAAGATCCATGCTACCTTCTTACAACTTCAAGAAACTCCCAGAGAAAACAATGAAAAACATCTCCAACCCAGGGAAAATGTATGAATATCTTGGTCATACAAGATGTATGTAAGTATTGTTGTGTGATAGTCCATCTCGATCTCTTACAGAATTGGGGCATAGGAATAATAAGCTTTGATTGCATGAAATTAGAGTGAAAGTTACTGCTAGTACTGGCCTACTGGAATAAGACTGAATAGAGGGGAGTTTAATGTCTGAGGTCTTTAACTTTTATGCTTAGCTCTTAGCTAGTTCCTCAGTGAAATTGTTACTCTGTCATGTTAATTCTTGTGTCAGTCAGATAAATCTGCATATTCTCTGTTGTTACTCCTTGCCACCTTTGGGCCATCAGAAAGGGAATAACAATAGGTCACTAACCCATATGTTCTTTGTTCTTTTTTCTTTGTATACTTCACTATTTCCTTAAGTCTGGAACAATCAATAATAGTCCTCTGCTCCTTCCTCCCAAGAACTTTTAGTTTTAAAAAATCTTTTTACACAGATCTCTGTACTGCTTCAGTTATCTGAAAGTACTTGCTTATGAGGACAGTTGTTCTTGAATCTATTTTTAATAGAAATACTTTTCTTTGTTGTTTTTCCCAGACTATTTGAGAAGAGACACTTGGCCAGAAAAAGAAAAAAGAATTACCCTTTGTTAGGTACGTTTTCTTTTCTAACTTAAATCGTATTGGTTTGAGCTGTAAATGGCTATATGTAATTTAAAAAACAAAACAGTATAAGACTAACTGCTTTTAAGCTTATATTAGTGAACATGTATTCATTTTGAAGAGGACCTACTATTTATTTTCCATGTTGAATATTCATATTTCAAGTGAAGTCCTATCGCTTTGCCTGAGTACCACCAGCATTTAGTATGAATCTTTGTAAGTTGGAGTTCAGCTCTTGAAGTTTGATCAGCTTTATCATCTTTAGAGATAAATTTCTTATTTATTAGAACAGTGAAGATAGCATGAAGACTGCTTGCCACCCATACTACATATTCCCTATCTTTATACTTACTCTAGTCTATTTTTACTAATCATTATCTTTATATAGTAGTGACTAACTTTGAGGACTAAATTGTTATTATAGAAATTCTTCCAAAAAACTATGAATATATAGCAGCCCCTATGTCCATGTTTTGCCTAATTTTTCTGAGTATTATTTTGGAGCAAACCCTTAATGCCAGCATACATTTTGTGTAGTTTAGAATTGATTTTCTGGAAAGAAAATGTGAGACCCCATTAAAGAATAGGATTCTTAGGGGGGGAAAGCCACTCTGAGAGTTGTCTTTGCAAATTAATTCAAATCAATACAATGTTTACTAAAAAGTACAAAAGTATTAGGTGCTCCTTGTCTCTCTACAGACCGAAAGAAAGAATTGGAAGCCTTTCGAATGTCACAGGAAAGGTGTTTGCACCAGCAGAAGGGACAAGCAGTTCTGTATGAAGGTGGAAAAGGCTATGGAAAAAGCCAGCTATTGGCTGAAATAAACTTCCTAGCCCAGAATGAAGGGCATAGGTAAAGACTCCTGCTTTCTGACTTAGAGCTTACTTCTCTTGGGGCTTCTTTCCCTTGTTGGTGTGACTCTTGTGTCATTAGATTCTGCTTCCTTGGACTGATAGAGTGAGTTACCTGTATGTGTACAAGGGACTCCTGATGACCATAGTAACGTTCACCAGGGTGTTGCCATTGAAGCTGAAGAAAGCAGATTCCAAGCAGTGCTTCTATGCCATCCGGACCCTCATGGCCATCTTCTTTGAGACTGATACATGCCCAGCCTATTACCGGCAAGAGTGCTTACAAAGACAGCTACTTGGGATGGTGGAGGAAAAACTTCATTGCCTTTTTAATTGCCTCTTCTTTGTGAAGGTAATGAAGACAGAGACTTTTTAAATTGTGTTATTGTTATTTTTTGTGGATAGGAAGACCCAAGATTATCATCTAATCTAGTAGTGTGTGTGTGTGTGTGTGTGTGTGTGTGTGTGTGTGTGTGTGTTCATCTATAGCCTAAGAATGTATGAGGAGGATACCCCCCAAAAAAGAAGACGAGCTTCCTCTGCAAGATAAATGTCCTAGGAACCTACTGGCATCAGTGCACCAGCTAAGAATTGTTGTAAGAGGCTGCATATAGCTTCAGTCTTTTTTTTTTTTTTGAGATTCTTTCAATGCGTTTGCTCATTTCATGATGGGTGATTTATGATCACATCTTCCTACATCATGCTGTGTTCAGTAGTATTTTACCAAAAATGGCATGACCCCTGTTCCCCACCCTCCCTATTTACCTGATTTGTCCCAAAGTGACTTTTTTTGTTTCTTTGGATGAATAAAAGTCCCCAAAGGGAAATGTTTTGCCAGTATGGAAGAGGTGGGGGAAAAAAACCAAAAACAAACGGCAGAAGTGATCTAAGGCATCAAAATTGATGAGTGCAAAAGCTGTTTTGAGCAGAGGGAAACGCATCTTGATAGGTGTATTGCACCAAATGGAGAGTACTTTGAAGGTGACTGAAGTTTAAATATGTAAGAGTAAATACACTATTTTTAGCCCTTTGTACTTGGAGACATCTCACAGATCACCTACCAGCAACTGTACCGCACTTTATTACAAAAAAGTGAAAAATGAATCACTTCATATTAAATAGTATGGCATTGGAACCAATTATTTTACTGTTATAATATTTGGCTTACAATGGAGTTTTGGACATTGAGGGACTTATTTATGACAAAAAATCAAAATTTTATATATTTTTCTAATGTTTGGTAACATGTAAAACTGTCACCAGCATGCATTGCAGGCTCATTGACACATGTGGTGCAAGAGTGATTTGTTTGACATCTTCCACCTGGTGTTTTTCTATTTGAGCAGACAATGCAGTCTCGTTTTCTTCCTCCCACATTAATAATATGTAATTTATTGTCCAATCTTTTGTTCAAAGAATATGTGGAAGGACACACTTGTGATTCCTGAAAACCGCTTCTCAACTGATTGATTGTATCTCAGTATATATTCCATCTCTTTATTTACTGTTTCTTGCAATTTGAATGAAAAACTTCAAAAATTTATGCTGGCATGAGCTTGTCCTGTAGAATCACCAGAAATCTCTTTATATCCCCTAAGAGGAGATTTACAATATCCCCTCAGAGGGACATAAATAAATTTTGGGGATTTTGGGTCACTCTTGTATAGTTATTGTAGGTTGAGATTTAAAATCCTTTTGACACCGAAACTCAGACTTTCTCCTTTTTGAGGAGAGCGGATTCTAGGAATGACTCTGATACTTGCTATTGTATATCCTGGAGCAAATCACTTAGCTCTCTGAGCCACAATGTTTTCATCTGTGATATGATTACAGTACTTTATAATTTTTTGAATTTTAAAGGAAGTATTATTTAAAAGATTGCATTGTGCATTTTAAAATGCTTAATATATTAAGGTGATCCTAACCATTGGCACAACCCTAGGAATTATATCCATATGTTCTTGAGTTGGTAGCAATTTTTCTTAACCATACTTTTCTGTTCTCTAGACATAGAATATATCACTTGAGCCAGCATCCGATTCTCAAAAACTTCCAGTGGCCTAGGGTTTATGGAATACCCAGTAGTGGGCAGACCAATAATTCCCCTGTCTACAATTCCATTTGTTTTTCCTCCGTTGCTTCTCCTACTCTACCAAACCTGCAGAGTATTGTGAAGTGGAAGACAGAAAACACCTACACTGTTTAATCTCTCAATATAGCCCTCTCTGAAGACCAGCCTTGCTTGGGACTCTAACAATGGCAGTGTGGCTTAGCAGTAATCTTACTTTGGCTCTCCATGGTAGCTAATGTGCCTCAGCCTAGCACAGAAAACAATGTTAGGTGATGTCTACTCATCTTTTCCTGACAAGTCTCATATTCATTCTGGTGTCCTTGGAATAACTTGGGTCCTGGAACCACCCAAAGTGACTTTCTAAGTCCAACTTGTCACTTATTCCTTAGTCATAACTCTGTAAGTTTTTGCAGAGTCTGGTATGAAAAAGAGATAGATATCCATCCTTTACCTTCTGAACTATATACTAATGTTGGATTGGTCTTTGTAATTCTGTGTCCAGTCTTGCAGAAATCCATTCTCAGTCAAGATAGAATTGTTTTCTGCCTTTTGGACAACTGCATATTTTTATAAGGTCATTTTGAATGCTAACATATAATAATTCTCCTGGTCAGTTTCCCTTGTCCGTCAAAGTTTCCCACATGGATGACTTGGCCAGAAAAGAGAAGATTAAAGTGTGTTTTATTCAAGTGCTTCAGGAGGTGGGTACTTTTGCTATGTACCATTAACTCTTAATATGTGGACATAGTTTATGCTCATTTGGTATATCCACATAATGCTTTGATTTAGGTATTTCTTGCCCTGGCTGTTTGTTGATATTTTCATTGTTACTTATCTTTACACTTGGAATCATCCTACAACACAGAACAACAAATAAGAAAAGGTCTTGACTCTTTCTTGATTCTGTTTTAAATTAAATTTTAATAATTTAAAGCAATGGTTTCTAAATGCAGGTTGATCACTATTTTACCTACTATTTATTAAAAATACAGATTCTTAGGGCCAGGCAGGGTGACTCAAGCCTGAAATCCCAGCACTTTGGGAGGCCGAGGAATTGCCTAAGCCCAGGGGCTCGAGACCAGACTGGACAACTTGGTGAGACCTCATCTCTACAATAAATGCATGAATAAAAGAATAAATGAATGAATAAATAAACAAAATTAGCCAGGTGTGGTAGTGCACACCTGTAGATCCAGCTACTTGGAAAGCTGAGGCAGAAGGATTGTCTTAGCCCAGAAGGTCGAAGCTGCAGTGGCCATGAGTGTGCCACTGCACTGCAGCCTGGGTGACAGAGTAAGATTCCAACTCAAAAAAAAAAAAAAAAAAAATACAGATTCTTAGGCTTTACCCCAGATTATGGAATCAAAAATACATATGTACAGCACTGATGCAGCCATTCTGGAAATCCATCTAAAAGTAAGCTGTCAAATTTTAATAACCTGCATCCTCTAGGCACAGCAGTTTCACTCTTGAGTGTATATTCCAGTGAGTATGTTCATTACAGTGTTTGTTTGTGGAAGCCAGGGAGGTGTTGGCATGAATGAATAGATGAATATGATCGAATAAAATACAGAAGTTAGAAGTAGGGGAAGAGATGAAAACACAGCAATATGGAGTGATCTTAAAAACAGTCTTGAATAAAAAAGAGAAATGATGAGATCCATAATACATTAGCATTTACAGAAAAACAATTTACTTGACAAAGCAATCATGCACATTTTATAAGAATGCGAGAGAAAGAGGTATACAATAAGCACATTAAAATGGTCACCTGAAGCAGTGGTGAGTGCAGTAGGGAATGTAGAAATATGTCAATAACTTTTTTTTTTTAATTTCTATTTTATTTTATTCTTTTAAGTTGGAGTCTCACTCTGTGGCCCAAACTAGAGTGCAGTGGCCACTCCCAGCCACCGCAGCCTCGACCTGCTGGGCTCCAGCGATCTTTCCACCTCAGCCTTCCAAGTAGCTGGAACTACAGGCACGTGCTACCATGCCCAGCTAATTTTTTGATTTATTGTAGAGATGAGGTCTTGCCAAGTTGCCTAGGCGGGTCTTGAACCCGCGGGCTCAGGCAATCCACTCACCTCAGCCTCCCAAAGGCGCGGGATTACAGGCTGAGCCACCGAGCCCGGCTTTTTCTTTTTCTTTTAAAGATGTACAATTCAGGGTTAGATATACAAATGTTCATTATACAGGTACCCTTGTTGATGAGATGTGCCCCTCCCTCCCTAGCAGTTTCCCTCAACAGCCAATCCCATCCCTTCTCCCCTGGCAGTTTCCCACTAGTGCCAGTTCCTTTCTTATAGTATTATAATAGTTGTTCAAGGTCCGCTTATGAGTGAGAACATATGGTACTCTGTTTTTTGTTTCTGTGATAAATCACTGAGTAGGAGTGACTCTAAATCTATCCAAGTTGCTGCGAAGTCCATGTTTGTCCTTCTTTATGACTGCAAAATACTCCATTGTCTATATGTACCACGTTTTTAAAATCCAGTTCAGCTTCGATGGGCAGGATGGTTGGTTCCATGTTTTTGCTATTATGAATAGAGCTGCAATAAACATATATGTGCAGGTATCTTTTTTGTAGAATGGTTTGAGTTCCTCTGGGTATATTCCTAGGAGGGGGATTGCTGGGTTATATGGAAGGTCAATTTCTAGTTCTTTCAGAAATCACCACACTGTCTTCCAAAGAGGTTGCACAAGTTTACATTCCCATCAGCAGTGTTGAAGCATTCCTTTTTCTCTGCATCCTTGCCAGCATCTGTTGTTGTTTGTTTTGCTAATGACAGTCATTCTTACGGTGTTAGGTGGTATTTCAATGTGGTTTTGATTTGCATTTCTCTGATGATGAGTTAGGCTGAGCACTTTTTCATGTGTCTGTTGGCTGCCTGTATATCTTCTTTTGAGAAGTATCTATTCATGTGTTTTGCCCACTTTTGAAAGGGGCTGTTTGTTTTTCTTTCAGCACATTTGAGTTCCTTGTAGATCTGAGATGTTAGGCCTTTGTCAAATATACAGTTGGCAAATATTTTTTCCCATTCTGTGAGCTGTCTCCCTGCTCTCTTGACAGTTTCTTTTGCTTTGCAGAAGCTCGTGTTTGGTGTTTGATGAGGTTCCACTTGTCTATCTTTGTTCTTATGGTATGGGCACTTAGGGTTCTGATCAGGAATTGGTTACCAGTTCCAGTTTCCAAAAGGGTGTCTTACATTTTTTTAAAAGTCTACCTGAGTGGGACCTAGTCATTGGTAGTGTTGGCAAGCACTCCCAGGTGATTCTGATGTGCACCCTAGTTTGTAAATTGCTGTTTTGTATTGTGTGTAGAGGTGGGCTCTCACTATGTGAGACCAGGCTGATCTCGAACTCTTGGCCACAGGTGCCCCACCTGCCTCAGCTTCCCAAAATTCTGGGATTACAAGCATGAGCCACTGCACCTTGTCCTGTAAACTCTGTTTTAAATATTATGAATTCCCACAAGGATGAAACCTTTGCCAAAATGAAATATTTGAAAGTTTCAAGTTTGATTTGAAGAGTATTCTGATGCTTATTTTATTTTTTCAGTTAGAATATTTTCTTGTCCACAGAAACTCAGTACATTCTTTTAGGAATTAGATACACAGGTTTTATTTTATATTATTTATTTTATATTTATATTTATAAAGTAAAATATTACATAGCTTACATTACATTTTACTCTGAGAACTCCTGCCTGTGCTGACATTTTATTTAAATTGTTGGGAAATTCATGGTAGATTTGACAACCAGGTGACTGCATTTCTAATTAGAGGTCGTTATTGTTTCTTTGCTGTTATTTCTAGGCAGTGAGGGAAACACCACTGATTTTCCTCATTGATGAGGCCCAGAATATGGATGCAGCCTCCTGGGAGTTTTTGCAAACATTGCTTTCCAGTGTGCCTATCCTCATGGTGATGACATTGACCTCTACCTTCACCCCATGTGACTGTGCCCAGCACTTCCTGCAGAGCCCTCAGGCTATCCTTGTGCCCATTTCGAAGCTGGCAGAAACCTCGCTGTTGAGAATGTCATGCTGGGAACTAGGGGTGGTGAGCATCCCCCAAGAGCTGCAGACGTGAGTGACTAGGACTAGCTGAGCACTTCATTAAGGGAGGATGCTGTGCCATAATATATGTGAGAAGGCTCAAGCTTTACTTAATGTAGTTGGGGGAGAAAATGGCATTAGTAACCATGATGAGGCCTAACTACATTTAAGGAAGATAGTTTCCTTGTAAACCAGTACGTGGCTACCTCCTGAGGCTATCCACCCAGGTTTTCACAGTACAGTTAGGACTAGGATGGCTTGCTTAATATGTCAGTTATATGTGATCAGGCTAGTTTCTGCCAGGCCTTTTAGCAAGGGGATGTTTGTTCCTTCTAACAACAATTAAAGCAAAATAGTTGATAAATAAAGGATATTGCCAAAATGCTTTTAAGGCCAACCAGAAATTACTTTTCTGCATTTTTATGTTGGTGCTTTCCTCTATTGCTGTATATCATCAAGAGCTGACTTTAACAAAAGAAGATCCCTCAGTATGAAGTACCTGTATGCTTGGCTACCCTCAAGTGGGCATCTTTAATCAGCAATCTCTACTTACCTTCCTGCAGCTACCTTCTCCACAGGTGCTATGGAAATCCCCTGTATTGTGAGGTCCTATGCCAGGACCTTCTCTCTAAAGACTTATTGCTTTTTCATGACCTAAAAAAGGAGGAGGAAGAGAACAGCAAGTGGGAAAGCCTCTCAGGTAAGCTACCCTAGTCCAGCTGCTGAAGTTCATACTCTAGCATGGTATAACCTTGCCTTTGTGAGGCACTTACCCATTCCCTGCTGACATTGTGGGCCAGGTTAGGTCTTTCTAGCTAAGCACACTATGCAGATACTTGCAACTCGTATGAAAACACTCAATAAAGGCCTCAGATATTTAATTCAAACAATCTGCAATAGTTTATTTGGAGCAACCAGGGATGTGCAGTTAGGAAAATAGAATTTATAAACATGAGAGTCTAGAACAGAAAATTGTGCATTATTGTTGAGAAGAATGACTTGAGAATTTAGATGGGAGATGGAAAAGAGAAAAAAAGAGTGGAAAAGGAGTGAATGAACTATGTGTAAATCCAGAAAGGCATCCTGGAGCAGCGATGTAGTAGAAAAAAGGGCTATCAAAATGTGAGCAGGAATAGTGAGCAGTTGTTAGATACCATGTGGTACAGAGGACATTGTTAGTTTATAAGAGAAAATTAGAAAACAGGTAGATGGATGTGGTAAAACATGTTAAACCATGATGAACTTCATCTTTAGTGTTTTGATTAAATTCTTGTATTTTTTTTGCCTTTGAAACTACAACCACTGAGCTTAGTATTTTCCTCAGTCATAGTTTTCTTTCCCTACAGCCAATGCCATGAAATCCACACTATATAGTATTTCTCCTACCAGCTTTGAAGAAGGCCAGAAGCTTTATTTCTGCACAGTCAAGGATAATGTGAACTTGGATACAGTGCTTCTCCCACCATTGTTAAAAGGCAAGTCCCTTGGAAACATCAAGTGAATAAATTACAGATGTTATTCAATTAATAATTTGGTGGGTGATTGACTATGGGTCTCTCATTATTATTCTGGCTTTATATTTTACTAAAAAAGAAACCTGCCTTCCAGAAATAAGTTCTGGCATTGCTTGAGGAATCTTCTGCAGGCTTGTAATGCTACTTAAATAATGTTTTACCTAAATAAGTTCATTGTTCTCTTTGGGGCTGACTGATGACCTGGAAAATTTTTCTAGTTATTTAATAAAAATTAAGTCCTGAATTTCCCTTTGTGCATATTCATGAGCCAGAGTAGACAGTAAGCAAAAGAGATAATGTTACTGAGATTTTTAAAAAATCTGTGGTGCCAGTGAAAATACAGGGTTATCCACATAGCAAGAGTTTAAGTAAAAAAAGAGGATACAAAGTTAGTTTGTAATGACTGATGCCCATAAAGAATAAGGAAACCATCAGAATTGTGTAGGCATAGTTGGAGAGGGGATATGCTTCTTATTTTAATCTTAGATATGAGTTGTTTCTTATTTTAATATTTCATTGTCTCTAGCTGCCAGAAAGTTATTATTCAGGTGCACATTCAAGTGTTTGGTGGGGAAGGTACTATCTTTAGCCCTCTTGAGGAATATTATAATGAACAAGCATACCGTCAAGTAAAAAAGAGTATAGCCTTGTTGAGAAAATAAGATACACACATGAAACACTTAGCAGTACAGAGCATTTTGACTAACGGTACCTAGTTAAAGCCCAGGTCTCTAGAGTGAAAAAATTCTGGGTACCACTGGGTTCTACAGTTACTGGCTATGGAAGTTTGGATAAATTACTTAACTTATAACTCATCAGTCATATGAAAATAATAATATTCCCTACCTCATGGTGTTAACTGAGGAGTAAATGAAATAAATCAAGGCAGATAATAAATATTCCATGATTGTTAGCTATTATAAGCTCTTTAGTCTGGAAGTTTTGGGTTCAACTAGACAGTTTGTACTAACACAGCTGATGACAAAACTAAACCCTATAAAATATTTCAAGAGGTTCATTCTGAGCCAAATATTAGTAACTAAGGTCAGAGACACAGTCCCAAGAGGTCCTGAGCATATGTGCCCAAGGTGATTGAATTATAGCTTGATTTTATACATTTTAGGGAGAAATTACTGTCAAAAACATAAATCAGTACATATGAGTTTTACATTGATTGGGCCCAGAATGGTGGGCCATCTCAGAGCGGGAAAGGGAACTTACTGGTCATAGGTAGATTCAAAGATTTTCTGATTGGCAATTGGCTGAAATAGTTCAGTTCTGTCTGAAGAATTTGAAATTACTAAAAGAAATGTTTTAGTTAAGAAAAAAGAGGTTGTGGAAGTCAATGTTCTTGTTATACAGATGGAGACTCTAAATATCAGGCTTCAGAGAGAATAGGTGTCAGTAGGCTTAAAAGATGTCAGATTCTTTCTAGGGAGTGGGATTCTCTGCAGATACAAATTTCCCCAAGAGATGGCTTTGCAATCACTTAGCAATATGTCAAAGAAACATGTTGGCGTAAAGTATTTTTTATATCCTTTAGGGCCTGCTATCTGTCATGTGATGCTCCACCAGAGTCAGGTTTAATTTGGTATCTTATTGCTGCAAAGTCTATTTTGCCAGTCTTAAAATCTCCATTTTAATGTTAACGCTAGCTAGTCAGTAGTGCCTAAAACTCCGCAAGGGAGGGAGTATAACAGGACATGTCAGACCTCCTTTTCCATCATAGCCTGAAATTTAGTTTTTCAGGTTTCCCTTGGCCCAAAGGGGATCTGCTCAGTCAGTTGTGGGGCTTAGAATTTAGAATTTTATTTTTGGTTTATCCAACTATGATAGTCCATACTTGGCTTTGGCTTTACTTACCTAGAAGGAAATACAGCATGCTACTAGGACAGCAGCAGGTGATTTTCTTCGTTGAGAGTCCTCACAACAGTTTACCTGGTAGTCCAGAGGCTTTTCTCTTGAACTTAAAGTAATAGCTCAGCTGTGGGAAATTAAACCAGGATGTATGGGTGCTTTAGAATTTCAATGTCCCACTAGAACCTTATATCTCCTACAACAGCTTTAATGCCGTCCTAGAGATATGACCTATTACAAGAATTTTTACACCCAAGGAAGCCCAAAGCTGTGGCTTTTTTACCAGTTGATCCAGTTTTCCCAGTCCAAGTTTAATTTCCCAGTACGAGGTTATTCTTAGTGTAAACAATGTTATCTGGTAACACAGCTGACATTCTAACATGATATTTGGAAAAAGCTATACAATTAACCCAGGGTCAGTACTGTCAGGTAAGGAAAAAGACTTGTTATTAACTCACAAGCTAAAATGAGTAGCTCAGCAAAGCCTTGGTCTAAATAAAAGGTCAAAGTTAGATTGTGAAAGACCATTGACTTTAATAAAAGTATTTAAGGAGACTGACATGATTATTTTTGTACTTTAGATTTATAATTATGCTACTAGTTAATTATGGTTGGGATAAGCATGAGGAAATCGGAAATGTGCAAAACAATGTATTGCAGAAATCCAAGTGAATATGAGTAATTATACTAATGTTGTTTAGCAAGAAACATACTCAAAAAATATTTAGAAAGAGGATGAGTGGGTGACCATTTGGTTGTGAGGGAAAGGAAAAGGTTTAGAATTATGTCAAAGTTTTAGTTTTGGTGGCTTACTGGTTTAATACCATCTACTTTGATGTTTAGGGCAGAGTATGGAGAGATTTACTGAAATGCTTGAAATTAATTAAGATCTTACAATTAGCGGAGATCTGAAACCAGGTAGCTGGGCCTACAGATTTAATTGAAAATAAGAAGAAAAGGGTCAGGGTAATAATTGGTCATGAGAATGGTAAGAATTAGTGTAGCTGAGTGACTCAAAGCACAGTTTTGGGTCTGAGTCTCCCGATAAAGCTTTCTGTGTTTGTGAGGAAAACAGTTTCAGTAGTGTGGTACAAATCTGATTGTGTTGGTAGAACAGTGAATGGGAAATGAAGACATGGAGATAAGACTTTTGCAAGAGGTTTGCATGGAGAAGGGAGGATTAAGGTGGTAAGATGGGGCAGTAGATGGGGTAAATGACATGTGTGCTTCTTTTTTTAAAGACGGACAGATTATCCACATACAGTATTCTAGCTTTGTAGAAACCACGTTCATTGCTGATCTATTTGTTTATTTTGACAGAAATAGCAATAAACCAACTGGATCAACTGAGCCCAGAAGAACAGTTGCTGATCAAGTGTGCTTCAGTCATTGGTCACACCTTCCATATAGATCTGCTGCAGCACCTCTTGCCTGGCTGGGATAAAAATAAGCTACTTCAGGTGTTGAGGGCTCTTGTGGATATGCATGTGCTCTGCTGGTTCAACAAAAGCCAGGAGCTTCCTGCTAAGCCCATGTTAGGGCCTTTCTCTATAGATATCATTGACCAAACGAAAGAGAAGAAAAAGTTAGGTGAGGAAGAGCTGTTCCTTTCTTCTTAGGTCTGAACAGAGAGCCCCCGTAGGCTATCTATATTCAGAAAGATCATTAATTTCATATATCAAGGGTCTCTCTCTCTCTCTGTCTCGTTCTGTCTCTTTCTCTTCCTCTCTCTCTCTCTCTCTTTTAAAGACAGGGTTTCACTATGTTGCCCAGGCTGTTCTCCAGCTTTTGGGCTCAACAGGCTTACACTACCACACCCAGCTTGAAGGTCTTGCTCTTAAAGCTTATGGTAAAGAAACAAAAATAAAATGCTCATCTATACCATAAAAGCTATGGTTTAGTGAAGAATCATCCTCATTTTTCAGAACTGTTTTCATTTCAAGAATTCTAACTCCTTTTTAACCCATGTGTTACCATTTGAATATTGATTTTTGGTTCAGAAAATATTGCTGTAATATTTTATTGGCTTCTAGGTGCAAATAATAAGGAAAAAAAGGTAAACGATCCTTAATTTTGAAAATTCACACGGAAGATAAACACATGTGATCTTGAAACAGACATGAAGAACAAAGTGAGATATAAATATCTTACGATCTCAAATTCTCCACATGAAAGAATAAAATTGTAGCAGGGACTATCCAAAGCACATATAATTTGCAAATAGTTTGAAATGTGTTAGGCCCTGTATTTGAACAGAAGATTTCTTTTTGTTTTGTTTCGAGTCAGGATCTCATTCTGTCACTTAGGCTGGAATTTAGTTGTATGATCATGGCTTATTGCAGCCTTGATCTTCCGGGCTTAGGGGATCCTTCCACCTCAGCCTCCCTAGTAGCTAGGACTGCAGGTGCATGCCACCACACATGGCTAATTTTTTAATTTTTAATTTTTTGAAGTTTCACTATGTTGCACTTGGCCTGAACAGAGCATTTCTGATAATCTAATATTTATAAAAATTTGAAGTAAAAATTCAATTAAGGAGGAACAATTAAAAAATATTTCCAGTATACTGCTGTACCATTGACCATTGGTTTTTTGTTGTGCTTTATACTAGATAAGGTCAATATCACTCTCAGAGGGTATAAATTTCTTTATGCAGTTGATGCAATAGCAACCAAGAAATGTAAATAAAGTTTTGTTATAAACTAGTATCCATGTATTTGTGAGTTTGCCACATTGTAGCAAAAATTACTTTAAGAGCGAATCTCACTTGGATTTCACTACATTTCAGATGCTGGCTCAGCCTGTCTCCTAGGGCTACAAGAGGAACTATCCCTACTTCAAACTGAAGTGTTAGAATTTGGAGGGCCTCTATTACGGGAAGCTGCTTGGGAGCTGTGGCCCAAGGAACAACAGAGAGCTCTACATCTTGAATGTGCCTGTTTTCTGCAAGATTTAGCCTGCCGCTGTGGTAGCTGTAATGGTGGGGACTTTGTCCCTTTCCACCGTTTTGCAATCTGTTCTATTAAGAGCTCTACTGGGACCTCCCGATTTTCCTCTTATAAAGATAATGGCTCAGTGCTAACACAAGTGATCACAGACAAATTGCAGCTGCCTTCTCCCCAAGGTAAACCCAAGAGGCACAAAGAGGATATATAGACAGCACTTCTCCTTATTCGTGTACTTGGAACTCTTTGCATAACATTGTAATCATATTAAGGAAGAAAAATAAGTAGAAAGAACCATTTATCCCTGAAGTACTACAGATAAGAAATATAATAATATCATAGGGTCATTGTGAGGATTAAATGAGTTGAAATATGTAGTGTACTCTGGTAAATTTACCATGTATAATGGTAAATAGTTAGTTTCTATTATTACTATTATTATTCTGCTTTGTATAAATGTGTCTAGTCCTTATGTATGTCAGATTCCATACTAGGTAGTAGGAATACAACGTGAATAAGCCTTGGTCTTTGCCATCCTGAAGCTGTCCATTTTGAGGGGTAATACAGACATATAGAGAATTTCAGCATGGCATGGTAAAAGTAATGAAAATGGCATTCATAGGGGTTAACTCTGTCTACAGTATGCGTCAGAGAAGTCTTTCCCTTGAAGGAGATGATGTTAGAATTGAGTATTGAATAAGTAGGGGCTGGCTACATGAAGAAGGTTGCATTACTAGGTAGGTGTTCATCATAGCCTGATAAACTGCATTCCACATAAGAGTTAATTCATCTTTGTTTTATCCTTTCCTTTTTTTTTTTTTTTTTTTTGAGTGGGAGTCTCCCTCTGTCGCCCAGACTGTCAACCTGCTAGGCTCTGGCAATCTTTCCGCCTCAGCCTTCCAAATAGCTGGAACTACAGGCGTGTACTACCATGCCCGGCTTATTTTTTGATTTATTGTAGAGATGAGGTCTTGCCAAGTTGCCCAGGTGGGTCTCGAACCCGTGGGCTCAGGCAATCCACTCACCTCAGCCTCCCAAAGCACGGGATTACAGACTGAGGCACCAAGCCCGGCTTGTTTTATCCTTTTCAATTAGCGTACTTCACAGGACAACTTATTTCATTGTCTCCAGCTGTCAGAAAGTTTCTTTTTTCATCAGGATAGAATCTACCTCCTTGAAGCTCTGCCCATTTTTTATAGTTTAACCTCTTCCATCTTTGAAGACACCTATCAAGACCCAACCAAATATTCTATTTCCCAACTTTGAAAAAGAGATGTTGATTTTAAAATTGGGGCTGAGGTTGTTGGTATGGGGGAAATGGTAGATCATTGCTACTGAAGGACTAAAATGAGGGATTTGATATGTGATCCTAATACCTCTTCTTGCTGCAACATCATCATGATTCTTTGAAGGTAGACCAGTAACTTGAAGCAGTTGGTCATTGGCTGATGAGCTAAATGGGCATTTGCACTTTGTGTGCTTTCCAAAATTTGATATTGTGAAGAAACTGGACTAATGTTCATCTTTCCTAGATGGATGGCCCTTTGCTTTTGAGAGATCAATGTCGGCTTTGAATTAGACAGCCTGGTCCATCTGTAGGAGAGTGGCTCAAGACCTTCCCAGCCCAGTGAAATTCTGAGGAGGCTTCCCAGACCCAGGACCTCTGTAACTGGCCATGCAGACCAGGTGCTGCCCAACTCCAGAGTGCGCTATTTATAACAGCTGTGATATTATGGTGTCCCTTGGAGTTGTGCACTGCAGTAGTGTTGCATGTTTTCTCAGTTACCTTAGCTGTTATTGACATAACCATCAAAGAGCCAGTTCTTTTGCTTGAGCCAAATCCACCCTGTAACAGTTTTCTTAGACTCCATTCTCTGAACCCTAATACGTATCATCTCAACATCATTTCTAGTACTTATTGTTTTAATCTATAATAAGGCAGCTGCAGAAAAGTCAAATCTGGAGAACACGGGCTATTTAAGGTCAGCTAGTTCAAGCTGGAAACCTGTATTGGCCACTGTGACTCTAGTGAACTGTAGTATCTTGTGCTATCAGTTTTCTTCACTTGATCTTAGGCTCTGCATTTCACTCTGATCTGCTCATAAACCTAATCCAGATGTATTCATGGATTTCCACTAATAGAAATAGCCATCAAACCAGGATGGACATATTCCTTATTCACTTTTTCTTTCATCTAGCAAACATGGAGTGCCTTCTTCAAGGTAGAAACTGGTTTAGGAGGTTTGGGAATGAGAAGAGTTACTATCTGAGTCACAAATAGTTATCATCAAGGTATTTACAATCTACCATTCCTAAATTTCTGTCATAAGTTGCAGAGGAAATGTAGGCAGGAATTTAAAATGTCCTCTGTTAATCCAAACATAGATAATTAAGACTATTTGTATTTTTTTCTTCCTACAGATAATTTTGAGTTCCAGACAAAACCATCAACTCAGGAGGCCTTCTCAAGTGAATGCTGCAGGTAGATGGAGACGCTGAAAGTGGACTTAGAGTGAGAGACAGTGAGAGATGACCATTAAACTGGTCACTTGCACTTACCTCACTCAAAGACCAGGAGGACATCTAACCACCCAAGAGTGATGATTCTTGTATTCAGCCCAAAATTCAGGCTGATAAAGATGATTTGGAAAGGCAATTTTTGATTCTCTATAGGGAATTTTTTTAGTAGTTAAGAGAAAAACTTTATTTAGTAGCCTTTAAAGGCATTTTGTACATTTTTTAAGCTATGAATTTGTCTTTTCATTGTTTTACCCTGGATGACATTGAAATGCGTATACATTTCCTGACCATGTAACTAGTGACTTTCTAATGCTTATCCCATCAATTTTAAATGCGTTTACCAGTCATTCTATATAAAGTTTTCCATCCTCCTTATCTAACCTGTTTTCCTTCTGTGTTCTGCTCACTCAACTCTCCCTTTCTAAATGCTGAGTGGCCTCCACATCTCTCCATGTATCAGCATGTTGACTATTCAATTCCTCCTTGGTTTTCACTTGATTAGATTGCTGTAGCTCAGAAAGGTTGGACCTGTTTTGAATTTAGGCTACCTATGGATTAGTAGAGAGGTGAGCTCTGGGTTTGGTTCTACTACTCAGTAGCAGTGAAGTCATTTGTAATTCATTTAATCTCTCTGAGACTCAAATTTCTCAGCTGTATGAGAGAGGTAATTTTTGCCTGTCTCAGTGACAGGGTTGTTGTAAGATTAGATGATGATGCTGTATAAAATAATATTAAGATATACTATTACAAAATTCAAATATGCTAACAAAAATACATTCTCATGTATTAATTTGTATCATTTTTATGATTTATTTAACATTTACATTGTTAGTTTACCCTTCAGGTATGATATTTCTCCATTTAGATTGTGAGGTACTTAGGTTGGCTTTAGACATTTTTTTCACTCAATTTTATTATAGAGATGTGGGGTACACATCAGGAATAGGTACATAAGAAGCCTAGGTGCAGGTGAAGTTTGGGCTTCCTAGTCCCCACATCCCCTGGTTTAGGACCAGGTACCCTTTATGTTGCACATGGCTTTAGGCTTTTTAAAATCCTTAATAGAGCTTTGCAGTTACAGTTCTTGTCTCTGACTTTCAAAAATATATGGAATAATGGAGGAGAAGGACAAAGAATTCATGAATTATATAGGAAAGCTTCCTGAAAAAAAATTGTTTTGGAGACTTGTTAATGCCTAAACAAAACTGGATGCCTTTTGGCCACTCTCAGTGCTTCATCTTCTTCCCACAAAGAACAGAGGAAGAGTTCCTGGATCAAGTGTCTAGAAAACTGGCTCAGACCAGCCCTGAGACAGATGTGTTGACCACAAAGCCCTGTCACTGTGAGGAAATCCTGAAGTTAGTGCTTATGCCCCTCACCCAGCACTGCTTGGTCATTGGAGAAACTACCTGTGCGTTTTATTACCTGCTGGAGGCTGCCACTGCCTCCTTGGGCCTGTCGGATAACTACATGGTGAGCAAGCTCTGTTCTCTGCCCTTGAGTTGAGCCCTTTTAATCTGGGAATAAGTAATAGATTTCTTGCTATCAAGTAACCATGACTGAAATGTGGGAGAAAGTGGAGAGAGGAGCTAGAAGAGATTGAGGAGTAAACATGTGCTGGCACTGCCCCGACTCTTGCACAAGCAGTCCAGCTTCTTGCTTCTAACTCAAAATCTAACCCAATTCAGATTCGGATCTTTTTTTTAATTTTTTATTTTTGAGTTGGAGTCTCACTCTGTCGCCCAGACTGGAGTGTGGTGGCCGCTCCCGGCCACCGCAGCCTCGACCTGCTGGGCTCTGGCAATCCTTCCACCTCAGGCTTCCAGGTAGCTGGAACTACAGGCATGCGCTACCACGCCCGGGTAATTTTTGATTTATTGTAGAGATGAGGTCTCGCCAAGTTGCCCAGGTGGGTCTCGAACCCACGGGCTCCACTCACCTCAGCCTCCCAAAAGCGCGGGATTACAGGCTGAGCCACCAAGCCCGGCTCAGATTTAGATCTTAACCCTTATCATAACCTTACTCCAACCTTTTCCCTAACTCACACCCAACATTGTCTTAATCCTAATCCGATTTCTTTGTTCCTTTTCCTGTTTGGAGGCCTTCTTTTATTTAAGGAAGGCAAGCAGTCTTCTGGGCCAACCCTCAACATTCTTATTCTTGAAAAAACACAAGGTGAAAATCTGTCAGTTTGAGGAGGCCACTTTCTGCCGTCTTCGGTCAGAGGTGAGGGCAGGGGGTGACCTTGAAGTTTTGGTTATTTTTCCTTGAGGATTACCCTATTATTTGTTTAAAGATCTCTTTGTTGTTTTTTTGTGTGTGCAATTATAAATATAATAATGTGTTAGAAGGTTTATACATATTCAAAATATAAAAACATACATAGGAAGTAAAAAAGCTCCAGTTAATCCCACCCCCCATGATAGTTAATAATTGTATGTATATTCCACCAACTCTACATGCTCAACCAGGTCATTAATTTTTTTCATTAATTCTAAATGTGATTATATTCTATATTTTCTTTCTTCTGCGGCTTGTGTTTATTTTTAACAGTACATGGTGAACATACTTGCATATTGGTGGGCATATTGATCTACCACATAGTTACTACTGCTGCATACTCCTTCAGACATAGCATAGTTTTAGCTCTTCCCTTTTTCACATATGAAGATTTTCTCTAATTTGAGGATTATTATAAACATTGCTACAGTGAATATTCCTGTTAAATATCTTTCTCCCCACACTTCTACACTGTTGGTTTAATGTATATCTTTTAATAAGGTTCAGTATTTTTACATGTTTGTTTGTTATATGTATTTAATTATCTATTTGTATCCTCTGCTCATGGGAATATATATAAACTGATTTTAATATAAACCTTAAGATAATCTAGTTATGATAGTAAACGTAATGTGTATAATTCTTTTGAAGGTCAAAGAAAATATTAGGTTTGTCTCAGTTTTGCATTTGTGCTTCAACCAATGGGTCTATGGAGCAAAGTTAATAATTATTTATTTACTTTTATAAAAAGAAGTTACAGTGCTGTTCCCCCAAGAGTATTCTAGCATCACATAGACATTATCACTTTCTTGGGTGTTCAGCCGTAAAACGTGAGGAAATAGGATAACCTCCAAGTAGTTCTCCAACTCCCACCCCTGCATTGTCATTGCAACCTATTTAGGAAGGAGAGATATAGGATTTGGTGATTTTTCAGATGCTTTCCATGGTGTGTGGAAGCATCTGGTCTCCATCCAAATGATGATCCCATCTCAATCTGGCAGCATTGCTTTCTAAATCACAGCCCTTCTCTACTGCCTACTGACAAATGTGTGAGAGATAAGAAAGGAAGATGCTTTCTCTGTGATCCTATTTCCTCACCCCTTTACTTTCCATTACCCTACTGGTGCTTGTTAGTCTTGCTGCTGTCCAGGCTGTGCTCCAGCACAGGTCACTTTAGCACCCAACTATGCATCTCAAAATGAAAGAGCCAGTATGTCACATGCAAAACCTTGTCCACAGTACTCTTCCCACATTCATGTTACTGCTTCTTGTTTTCCCATCTCCAGGTCTGTTTCAACATGGGACAGATCACCTTAGCCAAACAATTGGCTAGGCAAGCCCTTCGCCTGCTGAAAAGGAATTTCCCTTGGACCTGGTTTGGTGACCTTTTTCAAACATTCCTGGGAAAATATTGTCATTCCTGTTTCTTGAGTCAACTTCCAAACAACCCTAGTGAGAAGTGAGAAGGCTGGCAAAGTTGTTTTGTTCCCTTTAGAGCCACAGAAAACTGTAGTTAAACTAGAACCCAGTCTGGAGCTTTGTCTCTGTTGACCTAACTCCTATTTCTTACTATTAAATTACCTTGAAGCATCTAACAGATTAGCATATAACAAGACATATAGCAGAGCATATATGTAAAAGCATGTGACAGATAAATATAACAGTTCTGCTAGGCCTTCTAGAACTTACTTTTTCAGCCAATTAAATGTAGCAAATAGGAATTCAAAGAATGAAGCTTTTTATAAAAATATCTCTCTGTACTTAAAAAAAATATTTTTCTGTATAATAAGAGAAGTACAAGATCAAGAGGGGTAACTTAAAATGAAATATGGTGTTAGGAGCAGTGAGATTCCAGGAACATTTCTGAGTTTGAAAGTCTATAGGTGGCCCCATGATGAGCAGATGAGAATCTCTTGTGGGGAGGGAAAGTAGCGCATTGGTGAAGACTCAGGGTATGCTAACGACACTGTGCTTCACAACAGTAAGAAGAAGTTGGCAGTCCTGCAGCAGCAGGTGCATTGCTTCTTCCTACTTAGGCAGCTCTATAGCCTGGAGGCCACAGCCAGTAGCCACAGGTTCGCCTGCTTGGCTGCTCTTATGCAGAAGAATGCAGCTGAGGAGTTTGCAGATGAAGCCCAGGTGAGCAATTCCTTGCTTTACCTCTAGACCTCTCTCAAAAACCTCAAGTGCTGTGGAGAAAGACCTTGCCAGGTTCCTGTTTTTGGCATGGTTCTCCAGTAACCCACACTTAACTGGACAACACTGAGCTTGTGTTTAAGCAGGGTTTCTCAATTTGCAGTTTATAGATGAGTTTCCAGGTACAGAGTTTTATGTGGACCCCCTGAACTGAATGCAGAATTTTGTATGCATGTTCAAAAGAGCATTTGTGGGGGTGGTGGGAGGTAGGGAAGGGGTCATAGTTTTCATCAGATTATCAAAGGAGTCCGTGATCTCAAAAATAATTAGAAACTGCTGACTCAGGAAAAAAGGAAAGGAAATGTGTCTTTCTAATTTTGTGTGTCTTTGTCTTTTATTCATATAGTCAACAAATATTTGATGAACAATTATTATATGCCAGGCACTAATGTTTGGAATTATACTAAGTAAATAAAGGGACATTAATAAATAAGTAAAATATATAGTATGTTAGATGATAAATGCAATGGAGAAAAATAAAGTGGAGGCAGGAGGATGTGGGGTTCTGGGAGGTGGAGGTTGAGGTGCAGTTTTAAACAAGGTGTTTAGAGAAAACCTTGCTGAGCAGGTGACAAGGGAGCAAATATCTGAAGGAGGTAAGAAATTAAACCACTATATCTGGGAGGAGAGGGTACTGGCAGAAGATGCTATGAATGCCCAAAGCATATCCTCCGTGTTTAAGGGACAGCGAGGAGGCCACTATGACTGGAAAGGAGGAGAGAGGAACTTGAGCCAGGAGATGAGATCAGAGGAACTGGGGAGTAGCATGATGGCAAGTGGTTCAGGCCTTGTAGGGGTTTTGACTTTTAATGTAAGAGAGATGGAAAGCCATTGGTGGGTTTTGAGAAAAGGGGTGATAGGATCTACGTATATTTTAATAAGATCATTCTGGCTGCTGTGTTGACAATAAACTGAAGGGGGAAAGAGAGAAAGCAGGAAGATCAGTTAGGAGGCTATTGTGTAATCCAAGCAAAAAATGATTGTGGATTGTTGTAGTGGCAGAAGAAATGATGGGGAGAGAGTGTGATCTTTTGTCAAGATAAAGCCAATGGTGTTCACTCTTAGATGAGTTCTGGGATGTAAAAGAAAGAAAGAGTCAAAGATAATCCCAAATTTGTGGTCTGAACTTCTGGAGGGATAGAGATGCTCTTAATTGAGCTGTAGAAGTCTGTAGGAGGAACAGATTTGGAGGAAGATTTAGAAGCTAGGCTTTGGGCATGTTTAATTTGAGATGCCTATTGGACATCCAGGTAGTGATGTGGAAGAGGCAGTTGAATATATGAGTGTGGGGTTGTGGGGTCTCCAGTGGAAATAGAAATATGGGAGCCTTCAGTGTGTAAATGGTATTTAAAACCATGAAACTGGGTAAGAACACTAGAAGAATGAGTACAGAAAAGAGGAGATCCAATGACTTAATTTACAGCACCAATGTCAAAAAGTCAGAGTAATAAAAAGAAACCAGCAAAAAAACATAACAAAACAAAACCTGAGAATAAGTTGTGAAAGAAACAGAAGCAAAACCAAGAAAGCCTGGAATCCTAGAAACTGAGGGAAAACAGTGATTCTAGAAGAAAGCCATTAACTATGTCAAATGTGCATGTGGTTATAATAGAGATTTAGGCAGCAGCTCTGAAGAGCTCTAGGTTGCAGCAAGAAACCGAAGGCTTAGAGAAACAGAGAGGAGGTAGTTCAGTCAATGTTTTAAAGAGGAAAGTCTTGGATTGGAAAGGATATGTAGAGAAAATGGTTTATTTGAAGAGCAAGTAGTGTGGATGATCAAGTTAGCAGCATAGGGGTAGGAAAGATCATGTTCTTCTAACTGGGGGAAGGCAAGTTATAAGGATACTAGGAGTCCAGATGGAGTGAGCAGCAAGGCATCATAGTAGGCTCTTATACAGGAAAGGGGCAAAATGGAAATGCCATGCAAATGTACAGTGGGAATGTTTTTGGCCTGTTTGTTGTCCTGCAGGTTGTCTCTGCCTATGTAGACCTCTCCCAGTTCTCCCAGAACGTGGGCAACAGGGAGAAGTGGCTGCACTGTGAGCAGATGGCCATTCAGAAAAGCCACCCGTGTTGGTTCTCCAGGGAGGGGTTGTTGGCCACAGCCCAGCTCCTGCAGGCCCTGGCCTACACCAAGCTCTGCCTTGGCCACCTTGACTTCTCCATCAAACTAGGTAATGGGGTTTGGGGATGATGGGCCTGGGACTTTGAAAGAGTCCCAAGTCCAC
Source organism: Cephalopachus bancanus (assembly GCA_027257055.1). Lineage (NCBI taxonomy): Eukaryota > Metazoa > Chordata > Mammalia > Primates > Tarsiidae > Cephalopachus > Cephalopachus bancanus. The sequence goes on from JAPVLO010000072.1 coordinate 790,417, forward strand.
AGCTAGACCTCACTTAGTGCTCTTTAACCTCCATAGGTTTTCAAGCTCATCAGATATGCAGACACCTCAAGAAACCAGCTCTTGAGAATCTGATTCTCTCAGTTCTCTTCAGATCTGCGTTTCTGAAGAAGAAGTATTAAGATTATTTTCTGTCATTTGTATTTGTTTTTTAATAGGGGTGGGTATATTTTTTCAGAGAAACTGGGAATGGAGGGGAAGACGCTATTCCATGGCCATATCTGGGGATGTCTTTCTTTGGCCATTCCTGGAAGTGTTGTCTTAAGTGTTTGTGTGGAGTGGGAGGGGGATCAAGAGTAGAAATGCAGAGTATGAGCTGCTACATAGTCCTCAGCACTTTTTTTCTTTTCTCCCCGGCCCCCCAATTCTTCTGCAGGGAGGTAGGGAATTGCAGCAGCTCAAGACTCTGATTGCCTCAGAGGCATTTGTCCTTGTCTCTTGCCTAGAGACAGGTCTGCCCTGAGGCACAGATGTTCCCTATATAAATAGAGCTGTGGAGAGGGGTGTTACGCTGCTTTGAAGGTGCAAGATCCCTCTTTTCCTACCCATCCTCCCTACTCCCTAGTTGGTTCCAGCGACTCTGTCTCTTGGCAGATTTGGTCTGTGTGTCAATGTGCTGGAAAGTCAGTGGGCGCTCATTTCCCAGGGTCATGATGTCCTTGGCCTGGCCTGCTTTTACTCTGCTTGCTTAGATCTGCTACTCTATGGAAAAGGTAAATCTTGCGTGGTCTCTCCTATCTCTGCTGTACTTCTGAGGGACTCAGACCTTAGATCTAGCCCTAGGTTTGGAACACAGGCAGGCATGAGCCTGTTTCTCAGGCATGGACTCTGCTCCTGGCTTCTTAAAGTCTGGAAAGCACATTGTGATTCAAGGCTATCTACCTTTTAGGTCTTGTTTTCTCCCCTGTACCACACACCCTCTATACCCTAGTTCCTACACTGACAATATATACTAGCCTGGTTACCTTCTCTGTCCACAGGATTGCTGTGTCGGCCCTTTGACGAGTGTCTGCAGTTCTTTCAACACTATGAGCACAGCTGTGTTCTAACGTCTCAAAGCAATGTCATGCTGGGGGTCTACTCTTCCCTGGCCATGTGGTACTGTCTTACCTGGGGTCTGTGGGAGATGGTAGAAATTTAAGTTACTTAAGTTATTTCACCCAGGCAGGACTAGTCAAGATCTTTAACCAACTTTTAAATACCATTCACCTTCCATTCCCTCCCTCTTATTAGAAGGACTCTTGTTCCTTAGCAGGTTTGGGCCTGTAGGTTGAGGATGAAGTTTAGGGTTACATTTAAGTGCTAGAGTAACCCATGGCAAAGCCGAATATCATCGATCTCCTTTTAAGTCTCTGTATGTGAGTTAATAGCTTTGGCCACTTTCTACCATCACAATCCTTACTGTCCAGGAGGTCATGTAGACTTAAAGACATGACAGTTTTACGAAAGATCCATGGTTGGTAAGCAGGGCATAGAGATGTGACTTTTTCCCTCCAGGTTTGCCCAAAACTTGCAGTGGGACCTGTTTAAGAACTACCTATCGAAAGCCTACCAGTTGGTGAAGAGAACCAATGCCTCGCTGTTTGGTTCACATGGCTTTGTCAGATTCCTAGAGTGCCATGTGCTAATATTACAGAAAATGCCAGAGTGTGTCCCCATGCATACTCACCCAGAGACTCACAGCCAAACTCTCAAGGTACCTGTTTATCTTCTGTCTTTCAACAAACATCTGACTCACTTGGTTCTACCCTGTGATGTTCTTTCTGCATCTGCATCTCTCCCTTACTTTTTCTTTTACTGGCTCTATGTCCCTTTCCTCCTTGAACCTTTCTTTTCTTTACTTGGAAAATTTCCACCTACCTTATGGATTCTCCTACCATGTATTTTTGCATCTAGGTCAGAGTTGGGTTTATTAACTTTGTGCCTTTGCACAGCTACTAACCAGTATTATTAAAATGTTAACATTGGTTCTTCTCAATGAACCTGCTATGTGGCTCCACCTATAATTTAACACATCTCCCTGTAGCCCTGCCTTCTGAGTCTAAAACACATTCCATTTCCTCTATGTTCCAAAACCAGTTTTCCAGACCTACTTTGCCATCAATAACTTCTCCCTCCAGTCCTGAGTGACTATGCTGAGTGAAGACCTTTGTAAGTCTTGATGAAGTGGCATGTTAAGGGGAAAAGTACTTATCCCAGAGCTAATGGGCTTTCTTTTCCTTTCAGTACTTTGAGGAGTTCTTCTCTCGATGTGTGACCTGCCCTGTCTATCACCAGTGGGTCTCTGAGCTTAAGGCCTCTGTAATAAGATGTGGCAAAGGAGAATCCATGTCCCTAACAGATGTCGTCAGACCTTTTGATACCTACTTGACTTGGATTTGGAGAGAGGGAGAATTCTTGGAGGAAAACAATTCTTATGAAAGAAGCTTAGAAATACAGAGTAAGAATTTCTTCCTGGAACTCTTGTGTGAGAAACATGAAGGATGTCTCAAATTCTTTTTTTAAATTTTAATTTAATTTAATTTTAATTTTTTTTTTGAGTTGGAGTCTCACTCCTTTGCCCAGGCTGTAGTGCAGTGGCACGCGCTCACGGCCACCCCAGCATCCACCTACTGGGCTCCGCCGATCCTTCCACCTTAGCTTTCTAAGTAGCTGGAACTACAGACGCATGCTACCATGCCTGGCTATTTTTTATTTTATTGTAGAGATGAGGTCTCACCAAGTTGCCCAGGCTGGTCTCAAACCCGCGGGCTCAGGCAATCCACTTGCCTTGGTATCCTAAAGTGCTGGGATTACAGGCTGAGCCACCAAGCCCGGCCTCAAATTCTTACTCCCAAGCAGTCAAAGGCTGTACCTCTAAAATAAAACAGGACACAAATATAAGGGGTTAGTTCTTGCTTCAGAGGTATGTATAGTCCTCTCTCTAATTCTGGACCCAGCCTAGACAGACAGGAATCCCATATGTTGTTAAACAGAGCAAGTAATTCATCATCTCTCAGTGCTTTGTTTCAGCACATAGAACCCTCAGGCATAGAAGGTGTTTCCTTGGTTCCAGCTAAAACAACTAGGTTGTTTCCTTGCAGTAGCCAGATAGTCACTAAAGGGAGAAGACCTTAGAAGTCAGTGTAGGGTGTCTATGGAGGTAAATGGTAGGATGTAGGCAAGAAAATGAGAGAAAAGAATCTAATTCCTTTCCTCAGAGCCCCACAGATCTCCTTCCCCAGGGCTGCTACTTAAATTTGTAATTTCTGAAGATGTTCTTTGTGTTTGTGACCTTCTTTCTGTTCTTTCTTTTAGGATTTTACAGAGTAGCTCACATCCAGGAGAATAAGGATACAGAAGAAACTCAAGAATGTATATGTTAAAACAAACAAAAACAAATGATTATTTGAAGGCACCTTGTATTTATAGCACAAGGAAATGCCCCAAATTTTCCTTTTCTTAAGATACTATATAGTGTACATATTAAATATTCTAGCCTTTTACAGTCACTGCTAAGTATATATTTGTCAAAATAAAAGCCTGTGTTTCTGAAGCATTCCGCTTAGATTTTTGTTTGTTTGTTTAACTTTTAGGGGTCATTAGCACAGCTGTACTTGAAATCAGAATGAGTAGACAGGAGGCTTTAAGCTGAAATAATTTCTGCTTTTCTAAGGTAGGATTCATGAGCAAATAAAAAATCATGACCCCAGTAAAAAGGCTACCATTACTTAAGGAAGGCTGGCATTATGAGTGTTTGGTGTTACCCGCTTTGGCACAGATGTGGTAATGGGCTTTTGAGAGGTACATGGGGCGGTGGGAATCCATTTCTCCTTTTGTGCTATGTGATTGGGGTGTTCCCAGGTTAAATTGGGAAGTGGCTAAAGTGTGTATGACTCCAGCTCTCTTCCTTTTTCTGCTTTCAGGAGTTGCCATGGCCTTATCTGTTGGATGGTCTTCCACAGCTCTTCCCACTGATTTCTCATGGTTTACAACTCAATAGTTTAGTGTCCAGAGAGCCAATTAGCTAATTTATAAAACCTATCATTTATTGTTTACTTGTGCTTGAAATATATTGTTTAAATCATCTCTATATCAACTCTGTGAGGCAAATTTATTATTATCTCATATTACAGTTGAAGAAATGGAAGCTTAGAAAGATTTTGCCCCCAAGAAACACAGTCACAAAATGGGATAGCTGGGATTCTAACTCAGATTTGATTACAGAGTTTATGCTACGGCTATACAGGCTTTCATGGTACTAGCCTATCCTGTTCCTAATTCACAATTCTGTTCAAATGACCAAGATCTGAATTTTAAGTATAAGAAGGTGATTCTTAAGAAAGGAAGGCTTGTGCTTGCTCTTTAAAGCATGCTATCTAGTCTAAATATTCCCCCTTCCACACTATCCCTTCTCTCCCTCTTCTAATCTTTTTTTCCCTCTCCCTCTGCTCCCTCCATTCCCCCCCCCTTGCATTTCTCCCATTTTATCCCCTCCTTTCTTTCTCACCAGCTTTCCCCTTTGTCTTCTTTCTCCACTCCTTCAACTTTCTGGGAGGAAATATAGTATGGTGGTCAAGAGCAAGGACTCTGGAATGGCTCAGGCTGAGTTCATATTTAACTCTGCTACTTATTAGCTGTGTTCATTTGGACATTTAATTTATTTTCTATACACTTCAGTTTCCTTTTCTGTAGATAGAGATAAAAATAGGACAAAGTGATTATCATTTGAAGATTATATAAATATAAAGCACTTAGCATTATTAACACTTCCTTGTGTACCCTGGCAAAATGATTCTATGCACATACAAGTGATAATATATATTTACTACAATATTCTTTCCCAGAAATGGTTGTAACAACACACTAGTCTTCCACCTCTTTTTTTTTTTGGCATTCTCTTTGACAGCCTTTTGGAGAAAATTTACTCTTTTAACATAAGCAATTCAGTGCTTTGTAGTCTATTTGTGAGGTTATGTAACCATCACTACTATCTAAAACTAAAACATTGTCATCCCAAAAGGAACTCTGTGCCCATTAGCAGTCAGTCCTTTCTTCTTTCCCCAGTCCTTTGTAACCAGTAACATTTCCTGTCTCTAAAGACTCATCTGTTCTGGACATTTCATATAAATGGAATTATATATATATGGCTTTTTGTTTCTGGTTTCTTCAACTCAGCATAATGTTTTCATGGTTCATCTATGTTTTAGTGGTACTTATTATGGCCAGAAAACATTCTACTGTATAAATATTCCACATTTTGTTTATCTGTTAGTTGATAGACATTTGAGTTGTTTCCACATTTTGGCTATTGTCATGAATAATGCTACTATAAACATTTCATGTACAAATTTTTGTATGAACATGTTTTCAATTCTCTTGGATATATATTTATGTAATATGGACATTTCCAAGAATTGTCAGTCATACAGAAATTCTATGATTAACTTCTTGAGAAACTTTGAAACTGTTCTCCAAAGCCACTGCACTATTTTATGTATTCACCAGAAACATAAGTGTTCCAATTTGTCACAGCCTACCCACACTTGCTTTTGTTTGTCTTTATTATAGCTATTCCAGTGGGTGTTAATTTGTGTTTCCTGATTTTGATTTGCATTTCCTTAATGGCTAATGATGTTGAGCATCTTTTCATGAGTTTATTAGACACTAGGATATCTTTTTATAGAATGCCTCTTCTAATTATTTGCCCATTTTTATTGGGTTATTTGCCTTTTCATTGTTAAGCTTTATGAGTTTTCAGAAATATATTCTGCATACTAGAACCTTATCAGATTTGATTTACAGATATTTTCTTTAAATCTGTGAGTTTTCTTTTCACTTTCATGACAGTATCATTTTGCAGCACAGAAGTTTTTAGTTTTAATGAAATCAGTGCATTTTTTTTTATTGCTTGTGCTTTCAGTGTTATATCTTAGAAATCATTGTCTCATCTGAGGTCACACAGTTTTATTCCTGTGTTTTCTTCTACGAGTTTTACAGTATTAGCTTTTACATGTAGGTCCTGTATCTATTTTGAGGGGTTTTTTTTTTTTTTTTTAGTGTCATGTGTGGTGGTGTTCCAGAGTCATCCTCTTGCTTGTGCATATCCATTTGTCCTAGCACCATTTGTTAAAAAGACTGTTCTTTAACCCATTTAATTGTCTTAACATCCTTATTGAAAATTAATTGGCCAGGCATTGGGGCTCAGCCTGTAATCCCAGCACTTTGGGAGGCCAAGGCCAGAGCATTGCCTGGGCCCAGGGATTCGAGACCAACCTGGACACCTTGATGGGATCTTGTCTCTACAATAAATCACAAAAACTAGCCAGCCGTGGTGGTGTGCATCTGTAGTTCCAGCTACTTGGAAGGCTGAGGTGCAAGGATTACCTAAGCCCAGCAGGTTGAAGCTGAGGTGCCCATGAATGTGCCACTGCACTCTAGCCTGGACAACAAGAGTGAGACTCCAAATCAAAAACAACAAAAAAGAAAATTAGTTGATCTTCGATGTGTGGGTTCATTTCTGGACTTTCCATTCTATTTCATTGGTTTACATATCTGTCCTTATCCCAGAACTATACAGTTTTTATTATTGTAGCATTGTAAGTTTTAAATTCAGGACATGTGAATCTTTCAACGTTATTCTTCCTTTTCAGAGTTATTTTGACTATTCTGGGTCCCTTGTATTTAAAATTAAATTTTAGAATGAGCTTGTCAGTTTCTATAAAAAGGACAGCTATAATTATGATAGGGATTGTATCAAAACAACAGATTAATTTGGGGAAAATTACCAAATTGACAATAGTAAGTCTTATGATCTATGGAACTGGGATATCTTTTCCATATATTTAGGTCTTGTTTAATTTATTTCTGTAGTGTTTTGTAGTTTTCAATGCATAAGTTTTACACTTCTTTTGTTAAATTTATACCTAAATATTATATTCTTGGTACCATTATAAATGAAATTGTTTTCTAACCTTCATTTTTGCATTGTTAATTGCTAGTGTATAGAAATACAAATGATATTTTATGTACTTTTTCTTTTTAATTTTCTCAGGCAGACTAGTTAGAGAATGTGTATTGATTGTGTATTCTGAAACTTTACTTAATGTATTTGCTAGCTGCATGTTTTTGAGTAGATTTATTAGATCATGTATTCTAAAAATAGTTCACTTTCTTTCTAATCTGGAATCTTTTTATTTATTTTTCTCTCTCCCTAATTTCTCTATTTTAGAACCTTCAGCACAATGTCAAATAAAAGTGGCAAGAGTGGACATCTTTATCTTGTTCCCAGTGTTAGGAGGAAAACTTTCAGTCTTTCACCTTTAGATGTGATGTTTGCTGTTAGCTTTTCAAGGTGCATTTTATCAGCTTGAGAAAATTCCCTTTTATTCCTGTTGAGTATTTTTGTCATGATAATGTATTGAATTTTGTCAAATGCTTTCTCTGTATCTATTAAGATGACCCTTTGGTTTTTGTTCTTTATTATGATAATATATCACATTGATTGATTTTTATATGTGAAATTAACTTTGCATACCCGGGATACATCCCACTTTGTCTTAGTGTATAATTCTCTTTATTTGTTGCTATGTCTTGTTTGTTAGTATTTCATTGAGGATTTTTCTGTCTCTATTCCTAAAGACTAATTTGTAGTTTATTTTTCATGTGATCTCTCTGCTTGGTTTTTGGATTAAAGTAATACTGTCTTCATAGAATGAGTTGGGGAGTATTCTGCCTCTTACTTTTTGGAAGCATTTATAAAAGATTGGTTTTAAAATTATTTAAACATTTGGTAGAATTTACCACTGAGGCTATCTGAGTCTGGGCTTCTGTTTATGGGAAATTTTTTGATTACTAATTGAGCCTCTTAATTTGTTGTAGGTCTGTTCAGATTTTCTATTTTTTCTTGAGTCAATTTCAGTAGTTTGTGTGTTCCTAGAAATTTGTCAATTTATTTCATCTAGGTTATCTTAAATTTTTCATTGTATTGCCTATATTTATTTTTAATCTTATTATGTGAGAAATTCTCCTTACAGTTTCATTCCTGATTTTAGTCATTTGAACCTTCTCTTTTTTTCTTGGTCAGTCTAGCTAACATTTGTCAATTTTTTTTTTTTTTCCCGAAGAATCTGCTCTTAGTTTTGTTGACTTTATTTATTGCTTTTCTGTTCTGTATTTCATTCATTTCTGCTCTAATCTTTATTATTTCCTTTCTTCTGCTTGTTTTGGATTTAGTTTACTCTTCTATCTAGTTGCTTCAGGTAAAAGCCTAGGTTATTGATTTCTTCTTTTTTAATATAGGTGTTGAATCTATAAATTTAATTCTATGCACTGATTTTGCTGCATCCTGTATATTTTGTCATGTTGTGTTTATATTTGTATTTATCTCAAAGTACTTTTAATTTTTCTTGTGATTTTTTTTTCTTTAACATGTTTGTCATTTAAGAGTATGTTGCTTAATTTCCACATATTTGTGAATTTCTAAAGTATACTTCTGTTATTGATTTCTAAGTTTATTCCATTATGGTCAGAGAATATACTTTGAATAGTTCTAATCCTTTTAAATGTATTGATGCTTGTTTTTTGTTTGTTTGTTTGTTTGTTTTTGAGTCAGAGTTTCATTCTGTTTCCCAGGCTAGAGTGCAGTGGTGTGATCACAGCTCACTACAGCCTCAAACTCCTGAGTTTAAGTGATCTGTCCAGCTAAGTATTTTGCTTGTTTGTTTTTGTAGTGATGAGGTCTTGTTATGTTGCCCAGACTGGTCTCAAACAATCTTCCTGCCTCAGCCTCCCAAAGTGCTAGGATTATAGGCATGAGCCACCACACCCAGCCCTATTGATACTTTTCTATGGTCTAACATTTGATCTATCTTAGAAAATGTTGCATGTGTACGCGAAAGAATTATGTATTCTGCAATTGTTGGGTAAAGTGTTCTATAGATGTCTGTTAGGTCTAGTTGGCTTATAGAGTTGTTCATATCTACTATTTCTTGCTGAGAAATTTCTTTCTGCTTATTCTATTTATTCTTGAAAGTGGGATATTGAAGTATCCAACTATTACTGTTTGAGTGTCTGTTTCCTCTTTTAATTTTGTCAGTTTTTGCTTCATATACTTTGAAAGCCTGTTGTTAGGTACACATATATTTATAATTGCTATATCTTCTGGATGGATTAAATTTTTATTGTTATAAAATATTCTATTTGTCTCTAGTAAAATCTTTGTCATAAAGTCTATTTTGTCTGATGTTAATATAGTCATTCCAGCTCTCTAGCTAGTTTTTGTGGTATATGTTTTTTCATTTTTTCTTTTTTTTTTTTTAACTTTCAACCAACTTAAGTTTTTAATCTAAAGTCTGTCTCCTATAGGTAGCATGCAGTTGGATCATGTGTTTTTAAATTCATTCTGCTAGTCTGCCTTTTCATCAGAATGTTTAATCCATATACTTTTAGTGTAATTACTATAAAGTTGGATTTATACTTGCTACTTTGTTATTTTTCTGCTTATGTCTTTTTGTCTATGTTTGTCAACTATCTTCTGTTGTGATAAATAGATCATTTTAAATTTTATTTTCCTTTAATTTAAATTTATAGTTATGACTTAAAAAATTATCTTTTAAATCAGATAGAAAAGAAAAAAATTTTCTTGGGTAAACTTTTTCCAAATTAATGCAAACCTTTGGTTAATTTCCAGAGTTCTGAAAAAGTTGATTATGACTATTTTTGTCTTTTTTCTGTTTTTGTTGTTGTTGTTGTTGTTCTGAAGGAGAGAATTTTTAGAGTCTCTTCTTCTATCATGTATCAGTTTAATACATCTATGAGTCCTTTTATGGCTTCTGAGTTTTTTGTTATATTTTAACAGGTTTTTTCTTCTCTAAGGTTATTTTATTCCCAATGTCTTTCAAGTATTTTTAAGTCAACTTTATCAAAATATTATTTATATATAAGAAAATGCACCCATTTTAATGACGGCTTTTGACAAATATATACACTTGTGAGAGGGGACCCAAAAAACCCAAATTATCTTTTGGAGGGTAAGCCCTTTATAATACATTTGAAATTTGTTCATCTGGATTAGTCAGCCAAAGTTTTTGTGTGGAAATTTTGAAAAGGTTGCATCATGATTTGCAAAAGAAATGTCCTGAGTTGTGGCAAACGGGTGACTGGTCTTCTAACATGACAGTATGCCTGTCTACACCACACTGAATGTTCAGCGGTTTTTGACCAAGCACAGCATGACCTCCATGCCCCACTCTCCCTAGTCTCCTGATCTCACCTTAAGCAACTTTGATGAACAAAGTCCTCAAAGGGAAATGTGTTGCCATTTGGAAGAAGTATAACAAAAAGCTGTAGAAACACTAAAAGGCATCAAAATTGGTGAGTTCAAAAACTGTTTTTAGCAGCAGAAAAAACTTCTTTATAGGTATATTACATCAAACAGAGAGAGCATTTTGAAGGTGACTGAAGTTTAAACATGTAAAAATAAATAGACAATTTTTTGTAAATAAACTCTGAGCTTTTTGGCCACCTCCCCCCCCCCCGTATGCAACCACTAGCACAATTGTAAAAGTTCTTTCAGGCTCTTTTGCCCTCATTCCCCAGCCCCAGTACAAAAGTACTCTTGATTTTTTTTTTTCATTGTCTCTGCATCTGCATTATTCCTTGCTATTTCTTATTTCACGCTTCTTGTGTAAGTTGCCTAACACTTATCTCTTTTATTTCATATTACTTCAAAGAATCAGTTACTGCATTTCTTTATGTCATTTTTTCTTTTAAAATTAACTAATTATTTAATTAAGATGCTTAATTGTTGTGGTTAAGAGTATGAATTTTCTTCTAAGCATTTATTTAGCTGCATTCCAAAGGTTCTGATCTGAAGGGACCATCTTATCAAGTTGCCTGCATTTTCTTTGCTTTGTATTTTATGTATTTCCTATAATAATATTTAGAAGGTCAGTATTTTTATCTTAGAAGTTACTTTTATAACTGTGACTTTGGTTGGTATTCATAGACTTTCTACCATGAGCAATGATAGAATTTACATATTTTCTTTCTCTACCACTCAGTTGATAATTTTCATTTGCACCGTTAAATATACCTTTTACTGTCAGGATCTAAAAAGTTCTAAATACATTTAGATTAGGATAAGTTTTTTTATCAGTGTTCTTTTCAGTCTTTATTCTGTCCTTCTTTTGTCACCTCCCTTCCCTATACTAGATAGTCCCTAGTCAGTTTAACAGGGAAAGTGAGAGAATATTTGGTGGGCAAATTGACAGCTGCTACCTTCACAAGGGAAAGACGTAAAACTTAAGTTCTGTCACATCCTGAAACACTTATCAGAAGATGTTTAGAACATCTTGCCAGACTTTCCAAAAAATAGCATCACTAAGGCTTACACAGCCTGGAGCCCTCGTCCCTTTTTCTGAGGTGCCTGGGCCAGGACACAGCCCTGTGTCCCTTTGCCTGAGGTGCCTAGGCCACACGTAGGACTGCTCCAGGAGGAGAAGACCTCTTTAGCTTTCCATGATTGTAACCAGACTGCGTTCCTGAGCATCTCAGCTCAATATGGGCAAATACATTCATATCCTGGGGGGGACGGGGAGGGGTGAGAGTGGGGATGGGTTCTAGGATTTCCTGCAGATACTCAAATCCATGGATGCCCATATAAAATTATGCATATAACCACACATCATCCTCATGTATACTTTAAATTATTTCTACATTATTTAGAATCTCTAATACAATATAAATGCTATGTAAATAGTTGTTATACTGTATTGTTTAGGAAATAATGACAAGAAAAAAAGTGTGTACATGTTTTATACAAATACAACCATTTTTTTTCCCCCATATTTTTTATTCGTAGTTGGTTGAATCCACATTTGCAGAGTCTACAGATATGGAGGGCCAACTGTATGTTCATATTGAACTGTTTCAGAGGAAATCCTGACAGAGACTTTAAAGGCCCTTCCATTCCCAGCCTGGACTAGCTTTCATTTGCGGTTGACCACAGTCACACCTTTACCATTTCCCTTCCCTCACCATTCTCTGCTCTGGACTCTTTTTAGTCTCCAGAGTTCAGGGCAAAGGGAACAGTGCTACCAGATGGCTACCTGGTTGAGAGACAGCCAGCTCTGGTGAGACTGACTGATGTCTGCAAAGGTCTTTTATCTCCTGGGACTTGAAAAGCCTTTGTCTGCTAGAGAACAGCTTTGGTGTCCATTTCCGTTTCTTTCCTTACTCCTGTTTCTTTTCAATCTCCTGTCTCACTCTTCATTCTTTATTCTTCTCCTTTAACTTCATTCTTCTCCTTTAACTTATCATTAACCTTAATCCTACCACCCACCACCCCAACACATGCTATCATATCATAAGGCATCATTTGTTCACAAGAGCAGAAAGCAGAAGAGCCTCCTGACTCAAGTCAATGAGTCTATACTTTGAGGAAACATGAGAGAAGCAGAAAACACTTTTGAAGAAACCTTTTCAGTGCCCCTTGAATCAAACTGAATTGCATTGTTCCAATCAAAGAAAGAAGCCACTTCCCCACTGGAAAGACGGGCAGGATATCATGCAGCACCAACTCCAGACCAGAGTCTTTTCAGTTCACAGACCAGTGACTAGGCAAACATGGGCCCTTTCCTTCCCCCTTTTAACCATTAAGAGTTCACATACCATCATTAGGGTTTATCTAGCCCAGTGGGTAAGGGAAGAAGTACCCGCCTCGAGAGTTGGGTTTCCCAAGACATCTCAGTCATATCTGAGCATCACTTTCCCTATCAGTAAAGTCAGGACATTAGATTAGATCTTAAAATCCTTGGTTGCTCAGATAGCATAAGGATCTAGGACATGAGCTGGCTGGCTGGATGCACAGAACCCCACAGATGGTCTTCATGAGTTTACTGTGGTGAGTAGCTTAGCTGGATGGAGTATAACTGTTAAGTGAGTTCTGGGCCAACTGACAGGAGGCCTCTCACACTTACCTCCTCCTGGGAAGAAGACTGTGGCCTGTGTCACAGGCTTGGAGCAGATGAGGACCTTAGGAGACAGGCAGAATAATGAGAATTAGACTGGGTATGAAGGTTTCTCAGACAGAGAATCGAGAGGTAGTCTGGTGTAGGTGGTAGTATCAAAGGAAGGAGGTGAGTTGAGCCTAATACATGGAACATCCAAAGGCAATTCAGACACAAGCCTGGAGTCACTGATGGGGTAGACCACTGAAGAGGGGTCCTGTAACGAAATCAGGCAAATCAGGCAGAGAGAATGCCTCTCTGTGCCCCGGTTCCCTTTGTTAGGAAGCCCCAAACTACACTGAGTCTGTCTGTTGAATCCTGAGTATGTCAGTGGGCAAAAGGGCTTTGACTTTGAAGATTTTTCAAGCCCAATGCTCTCCCCGTGACTGAGAAGGTTGGAAATGAAGGAAGACCATAAATGTCACACTTACAGTATTTAGTAAGAGGATCTGTACCCCAGCTAAGTCCCAGTCCTTTTTTCACTCCCTCGTCCTGGGACTTCTCAGTGAGTGAAGTAGATGGAAGGTCTGGGGAATTTGACCGGGGGACTGTGGAGGCTTCTTACCATTTCTGATACACTGCTACTCTCTACATGACCAGACCCCAAGACTGTTCCCTGGCAGGACAGACAACAGCAGCACAGTCTACTTCCAGGGCTGACTCTAAGTTCCTCCCTCACTCTGTTCAGAGGCCTTGGAATCCTCTCTAATGCTGACACACCTTCCCTGCTCCTACACCAAACCTTTACCCCCTGCCTCCCCAGCCTGTGCTACATCTCCCCACCCACTTACTGCTCCCTTCAGCACATCTAGATACAGAGCCTACCTCTCAAAATCCTTTTACCACCTCCCTTTCCTCCCACCCCACTGTTCTACCCTGCCAATTCCTATCTTTCCCAGGCCTGCCCCCACTGAATTTCCTGCCCTCCCCATCCCTCAGCCTAGGAAATTCTAGAGTGTAGGGACCTTGACTAAAGCTCAGACAAGTCCATTTGTATAGGGGTGAACCTAGACTACTGGCCTCCTCTAAAAACTGGTTGATATAGGATGAACAGGACCAGGCCAGAGACAGGAAGAAATGCAACTACCTACCTTTCTTCTTGGCCATCACAGGAAATAGCACAGCCACTGGTAGCAGCAGGCCTGGCAGGCGCACAGCAACCCAGATCAAGGGACTGCAGAGGGACAGAAAAGAATAGGCTTAGCCCAGACTCCATGTGGAGCTGCTGGCTGGGAGCATTGGAGAAGTGGCAAAAGGGTCACATTCTTAGTGAACCATGATTGGGTGAAGAAGATGGAATGGATAGACTCGGGTAGGGCAGAAGAAGAACATGTTAGGACATACTGACAAGGTTCACAGGATTAAGGGATCCCTGCTTAACTTTGATAGAGAGGTATGTCTCTGCATTAGAAGGTGGGTAGAGGGTTGTTAGGGTGGGTATGTCTGGAAGTTCCCCAAGGGTGTGAGGAGTCATCAGTTTTCCCCAGTAATCCCCTTTGATTTAGTCTGGAGCTCAAATCAAGTCATTATCTTCACCACCACTCTTCTGCCACCTGGATTCAGTCTTTCTATCCTCCTGCCCCCGGAAAGAAGATTTTTTTATTTGGTAATATCATCTAAGGTAAACAGGATATTATCTCAAATTCATTTCCTGGAACCCATCTTATCAGTACCTCCTCTCATTGTGTCGGCCGCTCTGAGGAGAGGCCTCAATCAGACTACCATTCTTCTGGGTCTCATCTCCCTCTGTCAGGCTGAGAACCAGATCAAAAGAAGATGATTATTGAGTGTGTACCCATCACGGGCAGTCTTCAATACCCTGTTGAGATCCAAGGAACTGCAGACTTGCAGCCAAGAAAGGAGAGGTCCATAGGAAGAAGCACAGTGAAAGAGGGGTGGGCTGTCCTTAGGAGCCTCTCATTCCATGGGTCAGGAAATGGCACCGACTCATTATGTCTTTAGATTGGGGCATCCACCCATTCCCACCCCCTCCCCAGCACTTCTCCTTTGCTTGGTCCACCTTCACTCCTCTGGTCTTACCAGGCTCTCCGGTCTATGTAGAAATACCCACTGTCACCTGTGCCCCCTTTTCCTTCCCACCCCAGAAAAGTTTTCTCCAGCTCTCATCTGCAGCGGTGACCATGCCCTTCACTCTCATGGGTCTCAAGTGGAGCCCCCCATATACCTGCAGATCTATAACCACCTGCATGCAGGCTGAGCAGTCGCCCTCTGAGCTCTGTTCTCAAGAACAGAGAAACTCCTGGGCTGACCTGGTAGGATGCCAAGAGCCATGCTAGGATCCTGAGACTCAGTTCTGGGACAAGATCTTCTGTCATCCCTTCACTGTGCTTGACTTCCGACTGCAGGACTCGAAGTTGGTTTCTCTAGGCCTGGAGATCTGTCTTGGGAACCCGGTCAGTCCCTCCAGACTGTCTGGAATTAGGCCCTGCCTTGTTTTCGAGAGCTTCACCATTCCCACTCTCCTGCCCATGCTATACCAGGAACTGCAGGGGTGATACCCCCAATCTTGCTGCACATGTCCTGCCCTCCTGGTACTTATGAGGGCACCTTGACCACCCCCCTCACTGAACCTACGTGTTTGCCTGAGCTGCCAGCCACATTCTCCCTTGGTACCGCGCTCCACCTGCAGCCTGGAAGTCAGCCTCCACAGCATCTGCCTGCTGCAGCGAGTGGAGCCCCAGAAATCTGTCTCCCTGCCCCTCTTCCCAGGGAGTCTCATCTTGTTGAAATTTGCTTTGTAGGGAGTTATAACCTTGAGTCTCATAAATAAGCATGTCAAAGAATGAGGAGGACCAGGGATGAAGAAGATTAATATGAGTATATTTATAATATAAAATAACAATCATGGGCTTGAGATAAGAGGGATTCTGATGGAATCTTAGTCTAGTCTCTTATTTAGAGGAAAAAGCAAGAAAGGAAAAATGCCTTTCTTAATTTTATTATTTGATGATTGGGTGGGTAGAGGAAGTGTTCAGCTGACAAATTGCTTGAAAAGGAAAGATTCAAAAATTAAAAACTATCAGTATCTGTAAAAGAAAATGAGTAGCAGTCTCTGCTTCAGGTAGCTGCTGACCATTTTCCTTCCAGAATCTTTTTTTTTTTTTAACATTCTACCTTTCTTACAAAAAACTTTTAATATTTTTAAATTTTCTTTTAATAAATATTTACATACTAGAATATGGTGGGCTATAAGAATAAAACCTGTAAAAGCAAAGTTTTTTTTTTTCATACTGAAAATAAGGTTGAGGATATTGGCTTAAAATATTAACGACACTTTTCCCATTTTTAAAACCAAAATAATTGAAGTGGTTCAGGCACTGCATATGTACCCTGCCTGTAGGTGAGATATTCTATATTCTCAGTGAAGACTTATAAAGTTAATTAAGATACAAATTCTGTAATTTTAAGCCATCAAAACCATTATTACAGGAATAAAAAAAAACTCTGGAAGCTATAAAAATTAATTCCATTTTTTATGCCCGTATTCAACTTTGTTGAAAACATTTCTAAGTAAAAAACAAAGTTAACAACAAGTTAACTTTGATGAAAATGCTAGAAGAAGCCAAGGGGCCCTGGGTTGGGAAGGAAGTCTGCTCTTCTGTGGTGAAGCCTGCTTGTGAGGAAGGGCAAAGGAGATGGTTTTCAGCTGATTTATCTCAGACTTTCCAAAGGTTTTGTTTTCCGTTACCTGTGGAGCTGTCAAAAGGATATCTCTTCCCAATGCCTCCTTTCCAGGGTCTCCTGCTCCTAGAGGACACAGGGCTCAGGCAACAGGTGGGGGCAGGAAAAGCAGGGCAGAGGGTGGTGGCTGACCTGGGATAAATCATCCCGTGGAATATGTCTCAGAGAGAGTGAGCACAGTCCGGGGCCCAGCGGCTGTCTCCACCACACAGCCCTACTCCCCAACATCCTCCTCCTACAGAGTGACCATTTCCACCCATAGCAGGCTCCCTCCAAGGTAGGTGAGAAATGTGTGCCTGTCCCATGGGGGAATTCACAGCTGAGAATTCCAGGGACTGGCATTCCTCTGGCAAGAACTGGCATCACATTTTCTGAGCTTTGGCATCCTGGAGCCAGTAGTGGCACTGCACCAGAATGGAGCCCCCCTGGGTACCTGCAACATCTTAAGAAGGCCGCCAGCTGGCCTGGGAAGGAAAGGGGGTGAGAATGCTTGGCAGGAGTTAGAGGCGCCCACTAGCCTACCTGCTGGCATCTGGCACTGTGGGTGTGGCACCCACAACAGCACCAGTTACTCCTGGGCATGGGGCTGAGCATAGGGCCCGGGGTGCAGCTCCTTTTGAACTGTATCTTCTAACCCCAGAAGCAGGTTGAGGCCCACAGCTGGACAGAGAGATGACAGCACTGCACTTGTCTGGGCACTGGCACTGTATTCTCCTGTAGGCAAGACACTTCTGCCTCAGACAGTAACAACGGGCTGAAGTAGAAGGCAAGGACCAGTGGGCACCTCTAGGAGTGAGAATAAGGAACTGCCTCCAGGGGTAGGGGTAGGCAAAGCAGGGTGGGAAGGCTGAGGAAAAGCAGAGGTCTGGGGAGATGGATCCCAGCTAAGGATGAGGAGGAGGAGGGTCGTGGGAGGTAGAGTGCAAGAGAAGAAGAAGAAAGATGATCTTCAGGGTCTTCTGAACATGGAATCTGAGAGTGCAGAGCTGTGAAGGAAGAAGGCAGAGCGTTCTACACCTGGCTCAAGATCACTCAGACTATGAATTCTTTGTGTGTCCCAGCACTACCCAAGCTTTCAAGAGATTGTCCTCCCTGCAGTACAATCTCAAACAAGAAGTTTCAACTTGATGATGTACTCTGGACTGGATCTTTCTTCATTGATTGTCCAGGATACTCTAGACCCTTTCCAACTGGATTCATGTTCTTCAGTTCTGAGAGACATGATTTTTGATAATTGCTTCTCCATTTTCCCCCATCACCCTGTTTTACTGCAACTCCTTAATTAGTTCGATATTAAGTCATGTATTCATCTCCTTTTTATATCTTTTCTCTTTCATTTTCCATGGTTTTGTCCATTTTGTTCTACCTTCTAGGAAATGTCCTCACTTTTTCTCATACCTTTTATTATTGTCTTTCAAAGTTTTAAAAATAGTTTTAATTTTCAAGATTAGATGTGTTTATTATTCTGGGGCATTTAAAAAGTGAAACAAAGATCCGAGTATCACATGTTCTCACTTATATAATGGACTTTGAACATCCAATGTAATACTATAAGAAAATGACTGACGGTACTGGGAAACTATGGGGGGGGATGGGATTAACAGTAGCAAATATCTGTCTGGGGATGGGAAAACACCTCTTATCAACAGGGTGCCTGAATGAAACATAATTGTACACCTAACCCTTAACTGTACCCCACAAAACCATAATAAAAAATATTGATTAATTAAAAAAATTTGTATCATACTATTTTGTGTTATGAATGCTCTATATTATCTGTTGGAAGACAATTCTCCATGAATATTTTCATGTTGTTCCCCCTCCCAGTCAATCTCCTGTGTGAGTAATAAATCCAATGAACCACTGGATTCAGACACCGGTGCGTCACCAGCAGTCAGAGAGACAGGAATAGTCATTGCAGTGAGTTGGAGTGGTGCATTGCCCTGATCTGGAAGGTAAGACCTAGGAAAAGGAGGAAAAGCCATGCCCCCTCCCTACTCTTCCCTCCCTCCTTTCTTCTCTTTTTCCTTTCTTCCTTTGGGAGCAAGGAAGGTGAAATACCTGTCATGTGATTATTCATCCATCATAAATTTATATAAATAACTAGTTACCCTTCCTTCCTTGTATCTTTCCTTCCTACCTGTCCTCTTTTCTTCATATCGCACAACTTCAGTCCCTAGTCCTGAAGAGGAATATTGGTTATAATACATTTCTTAGAGGAAATGGAGGGAATGTCTTAATTTCTTACAAGTGCAAAATAATGATGAAAATTCTTATGTCATATAAATGTGTATCAGATAATATATGCATATTAAGAGACAGTGGAGAAGCTCTGCATTGTCCATTTCCTGCCTTTCAGTTACAGTACTATTTATTAGATTCAGAAAGGGATTATTTTACCTGAGGGTTCTGGATCAGGGGTTGTTAGTGAAATGTCACAGTAGCAAAGACAAATAGTTCAATGGAGCTTGCACTCTTATTAAATTGCTATCAGTTTGGAAGAATAAACTTAATTGGTAGGGTAAATTAACTGCAAAAAATGTAACCTGTTGGTCTTGAATGTATTTTAACTTTAATATAAAGTTAGTGGTCTCTTTTCATACAATGCTGAAAATTGAGATACATTAACAAGACTTTCATCAAACCCCACTTTAAATTATTGTTGAGAGTTTGTTTTGTTATTATGTCAGTTCCATTTAAACATGGGGTAACAATTTTAATACATGTATTTATTAGATTTTATTTGGTTCAAAATACATATATTATTCTTCATTACTGGGTTATAAAACACATGATGCTGATCTACTTAACTGTATATTTAGCTAATTATATAGAGTGAGTGTTGCCTTCTTAAAATTACTGGGACCAGAAATATTTTAAATTTTTCCAGATTTTGAAATATATGAATGTATATAATGAAGCATCTTGGGAATGGAACCCAAGTCTAAACAAGAAAATTCACTTGTGTTTCATCTACACCTTATACACATAGCCTGAAGTTAAGTTTATACAATATTTTGAATAATTTTGTGCATGAAACAACTTTTGTGTACACAGTGCTATCAGAAAGTAAAGGAGTCACTATCTCAGCCACACACTGGCATCACCATCATTCCCAACTCTCAATTTATATGCCACTAATAAGCAATTATTTTCTTACACTTATTCACACATAATAACAGAAAAACTGGCTTATCACTAATACAATGAAAAAAACAATGTATTCAGGGTGATGAAGCATCACAATAACATACCAGAATACCTGTATCAGCTGCTTAACAACAGGGACAACAAACAGCAGCAGGCTTTTAGTCTCCACTGGTGATTCTGCGTTTTGAGTAAAAGGTTACTTTATACTGTATTTTTTTAATGGAAGAAGCAGTTGAACGACCAGGAAGTGGGTCCTCTAGGTATGAGCAAGCATTTGACTGGATGGCTTTTTAAAAATGTTTCCTTTGGAGTCATCTAACTCAACAACAATGGTTTTTCCCTTAAAAATATATCTTTGCTTTTATAAATTGAGACAATTTATTATTGTGTTATAAACACTTGCTAGTCTTCAATATGCCCATCACACATTTTTATTATGTTGTCTGTAGCCGTTTCTTCTGCAGTGTGAATAAAGTCATTTTCATCATCACTATTTTCACCATTACCTTGATTCAGAACCATTTTGACTATTTCACCATCAGTCAATGAATGAACAACTGGATGCTCATTATTGATATTAAAACCTTCTTCAATGTCAATTTCTTTCAGCTTACTGATGAACTGTGAAGGTATATTTTTTGCATATGTAAAGAGGTCATGCATCCCTTATTTTCTCACTTCATATACAGAATCTTTTAAAGTTTCCACCTTGTTTATCACCATTACCAAACATAGTTGCAGCGCCAGAAGTTGTGCTAGGTATGCACAACTGTGTATTTAGTCACCATGTTCCAAGCCTTGGCAACAGTATATATGGCATCCTTCATGCTCAACTCCTAAAAATCATGAATTTCTCAGCAACCTGGGTGGAACTAGAGTCTATAATACTGAGTGACCTCTCACAGAAACAAAGATCTGATTATCACATGTTCTCATTCATATAGTGGACCTTGAACGTCTATGGCAATACTATAAGAAAAGGATTGACAGTGGTGGGAAACTATGGGGGGAGGAGGGAGGGGAAGGGAGGTGGGATTAACTATAGTCAATATCTGTCTGGGGACGGGGAGAGACCCCTTATCAACAAGGATGACTGAATGAAGCATATTTGTATACCTAACCCTTAACTGTACCCCACAATATTAAAATAAAAAATATTGATTAAAAAAAAAAAGAAAACCTTCCATACCCATGCCTCCGTTCACTGCTGCTAGCATTGTGTTCAACAAAGTGTTGAACCCAAAGTGTTTTTGTATTTATTCTCCGTTGATCTAAGGATACCCTTGTCAGATGGCTAAGTTGATAAAGTCACATTTGGAAGAAAGTACATGACATAAAAACTATTTTTGATAAGAATTTCAGCTGGAGAATGAGCAACACAGTTTTCAGGAAATAATAAGATATTTCAGTCATCATCCAGTCCTGCTTCTCTACAGTGAGCATGAGCCATTGGTACAAAATATTTGTGAAACCAATAAAGAAATTATCCCTGATGATCTATGCCTTTTTGTTGACATGAGATTGGACTGGTAAAAAAATTACCTCCTTGAATACATTAAGGATGTAAGCTTTGGTCTATCACAGCTAGTTTGCACTTACGTGTGCCTGCTGCATTAGCACATTTCAGCACAGATATTTCATTCTTGACATTCTTAATTTCTATTTCTATAGGGTTTTTTTCCTAGGGCAATAACACCAAAACCATGATATTTTGTCAGTATTTTGTCAGACTTTTTCTGGCATAAGATTTTTATCAATGATGACTTTGGCAAACATGTCAGTGAATTTCTTCACTCCTGTATGACCAGCAGAAGCTTTAACAACAACAGCAGCAAAATCTGCAAAAATTTGATGTTGTGTCTTCTCTTAAACTTCTGCAACAAGCCTACTGAATATTCAGTTTACTTCAGTTTTCAGTTCATCTTTGCTTGTTTCCTGATCAGCATACCATTAAGTGGTACATGTTCATTGTGATGCTGTCAAATCCACTCTTTCAAAACACAATTGAGATTGTCATTGTTAGCTTTATGCAGCGTTTTCTTTTTCTATTTTGTATTGACTTCTGTTCATGGCTTTCAACATAGAACTTCAGTAGCTTTTTCTTCTGTTTCTTCAGGACATACATGGTGGTCATGTTAACACCACACTCTTCTGTGAGACATTTTATGCTTAAACCACTGTCCAGTTTATCCAACGGCTTGACATTCTGTGTTATAAATAAACACACACGCTTTCTCTTCTTATAATTGTTACTGATCGGGGCACCCTTAGACCTTTTTGACATTTTCAACAATATAATTACATCACAGAGCAAAAAGTAAGCAAACACACACACACACACACACACACACACACACACACACACACACACACACAGTAAATAATGCACTAGGTCCTGGCTCCACGATGAACCTGCTCTTGGCACATCCAGCCTGCACACATGCCATTTGACTAATTTTTATGGATGTGTTCATGGGAGGGAGAGGTTTGAGAATGAATACAAATGATATATTATAGATGACAAGATAGGAGGGTTCTTTTTTCCCTTGAGGATGCTGAATAAACCATGTGTTGTGCACTTGTGTTTTGACTGTGGCCCCAGGTGGAATTTTCCACTTGTGTCATAATGCTGGTGCTAAAAAAATTTTGTATTTTGAATTTTTTGAATATTGAACGTTTTGGGTTTTAAATTTTTGGATTTTGGAGTATTTTCAGATTAGGGATGCTTAATATGTAAAAGGTAGTGAATAACATCTTCCTGGGAAATGTTCTAAATTTTAATGTCACTCATTTACTAGAATAGCATATTGGCATTTTTAAATATCAAAATAATATTAACATTGTATTTTTCATCTGTGCATGTGCTATAGATAATAAAGATAAACATATATGATAATTTTCTCTCAAAGATCTGAAGAGACAGTTCACTTCATATTTTGGAAACAACCTGTTATGCTTTTTAAATTATTTCCATGGTTTTTGGGAAGGATCCAGAGTTCTCACCTCTCATATTTATTTAGTCATTCAACAAAAGTGGCCTGCAGTTTTTTTTTAGCTTCTCTGTGTTCCACATATTGTTCTGAGTGCTAGAGAACCAAGCATAAATAAGGAACTTTTCTAATCTTGAACAGTCCAGTTGATAAAGCTATTATAAAATGAAAATTTGTATAACTGTTCTTACTTAAAAAGTACATGCATAAGTGATATGTGAGAGTTAAAATGTTGCTTGTAGATGGGTCTAAACCTTCATAAGAATTTTGGTGTGCATATCAACAGAGATCATTGAGTTTACTAAATGAATGGAGGAATAATGAGAGTTCATACAGTAAAGAAACAACAATAACACATCAAATATTTAAGTAGTTTTATATTTTTAAAATGTTATAGCTGTAGGAAACTAAAGCTTTTGTCAGGAACCAACAATAGTGAAACAGCAAAACTTGAGATTTGCTTATGACCTTGTTACTTAAAATAATAGGAGCCCTTGAAAATACTAAATGTGATAATGACATTATTAGACTTGCAGTTAAGCAATGATTAAAGAACTATTACAACTGAAACAGGGAGATCAGTTATGGAACATTGCAATAATACAAACAAAAAAGTATTCAGAGATAAAATCATGGTAATTGGGGTGTATATGAGGTAGATAGGAAGTATGTTAAGTAAAAATAATTATTAGGGGTTACTGACTGGGAGCTTAATATTTCTGGTAGTGTTAATGAGAAAACATTAATTAAAATAGTTAACAGAAAGGAGCATGAGTTGGGGGAATATTTTAAAAGTTGATATTTGAATCTGCTAATATTGAAGGATCTCAGAGAAACCTGATCAGGGGTCTAGTAAACAATAAGTTAGCTATATCTAAGGATATAGCTTAGAATGCAGTTCAAGGAAAGTAGCATGCATTTGCAAGTTATCTACTCATGCAGGCAGTAGAAGTGTTGGGCACAGATGAGCTCTCTATAGACTAAGATCATTTTGGGGCAGAAGCTAAAAAGAGGTAGTAAAGGAAAAGCATATGAAGAAGAAGTCAGAGTAGCCATAGTAGTTGGGGACATAGGAGAATTAGAACCTTTTGCATTGTCTTCCAAAACTTCTCCATGAGAATCACTCTCTCTCATAAGCAACCAACAATAATTATGTACCAGAAAAAACAACATTATTTTTAAATTTTTAACCTTGAATTATAGATACTTATTGCATGCCTTATCTGCTTTACCAATCTGTTATCCAGGGGGCAGAGATAGGACAAGATTTGTGACTAGTATCCGTTTTGGTTTTTGAGAGTGTCTTACACATTTTTAAAAATAATTGTGGCTTTTCACTGAATTTTACTTATAATTGAGCAAACTAATACAAGGTGAAGAACAAACAAATCTTGAAATAAAGAGAATAACAGCCAAATGGAGCATCAAGATGGTAGGCACCTTTCAAGGGTAATGCTGGGATGAATATTTGAACAAAGTCATAAATTGCGTTTCCACAAGCAGGGAAATGTTGTGATCATTCAAAGGTTTGGGAAATGACAGCATGGGTGCCTGATGCTGAAGGAAGTAGAAACAAATAACATGCATGATGCACCTTCCGTCAAGGAGTTTGATATCTAGTTGTAAGAGTAAGGAAACTCCTAAGAAAGAAAGCCTACTCTACTGAGTGTTCCATTATAAGACATACCACATAAATACCAGACAGACAGAAAGACAAAGCATTTTTGAAAAATATGTTATGATTTATTGTGTGTGTGTGTGTGTGTGTGTGTGTGTGTGTGTGTGTGTGTGTGTGTGTGTGAACTCAGATCTGGATGACGAAAAGGGATTTTTCATCCATTATAATTTTTATCTATATAAAACTCTGTGAAGTATTTTTGAACCTTATTTGAAGGATGGATACAGTAAAGTCCAGCAAGGAAGTCACTTTTCAAAAGCACAAATCTAATAAATTTAAATCCAGGATTAAAAATTAGAGCTATTGCACTCCTATACCAGCCCTCCAAAAAGTGTTTTCTACTACAATGGTTTAACAACCATCACGCTGGCTCGGAAGCATCTTCCTACAAGTTATGTGTTTAAGACTCCTTTGCATGGCTGTCTCCTAATAATCTGGCAGAGAAAAGACATATGGGCAGTTGAGGGAGTTAGCAGATAACTACATTTTGACTGATGACTGACGCCTGCTACAGCTCTTGTGCTGCTCTTGAATTGCACTACAGGTAGAAGGAGAATACTGTAATTGATGTTGTATGCTTAATAAAGGCATAGCTTAGCTTAGAGTAGTACTAGGGGCGATAATGAATCTGTTTTGAAAGGACCTCCTGTATGCCACCACTTATTTGCTCCATAGTTCTATCTTGTTGGGAAGACATTTTGAAATTATCTTTTACTTATTTACTGTCAGTCTAGCTGCTGGCAAGTTGTAGCAACCTATCACATCTCAGCTATTTCCCCCTTGTTCAGAGGACCATCAGATTTTAGAGACAGAGAACACTTTAACAATCATCTCTCCTAAATCTCTTAATTCATCGGTAGGGAAACTGAGCCTCAGAAATGTTTCCTGAGCTATGTAGGTCACATATGACACATGTCATTAATGAGAAAGCCATGGTGATATTTATAAATCATTTTAAAAAACACAATTTCAAAGGTAACTTGGAAAAAAATCCTTCTAAATATAACATTTTCTCTTAAAGAAAAAAGACTGAAAAATGGTCACAAATCCTATCTCAATTCAATTCAATGCATTTTATTGAATATCTGTCATGTCCCAAGCACTTGTCTCTGGCAATTCATAAATAAAATTTACTGACCAGTAATGAGAGACCTATTAAGAAACCAAGAACTTACTGACCTTTAGGGGACTGCACAATTAGACAAATGCATGAATTTTTACAAAACTCTACAGGTATTAGATGAGAAATAAAAACACATCAATTTTGAAAACTTACACTTGGTGGGTACATGTTTTAGCAAACATAAAATTGTATGTAAGACACTGAACATTTTTATAGTCCACCATTATGTAATACATCTGGATATCAGACCTAAATAACCACAAAAACAGTGAAATAAACATTCCAAAAAATATGTTTCAATTTCATCATTTATTTTAAATTTGAATAGCTTATACAAAAATCATCTGACTAACATTTCACATGCCAAAGATTGGTATTAGCAAATGATAGTACTTCAATAAAAAGTTTATAATGAATGAATGCAAAAGGTTCTGTTTTGGTGAGAGAAAAAGACAGAACACTTTATTCATATTTCATTCTGCCAGTTGGACTTTATGTCTCAAAGGAACACAAACACATGATTAGAAGGGAGTTTTGGTTGGATGAATTTTCCGTATAATAGAATATATAAATATATGCACTTAAGAAAACATGTGGTGATCATTCAAAAATAGAAATGACTAAATTTGTATGTAGAATAAGAAAATTCAAGATCAGAAAGTCATTTTTTTGATAGAAATAGGAATTTTGATTTCAGTAGAAGAGTTATATAGGTTATAAATTTGTTAATTTCTTCAGAATTATTTCCCAAGTACAATCAATATTAACTATTCATTTTTATTCTAGGAATTTTTAGCTTCCCAAACTTCTTTGCAATATATTTAAATAGCTTCTGACACGTGGTAATTAAAACTGAGTTTTCCTCAAAGACATAGTCTTCTCTTCAAAATATAAGTACTTATTAAAATATTATTGAGTGTGAAAAAAATCTCAGAAGTACTAATGTTATCTTCATTCACCCACTCTTGGATATTTTTCATTCGATTTATTGATTAAGATTATGGATTTCAAGAAATGTTTGTTATTAATTATTTCATAGAATCAATCCTTTATAGTGCTTCCCTGTGTTTTTTCTTTATCTTATGTACCTGCATTAGGTTTAACTTAGGCTAAATTTTATTTGTTTTATTTATGCAAAGTCCGAATATTTCTTTCTGTTTTTTCTCATACTCGTTTTTATTCAATTTCTGAACCAAAACAACATGGAATTTTGTTCAGAATTTCTTAGAATCTTGAAAGAAACAGAAATATGTCCTATTTTCCCAACCTGAGATAATAGAAATGAACTCTAAACCTAACAAGAATGTTTACCAATGTGTATTTTCTAATAATCCCATGTTAAAAATAACCAAAAGAACCCTAATATTCATATTTCTGGATATAATTTTCCTTTTTTTTAAATTAACTTAGTATCACCATTGAGAATTTTGTTTGGGAGTATTAAAACAATTCTCTTTGTTCTTTGCTTTTTTTTTCCATTTCAAGCATGTTATTTCAACGATGTAGATTTCAATTAAAATTCTGTTTTGACATTAACTACAACCAAACACTAAGCACTACAAAAACAGCATTTTAACTTTTATTCATTTATTTTCATTGTAGCAAGAACACTTACCATGAGATCTACCCTTGTGATAATTTTGAGGATACAATATAGAATTGTTAGCAATAAGTACAATGTTGTAAAGTAGACCTCTAGAACTCATTCATCTTGCAGAATCAATACCGATTAAACATCAATTCTTCATTTTGTCCTTCTTTCAACTCCTGACAATTACCATTCTGCTCTCTTCTTCTATGACTTTAACTATTATAGATACTTTATGTAAGTGGAGTCATGCGGTATTTGTTCTTCTGTGACTTTTTTTTTTCCTTTAGAACAATATTCTTAAAGTTAATCCACGTTGTAATATACGTAAAAATTCCTTGTCTTTAAAGGCTAGTATAATATTTCATTGCATGAATTTACCACATTTTCCTTTTGTATTCATCCACTGATGGATAGATATTTAAGTTGATTTCATACCTTTGCTATCATGAATAATGCTACAATGAACATGAGAGTGCAAATATTCTGATTTTAATTCTTTTGGACACATATTCAGAAGTGGGATAGCTGGATCATATGGTAGTTGTATTTTTAGTTTTTTGAGAAAGTGAACCTCTATACTGCACAGCACCTGCATAATTTTACATTCCCACCAACAGTGTCTAAATTTCAATTACTTCACACCCATGGTCAACACTTAGAAAAAAAATTACCATCATAACAGGTGTGACATATTTTGTATTTCAATGCAGTTTTAGTTTGCATTTTCCTGATAATTAGTACTGTTCAACATCTTTTCTTATACCCATTGGCCATTTGTATGTTGTCCTTGGAGAAATATCTATTCAAGTCCTTTGCCCATTTTTTGGATCAGGTTTATTTTTGCTTGTTTTTGCTACTGAGTTGTCAAAGTTCCATATATTTTGGACATTTATCCCTTATGAAGTGGATTTATAGTTTGGAGAAGGATCATAAGTTTAAGTAAAAAAGAAAGAACCCAAGCTGGGCTCGGTGGCTCAGCCTGTAATTCCGCGCCTTTGGGAGGCTGAGGTGAGTGGATTGCCTGAGCCCGCGGGTTCGAGACCCGCCTGGGCAGCGAGACCTCATCTCTACAATAAATAAATAAAAAAAAAAATCAGCCGGGCGTGGTAGCGCATGCCTGTAATTCCGGCTACTCGGAAGGCTGAGGCGGAAGGATCGCCGGAGCCCAGCAGGTTGAGGCTGCGGTGGCCGGGAGCGGCCACTGCACTCCAGTCTGGGCAACAGAGTGAGACTTCAACTCAAAAAAGAAAGAAAGAAAGAAAGAAAGAACTCAAACCTATTAAATATTTTCAATTATTTACAAACAAGTACCCTTCTCTTTCAGACTCTGCAAGTCATTTTATTCATTCATAGACTCAGTACATATACTTCCAGAAAACATTGATGAGATATTTACAATAGGCAAACACTCTGACAGATGCTATGACATTCAAAGATGAGTGGTATAGAGAGTGTAATCTAAACCATATTTTTCTTTGTACATGCGTATTTTGTTTGATGGCTCACTGGGTGATCCGTAATTAAAAGCGAATTAGATTCAATAGAATTCAGACAGTTAGTTAATCAGCACACATAATATTTTTTATATGTTAGTCTATACCTTGTGGAGTTTAGACTTTAAAAATACAGTATTTACATGTCTTATTAT
Source organism: Cephalopachus bancanus (assembly GCA_027257055.1). Classification (NCBI taxonomy): domain Eukaryota; kingdom Metazoa; phylum Chordata; class Mammalia; order Primates; family Tarsiidae; genus Cephalopachus; species Cephalopachus bancanus. Next base: position 819,306 of record JAPVLO010000072.1, read on the forward strand.
ATATAATCGATTTTGTCACACAAAAGTCAAAAGTTTCTTCTGTCTTAGAACTCAAGAAAGTAATCAGTGAAATAATTCAAATAAATTGCTGAGGATTATACAAATTGCAAATGGTTTAAGCACATCTAAATTCCAGATACCCGAAATTCCAGAGGGGGGAGGTTTGTTGTGCGTCATGCTTTGTTTCTGATTCAGCACCACAAAATCAGTGTGTGTGCACAGACTCAACAAATATTCTCAAGATGAAAATATGACTGGAAGTCTTTGTTGAGCATTTATGTAGTTAGAACTTTTCTGATGGCCTGAAGGAGTTTACAAAGCTTCCAAAGGTTCCCCATTTGGAAACAAGGAGGAGTGTAAACACCAGGAATGCCAGGTTTTATAGATGACTATTGCTCAAGCACACATGTTCAGAGAGAATGAATCACAGTGTTCAGCTGAACTGAAAGAGAAAAGAAAAGTTCACTGAGGTATTTATTTCTTTTGAGTTCTTACTTTATTTTACTTCCACCATCACATAATTCTTCCTTCATATTTACTTTGAATTTCAGAGATGGCTAAATCTATTTCATTTGTTCACATTGTCATAATAACAACATCCTCTTCATTGTTTGTGATTTTCCTTTTCTCTTCTTTTTTCCTTATTAACATTAAAAAAAAAATCAAGTCGGGCTCAGTGGCTCAGCCTGTAATCCCGCACTTTAGGAGGCTGAGGTGAGTGGATTGCCTGAGCCCGCGGGTTTGAGACCTGCCCGAGCGACTTAGTGAGACCTCATCTCTACAATAAATCAAAAATTCAGCTGGGTGTAGTAGTGCATGCCTGTAATTCTGGCTACTTGGAAGGCTGAGGAAGGATCGCCGAAGTCCAGCGGGTCGAGGCTGTAGTGGCCGGGAGCAGCCACTACACTCCAGTCTCGGTGACAGAGTGAGATTCCAACTCAAAAAAAAAAAAAAAAGAATCAATCCAAAAAGTATTGGAGAGAAAAAAAATGTGACTGTCTATGGGAAAGGAATAGATCACCAATCATGGCTATAGCTTTTGCATTTGCTACAAGGCATTGGACTCTATTTAAATGATTGGTTTAGAATTGCTTTTGTGGAATACTACTCAGATACTAAATTAAAAGCAGAAATATGTCTGTAGGAATCATATTTGCTTGTCCATCATGGAAATCATATATTTTGTTTGTTTTAAGATAGAATAATCCTAGGTGGTTATATAGATATGATGATAACCTAAATGTATTTATTGAATAAACACAATTAATAGAAAATGTATTACTATTAAATCGGTTGCTACACAGAACGTTATTTATGACTCATACATGCCTTTATCTAAACTTCTCCTAAGCAGCATACCATATATTGTCTTCTACAAAGAAGGAATAATAACTACCATATACAAAGGGACTCCCCCCTTAAAAAGCAGAATTTTGGGGGGGAGTGTTGGGAGCCAGCCTTGGAGGCCCACCTGATTGACAGGGTCTTGGTGGGCCGAAGATCCCAAGCCACAGGGTGAGCTTAGGAAGCTGAGGCCCTTTTGTCTTTCACCTTTGCTGTTTGGTATCACCGAAGAATTTTGTGTAGTCGTGGAAGAAAAAAATGGCATGTTTACGTGAAGTACTCACAGTTAACTGGAAATGTCATGGTTTATTTTTTCATTTTCCACTATGCTGTTTGGCCTTTTTTAACATATGTAAGGGTTAAACTCTGAAGTACATTAAGAATGCTTTTTTTCACTTGGTTATAAGTTATTAGATATTGTTTAAGTAATAAATGATATAAGCAAGTGTCCGAGTATAATGCTTTTGTCTTTCGCCTAGCCGTCTTTCCTTCAGAAAACCTCACGACCCGGCAGGGGCTGAACTCCCACAGGGGAGGGTAGGCCCTTTGTAACACAGGCTTCCATGCTAGCAAAATGTTCAAGGAGACCATTGGCATCAGTGTACCAGCCAGCATAGTTGTGAGAGGTTGTGCTTCAGTAAATTTTTTTTTGGGGGGGAGATGAATTCAATGTGTTTGGCTATTTCATGATGGGTGATTTATAAGTACACCTGTTCATTCCCTTCTAAGTGTTCAGGTTTTGACCAAAAACAGCATGACCCCATTCCCCACCCTCCTATTCACCCATTCTTGCCTAGAACAACTTCTTTTGTTTCCCCAATGAAAAAAGTTCTCAAAGGGAAACATTTTGCTGATGTGGAAGTTGAAACACAAAACAGCAGAAGCACTTTTAAAGGCATAAAAATTGATGAGTCAAAAATTGTTTTGAGCAGTAGTAAAAGTGTTTTTATAGGTGTATTGAATCAAACAGAGTTCTTTGAAGGTGACTGAAGTTTAAACACGTAAGAATAAATACACAATTTTTTATCGATGAATTCTGGGGTTTTTGGGGTCCCCCCTCATATAGGTACATCTGGAAAGTCTCACCAGGTACCTTTTACAAGAAACCACAAAGATTTATAGAAAGAATATCACCTTAACAACAGATGAGTTTGGTATTAAATAATTAAAAACTTTATTGTAAATTTTTTTCTGGTGTTTCAAGCTGTATAGACTTGCTATAAACAAGAATGAGAAGGTTACAAAAAAAAAATAATAAAAAGACAAGTGGTAAATACTTGTAGAAACTTTAAAAAATAATATTAAAACACACATTTTTATAAAATATTAAGAATGATAGAAATGAATTAAATACACGAGCAGAAAACTAAGTGAAAGAAAATACAAATGAAAATAGATAATAGCATTTGAAATAGTGAAATATTTTTAGCTATAAAACTGGAAAATCTTTTAAGAATTGATGTTTAAGTAAATTATCATGCACACACTTATTACATAATCATTTTCTGTGTGCTGATGGTTAGGTACATTCTCAGACTGGAATATTATATAGGCATAAGCGATGTTATTTTTACAGAACTCTTAGAAATATGGAAAAATTATCACAGAAGAATTGTTAGTAAAATGACAATATGTAGCATTTATGTAAATCTTGCATTTGTAATTATCTGTATAAAATGCTTCATATAAATTTTCTTAAATCCATGAAATTGTGGCTTAGTTATGAAGTTACTTGCTAAAAGTTGCATAGGCAGAAAGTGATGAAGAAATTATGCTAACTCAGATCTGCCTTTTCTTAAAGTACAGATTTTTACCTAAAACAATGTACTTCTGTATTAAAGCTGTAAATAATCATGATATGAATCTATATTATTAGACTCAGAGAACATACACATGTGTACATATACACTTCTATATGCCTGAATTTTTAAAGTATAAGTAATTTTTACTTTTTGCATTCTGCTTTTCTACAACACATATGCACTGATTTTATAATCATGAAAGTCTTTAATCGAAGAGTGAGACATTAAATAGTTTTATGAGTCACAAAATAGAAAATATTGCGAGTTTAGCATTGGGTCTCTGTTTTTCCCTGTTTCATTCCTGGAGACTACTCTAAATTCAAACACTGGAGAAGAGAAAGAAGACCACTTTGGCCACCCAAGGACTCAAAGAGCGTCTGTGCCCAAGCACTACACCATCTGGTCTCACTGGGATACAGGAAGGAGAAGCAGACTGTGCAACACCAAGGCTTTGTACCCTCACTGCCTGGCATTGGGTGAGCCCACAGTAAATTTTAGGAATGCAATAAGATGCCTTCCCTTTCTGCCCCTTACTCATATCCCCCTTTATGTTCTGCCTCAGATAATCAGCAGTATATTGGGCTATGCCAAAATTATTGAAATTCTCTAGTCAAAGCTTGATAGGATAGATAAGGAAGCAGAGGTAGAAGCTAACATTTATCAAGTGATCCTTATTTTCAGTAACAGTGTAGCTAACTTTCAGAGGCATCAGCCCATTGAACCATATAAAGGCTCTGTAATACAAGCATTGTTGACCACATTCTACAGCCTAGAAAAGTCAGGTTGATGTATGGCCCAAGATGGCACAGCTAGTGCTGTGACCATGTATTTCCACCTTGTTTTCCCTAAAATACATGTGTTCTCCCCCGATCCACTGCCTATTCACCTCCTCTCATTATGCCAAATACATATTAATCTCTGTTAATATTCCTTATGTGTCCTGGTGTTAACAGAATAGATATATTATATACAAAAGTGATGGTCCTATACTTGCTAACACTGTGCTTCCATAAAATAAAACTCATAAACTCTGCTTCTCCCAAAGTTACATTTCCTTATATTAAAGATGATTCTCCAAAATACTTGAGATCTTAACTCCTGCTGCTCAGTGTATGGTTTGAGAGCCAGTAAAATGGTCACCAGCTGGGTGGGCTGTGAGAAATGCAGAGGCAGCTGCATTTTAACAAGATCTACTGTGCTTCGTATTCATATTACAAATTTTAACTAATGCAATTCAACTTACACATATAGCTAGTACTCATATGGGACACGGTGACATGGGTTGATAAGAAGAATGGGAATGATTATAACTGACCTTTAATGGTTGCTCAACTTATACTGGTTTCCATGATAACTGTTTTGCATGCTTTATACTAGGGGTCCCCAACCCCTGGGGCACAGACCAGTGCCAATCTGTGGCCTGTTAGAAACTAGGCTGCACAGCAAGAGATGAGTGGCAGGCAAGTGGAGTTCCACCTCCTGTTAGATCAGCACCAGCATTAGATTCTTATAGAAGCATGAATCCTATTGTGAACTACACACACAAGGGGCCAAGGATGCACACTCCTTATGAGAATCTAGTGCCTGATGATCAATCACCCTCACCCTTGGAAAAATTGCCTTCCACAAAACCGGTGCCTGATGCAGAAAAGGTTGGGGACCTCTGCCTTATACCCTATAATCTATGAAAAATGTTGTCTTTATGTTAGAGATAAGTCAGATGAGTCTTTAGAAAGGTTACACCAATTCTAGGTGGCAGAGTTGAATTTTAGATCTATGACTCTCACCCTTGAACAAACTGCTGGGTAGTGTGTTCAGTGCTCATCCTCAAGGCTTTTAAAATCTGGCAGTGGAAAAAGACAAGGGTGCCTAAAACTGTATTTTGCTGGAGGTTAACACCAAAGAACTCATTTTAAGACACAAGTTGCTATGGTATCACTCAAGATAAGACATGAGATGTGCCTGGCAAATGAGGGTGGTTTTTGCAGAGGAGGAGATTTTTTACTTGAATGGTGCAAGAGAGGGCATCTCAAACCAACCTGTCTTGTGATCAAAGAAATTCAGTAGGTTTCTGTAAGGTGTGCTCATTAACACATCATCATCTAATTTAGGCATGTCCAACCCGCAGCCCACCAGCCACATGTGGTTCAGGACAGCTCGTAATGTGGCCCCACCAAATATTTTAACATCATGTGTTTTTTAGCATTTATTTTCTCTCGACTCCATGTGTAGTTCTATTTTTGAAGTTCACACACGCCTTATTCATGACATCACTTTATGGCAGCACATACATTTGTGAGCAGCTGTTTTCAATTATGAAGCACTTGAAGATCAAAATTTGAACAAGCATTTCTGACAATCACCTTGAGGATTCACTAGGAATTGCCACTTCCATTAAACCAGACACTGATAGATTAATAAATTTTCCCACTAGTTTTATATTGTTCTCACTCTTCTAAATTTTATAATAAAAATGTAAAAAATAAAACAAGTCTTATTGTGTTATATCCTAACTATAATATATAATTTATGTGGGGCCGAAGGCAAGTTCTCTTTACTCATTGTGGCCCAGGGAAACCAACAGATTATTTGCGGCAGTCCAAGGAAGCCAAAAGTTTGGACACCCCTGATCTAAATGGTCTTTTCCAGGACATGTTAAATAGAGTCGGTCATGAATGGGCCTGAGAGAAGCAGTAAGACGCTAAAGAAGAAACTGAAATAAATGTATGGGCTCCCATGAGTTTAGAATTTTCTATCCAAAGCAAAGCTCAACTTGTTCCAAAAATTGGCAGATAAAGCAGGTAGATACTTAACATTCTTTAGGGAAGTATTTTACTGTCTAGGGTTTTTTATATACTCTACGTAAAGTGAATGTGAAAAGCGGATTACACTGGGCCTTAAGTGGAAAAACTGGTAACCAGAGTGCGCATTTGTTTAACAATGCCTAGATAGGTCAAGGCTTTCACAGCTGATGACAGTTTCTGCACATTAATTCATGTAAGAAGCTGAATTTCTCATCCTGCGCTTGATTGCCGATCACAGACATTACATGATGGGCACCGCTGAATACTGGGGTGGGCAAGCTCCTGGTGTATTGGGATCAAAACACACTTTTAGAACAAAAGCATTGTACTGCTCAGAGGTGCCATTCCATATTGAAACAGTGCAGAACTTTCAGCTTTAATCCTGCACTGTCAACCGCAGCCTCACACACGACTGATCACAAAGGCATCTCGATCAAAAAGCTGGCAGTGGCTCAGTAACTGCTGCCTACAGAATAAAATCAGGGTCCAAAAATCTCAGGGACTTTGACATCCACAGCAAGTCCTATTCACTCTGCCTCTGAAACACTCCAGACTCTAACCACTTCTTATCATCAGCCCAGATACCACCTAAGTAGTCAAAATGGCACCACACCATTTTCTGTCTCTCTCTCTCACACACACACACACATACATACATATACACACATACACACTCTTCTATTTTTATATGGAACATATTAAACAGACACCAAATTCGATATGATAAAAAATCTTGATGTATTCTTCACTCAACTTTAAGCAGTGATAATTCAATAGCCAATGTTATTTTATCTATATCTACCCTCATCTCCCTTCCTTATAATTTCTTTAAATCAGATTCCAGATCTTGTATTGCTCTGTCCAGAAATTAAAAAAATCAATGTAGTCATCTAAAAGATAAGGACGTTTTTCTTCCAAAACATATTTACAAAGATATTTTGACAACTCAAAACACTCATGTTAATATTTTCATATATTCTGGCAGTGTTCACATTTTTTATAAATAGCATATCATGCACGTGTGTATATGTGTACACATATAAATATATAACCATGGTTTGAGTGTATATGTCCTTCCAAAGTTCATTTGTAAAGATTTCGTCCCCAGTGTATTGGTATTAAAAGAGGAAGGCTTTGGGAGGTGGTTACATCAAGATAAAGACATCTAATGAATGGGATTAGTGCCCTTATAAAAGATGCCAGGTGAGAACACAGCAAGATAGTGCCATCTATGAAGCAGAGAGCAAGCCCTGCCAGACACCAAATTTTCAGCACCATCCCCTTGAACTTGCCAACCCCAGGACTGTGAGCAATACATTTATGTTGTTTACAAATTATCCAGTGTAAGATATCCTGTTACAGCAGTCTCAAACTGATTAAGATTTATGTATAGTTGTATGCATAGCTGACCTCTTTGAACAACATGGGTTTGAGCTGCATCGGTCCACTTACACTGGATTTTCGTCCACCTCTGCCAACCCTGAGCCAGCAAGACCAACCCTTCCTCTTTCGCCTCCTCCTCAGCCTGCTCAAGGAAGATGATAAGAAAGAAGACATTTATGATAATCCATTTCCCATTTAATAAATATGAACTGCATCTTCTGTTTTCTTAGTAGCCATCTTTTTTCTCCAGCTTACTTTACTGTAAGAATATTACATAATATATATAAACATATATATCATACAAAATATGTGTCAATTTGCTGTTGAAGTTATCAGAAAGACACCCCCTAAACAGTAGGCTATTAGTAATTATATGAATTTTTGACTGCATGAGGGGTCGGCACACTAGTCCACTAACTCCATTTTTTTCAAGGGCCAAATATATGTGTATGTGTGTGGATGTGTGTGTGTGTGTGTGTGTGTGTGTGTGTGTGTGTGTGTGTATCTGTAAAGCTTTGATATGTAGATAAACATGTCATGTATAGTATGTTTAAATTGGTATTCAAATTGCAATTCACTGATAAGTCTCTTCAGTGTCTTTTGATTCATTGTGCCTTTATCTCTCTCTTTCTTTCAATGGTGGCGTAATTATCTAATGGTCGGGAGAACCAATTTCATTTTTTTAATTTTTAATTTTAAAGATGTGGGGTATAATTCAGAGTTAGGTATACAAATGTTCATTATGCAAGTACTCTTGTTGATGAGGTGTACCCCCGCTCTCCTGGAAGTTTCCCACTACTGCCAATCCCTTTCTCATAGTATGATAATTACTCAAGGTCCACTTATGAGTGAGCACATGTAGTACTCAGTTTTCTGTTTCTGTGATAGATGGCTGAGTATGATAGCCTCTAAATCCATCCACGTTACTGCAAAGTCCATATGTTTGTCCTTCTTTATGGCTGCGTAATATTCCGTTGTGTATATGTACCACATCTTAAAAATCCCGTCCAGTTTCGATGGGCAGCACAGTTGATTCCATGTTTTTTCTATTGTGAATAGTGCTGCAATAAACATGCGTGTGCAGGCATCTTTTTTGTAGAATGATTTGAGCTCCTCTGGGTATATTACCAATGGGGGGATCGCTGGGTCATATGGAAGGTAAATTTCTAGTTCTTTCAGAAAGGGAGAAACCCAATGTCTGTCATAATCTCCTAACTGGTCTTCCTGCTTCTGTGCCTTTCCCACTCTTCTTTGTTCAGCACCCTGAATTTCAGAGTACAAATCTCATCATACTTCTCCCCGGCCTAGACCTTTCAAAACTTTTCTATAACACTTAGAATAACGCCCACCCGTTTTTCTCATCATGGCAATCAGAGTCTTACTAAACCATGTCCTCTCATCTACAAGCTCCTCTCTTCCTGGCTTCCCTTGTGCTCTTGGCTACAGCCACATTAGTGTTTTCTCTCTAATTTGAGATGATGCCGAAATCTCAGGATCACTGCTCCCTCTGTTGAAAGGTTCTCCCTTAGTTGTTGGCATGACTGCTCACTTTTAATTGCTTATGTTTCTATTCAATTGTTATTTCTCAGAAAGGATCACTCATTAAAAGTAGTGCCCACTGCACAAACCACATGTGTTCACTTTGCTTTGTGTTTATATAGATTTTATTCTCATTCTACTAGGATGAAGCCTTTTAAAGTCAATGCCTGGATCTCCTTTGCCAGTCCTTATCATCCTGGAGCCCAGGACTGAAGCTGGCAAGCAATATTGTCTCAGTAAACTTTTGTTAAATATCTACTTAACTAGCCTCCTCTGTATAGTGAACTTTTTTTTTCTATTCAGTATTCCTACCTTACCACCAACCCCAATTATTTCATAATCACTTTCCCATTGTTAGGCATCATGCCAGGTGATTTGTATGGTCCTCCTCACTATACCAGCACCCCTAGCTGTGGTAAGGTGAGCCTAGTGATGTGCAACCAAGACATGACATTGAGACCTGCTACCTTCTGGTAGAGTTCTTAGACTAGAAGGATCTTACCCAGAGATAGATGTTTGCCATTTAACTTACAATGTGGAATGATATGAGGTGATTGATAAGAGTTTTCTCACTGGAAAACTGTCTCTCAGAATTAGGAACACTTGAGTCAAGAACGAATCCCAATGAATCACTTGAACCATTTATTAAACTTGAGTGTTTACAGGCTTATTGTTTCAATAGAAACACACTCACCCAGTTGAGAGACGACAAGCTTCTACTTCCAGTTTTCCTGGGCTAAGTAAATCACACCATGTCTCTGAGATCGCTATTTTCCTTCTAAAAGTGTGTTACCACTCCATTACATGGGTTTAAAGTACTCTAATATTAAGAGTACAGTTCAATGTATCTACTAAGGATATATTTTTGTATATATATAATAAGGTTTAACTAGTGCCTATGTAAGACCAAAATCAAGACACAGAAAATTTGCAGGACCCCTGAAATCTCCTTCCTCCATCTTCCTTGTTAATACTTGACTACATTGAGGTAATTATTATGCTGACTTCTATCAGATTTGTTTTGCTTTTCCTCATAATTCGTATAAATGGAATAATAAAATATGAATTCCTTGATATCTAGTTTCTTTTGCACAATATTGAGTCTGCAAAGTTTATCCGGGTTGATACATGTAGCAAAAGTATATTTTTTGTTTGTTTCTGTCAACTATTTCACTATATGATTAGATAATAATTTATTCAAAATTCTACTATTAATGGATGATTTTTCTCCCTGCCTGTGGCTATTATAAATAAAACTGCTTTGAACATTGCTAAGACTTTAGGAGGCATATGCATTCATTGCTCTTGGGTGTGTATCTAAGAGTGCAATTTCTGAGCCAGGGGGTAGTTGTATGCTTAAATTTAGTGGTTACTGCCAATTTCCCAACGTGAGTATAACAAATTACATTCCCTTCAGCAATGTTTGAGAGTCCTAGGGGTTCCAAGTTTTTGAGGGCGAAGAATTTGCGTTTTATTTCTTTGTGTCATCTATCATGCATTCCATATGCTTTACTTAGCAGGTGCTCACTAAATATTTGTGAAAGAACTCAGTCGATTCCTCTCCCATTGTGAGAAAAATATTTGACCAAATGGAGAGACTAGTTTTCATCCCATCCATGGGCGCTACAGGAGCACCACCAAGATGGCAACCTGGGGAATTGCAGTTGTTGAAGCTTGACATTTGCTTCACTTTGTTTTAGGAAAGTTTCCATCCTAATAAATTATCCTTATTTTTGTGATGAAGCATTTCATGAATAATTAGACTGATCACAACCAGAACCAGATAAATGATCTGCTCTGCAACTGAGCTCTTTAACAAATGTGCAGTGCCCTGGAGGCAACCATTGTTCAAACCCAAGCCAATGCTCCTTGATTCATAGTATATGTCCCTTTACCTGAGATGACAATATCATCGTGGCATGCAGGACCCTAAGTTTCCCCAGATATCAGTCCAAACTCTCCTTTGAATGACAAGACAGTGTATAATCTGGGAGAGACAAAGAAAGGACATGTGAGTAAAAAATAATAAAAGTTAATGAGGTTTGAATTCTGTCTATGTAACAAGATGACCTTTGCAAGGGTTTAAGAAAGTATAAACCTGTATACTCTTGTGTACAAGTTAAGTATAATGATATTTACTTTATAGAGTTTTTGTGAAAAGCAGATGTAAAATTTTGAAGTGTAAAGTAGATGCCTGGCTAGTGACACTGATAACAACAATACAACACACAAATAATAACTGTCATCTATTAGATGCTTTAAAAATGGGCCAGGCAGCTGGGCTTCGTGGCTCAGCCTGTAATCCCATGCTTTGGGAGGCTGAGGTGAGTGGATTGCCTGAGCCCGTGGGTTCGAGACCCGCCTGGGCAACTTGGTGAGACCTCATCTCTACAACAAATAAAAAATTAGCTGGGCGTGGTAGCACGCGCCTGTAGTTCCAGCTACTTGGAAGGCTGAGGCGGAAGGATTGTCGTAGCCCAGCAGGTCGAGGCTGCAGTGGCCGGGAGCGGCCACTGCACACCAGTCTGGGTGACAGAGTGAGACTCCAACTCAAAAAAAAAAAAAAAAAAAAATGGGCCAGGCACAATACTAAGCATGTTGCAACATTATCTTATTTTATCCTTTTGAAGAGATGCAAAATAGCGTGATAGGACTAAATATTTAACTGAGAGTCAGGTATTCTGCAAAAAGAGTTGGATAGTTTAGCTGTCTTTTTCACTACATATCTTGGTTAACTGTCTTACATTTTCTTCTCTTGAATCTTTTGAATGGTGTTGTTGGACTAAAATCTTAACTGCTAACAATTATATTCCCTGTGTGTGTAACATTTAAAGCATGTCAAATAAAACCAGAATATAAACAAATATAAAAGAGCAACTATTATGTGCCAATTAGCTTAATAGACAATCCCTGCCCCAAAGGACAAATAATAATAACAACGTAATATAAGAGTTCCTGGAGGAAGTGGTATTACATTTGGCGTTAAAGAATGAATAAGTGTATTTTAGGCTGAGACATCCATTTGTGTAAATGCTAAGAAATAAGCAGAAACACCATATTCTGAGAAATCTGAAAAAAAAGTCTTTTATTAGGGAAACAGAGGATGAGGGGAAGTATTGAAATTTCAAGAATTGAAACTGGAAAAGTTGATGCCAAATGTCAGTTCAATTGGATCACAGAGATAAAAAACTAAAGTGCTAAGATAAAAATCCCCAGTTACTGGGTAGATTATTTCCTATGAAAGGCCTGTATTATCACATTGCTTGGTTTTCAGATGATGAAATATAAATTGGCCTTGATCATTACTCGTCAGAGGGTTCAGGGGTGGGCCCCACCTAATTTGTGTGGAGACAACATTGGTGCGGTGTTTAAACAGTATGGCTTTAATTCTCTGCACACAGTTAGCACGGGAGATTGCTCCCTCTGACATTATTATGAGTCATGAAGTTCTCAGATTTTACTGCTTCAAGTGAATCAAGCCATTTTCCAAAATGAATTATGGATCATAAACCCTTAGGGTAGTATAGTGTTGCATTTTTGTGAAATCCATATTCAGGGTGGACATTTATTGAGCACATAACTATTATGAAGTGTTAGCTGCAAAGTAGGTTTGGTTTGTGTCTGACTCAGTAGTAGAGGAGGAGTTCAACATGTTCATTTCTGAGTGTTGGCTTCCAATCTTCTCTAAAATCTTATCCAAATGATGGTTAGAGTTTTTGTCACCACTCTAGGATATGACTAGGATCAGAGCAAATGCCAAATGAAGGTTCTTTGTGTAATCTATGGGCTGAGAAGCACTCAGCAGTTGCTAAATAATACAGGTTTTTGAAGACAAAATTTATAAGCTACATATAATTATTTCAGTCTCATCAACCTCCTCTACCCAAACCATCTTTCTTCTATCTTCCTTGACTGCACAAAGTGGCAAGAGACAATGAGGCTAGAGAGATATAAAAAGACAAACCTATAGAGAAAATACAGAAAGTCAGACTAAGAGAGAGGCAGACAGAGAAAGATGGAAAGATGGAGAAATTGACACTGAGAGAGACAGAGAGAGATACAAAGACAGAGATACAAAGACAGAGAGATAGACAGAGATAAAGAAGAAGAGAGAAGAGGAACACCGGTTTTTATGCCAGTGTTTTCTCTATTTACATGGCAGATAATACAAAAACATTCCCATTTGCTCACCTTGAGGGTCCCAGTTGCATCTCCTGCCATTTTTAACTAACTGCCCAAACATTTGACCTTCGGTCATACTGATGCCTTTACCTTCCCATATATGCTGCCATGTTTTTTTGTGTGTTTGTTTATCAATCTAATCCTTTGCTACTATCTTTGTATGGATAGACTTTGGTTCATCTTTGTATATCTTAAGCCTATATCCATATATTAAATCTACTAGGAGCAGATTTTCCTTCTGTCAGGGTAAATCATTCTCTGTGTTCTGTTCATCTTGTCCACATCTACTTATTGCCTATATAATATATGTATAGATAATATACAATGCACATATATATAATGTTTATACAGTATGTATTATATTATATATATATATTTTTTTTCTGTATGACTTGGTTTAGTGTTTGTGAGTTACCTCTTTTCCTCTTTAGACTGTAAGCTCTTCAAGGGCAGGGATTATGTATTTGTTCCATGTATTTGACCTCTCAGGGTACTTCCCTGGTAATGAATGCCAGGAATTACACTGAGCATGAGGGGCTAGAGCAGAATAAGCTCCACCACCCAGGGACCTACAGGACACCTGGGCCAGAGATGTTAAAATCCAATGTGATTGGAGCAACATCAGAGGGAAACTGTTATTTCAAGGGGAACCCAATGACCACCTTGCTGCAGGATGGCAGGGAGAGGGCTGTTTCACAGAAAAATTGTTTGAGATGAGCCTGATAAAACGAAAGGGATTCAATGGGCAAAGAATGGAAGAAAGATGATGTACAAGGAAAGCTAGTCATGTGCCAGATTTCAGATAAAACAGAACATTATATTCTTGGGAACCTGTAAAAAGTCAGACTGTTAGAACAAAGACTGACTTTTTGATCTATAGTTACACCATATTTGCATAAGAAGAAGGAACAGAGGAGGTTAGCACATACTGTGTACTCACTATATGCCTACAATGTGCCAAGGGCTTCACACTTTTAAGTCTTTTTCAATATATAGACTCTTTTAAAGTAGACAATATCCCTATTTAACACATGAAGATGCAGAGTCTCCAAGAGTTGTCCACAGTTGCTCAGTTTGGAAGAGACACTTGTGGTCTCTGTGTCCATTCTTATTTTGAGTCAGGGTCTTACTCTGTCACCCAGGCTGGAGTGCAGTTGCACAGTCACGACTTACCACAGTCTCAACTTCCTGGGCTCAGGCAGTCCTTCTGCCTCAGGCTCCTGTTGGAACTACAGGCATGCACTGCCATACCTGGTTAATTTTTAATTTATTTACCTATTTATTTTTTGTAAAGACAATTTCTCTCTATGTTGCCCAAGCTGGTCTCAAACTCCTGCACACAAGCGGTCATCTCTCCTCTGCCTCCCGAAGTGCTGAGAATATGAGCCACCATGCCCAGATCCATATGTTTCTTTGAAAATAAATATTTGTTTTAGAATCATGGGGCCCATGTGAGGATTTGCTCTAAAATTATACTGCTGAAAGACGAGGTTTGAGTTTCTAATGAGCCCACTCCCCACCAATAATGGACATGGTGCCCAATGGGAGGACGTTTTATCCCTTATCTTCCCTCCTCTCTTCTTCCTTTAGCAGTGCTCCTATGCTTTAGATAGTCTCCTACCATAAGAATATCATGCAGCTTGAACTTTCAGTTATACAGTGACATTCCTAAGTACTCAATTACTCATAAGCACGCTGTGAACTAGAACTTGAGTTCACTTGTCATGGGAAGTCAGCGTAGAAATTATAAGTAGCCTGTCTTCTCCATGGAACATAAAGGGAAACACAAAGGAAAAATGTCCAACTTTGATCTAAATGAAATTCTGGCTGGGATCTGATGCATTTTGAATCAATCATTTGCTACCAAAAGAACTTTATAGAGTAGCAAAAGAACATAAATGTGCAGTGGAGGATCAAGAAGTGGGGGATCAAGTGGGAATCAAGAAGTAGGAATTTCTCTGAATCCAAGATAATTATCAGTTAAATATAAATATGAATGCTTACCTTATAATTGTGAAAACTATATATATGTGCTAAGACACATAGAAGTTCTAGCATATCATATAAATGCAACACTTATAAACCATCTGTTAAAATGATCTAGTTGTTAAGACGAATAATCAAAATTTTAATCCAAAACTGAGAACTTTCCAACTCCTAGAGCATTTTCAGCTCAATTCTGACAAAACGATATTATTTACAAATATCATGACTGCTCTTAAAATACCTTTGTCTCTTCATGCCATGTTTGCTATACCCCCAGGTGAATCCAGAGGTTTTTCTCTTCCTTTCACCATTTTATAGAATCACTGAAACCAAGAGCTAAAAGTAACAAGAGAGACCATATAACCAATAATCAAGAAAGCTCAGTCTCTGGAGTGTGTATTTCTTTAAAGCTATGACATCTCACTTGTACCATTTTCCCTCCACATCGAAGGTACTGGACAAAGAGTAATAGCTTAAATTATAGTGAATTCCAAGCTCTTTATAGCCTCAGTGCTTTTGGATGTCTGTTTCCATGTTTTCTTTATCAAACCCTATAATTTTCTCTTCCCCAAATTCCCAATAATAATACAAAATTTTTATGGTAGATAGAATATTCCCTTCCCCCACATAAAAATGTACACACACTAATCTCCAGAACCTGTACATATTGTACATTACCTGAGAAACAAGACTTTGCAGATGTGACTGCAATTAGAATTGTGAGATGTAACGGTCACCTTGCCTTACGTGGGTAGGTTCAATATAATCACAGTGTTACTTCTAATATTGAGTCAAGAGTATCCAAGTCAGAGAAGGAAATGTGATGATGGAAGCAGAGGTCAGAGAGGAAGGGATTTGAAGACATTATACTATTGTCTTTGAAAGTAAAGGAAATGATCACAGATTAAGAATTCAAGCAGTCTCTGGAAGCTGGAAAGAAGACACACTCTCCTCTGGAGCTTTCAGAAGGAGTGAACAATATTTCATAGGTTTAACCTCCAAAACTGCAAGATAATACAAATGTGTTGCTTTACACACACTGAGTTTAGGTGATAATTATTTTAAAATAGTAATAGAAAATAAATACATACAAACTAAGTTCCATACTCCATGCCAGAGGGGTCGTCCTGCTATCTCATAGATGCATTCTGCCACCTGTCCTCATATTGTTTTCTCCATTAATTTGCAAAATCTGTAAATATTTTTCATCATGGGTGCCTTTACTTGTATTAATGTTGTCTCTTTAAATAGAATGTAAGTTTCAAGAGGCCAGGGGCCATATTGTTTTCTCACGTTTATATTTCCAGTGCTGGGCAAGTACAAATAAATAAAAAATTTAAATATCAAAAAAGTAGATATTCAATAAATATTTGGTGAATAAACAAAGAATGAGACCTTTGAATTTTCTAATTCCAGGTTTACAATTTTTTTTCATTCTTTGTTTTTGCTTCAAATCTCTGTGGTCCATTCGATGAAACTCTTCATATGCCTCAACATAGCTGTATTTTATGACTCACTGTATTATTTTATATTGCCTTCTTTGCCTATATTGCATTTTATTCATTATAATTTGTGCAAATTAGTCATAATGAAAAGAGCATAAACTTTGGAGCTTGTAACCTAAATCTCAGTTCCAAGTTCAGATTTACTTTGGGAGGTGACCTCCATGAGTCAGTTTCTTCACATATTGGAAACAAAACAAAACCAACAATAAACAAAATCAGACTTTTAAAATTGTTGTGAGGATTAGATAAGATACTATTTTTTTAAAAGTTTAGTGTTGACACAGCCAGTATTTTCAGAATTATATTTTTCTTAAAAATACAGATCAAATATCACTTTTTATTTGTAGTTAGATGAACTGTCAGTCACTTTTTTCTGTATTTTAAAAATTCAGTATGGAATTAAGTATAATCTGGAGGAAACATAAGACTTGAAGTCCATAAATATATTTTAAAACTCACTTGCTAGTTGTGGTTTCTTTGGTTGTAATTTAAGCACTTAAACTTAATTTTTTTTTTTTTTTGAGTTGGAGTTTCACTCAGTCGCCCAGACTGGAGTGCAGTGGCTGCTCCCAGCCACGCAACCTCGACCTCCTGGGCTCCAGCGATCCTTCCGCCTCAGCCTTCCGAATAGCCAGAACTACAGCGGTGCGCCACCACGCCCGGCTGATTTTTTGATGTATTGGCTTTGGGAGGCTGAGGTGAATGGATTGCCTTAGCCTGAGGGTTCGAGACCCGCATGGGCAACCTGGCGAGACCTCATCCCTACAATAAATAAAAAATCAGCCGGGTGTGGTAGCGCACGCCTGTAGTTCCGGCTACTCGGAAGGCTGAGGCGGAAGGATCGCCGGAGCCCAGCGGATCGAGGCTGCGGTGGCCAGGAGCAGCCGCTGCACTCCAGTCTGGGCGACCAAGTGAGACTCCAACTCAAAAAAAAAAAAAAAAAATTAAGACAATAATAGTGAAATCAAAGAACTATTATAAGAACAAACAGATTGCTCAGTGTCAAAGTGAATAGAGCTTAGTGGAAAATTTGAGCTATTTCATATTTAGTCACTTTGCTGACTGGTACGCCACCTTCCCCACCTTCTCAACTTAACTGAGGCATAAGTGATATATAAAAATTGTATATATTTTATATATGCACAGTCATAAAGGACAAAATTATGAAATTCACAGCAACTTGGATGGATTTAGAGTTTGTAATACTTAGTGATCTATCACAGAAACAAAGAAATGAGTACCACATATTCTCACTCATAAGTGGATCCTGAAAAGTTATAATACTATAAGGAATGGATTGACAGTAGTGGGAAACTGCTGGGTGGGGGGGCGCAAACCTCCTCAATAAGGGTACTTGATTTCAAACCAGATGAAGTGGAGACCAAAGTGAGGTCCAAACTTTATGTACACAATGACCATTTGTATATCTAACCCTGAATTGTATCCCACATACTTAAAATGCTAAAAATTGTATATATTTAAAGTGCATACATGATGTTGTCTTGATATACACAGACATTGTGAAATGAGTACCACTATCTACCTAATTAGCATATGCATCGCTTCTCATAGTTACCTTTGTGTGTGAGTATGTGTGTGTGTGTTGCAAACATTTAATACTCATGCTCAGCAAATTTCAGGTATTCAATGCCATATTATTAACTATAATCATCATACTGTACCTTAGGTCTCTAGAACATATTCAATTTGCGTAACTGAAATTTTTTAGCCTTTGATCAACTTCTCTTTATTTCTCCAACACTCAAGCCTCTGGCAGCCACTATTCTATTCTCTATTTCTTTAAATTCAACTTGTTTGATTCCACATATAAGTAAGATATGTAGGTACGATCACATGGTATTGGTATTTGTCTTTCTAAACCTGGCTTACTTTACTTAGCATAAAGTTCTTCAAGTTCATTCATGTTGTGACAAATGATAAGATTTTCTTCTTTTTAAATACTGGATAGTATTCCATTGCATACAGTCGCCCCTGACAGATATCTGTGAAGGATTGGCTCCAGGACCTCTAGTGAATATAAAACCCCACAGACATGTAGGTTACTAACATAAAATGATGTAGTATTTCCATATAACCTATGCACATCCTTTTGTATATTTTAAATCATCTGTAGATTATTTGTAATATCTAATATTATATACATGCCATATAAATAGTTGTTATACAGGTTGAATATCTCTTATCTGAAGTGCTTGGAACCAGAAGTGTTTCGGATTTCAGATTTTTTTTCAGATTTGAGGGTGTTGGTGTTATTCTTACCAGTTGAACATCCCTAATTTCAAGTCAGAAATCAAAATGCTTCAATGAGCGTTGCTTCTGAGCATTATTTCAGCACTCAAAATCTTTGGTATTTTGAAGCATTTCAGAGTTCAGATTTTTGGATTAAAGTTATTTAATCTGTACTATATTGTTTAGGGAATAATGACAAGAAAAGAGATTCTGTACATGTTCAGTACAGACACACTTAAAAAGATATTTTGATCCATACTTGGTTAAATCCACAGATGTAGCACTCATGAATACACAAAACCAAATGCATATATACTGCATTTTATTTATTCATTCAACTGCTGATAAATACTTACATTGAGTCAACATCTTGGCTATTGCAAATAATCATTCATTACAAAAATTAATCAGTTAACAGATATAAAAAGTCAAAAGTCAAAGTTATACCTCCTCTAGTTCCCTATATTTTAAGAGGTAACCGTGGTTAAAAAAAAAAAAAAAGCAAAATCAGTTTCTAATATTCACCACCAATCTTGTTCATCCTATTATATCTCATTCTTGAGAATTTGGGGGGGGATATAATTCAAAACAAAATCTTCTTCTAACCCAGTAAACCTCTCCACAAAGATAGAAGAGGAAGAAAACAATTTTATTGTTGAATAAGCATTAAGCCATAATGTGATGCACATCACCAGCAATCTAAGAAATTGAAAAGACCAAAAATCAATCTTGTATGTAACTGAGAAAAAAAGAATCAATTACATACATGTTCTCAAGAGAAGCTAGAAGTCAAGTAAGGGGACTTGATAGTGCCAATTGTCACACATGTTCATACTCGATTCTCCTGCAAATTAGGTTCATACGCGATTCTCCTGCAAATTTATGTGAGATAACTGGTTTTATCTGAGGAAACAAACATTTCACATCTTTATGACAGGTGGTAGTTCTGCAACTGGGAGTGAAGCATCCTCTGAGTTTCATCTCCTATTATCCCCCCAAAACTGGGATATAGGGGTGCTATTTTTCTTGATGCTGATATTTCAAAGAGGTGGTTTTCAAGTTCTTGAAAAAGACATTTCTTAGTTTTATGTCTGACAAGAAGTTTATTTAGCTTTCGCACAGACTTACATACACTTCAAAGTCACAAAGAAAGAATGTATAATTACATATTTTTTAAAGCAAATACTTTAGAATGAGATAATTATCTTATTTTATTTATTTATTTATTTATTTTTTTAGTTGGAGTCTCACTCTGTCACCCAGACTGGAGTGCAGTGGCTGCTCCCGGCCACCGCAGCCTCGACCTGCCAGGCTCCGGCGATCCTTCCGCCTCAGCCTTCCAAGTAGCCGGAATTACAGGCATGCGCTACCACATCCGGCTGATTTTTTGATTTATTGTAGAGATGAGGTCTCGCCGCCCAGGCGGGTCTCGAACCCGCAGGCTCAGGCAATCCACTTACCTCAGCCTCCCAAAGGGATTACAGGCTGAGCCACCGGCTAATTATCTTATTTTTAATTTGTATTTGCTCTTACAGGCCTTATCTTGATTTCTCTCAATTGCCAGAGGGTAGGTCCTTACCTAAATTTCCTCATCTATAAAGTGAATATATTAATTTTAAAAGTTAACATGTGTAACTCGCTTAGAATAGGTTGCTGATACATAATACGCATTATACGAGTGTTAATATCTATAGTACTGCATTGCCTCTGCCTCTTCATTCAACTTTATTTCTTTATTTAGTGGCTACCATTTCAATTTTGGTCCACTCAGCATGATTCTAAGTGTTTTTCTTTTTTCTTTCCACATTCAGCTGTTCAGATTGAAGTCCAGAGAAAGCAAAGATCAATTTGATAAGGGCCAAAAACTATCTCATGTGAGTCAGATCAAGGGAAAGCCAAAAGAAAAATTGAAAGTGTATTTTGAATGTAATTATAATAAAAAAAAAACTAAGAAATTTAAGTTCTGAATACAGAGGAAAGTGAGGACATAATGTTATGAAGGACAATAGAAATGTGGTAATATCAATGAAATAAAGGTTCATTCATGGTTAAATAACTGTTTCAGAAAATTTAGAGAAGTAATAGAATTAGAACTGTGGGAACCTCAAACAAGGGATAGCAGCACTGAGACACTGATGGATAATAACAACGTCTGATGTGTGACCATGGACATGGGTAGCTCTAGTAAGCTGAAGAGAAAGATCATTGCATGACAGGACAGAACTCAAAAGCCAAAGTACTAGAATTGAAATTTTTGATGGGGATCCTGAATTATTGACAAAAACAGTACTGAAGTAGGGACATCACTGAAGGTACTGAAACCTTCAAGGAATTGAAATTTTGCCTCAAGTACTGAAATAGTTGAAATATTTGCAACAGATATATAAATGGCTGGGAACAAGAGAGGTAGTGAGTGAAATAATTTATAACTTCAGAGTATATTTGAGGGGAAAGAGAAAATGTTCCAGAATTGCTAATAGGGAAGAAATCACCTATTCCTCCTGCAAGCCCAGGGCATCTTATAAGAAAAGTAGGAGTCCTAGTAGTGACCCAGGTATTTGCTTTTCCTTTTAAAAGCAAAAAGGAAAATGGAATGCAGTTTGCTAGTTATGTGTGGTGAATTGCAGAGCACTTGAAGGGAATGGTTTGGGGAATTGGGCAGGGGTAGGAGATGAATTTAATGTGGGAATGTTTAGCTATCTGTAGATAAAATGATTTAATGAATGAATGAACTAACAAGGAAGTACAACCAAATCCCTCTTCTAGCTTCTCTAAAAATGATCTCTGACTTTTTTTTTTTACCCCCCCAGAGGAGACTTGCTAATGTGATGGATAAGGGACCTGGAGGCACCTTTATTCTATCTTCTCTGCAGCCCAGCATCTTGACTCAGAATTTAACTGTTCCTCCTGGGGCTAGGAAGAAGCTTTCTCCCAGTTAATTACCACATGTTAACACCAAAGCTGGATCCGCATTTCACTGCTGAATGCAATCATTGCTCCCACTATCACCATAATGATAACCCCCTCCCTGGTCTTCTGCCTTTGAGCTTGGATTTAGAATCTCAATTGATATGGATAAAATTTAATGCGGCACAAAATATCACAGAAGAAAAATGACACCATAAAATGCAACTTTTGGTGGTGAGTCATTTTAGTACTGGGCAGTATTTCCTTGGAGACAGGTCATTAACAGCCTACTGCACCCAGGCTGTTGTTCTGCTGATTGTTGCCTGTAGGTGGATATAGGCATGTTGTGCAAAGGAGAGATCTGAGACATCCAGAGGGAGTTGTCTTCAGGCTACACATTTAGTAAGCATCCATTGCGTATGCATAAGGCCCTGTGCAGAGTTCTGGGGCAGATCTAATGATACATGAGAGAGGATTCCTTCTCTCACATTTTACCTGTGCTAACAGAGTACTTT
Source organism: Cephalopachus bancanus (assembly GCA_027257055.1). NCBI lineage: Eukaryota > Metazoa > Chordata > Mammalia > Primates > Tarsiidae > Cephalopachus > Cephalopachus bancanus. Next base: position 841,523 of record JAPVLO010000072.1, read on the forward strand.
AAGGTGCCAGCAACAGTAATAAAATAAACAGCACCATCTATTATTCATCTAGAACTTACTATGTATGAAGCATTGTGCTAAGTTTCACATTTCATATGTGCTAGTTCTGCAAAATTGGTTTGTAATAGATTTCATGCTGTTACAGAGACCTAGGCACTTAACTTTTAAATGGGCGATACATGATCCCTCCTATCTCACCTCTTTACTTAGGGTGATATGTCACCTAGTTTTGGTAGAGAATGCTTAGGGAAGAGCCCATGTGACTGGCCAGAGGGAGAAGGAAGGAAGGAAGGACACTGGATAGGGTGAATAGAGTTGAAACAAGTCCCATATCCACAGAAGATTAGTAGATAGATGGATAGACAGATAGTTGGGTAGATAAATAAATAAAAAATTTGCAGAAAAGCTAAAAATGAATGATCTGTGGCTTTAAGGAGACAAATTGAGGTACTATAAGGATACTCCTATGTCTACAAAGTACACAGTACAGGGGTTATAATAGAAGAAGTGATAGTAGAAGCAATGGTTTGAAACAATGTGACATACATGCAGTAATTAACTTTACGAGAGACCTCATCTCTACAATAAATCAAAAAAATCAGCCGGCTGTGGTAGCGCATGCCTGTAATTCCGGCTACTCGGAAGGCTGAGGCGGAAGGATCACCGGAGCCCAGCAGGTGGAGGCTGCGGTGGCCGGGAGTGGCCACTGCACTCCAGTCTGGGTGACAGAGTGAGACTCCAACTCAAAAAAAAAAAAAAAAAACAACGAAAAACAACTTTGCTTTCTTCATGGACTAGGCTGTTCACGTTGCTCTAAAATATATTTAAGGATATGAGATCTGTGAATAACACAGTGGATTGGGAAGAGCATACAAACATAATTCTTCCTCTAGAAGAGCTACTGATCAGCTTCAATTCTCTTTATCTTAAAATGCCTATCAAAAAGGAACTGGTGTCCTTGTTCTGTTGGATTCTTGGCTATCTGTCCTTTTGCCTTTATTTGTGCTTTGTTCATAACTTGTGGCTGGCCTCTTGCTTCATCTCCTGACTATGGCCTCATTTATACTCTTGGACCTGTGACCCAAGTTACATTTTCCGGTAAGAACCTAGGTTTGGGATGATTTAACTCACATTACAGATGTTTCTTTTCCTGACTCAGTGATGTCTGAATGATACAAATGTGGCAAACTTTTTCTGTGATTCTTCAATTGTATCTCCTAATTGTTAATTCATGCTAAATTTTTAAATTATTTATTTTCTCCTTTTTCTTCGTTTTCCCATTGTCTGTCTTGCGTATTACTTACTATTGCTGTGTAGCATACCATCACAAAATTCAGGGGCATAAAACAATCATATTGTTATTCTCATGGATCCTGTGGTTCAGAAACTCAGACATGAATTTTAGGGAGGACTGGTCTCTGCTCCAAGGTGTCAGGGTCCTTACTTGAGGAGACTCTAAGACTGTGATGTCAATCAGCAGTTGGGGACTGCAATCATTTGGGAGTATTTTCACTCACGACTTCCAGTTAATTCCAGCTGTGGTCTGGAACTTCAGCTGAAATATTTGCTGGAGTATTTATACATGACCTCTGTATGTGACCTCTCCAGATGTGTACTTCAGGCTTCCTTATAGTATGGCAGCTGGGTAACAAAAGTGAATATTCCAGGAGAACCAGAAGACCACTACATTACCGTTTAAAACCTGGCCCGTCAAGTAATATAATGTCACTTCCACCATAGTCATACAGTCACTCAGATGCAAGGTGGAGGTACATAAAATCTATATTTTGATGAAAATAGATTTAAAAATGACACTGGAAGATTAGCACATGGGATGGGAGAGATTCTTGCCACTAACTTTGGAAATTGCCATCTGCCTGTATCAATTTTCATTTCCAGCTGTAACAAACTAATTTAAACTTAGTTGCTTAAAAGAATGCAGAGTATCTTATTCTTCTAGAGTTCAGAAGTCTAACATAGGTCTCAATGGGATAAAAATTAAGGTGTCAGGAGAGCTGCCTTCCTTCTGAAGGCAGTAGGGGAGAATCCTTTCCTTGCCTTTTCCAGCTTCCAGGGCTGCCCAGTGTTCCTTGACTTATGGCCCTGCATCACTCTGACCTCTGCTTCTCCTGCCACATTTTCTTCTCTGAATCAGATATTCCTGCCTCCCTCTGAAAAGAACTTAATAAATGAATTGGACCCACCTTTACAAAACTCCTTTGCTATGCAAGGTAACATATCCACAGGTTCTGGTGATTATATGTGAACATCTTTAGGGGACCATTTTTTGTTGACCTCAATGTCAAAACTTGCAAATCTCATCTGATTAATGTAATTTATTTATTTATTTTTGACTAACCAGATCACAATGACTTATTTATTTATTCAGCAACAATGAATTCACTGACTCTTGTGTGTCAGACATTGTTCTTGGTGTAGTTTCTCTTTCTAAAGGAGTGGTATCCAGAAACTCTGCCTGTGTTAGATGTCCTTCTCTTCCTCCCTTCCAAAAAGGTTTTTGTTCTCTTAGGGATCTTAAAATGTGACTTAAAGACATAACCCAGAAGCTTATGGTGCTGATTCATCTTGATGGTAGCTACAAGAGAGGAAAATTCTTGATGATTGTGTCTTAGTTCTATGTTGATTTCTGTCTTTCCAAAGAATTTAGTACTACTTTTGATTCTAGGAGCTCCATTGTTTTTGTTTTTGTCTTTTAGTAGCAAAAACCTTTTATTTATTATTTGTTCAGAGTCAGTGTCTATCACTTGTGTCCCCCAAAATGTCATATCTTCAGATTCTGTCAATTACAAGAGCTGCTAAATATTTCACAGAATTTTCTCAGATTTCAACATCATTTAAAACACTTTTAACCACTTTTAAATTGACTTAAAATATGCAAATGACAAATAGGGTTTTAATATAAATTATATAAATAAAGTTAACTAATTTAATCTATTTTATCAGTATTTTTTATTGTGATATTGTGGGGTACAGTTAAGGGTTAGGTATAAAATATGCTTAGTTCAGGCACCCTTGTTGATAAGAGGTGTCTCCCCAACACCAGACAGATATTTACTAACATTAATCCCATCTCCCTTCCCCTCCCCCACATAGTTTTCCACCACTGTCAGTCATTTTCTTATAGTATTACATTGGATGTTCAAGGTCCACTATATGAGTGAGAACAGGTGATACTCAGATCTTTGTTTCTGTGAGAGATCACTCAGTATTATAGACTCTAGTTCCCTCCAGGTTGCTGCGAAATTCATGATTTTGTTCTTTTTTATGGCTGTGTAGTATTCCATCATGTATATGAACCACATTTTTTGAATCCTGTCCTCTTTTGATGGACAGCATGGTTGCTTCCAGGTTCTTGCTATTGTGAACAATGCTGCGATAAACATATGTGTGCAGGTATCTTTTTTATAGAGTGATTTGAGTTCTTCAGGGTATATTCCCAGTAGGGGGATTGCGGGGCCATATGGGAGGTCAATATTTAGAGCTTTTAGGAATCGCCATACTGTTTTCCACAGAGGTTGCACTAGTTTGCACTCCCACTAATAGTGTAGAAGTGTTCCCTTTTTGCCACACCCTCTCCAGCAACTGTTACTTTTTGAGTTATTGATAATTGCCATTGTGACTGGAGTTAGGTCGTATCTCAGTGTGGTTTTGATTTGCATCTCCCTGATGATTAGTGAGGTTGAACACTTTTTCATGTGTCTATTGGCTGCTTGGATGTTTTCCTTTGAGAAGTGTCTATTCATATCTTTTGCCCATTTTATAATGGGGTTGTTTGTTTTTTTCTTTTCAGCATGTTTGAGTTCCTTGTAGATCCAAGATGTTAAGCCTTTGTCAGACCTGAGTTGGCAAATACTTTTTCCCAGTCTGTAGGCTGTCTCCCTGCTCTCTTGATGGTTTCTTTAGGTTTGCAAAAGCTTGTCAGTTTAATGAGGTCCCACTTGTCTGTCTTATCTCTTATGGCCTGTGGGTTTCAGGTTTTGTTCAGGAATTGGATGCCAGTTCCAATTTCCGTGAGGGTATGTCCTTCATTTTCTAAGGTTCTTATGGTTAGAGGTTTTACATTTAGGTCTCTGATACATTTAGAGTTAATTTTTGTGTGGGGGGATAGATCGGGGTCCTGTTTCAATCTTCTGTATGTGGTCACCCAGTTTTCCCAGCACCATTTACTGAACAGGTTCTCCTTTCCCCAGTGGTAGGTGGTGGAAGCTTTGTTGAAGATGAGTTGGTTGAGAAATTGAAGTTTTGCTTCTGGAATCTCAATTCTATTCCATTGGTCTATATGCCTGTCCCTGTACCAATACCAAGCTGTTTTGATTATTGTAGCTTTATAATAAAGTTTGAAGTCTGGTAATGTGATACAGTCTGCTTTTTTTTTTTGCTGAGGATTGTTCTGGCTATTCTTGGTCATTTGTGTTTCCATATGAATTTCTGTGTTGTTTTTTCTAGGTCTGAGAAGAATTTTGCTGGTAATTTGATGGGTATTGCATTGAATTTGTAGATTGCTTTAGGTAAGATAGACATCTTCACAATGTTGATTCTTCCAATCCATGAGCATGGGATATTTTTCCACTTGTTTGTGTCGTCTTTGATTTCTTTGAGCAGTGTTTTATAGTTTTCATTGTAAAGGTCTTTCACGTCTCTGGTTAGGAAGATGCCAAGGTATTTCATTTTTTTTGCTTTTGTGAATGGAATTGTGGTTTTTATTTGGGTTTCTGTTTGTTTATTATTGGTGTAAAGAAATGCAATTGTCTTTTGCACATTTATTTTTTATCCTGAGACTTTGCCAGAGTCCTTTATCAGTGTAAGGAATTTTTTGACCGATTCTCTTGAGTTTTCAAGGTACATGATCATGTCATCTGCAAAGAGAGATAGCTTGACTTCCTCTTTTCCTATTTGAATACCCCTGATTGCCTTTTCTTCTCTGATTGCTCTAGCCAGAACTTCCAATACTATATTGAACAGGAGAGGTGAGAGTGGGCATCCTTGTCTTATTCCAGTTTTCAGGGGAAATGGTTCCAGTTTTTGTCCATTTAGGAGTATGCTGGCTGTGAATTTCTCATAGATGGTTTTTACTATTTTGAGGTATGTTCCCCATATGCCTACATGTTTTATCAAGAAGGGGTGCTGGATTTTATCAAAAGCTTTTTCTGCATCTAATGATATAATCATGTGGTTTTTGTTTTGACATCTTTTGATGTATTTAATTACATTTATGGTTTTACAAATGTTGAACCAGCCTTGCATCACAGGGATGAAGCCTACTTAGTCATGGTGGATGATTTTTGAGATGTGTTGTTGAATCTGATTTGCTAGGATCTTACTAAGAATTTTAGCATTTATGTTGATCAAAGATATTGGCCTGTAGTTCTCTTTCTTTGTTGGATCTTTACCTGGCTTGGGTATCAATGTGATGTTAGCTTCGTAAAATGATTTGGGGAGAGTTCCATCTTTCTCAATCGCCTGAAATACCTTCAGTAGGATTGGAATCAACTCCTCCTTAAATGTCTTGTAGAATTCTGCTGGAAAGCCATCTGGTCCTGGGCTTTTTTTTTTTTTTTTTTTGGTAGGTAGTTTTCTTATTACATAGTCAATTTCCTTGATCGTTATTGGTCTACTTAGAGTCTCAATTTCTTCTTGTTTCAACCTAGGCAGGTTGTGTGATGACAGAAAGTCCTCCATTTCTGAAAGTTTTCCAAGGTTGTTTCCATACAAGTGTAGATAGTAGTCTCTAATGATCTTTTGTATTTCTTCAGGATCAGATGTGACTTCATCTTTTGTGTTTCTGATTGTGTATATTTGGGCTTTTTCTCTCTTTTTCTTGGTCTGTCTAGCTAGGGGACCCACGGCTGGCAGGACATCAGGTGGCAACAGAGGTCGCAGCGATCCCAGCAGATCTTGCCTGCAGGGGCTTCAAGGGCTGAAGTCGTGGATCACCTCAGGCACGGGTGGCATGATGTGCTATGGCCACCATGGAGGCCGCAGCGGCATAAGCGGCTGCTGTCTGTGGCTGCAGTGGCTGTCCAGACGCTGCGATGCCCCAGCGGTGGCGATGGTCGAGCTCTGTGTGACGAGCAGGCTGCTGACATTGGGATTTGTAGCTCCCTGGGAGACAGCCAGAGACCCTCTGCATTCTCCTTTGCAGAGGGTTTCATAGACCAGTCTGCCTCGTCACCATCTTGCCAGAAGTTCCCTAATTTCGTTATTAATAATGATAATTATACTTTCTTAAAAGTAAATTTGGATATGTCAGACTCTCTTCAATAGTTCTTACTTAAACATTTAATGATATAATGTGTGCACATGCAATAATTGAAGGGTAACTTTCTGAACTCTTATGTCTAAGAAAATAGCAGGAGGAAATGGAAAGGGCATATATTTGAATCTATTGGTACATCAAAAACTACTACATAAAGCCAGGCTCAGTGGCTCAGCCTGTAATCCTGTGTCTTTGGGAGGCTGAGTTGAGTGGATTGCCTGAGCCCCTGGGTTCGAGACCCACCTGGGCTACTTGGCAAGACCTCATCTCTACAATAAATCAAAAAGTTAGCTGGGCGTGGTAGCGCGCGCCTGTAGTTCCAGCTACTTGGAAGGCTGAGGCAGAAGAATCGCTGGAGCCCAGCAGGTCGAGGCTGCAGTGGATGTGAGCGGCCACTGTACTCCAGCCTGGGCGACAGAGTTAGACTCCGGCTCAAAAAATAAAAATAATAAATAAATGAATAAATAAAAATTAAAAAACTGCTACATAACTTTGTGGTTTAAAGAATCACAGTTATCTCACAGTTTTTTGGGGTCAAAATCTTAGGCATGGTTTAGGTGGACATCTGTGTCAGAATCTCTCACATGGCTGTAGCAACATTATCAGTAAAGGCTGGTATCTCATAAGAATACTCAACTGGGAAGAGTTCTCCTCTGTGCTTATGTGGCTGTTCCTAGGATTCGATTCCTTTCAAGTGGTTAGAATGGGGCTCTTAGTACTTTGCTGGCAATTGACTAAAAGCCTCCCTCAGTTTCTTCCCATGTGGGCCTCTTAAAACAGCGGTCTCCTACCTTTTCAGCATCAGGGACCATTTTCATGGAAAACAATTTTTCCATGGATAGAGGTGGGGGCGGAAAGGTAGAATCAACAGGCATTGGATTCTCATAAGGAGTGCACAAGCTAAATCCCTCACATGTGCTGTTTACAATAGTGTTTGGACTCCTATGAGAATCTAAAGCCACTGCTGATCTGATGACAGAGCTCCACTCACTCACCACTCACTTCCTGCTGTGCAGCCTGGGGTTTTTAATAGGCCATGGGCCACTACTGGTCTACTGCCCAGGGATTGGGGGCCCTGGTCTTAAAGCACTGCTCATGACATGGCAGCTTGATTCATCTTTTGAAATCTAACTTAAAAAGCTATCTCTTCTCAGTGTTGAGGTATTTGTTTGTGTAGAAGCAAATTACTCAGAGAAGGAGATTATAGAAAGTCAAACATACCAGGAGGTGGAAATCATTGATTCTTTTTTGTAATCTAATTCTAAAAGTTACCTCTTTCCAGGGTTGAAGTATTTAGTTGGCTAGAAGCAAATTTCTCAAGGAAGGAAATTATATAAAGCCATAAATACCAGGAGGCAAAAATCACTAAGGCCCATCTTGAAAGCTGTCCACCATAGTACATAGCTAGTTTTGGCAGAACAGTGATTAGCGCCTCTTCAAACAGTGCTGAAATTTCTCAATGCTGAAAATTTTCTTAATACTTTTCCCTGGTTGTGTGCATTCTCTCTTTTGAGCCATGATTTGGATTTGAGTTACTTATGCTTATGTCTCTAAAACTTACCTAACCTTGGGAAAATAATTGACTATCTGGACTCAGTCTCATCAGATGTACAAAGAAATTTAGGTTGACTTTTTTTTTCTAATAGTGTTAAATCTTCAGATTGTTAGATTATCTAAATTATTTATCTCATACCTCAATAATGAAGAAGATAAAATTTATGAGAGGAAGAAAGAGAGGAGCTATATCACATAGTTTTCAAGAAGCTAGCAGGAAGTAGACATAGACAATACAATCTATCTTCACCAAATAATAAGCTATGTTCAGAAACACTAGTCTAGATGATCTCCTTAGGTCCCTGGTAGGTCAGCATCCTATTTTCTCTAGATCCAGGGCTACTTAAGTTAATCATAATACAACTGTTAGAGTAGAAAATTTTGCAGCCCCAAAACTGGTGTTAACGAAGGACTGCAATCATGTGATCTGAAGAATTATGGCAGAATAGCAGAGTACAAAAAGATACTCTCTGGTCTTTGCCACCAGCATTTTTCAACTGACTCAAAACAGCAGTCACTGGTCTCCTCTGCTTTGCTTTTCTACAATCTATCCTCAGTGCAACATCCAGAAGGATCCTTTCACAAGGTATGTTCAAACATGCCTCTTCCTTCAGAGGAAAAGTCAAAGCCACACAGGCCCATATCATTGACTCCCATTGTCTCCACTTTATATATTAGGTATATCCTTTTTTGACTTGCCAACCACCACATGGATCTAATTGATCTTACCTGAACATCCTAGATACATGTTGGGCATTTACACTGATTGTTTCTAATGTCTGGGTTACTCTTTCTCAAAATATTCACAAGGTTAATTTCATCATCAACTCCAAGTTTTTTAAAAAAGTATTTAAAACTGGGACTATCCCGGCTACTCTATTTAAAATTAAGACCTTAACCTTTCCATTCATGTGTGTGTGTGTATATATGTTTCTATAGCACTTATCACATTTTACTATATTACCATATTTACATATATAAAGTGTTTATTATATCTCTCCCCAACTAGAATATAAATGCAAAAAGGGAATATAAAATATAAATGTGTCTCTTTTATTTACTAAGCTGTTGCAAGAACCTGTATAGCAGGTATTTAGTAAAATCATATTAAATTAACCTTGTAAAATAATTTATGGGAAAAAAGAACAAACAATACTATATTATATTTGCTAGACATCTCTTAGTGACTAGTTGAATTTTAAAATTTTTAAAAACTTTCTTAAGTTCTATAAACCTTCACAGTGAATACTATGTGTTACTTATAAAAAGTGATATATTAAAGCAAATTCAAATAAATTAAAGGATTCTAGTTTTCATTGTATATAAGGGGGCATCTCAAAACACCTGGAATTATTTTTTGAAGGATAAACTCCTTATAGTGCAGGCTTCCCATGCGAGGTAAGTTTTCTAGGAACTGATCAATGTTAGTGTACCAGTTAGCATTGGTGTGAGAGGCTGTATTTGACTACAATGAATTTTTTAAGAGATTCTTTCAACCATTTTCCCATTTCATGATGACTGATTTACAAGACACCTGCCCACACTAACCTGAGTGTTCAACAGTTTTTGACAAAAACAGCATGACCCCCATACTCTCTCTATTCATCCAATCTCACCCTGAGAGACTATTTTTGTTTCCCTGGGTGAAAAAAGTCATCAAAGGGAAATGTTTTTCCCAATGTGGAACAGGTGAAACAAAAGATGGCAGAATCACTAAAAGTCATCAAAATTGATGAGTTTAAAAACTGTTGTGCAGTGGGAATAGTGTCTCAATAGATGTATAGCATCAAACGGAGAGTACATTTAAGGTGACTGAAGTTTAAACATATAAGAATAAATGCACAATTTTTTATCAATAAACTTTGTTTTTTGGGGGGGTCCCTCCTCATATGTGTCAGGTGCTTAAGTTGGAAATGTCTACCTTAAAAAGAAGAAATAAAGATAGAGTTTTGAGTTTATTAGCATTTCAAATTTTATCTTGTCAGAGTGGGCTGTAGATATCATGATAAAAAAAACACGAAGATGGGGCCATTGTGAATTTCATTCTGTTATATTTATAGATAGAAACATGAAGTTGAAAGAGAAATAGAATAAAATGAGAAAAAACATAAACCTTCAGTTATCTAAAATCAAATTTCAGATATTCACTTTTGAAAGTATTACTAAAAAAATGTAGTTTTACATTTTTAAGTCATGTTATTCTTTAAAGATCTAGTTGATATTTATTAAACATCGACCATGGGCAACTTACTATCCTAAGAGCTGATTGCTTAGGGTTCTTGGAGAAATGAGGGGTAGGAACCACCTGAGTGGCCCCTGACTTAAAGAAGCAAGAAACTAGCCAGGTTTCCACAAGCATAGGGGAGCTGTTTTAGATGAAATTGGGCATGTTCATGGTGGTATGGCCATAGACTGACTGCTGTTTCAGGGCAGAGAAGGGTGCAGACTGTTTGGTAGCAGCTCTGGGCAGGTGTGACAATGTTCAAATCTTGGGGAGCTATAATACACAAAGAATTTTCCCCATTTCCCATTGGATAGAGGACAGGGTGACCCTACTGATCATTTTAGTTGAAAGACATAGAGTGCTGTGCCCCAGGATTTAACTACAGACCAGAGACAAACAGAACTTTATCAAAATTGCAAATCAAGTTTGGATGTTTGGATGACAGTATCAGCTATTTATTCTTTGTGTCTAACTTAGGAAGCTCTGGGTGTTTACTGAAGATTTTACTATCTCAAAGCTCTCAGGAAAGTCTTCTAGTGTAGATATTTTCAGCTGATTTTTCTACATTAGGAAATATAATATTATTTCTTGTTTGTCCTATCCTAACCTGCCTGCATACCATCTATAGTGGAGGTAGTAGTAGAGGGGGAAAGGAAGTAGAACTTAATCAAAACTATATATGCATATATGTTTATATATATTTAAATATATATAACAAAACTGATTCATTTGTTCATTTGTAAACTTGTAAACACATACATATTGTGTAAATATATTCCAGGTTCTGTTCTAAGTACTAATATCCAGAGATGTATAAGCATGGTTCTAGTCTAATGTTGTAATACAACAAGTGAGAAATTAGGAACCATCAAGTTAAGTAAAAGTTTAGAAGGGTAGATTAGGCAAGACCATTCATTCTATCTGAGGACTGGAAAAAGGGTGATAAGGTTAAAAATACAATCACAGAGAAGATGCTATTTGAGTTGAATCTGAAAAAAATGAGTCAGAGTGACTAGATGAGAAGAAAGGGAGTCCAGGCTTATTGCCTGGGTTTTGTCTAGCATTAATTTTTATAAATTATTGCAAAGACCATGCTCTGACTGTACTGTGACTCAGAGGAGTTGATGTCTTTGGATGGAATTTGGATTTGAAAACTCCTAATGGGATCTTCAATTCTGTAGAGACAAAGACGAAATGAAATCATTATTAATATTAATAAGTTTTCTTTTGTTATTAATTTTGTTATTTAAGATCAAGGCATTGCCATTAAATATAATTAAAACTTGAGAAGAGTTCATTATGTAAAATTATCAGAACTTGCATAATTCAAATGGGTGATTATTAATAAACCATAGCATTAACAACACTCTTATTTTCAGCCTGCCTTTGCTTGGAAGAGTCACATTAATAATGTACTACTATACTGTATCATAGTGTTACTCGTTTTGTCTTGACACACACTTTTTTCATCTTATTTCTGGTCTACATTCAATTGTTGGAGCTACTGTGCTTGCATACTCCTTGGTACTTCTGTGCAAGCTGCTCTCTCTTCCTAAAGATTAGCCTCCCTGCCTCACCTCCCTCCCGTGGTTAAATCTTAGTCTTAAATCTGAGCTCCAAAGCCACCTGCCTGACCCTCTCTTCTCTCCTAATCAGTCTCTCCCTCATCATGCTTCTAGGAATCTTGTGTCTAAATCTCTTTAGTATGGGGAGATTCCAAAGCTTTCCTCAGCATCTGAATGGGTAGGTCATGGATCCAAGAAGTGTGCATGTGGTAGTTGATGTATGATCTATGCACATACTCAAATTCAGCTCATCAGAGATATTCCCCTGGGGTTTTCAAACCAGAGCTTCATAGAAGTATTAATTTTGCCTATTGTCATCTCACCCTTGCTCTGTGGCAGTTGGAGAGAATTAAGATGATCCCTGAAAAAAAGGAAAACTGGACCGTGGAGAAATTATACATTTCTTTAAGACTTTGGATCTAGTTTATCTCTGAAGACAATCACATCCTTGCCATATGATGTGAACCCAAGATTTATTTATTTATTTATTTATTTATTGCCAAGGTCAATATGAGCTGAGTACTTTTAAAGACTGAGGAGGAAGGATTGCTTAGGACCAGGAGTTAGAGACCAGTCTAGGCAAAATAGCAAGATCCTATTCTCTAAAAAATGGGGGGCAGGGGAAGACTACTATTTTGCTTACTACTGGAACAGAGACTTATTGAAAACAATGTCTTATTTATCTGTAACCCAACACTTGACAAGGCATCTGACATCTTAGGCATTCAATACATATTTGTCAAATGAGACAATAGAGATCAATCTTGTTTTATAGGGAGATAGTCACACAATGCAATATTATACCTATTATGAGTCCACATAACTGACAGTTTTTAAATGTAACAAGATATTAATGTCTTTTACAAAAGTTTCTCCTGTTTAATACTACCATTCTATCTAGGACCTTCTGTGTTCTCTCTCTCGCTCTCTCTCGCTCTCTCTCTCTCTCTCTCTCTCTCTCTCTGTTTTCTCAATCTGTAATACTTCTTCCTTCTTGATCCCTTAGGCAAACTTTCCTTCAAGCTCTGTTCAAATATCAAAACACTTTGTCAAGCATTTCAAAATACAACTCCCTTTAGACAACACCAGGCATTTCTTTATCTAACCTGTCATACATTTTGTACTTTTGTTTATCTCATTCTATAGGAATTATTTATTTTCATATCTACTCATTCCATTACTAGAGTTTTAGCTCTTAAAGGGATGCATATTTTATTCAGCTGTGCATTCTCAGCTTCTAAAATAATGACTGACACAGAGTAAATAATCAATGAGTATTTGAGGCGAAATCACTTTGTAATGTTTTTGCCCCAGTCATCTCATTTGAACTGCTCAGCAAAACTGAGAGCAGTGCATTTTCTTCTATCAACTTGAGAGATGAGAAATATGCTTGTAATAATATATTTATTGTTCATGAGGGCAGGAATTTTGTTTCTCCAATTCACTAGTGTGTCCTGAATGCTTAGCACAGTACTTGGCACTTAAGAGTATGTGTGTGTTATATGTGTATCAGTTGACCCTTGAACAACATGAGTTTGAAGCATGTAGCCCCACATGTGGGAGGATTTTCTGCCGCCTCTGCCACTCCTGAGATAGCAAGACTAACCCCTCTTCTTTCACCTCCTTTTCCTCCTCAGCCTACTCAGTATGAAGATAACAAGGATAAAGACTGTTATAATGACCCACTTCCACTTAATGTACAGTAAATATATTTCCTCTTTCTTACGCTTTTCTTAATAACATTTTCTTTTATTCTCTAGTTTATTATAAGAATACAGTATATAATGCATATAGCATGCAAAATATGTGTTAATCTACTGTTTATGTTATCCATAAAGCTTCTGGTCAACAGTGGGCTATTAGTAGTAGTTAAGATTTTTGGGGAGTCAAAAGTTATATACTACCAGCCTGGGCAACAAAGAGAGACCCTATTTATTCAAAAAATGAAATTATTAGCTGTACATACTGGCATGGGCCTGTAGTCCCTGCTACTCGGGGAGATGAGATAGGACAGACTCTTGAGTTCAAGAGTTCAAGGTTGCAGTCAGTTACTGTCATGCCACTGATTTCCAGCCTGGGCAATAGAGCAAGTTCCTGTCTCCAAAAAATGAACAGCAAAAAAGTGCTGATTTTCAATTACTTCGGGGGTTGGCATTTCTAACCCTTGTGTTGCTAAAGAATCAACTGCATATGCATGTATACATTCATATATTACATACATATTTATAGGAACTTTAACTACTTTCATATAAAGTTATAAAGTGAGATTTGCTTGGTCTCACCACACCATCTCTTTCACTGTCCAGACTGGAAATTGGAAGCTACTGAAGAGAAGAGTCAGGTCTGCATTCCCTCATGGAGCTTGCACACACCTTTTTTTAAAAAAATTATTTATTTATTTTTTATTATGAAGTTGTGGGGTACAGTTAAGGGTTAGGTATACAATTGCGTTTCATTCAGGCACCCTGTTGATATGGGGTGTTTCCCTGTTCCCAGACAGATATTTGCTACTGTTAATCCCATCTCCCGCACACACTTTTTAAATGAATATTTATGATGAGTAAGTAATAGTGTTACATACTTTCATAGTTTCAGTTATAGTCATCATTCTGTGAAATTTTAAATTCCCATTATTTACAGAAGGTAATCAAGGTTTAGAAATCTAAGGTAACTTAGTATATTGTAGGCTCCCACTCTTCTTATCTTTTAATTAAATGGAAATAAATTTAATTAGAGATTCATACACAGAAATTCTCAAACTCTATACTAAAAATATCTCAGAACAAATAAACACACAGAAAAGGTTAAACAAGGTCTATGTTGAATCGAGCAAAGCTTTTGTGAAAATCTAGCAAAATGATGACTTCCTTAATAAGCTTTGTCAATTCCTGTCAATACTCAACAGGGAGGAGTTTAAGTAGCTATTTAAATACCAATTACTTAGAAATGGAAAGCAAATAAGGGGAACAAGGTAAGCATCCAGTTTAACTTACCACAACAGAGAAAAACATTCACTAATCAAGGCAGAGACTGGTGCTGTAACCCAGGTCAAACAGTGCTTCCAGGCAAATTGGCAGAGAATTTCTGGAGATGCTGGGCAGAAAAATCAGCATCTGTCCGTTTAGTTATTTATTTATTTTTTTGTGGAGATAAAGATTCCTTCCAAAATATTAGCCCATCTATTGGATTTATTTAACTTCCTGCATTCAGAAACAGGAGACATATTAGGAAAATGAGCCCCTGATACAGGGCCATGCATCTTGCTCTGTCTTCATAATTTAGGAGCATCAGCAGTTCCACAGATGAGCATGTGACATGTGCAGTCAAACTGGGCCCTGTGGTCAGAGGGCTGCAAGATTGGTTTGTAGTTTGCTGTGGCTGTGTTGAAATTGTTAATCATTTTATCTTTGGACATATGTTTTGTAAATGAAGTCTTGTGGAACATGCATATGAACATGGAATTAAGATTTACCTGGCTACCCCATTCAAGGTAACACTTGAAATGCCCCCTGATCATAAAATTCCAGTAGCCCTGTGTGACATGAAGGAGTTTAAAAAGTCTCAAAGTAGGTACAAGGCAAATGTGTTACTTTTAGAACTAAGTGGGTTGCTGACAATACCAAGAGGCCATGCTTACCACTTAAATCTGCACTTGCAGAAAGAAGGCGTGGTGTTCTAAGCACATGGAATGAGCAGGGAACTGAACTCTGTCATTTTCTTTCCCATGTTACTTTTCTGTAGCAGCCAACCACTTCAGCTGAAATGAGGCTTTAGAAAGAAAAGGCAACCCATAGTTCCTTTTCAGTCTTTCTCTCTTCATCATTAAGCCACAGGTATAGAGTGTAGCCAGAATAGGTGCATATCAAATCCAATAAAAATAGTTAATTTTATTTTGTGTGGCATTTATATTGTTCTGGTGAGAATAAAATAAATTTGCATGTATAAGCTATAGAATATAAAATCATGTAATTTTAATGATTCCATGTATGCATTAAATGCTCTCATAGTTGTGTATAAAACTGTAATTTAACAATATAAAGGTGAATGGTACAATTCCTGCTGATAACTTAAAATTTTATTTTGTTCTTTCTCAATGTGAAACTAAGTAGCATGTACAAAAACCATGACAAGTCAATAGTGAGACCATGAAAAAATAAAAAAAGAATTTATCACTTAATATCTTTAACAGCACTGCTTTCCTAATTTTTCAATAAGCAGGTGGCTCTGCATGTTCATTTTAAACCACACACCAAGTTATGTAGCCTGCCCTGCAAACAAGCAACATGGATGGATTCCTATCTAAAATCGTTGGTGCTCTGACTGAAAGATAAGTCAGTGAATATATCATCCTAGTACAGAGTGGTGGGTTTAGCTATAACACTTTTTCAGAGTAAATGACATGAACAAAACTTTTAACTGAGGAATTAAGATTTTCTGAGACAGATGGTTTGTTTCGAGCCTTAAAGCATGGGTAGGATTTTAGGATTTATTCAGGCAAAAGTTATGGTGTTGAGAGGCGGGAGGAAGAGTGAAGAGTGGTAAGAAAAAAATAAATGCCTAATGTAAAGGAATCTATTGCATTACCAAAAGTATGGTGAGTAATGAGAGAGAGAGAGAGAGAGAGAGAGAGACATTCTCAGAAAGCTAGAGTAACACATACTATTTTTAGTCAGACAAATCAGCACCTATTGTCAACAAAGTCTCTCTTTTCTTTTTCTTTACGATTTTCAACTGATACTGCTGCTATAAAGGAAGACTCCTGGTGTTTTGTGGTGGATTGTATCAGAATCCTCTTGTGCTCTGCCTCTTTCTCTTTGGACCTACTTCTGATTCCATCCTCGGCTGAAGGGACCTTTTTTTTTTTTTTAGGTGTGGCCTCACTTCATGCTGCCTGCTTCAGGTTTCACCATCTTAAGCATTTTCAGTTTTGTCAAGGACTCTTCTGATGTTCCAATGCCAATGGGAACTTGGACAGCCGGGACTCATTACTAGCTTGGAAGTATGTGGAGATACACCATCAGAACAGCCTTTAACAAATGAGGAATGGGGATTGATCGATAAATGCTCCTGATTCTTGTATTGTAATAAACTCCTTTGGAATCAATTCTATACAATTCTCAGGAGATCTGTGTAGAAAAAAGTTCCCACCAACCACAATGGCAATCTTCCTAACACCTCCACATTGAGTTTTCTTCCTTCCTTATGTGGCCCTCCTGGGCTGTTTCTCATGTTTCTTAAAATAATCTTCCGAATAAACTAGCAGCATACTAATTCTGATTTTATATTCTGTGTCTGATTTGGGGGAAATCCAAATTTTAAACAATTATAAGTGTTATCCTTCTTAGATTAATACTCTAAAATTTGTATAGATTAACAGGTGTGATGTTAACCAAAATCAATCATTTTATACTTCCTATTTCTTTTCCTCATCTCATTGCATTATCTGTGGTCTCTAGTAAAACCCTGAGTATAATTATGTTCTTCAATTCTTAGTAATGTTTATCACTGCATATTTCTAGTAGATTCTTTACTCAGGAACCACTTTGAATTTTATCAACAATTGTTTTCAGGGTTCTTATTTTCCATTTATCATTTTCATCCTTCATTCTGCTAAAGTGTTCTTGCCTTCAGAGATGGCTCCATAGGTTTTATAGATTCTACATTAAGTCCAAGCTTGACTTTGGTACCCAAAATGGAACGCACCATAGACCCTTCCTGTTTGTGTCATTCATGCTTATCCTGAAAGTGCAAGAATTCTGAAAGAACACTGCAACCACCGATCTCTTTTCTTATAGCTTCAATTAGTTCTTTCCTCCCCAGGCTGTCTGCAAACAACAAAACAATTCAAAGTGTCTGACACTTTTGCTCTAGGGCCATAGTAGTCATATTTATTAACTCATACTGCGTTGTTGAGGATTTCACCTTTTAGTGTCTACCTAAAACATGGTATCTGCTTTCTCATCCTTGCTTGATCAGGGATGGATTTGCCTTTTTGCTCATCATTGCAGGCTAATTTTCTTTGTTCTCTATCTTTTCTATACACTGCTTTGGAAATGACCTTATTACACAACCTCTATTTTTTATTTTGGAGAATGTCTTCAGCATTCACCAAAAACTTTAGAATTATCCTTAATTCTTCCTGTTGTCTTTGTATCTGATGTCACCATTTAATTTTTTGGCAATTGTACTTTAACAATCTATCATAAGCATAATTTTTCTTTCTTATTCTTACCTGACTTAACAAGTTGAGCCCTGATCATCTCTGGCCTGGAGAGAAGAGACATCCAAGTATTTCTTCTACAACCTCAGTATTTTCCCCATCTGTTTCCCACAGGTTCCTGCATTGTCTGCTCTCAACTTTGCTTAATGCTGTCCATTGATTCTCCATGAATATGGATCAATTCCAAAATACTCTCTTTGGCATGAAACATTCCTATCAATCTGGATCTTCATATATGTCCATCAAACATTTTGCCACTGATATAAATTATTTAAAAGTTTGGGATGACAGAATATATTATTTGAAGTTGTAAGAAGTCAATAAAATAGCAAAGTAGCAGTCACTATTGCTATAATCCATCTTCAGTTACCCTGTTAATGTATTTAAATAGGAAATTATTATAGAATTTTAGTTATCTAGTATACACTGCAGAGCTAAGAAAGTTATTACAATGTATGTGAGTGCTGCTTGTGTTTTTTCTTATTGTTTCTTTGTCATTTCTTACTTTTCAATTTTGACATTTTGAATGATATAAGCTTATATATTGAACTCCCCCCCCACTATATGTCAGGTGATCTGTGTGGCATTTACAATTATTTAAATCCTTAATTAAGTTTTTCTTTAATATGTGAAATCAGTTCACATCTTTTCTTTTTCATTTCTTTTCTTTCTTTCTGTTTTGTTTTGTTTTTTGAGTCAGAGTCTTGCTCTGTCACCCAGGCTGGAGTACAGTGGCACAATCACAGCTCACTACAGTTCACTTTCCCTCAGCCTACAGGCATGTGTCACGATTCCTAGCTAACGTTTTAATATTTGGCAGAGAAGCAGTTTCAATATGTTGCCCAGACTGGTCTAAAATCCCTGAGCTCAAACAATCCTCCCACCTTGGACTCCCAAAGTGCTGGGATTACAGGCATGAGCCCCCACGCCCAGCTCACATCTTTTCTGATCTGTGTTGTTCTGTAAAAGTGTTTCTTCTTCACTTAATCATGTATGAGAATTACTTCAGGATCCTTAAAGGATACTCATTTCTCACTTGCAGACAATTTAATCAGATTGTATAAGTGTAGGATATGAACTTTTGGATATACATATTAAAAAATTCTAAGCCCTTCAAATTTACAGTGATGGTTTTAAAATAATTCTGGCTTCTCTGTCTTCTCTTTTGAAAATGACTGCACCATCTGTACCTGCTCTTTGATGACATTACCTGCTGTCTGACACAACTGTAATGGAAAAAGCAGCTGAGCATCTGACATGCTATTTGTTATTATTATATTTTTGATCTGACTCTTATCAGACTGACAAAAGCATTGAAAATTTAAAGGTAGCTGGGCTCGGTAGTTCAGCCTGTAATCGCATGCCTTTGGGAGGCTGAGGTGAGTGGATTACCTGAGCCCATCGGTTCGAGACCCGCCTGGGCAGCGAGACCTCATCTCTACAATAAATCAAAAAATCAGCCGGGTGTGATAGCGCATGCCTGTAATTCCGGCTACTTGGAAGGCTGAGGCAGAAGTATCGCCAGAGCCCAGTAGGTCGAGGTTGTGGTGGCTGGGAGTGGCCACTGCACTCCAGTCTGGGCGACAGAGTGAGACTTCAACTCAAAAATCAAAAAAAAAAAAAAGAAAATTTAAAGGTATAACAGAATAAATCTTTTCAGCATTTTTGTTTGTTTGTTTCAGATCATCCTCACATTTTCTCTTTTTCCCTAGGAAACCCATAAATACAAATTGAATATCAAGTTCTCTGCAGAAGAAAATAAAGCTGTTGAGTTTTTATTGGTGGACTTTAACGAACACCATTACCTCATATTTCTTCCACCTGATTCTTAGTTACCAAAATGAAACCACTGAAACTCTCCTGGCATAGGTTTCTTTTTTTTTTCTTTCTGATACATATTTTTTATTTTAAAATTGTGGTGTACAGTTAAGGGCTAGGTATACAGATATGCACTGTGTAGGTACCCTTGTTGGTGAGGTATGCTCCCCCGTCCCTGGACAAATATTGACTACCATTAATCCCCCCTCCCTTCCTCTCCCTACCCCCCCCCAGGCATAAGTTTCTATTAGATTCAGTGCTTTGGAATTAGGCCAAGATGGTAAAAGTGTATGAGTGACTATTATTTTATGGTCTAATAACTAACTGAGGTCTCTAACAAAACCTACGTTCAACTCAGCACCAGACCTCTTATCCATCTCTGCTTCACTTTGTTTTTAATGTATAAGACATTAGCCTTGTTCAGATAGCATATGGTAAGATTTTTTTAAAAATCTGATTTCCTTAATCCTTGCCAGATGTCATCTATGATAGATAATATACACACAGAGTAGATATCCATCTGTAACAGCACCTGAAGTGGTGTCCTTTTCTTTTACCTCTAGGTTTTATAGAATAATAAAATGCATAATAAGGTATGACAGAACACTTACTATGGAATACGAGGTGTGCACACTTTTATTATATGTTAACATCATTTTAAATATGTGTAATAAACAGTAAACAATAAAGAATGTGTTTATAATTTAAACTTTCAACTTATGTTTATGCAACATCTAAAAGAAAAAAGAATTAAGTAAATAAAATTCTAAAGTCATCTTCTTCATATTCTGCTATTTCTTTCTTGCCTCTAATGTTGATCTTCCCTGAAATGTCACTGACTATTTTTTCTCGGGCATTTATCTCTAAACTCTTCTTCTTTACTTCTTCAAGTGCAAGTAGCTAAGGAGGGTGGCAAGGCTTATTTCTGCCTGGGATACACTGTTCATAATACACTATGCAAATTTCTTTGTGCTTATTGTATTTATTAAGGAGAAATTTCTTCCTCTTCTTATCACTGGCTGAGTAAGCATGACTATTCAGACTATTTAGTACATTTCTCTCATTTTCTATTAGTTTCCTCATCAGTAAACTAAAAGTGAAATAATTTAGTAACCTCTATAGCAATTTCCAATTCAGGAGCTCTATAATTTTGTTGCTGTACATTTTAGATTTAAAAAATAATAGGATATTAAGATGAATATAAAAGTAAAAACAAAATTCCACAAGAAATTTTCTGAAAGAAATGGATGTACCAAGATGGTAGGAATTCAGATGAGAAAGAACCCAGATGAGAAAGAACCCAGGTTTTTTTTTTTTAATTTTTTTTTTTTTTTGAGTTGGAGTCTCACTCTGTCACTCAGGCTGGAGTGCAGTGGCACACTCCCGGCCACCGCAGACTGGACCTGCTGGGCTCCGGCGATCCTTCTGCCTCAGCCTTCCAAGTAGCTGGAACTACAGGGGCGTGCTACCATGCCCAGCTAATTTTTTTTGATTTATTGTAGAGATGAGGTCTCACCAAGTTGCCCAGACAGGTCTTGAACCCGCGGGCTCAGGCAATCCACTCACCTCAGCCTCCCAAAGCACGGAATTACAGGCTGAGCCACAAAGCCCAGCTAGAACCCACGTTTTAACCAGAAGCTATCTATAAAACATAACACAGTTTAAATAACTATTTATATTCCAGATAAAGAAACTATATTCATTCACATATGTTGTGTTGTAAAGCTTTCAAACTCTTTTATTCTATTTCTCATGTGGTAAGATTTCTCATTTTGGTAAGATTTTGAATTAATACTTGTAAGGTATTTAGAAGTATGAAACACAAAATATTATAACTAGAAAGGGAAAAAAGAGAAACGTGATCTTTATGATTCAGAATTCTGCAAGAGTTCTAGCTTGTCATGTGGGAGCCCAGATTGTAATCTGGCTTCTGAATCTAGACTTTTTAGACTCATCTATGAATGGAAGAAATCCAAAGAGTCTCTCTACTTCTCCTTATCCTTTCTTTCATCTGCCATCATGCAGTTTCTGCTACAATATTCCTCACCTGGAACATTGTACAAGGTTCCTAACTCCTCTCTTGTGTTGCCTTCTGATTGATTCTGGACATTCCTCCTCAAGTGCAAACTTGATAGTGTTGCTCCCTACTTAAAACATTAAAAAGGCTTTTCAATACAATAAATAATATAAAACCTAAACTCCTTGGCAGGCTCTTAAGCTATTTAATAGCTTGTTTCTTACCCACCACCAATATCATGTAACTCCCTATCCTGCTGGTTGCCAGCTAGCCTTATTGGTTGTGAAGGAGCCCTTGCAGACTTGATGCTCATCTGGCTTTGTGTTCAGACTGCCTGGAGTAATTTCTCGAGGGCTTGTCCAATGGCTGAATCATTCTTATCCTTCAGGTTTCACTCCAAAGGATATGTCTACAGATGGGTTCCTCTGGCATTCTTTAAATTTGACCTTTTACAAGTATTAATTTTTACGTTATTCTGTTTATGCCCTTTATAGCAGGGGTCCTCACTCCCCGGGGCAGATCCCTCCTGGTCGTGGTCTGTTAGGAACCTGGCCGCATAGCAGGAGAATACCGGGCAGTGGAGTCTCCGCCTCCTGTCAGATTGGAGATTAAATCAGATTCTCATAGGAGCTCGAATCTTGTGAACTGCACTTGCAAGGGATATAGATTGCATGCTCCTTATGAGAATCTAATATCTGATGATCCCCCCCATCACTGTTGTGTCTGCCAAAAAGGTTGAGGATGGCTGCTTTATAGCATTCTATCACAAACAAATAAAAATACACATGTATTGATTTACCTTAATTATTTTTGTATCCCTAGAATGCAAACTCGATGGTCTTGTTTTCTAGCTTACACTGTGTCTCAGTGTACAGGTGATACACAGGGGACAACTCAATACAATACTATATGTGAAGAAGGGGTTTATTTAATAAATGTGGGGTCAAAACATTAACTTAAAAATAAAAACCAAAGGTACCATTTTGATAAAAACATATAAATTGGGGATTATACATAATATAGTTCTATCTTAAAATATAGAATTCTTTTCATGTAGATGAGCAGCTACAAAAGATGTGTTTTCACTATTTTTGCTTTTATGAATTTTCTTTGTAAGTACTCTGGACTCTTAGATGTGATAGGCCTTTATTTCAAATTTGAATGATCCATAATATATAATATCTGTTCAAATCTACAAAACAAGTATAAATATTGAATAAAATAGGTGAATAGTTTCCATGGTAAATTTAAATGTTTAGTATTATTGTTATTATTATTATTTTAAACCAAGTTTATTCGAGAAAGTAGAGGGAAAAGAAAGGGAGACATGTCACAGCTGACATGGGTGAATGAAACTGCCTATTATCTTTTATAAAAACATTTTTCAGAACTTCTTTAATGCTGTGATATGTTTGGCAATGTAATTAAAACAAATTGCTGGGTATCAGAATACGTGTCTTTTTAAAATATTTATTTTTATTTAAATGTATGTTGCATTTTTTTTTTTGCATATTTTCATTTGAAAGATGAATCTTATTCTACAATTAACACCTTAACCAGAGGAGTGCCGACACTGGGGTGAGTCTAGTCGGGGCTTAGGACAGAGTTCACTCTCAGCGTTGTGTGAGTGCAGGCACCTGAGATGAAGGCCTCCTTAAATTCTGTGTACTGGGTGCCCCAACCTTTATCCAGAGTTATAAATATGGTAATGTAAAGACACTGTCTCACCAAAGTGTGTTTATTCACCTAATTTTGAGTAACCACAAGAAAAATCATTTGTGTAACTCTGTTCTATTAGATAATGATTTAGCTAAATTAAATGTTTTTTTGTATATTTGTTTGTTTTTAATTAGCTGCAAACCCAAAAGGAAAAAATTGCCCTCTTATTTTTAAAATATGAATGAGAAAAATATTAAAATATTTTCAATCTTTTTATGATAGATCACAAGAACTGTCAACATTTTGTATCAGAGAGTCAGTTTTGTTACTCATTAAATATGCTACCCTCTATATCAGCTCAATTTAGCCCTCTTACTTATTGATACAGTTTATACTTGATAAAAGTACATTTTATTTTGTTGTTTTATGTGAACTCTTTAGGAAATAGTATTCCTTGCATTTACCTAAATAAGCATAGCACTGAAAACCAAATGAAATTGAAAGATAATTTGATAAATTTGACTTCTTGTCCACTTCAGTTTGTGACGTTTTACATAATTTCAATGTCCAAATAACTCAACAAAAATAAGGAATCCTTGAATTCTTCTCTGCACTTTATTCTCAGAAAATTGTATTATTTGTATTTCATAACAGCCTCCTCAATGAACTTACTAATTATGCAGGATAATAGGATTCAAGGGATTAAAAATATACCTTCTCACATGGTGTGTAATTCTTCCTGATTTTCCCACCCAGGTACTTGACTGATTGAAAGACATTAAAGCAAATGTACAGAAATTAAAGTCACATTTTGTTAACAATTGAGCTAATGGAGAATGTGCCTTAAAAGTAGCAAAAAAGGCCACTAAATAATGGCATCCCTGATGTAGAGACTTCTCTATTCTGGCAGGAACATACAAGAGGCACCAGAAAGACTGAACCACATAAATACCCTCTTCCTTGTCCTAAAGTCACAAGTCAGATGATTCACTTTTTGTTGCTATGAAGAAATTAGCGGGGTGGAGGTAGAAAGTCCAGGGTCATTTTTAAAAATTTTATTAATGTACATTCCTTCATTTGGAAACAAGATGAGTGGGATACAATAAAAGATGAAACTGACTATGCCATACACGGGGCATACTTAAAAAAAAGTTATCTGAAATTCAAATCTAACTGACTATTCTAAGCTTTTATTGGTTAAATCTGGCAATGCTAAGTGGAAAATATTTCCCGTAGTCCCTTCAATTTTACCCAGCAAATGATTCTCTACATTTTAAAAAAATTTTCTTAACAATTTTTTTTTTAAATTAGATGATATCACAAGAAACTCTAATGTTACTGAGGATTTCACCTTTTTGTAGTACTAGACTGGAAGATCTCTACTGTGAATTTCGATTCTCCAAATTTAGGAACCCAAGTATAAGGACTGATACAATTAAACAGCAGGGCAAGTCCTAGAATGCCAGAAGTCACAAACATAAGAAAGTATGTGACAGGGCAGTTTCATTGTCATCAAAATTTTATCTGTTTGGTTAAGTTTATGAGGATCCAAGCTGGGAGAGACTGTCAAGATGCGTTTTTTCCCTCATAATTCCTTATATTGCAGATGTGATAACTAAGTTCAGAAATTTTTCTTTCCTAAAAATAGGCAGCTAGTTAAATAAAAAGCTGAAGCTGATCACTCTGCTTTTCAATATACTGATTCAATTTCCTTTCTACTCTTCTGTAGTGTTTTTCCACCTCTTAATCCCTGCCATGGCTGCTCAGAACTTTGTGTGACTGGTCCTCAGCTTGACATGTCATTCCCCCGCATGTGCTTCTCGCAATAAGCATTCCTAATAGACTTTGTGCAGGACCAACATTGAAAATACTCATTTTTCATTAATAGATTAACCAAAAGCTGCTAAATAATGATGATGGCAATAATTATATAAAGGGTCTGAATGCAAAATAAATTTTGAATCAGATTAGAATGCAGAGGAAAATTCAATTTTCCAATTTCCACTGCCAAGAAGAGAAACTGCCGTGTGGTGGAATTCAATACAGGTCTGTGCATTTAACTGGGTAAATGAGCCCTGTATGCTATAACTAAAAATAATGTGAATGCAGGACGTAAGCATTGACTCAAGGCACTTCATTTACCATTGGTATCTGTGCATTTGTGCTTCCTCTCTCTGTAGCATAAATGAATTATCACTCTATCAAGATTGAGCAGAAATATTACATATGTTTTTGCTCAATTCTGAACGATTTTATGAATATATCTTGTGCTCCCTTACTTTAATAACTTCTTGATTGACTCTCCATTTCTTATATGATAAAAAGCTTCCTCCCTATTACGATATAGTAGGCTCAACATGCATTTTTTTACTTTAACTTTTTTCATGTTCCCAATGTATTTTGTGCTTCAGTCACAATTAACATCTTCTGAATATACTAAAACCTCTCCATATGAGTAGATTGAGGTGTACAAATAAAAAATGGTAACATTCATCTTTAAGCATTTCCAAGATAGTTCTGTTTGTTGGAGGTGGTACATGAACAACACTTGGAAAAATACTGACTCGGTGGATAAAATATAAACTTCCTGTAGTCCTCTCTCTTTCATTTGACTGCTTCTTTCCTCTTTAATGTCTTCAATTTTTTTTTTAAATTCTTCTTGTAAACAGAGAGAAGTTCTGACATAAGAGTCAGATCACAATTTTCGTGGATCTGGTTTAGATGCAGTTGCATCTATTCAGTTCTCTAACTTATCTCAAGCTTCATAACCAGTGTGTGACACCAGATACTCTGCATTGCAGATCAGACACAGCTACTGCCAGTTATTGCCATTATGACTGTTTATGCTCTTTCATGGGTTATGTGAATAGGATTATGTTTCATTTTTTGAGAACAAAATGGAGATCTTCTGAGTTATTTTTTTTTACAAATCATAAAAATGTTGGCTGTGCTCAGTGGCTCAGCCTGTAATCCCAGCACTTTGAGAGGCCGAGGAGAGTGGATTACCTGAGTCTGTGGGTTCGAGATCAGCCAGGGCAATTTGGTGAGACCCCCCCGTCTCTACATTAAATAAAACATTAGCCAGGCATGGTAGTGTGCGCCTGTGTTTCCAGCTACGTGGAAGACTGAAGCAGAAGGATGACCTGAGCCCAACAGGTTGATGCTGGGGTGGCGGTGAGCATGCCACTGCACTCCAGCCTGGGCGACGAAGTGAGACTCCAACTCAAAGAAAAAAAAAATAAAAAGAAAAAAAAATATGTTTTAAAAAATCTTATGAAAGGTCATACAAGATGGATAAAGTAGTAGTCAATTGTAGCAACATAGCTCGTGTCTCACATAGCTCTGTGACCTTAATCTATTATGACACGAATAGTTCCAGGTATCAGTTTTGGTGTCAGGAAAAATGCTTAAGTTTGAGAAACATTTTTTTCCTCAGGGATAATGATTCTTATTGCTTTACATTCCACACTCCATACTCTAGCTATAATGGATTAGCCTCCCTCCTTTAATGACTTTCATGCCTAGCTTGGAATTTTGTGTTGATGTTTGTGGATACTTGTTAATAAATCAATCCCATTTTGCTAACTTTTAAATCATTAGGGAAATATACACTGAAGATTGATAGGAAATCAAATTTTATGTGTTTTATACTGACAAGTCTCGATTAAAGAATAAAGTTTACTCTAAGACCAAAATAATTTTTTTTTTCAGTTGAAGTCTCACTCTGTGGTCCAGGCTGGAGTGCAGTGGCATGCTGCTCACAGCTACCACAGTCTCAACCTGCCGGGCTTAAGCGATTCTTCTGCCTCGGCCTTCCAAGTACATACCTGGAACTACAGATATGTGCCACCACACCCAGTTAACTGTTTTTTGTTTTTTGTTTTTTGGTTTATTGTAGAGACAAGGTCTTGCCATTTTGCCCAGGCTGGTCTTGAACCCATGGGCTCAGGCAATCTTCTTGCCTCTGCCTCCCAAAGTGCTGGTTTATAGGTATGAGTCACCGCGCCCGGCCAAAATAAATTTCTTAAAGTATTTTGAAGTCCACATCTTTAGGCCAGACATGGTAAATGTTACATGTACAGCATATTTATTTATTAAATATTTCTGAAACTTTTCTCAAGTGTTTCTTATGTGCATGCTACTGTCTAGGTCCTTCTTGTACAACAAAGTAGACAAAACTCTACTGTTATAGACCTTTTTTTCTTGAGGATATCAACCTAGTCATCTGACGAGACTGTAGTGTAATTCCTACAAGCAGAATGCCATTCCTGACCCTACCATGCTTACTATATGTAAGTTCCAAGAATATGGAAAGAACATTTTCTATGTGACGTTCTGCTGCTTTGAGGAAATTCAGAAGTTGAAATACCCATCTTGACTCAATAGAGAAACATTTCTAAATGGATGCCTGTCTTTCATTCTCGGTAAATAAAATTTTAGGTACTTCTTATAATATACTCCCACAAAAGGTGTCAGAAAATGTTATAGCTACCTTTGAAATAAGTTTTAGAGGAAGAAACTACTTCATCCATCACAGTTCCTTAAATGTATGTTCTTTAAACCCACTGAGCTTATAAAATTAACTCATGGCCAATGAGTAAGTTCCCCTGGAGGAGAAAACCAGTAAGTGTCAGAGCAACTTCAGCTTTTGTCCCAATGGTCTCTGACAGGAAGGCAGAACACAGCATTCATATAATTAACTTCAGGGCCATACTGTACTATGTCTGAAGTCAAGCATTTACTCCCTGTCCTTTCTTCTACTCATTGAAGAATGTGAATCAATACAATGTTTACCACTGCTACAAATGTCACAAGCATAATCAAGATATTTAAATAATGTTATAAAAACCCTTATGTCAATAAGTTATAAGACATCTTAAATGTAAAAAAATTGGAAACAATATAATATTAATTATAACATTTTTACTCAAGAATTAATATAAAATCTCAATAGTATAATAACCACAGAATTAAATTAATGAGCAGTTGAAAACTTACCCAGGTAGAAAATTCAAGGCATGTGTGTCCTGATCAGAAAATATATCAAATATATATATATATATTATATATAATAAGTGCATATTAACACTTTCAGAGGGATAGAACAAGTAGGAATATTTCTAATCTTAATTTGTGAATTTTATAAACTATCATTAAACCAAAACCCATATGAACAAGATAAATGAAATTTTGCTGACCAAAGTTGCTATTTAACATACAGGCAAAAGTCTAACATAAAATGTTGTTAAACCAAATCAAAGCATCCATCTATTAATCTACCAATCCAATTAATAATGTGGGTTTATCCTAGAATGGAACTTTGATTTAGTGCTAGAAAAATCTATTAACAAAATTTCTACATATTTGAATTAATAGAAAAACTTAATTTTATCTCAATATGTACTGAAAAAGCATTTTATAGAGTTCAACACCTGTTTATATAATAAATAATCAGTTAACTAGAAATGAAGGTATGACGGTTAAGTTTATGTGTCAATTTGGTTAGGCTATGGGGTCCAGACATGTGTTCAAACACCAGTCTAGACGTTACTGTGCAGAATTTTGTTTGTTTGGTTTAGACGTGATTAACATTTAAATCAGAAGTCTTTCTAAGGTTCTTGTAGTTTGAAGTTTTACGTGTAGGTCTTTGATCCATTTAGAGTTGATTTTTGTGTATGGTGATAGGTTGGGGTCTTGTTTCAGTCTTTTGCATGTGGTCAGCCAATTTTCCTAGCACCGTTTACGGAATAAATTCTCTACTCAGCGGTTGTTAGTGGAGGCTTTGTCAAAGATGAGTTGCTTAAGAAATTGAAGTTTTGCTTCCAGAATCTCTGCTCTGTTCCATTGGTTCTTGTACCAATACCAGGCTATTTTGATTATTGTAACCTTATAATGAAGTTTAAGGTTTAGAAATGAGATACCTACTGCTTTGTTTCTTTTACTAAGGATTGTTTCGGCTATTCGTGGTCTTTTTTGTTTCCAGATGAATTTCTGTATTGTTGTTTCCAGGTCTGAGAAGACTTATGTTGGTAATTTAATAGGTATTGTGCTAAATCTGTAGATTGCCTTGGGTAGGATTGACATGTTAACAGTGTTGATTCTTCCAATACGTGATTTTTATTTCAATTTTCACATCTATTTGTCATTAATAAGATCCTAGCAAGATTGTTAGATAGTTAAAAATTATGTATTTTATCACATAGGAGCAATAATTAGAAAATGGTTTTTTAAAAATTACAATTTCATTAAAAGAAAGTATGTGAAAATAAACGGTAGGTAAGACTTTCCCAAGGAAAATTCTTGTTTTTTGTTATTTATTTATTTATTATTGAGTTGTGGGGTACAAGTGAGGATTTACTACATAAGTAGGCTGCATACAGGTGACGTTTGGGCTTCTAGGTGACCCTCACTCTCCCTGGTGGTGGACCAGATACCCTTTGTGTTGTCATGTGCCATCTCCCCACCAGCAGTGTCCAATGACTGCCAATCCTACTTTGTGCTAATGTGATAAGTGTTTAGGGCCCACTTATGAGTAATAACATACAGAATTCTGTTCTTTGTTTCTGTGTTAGTTCATTTAGTATATGGTCTCCAAATACTTAATGTATTTGCATAAAATAAATCTCAGGTTAAGTGATAAATAAGCCAAGATTTTTGTAAGTGGTTTCTGGTAATTTGAGTAAATTCTATAGTGGTGAAAAAGTTTGGGCTAATTGTACTCATCACTCCTAATAGTGCATATTATATCTGATAGGTAATTTCTCCTTTCCCATCTCCCTCCCATCTTCCCCTTTCTGAATCTACAATGTCCATTGTATCATTCTACATACCTTTTCAGCACCAGGGCTTAATTCCCACTTATCAAGGAGAACATATTGTATTTGTTTTTCTGTTCCTGTGTTTCTTCACTTTGAATAATGATCTCAAATTCCATCTGACTTTCTGCAAAAGACATTATTTTGTTCTTTTTAATGGTTGAATAGTATTCCAAGATGTGTGCATGTGTGTATATATATGAATATATGTATGTATATATATGTTGTATATTATATTTTCTTTATCCACTGATCAGTTGATGAGCACTTCAAGTGATTTCATATTTTTGCAATTGTGAATTGTGCTGCAATAAAAATACAAGTGCAGATGTCTTCTTTGTAAAATGACTTTTTCTCCTTAAAGTAAATGCCAAGTAGTGACATTGCTAGATCAAATGGGAGATCTACTTTCAGTTCTTCGAGAAATCCTTATACTATTTTTCATAAAAATTTTTCTAATTTACATTCTCACCAATACTGTGTAAGTGTTCTCTTTCCATTGCATTGAGCACCAATGTTTATTGCTTTTTGTCTTTGTAGTAGTAGTCATTATGACTGGACAAATTAAAACCACAGTAAGCCAAGTTTTCCGATTGGATGCGGTGCTAAAATATCTTTTGTCTTGTTATAAACATATCACATCCCCTTCATTAAAATATCAGCAACATTTTCAAGAGTTTGACAAACTGACTAGAAGTCTTCTATGACTTAGAAAGCAAATTCTATAAGAATGGGACATTTTGTCTTTTCTGTTGTATGATGCAGCCAAAAGCCTGCTATGTAGGAGGTAGTTGGTAGTTATTTGTTGGATTAGGTTTAAAGTCAGTGTAAAAATATGAATGGAAAATAATAGCAAAAATATTGTTGAATAAAAATCAGAAAAATAACCACAAGCCTTATACAACTATACTAGTTAGGATAGTGAAGTTTTTGCTTAGGTAGAAATAAACAATTTCATTGAAGATGAAAAAGAATCTAGAAACAGATTCAATTTGTTCATCTACGTGCACCCCTGAGTATTACATAAGTGTCACCATAAAGTATTGGGGGAAGGAAGTCTTTACAAGAAATGAAGCTGGAACAATAAATTTTCCTGTGTCTTTTGCTTTGTGTTACAAAACGACCATAAAAATAGTTATGTAAGATGATATATATGTTAATTAGTTTGATTAGGTGATATTTTGCAATGTATACATATATCAATACATCAACTTGTACCCTTTAAATATATACAATTTCTATTTGTCAGTTATACCTCAGTAAAGCTGAAGTTTTTTATGCCATAATAATCATGAAAAAGAAAGCTACTGGGCTAGATAGTCGTGTGTGTGTATATGTATATATACATATTTTTTTAAATGTCAAAGTACAAAATTATATGTATGTATAATATTATCTATAGGGAAGCATATACTCTCAATTATTCATCAAGTACTAACCCGACTGTGCTTTTGGTTCATCAACCTATATATGCCTGAGTGTATAGACTAAATTAGATGACATTCCTCATTTAGAAGAGCTTCTGGCAAGAAAAACAACAACAAAAAAGCAAAACCAAAGAATTTTGGGTCCAGATATGCATATGTCTAGCAGAGTGATCTGTACATGTGGTAAGTTAAATGACAATATCCAGTTGACTGCATAGAGGTGTCAATTTATAGGTCTTTTCAGGTAGTGTGTATAATTCACATTGCCTGAAGTCCAGGTTGAGTAGGAAAGGATTACAGAAAAGTACAGGTTTAAGTGGGATGTTGCTCATAACTTGAATGCTCTTTTCTTTAAGTAATTGTGAACTATCAAAAATGAAGAATTCTTTACCTAAGCTATTGATCTTATTATTCATCATATCTATTTATACACATGTACACATATAAAATCATTAGAATAAGATTGAATTTCTAATACCACTACCCCTTTAGCTCTCCTTATTCATTCTTGTAGACTGAAATAGCATAGTTCTGTGCATATAGTAGATGATCAATAGATGTCAGCCCAATTGTTGAATTATTACATTTTTAAAAATCAGGTGAGTAGGAAACTCCATGTTTCTCTATAAAAACTAACTATAACAAGTTGCTTTGTCATTTCACACTTCAATGGACATTTTTCCCACATGAATTTGTGACCTACATAAATAAAACTTCCTAGTCCCTGTTTTATAACATATTAATTCAAGAAGAAAAAATATCTATATATGATATCCCTAAGAGTTTGTATTGATTGTAACTTCATAGGTCAACATTTATCATAACAAATAGTGTTATGATAAAGCAGCCTCAACCACAATCATTCATTCATATTCGTTCATTCACCAAACATTCACGGAGCATCTATCTTGAGACATGCCAACTCAAGTGACCAAAGCCTTAACTAACTGAAGGGTGGTGGCAAATTTCCAGAATAATGTACTATGGATATAATGCAGGAACATATTTTGCTAGACACAAAGTTAAAAAATAAGAGTAAGTTCACAAATGCAGCAAAATATTTATTGTCTATTTTCCAGACTTAACACCCAATGAAGCAAAGCAAATATGCAAGTAATTACATGGCTGGTGCTCTATGGATCACCCTTAGTAACTAGTCAAGTTCTTTATTCTGGCTCACAAGTAGAGAAAGTTTGGTTTTGACTTTGCGATATCCATTTACTCTTCTGTCCCATGGGCTTTTTAATCTTCCATGAGATTGAAAGGTTTAATGATTATACCAATTAATCTAGAAATAAATCAGTGTCAAACACTGCCTATAAACACCAGTTATTCATAAATACCCTTGTCTATACTGTACCTAACTAAGAGATTGTTGTCTCTAGTGCTTTACTCAACTTCTTGGGGCAAGGAACCTCTGTGGCCCTCATAACTTCTTTATTTCTCACTTTCTTCTCTTCTTACAGAAGGAGAGAGATCTTTGAAAATTTTTAAATAAAAACTTTAACCCCCATAGCTTCAAAATAGGCTCCATAAAAACCTACAAAGCTGTGTATGCTCAGAGAAGAAAGTAATTATTTTCTTTCTGAGAAGAAGAGAAAAGAGAAGTAGCTAGGGTCCAGGTGGCACGAGAGTTGAAAGATGCTGCTATAAGATCTCATCCTCATCTTTTCTTCTCCTCCTCCTCTTCCTTTTTCTCCTCTTCCTCCTCCTCTCCTTTTTCCTCCTTTTCCTCCTCCTTGGAATCAGGGTCTCACTCTGCTGCTCAGGTTGGAGTGCAGTGGCACAATAATGGCTCATGGCAGCCTCCAACTCCTGGGCTCAAGTGATCCTCCCGCTGTGACTACAGGCATGTGCTACCATGCCTGGCTAATTTTATTGTTATTAGCATTCATTTTTTTGTAGAGATGAGGTCTTATTTTATTACACAGGCTGATATTGAACCCCTGAGCTCAAGTGATCCTTTTGCTTCAAACTCTCAGTGTGCTTTTATTACAGGTATGACCCACCACACCTGGCAGAGTTAACAGACTTATACATTTATTTACATGAGTGAATTTTTAAAGAAGTTAAGTTTTGTGCTTTGGTAAACAGAGGCAGCCTTCAGGGGACAGATCAAACATAAATGTTGAAGGCCTAGGACACAGGAAAAATTGTGAAGAAGCTTTAGTCTTTCACAAGCTATGAAAGGCTTTAGTATCTAAGCCAATAATACTGAAGTCACCCAGGAGAGTAAAATAACCCCAATAAATTTCAATTTAGGATCACTTTAACAAATATTTATTATTTATTATTATATAAAGTATATTAAGTTACTTCCCCAGTGTGATTTAATGACTGGTCAAAGAGATATACACACACACACACACACAAAAGCAAAAACAAAAAAACAAGTAAATGTATCCAATAGAAACATAACTGCAAATTAAAAATAATTGTAAAAAAGAGATATTATTTGCAGGGAATAAATAACAGTACTGCTGTGTTAAATTAACATATATTGGAAACATAATATATTTCAGGCCTAAGCTAAACATTTGAATGTTTATCAAATTTTGATCTTTGCAGTAAAGTGTGTGTTATCCCCATTGTACATATGAATAAACTCTGCCTTAAAGAGGTTCTGTGTTACAGAATGCTGTCTTGTGAAATGTTAGCACTTCCTGGATCATCATTTGGAGGTCTGTCTAAACCAGGGGACATCTCTTATCTTCTCTGGGTTTAGTCCTTGGTAGGACTCATTGAGCTTCTATTGATTCTATTATTACTACTAGAAAGTGAATCCCTACTTCTTGCTGCCTTTAATTAACCCCTCTTCAGAATGGCATTACCAGATCAACTCAAGACTTAAAGATGGCCCAGATTGATTGTTGTGCACTCTGTAACTCCAGATTTTCTATGAAACACAGTTCATTAGAACTGGATTTAAGCTCAGCCTAACTTTTTCCTTCCTCTCTTATTCCTTCCTTCCCTCCCTCTCTTCCTTCCTCCCTTCCTTTCTTCCTTTCTTCCTTCTTCATTTTATACCATATCATAATGAAATTTACACTAAAATCATTCTGGCATATTAAAGATAATAATTAAGGAGAAAAAATTCGATAGAGAAAACTACTGAAGGAAACTAAAAGTACCTCACTCCAAAATATAATTCTTTGATGAATTTCAAGATGGTTATTTAGAGGAGCTGGAAACACAAGAAAAGCTGAAAAGTTGAACTTGTAGAGATTTGCATCTATAAAGGAGACATAGTGAAGTAATCAAAGGATGAACACAGGCTTTCTCTTGTCCATATATAGGAAAGATTAAGTTTCAGACACCTTTAAGGGTCTGACAAAAAGCATTCGCCTCTGGCCACCATCTATTCCTTCTGAAGGTTGTTACCTGAAAGGTTTCATCTGCACCTCTTTTCATCTGACTGTCTTTTCTCCTGATGTTTTCTCTCCCTCCCATAACCTGTTTTGCCATGTTCTGAGCCCCTATTCTTTTAATAACCTCAAGATGGTATAAAAAATCAGTAAGCTGGTCATTTACAACTCAGGGTTAGGTATATAAGTGATCATCATACAGGTGATGTTTTGGACCTCCCATTGATCCTCACTTCAGTTGGTTTGGGATCAGGTACCTTTTTTCATGTTATGTGCTCCCCCTCACTCCCTTCCCTGGTAGTGACCCACTACTGCCAATCCCATTTATGTAGTATTATGATAAATGTTTAGGGTTTGCTTATGAGTGAAAATATGTGGTACTCAGTTCTTTGTTTCTGTGAGAGATTACGGATTATCATGGACTCTAAATCCATCCAAGTTGCTGTGAAATTCATAATTTTGTCATTTTTAGCCGTGTAATTTTCCATAGTGTAGCAACAAACTTTTCTTCTCTTAAGTTGCTTTTTGTCAGTTGATTTTCAGTGAACTTTTTCTTCTCTTCACTACTGTTGATTTGCAATGAAATTTTTCTTTGTCCTCTATACTCCTGAGAAAAAATACTCAGAAATGCATAAAATTATTTTATATTTCTTTTTAAACTTAATGTTAAATTTCAATAATAAACAATGGGCATATAATTTACAATAAAACCATATAATGGAATTATTAAAAAGAGATTTCTAAAAAAACATTTAAAGTCATAGGAAAAGGTATATAATATAAAAATAAGTAAAAACTATAGGACACAAAACTATGTGCATACGGTGATTATTGTTTATATATATGAGCATATGCTTTTCCTAGCATAGAATTGCAAAATTTAAAGCAGAATGAGACCAGGCTCAGCGGCTCAGCCTGTAATCCCGCGCTTTGGGAGGCTGAGGTGAGTGGATTGCCTGAGCCCGGGGTTTGAGACCCACCTGGGCAACTTGGCGAGACCTCATCTCTACAGTAAATCAAAAAATTAGCCGGGCGTGGGAGCACACGCCTGTAGTTCCAGCCACTTGGAAGGCTGAGGCAGAAGGATAGCCGGAGCCCAGCAGGTTGAGGCTGCGGTGGCCGGGAGCGGCCACTGCACTCCAGTCTGAGTGACAGAATGAGACTCCAACTCTAAATAAATAAATAAATAAATAAATAAATAAAACAGAATGAACATACCCAACTCTTTTATAGTTTTTATATCTAGAAAATACATCATTTGATTAAAATTTTTCCCACAATATACACGTTTTAATTTTTTTTTTTTAAAGTCAGGGTTTCACTCCTTTGCCCAGGCTGGAATTCAGTGGCATGATCAAAACTTACCACAGCCTCGACATCCTGGGTTTAGGCAATCCTTCCACATCAACCTCAAGAGTAGCTGGGACTACAGGCATGCACCTCCACGCCTGGCTATATATTTTTTAACTTTTGTAGAGATGAGGTCTCATTATTGTTTCCCAGGCTGATCGTGAACTCCGGGCTCAAGCAATACTCCTCCCTTGGCCTCCCAAAGTGCTGAGATTACAGATGTGAGACACTGTGTCCGGCATGTTTTAATTTTTAATCAGAAATATTGAGTCCATACCATTAAATAGATTTTAGTATAAGAAAAATAGTTGTCATCTAAAAAAAAATTTAATTTGCAATAGATAGCTCGTGTTATTTATATTATATTTATATTATCCCCAAATTAATAGAATTACTAGAGATCACACACCTATTCAACTTCAGAGGCAGCCCTTGCAATCAATATACTCTCTGCTAGTATATTAGTGTTCTGTATTTTCATCAAATACAGTGCAATTAATTTTTTTGGTGAGATCCTTGGAAAAACATGGTTTAGGATACTATGATATTAATCTTGGTAATCCTACTGCATAATTTAGAGACCAGTAAGTGTGCAGTAAACATATACATGTATTGTCAGGGATAAAATACTTTTTTCTTTTTTTATAATTCTTTCCTAAACGGATATCATAGCTCTTTAAACAGAGGAGTAGTCAAGAACTGCAGTCATGTGTCTCTTAATAAGGATATAGTTCTGAGGAATGCATTGTTAGATGATTCTATTTTTGTACAAATGTCTTAGAATATACTTATGCAAATCTAGATAGTATAGGCTATCCACTATACACCTAAGTATATGGTATAGCTTTTGTTCTTAGGCTACAAACATGTACAGCATTTTGCTATACTAAATACAGTAGGCATTTGCAACACAATGGTAAGTCTTTGTGTGTGTAAACATATCTGAACATTAAAAAAAAACACAGTAAAAATGCATTGTTACAATCTTATGGGACCGCAGTTGTATACTGAAATGTCATTAGGCAGCACATGGTTGTACTTGCTGAATTATTTTGAGTGAAAGCTTAACGTCAGACAAATTCAAAAAGAAATATTACCCAATACGTGATATTTGTACAGAAAATTAAAATCAGCAATCAAGATAGGCATGCTGTGAGGTAAGCTTACAACTCTGTTGGGGATTGTAGTATAAATCACATTTTTCTTTTTTTTTTTAACTCAGAAAATAGCACTTGGACTATTTTTCCCTTTAGGAAATATATAATTTAATATGGAGTTCAGAGTAAATACTAAATCTATCCATCTACCTATCTGTTTATCTATCTACTGATATTTATTTTCTAAAGATGACAACACATTTCTTAGGTTTTTATTCAGAAGCAGATAGTGGGAGAATCAATCAATTCTTTAAGAGGAAGAATAATAACTCAATGAAGAAAAAGAAAAGAATGTTCTGTAGTCCTAAACACCTGGCTGGAAATAGATATAACTGGGCAGAAATAGAGTGCAGGTGTATACAGGGTTAAGGACAACTCTATGCAGTAATGCCTGTGGTTTGAGTGTGAATGTGGCAGACTGGCAGGGAGCAGGGGTATGTCCAGTTTCTTCATACTCTGAAGAAATGTAAAATTAAACACAGTCAGTCCTCCATATGAAAAGTTCCACATTTATGGATTCAACCAACCACAGACTGAAAATACTCTGAAAAAAATAATAAAACAATACAAATAATATAAACCAAAATGCAATACAAAATAACAATTATATATGTAGCATTTACATTATATTAGGTATCATAAGTAATCTAGGGATTTTTTAAAACTACATAGGAGAAGCCGGGCTCGGTGGCTTTGGGAGGCTAAGGTGAGTGGATTGCCTGAGCCCGCGGGTTCGAGACCCATCTGGGCCCATCTGGGCAGTGAGACCTCATCTCTACAATAAATCAAAAAATCAGCCGGGCGTGGTAGCTCATGCCTGTAATTCTGGCTACTCGGAGGCCGAGGTGGAAGGATCGCTGGAGCCCAGCAGGTCGAGGCTGCGGTGGCCGGTAGCGGCCACTGCACTCCAGTCTGGGCGACAGAGTGAGACTCCAACTCAAAAAAAGAAAAACTACATAGGAGAATGTATATAGTTTATATGCAAATAGTATGCCATTTTATATGAAACTTGAGCATCCGTAAATTTTGGGGGAGTGAAGTTATGGAATCAATCCTCCTCTGATACCAAAGGATGACTATAGAGAAAATATTTTTAAAAATCAATAACACTAAGAGTTGCTCAGATTTATTATTTGATTATTGATTGCTAATTTTTAACATGTTGCTCAAAACTCCATAGGAGACAGGTATTATTAACTTAACCAATTAAGGTTAACTCTGCGGCTCAGAGAAGTTAAGGAACTTGCCAAAGCCTCAATTTGAACATGGCCTGTGTCCTTTTATTTCCAAAAATCTCGATTCCAAGGGTGAAGTTATCTGATAATGAATGAAGCAGCCAGGCTTGTAGAATTTTGAGGAGCAGCCTGGCGCAGTGGCTCACACCTGTAATCCCAGCACTTTGGGAAGTGGAGATGAGATGATTACCTGAGCTCAGGGGTTCAAGACTAGCCTGAGCAACATGGTGAGACCTCGTCTCTACAATAAAACAAAAAATTAGCCAGGCATGGTGGCACATACCTGTGATTCCAGCTACTTGGAAGGTTGAGGCAGAAGAATCACCTGAGTCCAGCAGGTCGAGGCTGTGGTGACCAAGAGTGTACCACTGCACTCCAGCCTGGGCGACAGAGTGAGACTCCAACACAAACACACACACACACACACACACACACACACACACACACACACACACACACCCAAGAATTGAGAGGAACACTAGACAACCCATAATGGTGGGAGTAAAGCCTCTTCATCCATAGCCAAATAAATACACCTTGTCAGCTACTGACACAACTGCTTATGCTCAAATGTCTCAGAATTTGTTGTGTATCAGTTTCAAGGTGAAATGCCTGGTAAAAATACAGGCATCTTTCTCTAAAGTCTGAAGTATAATTTGAGCAGTCTGGGGTGCAGTTTGTGTATGCGTATTTTTAACTCAACTCCCCAATGACTTCTAATAGATAAGAAACATTGACGATAACAGATAGGCACAGTTTTCTGAAGTGAGACATGCTGTGAAGACAGGTTTGGAATGGCTCAGTTGAATTACACTGCTGTTTTTTCCACTCACTGTTAGATAATTTTAACCTCTCTGCACCTCAGTTTTCTTATCTCCAAAATGAGGGAAATAATACTTTTCTATTCTGTTTTGATGAAAAAATAGCACAGTATGTCTGATAAGAGTTAATGTATTTTAATCATAAGAAGTTATCTAATAAATCCATACTAAGTGACATTCCATAAAATAACGAAATACTGTCCATAAAACAAACAAAAAACCCATCGCATTGTGAAAGACAAAATCCTTATAATTGTTCCCATTTTAAAGGGGAATTCAAAGGCATGACAACAAGGTAATAAAATGATATTTCAACGAGCTGCAATGTGCAATCCTGGGTGGAAAATTGGATGAGGAAAAAGATACTTTCAAGGAAACACAGAATTAGAGGAAAAGCTTCACCTCTGCCCTCTGAAAAATTCACTACTAAAATAAACTCCCGATAGACTAGAAAGAGAAAAAACATACAAATTTGTTAATATGCAGATGTACATGGAATACCACAAATATGGCACTCGAAAAAGGATTGGAAGGTTGAGGCTCAAACACCCTCTTCATAAGGGAGAGAGAAATGGGAGGCTGTAGGTAATTGTAGAGAGGTTGTAAATAATTTTTAGGGGAAATAATGGACTGAGGAGGCAGACATTTTCTTGTAAATGTTTATCTTAGGAAACTGAATAAGTAGAGCAAGTTCTTAGAAGATGAGAGATGAAGCTGTATTATGGACAAAGTTTGTCTTATCATGTAGACAAAGTATCCCAGGTAATTTCTCCAAGCTGCTCTCAGAGAAATATATGAAAAGTCTATCTGGGCATTGTGATGACTTTTAATTTCTTCTTTTTAGTCTCTGGTTAATCTTGTCTGATTATTTGAAGAGATTCCTGGAGAAGGGTGTCTAAAAACCAATTGTATTTCTTTTGGAAAGAAGTCTCCTTAGTCAGGACATTTCAGGGAAAGCCCCTTCCTGAGCTTATGGGGGAAAGAAACAGAAGGTTGAAATGTTCTTGGTTCTGAAGCAGCTTCAAGGTCTTCTAATTTCTTTTAATTCAAAGTGTTCAGCATGCTAAAGTACCATACTTTAGGGTGTCATTCTCTGCACTCCCACAGAAATGAATGAAACTGGTTATATTAGAATTTACATTGCCATTTGAAACTGAGCACTATCTCAGACATTTTCCTGGTTTTGACAGTTGCAGAGCAGTTAAGAAGTGTGGTAATGAAGTGCAGGTCACCCCTGATTCCCTTTCAAGGAAGGATTTACTGCCCAGTTAGAAAGCAGACAACCTTCAGTTATCAGCTCCTTTAAGCCCCACCTTAGCTGTTTAAAGCTACCTCACATGACCTAAGTTAGTGTCCTTATGAAGGAAGTGCAGATCCACATAGCAGTGTGAGGATAAATACTTGTCCATTTGGCCCATTGCACACTACTCTGATAAGCAATCCTCACACTACATCTCTCTGCAGATTCACGAAGGCCATCACACCAGTCGTTGTCAGTTTGATTTCTTCTTTCTTTCTTTGTCCAGTCTTGCTCCCTCTTTCTTTCATTTATAACTGATGATCCTGAAAAAGTGTCTCAGACATCACACTCTGTCTCAGTATCCGCTTCCAGAATGCATGTAAAGTCAGTGTGGAAGACAGTTTGAGAAAGGAAGTGAGGAGATTAAGTTGTGGTTTTGGATCACTCTCCTATAGCCAAGGAAGACCACCACATCACTGATGTTAAGTGAATGTCTTCATACCTTGCAAGCGGTGGCAGATATGAAGAAAACAGTGGTTGTAAGGATAATGGAGTTGGGTAGCTATTGATTTGTGACACACATGCTGTAGAGAAAGCTGAGGGTAACAAGTACGTGAAAGTTAGCAGCCTCTTTGGTTGCATAAAAAGAAATCTTATCACTAGCAGTGGGGAAGAAGAAGAAAGAAGGAAAGAAAGAAAGAAAGAAAGAAAGAAAGAAAGAAAGAAAGAAAGAAAGAAAGAAAGAAAGAGCCATAACTTTATAAGCAGACTGACTAAATGTCAAAGATGGTTAACCACCCAAACAAACAGATACGTTATGCTAAGGGCAGGGCTTTGATGGAAAAAGCATGGACCTCAACACAATAGATGGGAACAGCTGAATGAATTCCTTTGAAAATTTTGACTCCACAGACTCCTCTGAATCATTTAAAACTTTAGAAGTGACCCACAAATCCCCATTAAGCTAGCTCTGCTTTCCTCCCACTCCACTGGAAAAGAGTGCAGAGAGAGGCTTGTGCATAACCCGAGCTCTCTGCCTCTTCTCCTGAACACTGAGTGTATAATTAATGTTAAGTTGATCATAACACAATTGGGGATGTTCTTGGTCTTATGAGGGAGAAAAGGCACTGTCCTTCAAAGGAGGTATAAGATCTAGCCGGCATGCTCCTGTAGAAATTGGGAGTACATAAGTGGGAGTGGAAGCTGAAGGTGTTTGCTTAAAAGTCTGGTACGCAAAATTAGATTGGGAGGAAGTTATTGTTATTGACCTGGTAAGTCTCTCTTGAGGTCTTTCCTGTAATACAGAATTTATTACTCTGTAAAGGATTTCAGGAGATGGTATAAACTCACTATAAAAATATCTTTTAGAAGAATGGAAGAGTTATGTTCCATGGTGAGCAAAAGGCAGGAATGCTGGAGAAGATTGTTAAGGAAGAGACTAAAGGACCTGGAGAAGTGGAAATGTTGGAGAGTATATACTACATATAAACAGAAGACCAGCCAGTAATCGTAGTTCATGAAAAGGTTCTTATTTGAATGTGTTGATGAAAGTGTATGACACCAACAGTAAAGTATTCAGTGACAAATCCCCTTCATAGGCCAGGTTTGATATTAATCAAAAGTATCTTTCATAAAATGTAGTTTACAAATAGCAATGAGGATGACAGTGCACAAAACAATAAAGGTCTGGTGGTCTATTCACTTTTAGAAAGTTGCCTGTATTATAAGTAAGTTCAGAGTAGTAACTAAGGGGGCCTAGGCCACAGGGAGTTATAGACATGTTACCAGAATGTGGTGTAATCGCTCATATCACAAATACCAAATAGGGCATCTACTTTAGGAACCAAAGATTCGTAGGAATGAGTCCTTGACCAAAATATTCACAGTTTGCCTCCATAGCACACCACCCAGAACATGCTGGCATGGTAGAACTTTGATCTAATCTGCCAAAGACACAGCTAAAGTGTCTTTGGCAGGAGGCACCACTCTGGGGAATGAAGTGCCGTACAGCAGATCATAGCATATGCACTCAATCAAAGAACTTTGTGAAGTCCTGTGTTCCCACTAGAAAAAGATACCTAAATCCAGGAACCAAGAGGTGAAAGCAAGAGTCGACTCTCTTGCCATCACATCTAATGCCCCGCATTCTGCAGAAGTAGACATTCTGAGGCAGAGTTTCATGGGAGTCACAGCATGAGTCCCACAGAATAGTAAGTTATGCTACTGCCTAGGCACTTTTACCTCCTTATGTCAAGAAACCAGTAGGTGTGAAGAGGAGTCATCTTTCTGGTGGAGTAATTGACCTTGTTATCAGGAGAAAGTAGGGATGTTGTTATGTAATTAAAACAAATGAGAATACCTCTGAAACCTAAGTGACACCCTTGGGTGCTTCCTGGTGCCCAACCTTGACAGTAAATAGGCAGATACAGAAATTTTTAACTGAAAAGGGCATGATGTTGAAGTAGTCAGGCCCTCTGGGGATAGAGGTCTGGATTATGCTACCTGGTAAGCCACTGAGGTCAGCAGGGGTGGCAGTTGAAAGGACATGTAAACTGGATAATGGACAGGAAGATGGTGTCATTTACAATCCCAAGGTTAATTCCGTGGTGGCAACTGTACTTAGTTCTACTATTCTCTTTTTTCTAACTTTCTGCTTTGGAGGAGGGGCCTAATAAAATCTGTTCTCTACATTTGCCATAATACCATAAGAAAGGAATTGGCAGTAGCCAGAAATGGCCAGGGGAGGGAGAGGGGGTCACACAGCATCGATGGGCGTGCCTGATCTCAAATCAGGCAAAGTGGGGACCAAATAGAGGCCCAAATTTTACCTGTACAGTGACCACTTGTATATCTAATCTTGAATTGAACCCTGTATCTTAAAAATCTGTTCTCCAAATGCTTTTGAGAATCATTGGATGTGGGCAGCACAGTGGATAAATACTGTAGACAGACAAAGAGACAGGCTTCC
Organism: Cephalopachus bancanus; assembly: GCA_027257055.1. Taxonomy (NCBI): domain Eukaryota; kingdom Metazoa; phylum Chordata; class Mammalia; order Primates; family Tarsiidae; genus Cephalopachus; species Cephalopachus bancanus. The sequence continues at coordinate 885,235 of JAPVLO010000072.1, forward strand.
CATGTGTCCCTTCAAGGAAGGTTACATTGCCTAACTGCATGCATGTGAGAGTATGGTCAGTGGACTGTCTCCAGGTGTCAGCTCCTTCAGGGTTTCTCTCAGCTGTTCTTCTCAGGTAGCCTGTGTCCTGTGACTGAGCATGATAAGGTGTCAAGGCTTGTCCATGTCAACCTGGTGAGGTTCTACTTCCTTTGCCATCCCATGCTTTAAACAATGGAGAAATAAAGAATGAATAAAATGTCTGGGCTGGTGGCAAGTGTGAAAGACATAACTTCTACATGTGTGGAGAGAGGAGAGCCTGTCAGGCTACAGGCTTGAACAGTGTGCTGTGATACACCTCACCAGAGTATGGCTCACTGCAGTTCCATTCACAAGCCTGGCTAATAGTGAAGTGATGCTTTAATGTTTAATATTTTTGTTCATATATTTTTTATAACAATGAACAGTGACTGGGCCAAAGTAGAATTTGTGTCTCCTTTGTTCTCTTTGTTGAAACATCACATAATAAAACTCCTGTCTCTTCCTTTACGGCATAGCTCTTCCACACACTTAAAGAAGCAACACATTCTATGCTTAGGCTTGTGTTTATGCTCTTGGATAAGTTGAGTGTTCAAAGGGAAAAAGGCTGTGTGTGCAAATATCCAAAGAACTTGAGTTTATACTCTCCCTAGAGCTCTATGCAACATAAAAATATGCTCACCTTCGAACCTGGTACTCAACCTCTAAAATGACCATTATTAGGCAGTTTAGAGCAGCTAAAGTTGCTTAAGTGATTGCTACTAGGTATGTGTTTTTGCCATTTAAAAAGTACCAAAAACAGCATGGAATCCAATGCAGGACCTAACCATCCATTTGTTGATTATTAAAAAGAGTGCCAAAGAGTATATGGTCATGGAATTCTCAGGAAAGAAAATGAATGCAAAGGAGTGTGCTAAGTAGAGAACTAAATAATACTGTTTTCAATAAATGACAGACAAACTCTCCAAAAGATAATCTGAAACAAAGACACCAGAGTCCGTAGGACACTGCAATGTTATTCATCTGTATGTTTAATGATATTTTTGTGACACTTAGCACAGATATTGTTCTGTAGAGAGTTATCTGATAGAGCTTTATCAGACTTTCTCTGACTAAACAATAAACAAGTATGTAAGGACTGTATATTAGCTACATGTTTTTCATTTTCTGTATTCTTGATGCTGTGGCATTTGCGTCCTTAAAGTTCTGGAAGGAACTGCTTCTCCAGAGGTTAAACTAATTCCTAGAAATAACAAGCAGCTTGTCTGCCAAAACACCTTCGATAAGCGAACTGACCAATCCAGAAACCAAACATCCCACCAGTTTCCTTTTATCAGACTTCTATAGTCCTGGACACTTCCCTGCCCAAATTACCACAGGGCTAGGTACAAGATAACTGGGGACTACCCCTATAGCCCAGAGTCTGCCAAACTTATTCAGACTCTGCAGTCATTAAGTTTAGACCACTTGCTTACCTTGCTTGGCCCATTACTTCCCTGTGAAAACTGCAAAAAGACTCCTTTTCTCTCTGCCTGGTCATCTTCTTAGTGCTTCTCTGTGTGATTCTGAGAGTTGTGCTGGTCTTTCTGTTTCTAGGGAACTGTGCATTTAAGAAAAAAACTTCTTCCTCCATGGTAATCGCTTTTATTGTCTGTGTGTCTTACTATGCCTGCTCAGATTAAGCCCTGGGTACATTTTTAGAACAACCTGGTTTCAGAAATAAGCAGACAAATAGGCCAAAATACAACATAACTTAGAAACAGAAGGATAGTAGCTAAACAGACTTTTCTCACTGAACTATAAAATATAAGAAACTTTCCTTTTGTGTGTCTATTGATCTCAATTAAAATTATTAATTCAGCAATAGGATAGTAGTTATTTATATTGTCATGACTGACTACAGAGAAACTGTCACTTTATATCCAGAGAAGGATACACAGTATTCAGTTACTTTGATCCAACACACAGATTAAATTCGAGAGCTAGAGGTACAAAATACACATATGTATAATAATTCACAAACAACATCCTAAGCAAAAATAACCAACACAGGAAGCTTTTACTGACAGTCATAACTAAAAAGCATTTCTATCTTTATTTAATCTGCCAGAGTACATTAAGCATACCTCTTTATAGACCTTTTATCCACTACTAAATGCACTAGTGTGCAGGTCTTATGACATCTATAATATACAAAGATTTTTCAGGGCCAGGAGACAATGTGATGCACTGAAAAATGCTTAGAAATCCAGGTGAAAACGTTGCTTCTACTACATACTGGGTTTGTGCTGTTAAGTAAATTACTAAATTGTGTTCGTCTTCTATTTCCTTCATGTTTAAATGGGACAAATAATATCTCCTTCAATATATTGTTGGAAAGTTTAATAAAAAGATATACATAAAATGTGAAAGACACAGCGGGTGCTCAATAAACTTTCTTCTTTTCACCTTCTAGCAATCTAAGATAACTGTGAGTTGACCAGTCTGCTTATTATAGATGTTAATAGAGTTTATTACATAAGGTCTTCCTTCTATGTATAGAAACAAATATAAATGAATATACATTTATACATTTACAAGCAGAAGTGGAGGGTGTTAAACTGATTGTATAATATATTCTTGCAATTATTAAGTCTTTTCTACAAAAAAAGCTGCTAATATGTAAATAAATAAAATTTTTAAATGCATATGCTAATACACTACTCAGCACGGTGAAGTATATAAGAACTCACATTTACAGAGTGGTTTTGCAGAGTACAGCACTGTGCTAAAAATACCTTTCATGTGCTTAATTTATTGCGGAGTGTATATTATCGTGATTTCTCTCTTCTTGAATGTGGATGCTCAAAATCAGAAAAATTTAGTGACTTCTCAGAATCATACAACTAATACTTTTTTGAGGAAATATTTAAACCCAGTCATCATGGCTCCAGAATCTCCAAACCCTTCATAATTTTATTTTTATGATATCTTCTTTTCTGATCTGTGAATTTATATTTTGTAAATGTGTATGTCAAATATGAAAACACTGATTAGTCCAACAGATATTTGTTGAACTTCATTCATTCTGCTCTTCAGCAATACTCTTGCTTTGCTACTTGAGAGCATATTGTAGTTCCATAGTTTGCAGGGCCTAAAATACTTCTATTTCTCCTTCCTCTACCAATTTCAGGGTATATCGCTTTTAATTTTATTAAAGTATATGTCTTTTTCTGAGAAGAGTCTATTCATATCTTTTGCCCACTTTGTAATGGGGCTTTTTTTTTTTTAAAGATGTTAGGACTTGGTCACATATTCAGTTGGTAAATATTTTTTCCCAGTCTGTGGACTGTCTCTCCACTCTCTCAATAGTCTCTTTGGCTTTGCAGAAGCTTGCAGTTTGAGGAGGCCCCGTTTGTCTATCTTGCCACTTATGGCGTGGGTATTTGGGATTTTGATTAGGAATTGGTTGCCAGTTCCAATTTCCATAAGGGTGTCTCCTGCATTTTCTTGGATTCTTTTAGTTTGAAGTTTTATGTTTAGGTTTTGATCCATTTAGAATTGATTTTTGTGTATGGTAATATGTAGGGGTCTTGTTTTAATCTTCTGCATGTGGTCAGCCAGTTTTCCCAGCACCGTTTACTGAATAGGTTCTCCTCTCCCCCATGGTTAATGGTGGAGACTTTGTTGAAGATGACTTGGTTAAGAAATTGAGGTTTTGTTTCTGGAATCTCTATCCTGTTCCATTGGTCTATATAGCTATTCTTCCAGCCATATAGACCAATGGAACATGTATTGTAGCTTTGTAATAAAGCTTAAAGTCTGGTAGCATGATGCCTCCCGCTTTTTTTTTTTTGCTGAGGATTGTTTTGGCTATTTGTGGTCGTTTGTGTTTCCATATGAATTTCTGTATTGTTGTTTTCAGATCTGAGAAGAATGCTGCTGGTAATTTCACAGGTATTGTGTTAAATCTGTAGGTTCCCTTGAGTAGGATGGACATCTTAAGGATGTTGATTCTTCCAAACCATGAGCATGTAATATTTTTCCATTTGTTTGAGTCATCTTTGATGTCTTTGAGTAGTGTCTTGTAGTTTTCATTGTAAAGTTCTTTCACTTTTCTAGTTAGGAAGATGCCAAGGTATTTCATTTTGTGTGTGTGTGGCTATTGTGAATGGGACTGTGCTTTTTATTTTGGTTTCTGTTTGTTTATTGTTGGTGTATAGAAATGCAACTGACTTTTGCACATTCATTTTATACCCTAAGACATATAAGCAGCTAACAGATACATGAAAAAGTGTGCTGCTTCACTAGTCATCAAAGAGATGCAAATTAAAACCACACTGAGATACCACCTAACTCCCATCAGGAAGACCATCATCAATAATTTAACAAACAACAGATACTGGAGAGAATGAGGTGAAAAGGGAACACTTCTACACTGCTGGTGGGAGTGTAAACTAGTACAGTCTCTATAGAAAGCAGTGTGGTGATTCCTAAAGGATCTAAAAATCGACCTCCCACACGACCCCACAAGCCCCCTACAGGGAATATACCTGGAGGAACTCAAATCACTCTGTGAAATAGATACCTGCACACACATGTTTATTGCAGCATTATTCACTATAGCAAAAACATGAAACCAACCATGTTGCCCACCAAAAGAGAACTGGATTTTAAAAATGTGGTACGTATACATGATAGAATATTAGCAGTCATAAAGAAAGATAAAATTGTTAACTTTACGGCAACTTGGATGGACTTAGAGGCTATACTGAGTGAGATAATGCTGAGTGATCTATCACAGAAATGAAGAACTGAACATCACATGTTCTTACTTATAAGTGGTCCTTGAACAATCATCACATTACTATAAGAAAGGGATTGGCCATAGTGGGAAACTGCCAGGGGAGAGGGGGTGGGGTTGGCAGTTGAAGGAAACTGCCAGGGGAGGAGGGAGCATACCTCATCAACAAAGGGACCTGTATAATGAACATTTGAATACCTAATCCTGAATTGTACCCCACATATTTAAAATAAACATTCAAAAAATTAATGAAGTGTAATTTAGTATTTTCTTCTCTTTTGGCTTATGCTTTTTGTATGTACAGTTTAAAAAATCTGCCTACTCCACAGCAATGAAGATATTCTTTTATGTTGTCTTCTTTTACATTTCAAATAAAAGTCTAATTCATTTTAAATTGTCCCACCACCATTGAATAAAATGTCCACTTTTTCCCAAAGAATTGCACTTCCACTTTTGTCAAAAACCAACTGATCATGTATGTATGAGTCTGTTTCTGAATTCTTTATATTATTTTATGGATGTATGTTTATTTTGTATCATACTACAAGGTTTTAATTGCCATTTGTTTGGAACAAATTGCTATATCGGGTGTGTGAGTCCTCCAACTATTTTTTTCTTTAAGAATATCTTGGTTATTCTTTGTTTGTTGCATTTCCACATATAATTTAGAATGAGTTTCCCAATTTTCACAAATATACATAGACACACACATATAAACACATGCATGCCAATAGACATGCTAAGATATTGACTGGAGTTTATTTAATGTTTAGATAAACTTAAGAAAATTGATTCCTTTATAAAATTGAGTGTTTCACTCCATAAACTTAGAGAAAAACATATCATAGACATAAAAATGAAAAAGGATTTCCAGAGAGGTCACTATTTCAGATAGATATTATACTATAAAAAAAATTAGCCTTAGATACTTGGTAATTTTGGCCTTATTTTATGTCAGATTATTTTTAACATTACAAGTTTCATTATACTTAAATACATGCATATAAAGTTGCTATTGTTGACATTATATTTGGCAGCCTCATTAACCAACATTGTTAAACACTTGTCATTTCTGGGGCTGGGCATATAAAACACACAATTTGTATCCCCTTTTCTTGAACAGCTCACAGTTTAGATGGAGATAGTCTTACTTGAGAAAAGACTGAAGGAGCCCTGGGAAAGAGCTACTGAATTGCACTAAGAATGTATTCGGGTAGCTGACAGGAAGTTAATGATATATTTCAGTTTTATCATAGCTACGCAGACATCAGTCTTTATTTATTTATTTATTTATTTATTTATTTATTTATTTATTTATTTTTGAGTTAAGATCTCACTCTGTCACCCAGGCTGCTGCCTGTGCAGTGACACAATCATGGCTCACTGCAGCCTCAACTTCCTGGGTTCAGTTGATCCTTCAGCCTCAGAGTCCTGAGTAACTCAGACCATCGGCATGCTCCACAATGCCCAGCTAATTTACTTATTGATTTGGTTGGTTGGTTGTTTTGCAAGATAAAGTCTCACTATGTTGCTCAGGCTGATATCGAACTCTTGTGCTCAAGAAATCCTCCCACCCTGGCCTTCTAAAGTGCTGGGATTACAGGCATGAGTCACTGGACTCACTGTCTAAATTTTACACTGGCTCCCTAGTCCCTCTTTCATTTGGACTATTTTCGAATCTCAAATCACTGAAAATTCAAGGTCAGTTCCCGACCATGTGTTACTATTTTATTTAACTATGCTTTTACAAAAATTATAAACTCGTGAAAGGCAGGAAATAATCTCTTTTCTTTTTTTTTGTTTACTGCTAATGCCTAGTGCCTATAAGAGTAATCTGGCAAAATAAGATGTTCATTTAATATTTCTCTTATCGCATATGGAATTGAGAATTGTGTTTTTTGTCCTTTCACTATTTCTTCAGTTGTGGCACTTTATATGCTATGTTGCTATTGAAAATGTATAAAATGCCTCAAACTCCTTTATTTTATTTTATTTTTATTATGGATTCAGGGAGTATACACACGTATTCATCACATGGACATATTGTGTAGTGGTAGGGATTGGGTCTCAGGTGGCCCATTCCCCACCTAATGAACACTACCGTTTCTGAACCCCCTGACACCCCTCCCCCTTATTGGTGTCCCCAGTGTCTATTGTTTCTATCTTTGTTTAGCTCACATATGAATGAGAACATGTGATGATTTTCTGTTTCTGTCAGTTTACTTAAGATGATATTCTCCAGCTCTATCCATGTTGCTGCAGAAAACATAATCCCTTTCTTTTTTATGGCTGCATAGTATTCCATGGTGTATATCTACCACATTTTTATTATCCATTGATCAGTTGACAGGCATTTTGGCTGATTCCACATCTTTGCAATTGTTCATTGTGCCGTGAGGAACATGTGGGTGCAAATGTCTTTTTTTTATGTAGTGAACTCTGTTCCGAGTAGTGAGCTTGCTGCATCAAATGGTAGATCTCCTTTTAGTTATTTGAGTAATCTCCATATCGCTTTCCATAGAGGTTGTACTAATTTACACTCCCACCAACAGTATATAAGTTTCCATTTTCTCTGCATCAGTGCCAGAAGCTATTGTTTTTTGATTCTGTAATAATGACTGTTCTGATTGGTGCAAAGTGGTATCTCATTGTGGTTTTAATTTGCATTTCCTTCATGATGAATGATGTTGAGCATTTATTCATATGTTTGTTGGCCATTTACATATCTTCTTTTGAGAGATGTCTATTCATGTCATTTGCCTACATTTTAATGGGTTTATTGGTTTTATTCTTTTTGATTTGTTTGAGTTCTTTATAGACTCTGGATATAAGTTCTTTGTCAGGTGTAAATCTTGTGAATATCTTTTCTCATTCTGTAGGTTACCTGCTTGCTCTGTTGATTATTTGGTTTGCTGTGCAGAGCTTTTTAGTTTAATTAAGTACCACTTATTTATTTTAAGCAATTTTGAAGTTTTAGTCACAAATTATTTGCCTACGTTGATGTTTGTAAGAATTTTTCCGAGGTTTCTTCTAGGATTTTTATGGTTTCAGGTCTAATGTTTAAGTCCTTAATCCATTTTGAGTTAATTTTTGTATATGGGAAGAGATAGGGATCAAGTTTCATTTTTCTGCAGATAGCTATCCAATTTTCCCAGGACAACTTGTTGAATATGATGCCCTTTCCCCGGTGTATGTTTTTGTTTGTTTTATTAGAGATCAGTTGGTTGTAGGTATTTGGGATTATTTCTGAACTCTCTATTCTGTTCCATTGGTGCATGCATCTGCTCTTGTACCTGTGCCATGCTGTTTTGGTAACTACAGTCTTGTAGCATAATTTGAAGTCAGTAATGTGATGCCTCCAGCTCTGGCTCTTTTTTGGTTCCATAGGAATTTAAGTATTTTTTTCTAATACTGTGAAAAACAATGCTGCTAGTTTGATAGGAACTGCACTGAATCTTTGGATTACTATGGATAATAGGGTCATTTTAATAATGTTGATTCTTTTCATTCATGAGCATGGAATATTTCTCCATTTGCTTGTGTTTTCTGTAATTTCTTTCATCAGAGTCTTGTAGTTCTTGTTGTAGAGATCTTTTCCCTCCCATGTTAAATATATTCCTAGTATTTTAGCTTCTTGGCTGCAAATGCAAATGGAATTGAATTCTTGATTTGATTCTCAGCTTGTTCACTCTTGGTGTATAGCAGTGCTACTGATTTGTGTGAGTTGATTTTGAATCCTGAAGCTTTATCAAATTAAATTATCAAGCCCAAGAGTCTTTTGGAGGAGTTTTAGGGTTCTCTAGGTATAAGATTATAACACTGGTATAAAGAGATTGTTTTATTTCTTCTTTTCCAATTTGGATACCCTTTATTTATCTTACCTGATTACTCAGACTAGAACTTCCTGTACTATGTTCAATAGCAGTGGTGAAAGTGGGCACCCTTGTCTTGTTCCAGTTCTGTAGGGGAAAGTGTTCAGCTTTTCCACATTTGGGATGACATTAGCTGTGGATTTGTCATATGTAAATTTTATTTTGAGGAATTTCCCTCTATGCCTATTTTTCTGATGATTTTTTTTATTATGAATGAGTGTTAGATTTTATCCAATGCTTTTTCTGTGTCAATTAAAGTGAGCATATGTGTTTTAGTTTTCAATTCTGTTTATTTAGTGGATCATGTTTATTAATTTGTGTATGTTGAACCACCTTTGCATTCCTGGGATAAAATCCATTCAGTCATGGTGTATTTTTTTTTAATGCTGTTTAATTTGGTTTGCTAATATTTTATTGAGGATTGTTGCATTGCATCTATGTTCATAAGGGATATTGATATGTAGCTTTCTTGTGTGTGTGTGTGTGTGTGTGTGTGTGTGTGTGTGTCTTTTTCTGGCTTTGGCATCAGAGTGATACCGGCCACATAGAATGAGTTAGGGAAGATTCTGTCTTCTTTAATCTTGTGGAATAACTTCTGTAAAATTGGTGCCAGTTCTTCTTTGAAGTTCTGGTAGAATTCAACTGTGAGTCCATCAACACCTGGACTTTTTTTTGTTGTTGGCAGACTTCTAATTACTGTTTCAATCTTGCTACTCATTATTGGTCTGGTCAGCATTTCTATTTCCTCCTGGTTCAAGGTTGGGGGGTTGGGAGGTTTCCAAGAATTTATCCATTTTCTCTAGATTTCTAGTTTGTTTGCATAGAGGTGTTCATAATAGTCTGGAAGATCTTTTGAATTTCATTTATATCAATTGTAATGTCCCCTTTTTCATTTCTGAATGAGCTTATTTAAGTATTTTTGTTATTTGCTCAATCTAACTAGTGGTCTATCAATTTTGTTTATCTTTTTAAACAACCAACTTTTTCTTCCATTGAGCTTTTGTATTGCTTATTTTTAAAATTTCAATATCGTTTAGTTCTTCTTTGATCTTCATTATTTATTTTCTTCTGCTAACTTTGGGTTTGGTTTATTCATACTTTTCTAGTTCCTTGAGGTATGATGTTAGGTTGTTGATAAGTGATCTTTCAGACTTATTCACCTAGGCCTTCGGCACAGTAAATTTTCCTCTAAGCACAGCTTTGGCTTAATCCCAAAGATTTTAATAACTTGTTTCATTGTTGTCGTTTGTTTCAAGGAATTTTAAATTTTTTCATCTTGATTTCATTGCTGACCCAAGGATCATTTGGGAACAAATTGTTTAACTTCCGCATCTTTCTGGTTTCATAAGTTTTTCTTGGAGCTAATTTCTAGTTTTATTTCACTGTGGTCTGTGATAGTGCTTGATGTGGCTTTGATTTTTTGAATTTATTGAGACTTGATATGTGGCCTATCATGTGGTCTATTTTGGAGAATGTTCTATGTGCTGACATGTAAAATGTGAATTCCATAGTTATGGAATGGAATATTCTGTAGATGACTGTTATTTCCATTTCCTTTAGAGTCCTGTTTAACCCCAAAATTTCTTTATTAATTTTCTACCTTGATGATCTGTCTATTGCAGCCAGTGGAGTGTAGAATTTTCCCACTATTTTTCATTGGTGTCTATCTATTTTTTGCAGGTCTAGTAGAATTTGTTTTACAAGACTGGAGGCTCTGGTGTTAGCCAAGTATATATTTAAAATTTTTATGTCTTCTTATTGGCTTGATCCCTTTATCATTAAATAATAGTCACTTTGTCTTTTTTTTGTTTACTGTTTTTACTTTTACTTTTTTTGTTTACTGTTTTGTCTAATATGAGAATGGCTACTTCTATTAATTTTGGGTTTCAATTTGTATGGAATATTTTTGTCTACTCCTTTTTCTTGAGTCTATAGGAGTCTATGAGTTAAGAGGGTCTCTTGAAGGCAACGGATATTTAGATTGTATTTTTAAAATCCATTCTGCTAGTCTATACCTTATTAGTGAAGCATTGGGACCATTTATGTTCAGAGTTAATGACATATAAGGTACTATTCTACTTATCATATTTGTTGTTATCTGGCTGCTTTGTTTATTTATTTTCTCTGTTGTGTTGGCACTCCATAAAGTCTGTGAGCTTCATGATTTCTAGTGTTTTTCTGCTGGTGTATTTCAGCCTTTTGTTTCAGTATTTAGGATTCCTTTGAATATTTCTTGTAGAATGGGTCTAATGGTGACAAATTCACTCAGTGCTTGCTTGTCTGTGAAGGACTTCATTTATTCTTCATTTATAACACTTAGTTTTGCAGGATAATAAATCCTCGGTTGACAGTTATTCTGTTTGAGGTCAATCTCCTCTATCATTGCTAGATGAGATGACTCATTATTTATTTTCAATTCCTATCTTCCTAATTGGTATCTGACCCATAGTATATTTTTCATGAAAAAAATAAATGAAAAAAAATGAGCAAATAAAAACAATTAAAATAAAAGTCACACAACTAGTAACATAACTAAAAAGAAAACCCATGGCACTTGGCTGATGTCAGCTTAGTCAGTTGGCTACAAATCAGGTTCACATACAAATTCAGAGGCCTGAGGAACCTTTCTCAACTAACCTTTTCTTAACATTACCCTGCCACCAGAGTCCATTGCCTTTTGATAATTAGCACAGATCTATTTAGACTGCTTCACATCTGTGTTCTTGAGTCAGAAAGAAATTCCTGATTCCTCTGTGTCAATCAATGGGGAGTTGAGCTGGGTAATATAGAGATGACTCTAACAACAAAAATAAAATAATTACTTATACCAACGTAGCACTACAAATCAAAGCGATGAACACTTTCCCAGAATAATTGTATTCACTTCTCATAACCACCCTATAAGTAATGGATTGAAATTTTTTAACTCCTGGATGTAGATCTGAGGATAATAAGAATAAGAACTGAAACCTTGAGACTGACCATCTAGAGGGCACAGGTCCAAGGCAGACACCATGTCTTATCCATTTCCCTATTGCAGAAGCCTCTTGATTTTAAACACTTACAAATGCAGTATCAGCATGAAGGAATAAACTACTTAAGAACAAAATTCAGGATAATCAAACAAACTCTTGAACCCAGACTCTAACTTCTCAGAATTAAGATCTTAGAAAAGATCACGAATATATAGAAGCTGCTATTTCTCCTAAAAATGGAGTTAAGCAAATGTTTTACACTTTGGTTCTTGTAAGGAGTAAAAAATAGTTATGTGGGGGAATCTAGCAAGATACCTAGATCCTAACTGGCAATCAACAAAGCTTAGCTGTTAGGATTATTTATTTATTTATTTCCTTAGAAATCCATGAGAAAAGATTCTTTATTGAAACTGCAATTAATTAATCACTTTTCTACTCTTTCTTTAAATCTTCCATGCTGGCCTTGCCTCTGTTCCTCCTCCCTCCCAAACTCATTCCTACTTCACAAACTTTAAACTGTCATCACTTTGCATGACTGCCTGATTGATTCTCACTTTTCAGGTCTCAGTTCGAATGCCACTCATTTCAAGTGGCCCTTTCTTGTTGAGCCACATAAAGAAACTTCTCTTTCCCTTCACTCTATCCAATTATCCTATTTCATATTTTAATAGACTTCATTAATCTGTTCTTCCATTTACATGTTTATTTTCTGCCTTCCCACAAAATTTAAAACCTTGAATGTCAATACCCTGACTCATCCACTAATGTGTCACCAGTGCCAAGAACAGTTACAGGCAAATATATATATATGTATATGCCAGGTGTATGAGACAATGTATGTCACCTGAAAATAATTGACAGAAGGACTTTTATTTACTTGATAATTGACTGAAATAATGGATTGAAGAACTTGTGTTTACTTCACCCCCAAATGACAACTTGAATCACAAAAGAGTGTTACAGTTAAGACATACATAATATAGCTCAAACAAAAAGTTTGCCTGGACAACCCTCCTACCACACATATTTCCAAAAGCACAATCACCAGGTGAAAATTAGAAAAAAAATCTTTCCATGAATAGATTCTCTTCCTGAAATAATTTGACTACTAGACTGAATCCTCAGTATTTTACCTTTCTTTAGTGTCTTAAAGACTCATAAAAAAGATACCTGGCTCGGTGGCTCACCCTGTAATCTCAGCACTTTGGAAGGCCGAGGTGAGTGGATTGCTGGAGCCCGCGGGTTCAAGACCAGCCCGGGCAATTTGGCAAGACCTTGTCTCTATAATAAAAAAAATTAGCTGGGCGTGGTAGCTCTCACCTGTAGTTCCAGCTACTTGGAAAGCTGAGGCGGAAGTATTGCCAGAGCCCAGAAGGTCGATGCTGGGATGGCCATGAGCATGTCACTGCTCTCTAGTCTGGGCAACAGAGTGAGACTTAAACTCAAAAAAAAAAAAAGACTCATATAAGCCTTATAAATTTTTGAAAATGACATTTACTTCAAAAGGTTTTTCAGAAAAATCTAGTTGGAAGTTGGTTTTCTTTTTTAAAAATTCCTCCAATAGAATTTTCGTTGTGCCTCATTCTGTGTTTCTGTCTGTTGTTAGTGGGGTCTGTCTCAAGTGCAACAAGCTAATAGTGACCTGCACCACTAGGGTACCCATCACAATGGGGTTCCCAGAAAGTTCTCATGAAGATCCATGGGACAGAAATAATGCCAATAACTATGGTTATTTTAGAAGCATATTGAACTAGGCATTATGCAAACCATTTACTCTGGTCTATTATATCTCTATTATGTATCAGGCACTCTCCTTACATTATTTCTATTTTACATAAAACCCAGGTTAGGCAAGAATCTTTTCTTTTTTAATTTTATGATTAAGGAAATCAAGAGTAAAAGGTAAGACAACACATCTGACATGGTGCAATGCTATTTAATGCATCAAGATTTGAACAGGCTCTATGCTTTTTATGTGACATTGATATTGACTCCCAGAGACAAAAAATGAAATTATTCATTAAAATTTTTGATATTTTGATAATTTAAATTGGGAAAAATGCATTTCAATATTTTGAATAATAAATAACAGGATGATGAACATATTTTACTAGAATATGAAATGAGTGTACTTTTATTACTGGTACTTATCATTTACACTGTCTAATTCAATAAGCATGTCTCACATTTGTTCCTTACAGCTCTGCATAATATTTTATATCGTAATTATAAGCATAATCATAACTCAACCTTATTAAAAACTGACAAGACTTAGCTGTTGATGTGGTTAGTTTTTCCCCTAGTTATTTGGCCATTTAGTCCTTTTCTCCATTTAAAACAATTTGTGATGTCTTTTCTTAGGTAGAAATAATGGCTTTTTAGCACGTAGGCAAAAATTGTAAATGCTCAAGTGAATCAATACAAAGTTTTCTAATTAATTTGTAAAGTACAAGTCTCTGATGACAGATTGGGAGATGTAGAAAGTATTCATGTCTCTGTAGATCTTTTTGTGCATGTGTTAACAACGCTTTCATATCTTATACAGGAATAAGACAGATGGCACCGAATGGTGTTTGCATTTATAAGAAATTCTTAATTATCTAAATGCTTTATTCTTGTGTAGATATTTTCTTCTTCTGAATGCCCATAGTGTTTCATCTGTACCTTTTTTTGACATCTTCCTTTGTTGCCTTACCTTATGGTTATATGTGTAGCAAAGAACACACAAACTATAGAGAAGGCTGACTTGAATTTGAACGATATCAGGTCTTCCAAATTTGGGCTATATAACCTTGGGCAAGAGGTTATTATTGAACTTTAGTGACCTCACTTAGAAATTAGAGTTGCTATATGAATCAAAATGTTAATGTATTTGTGTTTATTTCTGGAAAACAATAGATACTGCTCATATCTCCATTAATCTGAAACTTAATTGGTAGCTGAAACTGACATAGCCACCATTATCTTTTTGCCTCCCACAATTACTGCAAAGGCAGAGGAAACTTGATTATAATTTTGAAGAGAAAGCTAATAGAATTCACTTAGTTATTCTGCATGGAAAAAGCAATCTCAATAGCACAGTCTCAACCTCTCCTTTAAACAAATTCTAGTCCTTCTCCAAAAATCAGTGCAAACGCTATGTATAATTGTATTTTATCCTATTATCTAACTGGAAGTAATCTTGATAAAAAATAACATCTATTCTATACCTCTCTGTTATAATTTATTTTTTCAACTTTTAATTATACATTTGAATTCACAATTTATTTTTCTGCTCATTGTAGTTCATTGAGATTAAAGCCATGTTCTTTTCTGAGTATCACAGTGGTCAAGGGTAGCATCTTGAAATTAAATCCTATATACTTTCAGGTTGTATGTTACTAAATACCAGGTCAATCCCCATGCATATTCTATATTCTATGCTGTAATGTCAAAGAAGATCTGAAGCTAAAGAATAGGGTACTTGGTATAGGCTCTTTATATGTGCACTAAACCTCTTGAAACCCACCATTTCATCCATGGTTTAAAATTTTTCTTCTACTTTCATATCATCACAATTATTTTAAAGTGTGTATCTGATAACTTCATTATCTGTGTTACCTCTGTGTTGGCTTATATTCTTTCTTTTTCTTTCCATCATTAATAGATGTCTAATGAGTTTTATTACATGCCAGATTAGTGCATTAAAAAAACAACATAGGACATAGATGACATGTTCCACCATCTAGGGTTTCCTTCCCTTTCACTACGTAGATAAGATGAGAGACTAATTCTGCATCACCATTATGCTTTGAGATAGGGTTTTTTCATGGTCTTTTATTTTCAGTCATACTCAGGCTACTTCTCATTCATGTATACTCCTCGGGTGATATGATCCTGAGCTTTTATTAAGGAACTAGCTGATTTCTTGCAACCTTAGCTTCAGAAGTACTCCCTCATGAAAATTTCAGGTCTAACTCTTTAGACTGATGCCTCTCAGTTTCAAAATCTCAATACTATCTTGGGAAAAAGACTACTTTCATTTATTTCAGGACCCACCCCCTTTTCTGAGTTTTATGAGAGTGCCAGAGACTTCATTCTGTCTTTCTGGCTTCAGCACTCCAGTTTCTGGCATCAATAAATAACTCAACAAATGTCTTATGGGAAAATTTAAACTTGCATTAAAAATTCCTCTAGTGTCTAATCTGTTTCAATAACCCTGTATAAATGCCAAAAATCCTGCTTGTTTCTTCTTACCTTAATAGAATCACCAATCATAGACCAAGCCAGATTGTCTACCTGAGCTCAGAATAGACAAATGGCCACAGCGGGGAAATGACTGAAGAAGCCCAGCTCACTTACAAAATGTGTTTTCTTCACTTGTATTTTTTAAACTTTTAATGTTGAGATAATTTTATCCTTATTAATATGCTGCAAAAATAGTAGAGATAACTCCCATGTACCTATCACCAATCACAAAATAATTATTAAAATTAAGAAAAGAGCCACAGTACAATATTATAATACTATTAACTGTAGTACAGACTTCTCTCTCTCTCTCTCTTTTTTTAGCATGGGAGCTTTCAATATTTTTCTACTAATATCTTTTTTGTGACTCAAAATTCAATTCAGGTCATTTACTTTGCATTTATTTGTCGTGACTCTTTAGTTTCTTTCAATTCATGACAGATTCTCATGCTTTCCTTATCTTTCATGACTTTGACAATTTTGAAGACTATTGGTTAAGTATTTTGTAAGATATCCTTAAATTTGGGTTTGTTTGTGGTTTTCACATGCTGCGTCAGGGTTGTGGGTTTGAGAGAAGAATATCATAGAGGTGAGATGCTCTTCTTATCATTTTATACTGGATGATGGGAGAGGGGCATGACATAAACATGTCTTATTTTTGGTTGATCCTTTGGTTACAGCCAGTATTGGCTGAGCTAGAGGTAAGAAATACATAACTATGTACTAACTTGTGTATGCTCATATCTATAATCAGCTATCTAGTTAACATCTACCTATCCATGAAAATACACAAGAGCTTGTACTAATATCTTTCATTTAACCAAGCACCACAGGGTTCTGCCTATCCTCACCCCTTTTCAATTTGAAACTTCTCACTCCCACAGTGATAAACCTGGATCCCATTATCTACAATTTATTTATTCATCTGTGCCTCCTTTGTATGTATGTAATGTAATTTCAGAATCGTTAGCCCTGTGAAAGACAAATTTACCAGCTAGAGTACTGCATTTATAAGCAGTTATTTTAGTCTTTGTTTTTATAGTTTACAAAGAAAATGAGAGTTATTTAAGTCAGCCCCTTTCTTTCCTTTATCCTTTACTGTGGTTACATGCTTCATTTGTTATTCATATGATATGTAATGAGAGACTTATTTGTTCCAGTCTGTATTCCATCCTTCTCCCCAAATCCCAGATGAACTTGCATTACTTTACTCAGAATAAAATTGTGTGTGTGGTGTGAGGGGGGAGGGAGGGTGGGAGAGAGGGAGGGAGGGGGAGAGAAGGAGGGGAGAGAGAGAGAGAGAGAGAGAGAGAGAGAGAGAGAGAGAGAGATTGCCCCAGTGATTCCTGCCTACTGGCATTTGCTCCCTGGTTGTTCTCTTCTTGAGCATAGGCTGAACATACTGGCTCACTTCTAATAAAGAACCCAGCAGAAGTAGGGGCTGTCACTTCTGACTAGATTGCCAGATAGCTGTGGCTTCTGTCCTGAACACCCTCTCTTAACTTCCCCCTCAGAGTCAGCTACCAAGTTGTTAGTAGCTCTGTGAAGAGCTCCACATCAAGGAACCGAAATATACAACCAATTGTCAGTGAGGACACAAGATTGCCAAGAACAATGTTAGAATGACCTTTTAAATTCTTACCTTACGCCCCACTCAATCCCCACAACAATCACCTGTATTTTAGAAAACACACATTGATATCTAGAACAAAATACGATTTCGGTTTTCACTTAATAAAACCACATTATGTTATTAATAGGCAGTAGTTGGTTTCTATGAAGATCAAACTCAAATGAGATGAAGGCAGATTTGCAAAATGCTTAACGTGTTCAGATGATATTGATTCTCAATAAATATTAGCTATCATCACAACTATATATATTTTTACTAAATCATCAATTATGCAATTACATAACCCAGACACTATGATAAGTCTGCTGATAAAGCAGTGGGAATATAGCTGGAACTGAATAGACAACCCTGCCCTTATATACCTTATGGTCTAATGAGGGAAATAGAAATTAAACAAACGATTGCCAAAAAATCACAATGAGTGTTGCAACAAGTGAAATAGGATGCTTATCAAAAGATGCTTAACATTAAATTATTACTTAATAATATTATTTAATAATCCATTGTTGATGGACTAAAAGTAAGAAATGCTCAACTGACTGATGAACACCAAGGTGTAAGTTGTGTGACCTCAGATGGAATTGAGCCTTGTATCTGAGCTAGGCTCCAAGAAATCTATTCTATTTTTCCCTTAGATGGTGAGAATTGGCTAATGGTGAGAAGTACAAGGAAGAATAAAACAAGGATCCTTCCTAAAGGAGCTCACAGATTATAAGAGGAGACAAAAGGACACTTTGCAACCAGGAAATCAAACACCAAAATAATCACAAATAGTGATAGCTCAAAATGTGTAGAACTTCAGACTAATACGTTTAGGGATAATTTCTGACTCAAGTTAAGGCATCAAAGGACCATCTCTATCTTTTTCCAGCTTGCAAGATAGAAAACACATATTCAATTGTGTTATTATTAAAAAGACATAGAAGTATATTTTTAATTAAAATACCTGCAGTTATAAAACTGTTGTCTTGCTTCTTAATGTGGAAAACTTAAGCTACTTGAAAAATGATCCCTATGTGGATCTACATGACAGAATAATGAAACTGCTTCACAATTTAGAGTGGCCAATTTATCCAGATTGCTAAATACCATCCTGATTTTAAAACAAAAATTTATGGGAACCACCTCAGTCTCAACCAAGCGAAAACAGCTGGCCATTCCATTCCACTTCATATGTACTTTTAGTTTCATTTAGAAAGCCCCAATAAATAATTATCTATATTACAAAATGACATGATGTGGATAATTTCTATTTAGTGGGAAAAATACATCTACCATAAATTTGTTTTTACTTCAAAACCTTAGTGGGTAGATAAATTATTTTAAAGAGAAAGAAAGAAAGAAAGAAAGAAAGAAAGAAAGAAAGAAAGAAAGAAAGAAAGAAAGAAAAAGAAAAAGAAAAAAAAAGAAAAACATCTCATTGTCTGAAGAATTACCAAACCATTCTAAAAACTGAAGAATTCCCTGGAGGGAAACTATGCAGTGGAGAAATGAGAACTCCTACGGCTCTTCTAAAATTCAAATTGAACTTCTTAATGATAAGAGAGTATACATTCTATTTTTGTTTACATGAAAATATCTACTTACAAAATAAATTGTTTTTCAAAGATGTTTGGCTAATATTTTTATAGTTTCATTTGTCTTTCTTTATCTATGGTTTAATACAGTATCTGCAAATAATATGCATTGATACATGTTTGGAGAGAAAAATCAATGGATAAGAGCAGAGAAATTTTAAAATATAGATGAATGAATGAATAAAATAAATAAATGCATTCTGTGGGCTGCAACATTGTTATGCCTATTTTCAGCTTAAACAAAAATGAATTACTAGATTAGAAGAGAAGTGTTGGCTGTTTGGATTATTTAATTTTTTTCATAATTAATATATTATTTGAAAGTTCCTTGATATTTCAAGTTCACGGAATGGTGGGTTGTACATATTGAGATGAACAATCTTTAGGCAGATGAAATACTATTGGCAATGTGACTATAGTTAATGCCAATGGGCTAAAAACAAATTGTTAATTAGGCAAAAAATAAGGGACTAATTGCAAGATGATGCAGTGTCCTTGATCTGTTTAATAGCTAGAGCCTATATCCCTTTCCCTGGTGTGTCTTAGTACAAATTCTTCATTTACTCTCTCACTCACTTATTGGATTTGCATTGTCTCTTAGTTGTGAACCTGAGAAAAAGGCTATGAAGTGAAAATTTTATCTTTGCTATGTATTGGTTAGATAAGTTAGTAATCCCTGAAACCCCGCTGTGGAGTAAAAAAATAGATATTAATATGTAATTTGCAGGCGTCTTCTGAGTTTGAATACAACACTGCTAATTTGCAAATACTTGTTTCTCTTTTTCTCTCTTCCTTAATTAAGTGGAGACTCACTTTGTCATCCAGGCTGAAGTGCAGTGGGACAGCTTCCACCTCCTGGGTTCAGACGATCCTTCAACCTCAGCTTCCTGATTAACTGGGACTACAACATGCACCACCACACCCTGCTTATTATTTATTTATTTATTTAAAGCTGATGTCTCACTATGTTGTCCAGACGGGTCTCGAACCCGTGGGCTCAATCTTCCCACCTTGGCTTCACAAAGTTCTGGGATTACAAGCATGAGCCACCATGCTTCACTTCATTTGCAAATAGTTATTTCTTTCTTTTTTTTTCCCACTATGTAACATCTTTATTTTGGACTTTCCTGCTTCCAGAATTTTTTTTTTATAATCAATAATTTTTATTATGATATTGTGGGGTACAGTTAAGGGTTAGGTATACAAATATGTTTCTCTCAGGCACCCTTGTTAATAAGAGGTGTTTCCCCATCCCCAGACGGATATTTACTACCATTAATCCCATCTCCCTCCAACCCCCATAGTCTCCCACTACTGTCAGTCATTTTCTTATAGTATTACATTGGATATTCAAGGTCCACTATATGAGTGAGAACATGTGATACTCAGATCTTTGTTTCTGTGAGAGGTCACTCAGTATTATAGACTCTAGTTCCATCCAGGTTGCTGCGAAATTCATGATTTTGTTCTTTTTTATATCTGCGTAGTATTCCATCATGTATATGTACTACATTTTTTTAATCCAGTCCTCTTTTGATGAACGGCATGGTTCTTCCAGGTTCTTGCTATTATGAACAATGCTGCGATAAACATACATATGCAGGTATCTTTTTTAGAGAGTGATTTAAGTTCTTCAGGGTATATTCCCAGTAGGGGGATTACAGGGTCATATGGGAGGTTGATATTTAGAGCTTTTAGGAATCGCCACACTGATTTCCACAGTGGTTGCACTAGTTTATACTCCCACCAACAGTGTAGAAGTGTTTCCTTTTCACCACACCCTCACCAGCAGCTGTTATTTTTTGAGTTGTTGATAATTGCCACTCTGACTGGAGTTAGGTGGTATCTCAGTGTGGTTTTGATTTGCATCTCCCTGATGATTAGTGAGGTTGAACATTTCTTCATGTGTCTGTTGGCTGCTTGGATGTCTTCCTTTGTGAAGTGTCTCTTCATATCTTTTGCCCATTTTATGATGGGGTTGCTTGTTTTTTTCTTTTCAGTACATTTGAGTTCCTTGTAGATCCAGGATGTTAAGCCTTTGACAGACCTGGAGTTGGCAAATACTTTTTCCCAGTCTGTAGGCTGTCTCCCAGCTCTCTTGATGTTTTATTTGGCTTTGCAGAAGCTTGTCAGTTTAATGAGGTCCCACTTGTCTATCTTCTCTCTTATGACCTGTGGGTTTGGGGTTTTGTTCAGGAATTGGATGCCATTTCCAATTTTCATGAAGGTATGTCCTTCATTTTCTAAGGTTCTTATGGTGTGAGGTTTTACATTTAGGTCTCTGATCTATTTGCAGTTAATTTTTGTGTGTGGGGATAGATAGGGGTCCTGTTTCAATCTTCTGCAAGTGGTCAGCCAGTTTTCCCAGCACCATTTACTGAATAGGTTCTCCTCTCCCCAGTGGTAGGTGGTGGAGGCTTTGTCAAAAATGAGTTGGTTGAGAAATTGAGGTTTAGCTTCTGGGGTATCAATTCAATTCCATTGATCTATATGCCTGTTCCTATACCTATACCAAGCTGTTTTGATGATTATAGCTTTATAGTAAAGTTTGAAGTCTGGTAATGTGATATCACCTGCTTTTTTTTTTTTTTTTTTTTGCTAAGGATTGTTCTGGCTATTCTTGGTCATTTGTGTTTCCATATGAATTTCTGTGTTGTTTTTTCTAGGTCTGAGAAGAATGCTGCTGGTAATTTGATGGATATTGTATTGAATTTGTAGATTGCCTTAGGTAAGATGGACATCTTCACAATGTTGATTCTTCTAATCCATGAGCATGGGATATTTTTCCAATTGTTTGTGTCATCTTTGATTTCTTTGAGCAGTGTTTTGTAGTTTTCATTGTAAAGGTCTTTCACGTCTCTGGTTAGGAAGATGCCAAAGTATTTCATTTTTTGTGTGGCTACTGTGAATGGAATTGTGGTTTTTACTTGGGTTTCTGTTTGTTTATTATTGGTGTAAAGAAATGCAATTGTCTTTGGCACATTTACTTTTTATCCTGAGACTTTGCCAAAGTCCTTTATCAGTGTAAGGAGTTTTTTTGACAGATTCTGTTGGATTTTCAAGGTACACAATCATATCGTCTGCATAGAGAGATAGCTTGACTTCCTCTTTTCCTATTTGGATACCCTGATTGCCTTCTCGTCTCTGATTGGTCGAGCCAGGACTTCCAATACTATGTTGAACAAGAGAGGTGAGAGTGGGCATCCTTGTCTTGTTCCAGTTTTCAGGGGAAATGGTTCCAGTTTTAGTCCATTTAGGAGTATGCTGACTGTGGGTTTCTCATAGATGGCTTTTACTATTTTGAGGTATGTTCCCCGTATGCCTAGATGTTTGAGGGTTTTTATCAAGAAAGGTGCTCGATTTTTATCAAAAGCTTTTTCTGCATCTAATGATATAATCATGTTGTTTTTGTTTTGAAATCTATTGATGTATTTAATTACATTTATGGTTTTACGAATGTTGAACCAGACTTGCATCCCAGGTATGAAGCCTACTTGGTCATGATGGATGATTTTTGAGATGTATTGTTGAATCCAGTTTGCTAGGATCTTGTTGAGAATTTTAGCATCTATGTTCATCAAAGATATTGGCCTGTAGTTCTCTTTCTTTGTTGGATCTTTACCTGGCTTGGGTATCATGTGATGTTGACTTCATAAAATGATTTGGGGAGAGTTCCATCTTTTTCAATCACCTGGAATACCTTCAGTAGGATTGGTATCAATTCCTCCTTAAATGCCTTGTAGAATTCTGCTGGAAAGCCATCTGGACCAGGGCTTTCTTTTGTAGGTAGTTTTCTTATTACGTAGTCTATTTCCTTGATTGTTATTGGTCTATTTAGGGTCTCAATTTCTTCTTGTTTCAACCTAGGTAGGTTGTGTGATGTCAGAAAGTCCTCCATTTCCTTAAGGTTTTCAAGTTTGTTTCCATTCAAGTGTACGTAGTAGTCTCTAACGATCTTTTGTATTTCTTCAGGGTCAGATGTGACTTCATCTTTTGTGTTTCTGATTGTGCTTATTGGTTTTTTTTCTCTTTTTATCTTGGTCAGTCTAGCTAGGAGACCATTGATCTTGTCTATCCTTTTGAAGAACCAGCTTTTTGTTTCATTGATTTTTTTGTATTATCTTTTTCTCTTCTATGTCCTGGATTTGGGCTTTCATTTTGGTGATCTGGATTCTTTTGCTGAAATTAGGGTTTTCATGTTCTTGCTTTTCCAGCTTCCTTAGGTGACTAGTTAGGCTGTTAATTTGTGATTCTTCCATCTTCTTCATGTGCGTTTGTAGGGATATAAATTCCCCTCTTACTACAGCTTTCATGGCATCCCCGAGATTTTGGTAAAATGTTTCTTCATTTTCATTTGTTTCCATGTATCTTTTGATCACTGTTTTGATTTCATCATTGACCCAGGAGTAGTTTAGCATCATGCTGTTTAGTGGCCATGTCTTTGTGGGTTTTGGGGGGACCTTGCTGGTGTTAATGTTTATTTTTATTCCACTGTGGTCCAAGAAGGTATGTGGTAAAATTTCTGTCTTTTCAAATTTGCTTACGATTGTTTTATGGACAAGTAGGTGGTCTATCTTAGAATACATTCCATGAGGTGATGAGTAGAATGTGTATTCTGTGGTCTTTGGATGGAGTGTTCTGTCGGTATCAATTAATTCCATTTGGTCAGCAGTCCCATTGAGGTTCTGGATCTCATTGCTGATTTTTTGTCCTGATGATATGTCTAGGGTTGTGAGTGGGGTATTAAAGTCCTCAGTTATGATGGTGTTAGAGTCAATATCTTTCTTTAGTTTTCCTAGAAGTTGCTTTATGAAAGTTGGCATGCCTATGTTGGGTGCATATATGTTTAAGATAGATATTTCTTGTGGTGGAGTGAACCTTTTATCATTATGTAGTGGCCCTCTGTATCTTTTTTAATTTTTGATAGCTTAAATGGTATTTTGTCTGAAATTAGGATCGCGACTCCCACTTTCTTTTGTGTTCCATTCGCCTGAAAATTTGCTTCCCATCCTCTTACTTTGAGTCTGTGTGTGTCCTTTCTAGTGAGATGAGTCTTTTGAAGGCAGTATATTGTTGCCTGGTGATATTTTATCCATTTTGCCATTATATATCTTTTCAGTGGTGCATTTAGTCCATTCACATTAAGGTTAATTATTGAAATGTGAGAGTTCATCCCTATCATAGAGTTCTTATAGAGTTGTTGTTCTTCCTCTTGGTTTTTTTTTGTCGTTCTTTTGGTTCGGGGTTAGTTAATGTGTATTTTATTCTTTTTCCTGTACTCTTGTGAAGAACATTGTTCTTTTTCCTTTTCTTCTGTGTTTAGTACTTTCTTAAGTGTTTCATGTAGAGGTGGTTTTGTGGCAGCATAAATTCTTAGGGATTGGATATCTGGGAAAAATTTTAAGTCTCCCTCGCTGGTGAAGCTTAGCTTGGCTGGGTAGGCTTTTCTTCATTGAAATTGATTATCTTTTAGGACATTGAAGATAGGGCTCCAAGCTCTCCCAGCCTGCAGGGTTTCTGTAGATAAATCTGTGGCTATTCTAATTGGTCTTCCATGGTAGGTGATCTGGCCTATTTCTCTTGCTGCCTTTAGGATTTTTTCTTTTATGCCTACTTTGTTTAGGTGAATTTTTATGTGTCTAGGAGTTGATCTTCTCATTTGTTGTCTTGCAGGGGTTCTGTGAATCTCTTGTGTTTGAATTTTTGCATCACTGATTAGATAAGGAAAGTTTTCTTGAATGATCTCATGGAAAGTTTGTTCCAGTGTGGTATCTGTCTCTCTTTCTGCCTCAGGAAGTCCAATTACTCTTAGGTTAGGCCTCTTGAGGTAATCGCTCATCTCTTAAAGGTTTTGTTCTGTCTTTTTGAGCTTATTTTATGTGCTTTTAAGAGTTTGGGTTATTTCTATATTTTGGTCCTCAAGCTCTGAGATTCTTTCTTCTGCTTGGGTAATTCTGCTTTCCATGCTTATCAGTTTGTTATTTATTTCATTCACAGTATTCTTTATTACTGTTATCTCAGATATCAGCTCCTTCTTAGTTTCTTCTTGTGTCTCTTCAATTCTTTTTAATCTCTTCATTATTGTCTTGATATCTAAGTTTGTAGTTTGAGACCCTCATCCTGGGGACTCTTCATTGTTTGCATTCCGAAGTCAGTTTTCTCATGTCTGCCCTCCCAGGGGTCTGTGAGAGACCCATACTCTTCTTTTGGTTTTTCTTCATTTGTGTAGATTTTTCTCTCTCTCCCCCTTTCCCTCCCCTTCTTTAATTCTGTTTTTGAGGGCAGGTGGGGTTGCTTTTGTTTCACTTCTGCAATATCCTGTTCTTCCTTTTGAGGGTCTTCTGGTTTTGTTCACTTTTGAAGT
The DNA here is from genome assembly GCA_027257055.1 of Cephalopachus bancanus. Classification (NCBI taxonomy): domain Eukaryota; kingdom Metazoa; phylum Chordata; class Mammalia; order Primates; family Tarsiidae; genus Cephalopachus; species Cephalopachus bancanus. Next base: position 910,684 of record JAPVLO010000072.1, read on the forward strand.
TGGAGTGTGGGCTGCGGGCTGTACCTTTTGCAGTTTTGAGGTTTAATTGAGGGGGAAGCTGTGGTTCAGAATGTATATGCTGATTCTAGCATCCACCAACAGGTGTATGAGCACACTGGAACGTATTTCCCTCTGCCTTGCAATCTGTCCATGCAGCAGTATGTAGGCTTGGTCCCTAGATTAAAAGGTGGTATAAAGAGGAAATTAATGGAGGAGGGAGGGTCAATAGGAAGTTAGAAAGAGAGAAGAGCAAGAGGGAAAACAGACATACATACCAACTATCAGGTGAGAAAGAGACACAAGGCCGGAGAGAAGTAAAAAAAGACACATAAGAAAGATTCCCTGAAGAATACTGGTAGCTACACAGAGACAGAGTAATAAAATCATGAAACAGTGTAAGTCAGAAAGCAAACAACAAAAGTGATCAAAAAAAACAGTCAAAATGATAAAATCAAAAGTCAAAATAAGAGATCAGACTAAAGTCACTTCAGGTCTGGTCTCTGGCCTCTCCCTTTTGTTATTCGTTGCAGGCAGCTAGATTTACTTGCAGTTTGGGGTTTTGTTTTTTTTTTAACTTGCTGCCTGGGAGTTGCTTTTGTTTGATTCAGTGTAGGGATGGATCTTTGTCTCCTGTTTAGCGATGTTACCCTAGGAACCGAGTTGGGGGTTGTTGATAGGTGGGCGGGGCAATGGAAATCTCTGCCTTGAGAATGGCGGAGGTGGCAGTTTCACTTTTGCAGATCATTTCTCTCCACTTGTCTGGGTCCTCAAGCTTGGGGTCACTTGCTGAGTGCCTCCGCCAGGGTAGGCCCAGAGCTTCAGAGCTCTAAAGCTCCAAAGGGCAGGTGGTGAGCAGCGAGAGTGGCCCTGGGCCCCCCACAGGGTACTTCAGCCAGGAATGGGACTGGTGTCTCTGAGGGACGAACGCCCAGAGCCTTCCTGAATGACTGGCAGCTTGTTGCTGGGTGCTGGGGGAGAGACGATGTAGCCAAGGAGGGAACTGAGACCTTATACTCCTACACAGGTGGGAGTCACATATGGTGGAACAGCAGCAGCCAGGGACCACAATATCTGGTCCTGCATGGGACCGAAATTTCCCGGGCCTTGGACCAGTGTGGCTGGCGGTGGGCTGGGGGATGGGGAAAGAAAAGTAAGAGTCTTTTTGGGAACTCATGTTCGTAGAATCTCACAAGTCCACCTATGCTGTCGCCATCTTACCGGAACCTCCAATAGTTATTTCTAAAGCAGCCACTTTACTGGATGGGTGTAGAGAAAAACCCAACTGAAAATATTCAAATGTGATTGCGCCTCACTATACTTCTATGTGATATTCCTCTTCCATTCTCTGAAACAGTAAGAAATTGTTGAGGATATATCTAGTATCAGGCAATATTTTTTTTTAAATGGCTCTCAAAATTTTGCTGGAAGTATTGAGTAAGATTGTATAGATCAACAAATGATGAAGTGTCAGTGGCTTTGACAACTCAGACTTTGGGTTGCATTTTGACTCAGCACGACCTATTCTTTCAGCCATACTAGGCCAGGTAACATATTGTATTGACCAAATACAGTTTCATAGGTCTTAAGCTGTAAGTCATTCCCATAGCTTCATAAAGGCCTTATCTATCTAGTAGGAGCCTGGCATCAAAGAATACAGCATTTAAAATTGTTCCAATGTTTTAAAATATTTTCTTTTTTTGAATCTCATAATATCTCATTGAGAAAAAAGGAAAACAATACTATATAACTTTTTCTGCCTAGAAAATTACCTTACCTAGCTCATTATCCTCTAATAACTTTGAGTCTATTAACTATTTTTCCTTTAGGATTTGACTTATGTTAGTCTTCTCCAACCATTTCAGATGAGATGAGATACTTTCTCACATTCTTTTATAACATGTCAAACATTTTATTAATTGCTCTCATTTCAAATTTAGTATATTTGTAAACTGCAAACCTTTTTTTAAAAAAAATCCCTCTCTAACTGGAAAATAAATCACACAAAAGCAGGAACTATATTTGTCTTGTTCACTACCATATTTCTAGTGTATATCACAGAGCCATCTACACAGTAGGTACTCTAAAATATAACTTAAGAATAAAGAAAATGAATCACAAATCAATTAAATTTAAAATAATAAAAAATGATATTCAATGAGATAAGCTATTTGTTCTAAGTCACACTCAGACAGTATGAGAAAAATGTGCTTGAATCCACATCTTCTAACCAGATTTCAGTATGTTACCCAAATCCTGTTTGCTTTTTACTGTAAGGTCTGTCATATGACCTAGCAATTCCACTAGTAGATATATGTCCAAAGAAAATGAAATCAGTATGTTGATGCTCTATCTGCACTCCTATACTTATTGCCCCATACTTATTGCAGTCTTGTTCATAATAGCCAAGACACAGAATCAGCCAATGTGTCACTCAGTGGATGAATGGATAAAGAAAATACGTTACACAATGAAATACTAGGAAGTACTATTCAGCCTTACCAAAACAAAAACAACAACAAAAAAGGAAATCCTATCATTAGTGAACACATGGATGAAACTGAAGGGCATTATGTTAAATAAAACAAACCAGGCACAGAATGACAAATACCTCATGTCTCACTTTTAAAGTATATTAAATTTTAAAATGTCAAACTCATAATAGCAGAGGATGGAATTGGGTAGATGGTCAAAGGATATGAAATTTTAGTTAGGAGGAATAAGTTCAAGACATCTACTGTACAATATGGTGATTATGTTTAATAACCATATGTTATATACTTGAAAATTTCTTTTAAAAAGTAATGTTTAAGTGTTATCACCACAAAAAAGCAAAATATGATAAATCTGTGAGGTAATGAATATGTTGGTTGGCTTGATTTAGTCATTCTAGAATGTATACATATATCAAAAAATAATGTCACTATAAATATGTAGAACTTTTATTTGTCACACTAGAAATAAATTCAAACAATTCATAAAAGGCAGAAAAGGCAAAATGTGAAACAAAGGGAAATATTGATAACATATATTAAAAATCCAGAGAACTGAATGAAATTTTTAAGGCATGTGATCTGAGAATATGCTCAGCTCTAAAACTCTCAAGTTCAATTTCCTCTATTTCTTAAACCAAACTTCACAAAAGCAATTATCACATAATTTGTTGATTTCTTTCCCAAGCGAATGTTTGCCAAACACTCCTCATCAAAGATTTCATGTGCATTAAATATTTATGCCCAAGCTGTTACATAGAAAACTTGAGTATATACTTTGCTTTTAGAATTAATTTATTTCTAATTTTTTAATGCAATGTAATTAGCTGAATTGCTCTTAGAATATAATCACTTGTTATATGTTTGAATAAGTTAATCATGGCTTTGTGAAAGTGTGACTGGTTTATAATTATCTAGGAGCCTGAAATGTTCTCTTTGGCTAAAAGAGTATGATCAAACTTTAGTGGCCACTTAAATGGAATCCCATTAAGCATGACTTTATGCAAGGAGTCACTCCTGGAAAATGTGCCTTGTTTCTCTGTTTACTTCAATCAAAAATGGAAGTGAAGGTTTTAATGGAAATCCCTTAGACCACACCACACCTGTAGGTGAGGCAGTGTAACTAGTAAATTAACATATAGACTGCAAAACAGAGAGCACTGTTTGACCTTGGTTTGGGTTGTTAAGATTGCTCAGCCTAAAGAACTTCGTTTCACTCTACATTTTGTTTGTTTCTTTTTCTTTTTTTCCAGTAGAGCATATACTAAACTTTTTCCCGTGATCTTAGTGACGACCCCTTCATATTTACACACAGATTTATAGTTTTCTCACCAGATTCATTCAGTGCTTTTCTACTAGATTCTCACAATAAGGCTAGAAACAATGGTCTTGCCATCCTTGATTTACAGCTTACACTAAGATTCAAAGAAAATCAGTGTCTGATGGTTTAGAGTTCCTGGAAATGGCTGCTACCCAATAGCTACCTAATTTTATTTCTGACCTCACTGAAAGGTCAAACAGAACTCTTTTGTTTTTTTACCTCTTTGAAGAGTATGATTTATCTACAGAAAAACAGATGCTTTGTCATAACCTCCCCCCTTCAGATTCTGTATATGGAGTGTAGCTTAACACTTGCAAATTCAACCAGAAATTTTGGCTATGTGTAGACATCTTCAATGGCCTTGCCTTCTTGATCTTCAAGATGTACAAAGTGGGGAAGGGGGAAAGGAACTGTGTGGATGCTGAGGACTGGTAATGAAAATGTCTTTGCCCTGAAGTCAGCCTTGCCAGCCATTTTCCTTGAAACTCTTATGCAATCAGAAAAAGTAAAGGAATTCAAGGTGGGCCAGTTATGAGAATGACACAATATTTGCTGGCACACTCATAATAAAAGTAATACTAGAAAAATGGAATTTTTGACATGACCCCACATTTGTTACTGATATGATGTTACATTTTGTGTAATAAGTTATCTATCTAATCATCACTATCACTCATAGTGGTAACAAGGATACTATGAACAATGTTCATACCTATTATTTATACATAATTTGCTATGTGACAATGTGCTAAGTAATTTTATAACCACAAACTTCTCTATCACAAAGGTACAATTTTGCCAATTTTATGGATGAAGAAGCTAAGATCAAGATTAAGACTGAGTTTATGAAACACGTTCTATAGCCTAGGTCAGTGGTTCTGATTCTAGCTGTACATTAGAATCATTTGGGAAACCTTAAAAAATGCCATGTCAGCACCTCAAGTTATTTTCATTTAAATAGCCTACTCATTGCACATAATGGAATTTTCAATGTCCACTCTATTGTGCAGCTGGGTGGAGAACTAATGTGTTTAGATGCTGTTAAAACTAAGATAAAGAGAGAATGGCTTCAAAATGCTTCAACACTCTAGAGGGAAAAGCTTTATAAATCAAAATAATTGCAGTAGAATATTACAAGCCCAGTGTTAGTGATGTGTCAATACTTCATTGGAAGACAGGGTTGAAAGGTCATTTGTACAATTTATTTTATCTTGGTTTATTTTTCTCACCTGTAAATGATGATAATAGCCACTGCCTCCCAAGGTTATTGGGAGATTAAATTGGAGACCTTATGGGTTTTTTGGTTTGTTTTCTGTTTCTTGTTATTTGAGTCAGAGTTCACTCTGTCACCCAGGCTGGAGTGCAGTGGCATGCACATGGCCATCACAACCTTAACCTGAAGTGCTCAGGCGTTCTTTCCATCTCAACCTCCCAGGCAGTTGGGACTTCAGGTGTGTGCCACCATGCTTGGTTAATTTTTTTGATTTATTGTAGAGATGAAGTCCCGCCAATTTGCCCAGGCTGGTCTCGAACTTCTGGGCTCAGATGAGTCTCTCGTCTCTGTTTCCCAAAATGCTAGGATTACAAGCATGAGCCACCAGGCCTGGTTGAGACTTTATGTTAAGGGTTTTAAGTACTGCCTTTGGCAAATAGTAAGTGCCTAAAACGGAGTTCTTTCTTTCGTATGTATAAAGTGCTATGGAGAACCCAGATCTCCATTTGTGAAACAGTGATCATAATACCCACCTCACTGGTTCCTAAGAAGATCAAACAACACTCTAGATGTAGAAGGTTTTACAAAATACACCAAACAGATGCAAAGTTTTCTCATTATTCCAAGTATCTAGACTGGAAATCATATATTAACAGAATCCTTTTCTGAGAATCATATTCTCCTGTCATTCCAGGCTTGTTATAGGGTGTTTCACTGTATTTAAAAATATATAATCTCTTTGAACCCTCTAGAACCATGTTTGTGCACTTGGCATCTTGTCCTGAAATATCTGCCTATAATCAAGATAAGGGTCAGCAGGAGTGGGACTGATGGTCATCTCTCAAAGATGGCGTAAATCAGTACCTGGGAAATACTTGCTCATCATGTTCAATAATCTTCCCTTCACCACTCCAGCATCCTGGTAACTAAAAGCTATATACCGGATGTATATTCTAGAGAAGTGGGCTAACGTGAGGCAATGACTCACTTAGGTTTCATTTTACCATTCTTTCTGAATCCCCCATGACTCTTAAGAGAATGAAAAAAAAAATCTATAGGAAAAGACAGCACTCTTCCATAAAACAACTTGTACAAGTCTGTGGATGAAGTATAAATTACATGGACAAATAGGAAGAGCCTAGGTCTGGGTGTTAGTGTCCTGAATTTTTTTTTTCCTGTGTCTGTCAGGAAATACCTGGACTTTAGGAGGGCTAGATTTGGAGGAAGCAGAATAGTAGGTTATGAAAAGTCAAAATAGTCTATTTGTGAAGAAGTGGAGCAAATCCACAAGTTACTTTTCATCAAGTGATTATGTGACAGAGTGAGAGTTACAAACTTGGTGTTTGAATCCCATAGTTACAGTCTCCTTATAAGTACTTTGTGTTTTCTAATTATATAGTGAATTTGAGGCTACTTTGAAAAGAAGAATAGGAACCTGAGAGTACAGTGGCTCTGACTATAGTTTACCAGGTTCCACCTTTCCCATTCAGTGAAAACCTTGGATAAGTTTTCTGAAGATTTTAGACAATCTTGAAATTTGCTTCCCTTTGTAAAATTGAGCATGTGTCCTTCTATTTGAATGCAAATTATTTTATAGCCACCCATTTGGTTATTATTTTTAAGGATTATCTCTTCTTTGTTTAAAATAGGACATATTTCTACATTTTTCCTGCCTTTTCATCATTTACACATCTAATATATTTCTCTTTGCAGACATGCCCTCAGCATCCTCTTCACCACCCACCATGCCTCTTTCCTTCCTGGAACTGCACAAACTGCACCATTTTTCCCCAAAAGGTCTGCTTGCTGTAGATTCGTTCTAGTGCAGGGATGCCAGGACACAGACACCCCTCAAAAAGCTTACATTCTTTTTTTTTTTTTTTTGAGTTGGAGTCTCACTCTATCGCCCAAACTGGAGGGCATTGGCCGCTCCCGGCCACCGCAGCCTCGACCTGCTGGGCTCCGGCGATCCTTCCGCCTCAGCCTTCCAAGTAGGTGGAACTACAGGCGCGCACTACCACGCCCGGCTAGTTTTTGGTTTATTGTAGAGATGAGGTCTCGCCAAATTGCCCAGGCGGGTCTTGAACCCGCGGGCTCAGGCAATCTACTCACCTCAGTCTCCTAAAGGCACAGGATTACAGACTGAGCCACTGAGCCCAGCTTGGAGCTTACATTTTGATGGAAATAACAAATAACTTTCAGTTCCCAGAGCATGATGCTGTCTACTTCATAAAAATCATCACATGCCTCTCAGCTCTCTGGAAAGGTCTCTTTCTTGTTCAGGTGCCCCAGCTGGCAGCAGATGGTTTTTCAAGGCCTAGTGGTCTTGACACCATCCTCCAATGCAACCCTCCCTAAAGCTCTTAATCTGCAGCCTCTCTGATACAATCTCAAACATTCCAGAGGAGGGCTGGGCATGGCAGTTGCCACAGGGTATTTTAATCTTCTTTTCACTTAACTGCTGCTCTCATCAAAAATAACTCTTTGGGGGAAGGAACTATGATTTTTGCCGTGTCCCCTACCTTAACACAGTACCTCACATAAGAAGATGTGAATTCATGCTGAGGAAATGAATGAATGAAAAAAGGATGAATGTTAAGTCCATGAATAGCAGGTTGTCATGACAAGCACACCTTCAGAAATGATGGACGTTACTCTTTTTTTTTTTGAGTTGGAGTCTCACTCTGTCGCCCAGACTGGAGTGCAGTGGCCACTCCCGGCCACCGCAGCCTTGACTTGCTGGGCTCCACGATCCTTCCTCCTCAGCCTTCCAAGTAGCTGAAATTACAGGCATGTGCTACCACGCCCAGCTGATATTCTGATTTATTGTAGAGATGAGGTCTCGCTGCCCAGGCGGGTCTTGAACCCGTGGGCTCAGGCAATTCACTCACCTCAGCCTCCCAAAGGTGCAGAATTACAGGCTGAGCCACTGAGCCCGGCCATTTTTTCTTTAATATATTTTTTAAAAATTTGAATAAGACATTTCTTACTGAATGTTACCCATTTGTCACCCATTATAAGATCAGGGCTATCTAAATACATTTGCTGACAAAATCAATAGTATGCTTACTTCCATCCAATAATCTTTCAGTGAAACAAAAACTAGAAAAATAAAGAACTTAATGTTCTCATGTGCAATGAGATGGTCAATTTTATAGGTCATCTTGGCTAGGTCATAGGGCCCAGACATTTGGTCAAAAATTATTCTGGATGCTTCTGTGAAGGTGAGTTGTACATGAAATTAATATCTAAATTGGTGGACTTTGAGTGAAGCAGACGGCCCTTAATGTGAGTGGGCACCGTTCAATCAGTTGATTAGTAGTACAAAAGACTGATTTCCTCTCCTCAAAAAGGGATTCTGTTAACAAACTGTCTTTGACTTGAACAGCAACACTTTTCTGGGTCCCATCATGCAGATTTTGGACTTATACTTCCACAATCATATAAATCAACTTCTTAAGATTTCTCTCTCTCTCTCTCTCTCTCTCCACATACATACCCAACCCCCTTATCCTCCCCCCGCCACACTATTTTGGACCAACTTCTCTGGAGAACTTGGACTAATACATCATGCACTTGCAGAACATTGTTTGGACTATTGATATATCTGAGAAATCTCAGAGAAAAGGGCATCTCTCCTTCTCTAAGATAGGGAGTTCCCCCAATAAAATCTGAAGTAGAAATCAAGTGGAACCTTCCAGTAATTAACCAAAGAAGGTGATCATCTATGAGATGTTTATTATAATTATTAAATAGTGGAACATACTTCCCATACTATGGATTCCCTGATTATTTTAATCCAACGTGTAGATATTAACACATTTGGAAGCTCGAATCATTGCCCTCACCATGTGTTTGTCATGTTTGATCCATGCTCCTTTCCATGGATGCAGAAATGAGTTATTATAAATAATAAGAATATGTGCCATGTATTTGTTAGGTGTGTCTCATACGTTTCTACATACTATATACTAGATGTATTTATGTAAAGTATTAAGCAATTTCGCATACATTATTTGGTCCTTTACAACATAAATCTACTGCTACATGCATAATATTATTCTCACTTTGCCAATGATGAAACAGATGTACATGGCTATTATATAAACTAAGGTCACCTATTTAAGGTGCAGACTGAGCATTTAAAGTCAGGTTTCACTGATTCCAGAGCGTGTGTGCTTTCTACAACTAGAAGTAATCAGTGACAAACATATACGCGTTCCTTTGCCAATAAAATCTATTGTGATTGAAGCAGATGCAGCTGGTATCTAGCTCCCATATCCTCATTATTCACCTTCACATGGCAAAGGGAGCTTTCCACAGACACCAGTGTCTTTCTGCCTGAGAGCTGTGTTTGTTTGTCTAATCCTAGTTGGAAAGCATGCTGGCCTTATGTGCACGACTGGCTCTAATGGCTACAAGATTAATACCCTCAGAGAAATGCATCCTCCCCTTAAGGACATATGCAGAATGGTGGATATACACCCCAATATCCTCATCCCTGAACTGGATAAGTCTGTGGCACACTTTGTGGTGGATTTTAGCATTCTCCAGTGGAATTTTGCTTCAGTTGCCCATGCTGACTACCGGATAATTTTGATAATTTTATGGACCATATTTCCTTCTTTATCTTGGTTTCCCACTGTCCTAATGGTGATTCTTGATTACTCTCCCAAACAAATAAACACCCTTCAAATTCTTGTCTCAAGTTTACTCCTGAGAGAACCCAAATCGAGATAGTAATCTTGGATTTTTTTGAAATGTTCATATATTTCACTCATTACAGGTTAATTAACATCCTCAGTGTTTTTGTGTTTCTCTTTTAAATGCTTTCCAGTATGATCATTGCTGTCCTTGAAAGTGAGGCCAAGAAGGTAAATGCCTAGTTTGCTTGAATTGCCTCTGTAAAATCCCAATCCAGTAATTAATACCTATTACTAGGGCATGTGGGGAAATGTTGTCTAAGGCAATATTTGCTTATTTATCTATTCTATAGACTTTCAAGCTCATGCCCTTTTTGCAAACACTCAGGGTACATGTAAAATAAAGAATTCTGTTAATTAAAATGTAGCCACTGCATTAATAAAATATCAGATGCAGGCTGCAGAAGATAGTGGTTTGATGGTCACATTCTTTTGTTAGGTCAAAATCTTGCTTCCTCCAAACTCCTTTTCTTTCTTAATAAGCCTGTAGTACTTTCTGAGATATCTAATTTAGGCTGCAGATTATGAACACCTGAATTCTGAGTAAGCATTATACTGACTTCAGAGAAACCAGTGTGCTATGGGAACAATAGTACACTTAGGGAAATATCCACATGAAAGGTAGGTGATGTAAAAAGAAGGATCCTGAGGACAAACAACTGGAGGAATTTTATTATATATGTCTTTTCACTTTGCTGTACCACTCCATTGTTAAACTTTTATTTGCTCTACCCACTGTACAAAAGCAAGCTCCTGTGTTCCACTGAATAGAAGCATGTAACTATAGTCAAGTCAAATTACACTTGGCCCATCTCTATATCTGTAGAATGAGGAAACTTACTCAATGTACTTGGAGAAAAGTATCTGATTCCTTCATAGAGCCCCAAGGGTTGTTTTTTCCATAATACATTGACTGTTTTTTTCCCCCTAGGTACCTGTTGAGGCGGCTCCATGATTATTTTTAAATGGGGATAACCAAAATGTAAACTTACATTTTTGCATAGGACAGGGCATTTTCCAAACACATGAATTACATACTTTCATGTTGGGGACATTATAGAATAATAATATTCTTAACCACAAAATTATGACTGTGACTATTCATGAAATATATGAGTATTTTTTGTTAGTTTTCTTTTTTTACATTAAATTTCATTTATTTATTTATTTTTTCTTTTAATTTTTTTTTTATTTTGAAGATGAGGGTACAATTCAGGGTTAGGTATACAAATGCTCATTATACAGGTACCCTTGTTGATGAGATGTGACCCCGACCTGGCAGATTACCGCTACTGCCAAACCTGCATCCCACCCACCGGCTGTTTCCCACTACTGCCAATCTTTTTTTTATAGTGTTACAATAATTGTTCAAGGTCCACTTATGAGTGAGAACATGTGATTCTTACCTCTTTGCTTCTGTGATAGATTGCTCAGTGTTATAGACTCTGAGTCATCCAGGTTGCTGTGAAGTTCATGATTTTTTCCTTTATGGCTGCATAATATTCCAACTCGTATATGTACCACATTTTTTTTAATCCAATCCTCTATCTATGGGCAGCATGGTTAGTTTCATGTTCATGCTGCAATAAACATAAGTGTGCAGGTATCTTTTTCATAGAATGATTTGAGTTCCACCAGGTAGAGGAATTGTGGGTCACATGGAAGGTTGAATTTTAGATCTTTTAGGAACTGCCACACTGTTTTCCACAGAGGCTGTACTAGTTTAGACTCCCACCAACAGTGTTCCCTTTTCGCTGCATCCTCTCCAGCATCTGCTGTTTTATGAAATATTGATGATGGTCATCCTGACTGGAGTTAGTTGGTATCTCAGTGGACTTTGCAATTTTTTGATGACTAATGAGGCTGAGCATTTTTTCATATATCTGTTGGCTGCTTGTATGTCTTCTTTTGACAAATGTTTATTCATTTATTTTGCCCTCTTTGTAATGGGGCTTTTTTTTTCTTTTCTTTTCAGCACCTCCAAATTCATGGTAGATACTAGATGTTAGGCCTTTGTCAGACATACAGTTAGCAAATATTTTTTCCCAATCTGTGGGCTCTCTTCCTACTCTCTTGATGGTTTCTTTGACTTTGCAGAAGCTTTCCAGTTTGATGAGGTCCCACTTGTCTATCTTCTCTCTTACAGCATGGGCATTTGGGGTTTTGATAAGGAATGGGTTGCCAGTTCCAATTTTTATAAGGGTGTCGCCTGCCTTTTCTAAGGTTCTTATAGTTTTTGGTTTTATGTTTAAGTTTTTGATCCATTGAGTTGATTTTTTGTGTATGGTGATAGGTAGGGGTCTTGTTTTAATCTTCTGCATGTGGTCAGCCAGTTTTCCCAACATCATTTACTGAATAGGTAGTCCTCTCCCCAGTGGCTGGTGGTGGAGGCTTTGTCAAATATGAGTTGGTTGAGAAATTGAGATTTTGCTTCTGGAATCTATCCTGTTCCATTGGTCTATAAGCCTATTTATGTACCAGTACCAGGCTGTTTTGATTATTGTAGCTTCATTATAAAGTTCAAAGTCTGGGAGTGTGATGCCTCCTGCTTTTTGTAGTTGTTGTTTGGTTGGTTTTTTGTTTTGTTTTGTTTTTGCTGAGGATTGTTTTGGCAATTCATGGTTGTTTGTATTACCATATGAATTACTGCATTGTCATTTCCAGGTCTGAGAAGAATGCTGCTGGTAATTCAATGGGTATTGCATTAAATATGTAGATTGCCTTGGGTAGGATGGACATGTTAACAATGTTGATTCTTCCAATTCATGAGAATGGAAAATTTTTCCATTTGTTTGTGTCATCTTTGATTTCTTTGAGCAGTGTTTTGTAGTTTTCATTGTAAAGTTCTTTCACATCTCTGGTTAGGAAGATGCCAAGGTATTTCATTTTTGTGTGGCTATTGTGAATGGGATTGTGCTTTTTATTTATTTGGGTTTCTGTTTGCTTATTGTTGGTGTATAGAAATGTGACTGTCTTTTGCACATTTATTTTATACCTTGAGACTTTGCCAAAGTTCTTTATCAGTGCAAGCAGACTTTTGACAGATTCTCTTGGGTTTTTGTGGTATAGCATCATGTCATCTACAAAGGGGGATAACTTGACTTCTTCTTTTCCTATTTGGATACCTCTGATCGCCTTCTCTTTTCTGCTTGCTCCAGCTAGACCTCCCAAAGCTATGTTGAAAAGGAGGGGCGAGAGTGGGCATCCTTGTCTTGTTCTGATTTTCAGAGGAAATGATTTCAGTTTCTGTCTGTTTAGCAGTATGTTGGCTATGGGTTTCTCATAGATGGCTCTTACTATATTGAGGTATGTTCCATCTGTGCCTAGATGTTTGAGGATTTTTATCAAGAAACGGTGCTGTATTACATCAAAAACTTCTTCCGTGTTAAATGATATTATCATGTGGTTTTGTTTTTACATCTGATGATGTATTTCAATGCATTTATGATATTATGAATGTTGAATCTGCCCTGTATCCTGGGGATGAAGCCTACTTGGTCATGGTGGATGATTTTTGAGATGTGTTGTTGGATCTGGTTTGCTAGGATCTTGTTGAGACTTTAGCATCTATGTTCATCAAGGACATTGCCTGTAGTTCTCTTTCTTTGTTGGATCTTTACATGCTATATGTAGCAATTTGATGTTAGCTTCATAAAATGATTTGGGGAGAGTTCCATCTTTCTCAATTTCTTGGAATACTTTCAATAGTATTGGTATCAGTTCCTCCTTGTATGTTTCGTAGAATTCTGCTGGAAAGCCATTTGGTCCAGGGCTTTATTTTGTAGGTAGCTTCCTATGATATAGTCAATTTTCTAGATTGTTATCTATCTATTTAGGGTCTCGATTTCTTCTTGATTCAACCTGTGGCAGTTGTGTGATGTAAGAAAGTTCTCCATTTCATGTAGATTTCCGAGTTTGTTTCCATACAAGTGTACATAGTAGTCTCTGATAATCTGTTGTATTTCTTGTGGGCCAGTTATGACTTGATCTTTTGCATTTCTGATTGTGTTATTTGGGCTTTTTCTTGGTCAGTCTAGCTAGGGATCCATCAATCTTGTTTATTCTTTCAAAGAACCAGCTTTTTGTTTTATTAACTTTTTGTCCTCTATGTCCCACATTTGAGTTTTTATTTTTCTAATCTGGATTGTTCTGCTAAAAATAGGGTTTCGTTGGGCTTGCTTTTCCAGCTTCCTTAGGTGATTAGTTTGGCTGTTTACTTGTGATCTTTTCATTTTCTTCATGTGTGTTTCCAGAGATATGAATTTCTCTCTTAGTTCTGATTTCATGGCATCTCAGAGGTTTTGGTAAGATGTTTCTTAATTTTCATTTGTTTCCAGGTATCTTTTAATCTCTGTCTTGATTTCCATGTTGACCTAGAAGTTGTTAAGCATCATGCTGTTTAGTGTCCATGTCTTTGTGGATTTTGGGGGAACTTTGTTGGTACTGATATTTATTTTTATTCCACTGTGGTCAGAGAAGGCAGTATTTCAATCTTATGGAAGTTGTTGATGCTTGATTTATGACCAAGGATGTGGTCAATCTTAGAGTACATTCCATGGGTGATGAGTAGAATGCATATTCCATGATTGTTGCGTGGAGAGTTCTGTAGGTATCAATTAAGTCCAACTGGTTAAGTGTCACATTGAGGTTCCAGTTCTCTTTGTTGACTTTTTGTTATGAGGATCTCTCTGGAGTGGGTGGTGTATTTAAGTTCCTAGCTATGATAGTGTTAACGTCAACATCTTTTTTAAGTTTACCTAGCAACTGCTTTATGAAAGTTGGTGTTCCTATGTTTGGTGCATATATGTTTAGGATGGCTATTTCTTTTTGATGAATTGAATGTTTATCAATAGTGACCTTTCACATCTTTTTAAATTTTAAAGGGTATTTTATCTGAAGTTAAGATCATGACTCCTGCTTTCTGTGTGTATTCTATTCGCCTGAAATTTTGTTTTCCATCTTCTTACTTGAGTCTATGAGTGTCCTTTTTGGTGAGATGAGTCTCTTGGAGATAATATATTGTTGCCTCATGATATTTTATCCATTTTGCCATTCTTTATCTTTTCAGTGGTGCTTTTAGTCCATTCACATTCAGGCTAATTATTGATATGTGAGAGTTTATCCCCATCATGATGTTCTTATAGTGTTTGTTGTTGTTGCTGCTGTTTGTTTGTTGTCTTTCTTTTGTATTTTGGGTCAATTCATGTCTGTCTTCAATCTTTTTCCTGCATTATTGGGAAGGGCATTGTCATTCTTTTGTTTTGTTTTGTTTCTTCTTTGCTTAATACTTTCTTAAGTGTTTCTTGTAGAGCTCATCTGGAGGCAGTAAAGACTCTTAGGTATTGAATGTCAGGGAAAAATTTTAATTCTCCATCACTGATGAAGCTTAGCTTAGCTGTGTGGGTAATTCTTGGTTGAAATTGTTTATCTTTGAATACTTTGAAGATTGGACTTCAAGCTCTCCTAGTCTAAAGTGTTTCTGTAGATGAGTCTGCTGCTATTCTAATTGGACTTTCCCAGTAGGTAGTCTAACCTTTTTCTCTTGCTGTCTTTAGGACTTTTTCTTTTCTTTTTTTTTTTTTTTTTTGAGTTGGAGTCTCACTCTGTCGCCCAGACTGGAGTGCAGTGGCCGCTCCCGGCCACCGCAGCCTCGACCTGCTGGTCTCCGGTGATCCTTCTGCCTCAGCCTTCCGAGTAGCCGGAATTACAGGCGTGCGCTACCATGCCCAGCTGATTTTTTTTATTTATTGTAGAGATGAGGTCTCGCTGCCCAGGCAGGTCTCGAACCCGCGGGCTCAGGCAATCCACTCACCTCAGCCTCACAAAGGCGCGGGATTACAGGCTGAGCCACCGAGCCCGGCTAGGACTTTTTCTTTTATACCTACTTTGTGTAGAGGAATTACCATGTGTCTAGGAGTTGGTCATCTCATTTGTTGCCTCACAGGGGTTTTCTGAATCTCTTGTGTTTGAATAGTTGCATCAGTGTTGAGATGAAGGAAGTTGTCTTGGATAATTTTATGAAATGTTTGATCAAGGGTGGTCTCTCTCTATCTGCCTCAGGAATTCCAATTAATTTTAGGTTCAGCCTTGTGAAATAATTGTTCATCACTTGAAGGTTTTGTTCTGTCTTTTAAAGCTTCTTTTCTATATTTTTATCAATATGGGTTAGTTCTATATTTTGATCTTCAAGCTCTGAGATTCTTTCTTCTGCTTGGCTAAGTCTACCTTCCATGCTTTTCAGTTTATTATTTATTTCATTCACTGTATTCTTCATTGCTGTTATCCCAGTTATCAACTCCTTCCTTCTTCCCTCTTGTCTTTCCCCACTTCTATTTATTCTATTAATGTCTTGATATTGGGTTTGTAGTTTGAGTCCAGTCATTCTGGGGGCTCTTCATTGTTTGCATTCCAAAGTCTGTATTCTCAGTGTCTGACCTCCCTGGGATCTGTGTGAGCACCATATTCTTTTTTTTGTTTTTCTTCATTTGTGCAGATTTTCCTCCATCCTCTCTCTTTTTTTTAACCTCTTCTTTAATTCATGTTGTTCAGGGATGAGGGGAGTAGCTTTTACTTCTGTTTGTTCAATACTATTCTTACTTATGTAGATCCTCTGGCTTTGTTCAATTCTGAAACTGGACTGTGGGTGGGGGCTGTACTTTTTACAGTTTTGAGATTTAATTGAGGGAGGAGCTGTGATTTGGAAACTATCTGCAGGTCCCAGTATCCACTGACAGCCCCCCTGGAACCCACTTCCCAATGCATTACAATCTGTTCATGCAGTGGGAGTATAGGTTTGCTCCCTGAAAGCAAAATGAGGTAAACAAAAGGAAAATGATGATAAAAGGAAGGAGGGGGAATGAGAGGAAGGTAGAGAGAGAGAGAAGAGTAAGAGGGAAAACAAATAGGTGTACCAATTAACAGTTGAAAAGACACAGACAAAGAAAAGATTTTAAAAACAAAGGCATACAGGCAATCTTACAAACACACAAATCAACACCCCACCCCCATTTACATACCCTCCCTCAAAAATACCCATACACAAACAGGAAATTAAAAAAAATAGAAACAAAGCAAGAACGAAAACGTAATCAAAAACAGAAAGAGAGAGGAAAAAACACAAAACTAAAACAAATAAACCCAAGCAGAACAAACAAACAAAAAAGCGAAATCTCTCTCTGAGGCAGTTCTTCTTTTTTTTTTTTGAGTTGGAGTCTCACTCTGTTCAGCCCAGACTGGAGTGCAGTGGCTGCTCCCGGCCACTGCAGGCTCGCCTGCTGGGCTCCAGCAATCCTTCTGCCTCAGCCTTCCAAATAGCTGGAACTACAGGTGTGCACTACCATGCCTGGCTAATTTTTTTGGTTTAGTGTAGAGATGAAGTCTCGCTGCCCAGGCAGGTCTCGAACCCACAGGCTCAGGCAATCCACTCACCTCAGCCTCCCAAAGGCACGGGATTACAGGCTGAGCCACCAAGCCCTGCTGAGGCAGTTCTTGTAATTCTACTTCTTTTCACCTCTGGTCTCCAGTCCTTCCCCTCTGCTCTCAGCACAGGTTGATAGATTTGCTCTCAGTGTGGGTCAAATGCCCCAGGGACTATTGTAGAAGGAGGATGGATTGGATCTGGACTCACTTGGCCGGTTGCTGTCAAGTCTCCCACTCAGATTTGGTGAATTTGTGCCTGTTCCAGGATGGGGGAGGGTCATGTTTCTCTCCGAGTTTGATGAACTACCCCTAGGTCCCAGGTTGGAGGCTAGCTAGAGCTGGGTGAGGCGAAGCAAGTCTGCAAGTCTCTGCCTGGTCCTGCAGCAGAGAAAATGACTCCACCAGCATTTCCTCATTGATGGTGGGGATCTCCTCCAGCTCTCCACAACTTCTCTCTCCATGGATCCAGGGCTCTAGCCACTTTGCTGTCACAGGTGATGGTGTGGGCCAGGCTTCAGGCATTGAGCATCAGCTGCATTTGGCAGGCTTTTCTCAGGAGAGTCCTAAGAACAGCAGATGATCCTGTAGCACACACTGATGGCTCCAATCTCAAGGTGGTGGTGGGTTGCAGTCACCTCTGGAGGACAGCCTCAAGTACATTAACCCAATTTGTCCTTCAGATGGACTTTCACTCACCCACCAGCACATATCCACACTGCAGAGAGTCTATATGGACACTCACTTTTGCAGAGATGCTCACAGTCTTACCTGTCCCATTGCCATCTTGCCAGAGTAAGAATTTTTTAAATGATTTGTTTCACACGTGTTTAATTTACTCTTCATAACAGAGTCAAAGAACTGGTACTATCATTGGTCCCGTTTTACAGGTGAGTGCATGCATCTTTCTAAAGTTTCTTCTGCACATAAATTGTGTAACAAAATCATGCATTTTAAAAAATATTCTATAACTGTCATCCAATACTGTAGTCACTACTCACATTAAATTAAAAACAAAAAATAATTAAATATCAAATCACATGTAAATGAATTAAAATTCAATAAAACTGAAATTCAGTGCTTCAGTTATACTATTTTATTCCCATAATCAATATTTTATTTCCTGTTTTGAGGTATGACTAACAAAAACTGTATTTGTGAAGGCTGAACAATGTATTTTGAAATACATATACATTATAAATGATTGATGCAGTCAGGCTAATTAACGTATTCATTACTTCATATATTTACCATTTTGTGTGTGATTAGAAAACTTGAGATGTACTCTTTAGCAAATTTCAAATACAAAACACATTATTATTAACTAGTGACACCATGTTGCATGTTAAACTTCCAGACTTAATTTATCTTAAAACTGCAAGTTTGTACTCTTTGACCAATATCTCCTTTATTTCCCCACCCATCCTCTGCCCCTGGTAATTATCATTTTACTCTATTACAATGAGTCTCACTTTTTAAAGATTCCTCATATGACTGGGTACACACAGCATTTGTCTCCTTGAGTCTGGTTTATTTAACTTAACTTAATGTCCTCCAAGTTCATCCATGTCATTGCAGTTGACCAGATTTTGGCTTTTTAACTGAATAATACTCCATTGAATATCTATCTATCTATCTATCTATCTATCTATCTATCTATCTATCCATCACATTTTTAGATTCATTTGTCTGTTCATGGACACTTAGGTTGTTTTTATATCTTAACTATTGTGAATAATGGTGCAATAAGTATGGAAATGGAGATGTCTCTTTGAGATAGTGACTTTATTTCCTGTAAATATACTCAAAAGTGAGATTGCTGGATCATATTATAGTTCTAATTTTTGTTTTTGGGAGAATCTCCACAATGATTGTATGAATTTATAATCTCATTAACACTGAACAAATATTCTCTTTTCTCCACATCCTCACCAAGAACATTTGTCATCTTTTGGTCTCTTTTGGCATTGTGATTTTGTTTTGCATTTCCCAAATGAGTGGCGAAGTTGAGCAAATTTTCATATACCTTTTGATCATTTGTATGTCTTCCTTGGAAAATGTCTATTCAAGGTGTTCATTTATAAATCAGGTTATTTTATTCCTTTCTATTGAGTTGTATATATTTTAATTGTTTATGTAATTTGAAACTAACTCCTTATTAGGTACATGATGTGCAAATTTTTTCTTATATTCCACAATTTGTCTCTTTACTCTGCTGATTGTTTCCTTTATTGAGCAGAAATATTTTATTTTGATATATTTAACTGTTCTACTTTCTTATTTTTGTTTTTATTGGCTGTGCTATAGGAGCCATATTCCCCAAATTATTACCAAGACCAATATCAAAAATATTTTTTTGCTATGCTTTCTTCTAGGAGTTTTGTGGTTTCAGGACTTATAGTTAAGGTTTTAATCCATTTTGAGTTTATTTTTTTGTTTATGGGGTAAGGTAAGGGTCTGATTTAATTTATTTGCATATAGATATCCAGGTTTAGCTACACTATTTATTGAAGAGATTATCCTTTACTTATTGTGTATTCTTAGCAACCTTGTCAAATGTTAGTTGAGCCTATATGGGTAAGTTAATTTCTGATCTGTATTCTGTTCTGTTGGTCTATATATTGTTTTCATACTAGTACTATATTCTTTTGACTACTGTAGTTTTGCAATGTGATTTGAAATTAGGAAATCTAATGTCTCTAGCTTTGTTCTTCTTGAACAAGATTGCTTTGACTATTTGAGGTCTTTTGTAGTTTCATACAAAGTTTCGAACTTTTTTTATTTCTGTAAAAACGTCATTGGAATTTTGACAAATATGCTGACTCTGTAGACCACTTAAAATAATAAGGACAAGCCAGGCTCGGTGGCTCAGCCTGTAATCCCACACCTTTGGGAGGCTGAGGTGAGTGGATTGCCTGAGCTCGCGGGTTCTAGACCCACCTGGTCAGCGAGACCTCATCTCTACAATAAAATAAAAAAATCAGCCGGGCATGGTAGTGCATGCCTGTAATTCCGGCTACTCGGAAGGCTGAGGCGGAAGGATCGCTGGAGCCCAGCAGGTCGAGGCTGCGGTGGCCAGGAGCGGCCACTGCACTCCAGCCTGGGTGACAGAGTGAGACTCCAACTCAAAAAATAAAATAAAATAAAAATAAAAAATAAAAAAAGTAACAAGGACATTTAAGCATTGTAAATCCTTCCAATCCATAATAATAGTGTATGTTTCTATTTATTTGTGTCTTCTTAAATTTCTTTTCTTAATATTTTATAGTTTGCAATTCACTTTTTTTTTTACCTTTGGTCAAATATATTCACAAGTATTTTATTATTTTTGATGCAATTGTAAATATCATTGATTTCTTGATTTCTTTTTCAGATAGTTTACTGTTTCTTATAAAAACACAAGTGATTTTTGTACTTTAATTTTGTATCTTGAAACATTACCGATTTTGTAATTAGTTTTAACAATTTTGGTGGAGTTTTTAAACGCTCCCATATATAAAGTTATTTTATATATATTTTTTCAATTGAATACCTTTTCTTTTTCTTGCCAAATTGTTCTGCTGAGAACTTTTAGTATTATGTTAAATAGGAATTATGAGATTTGGCACCCTCATCTTCTTCCTGATAATAGAGGAAAAGCTTTTGGTTTGTCACCACTGATTATGAAATTATCTGTGGGTTTGTTGTTCATGACCTATACTATGCTGAAGTAAATTTTTTCAATACTTAATTTGTTGAGAGTTTTTATCATAGTAGGATGTTGAATTTTGTCAAATGCTTTAACTGCATCTATTGAGAGTATAATATGACTTTTATTCTTCATCCATTAATGGATGAGATGCATTAAAATTGATATTTTCCTGTGTTGAAGCATCTTTGTATCCTAGGGATAGATCTACTTGATCATGGTATATAAAGCATTTTAATATGCTGTTGAATTCAAATTGCTGGTATTTTGTTGAGGATTTTTTTTCATCTGTGTTATTTTTGTTTGGATTTGGTATGGGGATAATGCTAGTCTTAAAAAATGAGCTTGGAAGTATTTTCTCTGCCTCAATTTTTTGGAAGGGTGTGAGAAAGATAGGTGTTAATTCTTTTAAAATATTTGAAGCCGGGCTCGGTGGCTCAGCCTGTAATCCCGCGCCTTTGGAAGGCTGGGGTGAGTGAATTGCCTGAGCCCGCCAGTTCGAGACCTGCCCGGGCAGCAAGACCTCATCTCTACAATAAATCAAAAAATCAGCCGGGTGTGGTAGCGCATGCCTGTAATTCCAGCTACTCAGAAGGCTGAGGTGGAAGAATCACCGGAGCCCAGCAGGTCGAGGCTGTGGAGGCCAGGAGTGGCCACTGCACTCCAGTCAGGGCGACAGAGTGAGACTCCAACTCTAAAACAACAACAACAACAACAACAACAACAACAAAAACAAATAAAATATTTGTAGAGTTTATCCCAGTGAAACCATCTGGGCCTGGAACTTTTTATACTGGGAGATTTTTATTAAATCTCCTTGTAATTGATCTGTTTATATTTTCTATTTTTTCATAATTTAGTTTTGGTACACTGTACATTTTTAGGAATTTATTCATTTCTTTTAAACAATCTACTGGTATATAATTTTTCATAGTAATTTCTAGTGATTCATTAGTATTTTTGTTGTATAAATTGTACAGTCTTCTGTTTCATTGCTAATCATATTTTTTGAGTCTACTCCCTTTTTTCTCACTCTAGTTAAAAATGTTTAAATATTATTTGACTTATAAAAGCATTTATTAGTTTTGTTGATTATTTTTATTGTCGTGATACAATCTTTTTCATTTGCTTCAACTCTGATCTTTAAATTTTTTTAATGCTAACATTGAGCTTAATTAGTTCTTCTTATTTTCATTTTCTTGAGTTGTATTGTTTGACTGTTTGAAATTTTTCTTTTTTATTAATTTGGGTGTTTACTGGTATAAAATTTTCTCTTAGTACTGCTTTTGCTATGTCCTATAATTTCTGGTATGTTTCAATTCCACTTTTATTTGTATCAATAACTTTTACTTCCCTTTTGATTTATGCTATGGTTGATTGATGATTCAAGGATATGCTGCTTAATTACAACATAATTGTGAATTCTTTTTTGTTTTTTATGTATAGTTTCCTGCCATTTTTTAGGGAAACACATTTGATATAAAATCAATTTTCTTTAATTTGTTATGACTTGTTTTGTGGCCTAACCTGTTCTGAGCAATGTTTTGTGTTTTGAAATAATATTTAAATTGCTGCTATTGGGAAATTTTTTGTATAGCTCTGCTAGGCTCAATTGGCCTATAGTGCTACACAAGTCTAGTGTTTCCTTATTGATTTTCTGTCTGAATAATCCATTATTGAAAATGGGATATTGAATTTTCTTATTGTTATTATATTTTTGTCTATTTCTCTCTTCAGTTCCATTCATATTTAATTTATATATTTAGGTACTTCTGTATTGAATACATATGTATGTATTTACACCTTACATATTTTTGTGATAATTCAACTCTTTTATCATTTTTTAGTGAAGTTATTTTTCTCCTGTGAGAAATTTCAACTACACATCTATTTTTATGTTACCCCTGTGGTTCTTTGCTTTTCATTTTAATGGAATATCCTTTTCTGTCACTTCACTTTTAGCCTCACTGTGTCTTCAATGCTGATGTGAGTTTCTTTATAGTCATGCAGGCAGTATATAGTTTTGCTGTTGTTTGGTCACTAAGTTACTATGTCTTCTACAGATTAATGATGGATAAGTAAGAACTTACTATTGCCATTATGTTCATTGTTTTCTGGCTATTTTGTAGTTCCTTTTTTCCTCTCTTACTATCTTCTTTTGCAATTTTATGATATTCTGTAGAATGATGCTTTGATTCGTTTCTATTTACTGTTTATGTATCAACTAGAAACTTTTGCTTTTTGGTTATTATGAGACTCACATAAAATTTCTTAGAGCTATAAAAGGCTTGTTTAAGCTGAGAAAATCTTAACTTTAACCACAAAAAAACTTTACATTTTATTCTCCTTGTTCATATTTTATGCATTTTGATTCTGCAGTTTACATATTTTATATCATGTATCCTTTAACAAATTGTTGTAGCTATAGTTTTGTTTTTAATATTTTGACTTTTTTATATAATAAAAATAAAAGTAATTTACATACCACCATTTCAGTTTTTATAATATTCTGAATTTGACTATGTAATTATCTTTACCAGTCAATTTTATGTGTTTTAATATTACTAATTAGTGTTCTTTCATTTCAGATTGAGGAACCTCTTCATCGTTTTTTGAAAGTCAGATCTAGTGGTCATGAATTCCCTTAGCTTTTATTTGTCTGGAAAAGTCTTCATCCCTCTTTCATTTATTAAGAAAAGCTTTACTGTTAAAGCATTCTTGGTTGACAACTTTTTTCTTTCAGCTCTTTGAATGTATCATCCCACTCATTCCTGGCCTACAGGGTTTCTGTTGAGAAATCTATTGATAGCTTTATAAAAGTTTCCTTGTATGAGATAAGTCTATTTTCTCTTGCTGCTTTCAATATTCTCTCTTTCTTTGGTTTTTGGACAGTTTGATTATAATGTGTCTTGGGAAAGACTTCTTTGGTTTAAACCTGTTATCTTTTGAGCTTCATATCCATGGATATCAATACCTCTCCCCAAATATAGGAAATGTTCTATTATGAATTCTTACATAAGCTTTCCTTATCTTTATCTCTTTCTTATCCTTGTGATACTCCCATAATCTACATATTAGTTACCTAGATGAAGTCTGAAAAAAATCCCATAATCTTTTAAAAATTCATTTTTATTATTATATTTTCTTTTGTCTCCTCTGATTAGACAATTTCAAATAAGTTATCTCACAATTATCTTTATTCTTCTTGATCAGTTCTGCTATTGATGCTTTCTATTGTCTTTTTAAAATTTCATTCATTATATTCTTCAGCTCCAGGATTTTAAGGATGTTTGTTTATTTATTTTAAGAGTTTTATCCCTTTTAAAACTGTTCATTTTTTGTATCATTTTTCTGATATCTTTGATTTGTCAATGTGTGTTCTCTTATAGCATTTTGAGGTTCTTAAAATCATTATTCCAAATTATTTTTTAGGCAATATGTCAATCTCCATTTATTTGGGGTCAATTACTAGTAAGTTTCTGTGTTCCTTCGTTATTGTCTTGTTTCCATCATTTTTTATGTTTCTTAAAGTTGTGTGTTGCTGTTTTCACATTGAAGAACCAGTCATTTCCTCTAGTCTTTACTAACTTGCTTTGAGAGAGTACTTTTTAATGAATATGTTGCCTCCTTATTATTTGTACTTTCTTGCAGGGGAGTTGAATTTTTTTCTCTCAGTCCTGAAAAGCCAGACTGGATGCTGAGAGCCTCTCATTTGTTTTCCCTAGGGAAGTGCCTGGAAATGCTCAAATTTGTTTACCTTCCCCCAGTCCCACTGGATAGGATCAATTGTCTACAAATGCTCATAAGCCATCTTCAGAGGATCACACTTGCCATCTGGGTGGGCATGCATGGGTGGCTGGCTATAATTGAGGGCAATAAAGTGTGTGGGGCATTGGGAATTCCCATAGAAAAGTTTATCAATTCTGCAGGTAAGGTATTCTAAGTTATTTATTGGTAGGTTTCCTGATGAAGTGTGCAAAGAAATTAGTAGGTTCTGGGGCCCTTTGTTGAGCTCTGATTGCTTTGTGTATCCACCTCTCTTCCCTGTTCTTAGTCTTTACTAACCACTGAGCCATGATCATTACCTCAGAATTCTAGGTCAGGTGAGAAAGAAGTGGGTCTCCTGGACAGCACACCACATGACTTCAGAAGTCAAGCCCTCACTCACTATGTTCTTACTTTACTCAGTGGAAGAAATTCAGGCTAAGGGGTTAATTCTTGGCACTAAGCTGTGTTGCTTTGGGAGAGGTGTGATATGGATAAAATGAAACTGTTCTTATTATTTCAATATATACACTCTCTGATTTCTACTGAAATGAAACTTCTCCACTGAACACCTGTACACTCTTAATCCAGGAGTAGTTGTCAAAATCAAGATTTATGTGGGGAGATGATGGTAGAAAACTCATATTCTGCCATCTTGCCTACCTAATTTCCTGTTTGACACATTCTGCTGTTCAGGAGTCATGTGTGGTCAGTAGCTATTATATTGGGAAATGCAAATTTTCCATTACAAAAAAGTATTATTAAACACTATTGACATTTTATTCCTCTATTTCTATATTTCAGTGTATGAATGTTATTTTGTTAATGTTTATAATTGTGAACGTAATATACATTCAATTTAGAATCTGCTTTTCATTTATTATACAATAATAAGCTTTTTATCAAAAGATTAAATCCATATAATTTTGTATTATTTAATATGAATATATTCTAGTAGACCTTACCAATCTAAACTGGATCTCCTTTTCTTATAAATTTGACTAAAGAGAATATATGTGTATTAAGTATTTTATTATAAGGGGTTTTGGAGGAGATGGTTCTTCAAGATGTTTATCAATCCCCAGGAGGAGTGATTTTTAAGAGCTTTTCCTGTGATAAAATTTTCTTTTATTCAGCTCTAAATGGATCAAAGACCTCAACATAAAACCTCAAACTATAAGAACCTTAGAAAATGCAGGAGACACCTTTTTGGAAATTGGAACTGTCAACCAATTCCTCATCAAAATCCCAAATGCCCATGCCATAAGAGACAAGACAGATAAGTGGGACCTCATCAAACTGAAAAGCTTCTGCAAAGCAAAAGAAACAAAAAAGCAGGGAGACAGCCCACAGAATGGGAAAAAAAAATATTTGCCAACTGTGTATCTGACAAAGGCATAACATTTAGGATCTACAAGGAATTCAAGCATGCCAAAAAGAAAACAAACAAGCCGCCCTGTTAAAGACATGAATAGACACTTTTCAAAATAAGATATTTGAGCAGCCAACAGATACATGAAAAGATGCTCAGTACCACTAATCATCAAAGAAATGTAAATTAAAACCACATTGAGATACCACCTAACTCCAGTCAGGATGGCCATCATCAATAACTCAAAAAACAGTAGATGCTGGAGAGATGTGGGGAAAAGGAAACACTTCTAAACTATTGGTGGGAGTGTAAACTAGTACAAACTCTGTGGAAAACAGTGTGACAATTCCTAAAAGATCTAAAATCTACCTTCCATATGACCCCGCAATCTCCCTTCTGGGAATATACCCAGAGGAACTCAAAACACTCATTCTATGAAAAGATACCTGCACAAGCATGTTTACCGCAGCATTATTCATCATAACAAAAACATGGCACCAACTGTGCTGCCTGTTGAAAGTGAACTGGATAAAAAATGTGGTACCTATACACAGTGGAATATTATGCAGCAATAAAGGAGGACAAAATTATAAACTTGGATGCACTTGGAGTCTATCATACTCAGTGATCTACCGTAGAAACAAATAACTGACTACCACATGTTTTCACTCATAAGCGAACCCTGAACTATTATCATAACACCATAAGAAGGGGATTGGGAGTAATAGAAAACTGCCAGTGGAGTTGGGGGCACATCTCCTCTATAAGGGTCCCTGATTTCAAACCAGGTGAAGTGGGGACCAAAGTGAGGCCCAAACATTACCTACACAATAATTTGTATACCTATCCTTGAATTGTACCTCACATCTTTAAAATAAAATAAAACAAACAAACAAATAACTTCATCATCCTGAAGAGAAAGTTTGCTATGGAAGAATGTGGAAAAACATTCTTTTATATGAAGTTTGCTTCCTGGACATCACCATTCTGCAACACACTCCTTTTCTGCCTTCTTAAATTCTTGAGATGCAGGTCATGCATTCTCCTGTTCCTCATTGCAGACAGTGTCTGTCACATATTTATGGCACATGATTAATTGGACTCTGAATTCTCTTTCTCTGCAACCTTGGGATATCTTTACATTTTTGGATCTGTCTCTAATACAATTTTTGAAACAGAATAGGAGCTTAATACTATTATTTAAAATAGTATTATTTTTTTAAACAAAACCCCTTTTGCCCCAAAAATTCTGTCCTGTCTTGCCCTGTACCTTTAAAACTAGCTTACGTCCTCCACTACTAGGAAACATACAAAGACACGGAGCAAACATTAGAGGATTCTAAATTTCTATGATTTATTTAAGGTTGTATCTTGAGCTGTTTTGTTTCACCAGATGCGCCCTTCACCTGTAACGTGTTTTTGGACTCTTGTGTTATGCACACAATGTTTGCTTCTAATGTCTTCACGCTGGTTTATTGGATCCAGTGTCTGACAGTGTTCTCTTGGCCTTAACTACATTCACTTTTTCACTCTAATTTGTGTCTTCCGAGATGACAGACACAAACTGGGACCAGAACAACCATCCCCACTCTAAACCATAAGCACTGATATCTCATCACATGTAATCCACATTCATTCAAAAAGAATGTCAGTCTCTCTTTCCACCAATTCTGTGTCCACTTCTTTTTTTTGAGTTGGAGTCTCACTTTGTCACCCAGACTGGAGTGCAGTGGCCACTTCTGGCCACCATGGCCTCGCCTGCTGGGCTCCAGCTATCCTTCTGCCTCAGCCTTCCAAGTAGCTGGAACTACAGGTGCGTACAACCATGCTCTGCTAATTTTTGATTTATTGTAGAGATGAGGTCTCGCCAAGTTGCCCAGGCGGGTCTCGAACCCGTGGGCTCAGGCAATCCACTCACCTCGGCCTCCCAAAGCATGGGATTACCGACTGAGCCACTGATCCTGGCTCTGTGTCCACTTCTTTAGCTAGCTTTATAAGCTGGTGTTTTTATTTACTTCAAAAATATAACAGCAATATTCCATCTACAGACAAGAGTTTGTTCTGTATGAAGAATTTTTTTTAGAAAAAAAGGAATATTACACTATAAATCTGTCTCATAAAAGTGATTTCCTATTTCTGTCTTAACTTGAATGCATCTGAACAAGAAATATTACCTATCTTCTATGTATGGTGTTCTCTAACTGTCCTGTTTGTGTGTTTAATGAATATATTTAATGACAAAACTAGGAAACGGATGACAAATGAGGACACAGGAGGCTGAATAAAGATGCTGATAGATATAGATGCTAAGAAATCCATAAGAAAATATAGGATACATCTTACCTTCATCGTTTTCCATTACTAGTAAGAGAAGCCATTGTTCACATATTCTGCAACTGGTGACTCCATACTTACAAAGTATTCCAGTCCTGCAAGAAAGGATGAGTCTGACACCACCCTCACTCATGAAATCTGGTGAAGGAGACAAAGAAAAACACACCATGCCAGCACATTGATGCATGTGAAGCCACTCATCAAAAGTATGGAGAAGCAAGAAAGAATATATTTTGAAAACTGAAAGTAGCTCGGAATTACTAAATCACTGGTAGAAAGTGTAGTGCTGAATTATATATACGTATATATATGTATATATATGTGTGTGTCTATATATATAGAAAGAGATACTGTTTACATCAAAATATAATTTCCTGCCATCTTCCTTTTCTTTTTATATTACTCATATTTTGAAATTATTTAGACCATTAACACTACAATAATATCACAAAGGCAGAAACTGTCTCTTATGAATTTACATATCTCCTTACAAAATGCTCCTTTACTCCTTCAAATTCCTTCTTGATTTTGTAATAGATAAATAAAAATGAATATGTATTTCATGCACAATATGTCGTCTTGAAATATCTACACATTTTGAAATGCCATTCAATTTGTCTTCTTTTACTTTTCCTCTGAGTCTGCATTCTTTCCTTTATTTGTTAAAAACTATGCATTAAAAGTTAGTATATCCAAGTTTTTGGTCTAGTCTTAATTAGTAGAAGAGGTAGATATCTAGAAAATAAATCCAATGGAATAAAGTCTGTAGCGACAAAGTATTGAAAGCTATGTCCAGAATCAGTGTTGTTTGTGTGTTCCTTGAGTAATTGTTTGACAAAGGTTTTAAAAAGTTATATAGGTAATAAGTGAAACAAATTAAAAATAGCAATTCCTTTATTTGAAAATATACTAAGATCGTGACATAGTGTATCAACTGAATCCAGTAATTACACTGAGTTGACAAGTTGTAGTCCAAATAATTCATAAGAAAAAATAGCAATTTAATTGGGCATTGAAAGAGGGATATGCTCTTCGTCATCAAGGTTGAATAAAGGCAAGTCTGATAAGTTAAAATAATGCATATTTATGAATACTGATGTATATTGGAATATAAATTCTACTTAGTATGTTTAACTTTTTCTTTTTTTTTCTTTCTTATTTTAAAGATGTGAGGTACAATTCAGGATTAGGTATACAAATGATCATCATGCAGGTAAATTTTGAGCCTCCCTTTGATCCCTACTTTGCCTGGTTTGAGATCAGGTACCCTTACTGATGGTGTGTCCCCCTGCTACCTCTACCCCAACAGTATTCCACTATTGCTATCCCTCTCTTAAATATTATCGTAATTGTTCAGGGTCTGCTTATGAGTGACAACATATGGTACTCTCTGGTCTTTGTTTCTGTGATAGATCACTAAGTATGATACACTCTAAATCCATCCAAGTTGCTGCAAAGTCCATATGTTTGTCCTTCTTTATGACTGTGTAATATTCCATTGTGTATATGAACCACATTATTTTTATTCAGTCCAATTTTGGTGGGCAGCACGGTTGTTTCCATGTTTTTGCTATTGTGAATAATACTGCAATAAACATGTGTGTGCAAGTATCTTTTTGTAGAATGATTTGATTCCCTTCAGGTATATTCCCAATGGGGGGATTGCTGGGTCATATGAAAGGTCAATTTTTAGTTCTTTCAGAAGTTTCCACATTGTTTTCCAATGAGGCTGCGCTAGTTTGCATTCCTACCAGCAGTGTAGAAGCATTCGTTTTTCTCCACATCCTCACCAGCCTCTGTTGCTGTATGTTTTGTTAATGATGGGCTATTCTTACTGGGGTTAGGTGGTATCTCAATGTGGTTTTGATTTATTTGATGATGAGTGAGGCTGAGCACTTTTTCATGTGTCTGTTGGCTGCCTGCATATCTTCTTTTGAGAAGTGTCTATTCATCTTTTGCCCACTTTTAATGGAGCAGTTTGGTATTTTCCTTTTGGCATGTTTGGTTTCCTTATAGATCCTAAATGTTAGACCTTTACCAGATATACAGTTGGCAAATACTTGTTCCTATTCTGTGGGCTGTATCTCTGGTCTCTTGATGGTTTCTTTTGATTTGCAGAAACTTTTTAGTTTGATGAGGTCCAACTTGTCTATATTATCTCTTATGGCATGGACATTTGGAGTTTTGAACAGGAATGGATTGCCAGTTCCAATTTACATAAGGTGTTTCCTGCAATTGCTAAGATCTTTATAGCTTGAGGTTTTACATTTAGTCTTTGATACATTTAGAGTTGATTTTTGTGTATGGAGAAAGGGTTTCAGTTTCAATCTTCTGCATATGGTCAGTCAGTTTGTCTGGCAACATTTACTTCTCCCCAGTGGTGTTGCTGGAGACTTTGTCAAAGATAAGTTGACTGAGAAATTGAGGTTTTTGTTTCCAGAATCTCTATCCTGTTCCATTGGTCTATATGCCTATTCTTGTATCGATACCAGGCTGTTTTGATCATTGTAGCTTTATAGTAAAATTTAAAGTCTGAAAGTGTAATACCTCACACTTTTTTATTTTGCTAAGAATTGTTTTGGCTATTCATGGTTGTTTATGTTTCCGTATGAATTTCTGTGTTGTCATTTCCAGGTCTGAGAAGAATGATGATGATACTTAATGGATATTGCATTGAATCTGTAGATTGCCTTTGGTAGGATAGACATCTTAACAATGTTGATTCATCCAGTTCATGAGCATGGAATATTCTTCCATTTGTTTGTGTCTTCTTGGATTTCTGTGAACAGTGTTTTGTAGTTTTCATTGTAAATGTCTTTCACTTCTCTGGTTACAAAGATGCAGAGGTATTTCTTTTTGTGTGTGTGGCTATTTTGAATGGGATTGTGCTTTTTATTTGGTTCTCTGCCTGCTCATTGGTATATAAGAATGTGACTATTTTTTGCACATTTATTTTGTACTTGAGACTTTGTCAAGGGTCTTTTTCAGTGCAAGCAGATTTTTGACAGATTGTCTTGGATTTTCAATGTATAGGATCATATCATCAGCTTAGAGGGATAACTTAACTTCCTCTTTTCCTGTTTGGATACTCCTGATTTCCTTCTGTTGTCTAATTGCTGTAGCTAGGACTTCCAACACAATGTAGAACAAGAGAAGTGAGAGTGGGCAGCCTTGTCTTGTTCCAGTTTTTAGTGGAAATGTTTTCAGTTTCTGTCCATTTAGCAATATGCTGGCTGTGGGTTTATCACAGATGGTACTTACTATTTTGAAGTATGCTCCTTCTATACCTAGGTGTTAGAGTATTTTTATCAAGAAAGGGTGCTGTACTTTTTCAAAAGCTTTTTCTTCATCCAATGATATAATCATGTAATTCTTGTGTTTGCATCTGTTGATGTATTTAATTACATTTATGATCTTGTGGATATTGAACTAGCCCTGCATCTTGGGAATGAAGTCTACTTGGTCATGGTGGATGAATTTTGAAATGTGTTGTTGGATCTTATTTGCTAGGATCTTGTTGAGAAGTTTTGCATCTATATTCATTAGGGATATTGTCCTATAGTTCTCTTTTTTGTGTGTGGTTCTTATCCAGTTTGGGTATCAGTGTGATGTTAGGTTCATAAAATGATTTCGGGAGAATTCCATCTTATCACCTCCTCCTTTTACATTTTGTACAATTCTGTGGGAAAGTTATCTGAGCCAAGGCTTTTTTTTTTGGTAGGTACTTTTCTTATGATGGAGTCAATAACCTGGGTTGTATATTTCTATTTAGTGTCTCAGTATCTTCTTGTTTCAACCTTGAGAGGTTGTGTTGTGTCAGAAAGTCCTCCATTTCATTTAGGTTATCAAGTTTGTTTCCATACAGGTGTGCATAGTAATCTCTGATCATCTTTTGTATTTCTTCGGGGTCAGCTGTAATTTAATCTTCTGCATTTCTGATTGTGTTTACTTGGGCTTTTTCTCTCTGATTCTTCTCATTCTGGCTAGGGGTCCTTCAATCTTGTTAACTTTTTCAAAGAACCAGCTTTTTGTTTTGTTGATTTTTTTTCTATGATCTTTTTGTCTTCTATATCTTGTATTTGGGTTTTTACTTTGGTGATCGGGATTCTTCTGCTAATGTTAGGGTTTTGGTAGTCTTGTCTTTCCAGCTCCCTTAGGTGATTTGTTAGGCTGTTAACTTGTGATCTTTCCATTTTCTTCATGTGTGTTTGTAGAGATTATATATTCCCCTCTTAGAACTGTTTTCATGGCATCCCAGAGGTTTTGGTCATATGTTTCTTCATTTTCACTTATTTCCAGGAATCTTTTAATTTCTGTTGTGATTTTGATGTTGACCCAGTATTCGTTCAGCATCATGCTGTTTAGTGTCCATGTCTTTGTGGGTTTTGAGGAAATTTTGTTCGTGTTGATATTCATTTTTATTCCACCTTATGAAATATTTTTATTTAAGCTTATGGAATTCGTTTATGCTTGATTTATGGTCAAGAATGTGATTATCTTGGAATACATTCCATGTGGTGGTGAGGAGAATGTATGTTCTGTGGTTATTGGATAGAATATTCTGCAGGTGTCTATTAAGTCCATTTCATTGGACATCATGATGTGATTCCAGATCTCCTTGTTGATTTTTTGCCTTGATGATCTATCTAGGGTTGTTAACGGGGTTTTTAAGTTCCCAACTATAATAGCGTTAGAATCGATATATTTTTTAGTTTACTTATGAGTTGCTTTATAAATTCTGGTACTCCTGTGTTGGGTGCGTATATGTTTAGAATGGATATTTCTTGTTTATGAATTGACCCTTTTGTCATTATGTAATGTCCTTTTGTCCCTTTTAAAATTTTTGATAGCTTAAAGTTGTTTTGTCTGATATTAAGATTGTGACTCCTGCCTTCTTTTGTGATCCATTTGCCTGGAAACTCATTTTTCATCCTCTAACTTTGAGTCTGTGTGCATCGTTTGTGGTGAGATGAGTTTCACGGATGCAGCAAATAATTGGTTCATGGTTTTTTATCCAGTTTGCCATTCTGTGTCCTTTCAGTTGTGCATTTAGTCAATTCACATTCAAGCTGATTATTGAGATGTGATAGTTTATCCCCATCATGAGGTTCTTATAAAGTATTTCTTTGTTTTCTTTTAGCTCTGGAGTTGATGTACATGTGTACTTCAAGTTTGCTGCTGTGATGTATTCTTTGTTTATTCTGTGTTCTACTATTCTCTTGGGAAGTGTGTGGTCATTCTTCTTTTCTTTTCTTTTCTTTCTTCTGTGTTTAATATCTTTTAGAGCATTTTCTGTAGAGCTGGTCTGAAAGCTGCATAATCTCTTATGAATTGGATGTGTGGGATGGATTTTAATTGCTGATGAAGCTGAGCTTGGCTGAGTAGGAAATTCTGGTTGAAGTTGTTTATCTTTGAGGACTTTGAATGTTGTACTCCAGTCCCTTCTAACTGGTAGTGTTTCTGCTGGTAGGTCTGTTACTATTCTGATTGGTTTTCACCAATAGGTGTCTGACCTTTCTCTCTTGCTGCCTTTAGAATTTTTTCTTTTGTGCCTTCTTGTATAGGCAAATTACTATGTGTCTAGGGTTTGGTCTTCTCATTTGATGTCTTGTGGGGCTTCTCTGTATCTCTTGTGCTTGGATGAACACATCTTTGGTGAGATGGGGAATGTTTTCTTGGATAAACTCCTGTAATACTTGCTCAAAGGTGTTCTCCATTTCCTTTTCATTGGGGATGCCAGTCAGGCATAGGTTTGTCCTCTTGATATAATCACACATCTCTTGTAGGTTTTGGTCTTTCTTTCTGGGTTTTCTTTCTATGCTTTTTACAGATCAGGTTAATTCTATGTTCTGGTCTTCAAGTTCTGAGATTCTTTCTTCTGCTTGATTAATCCTGCTTTACTTGATTGTCATCTTGTTATTTATTTCCTAGATGAAATTTTTATGGCCAAAATCTCTGTTACAAGTTCTTTCAGTGTTGCACTTTGTCTTTCTTGAGTCCTATTTACTCTTTTCAATACATTCTCTACTCCTTGTAGTATTCTGGGGCCAGTCATTGGTGACTTGCATTGTTTGGACTTTGAGGTTTTTTTCAGGTATTTTCTTTTTGTTACACTGGAAACTGCCTGTGGTCTTCTGTTGGTTTTTCCTCATTTGTGGCAGATCTCTTTTCTCTTTAATTCTGTTATTCAGTGGCAGGGGGAGAGGCTTTTATTTCTGATGTTTTCTCAGCCCTCTCTTCTTCCCTAACCAGGGACTATGTTCCCAATAGCAATGTAAATAACATACAAGCACTGTGCTTTAAAGTGTGTGTTAGTGAATGTGTATGTATGTGTGTATGGAGAGAGACAGAGAGAGAGAGAGAGAGAGAGAGAGAGAGAGAGAGAGAGAGAGAGAGAGAGATGAGAGGGGAAGAGAGAGTTAGTTCTTAGAGTTTTATCTCTTCAACATTATCATCAGAATCTAATCACTGACCATCTTTTCACTCTCCATTACATCCATGAGTTTCACTACCAAAAAATTCCCTTTCTTCAATTTCTCTCATATCTCCTAAGTATCACTTCATTATGTATCAGTGTTAGTTTGTCTCAGGTAAAGTACTTGTCTTCATCTTCCCTCATCTCACTAATCTCTGCAATCTCTGTGTTTCTCACATCATGATGCAGTTAGAACAGTTTTGGCCTAATGGAATTCTTTAGTAAATTAAAGAAGATGGATGGTCTGATTGTTAAAATCATGACAATAATACAGAAAAATCATATTTCTTTAGCACAATGGAAAGGAAATTTTTCAAATATTTCCATGTCTCCTAGTTTCAATACACCATAGAATATTGGATATGGCTTCTCTGCCTCCCTGCAGCTGGGTGAGGCCATGTTCCTTGAAATGTGAGCCTGAGTGATACATGTCACTATGGGAAAGCTGGGGAGCCACTGCTTGATTTTCTGTGACAACCAGTCTTGTTCAACCTGGTGACTGCTATGTCATCAGGGTCCTTCTGCAGTGACGGACTTGGAGCCTGATGATCAATGGCATACTGCAATAACAGCCACTACACACAACACACACACACACACACACACACACACACACACACACACACACAGGCACATACTAACATCAGTATAACATTAGCTTAGGAACCAGGAAAGATATACTAAGGAAATAGTTATAAGAAGCTTGAAGGGGGAAAAGTGTTATTCAGCAGCAAATATTTAGTAAAACTGTTTTTTTAAAATCATAGCTCAGATGGCAGATAATAAACATAGTTTTTAAAATTAAAGTAACTGTAGAGTCACATCCAGTTGTAAGACATAACACAGAAAAATCATTTGTGCACTTTTCCTAGTTTTCCCCAATCACAATGTTTTGCAAAATTACATCAAAATATTACAACCAGGTTATTGGCAGAAATATACTATATTCATTTTATTCATATTTTCCCAGTATCCCTAATTTCTTTGTGTAACCAGTTTATGCAATTTTATCACCTATGCATGTTCATGTATCCACCACCATAGTAAAGATACTGAACAGTACAATGCCACAAGCATCATGCATGTTGCTATTGTACAATGACCCACTCTCTGTGACCCTCTTCTGTCAATCCGTAGTAACTACTAATTGGACATTTCTTTCTACAGTTTTATCCTTTAAAATGGCAACATATGGTATATAACCTATTGGAATTTGCACGGAAAATAATTCCCAAGAAATCCATAAAAAATGTTGTGACATCCACAATTCCTTTTCATTGGTAAATAATATTCCATAGTATGGATCTACCACAGTTTAATTACTCATACATTGAAGGACATTGGCACTGAAAACTGATTTTGACTATTATAAATGAAACTGCTGTAGACATACACATACAATCTTTTCTGCAAATATACATTTTAACTTCTGTGGGATAAATGCCCTGGAGTGTAATTGCTAGTAGTTGCATGTTTAAGTGGATTTTGTTTGTTTGTTTTTTTGTTTGTTTTAGGAACTACCAAATATTTCCAGAGCAGCCAGCTTCTCTTCATATTTGCCAGCATTTGCTGTTATCACCATTAAAAAAAAATATCAGGTTCTCACTCTATCACGCAGGGTGGGGTGCAGTGGTATGATCATGGCTTCCCACAACCTTGACCCCTTGGGCTCAGACAATCCTCTACTTCAACCTTCCTAATAGCTGAGACTACAGATGTGCACCACCACACTCAGGTAACTTTTAAAATTTATATTATTTAGAGATGAAGTCTTGCTAAGTTGCTCAAGCTGTTCTCGAACACCTGAGCTCAAGCAATCCTCTGTCCTCAGCCTCCCAAAGTAATGGGATTACAAGTGTAAGCCATAACGCTCAGCCACTTGTCACCATTTTTTGACTTAGACATTATAATAGGCATGCAATGATCTCTCATTTGAGTTTTAATTTGCATTTTCCTAGTGGAAAACAATTGTTCCCTTTTGTATTTTCTGGAAGAGATTGTGCAAACTTAGTGGTGATTCTTTTTTTTTTCTCTCTCTCATTTTTATTTTAGATTCAGGGGTTACCTGTGCATTTTCGTTACATGTACATATCGTGTAGTGGTGAGGATTAGGTCTCTGGTGGCCCATTCCCCAGATAGTGAACCTTGTACTCCATAGGTAATTTTGGAACCGTATTCTCCCTCTCTATCTCTTCTCTTATTGATGTCTCTGGGGTTTATCACTCATATCTTTGTGACCATTTCGCTTCTGGATATGAGTGAGAACATGCAGTTTTAGTTTTATGTTTCTGTGTCAGTTCAGTGTGGATGATCTTCGGCTCTATCCATGTTGCTATAAAGGATATGGTTTTATTCTTTCTTATGACTGTATTCCATGGTGTATATATGCCACATTTTCTTTAACCAGTTCATTGTTGGTGGATACTTAGATTGGTTTCATGATTTTTTTTTAACATGTGGTAGAATTCTCTAGTAAAAGC
Organism: Cephalopachus bancanus; assembly: GCA_027257055.1. Classification (NCBI taxonomy): domain Eukaryota; kingdom Metazoa; phylum Chordata; class Mammalia; order Primates; family Tarsiidae; genus Cephalopachus; species Cephalopachus bancanus. Next base: position 947,940 of record JAPVLO010000072.1, read on the forward strand.
ATCTCCCCTAGATGTTTCTTTGAAGATATTTGTTAATTGCAAATTTAGTTTACGTTAAGGTTATAGGGCAAATCAGACTGCCTATTCATCTGGGTTGAGTTTGGGAGCTGGTAGTCTTTGAAGAATTGTCCATTCCCTCTAAGTTGTTAGTGTTTTGGGTAAAAAATTGTTCAAAATATTTCCTTATGATCTTTATAATAGCTGTAAGATATGTAGTGATATACACTATTATGTTCCTATTGTTGGTGAAATGTGCCTTTTCTTTTTTTATTTATTGGTCTTGATGGAGGTTTCTTAATTTGATTGAATAACTAGGGCCCTTCAGGGGGCACAGTCGCTGGATGTGCCACAGACTGGGAAGCTTTTTATTTATTTTATTGCTTCTTATTTATTTTATTGCTTCTTATTTTCAATTTCATTGAGTTTTTTTCTATTTTTCTTTCTTTTTCTGTTTTTTTGGTTTTTTTTTTTAAAGCAGGTCTTATTGAGAGGACAGAAAAGCTACCAGAAGGGGAGGGGACCAAGGGGCTTGCCACAATTATTACTATTTTTTCCACTTAGTTTAGGTTTATTTTTCTATTCTTATCACATTTCTTAAGGTAGGTACATAGGTTGTTGATTTGAACCTTTCTTTATTTTCATATAAGCAATTAGTGCCACAAAATTTTTCTCTCAACAGTTCTTTAGCTGTGTCCTACACATTTTGGTATGTTGTATATTTAATATGTATTTTTTAAATTTCCTTTGAGACTTATTCTGACCAATGTACTGTGTAGAAGATTGTTGTTTAATGTTTACATGTTTTGATATTTTCCTCTTTTCTCTTTTATATTTTTCTACTTTGGTGTCTTTAGTGTACAATAACACACTGTGCATCATTTTAATTCTTTTAAATTTTTTATGGCTCATTTTATGATCCAGAAAATAGTTTATCTTGATTAATCTTCCATGGATGTTTGGGGGAAAAAAGAAAATATTTATGTTGTTGATGGTGGTAGGGAGTTCTACAAATGCTCATTAGACACTGCTGTTATTATTATTCTTTTACTTTTTAAAAAATTTCTCATATTCTTATGGGACTCTGATGATATAAGTATTTGGTTTTGTCTTATTATACCACAGATTCCTGTGGCTTTACTCATTTTTTTCTATTATATAGTTTCACCCTCATGTTCACAGATTGAATCCTCTGTCATTTTCCCTTTATTCTTTAATCTATCCAGAGATTGTTTTGGTTTGGTATTTTTTTAAGCTTAATTATTTCTTCTTCTTCTTCTTCCTCTTCTTCTTCTTCTTCTTCTTCTTCTTCTTCTTCTTCTTCTTCTTCCTCTTCTTCCTCTTCTTCCTCTTCCTCTTCCTCTTCCTCTTCCTCTTCCTCTTCCTCTTCCTCTTCCTCTTCTTCTTCTTCTTCTTCTTCTTCTTCTTCTTCTTCTTCTTCTTCTTCTTCTTCACCTGCTCCTACTCCTTCTCCTTCTCCTTCTCCTTCTCCTCCTTCTTCTTCTTCTGTTTGGATTTGGAGTCTCACTCTGTCACACAGGCTGGAGAGCAGTGACATGCTCACAGTCACTGCAGCCTTAATCTGCTGGGCTCAGGTGATCCTTCCACCTCAACCTTCCAAGTAGCTGGAACTACAGACATGCGCCACCATGCTCGGCTTATTTTTTGATTTTATTGTTGAGATGAGGTCTCGCCAAGTTGCCCGGGCTGGTCTCGAACCTGCGGGCTCAGGCAATCCTCTCACTTCAACCTCCCCAAAATGCTGGGATTATAGGCGTGAGTCACCATGCCTGGTCTTTCACTTATCATTTTTAAAATCCCTATGTCTTCCCTAATTTTTTCTGTAATTTTTCATTTGTTTCAAAAAAATTTAGAATGGGTTATTCAAACACTTTTTGGATGGTTGCTCTTAAATTCTTATTAAATAGGTTCAGTGTCTGATTTACCTCAGTGTTGGCATCAGTTGATTTTGTATGTGTTTGTCAATCAAGTTGCAATATTCCTGGTTTTTCAAATAACTAGGTGTGTTTTATTGTATCCTGAACATTTTGTCTATTACAGTAGGAGATGCTGGATCTATTTATATATTTTATTATAGTAGACTGCCATTCTATTTAGGTTTAACTTATGCCTTGACCTAACTTCTGGAGCTGCTATTCTAAAGATAATAAAATTTACAGAGCCTCTGCAGTGCTATTTTGGTCTGCTTGGTATATATGTTGCTACTGTTGATACTCCCACTGATCCCTGCTGATGTGGTCAAGGCTAAGTCTCCAGGTACCTTTCAGTGAGTAGAGGCTGTTGTGGAATCTCTTCTTTGGCATACCAGAGCTATCTTAATAATTTGTGGTGAAAGAGGGTCTCGGGCTCCTAAGGAAGAAAAAGCTCACTATACCAGAGTACTTTTGACCGGGTCATTTTTTCCAGTTTCATCAGCCTGCCTAAGTATCCTTTGGTGGAAAAAGAGTCTTAGATACAGCATGGAAAAGATTACCTCCTTTAATTCTGGCAGAACTCCCACTCACTCAATACCCTTTGTTGCTAGTGTCAGACTCACACGTTGTTGTCTGAGTGACTCATGATAACTACGGGAGAAGAATGAGCCTACCTGTACTCCCTTGTGTTCTAAATTAGAGGATCTGGAAACACTAGATCTAGGTCCCCTTCTCCTTTTGGGTAAAGGGATTCTGAACATCCTAATGCTGTGATGCTCTTTCAGTACTGGAGCCTCAAAAAAAGCTCACTTTCTTCCCAGCACATTTTAAAATTCTCTTTTAGTTTCCTCTCTGCCATTTCTATACCTGTGCTTAGCCAAGAGGCAAGGAAAAATGGACTTACTCTATGATGCTCAAACCAGAAGTCTGAAACAAGGGTTTTAATGTGATTTATAGTCCCTAATAAAGTATTATCTCTAGAGAAAAGGAATGAAATTAAAACATAATGTTTTGTGATAGTTCTTATTATTTGTATCTGACAAGTCATTGTAAAAAAAAAGATAAACTGAGAAAATATTTACCTTGTTTTGAAGCATGAAAAGGAAATAAATATAAACCAGAAGTTTGAGGACATGCAGAGTTGTAAGAGATGACTGCTTCTCAATAAGACCAATAAAATATAAAATGGAGAAAAGGTGTTTGGCTAGAACTAAATCTGTGCATGGTTCTCAAATCAATTGTTCAAACATCTGAATTAAGGAATGAGTCTCAGATTCAAGGGTTTGTTTGTTTGTTTGAAAAAGAGGAAGGGAGTTGCTGTTGTTTTTTTCTTGTTTTTGTCATAAGTCTCTAAGAATATGACTATTGTTTGTTACTGTGGTGTGATCCAGTTTATCCAGACTGATACACCATTTATGGTATGATGACTGGTTGGAAAGTATATTATGAAAAATAGAACTTTAAAATGTTCATTTATTTCATACTCATCATTGCACAGTCCACTTTTCAAATATATCCTTCTTCCAGTAGTTAAAAATCTATAATCCAAGAAGGAGTTGGGAAATGAATATTTTCTGAATAGATGCAATGAATCATTTCAAAATAATAAACTTTATATTTACTCTAGAAAGTGTTTCTTTTACATTTTATTTGTGACCTCCTTATACTCTATGGCATTCAGTTTGATATCCTAATGTCTTTCAAGTCAACCCCACATACTACCAAACTATAACTCAAAACATTACAGAAAGGAATTAATGGGACTTCATTTTCTTTTGACACCTAAATTGAAAGCCTTCTTAGCTCTTCATTCCTCTTCCATTTGTCTCACTTTTAAGCTAATCAAACTCCTTGCTTTTTCCTAAGAAATCCACATGCTCTTCTTTCTTTACCACTCCTTTGCTTTTGTTGCTCCCTTGATCTGGAATTATATCTCTCTTTATTCTACATAACACTTTCACCTGCCTACAAATCTAGACTTAACTTCATATTCCAGGAAGGATTTCCTGGAGTGCATCACTCTAACTAAATGCTATAATGAATGCCTCTTCTAAACTCCATAGACAAGTTAAGTTATATGTGCTTAAAATATTCTTATAATGGGTGCTAAAATTTGTGTTTCTCCAGGCAGAAATAATTCATTATTCGATTCTCTTTCCCAAATACACTAACTTAAAGAACACTAAATACATATCTATTTGAATCAAATAGAATTAAATTGGATTTCTTTCCTAATTTACTTAGCAAAAGAAATTGCCTATGGTGAGTTAGTTATTCAGTAGTTAGACCCAGTGAGAGGAAAAAACATTCGTTTCAAGGTGGCCCATAATCTTTAAACTAGCACCCTACTTCAAATCATTAGCAAAATTACTATTTATATACTTGCTTAAGAAAAGCTATAAATATTAGCCATTTGCCCTTCAACTTTCTTAGTGGGAGTACAAATCTTCCATTGTATATAAAATTGAAGTGACATAAAATATGCCAACTGCCCACACTTCAACCTTTAATGAGTTTGGAATGAGAATCTCACTATTAAGGCAAACAAGACTAAGCAATGGTTCTGCACATAACAGCTTATGTTAACAACAGAATCATATTTTTCTCTGTGGCAATGCCAAAGGGCACAGAAAATGTCCTGTGGGAAATCATAGCATAAGGAAAACTAAAGGTTTGTGGGAACCAGTGATGCACGGAGGGAAAATCAGCAGATTTGCTAATGGGTAGACTTGGATTTGATTCTCAGCTTTGTTGCTTATGAAAGGTTAACCTTGAGCAAGAAAATGAGAACTTATGTCTCACTCCAAAGTCTATGTGCCCAACCATTAGGCACTATAACCCTCCATGGTCATGACTGTATTAGGTGGTATAGTCCAAGCAACAGTAACAAATAGACCTCAAATTTCAGACACTTAGAGAATAAGAACTTGATTTTTTTTTTTTTTTAATTTCATAGTTCAGGGAATGTTTCAGCTCCTAAGGACTTATTCACAAGTCGAAGGCAATGGTTACCTTGTTATCTTCACCAAGTGTTTTCCAAGATCACCTTGTGCATCAAACCTTCAGTCAGTTAAAATTGGGACATATAACAGAGAGGTTCCATGCAAGTTTCCTTTCTTCCTTCCTTCCTTCCTTCCTTCCTTCCTTCCTTCCTTCCTTCCTTCCTTCCTTTCTTCCTTCCTTCCTTCCTTCCCTCCTTCCTTCCTTCCTTCATTCTTTCCTGTGAACCAGGCCATAAAATGCACAGATAATTTTCCTGTACATTATCACTGGAAAGGGCTGAGTCATGTGTTTATACCTAACTGCAAAGGAAGCAAGGAAATGTAACTATAGTTGTGTGCCTAAGGAAAAAAAAGTAGATTTTGGTAAACACATACTGGTCTTTGCCACAAGTGGTGATTCCTGTTATATAATGAAGTTTCAAAGATAATGGACACACAAACCTGGGATTCCAATGGTTGTCAATTTAGAGAAAGGGTCACTTACTATTCATCATATACAATAATAAAATAATAGATAACATTCATTTATTTTATATGTCATGCTTCTAGTACTGGGCTCAGTTCTCATCATGAACAACTGGCAGTTGTTTGTGGTCATGTATGTGTTCTAGTCAAAAGAATGTGAGCATAAGTTTATGTTATTTTGGGGAAAACACTTTTAATAAGCATGTACAGCCTTTCCCCTCTTTCACCCCCTTTGCTTACTGAATGGAGAGGACTTTGAGCCACTAGATGGGTAGAGCGACAGAATTGGGAGACCAAGCTTCCTAAGTCACCATGAGAAAAGTGACCTGCAAACCAGAAAAAAATAGCCTTTTTGAATTATGAAAAAAAGAAACAAACTTATTTTATATAAATTACTGGCATTTTGTACTTTACTTGATTTAGCAGTTGCACTAGAACTAATATAGTACCTAATCAAAGTTATAACACAACAAAAATAATACAACTATTATTAATACAATGTTTAGTTTATTTTATAACATTATAACTTATATGCCAAGAGACTCAACAAGACTATAATTTGTTTTCTATCTTACCTAGCAGCTCTTCAATATGTTGATTATTCTTATTTACATTGTCTCATATGTTATGTCCCACTATATTGCCCCACCCTTCACCTAAAATATTTTGCTGTGAAAAATCCTACCATTCTATCTCTGCTATTTCTATCCTCTCAGGAATTTAAAGCTTTATGAACTGTTTTCCCTTTTATTTATTTTCTTATATAAAAAGTACTTATTTGGGCAGATACTGTGCTAGGATTAGAACATAATTGTAAGAAAAGAAACACAGCTTTAAAAAAAAATTTTTCACAGATCTTACGTTTCATTGACAGACATGGAGATTCCTAAAATACTCATACACTCAATTAGATACAAGAGCCACAATGCATGCTGCTTCTTCTATGTGATCATAAATCATGCCTGCAATTTCACAACTCAGCTATTTTTGATACAAGTTCAAAATAGCGATAAAATTATCTAGTTTAAGCATATTAAATAACACTAATTTTAGAAAAACCATCACAACTAATGTCTTTCTGAAAATTAATAAGTAATAAAATTAGGATATTGGATTTTAAAATGTACTTGGCTGACATATTTTGTCAAGGGTAGCGGGGATGTAATTATTTATTTTGTTTCATCATTCATTATAATGGGAATTTTCAATCATGGAATGAATCTTAAATAATAACAGTCAGCAGTAATGAGTAATTTGGTATGCATCTGAGATGTGCTGTTTCTTCTTGATAAATCAGTCGCTTATTATAAGAATGTTTCTCCAGGCTTATAAACTATGGGGTAAAGCTAGAGTATAAGTTGAGTATAATGTATAAGCCTCCTTCATAATTTAATCCCACTTACTGGAATTCTATCTCATCAAAGTCTACACCTCTAGTTCAAAAGTTTGATGCTTCTTGGAATGTGTGTCTTCATTTTGAACAATTTTTTATTTGTTGATGATTTAGCCCAGGGAATATTCTTCATTATGTGATGGTTTTTAGTTCAATATCTGCCCTGACATTAAAACAGAAAATATCCCTGGTCCAGAACCCTTGCTGTTTGACATTGGCATTTCTGTGATCCTCAGGCCAGTTTCCTCTTCCATGCTTATCTCTGAAAATTGTTGTCAGAAAATATGGCTTCAGAGTTAAGCATATCACAGACACTTTCATGGCTCTACACTGCTTCTTTTGTTGAGCACTTTACAACCAAATTATATTTAATGTGTACTATGTTCCAGGTGCCCTTCTAAGAATTTAATATTCATTATGAGAAAAAATATTTGCCAATTGTATATCTGACAAAGGCCTAACATCTAGGATCTACAAGGAACTCAAATGCACTGAAGGGAAAAAAAAAAACAACAAACAGCCCCTTTAAAAAGTGGGCAAAAGACATGAAGAGACACTTCTCAAAAGAAGATATATGGGCAGCCAACAGACACATGAAAAAGTGCTCAGTCTCATTCATCATCAGAGAAATGCAAATCAAAACCACACTGAGATACCACCTAACCCTTGTAAGAATGGCCATCATTAATAAAACAAACAACAACAGATGCTGGCGAGGATGTGGAGAAAAAGGAACACTTCTAAACTGCTGGTACAAACTTGCACAACCTCTCTGGAAAACAATCTGGAGATTTCTGAAAGAACTATAAATTGACCTTCCATATGATCCAGCAATTCCCCTATTGGGAATATACCTGGAGGAACTCAAATTATTCTACAAAGAAGATACCTGCACACGTATGTTTATTGCAGCTCTATTCACAATAGCAAAAACAGGGAACTAACCATGTTGTCCATCGAAGCTGGACTGGATAAAAAAATGTGGTACATATATATAATGGAATATTATGCAGCCATAAAGAATGACAAGTATATGGACTTTGCAGCAACCTGGAAAGATTTGGAGTCGATCACACTCAGTGATTTATCACAGAAACAAGGAACAGAGTTCCATATGTTCTCACTCTTAAGAGGACCTTGAACAATTATAATGCTGTAAGAAAGCAATTGGCAGTAATGGAAAACTGTCATTGGTGGGGGTGGGATTGACAGTTGAGGGAAACTGCTAGGGGAGGGAGGGGCATACCTCATTAACAGGGGTAACTGCATGATCAGTGTTTGCATACCTAGCCCTGAATTGTATTCTATATCTTTATAAAAAAATAAAAATTAAAAATTAAAAGAATTTAATATTCATTAATTCACCTGATTCTCTCAGTCATCCTGTGGACCAATGACATTTTAGTGACATTTTATAGATGAGAAATCTGATGTAAAGAGAAGTTATAGCTTTTTCAAGGCCACAGTGTTAATTAGTTAGAGCTGAAATTTAAAAGCACAATTTTATTGACATTAAGTGATATCTCTGGTCCCTATACTTGTTAACGGAGAGAGAAGAAATAAATAAAGACAATGGGAAAGCAATAATTATCATTTTATTGCTGAAACACAAAGTGGGCGTGGATTTAAATATGCAGATAAATTCTAAGGGTAGGTCATGCCCCCTTTATGGTATCCACAGCATACTGACATCTTTTTTTAAAAAAATTAGATTTAATTTAATATTAGGTTACACATGGGAATTCGTTAGGTTGACATACTGTGTAGTGGTCGAATTGGGTCTCAGGTGACCTGTTTCCCAGATAGTGAACATTGTGCCCCATAGGTAATTTCTGAACCCTAGCTCATCGGTTCCTCCCCCCCTTATTATTGTCCCCAGCATCTATTATTTCCATCCTTGTGATCGTTTAGCTCCCACATATGAGTGAGGACATTTCATCCAAATAATCTTGTAATTTTCTCTGCAACTGTTCTCGTATGCACGTCCTTCCATTAAGATGTTCACCTAAACATCTCCAATCTAACCGTCTCCAACACAATTTGTTTGGGCTTTACATTACACTCCAAAAAACAGACTCCCTGAAAAAGCAATCTTCACTTCCTGAGTTCATTTCCTTATTTTCATTTATTCTTCAAATCACTCTATTCTGACTTCTGCTTCAGTCACTCAACTGAAGTGACTCACAGTGTGGTGAATGATGTGTCATTGGTCCGTATTACCAGATTCAGTGAGCATATTTCAGGCTTCATCTTCCTTCTCTGTAGTATTTGACATTTTGGATCACCGTTTGTCTTTTGATATACTTTATTTCTTCAGCCCTTGCTACACTACCAGTTTTAGTCAACATCTATTTTTAAGATGTATTCATATGGACAAATGCACGTTTGGTTTGTCCCTTCTTCCTTTTTTTTTTTTTTTTTCTCTTTTTGAGAAAGCAGGATTTATTGACAGGACAGAAAAGTTCCCACAGTGGGAGGGGACCCGAAGGGTTGCCCAGGTATGTTGCTTCTAACTGTAACATAGTATTTCACAGTAGACATCACTAAGTTTTACTTATTTTTATTTTAAAGATGTGCGGTAAAATTCAGGTTAGGTATACATATGTTCATTATGCAGGTACTCTTGTTGATGAGGTATGCCCCTCCCTCCTCTGTCAGTTTTCCTCAAGTTTTCTTATATTCTTCCCTAATCATGAACAGGTAGATTGTCACAGCATCCTTGTTATAAAAAGCAACAGAGCACTTTTCTTATAAATGTGTTTCAATAGACCAGTGAGGATTTCTCAAGAATATGTATGCAGGAGTGAGATTTTTGGCCTTATGGCTTACACCCAGACTCGATTTCACTAACAGTATTTGATTGATAGCCAGAAAAGCTGAATATACTAATTTTATGGAAATTTCTGTCTCCCTATATTTTCACCAACATCTGCTTTATTTTATTGTCTAATTATTTGACACACAAGAAATGTACATGTTATTCAGAGCATATCACAAAAAATTGACTCAGAATACCAATAATTTTTTCCTGAGAAAGCAATATTTTTAATTTAAGCAGTATTATTTATGATGGATATTAAAAGGTATTTTATTTATGTTTTAATATTCATGTGTTTGATTACAGTGATGTTAACCCTATCGTTATATTCTTATAGCTCTTTCCTATTATTGTTTTGCAAATGTCTTAGTTATATCCCTTGTCCTTATGCTATAAACCTCTCGTATTACTTATCCTCTCTCCTACACCAACATAAATGCCAACATTACAAAGTCTATATATATATTTTGGATGGTCCCTAGATTTATATTGCTACAACAGCCAGGTTTTGTAATTCTATATCCAACTCTGTATTTGAACACTTCGCATAGCGATCTCAGTGAATCACAGACTGAGCACACACAAAGGCAACAGATGTCCCTAAGACCCTCCTCTGCTATAATCTGAATCATTTCCAGTGCTTTAAAAAAAAAAAACAACTCTGAATGTCACAGAATCTATCTACTTTATGACCCAAGCATCATCTTTAACTTTTCTCTTCTTCTTTCCTCATATTAATTCTATTGCTAAGACCTCTCCAGTGTTTGCAACCTCTCCAGTTCATCTAATTCTAACTACCTTACCTTAATTTGCTCTACATGAAAATAGTTTGCTAACTCTACTAAGCTATTACAGTTTGGTCTACCTTGTCCATTTTTAGTCATATAAGAGTTTGTATTTTTAAAAAATTATATATTGACAAATTTTAGTTGTTTATATTTAAGTTTTATTGCCTCCAATATATTTTCCAAATAAAAAATCATTAAAACTGAGGATCTGTCCTTTGCTGAAAATAATTCAGTGGTTCTCATTATTTTGAGGACAGAGGCTAGGTGTCTCAATATCGTCTACAAAAGCCTCATGGTCTGGTTCTTGCCTAAAGATATAACTAAATCTCATATAACTCCTGTAACAGTCTTCATCCATCATTTCCATATATTAAGTCCTTTCCTCATTTAGAAACCAGTCAAAAACACTATTTTCTCAGAAAAAATTTATTGGTATCCTGAGTCAATTTTTTTTTGGTGATATGCTCTGAGTAATATGTACATTTCCTGTGAGTCAATAATCTCTTTTTAATTATATCTCTATTTGGTTAACTACATAATTAATAGTCATCTTACCAACTCTTGTTCAAGAAATAATATATTATGGATTTTGTGTTCCCAGGCATTTATGATGGGCACTCAATAAACATATGCTATGTGGATTAATACATTTTGGTTTTGGAAATGTGTATGTGAGTGTGTGTGCATGTGTGTGGGGGTATGTGTATATTTGGGTATGCATGTCATGTTAATTTTAGAATAGAATGTATAAAATAATTAATAGTGGTTATCAGTGATAAGATTTTGGATGTTTAAATTGTTTATAGTTATTTTATTTACTAATTTGCATAGCAGAAAAGTTAAAATAAGTGAAACAATTTATTTCCAAACAACTGGTTCTCAAAATCCATTTACTTAAACTCTTCTTTCTGCATTTTTATTTTCTCTAAAAATATAAGTTTCTTTACCTTCTTCTGTTGTTTCTTCTTTAATTCATGGAAAGTTATAAATTCACATTCCAATGGCTCTCAAGAGAGCAGCATTGGATAATTAAGCAAGTTACATGTTACTTGCACTGACTAATTGCTTAAAATCAATTATCTAATTGGAAAAAACAAAAGCAATGTTTTTCTGTTGAAAGAGCTAAAGGGGATAGTAGCATACATTTTTTTACTACATAAATTACTAGCTATTTTAAAGAGATAGTTATTTGTTCAAAAATCATGATTTGGAGGCAAAATAAATAACTGTGTGGTTTTTATTCAAAACAATATTGTTATTTCTATTAGAATATATCTGATAAGATAACTTTTTCTTTCAATATGTTTAATCTTCTTGAAATTGCTTAAGGAAAGCAAAGTAGACTTTATTTTTAAAATATTTCTCAGGTAATCTGATTAGCATAAAATCATGTGATAAAGACTAGGTGCAGCTGGTATAAAAACTTAAGACTTTTGATTGCTAGGCCAGTTTTTAAAATATTTATTCATTTATCATCCATAGAGTATCTTTTTCTGGAAATCTGAACTTCTTGCTCTAGGCTGACTCTGACATGCTTGGTAGTTAGACATCAGGCAGGGAAGCATCCCACTCCCATACGAAAAACAACTGGTATTTAATATACTTGTCATAAATTGAAGGATATTGTTATATATTCATATGGCCATTTCAGGTAAGTGGTACTATTTTTAGTATACAGATGAGAAAACTGTATCCTAAAGGGGTTAAATAGATTAGCCAAATTTACAAAATAATTATTTAAAAAAGTAGGATTGAACAATTATCTTTTATACTTTCTGCAAAATCACTGAGAACAAATTATCTACTATACCTAACATGGAAAGACAGGAGTCAAAGAGGAATATCTAGCTTACCTATGATAAGGCAAGACATAGATACTACAAATTGTCAATCTTGTTTCATCAGTGACTACCTGAATTATTTGTCTCTTCAGGATTTGAATTATAATACCGAAATACACAATCTTAAATGCCATAATCCCAAAAGTCTAAATCCCTAAAGCCTAAAATGCCTAACTTCTAAAATCTTGAAAATTACAATCACAGGATAGTTACAACATGTGGGGCAGAACTATTACCTTGTTATTGTCTTTAAGCGGAGAAAATGGATTTTAATTAAATCCCAAACCATAATGACCAATTTAGAATTAGTTGGAACCAAGGCTTGTAAAAGTGAATTTCAAGGTGTTACCAATTATATTTTTTTTGTTCGTTCAGTTCACTGTGTCTGGCAAAATATTCAAATGAGTAGATTGGTCATGCAATGAAATCTTCAGTTTAAAAATATGTCATTTGTCTGCATTGGTATCATTCCTTCTAGCTGAAGGCATTCCAGAAGCTTTCAGTGAATTAAAGCCACATCTGCTTGAAGAATCCAGCGAAGTCATTGACAAGTCTGAAAATAATTAGGTGCACAGCAGAATAAAAAAGATACGTAGGCAACAGTGATGTGGTTGGTTCACTAGTATTCTTTACCAAATCTATGTGACCTGTTTATGAGTACATTTGGAATAGATTTCCACATAACAACAACAACAACAACAAAACAAACATAGAAGTATAGTACAGAAGTTGGGAGAATTTAATAGGGAATGTTCATGGAGGTGCATTTCAAATCATAGAATAATTTCAAAAAGAGTAGCATCTAGTAGAAAATGAATGTGAACATATTCTGCAAGGAGAGCTAAGCCCTAAAAGAAAAAAGCAGCTATTCACTGTTATGCAAAACTAAAAAATGTAGTTAATGATACTGAAAGTTGACTCGTTCTTATGAAATATCTCTGCACAATTGCCTATAATTTATTTCTATAGTGCATTTTTTCACATGTGAAATGTTTTTTTTTTTGTTTTTTTGTTTTTTTGAGTTGGAGTCTCACTCTGTCACCCATACTGGAGTGCAGTGGCCGCTCCCGGCCACCGCAGCCTCGACCTGCTGGGCTCCAGCGATCCTTCCGCCTCAGCCTTCCAAGTAGCCGGAATTACAGGCGTGCGCTACCACGCCCGGCTGATTTTTTGATTTATTGGAGAGATGAGGTCTCGCTGCCCAGGCGGGTCTCGAACCCGCGGGCTCAGGTAATCCACTCACCTCAGCCTCCCAAAGGCGCGGGATTACAGGCTGAGCCACCGAGCCCGGCTTGTGAAATGTTTTTAGTCTTTTTTGGTTGTTGTTTTCTTTTTTCTAGTTTTTCTAGTTTCTTATTTTACTATTTTTAAAAAAGTGCTATGTTATGTATTTTATCTTATCATTTCCAATACTGAAGGTATAAATTTTATAAAGTTTTTTAGGGAGTTCTAATTCATTTTATGTTTTTTTTTTTTTTTTTTTTGCAAATGGGACACCATGAAAGTGCATTATTGCAATGTTGACTTTGTGTGTAAGCGCTGTGTGTACGTAAAAACATTGACACTTTCTCAGTAAATGAAGATGTGTTCTTTGTGTACTTCTATATTGTGAAAAATAAAATTTATTGAGATATTGATTCTTTGGTCGACTGGTGTGGTGGTGAGCCATCTCAGTTTTTTATTGATCTCGTCAAATGACTTAAGTTGTCATCAGGGCATTTCAGATGAATGCTGTTGTAAAGCTGGGTGCACACAATTAAGCAAACATAGGGATACATTTTTTGACCCCGTTTTTATGAACATATTTGGTCTGCTCATAGCTTATACGCTATTGACTGTCATTAGTATACCTGAGTGCTTATGCTTGCAAAAAAAGTATATTATTATTGCATATTTTATGTGAAAGTGACCCATGAAGTATTCTGTCATATTTTTATGTTTCTCAAATAAAACTTCTTAAAAATTAAGCAAAATCATCTAAATAATTTTTTAAATTATATTTTTCAGAATTATGTTTTCAACATTTTGGTCTTTTGAGATTTCTACATTTGAAGTTATGCTTTTATTTGTGTGTTTGTTTGTTTTATTATGATCGGTTCCTGCTACTCTGACCAATTTGAAAAAAAAATCTACTAATCTGACTTGACCAGACATTGCCCAGACATCTCTCTTTCCTCTGGGTCCCTAAATTTTGACCCATATCTGAGTGTAGGTGAACACTGGGAGCTTAAGCTGGCAGTGGAAAATGGAACAACTCTTCCTGATGGATGATGGAAAAGAAAGATATTCCTTGCTAAATGGATCAATCATGCTCCTGTTCATAGTATTTTCCAACACATTTTTTTGAAGTATTGTTTACTCCTTCCTATGAAAGAAACGTCCTTTCTGATTAACTTTGATGTGGTTTACAAACTGTTTATAGTATTCTTCCTATTGCAATAGTCACCCTTTCCCAAGTGCAATAGCCTTTTCTAATGAAGCCTTTCCTTACCTAATTTCAGATTTTAAAAAATTTATCATTAGCCACTGTGGGGTATTATTGTTACTTGTCCATGACAGAGTCTTGATATTCAATCAACATGAACTATTTTACTAATATTTCATAGGCTCTGTCACTGGTACAATCTGTGAATTGTCTCTGTTCAAGTGATAATGTGGCTTTCCGGAGCTGTGTCTGCAGAATATTACCATTGTCTTCTCTGTAGTCCCTATCTTCCCCCAGCAAACCAAGAGAGGATATTCAGATACCAAATACATGGTGAAAATACCACAACACCTTTCTCCTAATGGAAAAGCTTGAAAATGTCATATTACTAATCAAAGAGTATATAATTACTTGAGTTACTTAAGATAATATTTATTTATTGGGACAGAAGAATATCTTATAGTGGGGGTATTTAAGTGGGATGCTATAATTTTTGAATATAGGATCTATCTTTAAATGGTTAGCTTACTGCTCAAAGGGCAAAATTACATGAAACCCCTTACAAAGTGCTACTAAAAGCATTAAGGAAAGGGATTACCACTATCTCTGCAAATAGAAACTCAGTATTGTGATTAGGTGAAAAGTCACTGAATTTGGCGGCTGGAAAATCTGGAAATTAATCCTGACTCTTTGCATTACAACCTATATGACTTGGGAAAGTCTCTTCACTTATTTGAAGCCTTGCTACCTTGACTAATAAAATGTGTCATGATAATTTGATGTTATTTAAGAAACAGACAAACAAAAAAACTCCATAGAGGGTTTCAGGGGTAAGGGAATGATTAAATAATTGAGTTTCCATCTTGATTTTTATACTCTCCTAAATTTGATGTCTTCTGACACACACAAAAAGAAGTGTTACATCTCTGTGCACTCCTTTCACTACAAATTGTTTGTAATTACCCTGAGTACTGAGGTGATATTTTGTTATCTTTGTGCTTCTAACAACTTAACTGAGTACCAGGTCCAGAGTAGAAACTCATTTTAAGTTCTATTCATTCAGTGACTGATTAGAGATGATTTACTCAAAATGAACAATAGACAGTTTAGTCTTACCATTTGGGATTTTTTTCTAGGTTGGATACTGTCTGGGCTGCTTAATAATCTCATTATGTGTAGAGAGAAATATTACAGAAGATTATGCAGTTGAAGTTTCCCCAGGGCAACAGAAGATATACTAGCTTCTTACAAAATGTATTTTTGTTTGAATCTAAGAGAAGATTAATTTCGGGTAGTCTGGTGTTGTAGACTAGGAAAATGAGTATCCACCTCTGTCCTCAAATGTCTCAATAGAGACAGTAATAAACCAATAATACCGAACACTTTTCCCGGGTTTATTATTATTATTTTTGCAGCTATTGTAACTGAGGCTTTTTAAAATTTCTTTCGTTAGGTAGTTTTATATTAGTGTGTAGAAACAATACTGACTTTTGTGTTTTGACTTTATAACCTATAAGCTTAGCAAATTTATTTGTTCTAAAGTTTTTAAAAATGTATTCTTCAGGATTTTCTACATATACAATCATGTCATCTGCAAAAAGAAACTAAGTTCCTCTTTTCCAGTACTGATGTCTTTTATTTCTGTGTATTACCTATTTGTTCTGGCTGGACTTCCAGTACTCTGTTGAATAGAAATGATAAAAGTGGAAGTCCTTGTCTTGTTCCTGATTTTAGGAGAAAAGCATTCAACTATTCCCCGTTTGGCATGATGTTAGCTATGGGTTTGTCATATATTCACTGTGTTCATGTACATTCCTTCTTTGCCTAGTGTTTTGAAGTTTTTAATATTAAGGAATGTTGAACTTTGTCAAATGCTTTTTTTCCACTCATTATCGTGTGGTTCTTTTTCTTTCCTTCTTTTAGCCTGTAAATATGGTAAGTTACATTAGCTGATGTTTTAAATGTTGTGTGCTAAACTTGCATCCTTGAGCTAATCTTTCTGGGTTGTCATGTGTCAATCTATTTATGAGTATAGATCTCAACTGATTAACTTACATTTTGTTTATGACTTTTGTATCTATGTTCTCAAAATAAAGTTGTCTGTTATTGCTTTCATTAAGTTCTGGCCAGGCCATGTTTACTGAGCTACGAACAGGACATGTTTCCTTCACCTTTGTCCCCGTCCCCTACCATAGGGAGATGAATTCTTTCTCTCTCTCTATCGCTCTGTAATTTCCTTTTTAAATAAACTGTATTTCCAAATCTAAATAAATAAATAAATAAGTTGTCTGTTGTTCTCTTTTCTTTAAGTATCTGTTTTGTTTTGTTATTGCTGTTTTGTTTGTTTTGGCATTAGAGCAATGCTGGCAACACAAATAATTTGGGAGGTGTAGTATCATACTCAAAGTTCTGATATACAATGGGACACCTCCCAAAAAACAGAATTATCTTTTGAAGCTTGGGACCCTTGTGATACACTTAGAATTTGTTCCTCTGGAGCAAATGGTCAACCAAAGTGTTTATCTGGAAGTTTTGAGAGGGTTACATTTCAATTTGCTGAAGAAACGTCCTCAGTGTTGGCAAACAGGTAACTGGTTCTTCCACCATGACAACACTTGTCCACACTGTGTGGAGTGTTCAGTAGTTTTTGATTAGACATGGCATGGCCCCTGCCATGCCTTATTCTCCCTATTTACTCAATCTTGCCCCAAGTGACTTTTTGTCTGTTTCCCTGAAAGAAACAAACAAGTTTGTTGTTTGTTTGTTTGTTTCCTTGGAAGAAACAAACAAGTTTGTTGTTTGTTTGTATCCCTGGAAGAAAAAGTCTTCAAAGGAAAAAGTTTTGCCATTGTGGAAGAGAAGAAACAAAATATGGCAGAAGCAATAAAAGTCACCAAAACTGATGAGATCAAAAATTGTTCGCACCAGTGGATAAAGTATTTCTGTAGGTGTATTGCATGAAACGAAGAGTACTTTGAAGGTGACTGAAGTTTAAGCAGGTAGAAATACATATACAATTTTTTACTAATAAATTCCATTTTTAGGTGGTCCCCTCCTCATAGTGCAGATCAGGTTGCTATTATTGCCCTTTATATGTTTATTAGCATTCGTTAGTGAAGCCAACTGGGCTGAACTTTTATTTGTTGGAAGAGTTTTTGCTAAATGTTTGATAGTCAATTTTCTTTTTGAGTAAGCTTACTTAATTTGTGTCTTTCTTGGAATTTGCCCATTTTGTGTAAATTATAAAGTACATAGAAATATCATTTTCAACCTTGCATGGTGAGGCATGCCTGTAATTCCAGCTACTCGGGAAGTTGAGGCAGAAAGATTGCTTGAGCTCAGGAGGTCAAGGCTGCAGTGAACCATGATCATGCCACTGTACTCCAGCCTGAGTAACAGAGTGAGATCCTGACTCAAAAAAAAAGAAAGAAAGAAAAAGAAAGAAATAACATTGCCATGATATTCCATCGCTGTCTGTTTAATGCTGGCAGACTCTTTAGTGATTATTCATCTTTCATTCCTGATATTAATAATATTATTAATATTTGTACTTTTTTCCATCTTAAATATTACCCATAAGTACCACAGAAAATATATTTGTACTTTTTAATCAGCATATGTAAATTCTTAGTTTTATTGAATTTTCCAAAAAACAACTTATTTGTTTGTATATTTTTTGATTTTTTGTTTTATATTCTATTGATCTCTTCTCTTAAATTATTATTGTTGCTCTAATTCTTCCTTTATATTACATTTTTATGTTAATTTTTAATCTTAATCTTGAAGCTTACATAATTGTTTTGGAGATTTATTTCTTTACTACATAAGCATTCAAAATTATAAATTTTTCTTTAAGAATTACATGAAGCCTGTTACACTAATTTTGATATGTTTGCTTTCATTATCATTTATTTAAAAATATATCATAATTTATGTGTTTTCATATTTCCCACATGTTATTTAGAGTTGTAGTGTTTAATTCTTACCATTTAGGACATTTTCAGAAACATTTGTCCTATTGATTTCTATTTTGCTTATATTTTAACCAAAGAACATAACCTATATTACCTCAATCCTTTGAAATATATTAAGACTCATCATAGGGCTCATCTTATGGTCTATCTTGATGACCCTATCTTGAAGAGTATTGCATGTGCACATCTTTTCTTAGTTCGAGTGTTCTAAATATGTCAATTAGGGCAACATGGCTGAGAAGTGGTTTTCAAATATCTTTACTTTCACTGAGAAATTTCTTTACTTGTTCTAGCGATTACTGGAGTATTATAGATTTCTACAAATATAGGTGTGAAAATTTGGTTTTTTTCAGGTTTGTCAATTTTTGTTTTATGCATTTTTAAATTATTTTACTGTGTACAGAGAGATTGAGGAAATCATTTTGGGAAATCAACAAGTTTGTGAAATACGAAATTTTATAATTGTCAAGTGTTCTTTTTCTTGATCCTTGTTAATATTTCCGATTGGAATTCTGATTTCCAATGATGTTATTATAGTCATTTATGTTTATGTATATAATGATTTTATTACTATACTTTCTCAAACTTGTACTTTTAAACTAATGATATCCTTATATTTAAAGTGAGTACCTTTTAAATAGTGTAAATAGGTTTTTCTTTTTTATTGTTTGATAATCTTGTCTTTTAGTGAGAATGTTCAGAAAATCTAGCCTTAATGTAATTGCTTACATGGTTAGGTGTAAATTTTTTTTAATTCTCCTTTTTTTCTGCTCGTGCCTTTTTTTAGATCAATTGATTATATTTTTAGAGTTCCATTGTGTTCCTACTATTTGGATATTAACTATAACATTGTGTTTTATTTTTTAATGATTGAGTTTAAAAATATATCTTTAAGTGATCACAGTTTATTTTCAAATAACACTGCACGATTCTGTGTATAGTATAGAAACTTACACCAGTAAACTTTCTTATTTCTTTCCTATGCACTTTCAAATTCATGCATTTACTTCAAGATATGTTATAAACTTCACAAAACAATGTTGTTAGCTGTGTTTTTATAAAATAAATGACAATTATAAAATTATAAAACCAAAATCATTTAATATTTATGCTTATATTTATTCTTTTTTATTTCTTTGATAAGTATGTTTTTCTCTGATATCATCTCCTTAAGACTGGAACGCTGTCTTAAATATGTCTGAATGTGTTGATCTGCAGTTCGTGGATACTCTCAGCTTAACCGTCTCTAAATGAGTTTTGCCTTCATCTTTGTTTTTAAGCAATTTTTTTTTGAGTCACGGTCTCATTCTGTCACCGAGGGTGGAGTGCAGTGGCACACTCATGGCCACCACAACCACGACTTGCTGGGCTCAGTGTTCTGCCTCAGTCTTCCAAGTAGCTGGAGCCACTAGTGTGCGCCCCCATGCTTGGCTAATTTTTTTTATTTATTGTAGAGACAAGATATTGCCAAGTTACCCTGGGCTCAGGCAATTATCTTGCCTCTGTCACCCAAAGTGTAGGGATTATAAGCATGAGCCACTGTGACTGGTCTCAAATGATATTTTAATTGTTCTTTTTAAATGTACTTTGAGGATGTAATTTCAGTTTGCTTATTTGAATCATTTCTTTTTTCTTTTTTTTCACTTGGAGTCTCGTTCTGTCACCCAGACTGGAGTGCAGTGGTACACTCAGGTTCACCTTAGCATCGACCTGCTAGACTCCAGCGATTCTTCGGCCTTAGCCTTCCAAGTAGCTGGAACTACAGGCGCTAGCTATTATGCCCGGCTAATTTTTTGTTTATTGTGGAGACAAGGGCTTGCCAAGTTGCCTGGGCTGGTCTTGAATGCATAGGCTCAGGCAATCCATTTGCCTCGGCCTCGCAAAGTGCTGGGATTACAGACTGAGCCTCCGAATCCGACCTGAATCATTTCTAATGAGAAGTCTGCTATATTTTTGTTCCTCTTTCTCCATTTATATCTCATTCTTTTAAGCCTTTTTTAAAAGTTCTCTTTACATTGATATTTAGCAATTTGATTATGATTCCTTTGGTTTCATTCCCTTAAGTTTAATTGAGCTTCCTGGATCTGTATGTGGTTTTCATTAAACTTCAAGCTTTATTGATTCATTTTTTTTTTCTGTTTCTCAACTTTCTTCTATCTGTATGGTATCCTAATTATACATATATTAACACATTTGATATTTTCTTACAGGTTACTGAGTATCTGATAGATTTTTTAAGTTTTGATTATTATTTTTTAATTTTGTTTTTCTTCCCTTGTTCTTTTAATGTAGATACTTTTTATCACTCTGTCTTCACGTTCATTGATTTTGTTTTGCTATGCATAATCTGTTGGTATTCCCTATCAAATTACTTTTTAAAAATCATGTACTTTATTTTTTTAAACTAGAGACTCTCTTTGTTTTATGTCTATCTTTTGATTTGTCTTCTTCATGTCTTTGTTTTATTTTGATACTAGTTGAATCTATTTAGAGTAGCTGTTCTAAAATTATATCTATTAAATCAACTATCCCTGTCATCTTTAGGTCTGTTCCTACGTAACTGATTTTTTCTAGTTGTGGATCACATTTTCCTACTTCTTTTATTATTATTATTATTATTATTATTATTATTATTATTATGTGTAATAGAGATTAGGTCTCACTGTGTTTCCCAGACAGGTCTCAAATTCCTGACCTCAAGTAATCCTCCTACCTCAGCCTTCCAAAGTACAAGGATTACAGGCATGAGCTACCACACTTGACCAACTTTTTCCTACTTCTTCACATGACAAGCAATTTATTTTAACAATAAGTATTTTGAATTGTATATTTTTATTCTAGATTTTGTTATATTACTTATACTCTGTAGGACCTTTTTTCTGGTGAGCAGGTAGGTTACTTGTAGATCAGCTCAATCTTTTAGAGACTATTATAAGATTTGCTAGAGTAAATTTAATGATATTATACTTGGGGCCTAATTTATCGCTATTAATTAAAATAAAAAAGATCCTTCAGACATCCCTATTAAATATAGTAATATTCATCAAAGACTTAATTTCTAATTGGTTGGAATTTATATGTCCCCAGTTCTGCAATTTCTTAGAATTGTTTGGCTTACAGATACCTACCTATGTGTAGCTAGGTGTTCATTAACAGACCCAAGGATATAACTATATGCTACTATCAGCAGATCTTTGTGTTGCTTCCTCCTCTCTGATACTCTGCAATCACCTGTTCCTCCCTGCATTCTAATCTTAATCTTTTCAATTCAAGAATTATTGTGCTCCATTTGGTATTCCTCAGCATTGTGGTTTAGAAGGTAGGAATTCCAAAGCAGAAAACAACCTTATTTGTTTCCACGTTTTTAAAGATTTGCTCTTTTTTCCTCTTTTTCTCATCCTGTATATTCAACTTTTCTTCATTTCTATTTATCCAGATCCAAAATTGAATATTAACTTTCCATGGAAGATAATATTTTTTTAAATGATTCCATTTTTATTTTACCTTATACTTATTTAATCAATCTTATAAGCTAGTGACTGCCCCTACATTTTATGGAAGCTATTGAAATGAAAGTATCTCTGAGTTGTCTAACTGGATTCACATCTGTAAACCACGTTTTCTCATACCATGTTTAGTATTTGCCTGTTATACCAAGTCTTTGTTAATTACCTGTTAATTTGAGGAAGATAAAAACTGCAAGGCCAAGTTCTCCTGTCTCAAACCTTCTTGTTCTTACTGATGACAGTATTTAACAGTTTTGAGAACAATTTAGTTATGTTCAGATTCCCTGCTTAGCACCACCTCAGACTCCCCAGAGATCAGTGAGTTCATTAACTCTTCAGAGAGATAGTCTGGCACGTGTTGACTGCCTTTGTATTTCCTCATTGCAGCTTTTTTGTAAAAGTCAAGGACCACTCCACAGATACTTGAGGAGGCCTGTTACAGGAACATTAGCAGAAATGGATAGAAAATGTAAATTGAACTAATGTCTTCTGTAATAACTCAGTTTGAGAAGAAAATAAACTTGTGCCAAGCAGTTCCTCAGTGGAGTGTAGAGATTAATGTCCTCTCCTTTCAGTGGGACCAAACTCGAAAGCCAAAATAGATGAAAGTTATTATTATTATTATTTTCTTATGAAGGACAATGTTGACTGGATGCTTTGTATTTGTAGGTTTTATTAAATATATCAATTACTTTAATATTTTAACTACACAAATCAGAAATAATTTATTTAAATATTTTTCATGGGAAAAATCTGATGTCTGAGACAGGAAATGTTTCCCAGTGTCATTCAGCCAGTAATGTTGGAGAAGGCATCAACTCTTGCTTGATTGAAAGGCCTGTTCTTGGTTTTACTAAGACACTTCAAATGTCCTTGCACATATTTCAAGGTTAAAGCTAGATTTTAGATTATATACAATAGAAAACAAATCTCACTAAATTCAGCAAATTGTGGAAAAAAATTATTAACTGTAAGCAAAAATAATTCAAAGAAAAAGTTAAAGAACAAATCTCAGAAAGATCAGCAGGAAGGGTACATCTGGAATCTAGGGCACAGGAACAGAAAATGGCAAAATCTTACTGTTGAGTCACTCCATTGGAATTCACCAACCATAGCCATGTTTTTACTTTTCGTTTGTTTTTATTTTAAAAAGTATAAACTCATACAGATAATAAATTGGTATTTAAACACTTACCAGATTTAATAATCTGACATTTTTATTTACTCAAAATACATTTTGTGAAAATATATTTGAAACACAACAAAAACTTCATTCTGTTATCTTTTCTAAAGGAAATTTCAGTCCTGAACCTGGCATGTAGTATCTCCATTCTTATTTTGCATTTTATTTTTATTATGTGTTAATATCAATAAACTATAACACAAGGGGCATGTGTTTTATATTGTGTCTTAGTATTTATATAAATGGTAGCATACTGGGTATGTACTTTTCCAAATGACTTTTTCATCGAATACTATATTAGGCCGGGCTCGGTGGCTCAGCGTGTAATCCCACGCTTTGGGAGGCTGAGGTGAGTGAATTGCCTGAGCCCGCGGGTTCGAGACCTGCCTGGGCAACTTGGCGAGACCTCATCTCCACAATAAATCAAAAAATTAGCCAGGCGTGGTAGCGCACACCTGTAGTTCCAGCTACTTGGAAGGCTGAGGCCGAAGGTTAGCCGGAGCCCAGCAGGTCGAGGCTGCGGTGGCTGGGAGTGGCCACTGCACTCCAGTCTGGGTGACAGAGTGAGACTCCAACTCAAAAAAAAAAAAAGAATATTATATTAAATTTTGACTATGTATATTTTCTGATGAAGTTTAATCATTTTTAATATCTCCATAGTGTTTAACTGTATACTGCTATTTGTATACTTTCCCATTGAAGATATAGTCCTTTTCACTATCTTTTTTGTGTTATAATTAATGCTGTTCTGACAGTCACAATACATACACAGTTTCCACTCTAGGAGAGAATTACTAAACCATTGAGCACTTCCACTTCAACTTTAACAGATTTTTCAAAATTGCAATTCAAAGGGGTTATAAAAACCATTATACTAATTAGCAGTGTAACAGAGTTTCTACTTCCCTATATTCTTAATAACATTTGACAATTCAGGTCACTTCAGCAAACACTTATTAAGCATGTGTTATAAACCCAAAGCTTTTCAATGCTTTATCAGAAAAAATAGTAAACAAAAAAAAGTTTAAAATATGGGGCCTTATGAAACATATACTTTGGTGCAGCAACACATAAAATAAGCAATATAAACAAATGTTTTGTGTTTCAGAATTTGATAAGTGTTATCAACCAAAAAACAAGACAAAGCAATAGCAAGTGCCAGAGGATAGTGAGATTGCATGTAAAATTTAGTGATAAGGCAAGTTCTCACTGAGAAAGTGACATGCAAGCAAAGACCTATTGACTTCACAAGAATATGGTAGCATGCCATTTATTTATTTAGGAGAAAGTATGCTAGATATATGGAAAGACAAATTTAATGAAGTGAAAGTTTTCCTGGTTTTTTGTTTTTGAGGCACCAAGGATGTCCATGAAGCCATGAGTGAGAAAGGAAGGAGTTAGGAAAGGGAAAAGAATGACAGGGAGAGATATTTGGGTCTTACCCTCCATCTTAGGAATTTTAGTTTTTACCTGAATGGGATAGGGAGCCACTTAAGGAAATTATATATACAGAAGTGGTACAATTTTTAAAAACATATTATTTTGAGAGGTCAGGAAGATGACGGCCGAGCCAGTGGGACTATGGGCGTTCCAGTATGAGTGAATGAGTGTATGGAAAATTTTCTGTACATACTGGTGAGCGAGTGGGCAAGTGAGTGGCTAACTGAGTGAGGCTAGGGAGCTGGCGGCCAGGGCTCTCCTGGTGCAGCAGCTGGTGCTACAGCAGCTGGGCTTGGACCTTAGCAATTCCTGGGATGCAGAAGTCGAGTGCCATTTTCTTTTTCTTTTTTCTTTTCTTTCTTTCTTTCTTTTTTTTTTCATAATCAACAAACACTCCCTGGGAAGAAAATGCTGGGAGAGATTGTCTAAGTGGGGGCTTGTGAGCAAGTGACCAGGTCCCTGGTGCAACAGCTGGTGCTGCAACTTCCTGCTTTGTCCCTGACTTTTCCCAGGTCGCAGAAGCTTGAGAGCCATTATTATTATTATTATTATTATTATTATTATTATTATTATTATTATATAAGCATCAGGGAGAGAATATCGCCCCAAGTTCTCCCTCACCGGTGCAGCAGGAGAGAGACTGTTAGGTCCTGGCTTTGCCTCACCACTTTAGCGCCTGGCAAGGCACTGGCAGCAGGGGCTGTAGAAGGGGCCCAGAGGCAAAGTCCCACGGAAGAGGACAAGAGAGGCACCCCGCCACCATCTTGAAGGTGGGGCAGGAAAGTGCTCCAATTTCCTCACCATGGAGCGACAGACCCGATCTCTGTCACTGGCAGATCAACCACTCAGGGATTGATTGTGACCCAGGGGGAATATCCTGAGCACAAACTTTAGAGGAACCTAAGGAGTGCTGAGTTCCAGGCGCTCAACCTCCCACCTTGATCCAGCCGTGGGACATAGGGTGTGGCCAGAAAAGGATGAGGAAGAACTCCTAAGAGATCAGTGGTGAGTCCAGAGCTGACCCAAACCCCCCCTCCTCCCCAGCAATTCTCTGAATGCAGACCCACACAGCTGGGCCACAACTGCGAGGGACAGACCCAGGCAGAGCCTGGATGTCAGTTGCAATAAGAGAACTCCATTCCAGGATGGGCCTGAGTGCGGCCCCACGGCTCCAACCCCCTGCGAGTACATACCTGGGGGAGAGACAATCCCGTACCTCCCCACGGAAGGAGATCTCCCTGACCATACGAGAGTGGGAGGAGAAGACTGCAGCCCCACCCACTTCCACTGCCCCTCATCCTTCCCAGTTTCGGACACTGAGGACAGAGTGAAAAAGGTGGCTCTGCAGGAGAGACCTGATTAGAGGACCAATTACAGAGCCTGCCACAAGAGGGCAGGTATTTTTGTTTTTTTTTGTTTTTTTGACAGTTCATCTATTCTTAAATATTTTCCTTAGAGCATGAATGTGTATGTGAAGGTTTTATCTGCCCCCCCCAATATTTTTTCTTTTCTTTCTTCTTTTATTTGTTGTTTTCTGTTTATGTGTGAATGTGAATGATAGTGCTCATCCTTCAATTTTGTTGTTGTTGGTTTGTTTTTGCTCTTTTGTTCTGGGTTTTTTAATTTTCATTTTTTATAATTTAAGGTGTGTGTGTGTCAAGAGATGTGTGAAAGTTCGACTTGATTTCCTTTTTTTTTCTTCTCTATTCACTTTATGGTAGGCATGTATGTGTGCTTAGTTTCCTGATTATTTTGTTGTTTGTTTTGTTTCACTTTGTTGTCATTCGAGTTGGTTATGGGGTTTGTGTGTATGTCTGTGTGTTCAATTGTTTTTTGCATTGGTTTCTGCTAGGTATTTTCATATAGATTGGTGGTGGGGAGTGGATCTCAGGGTACACATGCCACAATAAGTGAACATTGTAATTTGCAAGTAGTTTCTGAATCCTAGCACCCTATACCTTACTTTATTTGAATTTCAAAAGCTACAAGAGACAACAACACTTCCCATTCACCATCCTATTTCAAAATAGAACAAATCCAGAGCCCAGATGAGGGAAGAATAGAGGACTGCACAAACATCAGAAAGGAAAGTCTCTCCCACTGACAATGAATAACAGAATTAAAGGGAAAAACAAGGGATCTGTCATGAATGAGAAAAAGCCAAAGGAAGACCTAAGGAAATTTCAAGTGTGTCAATGGCAAAATTCCTGAAAAATAAGATCTTGGTGCCCAAACAATGAAAGTCACCAATGACTGGTCCCACGATATGACAGGGATTAGGGAATGAATGAAAAGTGTGAATAAGACTCAAGAAAGACAAGATGCAACACTGAAAGAACTTGAAATAGAGATTATGGCAATAAAAAATTTCATCCAGGAAATAAATAATAAGATGACAAGCATGAAAAGCAGAATTAATCTAGCTGAAGAAAGAATCTCAGAACTTGAAGACCAGAACATGGAATTAACCAGATCTGTTAAAAAGAAAGAAAGAAAGAAAGAAAGAAAGAAAGAAAGAAGACTAAAAAAAAAATTAAAATTATAAAAGCTTACAAGAGATGTGCAGTTCTATCAAGAGGCTAAAGCTATGCCTGATTGGTATCCCAGAAGAAGAAAGGAAAATGGAGAACAACTTGGAGCAAGTATTCCAGTGGGAATCCAAGAAAACTTTCCCCATTTCACCAGAAATGTGACCAACCAAGCACAAGACACGCAGACAACCCCCACAAGACATGAACTGTGAATACCAAACCCTAGACACATAGTAATTCACCTACACAAATAGGCACAAAAGAAAAAATCCTCAAGGCAGCAAGAGAGAAAGGTCAGACTACTTACTGGTGAAAACCAATCAGAATAGCAATGGAACTATTTGCAGAAACACTACAAACAAGAAAGAACTAGAGCTCTATATTCAAAGTCCTCAAAGATAAACAATTTCAGCCAAGAATTTCAATCCAACTAAGCTCAGCTTATCAGTGATGGAGAATTGAAATCCCTCCTAGATATTCAATCCCTAAGAGATTATGCATCTTCTAGACCAGCTCTACAGGAGACACTTAAAAAGGTATTAAGCACAGAAGAAAGAAAAAAAAGAAAGACCACACACTTCCCAAGATAACAGCAGAAAACAGAATCAACAGAGAATAGAGTGCAGCAAGAAACTTGAAAACACAAACATGCATTAACCCTAAAGGCAAAAGCAAGCAAGCAAAGAAAAAACTTTATAAGAACTTTTGACAGGGATAAACAATCACATTTCAATAATCAGCCTGAATGGAAATGGACTAAATCCATCCCTGAAATGACACAGAATGGCAAATTGGATAAGAAACCATAACTCAATTATTTGCTGCAACCAGGAGACTCATCTCACTATAAGGGACGGACACAGACTTAAAGTTAAAGGATGGAAAACAAGTTTCCAGGCAAACAGATCACAAAAAAGGCAAGAGTTGTGATCTTAATATCAGACAAAACAAGCTTTAAGCTATCAAAAATTTTAAAAGATGCAAAAGGACACTACTTAATGATAAATTATCCAATCCATCAACAAGAAATATACATCCTAAACATATATGCACTGAACACAGGTGCTCGGCATTTATAAAGCAACTACTAAGTAAACTAAAAAAAGATACTGACTCCAACACTATTATAGCAGGGTACTTGAGTACCCCAGTAGCAGTCTTAGATAGATTATTAAGGCAAAAAATCAACAAGGAAATCCAGAGCCTAAACTTGACACTCAACCAAATGGACTTAAGAGATATCTACAGATTATTTCACCCAACAACTATAGAATATACGTTCTACTCATCACCACATGGAATGTACTCCAAGATCGATCATATTCTTGGCCATAAATCAAGCATAAACAAATTCTGTAAGACTGAATTCTTACCATACACACTCTCAGACCACAGTGGAGCAAAAATAAATATCAACACCAACAACATTTCCCAGAAGTCCACAAAGACATGGACACTCAATAGTATTATACGGAACAACTACTGGGTCAACACTGAAATCAAAACTGTAATTAAAAGATTCTTGGAAACAACTGAAAATGAAGAAACAACTTACCAAATCCTCTGAGATGCCATGAAATCAGTTCCAACAGGGGAATGTATATCTCTAAGAGTACACATCAAGAAAACTGAAAGATCACAAGTGGAGAGCCTAATAAATCACCTAAAGGAGCTATAAAGAGAAGACCACCAAAATCCCAACTTTAACAGAAGAATCCAAATCATCAAAATAAGAGCCCAGATATGGGAAATAGAAGACCAAAATATCATAGAAAACATCAACAACAACAAAAAAAGTTAGTTCTTTGAAAGAATTAACAAGATTGATGGACCCTAGCCAGAATGACCAAGAAAAAGAGAGAAAAAGCCCAAATAAACACAATCAGAAATACAAAAGATCAAATCACAACTGACCCCACAATCAGAAATACAAAAGAGTATCAGAAATAAGTATGTACACCTATATGGAAACAAACTTGATAACCTAAATGAAATGGAGGACTTTCTGACATCACACAACCTCCCAAGGTTGAAACAAGAAGTCATTGAGACATTAAATAAACCAGTAACAACCCAGGAAATTGACTTTGTCATACAAAAACTACCTACAAAAAAAAAAAAAAAAAGCCCTGAACTGAATGGCTTTCCGCCTGAATTCTATAAAACATACAAGGAGGAGCTGACCCCAATCCTTTTGAAAGTATTCCAGGCAATTGAGAAAGATGGAATTCTCCCCCAAATAATTTTGTGAAGTTAACATCACACTGATACCCAAACTAGGTAAAGATGCAACAAAAAAAGAGAACTACAGGCCTGTATCCCTTATGAACATAGATGCAAAAATACTTAACAAGATTCTAAGAAAATGGGTCCAAAAACACACATCTAAAATCATCCACCAAGGAAGCGTCATTCCCAGGATGCAGGGATGGTTCAACATTTGCAAAACCATAAATGTAATTAAATACTTCAGCACATGTAAAAACAAGAACCACTTGATTATATCAATAGATGCAGAAAAAGCTTTGATAAAATCCAGCATCACTTCTTGATAAAAACCCTCAAACACCTAGGTATAGAAGGACCATACTTCAAAATAGCAAATGCCATCTATAATAGACCCACAGCTAACATATTGCCAAATGGACAGATACTGAAAACATTTTCTCTAACTGAAAAAATTTCCCCTAAAAACTGGAAGAAGACAAGGCTGCCCACTCTCACCCCTCTTGTTCAACATTGTGTTGGAAGTCCTAGCCTGGGCAATCAGATAAGAGAAGGAAATCCAGGGGATCCAAATAGGAAAAGAGGAAGTCAAGTTATCCCTCTTTGTCAATGATATGATCCTATGCCTTGAAAATCCAAGAGAATCTGTCAAAAACCTGATTGCACTTATAAAGGACTTTGACAAAGTCTCAGGGTACAAAATAAATGTGCAAAAGACAGTTGCATTCCTATACTCCAACAACAAGCAGACAGAGACCCAAATTAAAAGCACAATCCAGCCGGGCTCGGTGGCTCAGCCTGTAATCCTGTGCCTTTGGGAGGCTGAGGTGAGTGGATTGCCTGAGCCCGCGGGTTCGAGACCTGCCTGGGCAGCAAGATCTCATCTCTACAATAAATCAAAAAATCAGTCGGGCATGGTAGCACATGCCTGTAATTCCAGCTACTCGGAAGGCTGAGGCGGAAGGATCCCTGGAGCCCAGCAGGTCAAGGCTGCAGTGGCCGGGAGGGGAGTGGGAATGCACTCCAGTTTGGACGACTGAATGAGACTCCAACTCAAAAAAAAAAAAAAGCACAATCCCATTCTCAATAGCCTCACAAAAAAATTAAATACCTTGGCATCTTCCTAACCCGAGAAGTAAAAGACATATACAATGAGAACTACAAAACACAACACTGCTCAGAGAAATGCAAGAAGACACAAACAAATGGAAAAATATTCCTTGCTCATGGATAGGAAGAATCAGCATGGTTAAAATGTCCATCCTACCAAAAGCTATCTACAGATTCAATGCAATACCCATTAAGTTACCAACATCATTCTTCTCAGCCCTGGAAATGACAATACAGAAATTCATATGGAAGCATAAACAACCACAAATAACCAAAACAATCCTTAACAAAAGAAACAAAGCCAGAGGTATTATACTTTCAGACTTCAAACTTTAATATAAGGCTACAGTAATCAAAACAGCCTGGTATTAGCAAAAGAATAGGCACATAGACCCATGGAACAGGACAGAGATTCCAGAAGCAAAATCTCAATTTCTCAACCAACTCATCTTTGACAAAGCCTACAGCAACAACAGCTGGGGAGAGGAGAACCTATTCAGTAAATGGTGCTGGGAAAACTGGCTGATCACATGTAGAAGATTGAAACAGGACCCCACTTTTCCCCATACACAAAAATTAACTCTAAATGGATCAAAGTCCTAAATGTAAAACCTCAAACTATAAGAATCTTAGAAAACGCAGGAGACACCCTTATTGAAATTGGAACTGGCAACCAATTCCTATTCAGAAGCCTAAATACCTTTAGACAAGTAGGACTTCATCAAACTAATGAGCTTCTGCAAAGCAAAAGAAACCATCAAGAGAGCAGACAAACAGCCCACAGAATGTGAAAAAATATTTGCCAACTGCGTTTCTACAAAGGCCTCACATCTAGGATCTACAAGGAACTCAAATGCACAGATAGAAAAAAAAAAAACATACTGCCTCATTAAAAAGTGGACAAAAGACATGAATAGACACTTCTCAAAAAAAGATATACAGGCTGCCAACAGACACATGAAGAAAAGCTCAGCCTCACTCACCATCAGAGAAATGCAAATCAAAACCACATTGATATCTCACCTAACCCCAGTAAGAATGGCCATCATCAACAAAACAAACAACAACAGATGCTGGTGAGGATGTGGAGAAAAAAGAATGTTTCTATACTGCTGGTGGGAATGTAAACTAGCGCAACCTCTTTAGAAGACAGCGTGGCAGTTTCTGAAAGAGCTAGAAATTGACCTTCATATGACCCAGCAATTATCCTCTTGGGAATATACCCGGAGGAACTCAAATCATTCTACAAAATAAGTTACCTGCACACATATGTTTGTTGCTGCTCTATTCACAATAGCAAAAACATGGAACCACTCATGTTGCCCATCAAAGCTGGACTGAATTTCTAAAAATGTGACACATATACACAATTGATTATTATGCAGCCATAAAGGACAAACATATGGACTTTGCTGCAACTTGGATGGATTTAGAGTCCATCAAACTCAGTGATCTATCACAGAAACAAGAACAGAGTACCATATGTTCTCATTCATAAACTGTCCTTGAACAATTATAATACTGTAAGAAAACAATTGGCAGTAGTGGAAAACTGTTGGGCGGGGGGTGTGTGGGATTGGCAGTTGAGGGAAACTACTAAGGGAGGGAGGGGCTTACCTCAATAAGGGTACCTGCATAATCAATGTTTGTATACCTAACCCTGAATTGTACCCCATATCTTTTTAATTAAAAAAAAAAGGAATAATGTATCATTTTAAAGATTCAGGATTACGTACTTAAGTGGACATTGTACAGGTCAAGTTTGAACCTCTCTTTTGTCCCCACTTTGCCTTGTGTGAGATCAGATTCCTTACTGATGTTGTGTCCCACCCCCACCTCGGCAGTATCCTGCTACTGGCAATCTCTTTCTTATATTTTTATGACAAATGTTCAGGGTCTGCTTATGAGTGGGAATATGTGGTACTCTGTTCTTTGTTTCTGTGGTAGATTCAAAATCCATCCAAGTTGCTGCAAAGTCCATATTTTTGTCCTTCTTTATGGTTGTGTAATATTCCATTGTGTATATGCACCTTATTTTTTTGTCCAGTTTTTTGTCAGAAAGGACAAAAAAATCGCCTATCAAGTAAAATGTCCACAGATGGGGATGCGAGCACACCAAAAACTCAGACCAAAAACTATTCATAGCTCCCAAAGCTACTGAAATAAAAACATAAATAAAATAATTTTCTTGCCAGCTAATTGATATGAATTGACCTTTCATTGTTTTGTTAATTTCCATTTCCCTAATTTTATATAAAATTCAATTTTTAGGTCTCTGACTTATATTTATATTCTCTGGGTTCTACAAATATAATTTTGTATTGATTGTTGATATAGTTTTATGAGTTTTTTTTCAGATATTCTGTTAATTATATCTATCTCAAATAGTCTCTCCCAAAAGTATAGATTCTTTTCATAGTATTTATTTGTAATAGAAGTGCATTTTGTGTTTTTTTAGCTGTTAATATGCTATGTAGTAATATTTTCATTTATAATTCACAATTTGTGGTTTTCTTCCTCTTTCCTATCCTTTCCCCTCCCCGTTCTTCTCCCTTTTCTCTACGCTCTCCTATTCCTTTTTTAACTCCTTCTTCAGAAATTTTACCTTAGGTTGAGGCTGACATATTAAGACCTAAATATGTGATCTTTATTTCATAGTAAATTGGAAAAACTTATATTGTGGTCAAGAAAACTGAAAATGTATATAGTAGAGTGACACAACAGTCGACAAACTGCCACCTGTGAAAATATGAGGATTGTATGTCCCAGACACTGTGGCTTTGGGAACAGGACTGGATAGAACTAGAGTGTTAGTAGGGATTGACTTCTGTTTGCTGATACTGGCAAGTCAATTTAAAAAGAGTATGGCAGGAGAGAAGTGGTCAGACTTTAGGGGAATATGAATAGGAAGAGAGTCAGTCTAGAAACTTGGTTTATCAAAGACTGGAAAAAATGAGTAGGTGGTAGCTTCTAGATTTCAGAGAGTAAAATGATATATTTAATAAGACTTAGGTCTGAAAGTTATGCTAAAACTTGATTTAAAATACAATGATCATCTCTGAAACAAAAAGAAGAGTAAGGTTGTGTCAATTCAGCTATTTGTCCCAGGTGGTCTTTAGGTTTGGCAACCATGTGTCCCTGGTTGTCCTGATAGTCCTTTTTATACTTGTTTTCCTGGTGTAATTATTAATAACGTCCTCTTTATTCTCAGTATTGTTTTGGTTAGAATAATCAAATGTCATTGATGCATAGACTAATCAGAAATTCAGAGAAAAAGAGAATGAGATGAGAGAAAGAGGAGAAAAAAAACTGAAAAATATTGGTATGAAAAAAGAAAGAAGGAAGGAAAACACCAATAAAAAACTGATAAAATAAAATGCATAAAGAAAATAATTTGGCATGGTTACTGGCACACATACAGGCAGAAAGCAAATAGATCAGGAGCTCACTAAGCTGTGAGGACATTTTATGCCAGGAAAATCATCAACCAGGATTTGAAAGAGCCTTTGAATGTTGAAGCTGTAAAATAAACATTTTTATTAGTTAAAGTGATAACCCTAAAGATTGCACAGTCCCAGCACCCACTTCAGTATAAAATGATGATGGACAACACAATACTTCTCAAAGAGTGAGCTTAAGAGGGATTCCACAGTTTCTATAGACTAGTGGCTATAGAGTATGGCAGTATTTAATTATGGGTATCATATTGTGACAATATTCCCCATTTCACATTGGCTGGAGGTTGAGAAAAGGTGTTTCAAGAACTTGTCTTTTAAATTTATATTTTAAAACTGTACTATGTATGTTGATATCCATTTGTTCAAGCACTGTTTATTAAGATGATTACTTTTATCCATTAAGTTATCTCAGCAATTTTGTTGAAAATTAATGAACCATAAAAATGGCTGTATTTTTGTAAGAGGCTTTGAAATAGGGAAGTGTAAGTCCTCCAAATTTGTTCTTTCTTCTTAGAATCGTTTTAGCTATTTTGATTTCTTTGTAGTTTCATGTGAATTTAAGGGTCAACATTTCAGTTTCTGCCCAAATATTCTCTTTTCTGACAGAGTCTGGGTTGAATTTGTTGATGAATTGGGGAGTTACACCATCTTGAAAGTGTCAAGTCTTTAAATCCAAGAAAGTGGGTGTTTTTCCATCTATTTTTATCTTTAATTTCTTTCAAAATGTTTTTGGAATACAATCTTCTTCTGTTGTTTAATTTTCCTAAGTATTTTGTTCTTTTAAATGCAATTGTAAATGGAATTATATTCTTAATCAGCTTTCTTTTTGTTAGATTTTTTTGGTGTAGAATTTGAGTTACTTGTTCTCACAGACAGCCCCTTCTTTACTCCTGCCAAAACCATCAGGCAAAGTCAAACTCCTTGTTGCTTTTTTTTTTTCTGAGTCAGAGGGACTCTCACTCTGTCTCCCAGACTGGAGTGCAGTGGCAAACTCAGGGCCACCCCAGTGTCAACCTGCTCTGCTCCAGCGATCCTTCCATCTCAGCCTTCCAAGTAGATTGAACTACAGGTGCACATTCCACCAAGTCCAGCTAATTTTTTGACTTATTATAGAGATGAGGTCTCACCAAGTTGCCCAGGCTGATCTTGAAAGCCTGGGCTCAGGCAATCTTCTCTCCTCAGCCTCCTAAAGTGCTGGGATTACAGGCTTGCATCACCGTGCTCCTTGTTGCTTTTAAGCACCTCCTTGCTGCTTTTAGGGACCTAATCTTTGAATCTTGGTACTATGTTCAAGAACCCACTAACAGTGATGAGTGGTTCAATACCCCAACCTCCATCATGTCAGGGCTACTATAGCTTTAATTGTAATATTCAGTGCTTTGGCTGTCAATTATTTATTTTTTTCACTTGCATTTTATTTTTTTCTTTTAATCTAATTTATTAGTTTTTTTAAGTGCTAATATTTATCTGGAAGTTGAAGACTTTTATAAGGATGGTTTTCATTATTAGCTAATCTGCCATGTTGATGAACACAAAATATTCAATGATTTTAATTTTTCATTAGTGCTAAACTTTACACATGCTTCAAATCTAAACACATAGAGTTTAATTGATATAACCTAACTTTCTTGTTTACCTCTTCTTGTGGAGACAGGTGGAAACACATGTTTCACCAGCCTACCATGAATGCAAGACAGAGTTATTCATAAAGGAAACAGGAATTCTGTTAGTTGATGTCTTTATGAGGATGAAAGGGTACCATAGGCTATGAGGTGAAAACAATGCACTTTGTCTTCAATAACAAAGATGAGAAACTTGTGCCCACCTTTAACAGCAAGAGAGCCCTTGATTTTATTTTGATTTATTTATTTATTTTTTGAGTCGGAGTCTCACTCTGTCACCCAGACTGGAGTGCAGTGGCCACTCCTGGCCACCGCAGCCTCGATCTGCTGGGCTCCGGCGATCCTTCTGCCTCAGCCTTCCAAGTAGCTGGAACTACAGATACGCGTTACCACACCCAGCTAATTTTTTGATTTATTGTAGAGATGAGATCTCGCCAAGTTGCCCAGGCAGGTCTCGAACCCGCGAGTTCAGGCAACTCACTCACCTCAGCCTCCCAAAGTGCTGGGATTACAGACTGAGCCACCGAGCCCGGCGCCCTTGATTTTAGTAAGACATATTTCCATCCCACAAAAAATGTGATTTTGTTAGTGAAGTACAAGGGGATTATTGAATCAAAAGGAACGTTCCAAAATATTTAGTCGTGAATACACTCTTTGTCCCACTGATCCTGAGCTATCTGACTTTTTTGCTCAATAAAGTATGATCAAAAGTAATATGTACTCATTCTATCTGGAAGCTTTAATAAACATGAGCTTTGGCATTCTTTCTTTCTCTCTGTCACGACTGCCAAAATTCCAGATAATGCTTCCCCTACCAACCTTGGTTGTAGAGTGAAGGTGACACTGGCCTGAGCAGAGTCCCAATGTTCCAGTGAATCTCAAGCGTTGGCAAGAAGGTTTTTTTTTGTCTTTTTTTTTGCTGTTGTTAATTTTGTGACCCTGAGATTTGGTATTTGTTTACTACTCTAAGATAATGAAGCCACTAGAGACTACCACAGAGAAAAAGAGGGTTTCACGTAAAAAAAAAAAAAAAATACATTATCTGCCACAGGTTAATACTATATGATTAGTTAATTTTATAGATGAGGAAATTTAGGCTCAGGTAGACTAAATAATATACTCAATAGCAGATAGCTAATTAATGGTGAAAGAACTGTCCTTCTGAAACAATATTTGTAAAACTCTGCCATACCAATTGTGCTAGAAGGTGTTTTATATCATGAATGACTGAAACTACTAAGTGCTGAAATGATTTTTGTATTTAAAAAATCCTTCTATATGTAATAGTCCCCTAACAACCCCATAGTATCAAACATTAAGCAGCCCTATTTTTATTGCAAACTGAATCTCCTTGAATGTTATCTGGTATATTTCATTTAACAGCAATTAAAACTTTCATAGATTTATATTAAATAATGCATCAATGAACAGTGTTATAAATGTTCTGTCATTATGATCTGAAATTAAACTGTCCCATAGAGTCTTGTACTAATGATAATAACTAAATTGCTGACACCTTTAGAATCACTGTGGCTTTCAACATCTTGAACCTGGTATGAAAATCCAGCTTGGTCAATATTAACTTTAGCTGTCTCAAGATGTAAAACTCTTCATGAATAAGCATTGTTACACTCATTTCAAAATATATTTTAAATACCTGTTATGAAACAGAAATATATTTTCAATGCAAAATAGAAATTTATTTTCAAAGGCACCAGTAGAATATGCAAGTATATTAATAGAGGCAAAACTTTATTTTCATTAATTGATCTGCACCTGCAGCATATCACCTTGGGTTATGACCATAAAAACACAGTGGCCACTTTGGAATCTTTATTTAATAAATTAGTTAATCATTGGCCCTAAAGCATCCTCTTGGTGCAGATAACCTGCACTAAGACATGTATGTCATTAGTGATAATATTAATATCTAAAATTTGTATAATACGGTTCACTTTTTAAAAGCACTTCCTTCCTGGTCTCAAAAACGTTTTCATATAGATGAGCTTAATACCATTTTACCAATTGAGAAATTGAAGCTTGGTAATATTAAATTCAGAAATGCACAGCAGAGCCGATTCACAGCAAGTTCTTTTGGCTCTAAGTGTGGTATTCTTGCTGTTACATGGCAGAATGTAAGTACCTGTGGAGCACTTTCAAAGGACGAATTACTCAGAGTCAACATTGTACTAAGAAAGGAAGCATCCCAGAGAGTGCTAGGTGAACACTATGTGGTATTTCATGACCTTTATCACTATTATTACGGAGAAAATTCCATGAACTCAAATGCACATAAAACCTGCAAGCAAACATGTTTAAGGTGATTTGGGAGTGTACTCTTTATTGGACATGGAACTTGGATCCAGAAAGAGGAGACTTGAAGTATATAGATCAATAAATGAGGATGGTACTTAAAATGTTTTCATAGATACTTCAGTTATCTATTGTGCAGCAAACCAGCACATAGCACAGAGGCTTAAAACAACAGCGATCTCTTTTTTTTTTTTTTTCAGTTGGATTCTCACTCTGTCGCCCAGACTGGAGTGTAGTGGCCGCTCCCGGCCACCGCAGCCTCGACCTGCTGGGCTCCGGCAATCCTTCCACCTCAGCCTTCCAAGTAGCTGGAACTACAGGTGTGCACTACCGTGTCCAGCTAATTTTTTGATTTATTGTAGAGATGAGGTCTCACCAAGTTGCCCAGGTGGGTCTCGAACAAGCGGGCTCAGGCAATCCATTCACCACAGCCTCCCAAGGTGCGGGATTACAGGCTGAGCCACCGAACCCGGCAACAGCAATCTCTTATTTAGTTTATTGATCTGTAGTTAAGCCAGAGCTCTTAAGAGATGGCTTTATTTTTGCTCCGGGTGACATCATCTGAATTCTGGAAAGGTGGGTCTGGGATTCTCTGAAGGATGGCACATCCCCATACCCATGTCTCCTGATTGATGCTGGCTGTGGGGCTTGGACGGTAACTAGGGCTGTCAAACTAGAGCACCTACAAATTTCCTATACTCCACTTCCTCGCATTATAATGGCTTGGTTTAGGAAAACAGGCATCTGAAGGAATATTGGTGAAAGCTGTGTGGCCTTTAAAGACATTTTAAGAATTTTAAGGTGATTAATATTCAGGTCCCACCTAAGTGCTTATTAAGTGCTTTCTTTCTTTGATAGATCACTAAATATCATGGTCCCCAACTAGATCCAATTTGTGACTAATTCAATATTTTGTTCTTCTTTATGACTGCATAGTACTCCATCATGTATATGTACCACATTTCCTTTATCTAGTCCTCTTTTGATAGTTAGTAAGGTTGGTTCCATGTTTTTTGTTTTTGTTTTTGTTTTTGCTATTGTGAGTAGTGCAGCTGTAAACATGCATGGCTAGTGTCTTTTTGGTAGAATGATTTATGATTCCTCTGGGTATATTCTAAGGAGAGGTATTGCTGAATTATATGGAAGGTCAATTTTTAGCTCTTTTAGGAATTGCTACCCAAGGGAGAGATTGGCAGTCAATGGACACTACCAGGGAAGTCGGTGGGCGGGGAACCTCGATCACAAAGGGTACAAGGTCCTAAATCAGGGAAGTGAGGACCATTGGAGGTCCAAACTTTACCTGCATGCAACCTGCTTGTTTAGCTAATACTGGCTTGCACCACACTTATCTGTAATAAAATATAATAAGAAATTTAAGACCCACCATCAAGAGTGATGTAATGTCACTTCAATCACCTTTTATTTGTTAATCTCTATTGTTGAAACTTTAAGTCTTGTCTGTACACCCATGATGGTAATCTGACACACCTTTGATAGTAGGAGTATAATAAACACATTTTAAAACCACCACGATTCACTAATGATTGATTTTGAAATATTATTAAGACATAACATATTATATAAAATTATGTATAAAATCACTGTGCTTCTGTATAAATTTTATATGTTTATATGAAAACAGAAGAAAATTTAGTTCCCTCAACACATGACTTCAAGCTCAATAAACATTTGCTCAATTAATGAATACTGAATAAACCCAAATTAGACTCATTTCTGTCATTTATTCTTGTTAATTTATATCAAAGAAGAAATAGGAAATCAATAAAAAACATTTTTTTTAAGCTTGTGGAATCTCAGTGAGATGAACACCAGGAGATAGTTCTTTTGAGGGGGCACATTTTAAAAATAGGTTTTGGTAGAGGGTGTTAAGTACATAGCTATAGGAATGTAGTTAGTCCGTGAGGCTCTGCAGTGACATCAGGTTCTTAAAAGAAGACAGAGGAAGAAATATTAAGACATGGGTGAGTAAAAACAGAGAGAAGGCTGGTACTATGCGATAGATGGGAAAGATTTATCACCCTGAGTTTCATGATATAGAAGTGGAGAAAGACATTTGGATATTTTTCTGAGAAATAAAAACGAATTAAATAAGCAAATTCAAGAGTTTTTATTGAACCACACTGTGGAGTGGTTTGCATTTTTTCAGCACAGGGGCAAATCTGACAAAGAACAGACCAAGTATGAACTTGAAGCAGAAAGAAGAAAAGATAAATCTCTAAAATGTGTTGTATGCAAACTATTTCTGGTAATCTTAGCAATTGTGCTTTAACTTAAGGTCTTGTTATTATCAAGAGCTTGTGGTGATTAACACATATACATTCATATTATCAGGCACAGTTCTGATGTTTAACAAATATCAACTAATTTAAATTTCAAAACATTATGAAGAAGGCACCATTACTATCATTGCCACTTTACAGGGAAGGTAATGGAGGCACAAGCAACATGAGGCAGGGCAGAGATTTAATACCGGAGTTCAACATTGCTCTAAGTACAGCATAGCAAAGAGAAGATCAAAGTGCTTTGAAGTTACCATTTGAATACTAGGCCATACTACGTCCCACAAATCAAATTTCTTCAACGTTTTATTGGAATTCATTTAAATGCCAAAGACATTCAAGAACAATAAGTGGGAACTCAATGGTAATAATATTAGTAGCTTCTGAACTCATACATTCCGTCTTCTAGAGGAGACAAACTCTAACCAAGAGACAATCCAAGTAACCAGCAAATGGCTATCTAGTAACTAACTAAAGGCAGCTAGAAGTCAGTTTTTAACAGAGTTACATTTTAATAAAAATTCCAACCATACTGATTTTTATCTCCCCTTTCAACTGTTTGTCTCCATGGGGAAAAAAATGCACTGCGAAATCTAAATATTCCCATTTTGAACATTCATCTTCACACTCGGGGAGATGAAATCTGGAAACACTCTGTCTCAATCCAGCTAGTAAATTTATCACACCCTGGCATGGGAAGTGATTGTAAATTTGTCTTTGTATTTTGCCCTTATTGTAGGTACGATTTTTTATTTTCATTTTTATTTTTTCTTTCAAAGTGATTCACAGAGCTTTGTAATTAGGCATGCTGATTAGAATATCTCTAATAGCACAGGGAAGATTGCCTTCTGAGCAAGAGATGAATGAAGGTGGCATCTTGCAGCTTTCTCTCAGAAGATGCCTGGGTAGAAAATTCCCACAGGGCTTTGTTAGAAAATGCATCCTTTTAGAAATGGACCCCGACTTCCCTTTGAATCTGGTCCTTCCTCAAGCCAGAAGAAACCCACCTAGTCACTCAACATGACAGTCACTAGATATAAGGAGGAAAACAGCAGGAGTTGAAGCAATCCATTTCAAGATAAATAATTCTTACATACTGCTGACTTACAATAAAGATTAACTGTTCTACCACTCATCTAGGGAAATATCTACCTATTGGGAAGCTGCTCCTTTCCAATACATTAAGGATTAATTGCTTGCTTTACGGTTGTTATTAGCCAGGCTAAATATTCCATTTACACTACAGAGGTCCCTAGACACATTGAAAATATGGAATGGGATGAGGTGGAATGGACTGTTGACAAATACTGTGTTATTTGTATGCTTCTTTTAAAGATTCTATGGAAAACATTCTCTTTTTCAGTTTACGTAGTCCTTGTCAGCTTCTGTTTGCCTCTTTCTACATATCTAACTCTTCTGAGTCTTCCTCTTTTATATATCCTGCCTTTGGGTTCTTTATTTAATCTCTGAATCTCCTCCATTAGGTTAATTTCTGAATTTTTTGAATCACCTACTCTTGAGAGAGGAGTAAGGAAGAAACGGATAGGTAGACAGATTAGGGGGGATCCCTAGTAAAAACTTTCCCTGCAAACCCTATGGACAGAAATGAGAACACCTATTTCTGGGACTGCATCCACAGACGCCCCCTTTCATGTGCTTCTTTCTGATTGGTACATTTTCTAGCCTGCTGGTTCAACTGCCTCGTCAACCAATAAGCACACTACCGAGTACTATAAACCCCTGGCCTCCGTGGCCTTACCCTGGAAAACCCACTGAGGTCCCCGCCCGCTATAAGAGCTGCCACTCTTGTTGCCTGTTCCTGAATAAACTTCGACTTGCTTGCCCTCCGGTGTCCTCGGTTCTTATTTTTCTGGGTGGTGAGACAAGAATGTGGAACTCACCAAGTCAAGAAAACTGTAACCTTCCCTGAGAACTCAGGATTCTCCAAGCAAGAGCTGAGAGTTGTAACACTCCTTGGAACTCCATGGCTGTTGGCATTCCCGAGTTTTCAGACACTATAACATTTTTGGTCACCACATGTAACTCAGGGTACCATAATGTCCTTGGTCACCACGTAGGTCTCAGGTTCCCAGTGCACTCCTGGTGAGACTACAACACTCTCATAAGTTTACCTACATCCTATACAAGTATTACTCCCAAATTGCCACTTCAAATATCTATCCTTTATCTGACATCACAACTGGAAGGGCTATCAACTTCCCACTTGACAACAATAACAACAGAAGCAACAATAGTAGTATATTCTCATAGTGTTGTCATCACTATTGCTTTTGTTATTAAAGCAGTTGTCATTTACCGGTGCTTAGTACATGCCTGAAACCGTACTATACACCTTAAATGCATTTAGTGAGACTATTCACATTAAATCATTTGGTGACAAGCTAATGTCTGTGAGCGAACTTAAATCCAGGTTTATCTGACACAAGTTCTTATAAAGATTTTGGACCTCTCAACAAAATGACTTGCAATCATTAACTATCAGAATAAGTCTATTTATGCACTTCAAGATTCTCAAATTTTCTCTACTCAAATGTACTATTATTCTCTACTAAGTCTCTCAGGCTATTAAGGGAAAAGGTTCAGAATCTAACATCGAAATTCTCTTCCACTCTAGAACAAATAGTACTACCTTTAAGTGTTCAGTCACAGCAAATACAATAATCTTAATCACTCTACTTAAACCAAGGAGTTTATTTTTTAAACAAAATGTTAAACAATGAAGGTAAATCCACACATCCATAAAAATGAAGTTCTGCTATTGCTGCACAGTATTTGTTGTCCAACATCTGTCACTGAAAAGATAGTCAAGACAGTTAACTCAAGGCTACCACCCCAGTGGCAGTATTATGTGAGGCAGGGTAGCTGGCACAGGTTAGACATAAACAAATTTCCCACTCCCTAAGCAAATCCAAAGATAACCCCATCAGATGTAAGACTAGGACAGCCCAACCTTTCAACTCATGGTTTAACATAATAGTCACTAAGAAATGTTCAGGTTTCCTGTTGAAGGCTGAATACCACCCCCTTCACTAATCAAAACCATAGAAATGACAATAAGACCAGCTTTTAGCTCAGGAACGAAAGTCTGGCAGGTCTCCTGCAAAAGACAATGTGGTCAGGAGAAGATCACCCCTCCCTTTCTCTCCTCCCATCAGGAGACCAGGACTGTCAATCTTCAGAGTGGCTTTTACCTGGGCTCTACCCTCTTTAGCATATCAATCATTGTGAAGGCATATCAGGTCTATTGTAAAGACCAAAAGCATGGTTTCTTTTACCCATGTCTGCTCTGGCATGTCTTTTTTTTCCCCTCTCTTCTTTCTCCAATAAACTTTGTTTGAAAACTCTACTTGCTGCTCTAAAATTCATTTTATAAATCAGCAAAAGAATCTATGGCTATGGAACAACCTCCACCCCACCCCACCCCCAGCATCATGAGGTACATAACTTGGCGGGCAGTATATTAAGGTATTTTGTGTGTGTGTGGCTTCTAATTAAGTTTAAGGATAAAGAAGAAGGGGGCTAGTACCAGGAGTCACTGCCCAAGTTCACCTTTTCCTATAGTAGAAAGACCACTCCCCCAACCTTCCTCCATAAAGGATGATTACGAATACAAGCATCATCCTCTCCGTGTTTTTTGCTTTGCTTTCATTTTTTTCTTTTTCTTCTTTTCCTCCTCTTCCTCCTTCTCCTCCTATTCCTCCTCCTTCTCCTCCTCCCCTTCCTCCTCCTCCTCCTCCTCCTTCTTCTTCTTCTTCATTAATGTCACCAGTTTCATCAGAGGAAGGTACCTTATTACTATGGCTTTTCCCTTGTAGAAAACAAGTCACTAGTAAATCAAGCATCTGCATCTCAGAATGGAGTGGTGGAATTTGTTCGAAGTGTCACTTTACTGGACTCTCTGCTTGGAAAATTCTAGTCATTGAAGAAAAGCTTAGATTGCTTCCTTGACCTCTTCTTCCAACAAGATCACCTCTTCCAGCATCTCAACAGCACTTACTCAGTTGACCCAACTCTGGCTCAGGGAAATGCAAAACCTGCCGATAAAATATTTATGGGTTCTGAGGGAGGTCATTGCCCACTCACTGGGAAAAGTTTTCATGGAACTGCATTTCTCCCAATACTAAGTGTTTAACTGTTTCCAGAAGGAACTGAAGCATTTATAAAATATCCAAGAAATGATTTTTGAGGAAAAGCTCTTCCTTCCCCTCTCTTCTCCTCCCCTCCCTCCCTTCCTCTCTCCTCTCCTTCCAGAAGGAACCAAAGCATTTATAAAATTGAAAATATCCAATAAATCACTTTTGAGGAAAAGTTCTGTTTTCCTCTCCTCCCCTGTTCTCCCCTTCTTTCCCCTCCCGTCTCCCTGTTTCTAGATCCTCCCCTCATTCCTCCTCTCTTCCTTCTTCTCCTTCCTTTATCTTCTTTTCCCCTCTATTTCTCCTTTCTTTCTTCTTCCTCCTTTTCCTCCTTCTCTTCCTTCTTTTTCTTCTCATCTCCTTGGCCCTCTCTCTGTATCAAAGAGCCCCGAGAGAAGATGAAAATTGACACTAAATGAGTAGGCATAATCACTTCTCTAGAAATGTTTGTTTAAACATATTTTTTCTATGTATA
This sequence comes from Cephalopachus bancanus, assembly GCA_027257055.1. Lineage (NCBI taxonomy): Eukaryota > Metazoa > Chordata > Mammalia > Primates > Tarsiidae > Cephalopachus > Cephalopachus bancanus. Next base: position 992,895 of record JAPVLO010000072.1, read on the forward strand.
GTTGGCTTAAAGCTTAGGTCTCTTTAGCAATAAAAAAAATTGCTTAGACAATGTACGTGTGTATGTATGCTTGTTTTCAGGACCTCTCAATATGCATTTCCATAACAAAACTTCACAATCATCCAGAATTCAAGAAGATCAAAGATGGAAAATGTCTGGAATTATTTAGGTGGGGTCAAAACATTCTGAAAATTGACATGACATTGTGTGGACATGTAAGTTTTCAGAAAATGGTGGGTACTCAATTAATGTTGAATAGATGGATAAATAAATGAGTAGAAGAACAATAAATGAATTATAACCACAGCGTATCTGAGAGTTCAAAGAAATATGAATTTCAAACTTGATCATTTTGCTGGACCCTTTTGGAATGACATAATAAGAGTTAATTCTTACTGATCTGTATACTGTGTGCCAGGTGTGGTTCTAAGCCTGCAAAAGTCACCTAGTCCCCAAAACAACCCTAAAAGCATAATACAAATATTGATCTCACTTCTATAGACCAGGAAAGTGAAGTTCAGATAGCTTCAGTAACTTACCAAAGGCTACATGGTGGGTGAATTTAGATGTGGGATCAACTCCAGCTGTGTGACTCCAAAGCCTGCCCTTGTAATTGTGGAAATAAAATACATACAGAACTGACTCTTTTTGTCAAAATTGCTCACATTTTGGTAGAGGGAACATACAAACAACATATAAATCAAGTGTATTATAAGTGAGTATATCATGAAGAACAATACATTCAATTCATTTTCTCTGTTTTTTGGAGTAGATTTAGAAGATAAAAATGTAACCTATATGTTGCTTTCAACTCTCTAATTTAATATTGGGAAATAAGCATGAAACTCATCTTACTTATTTGAAGTATTGTTTAGCTATATTTTTCCCTGGATATGCCTGCTTTGTTATACCCAAAAATATATGTTATACTCAAAAATCCTGACCCAAGCCAATTTTCTCTATTGGGAGCATATGTTTACTTATACACAGAGAAAGTTGCAGTGATAAGAATGTGGTTTTCTATAGATTGCGTACATAGATCCTAGTATAAACTTACCAACTGTGTACTAAGTATTGACTATGAACTAAGCACGTCACCCATATTTTTTGTTAGGACAAGTACAATATTAGCATTAGGTAGGTAATTTGATCTCATTTAGCCAAAGAGACCAGAGATTCAGAAATTTTGAGAGATGTGCCTGAAAGATGTAGAAAGTCCAAAACTGTAATCCAGCTCTTTTGACTCCTAATCCGGGTTCTTTTTCCTCTTTTACACAATATTGCCTCATTTTTTATAAATGCCTGAGACATTTGTTGTCTGCTCAAACTGTGTTGCCTCCCAGTGCCTTTTTCCACTAACTTCAGAATAGATTCATATGGAGTAAATAATAAAATAAGCTTTAGGATCCCAATACATTTAGAAGAGATAAGTCCTTATATAATCAGATCAAGGCAGATATATACAAAGTTCAAATTTTAAAATCGTATTTGCTTCTTTAAAAGTCATAGTAAAATGATAAATTAATCCGCTTATGTTCTCTGAGCTGTCAGAGTGCTTTAAGTATCATTATCTTCCTGAGTAAAACAGGTCTATGGTGCAGGGCTAAGTTTACTGCTGTCCTAAAACATCATTTGCTCTCCTTGGCTCTAACTTAAAATGTGTCATTCAGTATTTAAATATGTGGATTTTTATCCTAGCTTTATAGAGGAGAAAGTTAAGACACAAAGCAATAAGGTTACTTCCCAAGGATTTACAATTATGAAGTAAAGATCCAGTTATCAAAACCAAATTCACCGAACCCCAATTCAAAGTTCATTGAACTGTAAAATAATTCCCACATGGAGAAGACTAGAACTGTCTAATTTGTTTGACAGTTGGGTTGTCACTAATAATTTTGAGATTTTTCTCCCTAAAAAAATTATAAATGTCCATGCGCATATGCTTGTGTGTGTTTGAGCTACATAATAGCCTTAGGAAACATTCATGGATGAGAGAAGGAGACTGAACTGTTTAGAAAGCATTTGTTATTTTGAAAGTTGTATTTTACTTAAAACTTTTACCAAATGTTCCTATGTTGAAGTCCTCATCCCTAGCACTTGAGTATCTCATCTTGTTGGGGATAGGGTCCCTAAAAATGTAATCAAACAAAATGAAGTTATTAGAGTAGGTTCTAATCCCATATGACTGGTGCTGCAAGTAAGGAAAATTTGGAAACAGAAATGCACACAGGAAGAACACCATATTACCATGAAAGCAGAGACTGGAGTGATGTTTTAGCAAGTCAAATAGTGCCAAAGGTTGCCAGCAAATCACCAGAAGCTGTCCAGATACAGGACACATTCTCCCTCATAGCCCTAAGAAGGAACTAAGACTTCGGACATTTTGATTCACACTTCTGGCCTCCAATACTGTGAGACAAAACATTTTTGTTACTTAACTCTGCCAGTTTCTCTCTCTCTTTTTTTTTTAAGTAGGATTCATTGAGAGGACAGAAAAGCTCCCAGAGTTGGAGGAGACTCCAGGGGGTTGCCTAATCACCCAGTTTCTGATGCTTCATTATGGTAGCCCAAAACAAACAAACAAGCAACAAAGAAACAAAAACTTAATACAAATGTTATGCATTAAGATTCAAAATACAGCCGAGCTTGGTGGCTCGCCTGTAATCTCTCACCTTTGGAAGGCTGAGGTGAGTGGATTGCCTGAGCCCGCGGGTTTGACACCTGCCTGGGCAGCGAGACCTCATCTCTACAATAAATCAAAAAATCAGCCGGGGGGGTAGCGCATGCCTGTAATTCTGGCTACTCGGAAGGCTGAGGCGGAAGGATCGTCGGAGCCCAGCAGGTCGAGGCTGCGGTGACCGGAGCAGCCACTGCACTCCAGTCTGGGCGACAGAGTGAGACTCCAACTCAGAAAAAAAATATATATATATATTCAAAATACACTAGATTTTCTTTAACGATTGCAAATGAATCACTGCCTTTTTCAGGTAACAGATGTAAGCTATGCCAGTGTCTAATCTATTTCTAAATAAAGAAAACTTGATTAAAAAAATAAAACTTTTAACTACAGCTAATACAGAGAAATTTAGGTAATTGTGACTACAATATGGACTATATTCTATAACCACAGTTGCTTTCAGAAAATTTGACAAGGGTAACTGAAGTGGTGAGAGACACCATATACGTGAAAGAGAGAAAAAGCACCATGAATGAGTTGGAGTTGAGACACAGAGGGCCTGAAGTTGGAAGACCTGAAATAGAAAAACAAAAAGCCCGAGTAAAGGCTGAGTCCAGACATTAACCTACCCCATCCCAACCAATTCCATTCTACTCAATACCTTGCATGCCATGATCTTGAGACCCAGGGGAGGATTGCTTTATATATTTGATAAACCTGGAACAAATCTATTCATAAGCAAACCTGTTTGGCTGCACACCTACATCCTCACCCCTTTTCCCATCTTCCTCCATGAGAGAATGTGAAGAAAGTAGAAACATCTGCTACTAAAGAGACATATGGATCATAGACAAAGTCAGACTGAGGTTATACTACTGAAAGAGGATGCATTGGTGGCTAGTGACATTGACATGGGAGAGCAGGCAGACAGGAAATTGGTCGGTTGGACATGGTATGATTCTATATGTAGAACTCTAGAAGAAATGGCAGCAAGCTGAGTTATCAGGGAGATGGAGGTTGAACAAGTTGGAAATTGGGAGCAGCCATAGTACAGCCAGCTGTAATGTTCAAGTCGTGTATAAAACAATTTCTCACATGTACTCAAGGTCTTTGGGTAAGGGAAAACTGTTAAAATGACTCTCATCAGTATCCACAAATTGTGCTTCTAAGAAGGCATGACACGAGGGCTACCAGTCTAATATGCAGGAATTAATGCAAAAATAGGAGAAATATACACCAAGCATTTTGCCTGCCATTTGTTCTGCTTCCCATGTTCAAGGAGGAGGGGTCATTTGAACTGGTCTTGAAGAATTATGGACAGCATGCATTTTCCGATTTCACATCCTAAAGACCTCTGAACTTACCAGTTTTATACAAAAATGTTAGTGATGGTTGGCTAGTTTGAGCAATAACACTTCTCTGAGCTATCCAAATTGCTTCAAGTCTTCCTCATTTTGCCTGTGGGTGTTCAGACTCTGTGGAATAATCTAGCAATCCATCTGCATCAAATGTTACATTATCAGAGAAAATAGTTTCTTCAATTGGACACAAAAAGTTCAAGGCTGATTGCAGACACAATCCATCTGTGAATGCAGCTTTCCTTTGCCCTCATGATTGAATAGTATGTGAAATTCCATGGTGGGTGGGACCCAGGGTATATTTTTTAGGTTGAAACCACAAATTTTTAAAAAATGATAATATAATCTTTCTATCATATCCCTTTCCATAACTCTCCCCAATTTTTTTTTTTTTTTTTGCAAAACAATGTGGTAGTATGCATATATCTCATGCAGAAATTGGAAATCAATTAAAGAGTAGTATTACATTTTAGTCACCTTCACCACTGGCCATTGTAGCACAGCAGAGGCATTATTAACTAGTGGCTAAGCATTATCATCCTGTAGCCAGACTCTTAGATTCTAATTCCAGCTCCTCTACTTAGCAACTGAATGATCCCTGGCAAATGACTTAATTCCTCAATACCTCAGTTTCCCTATCGGTATAAAGGGAATCATACTAGTACCTATCTCAAAAGATTGAAAATTAACTGTAAATTAATTCTAACTCTCAATATTTGCTGTAGTAGTTTAAATTCTGAACTACTTGGATGCTGCTTAGAATTTCTGATAGACTTTATCTTAAATCTCTATGTTCTCTTAAATGGTCTGTACTAAAAATATATACCTATTAAACCCTAAAACAGTAGTGATTATGATTATTTTAATAATGTCATTATGACAACAATAGCAATGACAATTCACTAAAAATAGTCACATCTAACATTCTTTGGTGATTATATACTATGGGCTCAATGCTTTATCTGTATCATGTAATTTTATCCTTCCTAAAACTATACAGCGAAAGTTATGATTCCTCACATTTTATGGAAGCCAAGAGAGAAGTTCATAGCAACTGGGTAATTGGCTGTGCATCTCACCCCTAAAAGTGCCAGGATCTGGATTTAAATTAGATTGACTGACTTAAACTCTGCTCTTAATCTAATTACTCCAGTTTTTCATATGTCACCCTGCACTGCATTCATCCATTTAAAGTACTTTATCACCCTGTAGACTGTGACACAGAACATCCTTTTTTTTTTCTTATTTCTCCTATACCCTTGAGAAAAACTCAGATCCTTCCTGTATTATGCCAATACAATTACTACTGTGTATTGCTGGCATTCCTTGGTTTGCTCTTCCTCACACAGTCCTTGAACATTTAACACTTACTTCCTATCTTTCTCTTCATCTTAGCTCTTCATTTTAATTCAAATCTACTTAACACTCAAAAATGAATTCTCATTTGCTTTGGGGTTGAAAACCAGATCCTCACCTTGACTTGCAATTCTTTCATTATACAAGTCCTATGACTCTTCAGTTTCATGTAACTTGTTGTTTGCTTTTGTTTTGCACACTTTAGCCAAACTAGTTTTTTAAGTTTCTATTAAAAAGTTCCTGTTATAAGCCTTGATCTATCAAATCATAGAGGATCTGATATGCTAGCTCCTTTGTCTGAGTGTTCCTTCTTCATTTGCAAAAGTTACCCATTTCTTTCCACAGATTGCAAATTGGTCTGCATTCCTTGTGGAAGACTTCCTGGAATTCTCTGGCTAGATAAATCACACTCTGGGTATTCTTGTGGTGTTGTGCACCTCTCCTTTGTAATACCTGTTGCAATTTGTCTCCACCACTAGACCCTAAAGACTATAAGGACAAGGGCCAGGTTTTTGTTTGTTTGTTTGTTTGTTTGTTTGTTTTGAGTTGGAGTCTCACTCTGTCGCCCAGACTGGAGTGCAGTGGCCGCTCCCAGCCACCGCAGCCTCGACCTGCTGGGCTCCGGTGATCCTTCCGCCTCAGCCTTCCAAGTAGCTGAAATTACAGGCATGCGCTACCACGCCCGGCTGACTTTTTGATTTATTGTAGAGATGAGGTCTCGCTGCCCAGGCGGGTCTCGAACCCGCGGGCTCAGGCAATCCACTCACCTCAGCCTCCCAAAGGTGCGGGATTACAGGCTGAGCCACCGAGCCCGACCGAGGGCCAGGTTTTAAACATATCCAATTACCATTGTAAAATATGAAAACAATTTATTTTGACTGTCAATATCAATGTCCATATAAGGGGCCCTCAGTTCACTACTATTGAAAAAAAAGCATTATATTTTCACTATAATAGAGAAGATAGGATGTCATGATTACACATACACACACAAATTGCAAGTTTATTTTTAAACTAGTTGAAAAGGTTTATCTAAGTTGACTTCAGTCAACCGAATGTACAATTGTAATCGGGGAGTTAATGGGACCACATCGGGGGAGTCAGTGTCACAGGATATACACATACATCTTTCATCATATGACTCCATAGTGTCTATTTAATTTCATCTTAGACATGCTCTCAACACATTATAAAACATTCCACCACACCCCACTCCTTGCACACCTGTATTGTACACCATCTGTGCTCACTCCCAAGTCCCAAGCTTACATAGGCTCTTTCTTACTTTATTCCCTGTCTCAATATCTTCTCTGTTATTTCTAGTTTTTCCATTAACGGTGCCATTTTAGGAGCACAGATGTGAAGTCAGACAGTCACTGAGTCCTGCTTGTCAATTGGTAGGTTCCACAGGGATGCTATGAAAGTGCTCCGAAATGAGAACTTGTGTGTAACTGAATAAATAGTATTCTGCCATACTCTATTATTCAGCAACCAGAGCTAAATCCATCTTCTCCAGGAAGCCTCCATCAGTTGCACCCACTCAGACAGACTTTCCACCTTCACATTCCGCTACCACTTACTGTCTACCCTGTGCATTCCTAGCTTACTCCCTGAAATGAGTCTATACCTATTTCATATATAAATACGTGATTGCTAAGGTCTCAAGGCAGAAAGCTTGTTTCATGTCAACTTCTTATTTTTTTCAAAGAGCTTATTAATACTTTAAGTGAATATTAGAGTAGCTTAACTTTTACAAAATGGAATTTATATCAAACACAGTATATTAGTCATTCAGTATTGTATGGGCGTATTAAGTATCCCACGATATTAATCTCTGTAATAAAGATGACTCTGTGGATATCTAACTTTAGCTTACCAAGCACACAAGCATTTTGGTAATAAACAGCTTTGGCTTAAAGGAAGTATACATATGGGAGGAAAGATTCTGTTGATGTATTCGCTTAGTTCTATCATTGCATGAGTCCATTAAAGTATTTAAATAATTTTATTATTGATTTACCCATACATGCATAAACATGTTGTACAAATTTTAAAGATGAAAAATAATTCACCATATAATATTAATTGGAAATAGGAGAACATAGGCTATGTGATGTAATTTCAGCTCTATATGATGTAAATTATGTACTAGAAAGGAAGTCAATAAATATTAATAGAGATGGATTCTAAATATAATTTTAGATATAATATTTACATATTTTTATATTCATTGGTATTATTTTAGAACCACATAATATATGCCCATTACTTTTGTAATCATAGGAGCTCAAAATGATTTGTTACGAAAATGTGAAATCTAAATGATGAACATTTATATTATAAATTATTAATAAAATACAGCATTCCACATAAAACTTGCAACATATTTATTAAATTATAATATTTTAAATTAAAACTTGTAATGGTTGTTTATTATGTGCTACTGCTGATACACAGCAAGGTTAACTAAGTAGAGAGAAGAGGAAAGCAAAAAGTCAGCATTGTGTGTGCTCAAGTATGTGCCCTTAGTCTAGTGGCAAATAGAGACAAGCCCAAGTCCAAAAGCGTGTGGAAAGCGAAAATTATTTTTATTTTACAATAAGTGTAAGTTATTAATGAGGGTAACAAAAATCTTTCAAAGAATATGATGACTAAAATGAAATATAACGATGACAATGTTACGTAAGTAAAGAAGAAAAAATATGTATATGTAGTTGTGTGTGTGTGTGTTCATGAGTGTGTGCATGTGCTGGTGTGGCTGGTGGTACGTGTGCTGTGATCTATGTCCGTAGAAACATGCTAATTTGTGTTTGTGTTGGCTGTATATAAAGAAAGTTGGCAGAGGGAGTCGAGTATAGCTACATAAATAAGCAGTACCGCTTAGGAGAGACCTTTAGGGGAACTGACCTAAAAAAACCTGAAAGTCAACTTGTTCCTGAAAGTCAAATCATACATTTATTTGTGACTGATAACTAAAGAGATATTGAAGGTCACCCACATACTCGCTGCCCCCCCCCACTGATTTCAAGGCCAACAAGATTTGACTAACTCCTTCTTTTATTAGTAAACTTAAAAAATAAAGATTAGGAGTCATACAAACACCACCCAGAGAAAAAGCTTCTCTGTCCCAAGCATGTGCCAGTTTTTCTTTTTTATCTTTTGAAGATATGGGGTACAATTAGGTATACAAATGTTCATTATGCAAGTACTCTTGTTGATGAGGTGTGTCCCCCCTTCTCGACATTTTCCAACTACTGCCAATTCCTTTCTTATAGTATTATGTTCAAGGTCTGCTTATGAGAACATGTGGTACTCAGTTCTTTGTTTCTGTGGTAAAGCACTCAGTATCATAGACTCTAATTCCACCCAAGTTGATGCAAAGTTCATAAGTTTGTCTTTCTTTATGGCTACTTAATATTCTATTGTGTATTTGTATTACATTAAAAAAAATCTAGTCCTCTTTCGATGGCAGCACGGTTGGTTCCACGTTTTTGTTATTCTAAATAATGCTGCAATAAACATGTGTGCAGTTATCTTTTTCATAGAGTGATTTGAGTTTCTCTGGGTATATTCCCAGAAGGGGGATTGCGGGGTCAAATGGAAAGTTGATTTTTGATTTTTTTAGGAATTGCCACACTGTTTTCCACAGAGGCTGTACTAGTTTACAATTCCACCAACAGTGTAGAAGTGTTCCCTTTTCTCCGCATTCTCACCAGCATCTTTTTTTTTTTATATTGACCATGCCCATCCTGACTGGAGTTAGGTGGTATCTCAGTGTGGTTCTAATTTGCATTTCTTTGATGACTAGTGAGGCTGAGCAGTTTAAACACTGTAACTAAAATAATAGTAATAGCTATTGCTGTTTTAGAATTGAAAGTTCATACTTATTGCGCTCATTTCTTTATATTAACATAATCTCATTTATTCTACCTAACACTGAGGTATATTCTATTCTTATCTTGTTTAAAAATGATAGAAGTGAAGCTTAATTGAAGGCTTCATTGACTTGTCCCTGGACACAGTTTAATCTCCCAGCATGTCCTGCCTTCGATCCCTCAACGACTTACTACATCCTTTGTCCTTTGTCATCTTAGTCAGACTCTAAGGAATGTGGTCATTCATTCCATATACATATACTGTTTCACAGTTGGATGTGTGTGACTTGTCTAGATTCTATCAAGGGAGGGAAAGATTATAATGTACCAGCAAGAGAACAAAGGACTTGAATGAAATCTTTGTTACAAGAGTCTATTCTGTTACCTACTGGTTGTGAGTTCTCAAGCAAGTGGTAAAGTCTTCTCTCCACGTTACTTCCTCCAAACTCAAAATAAGTTGTGAAGATAAATTACATATCCGTGATAAAGCAGATTATTGTGCAGCAAATATGTGCTACCGTTATTCCCATCTCCATGGGAGTAAAATATTACTCTCTGTATTAATTCTGTTAGGCCACCGTAACAAAAGACCATAAATTGTATGACTTAAATAACAGAAGTTTATTCTATTACAGATTCAGAGGCCAGAAGCCTAAGATATGGGAGCTGGCATGGCTAGTTTCTAGTAAGAGCTCTCTCCTCAGACTGTAGATAGTGCCTTCTTACTGTGTCCTCACATGGCTTTTCTTCTGTGTGTGCACAGAACCCCTAATCTTTTTGGCATCAGAGACTGCGTTCATGAAAGTTATTATCTTTATATAATAAATACATAATGAAACATAATATAAATATATATTATGTAAAAAGTAAATGTTTATATTTATACATAATAAATAGATAATGAAAGATAATGTAATATATAATAAAATAATGATGCATAATTAAACAATATAATTATCTGTTATATTAGAAATAATTATATATAATTATACTACCAGATACAGCTGTACAATTGAAGTACACCAACTCACTTGCCACTCACTGATAGAATTTTGATGAGTCAGCAAGCAGTTGATTTATTATGCTCTCTGTGCAGTCAAACCTTACTGCTAATGTTAATCTGTATTTGCTGCCATTCCCCAGTGCTAGCGTCAATATCTCAGCTCCATCTCAGATCACCAGACATTAGATTTTCATAAGGAGCATGCATCCTAGATCCCTCACATGCGCAGTTCACAATAGGGTGTGAGTATTTAAGATTTGATCTGACACAAGGCAAAACTCAGGTGGCAATGTGAGCGATAGGGAGTAGCTGTAAATGGAAACGAAGCTTCACTCACTCATCTGCCACTCACCTCCTGGTTCCTAATAGGCCACAGACCTGAGGTTGAGGGCCCCAGCTTTAGAAAATCTTCCCCACTGAGTAGCAGCGGAATGGCTGGGGCAAGCTCACCTTCACCTCAGATTTCAACAGTAGGCCACAATCCACTGTTTCCAACTATCTGGAGTAACAGTAGAGCACCAACTTCAAGATAAAGCTGATTCCACAGAAGGCAATAGGAACAGAAGGATGCAATCCTATTCTTTCTTTTTTTTTTTTTATTGAGTTGGAGTCTCACTCTGTCACCCAGACTGGGGTGGCCACTGCAGCCTTGACCTGCCAGGCTCCAGCAATCCTTCCAACTCAGCCTTCCAAGTAGCTGGAACTGCAGGTACACGCTACCACGCCCGGCTAATTTTTTTTTTTAATTGTATAGATGAAGTATCGCCAAGTTGCCCAGGTGGGTCTCAAACCCCCGGGCTCAGGCAATCCACTCACCTCGGTCTCCCAAAGCACTGGGATTACAGGCTGAGCCACCGAGCCCAGCCCAATCCTATTCTTAACTGGATATTTGATTTGCTGAGTTACTCTCAAACCAAAGGCAACTGTGATTCTGGACTTTCAGTACATAACTCAATTAATCCAATAACTAACTTCTATTTATGCCAATTTGAAATATGCTGTTATTTGTATCCAAATTTTATTTCACTGATTGGGAGTCTAACTTGGATCCATAAAATTGAGAAAGCAGGTATAGTAAAGTCCAGTGCAAAATCCCATAGGCATCCAGGTATGATGTCAAACCACCACCATGTCCCCAGTCAAGATACCAATAGCAGGACACATATGAGCCATCAGCCTTTATCTCATCTGTCCTTCCTCTTCAGTCTTGGCCTTTGTCTGAAAATGCAGGCCTACAGGTCTAATATTTAGGTATTCATGACTTCAACTTCATCTATCCCTAGCACTATTATCCAGACTGTATCACAAAACACTGACTTCTGCTCTGCCATCCACATTTTCTTTCCTGCTAAAAATTTATCTTACTTCTACCTATTGCTAACATATGACAGAATCAATGTAACACTATATCAATAGCTAACAGAACCTAATTTTTCTTAAAAATGAGAAACCCAAGGTGAACTGATCTTGGAATAAATGTTTCAGTAATTATTATAAGAGGGTCAAATTATGGAAAGGATTTCTGAAGATTTCATTTCAAATTCTTTTTTTTCTTCTTGACACTCAGTCTTCTCACAACGTTAAATATAATTTTAGGTCCAAGGTTTGCTTTCATTTATTTATTTCCAGTCCATTTAAGTATATAAATAAATAATTAAAACCCAAAACAATGACTTGTCTTATAAGCATATCCAATCCTTTCCAACTTAAGCTGAAAAATCTTGATGCTTTTTGCATTCATTCTTTTATTTAAATTTGTTCTCACTTTTGTTATTCTATAAATTAAAATGTTTATTTTTTAAAATTTCATATTCTGCCCATCCCCCCTCCGAACCTTATCATTATCTGTGCTTACCTCCCTGATTTTCCATGGTGACTTCAACTAATTTATATCCATCTCTTCACAGCAAATGAAATTTTCTTAACCTTTCTTTATGAGACATTACAATGGATATTACTCATGGTACTAATTCCTTCCCATCTCTCTGGCAATTTTATGCTCAGTGAGGTATTGTCAAAGGCTACAGAGAATTCACAAGGTCATGCATAAACCCAAATTTACCCATAAGTAATAGAGCCCCCTGTGTGCTTACCTTATTTTCAGAATTATATTTATTGCAATTTATATTCTAACAACTGTACATTTTATACTTGTCAGGCATTCTCACCTTTTCTGCATGGGTTTTCCCTGGGTACTACAGTTTTCTCCCACATCCAAAATCTGTACATGTTAGATGAATTGTCATGGCTACAATGTCCTAGTCTGAGTGAGTGTGAGTGTGGGTGTGAGTGAACGTTGCCACAGAATGACATCCTGTTCAGGGTTGGTCTCCTCTTTGTGCCCCAAGCTGCCAGGATAGGCTCTAGGCATTTGTAGTTCTGAACTGAAGTAAATGGATTAGAAAATGATGAATAAATGAATGCAAATTATTGAAAAATAAAAATTTGAAAAGTCTATGATAATCACACGAGTGTACAGCAATAACCAATGCAGCAGCAAAGTCATATTTGTTATTATTTGGTTTTGAACTGTGTGGTAATAGGAGGGGCTCATTACATTTTTTTTTTTTTTTGTAGAGATTTAAGTCTCACTCTATTGCCCAGACTGGTCTCAGACTCCTGGGCTCAGTCAATCCTTCCACTTTGGCCTCCCAAAATGCTGGAATTATAGCATGATCCACCATGCCCAGCATTCTTGCTATTTCAATTTTCAAATATTTATTCCTTGATTTAACCTACCAACATTACAATTGCTATCACTCACTGATTTACCAAAAATTGGGAAAATAGTTATCTCACCTGTTTTCATTAATATTAAATGTATATATAGATCATGTTTATTTAAATGTTTAATATTAGAGTGTTTGGGGTTTTTAGAAGTTTGGTGATGTTTTTGTGACCATAAATATGTCACAGGAACTTAACTCTTGTTTATATAAACTAGTCTATGGTAAAAATGGCTTTTCTATACAGCATTTCAGTTAAAGTGGAAGCTACCAATAATGTATTAACAATATTAATTGAAGAATTATTATACTGGAGAAAGAGTTATACCCAGACCTTCTGGAGTTCTGAGTTAATGCCAGTCCATCAGAATCCACAATGTCTCTGTGGTTAGTAAAAAAACTTATGGTGGTCAGTGAATAAATGGAAACTTGGGTTAAGCCAGTCACCCAGTGGGTCCAGGGGACCCAATGACCCATTCTGTGGTTATTTCTAGAGTTTTTCAATACACAGTTGGAATAAAATACTGTGGCAGACTCTCCACTTTAATTCCTTAACAGGTTGAGTTAAAAGCCAGGACCAATATTGAAGAAAGACTGTGAATTTTAGTAAACTTTTACTGTGTATTAGCACTAAATGAGGGACATTTTCCAATTTTGGCTTTTTTACACAAGCAAATCATCAGTTTCTGGCAACAAATACTCAGCTACCAATTGACTTATTAAATATTTTGTTTCTCATTCCCAATTAATGCAGTCAGTTGGGAATAGTTCCATTTTACCTGGAAAGGACAGCAGTATCTCTTCAATATGTTATTTCAGAACTATGTCAACTTTAATGAGCTCTTTCTTAATATATTATGCAAAACTTTAATTATATTAATTTCTCCCAGTGTATCATGCTGTTACATAGCATAGATGATGTTTTCCTATCCTAATTGAATTAGGTGAGAGGAACCTAGAAAGCTCTAAATGCTTTAATAAAAGACTGATTATACCCCCAAACATATCAGTGGTATTTATACATGAATAAAGTTTCCAGGTGGGTAATGGTGTAGATCAGGTTCAGATACAGACTCTAAAGCAAATGACATGTTTCTGTACCTTGCACCATTTGATGTGTTAAAACAGAAAAAAGAGTTTAAATCCTGTTGGGAATCTAGGATTTTGGAAATAAAGTATACCACGTGTGTGTGCTGCTCTACTCCATTTATACAATAAACCATAAATCTGATAATTGTTTTAAGTCAAGAGACTGTTTATTTAGAGCAGTTTTAGGTATCAGAAAAAAATGAGCAAAAAGTACAGAAAGTTTCCTTATACTTCCTTTCCCCCCACACACAATTTCCTTTATAATTAATATCACACATTGTGACACAATTGTTGCAGTTGATTAACCAATATTGATAGATGATTATTAATTAACATGTATAGTTCATATTAGGGTTCATTCTTTGTACTAAAGTGTTCTATAGGTTTTGACAAATGTATGAGGACTGACAATTTAGTTCACAAATTCATCCTAAAAAAATTTACATATCTCATTGCTGAATATCATGATGGTCACCTTCAAAGTACTCCCCTTGGGAAGCTATGCACCAATGCCAGTGCCTAGCCTACCCATCAAAGCAATTTTGGAACTCTTTTTCTGGAATGGTCATCCGAGCTGGATGTTGGAGTTTGAATGAGAGCAATGAACAAACACTGAACTTTTTGTTAAACTTGGCAAGCGTGGAAGTGAAATCAGGGACTTGTGAGTTCAAGTTTATGGAGATAATACCATAAAAAATGGCAGAGTACAAACGGATTAAACATTTTTCTGAGAAAAGAGAAAACATTAGTGATGAAACGAGGTAAGGATGGTCAGTAACCAACAGAACTGATGAAAACATTGCAAACATTTGTTAAATTCCACGTCAAAACCATCAGCTAACTGTGAGAAGCATAGTAGACCAACTAAGCATTAATAAACAGTTAGGAAAATCTTAATTGAAAATTTTGACATGAGACTGTTGTGTGCCAAAATGGTCCTGAAGGACCTCTTACATCACAACAATGCACCAGTTCACACAGTTGTACCTATGAGGGAATTTTTAGCCAGTAAACATATAACTGTATTGGAACACCCTCCCTACTCACCTGATTTGTATTCCAATAACTTTTCTATTTACCTGAAGATAAAGAAAATATTGAAAGGAAGACATTTTGATGGCATTCAGGACATCAAGTGTAACACGATGATAGCTCTGATGGACATTCCAGAAAAAGAATTCAAAAATTGCTTTGATGGGTGGGCAAGTTGCTGGCATCAGTGTGTAGCTTACCAAGAGGAGTATTTTGAAGGTGACCATAGTGATATTCATCAATGAAGTATGTAGCACTTCTTCTAGGATGAGTTTGCAAACTTAATTTTCACATTCTGTATAATATCATATCCATCTTTGCAGTATCATGCAGACTACTTTCATTGTCTTAAAAATCTCTCACACTCCAACTGTTATTCTATTCTCCCTCCTGAAAACCCTGGCAACACTGATCTTTTTAAAAAATTTGTACTAAAATACGCATGATGTAAAATTTACCATCTTAACTATTTTAAGCATATAATTAAGTAGTATTAAGTACATTCACATTGTTGTGCAAGTGATCTCCACAACAATTTTCATCTTGCAAAACTGAAACTCTATACTCATCACCAATGACTCCCCAGATTTCCCATCTCCCAGGATCTGGGAAACATTATTATACTTTCTGTCTCTATGATTTTGACTACTCTATGTACTTCAAGTAAGTAGAATAAAATGGTATTTATTTTTTGTGTGTTTGGTTTATTCTACAAGCATAATGTCCTCAACATTTATTCATTTTATGGCATGTCAGAACTTCCTTCATTTCTAAAGCTAAATAATATTTCATTGTATGGATATATTACATTTTTTTGCTTTTTGATTTTACATTTATCAGTAGATGTATTTGGGCTATTGCTTTCATATTGTGGCAGTGAACATAGGTACACAAATATCTCTTTGAGATCCTGCTTTTAAATCTTTTCAATATATAGTCAAAAAGGTAATAGCCAGATTATATGGTAATTCTGTTTGTACTTTTTTGAAGAACCACTATAATACATAAAATTACCCATAAGTCCGATAGTTTTGAGGGCTATGATATAGGTTAATTATTTGAGATATAAGTTGCCCTGACACATGGTCCTAGTGATCCAATAGATACAATGGTACTTTAAATGTGTCAAGGATGTTACATAGAGTCTGTAGTAAATTTAAAATAGTAATCATAGAGCTCATTCAAGATGGCTGACTCCAGGTAGACAATGTGCACCTCTCTCACAGAGAGAAACAAAATACAAAGATAATTCCAATGCTTTAAGTAAGGTTTCTAAGAGCACACTCTGACATTCACCAAAGAAGTAATGGGACCCACATAAAACCCATAATAAAACCACACAGAACATCGAAGAGTGAAGCCAGACAACCTGCATGGAGAAACCCCCGAGAAAACACATCAATCACCACCATGGGTTCTTATAATCCCAATCCCAAGAAAGTCTCCACAACTTCCTGGTTTCCTGGACAAACAGAGATCCACCTGGTGACTGTGCAGAGCCATTTGCCAAGACCGGAACACCTCAAGCCACTGATCCATGTGCAGCTCAGAGCCAACTGTCACCACCAGGCAGAGGACAGAGGTTCAGCATTCCATCGAGAGCTGTAATGCCTTTACGACTGCTGCAGCTGTTGGAGCCATCACCGCCTCTCCCTGGGCCAGGAAGGAAGAAGCCCAGCCAAGCGATATTGTGCATCCCCAGCACAGACAGAAGCTGCAGCCACGATATGCAGGAGCAACAAGGAGTCAGTGCATCCCACACCTTTCTGTCCTAGCAGCTTACTTTCAGACAAGAATCATCTGCTTGAAGCTTGTGGGAGGCATGAGGACCCCACTCTGCCTGAACACTGCAGCCAAGATCTAACTGTCCTCCAGGAGATCAGCCACCAGAGCTCTCTGGCAAGCTCTCTTGTGTTGCCATCTGTAACTGCTGCTGTTCTTGTTCCCTTTCCTGTTGCCCTGGGCCAGAAAGGGAGGAGTCGCACCAGGCATTTGTGTGTATCCTCCCATGCAGACTCCATAGCTTAAATAAACAGGAGCAATGAGCTGTCTGCGAGCTCCTCATCCCCTCCCCCTTCCCCACCATTTCAGCTGCTTCCCCCAAGACAGAGATTGCCTGCTTTGGGATAGCACAGAATGCAGGGATCAATACCCAGCAGTCCTCTGGGAGACCGTTCCCCAGAGCTCTCTGGCAAGTCATCTGCAACCCATCTGCCACTGCTGCTCCCTGTCATCACCAGGCCAGGAAAAGATAATTCACGTTGTCATTTTCCTGGGTCCCCCAACACAGATTCTACTGCTGAAATGAACCGGATCAGCAAGCTTTCAAGGTGTCCTCAAACTCCTTCATCTCAGCAGCTTCCTCCCAGATGGGGATCACTTGCTTCCTGCACGTGAGGAACAGGGATTCCACATCTGCCTGAACACTTTGACTGAGTCCCAGTGATCCCCTAATAACTTAACTGTAGCTGTTGTCACAGCTACTGGCCCTCACTATTAAGCACCATCTATAGTTCTGCAGTCTGAACTCCACTACCTAACAAAAACACACTGCTACCAACAACTAACATCTGAGATAGTTACCACAGTAGCCTAGCTGCAACCAAGAAGCCCATACAGAGAACTGGCCCTCTGAGAGTAATCAGGAAGTAAGCCAATCAACCATACAGGATGTATATCACAGCTATAACCACAAGGGAAAAAAGAAGGAAAAAAAATCAAAACCCCCACCCCAAGGATAGCAAATTAGAGAGAGACAGAGAGAGAGAGAGAGAGAGAGAGAGAGAGAGAGAGAGAGAGGTATCAGCTGCATCCAATGGGAAGAAATGAGTACAAGAACTCTGGCAACACAAAAAGAGTATTATTTTTTATTAAGTTTAATGTAAAGTTGTGTGTACAAGTCAGGACTGCATACGTAAGTAGTTTAGGTACAGGTGAAGTTTTGGGCCTGCCACTGGCCCTCACTTCGCCTGTGTTAAGATCAGGCACCCTTATTGATGTTCTTTCTCCACCCCCCTGGCAGTATCCCACTACTGCCAATCTCTCTTTTATAATATTATGATAGGTGTTCAGGGTCCACTTTTGAGTGAGAACATGTGGTATTCAGTTCTTTGTTTCTGTGATAGATCACTGAGTATGAGAGACTCCAAATCCATCCAAGTTGTTGCAAAGTCCATAATTTTGATCTTCTTTATGGTTGCATAATATTCCATTGAGGATCTGTACCACTTTTTTTTTTTTTTTTTTTTTTTTGAGTCGGAGTCTTACTCTGTCCCCCAGGCCAGAGTGCAGTGGCACACTCACAGCCACTGCAGCCTCAACCTGGCAGGTTCAGGCGGTCGTTCTGCCTCAGCTGGCACTATAGGCACATGCTACCACATCTGGCTTATTTTCTTATGTATTGTAGAGATGAGGTCTCTCCAAGTTGCCCAGACTGGTCTGGAACCCCTGAGTTCAGGCAGTCCTCTCACCTTGGCTTCTCAAAGTGTTGGGATTACAAGCTTCAGCCACTGTGTCTGACCTTTACCACATTTTAAAAATCCAGTCCAGTTTTGACGGGCAGCAGGGTTGGTTCTATGTTTGTCTACTGTAAATAGTGCTGAAATAAGCATGTTTGTGCAGAAATCTTTTTTGTGGAATGATTTGAGTTCCTCCGGTTATTCCCAGAAAGAAGATTCCTGGGTCATATGGAAGGTCAATCTCTAGTTCTTTTAGGAATCACCACACTGTTTTCATACAGGTTGAATTAGTTTGTACTCCCATCAACAATGTATAAGTGTTCTCTTTACTCTGCATCCTCACTAGCATCTGTTGTTTTTTGTGTTATTAATGATGGCCATTCTTGCTGGAGTTAGGTTGCATCTTAATGTGGTTTTGATTTGCATTTATATGATGATTAGTGAGACTGAGCATTTTTTCACATGTCTGTTGGCTGCTCACATGTCTTCTTTTTACAAGTGTCCATTCATGTCTTTTGCCCATTTTTATTGGGGTTATTTTTTATTCTTTTTTTTTTTTCCTTTCAGCATGTTTGAGTTCTTTGCAGATCCTGGATGTCAGGCTTTGTCAGATATACAGTTGACAAATATTTTCCCCATTCTCTGGGCTTTCTCCCCACTCTCTTGATGGCTTCTTTTGCTTTGTAGAAGTTTTTCAGTTTAATGAGGTCCCATTAAGATAGAACATTTTACTGCACCCAAATGATCACACCAGTTCATGAGAAACATATGCCAACCACAATAAATTGCCTGTAAGGACATCAAATTCAGAATATAAATATCAAAGAAACTCAATAAGATCCAAGAGAAAATGAATACCCAAATTTAAGAAGGCCATGCAAATGTTTTAAGAATTGAAAGCTGGCATGACCAGTCTAAGAAAGAACCACACTGAACTTATGGAACTTATGGGACTAAATAATGCATTTCATGAATTTCAAAATACAGATCTAACTGTTTAGAGCAAGCAGAAGAGAGAATTTCAGAGCTTGAAGATCACTCCTTCAAATCCACCTAGTCAAACCAAAATAAAAAGAAAAAAGAATTTAAAAAAATTAACAAAGCTTTCAAGAAGTCTGAAATTCTGTTAAGAGACCAAATCTACAACTGATTGACATTCCTGAGAGAGAAGAAAAAAATGGGAGCAAAATGGAAAAAGTATCTGAGGACATAATCCAAGAAAACTTTCACCATCTAGCTAGAGTGGAGGATATGCAGATACAAGAAATTCAGATAACTTTTGTGGAATACTATACAAGATGACCATCCCCACAGGAGCAGTCATATCAAAGGTCAACATGAAAGAAAAAAGAATTCTTAAAGGAAGCTGAACAGAAGGTTCAAACCACCTACCAAGGGAGACCCATCAGAATGACAATGAAACTCTCAGCAGAAACCTTATAACCACAAGATAATAGAGGTCTATTTTTAGCATTCTTAAAGAAAATAAATCCCAGCCAATAATATCTTACATGCTAAACTAAAACTTATTCTTTAAAAAAGGACAAAGTCTACCTCAGAGAAGCCAGAGATTTAAAAAAAACTTGTCACTTGTAGACCAGTCCATAAAGAGATACTTAAGGGAATTCTAAACATAGAAACAAAAGAATGATACCATCGAACACAAAAGCACATATAAATACATAGCTTACAGGCCATAAATCAACCACAAAATTGAGAACACAAAGTGACTGTTTAGTAACACAATGACATGAACAAATCCTCACATATAGTTACCTTCAATGTCAACAGCCTTAATGCTTCACTTAAATGACACAAAATGACTAACGATTTTAAAAAGAAGACTCATCTTTCTGCTATATCCACGCAACCCATTTCACTTCTAATAATAGCCATAGACTCAAGGTAAAAAGATGGAGAAGATCTACCATGAAAATTAAAATTAAAAAGAGCGGGGATCGCTATTCTTATATTAGATAAAATCAATTTTAAGTCAAAACAGTAAAAAAAAAAAAAAAGACAATGAAGGGCACTACATAATAATAAAGGGCTCAATCCAACAAGAAGCATTAACTTTCTTAAAATATATATACACCCAACCCTGGAACACCCAGATTTCCAAAGTAATTACTACTAAACCTAAAGGATGACTTAGCTACACTTTAATAGTGGGGGACTTCACTCCACTAACAGTCTTAGACAGAAAATTAACAATGACTTTGTGTACTAAAATTTGACACTTGACAAATTGGAACTAATAGACATCCACAGAATAAATCACCCAACACAGAATATACATTTTTATGATATGCACTTGGAACATACTCTAGAATTGAACTCACACTTGGTCATAAATCAAGCCTTAATAAATTCAAAAAAAACAATCACATGAAACATCTCTGATCACAGTAGAATAAAAATACAAATCAACACCAAGAGGAAAGCTGAAAAGCACACAAATACATTGAAACCAAACAATCTGCTCCTGATCAATTTGTAGATAAACAATGAAATCAAGACAGAGTTTTTAAAATATATTAAAAATAAATAAAAATAAAGACACAATTTATCAAATACTCTGGGGTGCCACTAAGTCTATGCTAAGAGAAAGTTTATAGTACCACACGCCCATATAAAGAAGATACAAAGATGTTAATAAACAGCCTAACCTCTTACCTAAGAACTTGGACAACAAGAACAAGCTAACTCAACGCTAACAGAAGAAAAGAAATAACCAAAATCAGATCAGAACTAAACCAAACTGAGAACAACAAAAAAGTCATGTAAAGAATCAACAAATTGGGTAGTTAGTTCAGTGAAGGGATAAATGAGATTAACAGAGAGAGAGAAAGAAAAAGAGAGAAAATCCAAATAGCTATAGCCATAAATGTAAAAGGAAATGTTATAACCAATCATAAAGAAACACAAAAGATTCAGAGATTATTATGAACATTTATGTGTGCATAAGTTTGAAAATCTAGAGGAATTTGATAAATTCCTAGGGACAACCTCCTAAGATTAAAACAGAAAGAAATTGAAACCCTGACAAATCAGTAATGCATCATGAAATCAAATCAGTAATAAAAAAAAAGCCTACCTACTAAAAAAGACCTGGGTGAGACAAATTCACAGCCACAGCCAAACTCCACCAAATGCATATGGATGAGCTGGTACTAATCATACTGAAACTATTCCACATAATCAAAGAGGAAGAACTCCTCTCTAACTTATCCTTTGATGCAAATATCATCCTGCTATCAAAATCAGGCAAAGACACACAAATAAATAAAATTACAGGCCAATATCCCTGATGAACATAGATACAAAAATCCTCAACAAAATACTAGCAAACCATATTAAGCATCTCATAAAACAGGTTATTCACCATGATCAGATGAGCTTTATTTCTAAAATGCATGTCCGGTTCTACGTAAGCAGATCAATAAACATAATCCACCACATACACAGAATTAAAATCAAGGACCACATGATCATATCAATACATGTAGTAAAGCATTTGATAAAATTCAACATCCCTTCTTGATAAATACCCTCAACTATTTAGGCATCAAATGAAAATATCTCAAAATAATGAGAGTTATTTATGACAGACCCACAACTCAAATCATACTGAAAGGGCAGAAGTTGCAATCACTCCTCCTAAGTACTGGAACAAGATCAAAATATCCAATTGCACCACTTCTATTTAACATAGTACTAGAAGTCGTAGCTAGAGCAATCAAGCAAGAGAAAGAAATAAAAGATATCCAAATAGGAAAACAGGAAGTCAAATTATCTCTCTTCACAGACAATATGACTCCATATCTAGAAAACGTTGAAGAAATCTATCAAGAAACTCCTGGACTTGATAAGAAACTTCAGAAAAGTCTCAGGATACAAAATCAACATTGAAAAGTTAGTAGCATTTCTATACACAAAAATGCTGAAGGTAAGACCTAATTAATAACACAATCCCATTTACAGCAACCACAAAAAATAAAATACCTTAGGATACATTTAACCAAGGACATAAAAAAAACTCTATAACAAGAACTACAAAAGATTGGTGAAAGAAATAAAAGACTACATGAACAAATGGAAAAGCACTTCATGATCATGGATTAAAGAAATCAATATTGTTAAAATGTCCATACTCCTCAAAGCAATCTACAGATTTAGCACACAATTTCTATCAAACTACCAATGTCATTTATTACAGATCCAGAAAAAACAATTCTTGAATTTATATAAAAGTCAAAAAGAACCCAGATAGTCAAAACAAGTCAAAGCAAAAAGAATAAAGTCATAAGCATCACATTACCAGATTTCAAACTTCTCTGCAAGACTATAGTAACTAAAACAGTATGGTACCGATAACAAAACAAAACAAAACACAACACAACACAAAACAAAAACAGATGTGTAGACCAATGGAACAGAATAGAGAACAAAGAAATAAAATTACTGACATGAAACCAACTGAACTTTGACAAAGTTGACAAAAATAAACTTTGGGAAAATAAATGGTGCTGATAAAACTGGCTAACCGTATGCAGAAAAATGGAAGTGAATACTTTCCTTTGACTATATACAAAAATTAACTCATGATGAATTAAATGTAAGACCTTAAACTATAAATTTCCTAAAAGGAAGCCTAGGAAACCCTCTTCTGGATATAGGTCTATGCAGTAAATTTATGAGTAAGTCCTCAAAAACAAAAATTGACAAGTGAGATTTAATCAAATTAAAGAGTTTTGGTACAGCGCGCGCGCACAACACACACACACACACACACACACACACACACACCCACGCATGCACAAATTATCAACAGAGTAAACAGACAACCAACAGAATGGGAGAAAATATTAGCAAACTATACATCTAATAAATAAATAAAGAATAATATCCAAAATTTATAAGGGCATAAATGAATTGACTGAAAAATATAACCAAAATATACAAAAGTGGGTAAAATATATGAAATATATGAAAAGACAATTTTCAAAAAATTCATAAAAGTGAACAATCATACAACAACTTTAATCATCAGAGAAATGTAAATCAAAATCACAAGAGATACTATTTTATACCAGTCAGAATGACTATCATTAATAAGAAAAAAACAGCAGATGTTGGTGAGATTTCAGAAAAATAGAAGTGTTCATACACTGTCGGAGAAAATGTAAGCTAGTTTAACCCCTATGGAAAGCAGTTTGGAGATTTCTCAAAGAACTAAAAATAGATTTACCATTCAACTCAACAAATCTACTACTGGATAGAATTGAAAGAAGAGTAAATCATTCTACCAAGAAAACACCTGAACTTGTATATTTATTGCAGCACTTTTTACAGCAGCAAAAATATAGGATCAAGCTAAATGTTCATTGATGGTGAATTGGATAACGGCAATGTGGTACATATACATCATGGAATACTATGCAGACAAACCAAAAACAAAATCATGTTCTTTTGCAAGAATGCAATGGCCTGAGGCCATTATTCTAAACAAATTAACACAAATAGAAATCTGAGTACTACACATTCTCAGTTATAAATGGGAGTTAAACACTGGTTACACACAGGCATTAAGTATGGGAACAACAGAAACTGCAGACTCCTTAAAGAGGGAGGGAGAGAATGGGTCAAAAGTTGAAAAAAAAACTTTTGGATACCATTCTCAACATTTGGATGATGGCCTCAAGAGAAGCCCAAACATTACTATCTCACAACATCCCCATGTAACAAATCTGCATAGATACCCCTTGAACCTATTTTTTTTTTTAAACAGATGATAATCACAGCCTAAAGTCCTACACTTTTGGAGAAAAAGTTAAATTATTTTGTACAGACAATTGCTATCCTTGAGAAGGAGCTCCTGGCATGCTACTAGGTTCTGATAGAGACAATGTCCAACCACAAGGCTACAAGGGACAGTGTTTGCTAAGCTGCCCAAAATGAACTGGGTGTTACTTGATTTTAAATACATGACAAAATTGGGTATACTCAGTATTTCATCCATGTATAGAAGTTTCCTTCCTTCCTTCCTTCCTTCCTTCCTTCCTTCCTTCCTTCCTTCCTTCCTTCTTCCTTCCTTCCTTCCATCTTCCTTCCTTTCTTCGAGTCAGGTTCTCATTCTGTTACCCAGGCTGGAATGCAGTGGCATGGTCACAGTTCACTGCAGCCTCCAACTCCTGGGCTCAAGCAATCCTCCTTTGTCAGCCTCCTGAGTAGCTGAGACTGCAGGAGTACACCAACACATAATTTAAAAAAAATTATTTTTTGGAGAAACAAGGTCTTGGTATGTTACCCAGGCTGGTCAAGGCTGGTTTTAAACTCCTGGTCTCGAGCAATTCTCCCACTTTTGCCTCTCAAAGTTCTTGGATCAGGCATGAGCCACCCTGTGCAACCAGGTTTAATTTTAAAAGAAAAAAACAGATTAAACAGATACCACACCTCTTTAATAGAATAGTGAGAACCTCAAATCATACATTTTCATCAGGTGATTAACTTACAGCGTTGTTCGTGTGCATCTTATATCTTATTTAGTATATATAGTTGACTCATGGAAATTGAACTCATGTCCAACAGCACTATAACTCATGCCTCAATGAAACTCATCATCTTTTTTTTTTTCTTTTCTTTCTTTCTTTCTTTCTTTTTTTTTTTTTTTTGACTGTTTGACTCGTAATAGCTACCTTCTGCTTAGGAACACTAGACACACTTCAGTACTACACTTGGGGGCCTTTTTAAAGTATGAAATCATCAACAAAAAGCACAAAAACTAAAAGAAATAAATGACAACACATAGACATCAAAGAGATACTTAGATATAGTCCAGAAGCTGAAACAATAAGGCAAAGCATTGCTCTGTATGGCCTCAGCTAGGAACATATGTGTTGGACAATGAACACTTTTGTCAATAACCAAGAAAACTCATGGAGTACTGATTTTGGTATTATAATAGCATTTCAACAAGTGGAAAACTAGCAAATAATGGGATCCAAGAATGATGAAGATTTATAGTATATAAATATACTTTATATTTAATCTGTTGTACCTCACACTTAGGAGTAATCCAAAAAAAAAAAGAAAAAACCTGTGGCAGATGAAGTCTTCTCAGTGGCAGAATTTGACAGTGTGTCAGAATTTGACAGTGTGTCAGAATTTCTAATTTGCACATTATGAACTTTGTTTCAGGTGATCAGAAACTTGTAAAGAACAATATTAGAACATTGATGATAAGATGGTATAATGCAGAGCTATATTTAGGCACCTCTCAAAATAGATGCAGTAGATATAATACCCATGCCTATACAAAAGTTCGGCTTAAGTGCAAATCAGCAGCTTAACTGCAGAGATTTTAATAAGTAGGTGGGAAAAATTGACCCAGTGTATATATGCTGGTCAGTCTCTTTCCTTGGGTACTTCTGGCCTTTACTATATAGGTCTGTGTACTAAGAGAGTACAGAGACAGAAGACTGCTGTACACAGACTCAATAATTTGGCTACTAATGAGAGCCTGAACTATCAATAACAGGGTAATACTGATCCCTGATAACGCACTATCTGGGAGCAGGTTAATTATATTGGCCCCTCACATTAACGACTGTGATTTGTTTCATAGGAATAGATATAGATTTGCATTTTCTGCCCCCAAATCTTCTGTCATTATCACTACTCAAGTCATGCTTTATTTATAAAATTTATTTATGTTCTTCCACACAGCATTGTTTTTCAATAAGGGAATAACAAAGTCTAATAATGCACTTAAGCTCATGGTATTCACTGGTCTTACGACATATTACCATCATCCAGAATTAACTGACTTGTTAGGATAATAAAATACTCCACTGAGGTTTAATAGTTATCACCACCTGAGAGAAACACGTCTCGTGAATTTGGGCTGTTGTCTTATAGGATATAGAATAATCTTGTAAGATTATTCATAACAGATGACTATATATTGCCATTTCCTGCTTAGTAAAAATATATGGATCTAGATGCAAAGGATAGTTGTGTGAGTGCCCTCTTTCACTGTTACAAATAACTGTCTTCAATATTTGCTCCCCCTTTGTTACAACCTTGAGTTTGATGGGTTGGAAGTTCCTTAGATGGAAGCTGAGAATTTTCCCTGGTCATGCACATTCTTGTGTTAGAGAGAAAGATGTATTATTATATTGATCAAGCTAATTTGAATCAGATTACCAAGGAAAAATTATTATGTAGAATCTACAGAGTTTATTGGGTTTATTACTATTCTTATGTTCAATAATATATACCAATGGAAGACTGTGACCACCCAATGAAGACAGGACAAAGAAGAATTCAAACCTTGGTACAATACGGTAATAAAATGATGAAACAGATTGCTTATTCTACCAATTTTCTCCACACAATTTTTCATTCACCTCATTTTCTCACAATGTCCACAACACAATCTAGACCATGCTTGAATAGCTTTTCTCTTTTGTTTCTTTTTGCTCTTCAAAAGATTCAAAGCAGGCATTATCCTTATAAATTATGTCTGTTCTGTTGATACACTATGTTTCTCTCCCTGCCACCTGTCATCCCCAAACATACATGTTCGGTAGGGTCTGCTTTAGTCTTTACTATATTGCTTGGAACGTTTACCTCTTTACTCCTTTATTCATCACCTTAAATAATCTGTTTCCATGTTTTATTCTCAATAGAGAGTAAGCTTCTTGAGTGTAGAACAGTGTCCATGTGTGCATACACATACACACATATGTAATCTGGCAGATTTTTACTGACAGTCTTTCAAAATTTGATTTGTATGAACAAATAAACTAGTTAATGCACACACCAGTATTTAGCTTAATCCCTTAGCAAATATTTTCTGGAAAAGTGAATATCTTAACAAGTTGGATAAGATGAACCAGCTGTCAAGGAAAATATTTCTTCAAGTTTTCAGGTTTTATAAAATTTACCTGGTTTATTAATTATCTCTATATGTTTTCAGCAACATACCTTTCTGACTAATAGTTTCCTATTGTATATGTTGATTCTGTCAAGTTTTCTTCCTCTTATATCAGTTAATAATGTCCACCATCATTACTTTGGTAAATTTTACAAACAGCTAATGGTCTTGGCTAGTAATATTAGTGACTGGGGGTGAGAGCAATTCTATTATTATTCTAATTAAGAAAGTGGTTTTTACATGATTTGTTCTTTGTAAACCCTTTATAAAATGGTGATAGAGTGGGTACAATAACAACCATGTGACGATGAATTCTTTTGGTTTATGTCTACCTAAAATAAATAAGGCAGACAAACTGAAAAGATAAAGGGAAATGAAATAATGTGTATGGTAAGATCCAAATGTGTGATGGTTTCATGGTCATGGCTATGTTGCAGTGAATTCCATGCAGGCCTTTGGTACTACGTGCTTTCCTTGAGCTGGAGCCACAGTCCTATTAAAATGTGTGTTACTTAAAAAGGATAAATTTAGCCACCATTGGAGCCTTAGCTGAGGTTTTGACAAACAGCAACTTTGTTATCTAATTTGAATTAACGCATCTTAAAAATTTAATATTATATCCTCCAAACCTCTGTTATCTTTTGGGGATTTCTTTGCTTGAACCTTCTTTCAGCCATCCTGGGCGATTTTGCATTTGGGCACATATCCATTCTCATCTTTCCTCCTCTACCTAAACAGATGGAGACCAATTATTTAATGCTTTGCTTCCTCCTTTATTCTCCAAGTCTAAATTCCAATTACCATTCTTAAGAGAACCTGCTCTTTTTGTTTCAGTGTTATTTATCATGAACAGGAGGAAATTACTGCCTTTGTTCAGAGAAGCAAATTACACTTAGGCTATTATAATTCACAAAAATACTCAATTTTTGTTTTGTTGAATGGTTTATTTTTTGTGTATTTCTTTGACTTTACAGTTTAGTAGCCAAGGTATCTAATTATCAAATTGGTTTGTTCCTTAGAAATGCTTCTGATGTATCTTATTTTCTTGTTTACATCATGGTCTAATCACCTTCCCTGTGTTTCCTGCTGACTTTTTTGTTCTTTTTGACAATTAAGCCACTATTTATGAAACAAGTATATAATTTACATGACAATGATTGGAAGGAAATGTACCTGTCTTAAGGAAAAGGCCAATTTTTATGATTCATCATTCTCACTCTATTTCAATGGCAAAAATTCATTAACACCACACTAAGAAAGTGAACATTTCTGTGAATTATAAATTGTGTGATTTTTAATTTCCTATGAAAGATTACTTAAGGGGAATATTTTATTTATATCTAGATGTCTATACAGGAAAGAAAAATGCTTTACTGAGACTTGCCTACAGTGGATAGACTATAAATATTCTATAAACTTTAATCTTATAATTAGGCAAACCCTTTTTGTTCAGTTTCTCTCCAATCAAGTCTGGGAAACACAGTAGTTATTATTTTATTGTTAGTAGAACTCTTGGATTTTAAACTTGGCCCCAAATTCACACAAAATTTGCAAATTTACTAAGTTAGCCAACTCGATTATGTATTACAGAAATCATAAAATCTGTATAGCCCAAAACAAATGCTTTATGTCTTTTCAAGCAAACTTATTGTGTACTGAGTCATAGTTAAGTACTTAATGTGATGTCCCTCAAATATTTGACATATTAATTGCATAGTTAGCCTCAAAATCTAACTGAGAAACAAGACAAGAAGCTTCGACTTTATTTTTGACTGTTTTTTTCCCTAACATGTATATAAAAGTCATTTTGTTTATGCACCTCCCTAAATAGTTCTTTCATTTATTTTCATTGGTCTATTAGTTTTTATACAAATACCATTGAAATTGACACCAAGACTTCTATTTAATACATTTCCTTTAATACTATAAGTGTGATGATCCTAAAACTTGTGTCTTGTGAATTGATTCATCTATTCTAGATCAGTATGGATTTTCAGTACTCTCAGAATAAGCTCCCAAAGTCTAAAATTCAGAGTAGAACACCATATTAAAGACTACGCCACCTGCAGCTGCTATTTTAGTCTTTGATCCATCCAAAATTGAGCTT
Organism: Cephalopachus bancanus; assembly: GCA_027257055.1. NCBI lineage: Eukaryota > Metazoa > Chordata > Mammalia > Primates > Tarsiidae > Cephalopachus > Cephalopachus bancanus. The sequence goes on from JAPVLO010000072.1 coordinate 1,022,517, forward strand.
TTCCCATCGATGTTTGTGTTGACCCACCCTCTCTGACAATTCCATTCTATATCATCTCCAATTCTACTCCACACCATGGCATCATGGTGAGCATGATGTCATTCACTCAACCCAAATGTGGTATTATGCCTGATTTATCAAGAAGCCTGATTTATCAAGAAGCAAACCTAGGTAGGATCTTAGAACTAATGCATCACAGAAGTTTGTCTGAGGAACACATTAACATACTCCAATTTTTGTTAATGTTTTGGAAGTGATTAGAGGAAACAGAGAGTACCAATATTTAAAATGGGATTACTGCCTAAAGATAGTTCGTCATTAGCTGTAATGTTTATAATGTTCTTATGGACAGTTATGCACACTATTTGATAATTAACTCCATAGTGCTGCTTTGATCTTTCAACAGAGCTTATTATTGACTTGACAGTGCCCATTATTTAAATACAAATCATTTTTGGTTCCGACTAGACATTAATCCTCTTACTGTTAACAGCAAGTTGTCATCTGCTCAATATTACACTTAAAAAATAGATAACTCGGCTACTTGGAAGGCTGAGGCGGAAGGATCGCCGGAGCCCAGCAGGTCGAGGCTGCGGTGGCCGGGAGCGGCCACTGCACTCCAGTCTGGGTAACAGAGTGAGACTCCAACTCAAAAAAAAAAAAAAAAAAAAAAAAAAAGGATAACTTTCACAAATCTTATGGCGTTTTTAACATAACACTGAAATTTGCTACTTTTAATTCCTCAAAATTCAAATATACACACTTCTCAAATTTTATGTAACATCTGGGAAAATTAAATTTAATGTGTTTGTTCGAACATAGGTGGAAACTACTGCTTTAAGCAATATAAATATTCTACATCTTATAGTGGTTATTTCTGTGAATCTTCTTTTTTTAGTCATATCCTAAACTCCTAGTGAATGTAAATGAATTTAAAAGCCAGAGTATACTTTTTGTCATCAAATTAAGTCACAATTCTATACCATATAAATATCCTAAATTAAAAGGTAAGACAGTTGGAATCAAGTTCCACATGAGCTATTTTATCTCAACGTATTCCACTCACAAAGTAAGTTCTATTTCTTTACCTCTAAAACATAAAGCAAATTGGCTGAATTAGATGTGTTTTTAGGAGGTCTAGAGGGAGTTGAGAGAGTCAATTAAGATGTAGGTTAGCTGGCTTGGGGTATTACTACCTAGGGAGAGGAGTAGCAGGTAAATAATTTCATCAAAATGAAAGGTTAGTCATAGACTGAAGAGAATAAGTAGTGAAGCTATAGTCAAGAAAGTCTATAGTATTATGAGTTGGCATGTTGGAAATGAGTAGGGGGAAAATATTCAATACTCAGCTTATGACTTGTAACCAGAATACCGTATTTCAGTGTGTTTAACAGCCTAATTGTGACAGCAGTTGTGTAGTTTTATAGAAGGCCAAATTAGAAAGTTCCAAATTTTTATAAAAAATTTAAATTTCTGTTTATAAATTTTCCTTGAAAGCCCATATACATATAGTTGACAAAAATAAAGAACAACCTCAGGTATAAGCCCCTGTTAATGCTTTGCATGAATTACAGCACTGTTATAAAATCATAGTCCTGTTATCATGATACTAATATAGAAATCTTTTAATGTCTGCTCCACTTAATTTGCATAGGTAATTGACAGTTCATTAGAGACAATGAAAGCATAATTATGAAAACAAGTCTAGAAGAAAGGGCAAATTCTCAACTGGTAAATTGTTGCTAAGTGTATGTTTTGTTTTATTTTGTGGGCTTGTTATTATGGACATTAATTAGATGCTTTTCATCTGATATCCCCAGTCTAATAAATTAGAAAATGAGATGCAAATACATACTAGAAAAATGTTTAGCATGGCCAGGCATAAAGTCAAAGCCTCAATTTCAATTTACCACCATGTCATCAAGTCTAGGATATAGTAATGCTATAAAATTTAGCCAAAATCCAGATTTTAGTTAAATAATAAATTACAGTATATTTTATTGTAAAAATTAAACATGCCCATTAACTTTAAACATCTGCTAACTTTCCCATTAAGCTTTCTAGAAATCTCTGTTAACATAAAATCTATACCATATATTAGACCCACTTTATTTTTTTATTTACATATTCTTTCATTTAATTTATAATTATTAAATACCTAACTGTAACTTAAAATCCTGAACGAAGGAAAAATAAAAGTATAAGATTTATAAATTCAGTATTGCTTCACTATTGTGTGAAGCACTTCAAAAATGACAAAGATGATCACCCACAAGATAGAAAAATTGACACTATATGAACAGACAGTTCAGTAAATAAGTGTGCCATTGAACTTTTAAAAGGTGTGTTGTAGAGGTTTGGGGAGGCTAGTATTAAGAAAAATGCAAGTTAAGTTAATACTACATTGAGAAAAAGTTTTACAACTGGTAATAGTGGTTTAGCTCCTAGTGGGTTTGTCATCCTATAGATAACAATGTACATTCTTAAAACATAAAATGACAACTAATTGAAGATACCAAAGCGTAATAAAATGAGGCAAAGCCAGGCTTGGTGGCTCAGCCTGTAATCCCGCGCCTTTGGGAGGCTGAGGTGAGTGGATTACCTGAGCCTGAGGGTTCGAGACCCGCCTGGGCAACTTGGCGAGACCTCATCTCTACAATAAATAAATAAAAAAAAAAATTAGCTGGGCGTGGTAGCACGCACCTGTAGTTCCAGCTACTTGGAAGGCTGAAGCAGAAGGATCGCTGGAGCCCAGCAGGTCAAGGCTGCGGTGGCCGGGAGCAGCCACTGCACTCCAGTCTGGGCGACAGAGTGAGACTACAACTCAAAAAAAAAAAAAAAAAAAAAAATGAGGCAGAAACAGGAGAAGATCCAAACCATGGAAAGAGAAAGAGTGCCATGGCTAATTCTTGAACAGAGGGTAGTCCTTATTGGGGCATGCGGAATAAATAGAATTTAAAGAGAAACTTGAAATCTCTCTGGTTTTAAAAACGAGAAGGCTGAATTCTAGGCAACCACAATGTATAGAATATATGGAGAAACAATGAGGAAATGAGAAAGCTAGACAGAAAAGCCTGTAATTCTGCAAAGCATGTCTGTTCAAAAATCGCATTAACTCTTGAACTATAAATGTATAGAGCCACTTTAACATTCCAGCCAAAGTTAAAGTACAAACTCAATGACTGCCTTTTGGAACAGTGGAGACATTAGAATTTGAGTTTAGACACAGTAACTATTGGCTTGATAAAGAACAATAAAACAAAGCAATAATAAAGTTAATAGTGTTGAGAGGAATATATGAGAATCTCTACAATATATTGTTATAAAGTGCAGCATACAACTTTAAATCATTCAAATTTTTACATATATTTAAAAAGAGGAAAATATGACCTGTACATAAAAAATATAAGATAAGCAACAAAGGTCAACACTGAAATGACAGGTGATGAAATTTGCAGATGATGATTTTATATCAGCTATTATAATTATGCTCAAGAATAGTAAACTTATGTTCATGGTAAATAACAAGTAATAAAACTTATTAAAAAATAAAAACTATAAAGAGTCAAGCAGGATTTCTAGTGATGAAAAACACTACATTTGAATAAATAATTTAAAAAAACATTTTCTTCAAAATATTACCGACAGATTTATAATTAAAGGAGAATCAGCAAACTTGATGTTAGATCAAGCAATGCAAATTATTCAGTTGAAAGATCTGTAAACTTTACATACACACACACACACACACACACACACACACATATGTATGTATACACCGGGAGTGACAAAAAATACACTCATTTTATGAGATGTTATCTATGTATTACATTTAGATCACCATAATCAGAAGTGTCTGATTGGTAACCACTTTGAGCACTTCTTGTAATTGTAGAAGTCAAACATGACTTGTATTCATCTTTTGTTATTAGCATATATTGAATATTAGAATTTTAATACAGTTTTTTCCTTTCTTAAAATGTGTATACTTTCTTGGACATCCTTTCTCTCTCTTTCTCTCTGTGTGTGTGTGTGTGTATATATATATATATATATATATATATAATATATTACCAATTATCAATTACCAATATATATATATTACCAATTACCTATATATATATATTATATTACCAATATTTTTTAATGAATACAAAGTTAGAAATAAAGAATAATAATGTCTTATAGATTTGTTATATGCCAATACAATATATATGACAATTTCGGTGTAAAGGAGAAAGACAGTGATAAATCAAACTTTATTTTTCATGATTCTTATATTTTATGTGTAGTGTTTAGATATTATCTCTGATATTGTATTCTCTAAGATAAACACTTAAAATGAAAGGAAGTATCACTAAAAAGAAAACTAATACATTAAAGTAATAGTCTAAAATACACTGAAATAACTGAAAATAAGTTTTGAAAGGGGAGTATAGAATTCCCTAAGTATTTAGAAATTCAACATGCTTATAAATGTCAAATTAAAAATCACAATCACAATTTTGAAATATTTCAAATTTAGTGACAATGAAAATTAAGCATCAAAATTTGTGGGATGTAGATAAATCTGTGTTCAGTGGAAAACCTGTAGCTTTGAATTTTAATATTACAAATGAAACAAACTATAAAATGAATTACTTAAGATTCTTTTTTAAGAGTCTAGATAAAAATGAACAAAGTAAACACAAAGTTGGTGGAAACAGATAAAGAGAGGAGCAAAATAAATTACACAGCACTTAAATAATGAAGATAGAAACAACCTAAATGTGTGAATACAGATTAATGGACAGAGAAAATGTCATATGATAGAATGGACTATTACTCAGTCTTAAAACAGAAGAAAATTTTACCATTTTTAACAGCATGAATGAATTCAAAGGAGATTTTGCTAAGTAAATAAGCCAGTCACATAAAGACAAATACTGCATGATTCCACTTATATGAGATGTTTTGAATAGTCAGACTCATAGAAGCATAAAATAGGATGGTGGTTGCCAGGAACTTGGGAGAAGAGGAAATGAGAGATTGTAGTGCAAAGGGTATAAAGTTTTAGGTATACAAGTTTAATAAGTTTAATAACAAATCTGCTGTATAACATAATATCTACAGTTAATAATACAGTATACTGTGCACCTTAAAATATCTTACAAGGATGGATCTCATGCATATGTCCTTACCCCCTCCCCCCGACACACACATACTCACACACACACATACAGACAGATAGAACACAGACACTTTTGGGGATGATGCATATGTTTAACATTTTGATTTTAGTGATAATGTCACAGGTATATACATATGTCCAAATACAAAAATTTATATATTAAAAGTGTGCAATTTTTGAATAGTAATTGTTATACCTTGGTAAAGTTTTAAAAAGAGTGCCAAATTTTAAAATTAAATTTGCTATTAAAATTATCTCATACAAAAAACTCCAGAGCAGTGGTGTCACTAGTGAATAAGCCTTATATCAAAACTTGACAAATAAAGAACACACACATGCATATATACATACGAATAAATTATAGACCAATATTTTTATAAATATATATGCAAAAATTCTTAGCAAGATATTAACAAATCAAATCCTGCAATACACATTCACAATAATAGATTTTTAAAAACCTTTATTCAAGCCTGGCCCAGTGACTCAGCCTGTAATCCCAGAACTTTGGGAGGTTTAGACGTGTGGATTACCGAGCCCACAGGCTGGAGCCTAACCCGGGCAACTTGATGAGACTTCCTCTGTACAATAAATAAAAAATTAGCTGGGCGTGGCAGCACATGCCCGTAGTTCCCGCTACTTGGAAGGCTGAGGCAGAAGGATCGCTGGAGCCCTGCAGGCCAACACTGGGGTAGCCGTGAGTGTGCCACTGCACTCTAGCCTGTGTGACAGAGTGAGATTCCAACTCAAAAAAAAAAAAATAAAATAAATAAAATAATAATAATAATAAATAAGCCCTTATTCAGTAAATTGGCAATTAAAAGGAAAACGCTGAACATCTATTCAGCTTTACTTATGTAAATGGCATTTTAGTTAAATAACCCTGGTTGATGAAGATTAGTTTTTTATAAAATAATTATAGATGATAAAGCACATGAAATTATAACAGAAAAATTATCTTATTGATATGTGCCTACCAGGCAAAAAAATCAGTGGATAAAACTTTTAGATAAAATATTCATTAAACACACACACACATATGCACAAAGAGAAAGAGAGAAAACATCTGAATGGAATAATCTGTCAGTAACTAAGATTCTGAGGGCACTAAGGAATTTTAAGTAGGACATCAAAAGATTTTTTAGCTGATGATATTTGTACATAGTACATCATATGAAGTATTCTTGCCAAAAAAGTTTAACTTAAATAAAATTAGCAATTTAGTGTTAACTTTATTGTTTACAAGGAAAACAAAGAATAGTGGACTAAGTTAAACACCACTTGAACATGACAAATAGACTAATGTAGAACATACAACAGTCCATAGGACAAAATACAGGCTTTTCAAAAAGCAACTCAGAGCACGGTTTTCTTTCATCCATGCCAGCTCTGGCATGTCTATCTTTCTTCTCTCCTTTCTCTGATAAATGTTTTAAAACTTTTTTTAAAAAAGTAATTAAATGATTAAAAAAATAAATATATACAAATTTGGGAGAGGGGCTTACATTTAAAAAGATGTAATATTTTCAAAAATACAATAGATTAAACCTGCTTGGATTGTTGTGTAAAAAGAAACATTTTAGACTATCGAAAAAATGTTAATGCAGCCCAGATATTAGATATTAGCCAAATAATCATTGTTAACTTCTTAGACACAGTATAAGAAAATGTTCAGAAAATTTAGCTATCTGTGCTAAAAGATGAATGAGTAAAATCACATTATACTTTTAAAAATAAAACAATATATAAAATAAATAAAATACGGGATCGAAGTAACAAATATTACAAAATCTTGACGATTTTTAGAGATGGTTGAGAGTTATGCAGAGGTGAATTAATAAACTCCTTGCTATTTTATTGAATGCTTAAAACTAATTATAATTTTAAAATATATCTGCACACACACTTTTGAATTTTGTGATCCTCCATATGTATGCAGAATGTAAATGAATTGACATTGATGTTCATATATTTAAAATATTGTTAATTTTGATTTTCCCAACTAACAACAATTAGGCAAAATTTGTTATAAAATTTGAAATTTTCCATACTGGGCATTTTAGATTATTTTCATTAAATTGGGAAATTATTTTTATGTAAAATTTTCATTAACATAGAACTGAGAGATAGACATGCTCTGAAAGAAAGGGGGAGACTATTTTAAGTTTTGTTTTGGTTCTGACTCTGCAAGTATTAATAGCAAAAGGACCCGAAAAGTATCAACTTTCAAAAATGCAAATTTTATATGTGTTAAATGGGAAAGCTTCTCACAAGAATCAAATGAGATAATGTGATTGGTTGTGCCTTCACTCTCATTTAAAAGTCCCTCATTGCCCGGCTCGGTGGCTCAGCCTGTAATCCCGCGCCTTTGGGAGGCTGAGGTGAGTGAATTGCCTGAGCCCGCGGGTTCGAGACCCACCTGGGCAGCGAGACCTCATCTCTACAATAAATCAAAAAAATCAGCTGGGCGTGGTGGCGCATGCCTGAGGCGGAAGGATCGCCGGAGCCCAGTAGGCCGAGGCTGCGGTGGCCGGGAGCGGCCACTGCACTCCAGTCTGGGCGACAGAGTGAGACTCCAACTCAAAAAAAAAAAAAAGTCCCACACATGAGTATTATTAAATGTATATGTATCATCTTCTAGGTTTTATTGACACCAGTGTTTCCCCACTTAACTTTATTTTCAGAAATATATAGGAGAAGGTTCATAGATTCTTATACCACCCCATATTTGCTACCTTCTTTCTATCATTGCCTACGTATGTACCAAATCCGACAACATAACTCTAGTTCCTTGAATGTTTCACCAGAATGAATTTAATGGTCGTTCAACTTCCATTTCCTCCTCCATGGCATCACTCTTTATATTTTGGTGGAAACACTTCAGCATCTAAGACAACAGAAACCAAACTCTATGTAAAACACTCTACCCTTTTTATACTATCTTTCAAATACTCTCATTGCATCCATTTTCACTTTTTTTCTTCACTGAGTTATTAAGTTCCTTTCCCTCTTTGTTTTTAGTTATCTCTTTATCTCTTTGTAGCCACACCTCGAGTTCCTGCTGTTATCTTTCCTACAAGCTTTGACACTATTGTACATCAAATTAGTCACTGTCTGGTTAGTATCCTGAGCTTCTGCGCTTCATTCTTACTGCTATCACCATCTTGAGTAATTCTAACACTAAATATATCCCCTGTATGAATGAACCTTACCTTACTTTTATGCTTTGGAACAATTCTTGAAAAAGTGCAAAAGGATAAAGACTTATGCCATCATAGGTATGAACTCTTCTGAGTTGAAACTTTTTCATTAGGAAGTGACAGAAAACCAATAAAGACTAGTTTCAGAAACAAGAAGATAATTTATTGCTTTGTGTAATGGAAACATCCCAGGCAACATGAATAATTTGTTCAGTTACTCAAGCAGTGTTTTCAGAAATCTGTCTCTCTGGTCATCTCTCAGATCTTCTCTCTTATGAATTGAACTTATTTTCTGGCAGACTCTGTCTAAGTATTGACAAAGATGAACTTGGCAACCCAGGATCTCATGATATTTGCTGTTCATAATTTCAAGTGAGAAGATTTCTATTTGTTCATATTAATGTCATGGATACAACTGAAAACAACCAAAAAAATGATAAACATTCCTCTCATTATTTTGACATAATTAAATTCAGTCTCTCTAAGAAGACTGGTTCTTGGTGTACATAATCTTACAGAAATACAAACTTTCAAATTCTTATTCTTTTGCTCCATCCCTATTATCCTTTCTTTCAATTCCATAGAAATAAATTAACAAAACCAATTCATTTTCTAGTAAATTCCTTGCTTAAACTAAATGTCTTAAGTGCATGGAGTACACTCTTGCCTTGTTAACTGCTCTATTTCCAACATATAAAGGCACATGTGATCGGATTAGTAGATATTTCTTGAGTACTGAAGAATGGATTAGATATTTTGCATAGAAAACCTGAAACAATTATTGAAATTACATAACTAAAATATTTTAAAGAATTATTATCAAACTAATTAAAATGCTTATTTTTTATTTTAATTTTAAAAACAGGCCAGGTTCAATGGCTTATGTCTGTAACTCTGGTACGCTAGGAGGCCAAGGGGAAAGGACTGCTTGAGCCCAGCAGTTAAAGACCAGCCTGAACAACATAGTGAGATTTCATCTACAAGTTTTTATTTTTATATTAGGTGGGCATGGTGGTTTGTTCCTGTTGTCCCAGTTACTTGGATGATTGAGATAAAAGAATCACCTGAGCCCAGGAAGAGGTCAAAGCTGCAGGGAGCCATGATCATGCTGCTGCACTCCATCTTGGTAGACAAAGTGAGATTCTGAATTAAGCCAACAAACAAATAAAACTGTAAAGAATTATTTGCAAACTACATAATAGTGCTATAGAAAAGAAATTGTAAGTCAAGAAACCTTATTTTCTTGTGAGCTTTTTTTGAAATGCAAGCTGAAATAGAAAATTCCAAGCTAACAGCCAATAAAATAAAAAGAACTGGCCAGGTGCAGTGGCTCAAGCCTATAATCCCAGCACTTTGGGAGGTCGAGAAGAGAGGATTGCCTGAGCTCAGGGGTTCGAGACCAGACTGGGCAACTTGGGAAGACCTTATCTGTACAATAAATAAAAAAATTAGCCTGACATAGTAGTCTGTGCCTATAGTTCCAGCTACTTGGAGGGCTGAGGCGGAAGGATTACCTGAGCCCAGCAGGTCAAGGCTGCGATGGCTGTGAGTGTACCATTGCCTTCCAGACTAGGCAACAGAGTAAGACTCAAACTCAAAAAAAAAAAAGAAAAGAAAAGAAAAAAAAGGAACTACTTCAGATCAAACTAATTTCAAATGAAAAGAGAGATAAATAGAGAGATTAAAATTCATTATTGAATTGTGTAAATACAAAGAAGTATTTTAAAATCAACTAACAGAGAGAAAGTCAAATACTAAGAAAGACCAAAACAAACAAAAAAAAACCCACACAACACATAGATTTAGAACTCAATTTTGTAAATTTTTTATTGGCTTCTTGTCATTTTGCTATTGTGTCTTAATATTTTTAAGGAATACTACAATTTTACAGAACTATGAAATCTGTTTGTCAAGTAAAAATGACACTAACTTCTACAACAAATAATACCCAAATCTTGGGGGGTCTTTTTTAGCATAAAAAGTTTATTTCTCAGGGATTGGGGACAAGATGGCATAGAATCTGGTCAGAGTGTGAGAGTCTCTGCATGAGTGAGTGCAATAAAAACTAATCAGCATCGATGTATGTGTTCAAGTGGGTGAACCAATGCCCAACTGAGAGGAATCACAGGATCAACTGCTCAGGACCTCCTGTAGCTATAATTTTCCACTGCTTTGAATTTGGCACTCACGATGCACAGAAAGATCCACCATTCCAAGACATCTCTTGGGAAAAGGTAGAAGAGATCAGCTGACACCTGGCCCACACCACCACATGTGGCCACAGTCCAGGCATGGGAAGCAGAGATCATGGAGAAAGTGTGGGGAGGAAATCTGAAGCTGAGCCCCACTGGAGGTATAAAAACATGAACTGCCACCATTTTCTCTGTCCCAGAATGAGGCAGAGACCTGCTTTATCTTACCCAATTCTGAGCTGCCTGCATCCTGAGCAGCTTGCATCCTGAGACCAAGGGCTCATTTGCCCAGAGAGGATGCTCCAAGTGCAAAATACCAGAGAGACAGACATCTTGCCTGAACACTGGGTCAAACACAGAGGCATGCAATTAGAGTGGGAGACCTAGTGGCAGACGATTTGGGAGATTTTCCTAGGAAAATCTACTGGAGAGAGTGGAACGCTGACAGTTAGGACTGTGGAGGGAATGCAAATAGGAAGCCCGAGGCAGACTCCCAAGGAAGCAGTGGGAGAGCCCACACCAAGCCTGGACAGGGCTCCAGAGCGTTGACACCAAGTCCCAAGATCTGGAGACTGGCAACTGTTGAGGAGGGAGCAATAGTTCTTGGCAGAGAAACTGAGCAGACTCTCCAACACCTGGGCAGAGAAGCGCTCCAGGGTGGCCTCTGCAGAAAAGCAGAACTGCATCTTTTTTTTTTCTTTCAGAACTGCATCTTGAGATCAGGTGCTGATCTCTGCATTGCATTGGGGCTGCTCTTTGTGACCTCAGGGAACATTACCCCCAATGCACAAGTCAAGGCAGGTAGCAGCAGATGTGAAACTCCTGATGATTCTGCCTCCACCCTGAGCCAACTGCTTGATGATAGACACAGAGAGCAGAAGTCACTGAGAATGAGGCTGGTGGCAGTATTTGTTATTTGATTATCTTATGTGACTACTTTGTTGTTGGTTGTTTTTTTCTTTCCTTTCCTTCATTTCTCTTTCTTTGTTGTTTCTCTGTTTTTGTGTGTGTGTGTGTGTTTTTCTTTCATTTTATCTTTTTCTATTTTTCTTTCTACTTTTCCTTTTTCCTACTTTCCCTTTTTTCCCTCCTTCTCTCTTTTCCATGTTCTACCCTGTCTTGGACTCAGGGGCTATACAAGCATATGCACTATATGGTCATAGTGTGCAGAGATGAATAGTGAGTTCCAATTGACCTGTTCACCAGATAGCAAACATTATGACCTGCCAATAGGTTCTGAATCTGTGCAGCCCCCCTCATCCCCTAGTAAGTGCTCAAAATTGTAAAGGGATAGCACAATGCCCTACCCCCAACCATACTTCATGATTGAACAAACCCAGAGATCCTGCTCAAAGAAAGGTGAAAGGTAGAGCAAATATGAGAAGTGACTATTTCTCCATTTTCCACTGAGCAATAGAATTAAAGTGAAAGATAGAAGAACTCCTACCAAATAAAGAAAACCAAAGAAGGACTGCTGGTAACCAGAGCTCTAACAAAGAGTCAGTGCTAGAAAGAATAGCTACTGGACACAAACAATGGCTATCTCTGAGAATGACAGTATTCAAAAAGTACTTGTGGAGATCAGAGAATCCTTGGCTAGAATGAATAAAAATCAAGAAATGCAAGAGCTAAAGTAAATCAAATTTCAACAGAGTTGGACAAACTCAAGAAAGTATACTTAGAAATAACAGAAATAAAGAACTCCATCCAAGATGTAAATGACAAACTGACAAGCATGAGAAGTAGAATAGATTAAGTAGAAGAAGGAAACTTGAGCTGGAAGATCAAAATATGGAATCTATTAAAAATATAGAAAGAAAGAAAAAAAAACTGAAGAAGGAAGAAGAAACTCTCCAAAGATGTGTGATTGTATCAAGAAAACAAATCTATGTCTGATCTGAATACCTGAAATATAAAGAGAAACAGAATACCCTGGAACAAACATTCCATGAGGTAATTCAAGAGAACTTCCTTCATCAGGCCAGAGAAATGACTATACAAGCACAAGAGGTTCAGTGAATCCCTGAAAGACACCTTATGAGAAGACCAACACCTAGACACATAGTAATTCATCTACACAAAGTAGGTGTAAAAGAAAAATTCCTAAAGACAGAAAAGGAAAAAGTTCAGATTACCTACTGGAGGATACCAGTCAGAATTACTGCAGAATCATCTGCAGAAATACTGCAGGCCAGAAGGGATTGGAACCCAATATTCTCAGAGATAAACAATATCAACTAAGAATTTCCTATCCAGCCAGGCTAAGCTTCATCAGTGAGGAAAAATTAAAATTTTTCCCAGACATCCAATCCCTAAAAGAACATGCTGCTTCAAGACCAACTCTACAGGGGAAACTTAAAAAGGTGCTGCTTTCAGAAGAAAAAAGAAATAAAAGCAATACCATATACTTCACAAGATCATAAACAAAGAAAGAAGCAACAGAACACACAGCATACCCACAAAAATGAAAATACAAACATAAATGAACACAAAAGCTAAATGAAAACAAAATAGCCTTAAAATGGCATTATGACAGGGACAAACATTCACATTTCAATAATCAGCCAGAATGGGAATGGACTAAATGCACCACTGAAAAGACAGAATGGAAAACTAGATAAAAATACAGACCCAGTAACTCACTGTCTCCAGGAAACTAATCTCAACATAGAGAATGCCCAGAGACTCAAAGTTAGAGGTTGGAAAATGAATTTCTAGGAAAATAGATCACAGAAGAAGGCAGAAGTTACAATCTTAATATCAGACAAAGCAATATTTAAGCTATCAAAAATTTAAAAATATAAGGAAGGGCACTTCAAAAAGTATAACCTCCCACCCACAGTTCAGCTTCAGAATTGAAAAAAGCCAGAGGAACCGCATAAGGCAGACTAGGAGATTGAGCAAACAGAAATAAAATACATCCCTCATTCCTGGACAACAGAATCTATGAAGAGGTTAAACAAAAAAGCAAAAGGGAGGGGGAGAGGAAAATCTACACAAATGAAGAATACCCAAAGGAAGAATATGGGTCTCACACGGACCCCTGGGAGGTCAGACACTGGAAATACAGACTTTAGAATGCAAACAATGAAAAGGTCCCAGAATGACTGGTCTTAAACCAAAAACCCAGAAATGAAGACATTAATAGAGATAATAAATAGAATTGAGGAGAGACAAAAGGAAAGGATGAAGGAGTTAATAACTGAGATAACAGCCTTAAAGAATACAGTGAATGAAATGAATAACAAACTGATAAGCATAGAAAGCAGATTAAGTCAAGCAGAGAAAGGGTCTCAGAGCTTGAGGACAAAATATAGAACTAACCCAAACTGTTAAAACCATAGGAAAGAACCTTAAAAAGACAGAACAATACTTTCAAGAGATGAACATTTATTTCAAAAGATTGAACCTAAGATTAATTGGAATTATTGAGGCAGATAAAGAGAGAGACCACCCTGGAACAAACATTCCATGAAATTATCCAAGAAAATTTCCCTCATCTCATCAGTGAAGTGATCATTCAAACATAAGAGATTTAGAGAACCCTGGCAAGACAACAAATGAGAAGACCAACACCTAGACACATAGTAATTCCCCTATACAATGTAGGTATAAAAGAAAAAGGCAGCAAAAGAAAAAGGTCAGACAACATACCAGGGAAGATCAATTAGAATAGCAGCAGACTTATCTAGAGAAACACTTCAGGCTAGGAGAGCTTGGAGCCCAATCTTCAAAGTTCTCAAAGATAAACAATTTCAACCAAGAATTACCTACCCTGCTAAGCTAAGCTTCATCAGTGACAGAGAATTAAATTCTTTCCCAAACATTTGATCCTTAAGAGCTTACACTGCCTCCAGATCAGTTGTACATGAAACACTTAAGAAAGTATTAAACACAGAGGAAAAGAAAAAAAGAACAACAAAGTTCTTCACAAGAATGCAGGAAAAAGATTGAAAACACACATGAATCAACCCAAAAATCAAAAGAAAGACAAGAAACAAGCAGCAGCAGCAACAACAATTAGCACTATAAGAATATCATGACAGGGATAAACTCTCACATCTCAATAATTAGCCTGAATGTGAATGGACTAAATGCACCACTGAAAAGACAAAGAATGGCAAAATGAATAAAATATCATGAGGCAATAATATATTGTCTCCAAGAGACTCATCTCACCAGAAAGGACACTCACAGACTGAAAGTAAGAGGATAGGAAACAAAATTTCTGGCAAAAAAACGAAAAACAAAACAAAACAAAAAAACACCCACAAAAAAAAGCAGGAGTCATAATCTTAATAGCAGACAAAATATCCTATAAGCTATCAAAAATTTAAAAAGACACAGAAGATAATGATAATGATAAAAGTTTCAATCTATCAACAGGAAATATCCATCCTAAACATATATGCACAGCACATAGGAGCACCAACTTTCATAAAGCAGCTTCTAGATAAACTTAAAAAAGTTATTGACTTTAACACTATCATAGCTCAGGATTTAAATATGTCACTCACAACCCTAGACTGATCATCAAGACAAAAAAAAAAAATCAACAAGGAGATTCAGAACCTCAACATGACTTTTGACCAATTTGACTTAATTGATACCTACAAAACATTCCACCCAACAACCCTGGAATATATATTCTACTCATCACCACATGAAACATACTCTAAGACTGACAACATTTCGTCCATAAATCCAGCATCAGCAAATTCCATAAGATTGAAATACTGCTATGCACCTTCTCAGACCACAGTGAAATAAAAATAAATATAAACACCAACAGAGTTCCTCTAAAACCCACAAAGACATGGACACTAAACTGCATGATGCCAAACAATTTCTGGGTCAATATGGAAATCAACACAGAGATTAAAAGATACCTTGAAACAAATGAAAACAAAGAAACATTTTACCAAAAGCTCTGGGATGCCATGAAAACAGTACTAACAGGGGAGTTCATGTTTCTACAAACACACACAAAGAAAATGGAAAGATCAGAAGTTAACAGCCTAAAAAATCACCTAAGGTAGCTGGAAAAGCAACACCACCAAAATCCTAATTTCAGCAGAAGATCCAAATCACCAAAATAAAAGACCAAATTTGGAACCTAAAAGTCAAAAAGATAATACAAAAAAATCAATGAAACAAAAAACTGGTATTTTGAAAGGATAGACTAGATTGATGGACTCCTAGCTAGACTGACCAATAAAAAGAGAGAACAGCTGGGCTCGTTGGCTCAGCCTGTAATCCCAGGACTTTGGGAATCCAAGGTGAGTGGATTGTCTGAGCCCTTGGGTTCAAGACCAGTTCAGGCAATTTGGCGAGACAATGTCTCAACAATAAATAAAAAATTAGCCAGGCGTGGTAGGACGTGCCTGTCATTCCAGCTACTTGGAAGGCTGAGGCAGAAAGATGGCCAGAGCCCAGCAGGTCAATGCTGGGGTGGCCATGAGTGTGCCAATGCACTCCAGCCTGGGTGACAGAGTGAGACACCAACTCAAAAAAAAAAAAAAAAAAAAGAGAGAGCGAGCGAGAGAGAGAAAGCCCAAATAAACACAATCGGAAATGCAAAAAATCAAGCCACAATTGACTCCAAAGAAATACAGAAGATTATCAGAGAATGCCGTGTACACTTGTATGGAAACAAACTCAAAAATTTAAATGAAATGGGGGATTTTCTTATATCACACAACCTCCTCAGCTTGAAACAAGAAGAGTTTGAGACCCTAAATAGACCAATAACAATCCAGGAAATTGACTATGTCATAAGGAAATTACCTACAAAAAAAACCCATTAAGCCAAATGGCTTTCCAGCAGAATTCTACAAATAATAAAAGGAACTGATACCAATCCTGTTGAGAGTATTTCAGGCAATTGAGAAGGATGGAAGTTTTCCCAAATCATTTCATGATGCTAACATCACATTGATATCCAAACCAGGTAAAGATTCAACAAAGAAAGAGAACTACAGGCCAGTATCCTTTATGAACATAGATGCTATTCTAGCAAACCAGATCCAACAACACATCACAAAAATCATCCACCATGACCAAGTAAGCTTCATCTCCAGGATGCAAGTCTGCTTTAACATTCATAAGACCATAAACATAATTAAATATATCAACAGACGTAAAAACAATAACCATATGATTAATATTAGATGAGGAAAAATCTTTTGATGAGATTCAGCACTCCTTCTTAATAAAAACCCTCAAACATCTAGGCATAGGTAGAACATACCTCAAAATAGTAAGAGTCATCTATGAGAAACTCACAGCCAGCATACTGCTAAACAGACAGAAATTGGAACCATTTCCCTTGAAAACCAGAACAAGACAAAGATACCTACTCTCACCACTCATTTTTTAGCATAGTTTGGGGAGTCCTAGCTAGAGCAATCAGACAAGAGAGGAGATCAGGGTATCCAAATGGAAATGAGGAAGTCAAGTTATCCCTCTTTGTAGACGACATGATGCTATACCTTGAAAACCCAAGAGAATCTGTGAAAAACGTCCTTGCGCTGATAAGGACTTTGGCAAAATCTCAATGCATAAAATAAATGTGCAAAGGACAGTTGCATTTCTATCCACTAGCAATAAGCAAACAGAAACCCAAATAAAAAGCACAATCCCATTCACAATGACCACAAAAAGATTAAAATACCTTGGCATCTTCCTAACCAGTGACATGAAAGACCTTTACAATGAAAACTACAAAACAAGGTGGGCTCGGTGACTCAGCCTGTAATCCCATGACTTTGGGAGGCTGAGGTGAGTGGATTGCCTGAGCCCACGGGTTCGAGACCCACGTGGGCAGTGCGACCTCATCTCTACAATAAATCAAAAAATCAGCCGGGCATGGTAGCGCATGCCTGTAATTCCGGCTACTTGGAAGGCTGAGGTGGAAGGATCGCCGGAGCCCATCAGGTCGAAGCTGCAGTGGCCGGGAGTGGCCACTGCACTCCAGTCTGGGTGACAGAGTGAGACTCCAACCACCCCCCCAAAAAAGAAAACTACAAAACACTACCAAAGATGTCAAAGATAACACAAACAATTGGAAAAATATTCCATACTAATGGATTGAAAGAATCAACACTGTTAACATGTCCATGCTACCCAAGGCAATCTACAGATTTAATGCAATACCCATTAAATTACCAGCAGCATTCTTCTCAGACCTGGAAGTGAAAATACAGGAAATACAGGAATTCATATGGAAACATAAATAACCATGAATCGCCAAAACAATCCTCAGCAAAAAAAAAAAAAGCAGGAATTATCACACTCCCAGACTTTAAACTTTATTATAAAACTCCAATAATGAAAACAGTCTGGTAATGTTACAAGAACAGGCATATAGACCAATGGAACAGTATAGAGATTCCAGAAGCAAAATCTGAATTTCTCAACCAACTCATCTTTGGCAAAGACTCCACCAACAACCACTGGGGAAAGGAGAACCTATTCAGAAAATGGTGCTGGGAAAACTGGCTCATCACATGCAGATGATTAAAACATGACTCTTTCTATCACCATACACACACACACACACACAAACTCTAAATGGATCAAAGACCTAAACATAAAACCTCAAATTATAAGAACCTTTGAAAATGCAGTACACACCCTTATGGAGATTGGAACTGGCAACCAATTCCTGATCAAAACCCCAACTGCTTATACCGTAAAAGAAAAGTTAAACAAGTAAGGCTTCATCAAACTGACAAACTTCTGCAAAGCCAAAGAAACCATCAAGAGAGCAGGGAAACAACCCACAGACTGGGAAAATATATTTGCCAACTCTATGTCTGACAAAAGCCTAATATCTTGGATCTATAAGGAACTCAAACATGCTAAAAAGAAAAAAAACCAAACAATCCCATTACAAAGTGGGCAAAACACATGAATAGAAACTTCTCAAAAGAAGACATACGAGCAGCCAACAGATAGATGAGAAAATGCTCAGCCTCATTAGTAAT
Organism: Cephalopachus bancanus; assembly: GCA_027257055.1. Lineage (NCBI taxonomy): Eukaryota > Metazoa > Chordata > Mammalia > Primates > Tarsiidae > Cephalopachus > Cephalopachus bancanus. The sequence continues at coordinate 1,041,067 of JAPVLO010000072.1, forward strand.
CAAAGAAGAGTAAAGTAAAACTATACTGAGATACTTCCTAACTTCAGTCAGGATGGCCATTATCAATATCTCACAAAACAACTGATGCTTGAGAGGATACGGCAAAAAGGGAATACTTGGTGGGAGTGTAAACTAGTACAACCTCTGTGAAAAACAGTGTGGAAATTCCTAAAAGATCTAAAAATCAACCTTCCATATGACCCCACAGTCCCTCTACTGGGAATATGCCAAGAGGAACTCAAATCACTCTATGAAAAAGATACCTGCACACTTATGTTTATTGCAGCATTGTTCACAATAGCAAGAACATGGGACCAATGGTGCTGACCATTGAAAGAGGACTGGATTAAAAAAAAAACAAAGTGAGCCGGGCTCGGTGGCTCAGCCTGTAATCCCGTGCCTTTGGGAGGCTGAGGTGAGAGAATTGCCTGAGCCCGCGGGTTCGAGACCCGCGTGGGCAGCAAGACCTCATCTCTACAATAAATCAAAAAATCAGCCGGGCGTGGTAGCACGTGCCTGTAATTCCGGCTACACGGAAGGCTGAGGCGGAAGGATTGCCGAAGCCCGGCAGGTCGAGGCTGCGGTGGCCGGGAGCGGCCACTGCACTCCAGTCTGGGCGACAGAGTGAGACTCCAACTCAAAAAAAAAAAAAAAAAAAAAAAACAAAGTGGTACAAATGCACAAATATGCAGCCACAAATGAGGACAAAATCATGAACTTCACAGCAACCTGGATGGACTTAGAGTCTATAATACTGAGCGATCTAACACAGAAAAAGAGAACTAAGTATCACATGTTCTCACTCGTGAGCGAACCTTGAACAATTATCGAAATACTATAAGAAAAAGATTGGCAGTAGGGGGAACCTGCCATGGGGATGGATGCAGGGTTGACAGGAGTAGAAATCTGCTGGGGATGTGGGGGACAAACCTCACTAACAAGGATATCTTAATAATGAACATTTTTATACCTATCTCTGAATTGTACCCCACATCCTTCAAATAAAACTATTGAGAGGGAAAAAAAAGTGGGCAAAACATATGAATAGCCACTTCTCAAAAGAAGACATATGAGCAGCCAACAGACACATGAAAAAAATGCTCTGCCTCACTTATCCTCAGAGAAATGCAGATCAATACCACATTGATATACCACCTAATTCCAGTAAGAATGGCCATCACTAATGAAACAAAAAACAATAGAATCACTGTGGTGATTACAAAAAGAAAAAAAAAAAAAGAAATTGACCTTCCATATAGCCCAGTAATCCTCCTTTTGGAAATATACCTGGAGGAACTTAAATCACTCTACAAAAAAGATACCTGCACATGCATGTTTATTGCAGTATTATTCACACTAGCAAAAACATGTAACCAACCATGTTGCCCATCGAAACTGAACTGGATAAAAAAATGTGATGCATATACACAATAGAATATTGCACTGCCATAAAGAATAACAAAATTATGGACTTTGCAGTAACTTTGGATAGATTTAGAGTCTATCATACTCAGTGATCTATCATAGAAACAATGATCTGACTACCTGAAAGTTTACCATAATACAAAATGAAAGAGATTGGCAGTACCAGGACACTGCCAGAGAAGCGGGGGGACACATATAATCAATTAGAGTACCTGATCTCAATTCAGGTGGGGCCCAAGGGAGGCCCAAACTTTACCCTTATGATGCCCACTTGTTTACCTAAATCTGAATTGTATCCCACGTCTTTAAAATAAAGAAATTTTTAATTAAAAAAAATTATTTCTCACCCAGGCCAAGTTTAATGAACATATATTTGGTTAGATATATCTCTTCTAAAACTTTCTTCTAGGTCATAAAATCTGTGATCACTTCTCCTTCCAGCATGTGACTTTGTATCTGAGTTTTCTGTGTCTAGCTATGTGGACATAGGTGTAAGCAAAAGAGTGTGGAGAATCATATGAAACAGTTTAGGAAGTAGTCCTAGAATTGGCAAGCATCTTCATTACGTTTAAGGGCCACAATGAACTACATACAAATACAAGAGGATTAAAAGTTGGGTTCTTTTTGTGTGTCTCAATGGAAAAATAATGAGCTATACACAAAATAATGATCCCACCATTAAAGGAATCCTGTCCAATAATTCTACTAATATCTTTTGTTAGGAGTTCTGCAATTATACAAACATTTTATATGTGCATATCTTTTCTACAGATATCTCTTTCAAAAATGTATTTTTAAAAATATTCTGTCATATCAATATGAATTTTAATCTATTTGTGCTCAGAAGCTATTCATTTTGTGAATATTTCTAAAAGGAGACACATGTCATACAAGAGAATATTTGCCAGAACACCTTATTTTAGGTCTGCTAAGAAATTCCACTTTATTTATTTTTACTTACTCATTGCTTTCTAATATTAACTCATTCTATATTGCTATACTTTCTAGGGTTATTCATTCAGCCTTAAACCTGAGCAATTTTCCACAAGAATTTGAGTAAAATCATTTTGGATTTCTTGAAGTTGTTTTTCAGTTAAAGATTTAAAAGCAGTAAGATTGCATAGTGCATGTGTATCTCCAAAACTGCTGAACATCAACTTTTTTTGAAGTTGAGAACAGTTAAAAAGTTTTCTTAAAGCACAGCACTCAATCAAGAAAATAATTTCCACTACATCTAAACATGAAAATTTCCACTGTCAAAGTCATTGTTTGCATAACTATTTTTCACTGTTTAAGGTTGTTATCAGTATTACTTACCACCTTGTAGATTATCTCATACTACAGCTAAAGTAAACTTTGGGAACATCCTGGAACAGCCATCTTAATACATGGGAAGAGAAGAGTGCCTGCAAACTCAGACAAAGCCTGGCTTGAAATACATATCTTCCCAACTCTAAGTAAGAAGGAACCTAGACATTGCTGGAAATCCAAACACTAAAACCACATTGCCAAAAAAGAAAAAAAAATGGTGGAAACAAAATGATGATGTTACAAGCATCTACCTACAGGTGTGTCCTTCATTCTACTCACATTGAATAAATCTTGAAATTCTCTGTACGGCCAATTTTATTTATTTGTTTTATTATCTGTAACTTCCACTCTGGGAGAACAACTACTATTTATATTCTGAACTTGACAACAGATGTCAGCTCTTTCCTAAATCCAGTAGTAGCCTGCCCTGTGTTCTTGGAGCTCTGTAGACCCTCAAATAGTCTAATGCTCTCTCTCCCTCTTTCTTCTCTATACCTCCCACAGACACTGGATTAGCACTGTATGCATAGGTGTATGTTTACATTTTTCTTAGTTTATATCATATCATAAATTGCATCCCAAGTCACTGTAGAAGGTAGTAAAATATATTAAGAGCTAAAGAATATGAAGTAGAAAGTCTCAGATTCAAATTCTGTTTATTGACTGTTCAGTTATTAGGCTAGTTTTTAAACATCCTGGAGTTCAGTTCCTTAATGTAAAGTATAAAAAAAGAATACTTAGCTCTAATTTTTGTGGATAGAATTTAATGAGATTGTCCATCTAAAGCAGTGTTGACAGATTTTAGCAAATAAGACTACAGGAATTTCAGTTTAATGAATAAATGGTTGTAACTATTTTCATTTCAAAAAATTTCATAACATAATATTAGATAAATAACAGGTTGTTTTCAGTTTAAGTAATATAGTAATTTCATAAGTTTGCTGTGACAAGCTATCACAAACTAGGTGACTGAAAGAAACAGAAATGGATTCCTTCATAGTTCAAGAGGCCAGAAGTCCAAAATCAAGATATTGGCAGGCTTGGTTTCTTTCGAGCTTCTGATGATTAATTCATTACATACCTTTCTCCAAGTATCTGGCAATTGCTTGCAATCCTTGGTGTTCCTTGTGCTTACAGATGCTTCCCTCTAAACTCTGCCCCAATCTTCGCAACAATTTTGTGTATGTGTTTGTGTCCTCTCCTCTTTTTATAAGGATGCTTGCTATTAAACTTAGGGCCATGTCTAAATCTAAGATTACCTCCTCTCAAAACCTTGATTACAACTGCAAAACTTTCTCTAAATAAGATCATTTTCATAAGTCCTTTGGATTTACACCTTGAAAATATCATTTTTTTCAAGGTTATTATTTAAGTTATTGCAGATATGCATCAAATATTACACAGGATATATGCAAACTAAAAACTAATTTGCTGCTTATCTGTAATTCAAGAATTTGTATTTTTGTGGTGTGTTTGGTAAATGTCTGAAACATGGAAATAGCTAAAATGAATAATTGGTTGTAACTATTCTCATTTCAAAATATGTATAGAATTTGTTTTAATAGCTGTCTAATATTCATAACTATTAACTAAGCATTAATATAACCCATGACATCCTTTTTTTGGAATTTTCATGTTAATGCTTTAGAAAACAGATACACTTTAACGGTTGGGTCATTCATCATTCATGTAAAAAACATATTGCGTTGCAACTTCTAATTGCTAGGCATGTGCTGTTTGCTTTAACATGGGTAGAAAGTCTTTGCTTTGGAATATTTTATAATTTAGTGAGAAAATATACAAATGACATTTAAAATATTTACATTTAAAATATTGACATTTAAAATATTGACAACTTTGTTTAAATAATTTACCACTCACCTGCTCCTAAATGTAAGAAATAATTAAAATTGATAGGACACATAATGAAGGGAAATAAACTAAAATTTGGGAATAAGGTAAACCGTTACTTGTTTTTATAGACACTTCCTGAACTGCTAATATTGTTATTTAAAAAAAAAAAAGTTGGGCATAGTGGCTCATACCTACAGTACCAGTGCTTAGAGAGGCTGAGGCGGCAGGTTCACTTGAGTCTAGAAGTTCAAGACCAGCATAGGCAATTTATCGAGACTCTGTATCTACAAAAAATGAAAAGTTACTTGGGTCTATTGGCGCAGCTTCTCAGGAAGCTGAGGCAGGAGGATTGTTTGAGTCTCAGAGGTTGAGGCTGCAGTGAGCCATGATCAAGCTACTGCACTCCAGTCTAGGTGACAGAAGACCCTGTCTTTATTTAAAAGAAAAGAAAGAAAGTAAAGAAAGAAAGAGAGAGAGAAAGAGCGAGTGAGAGAGAGAGAGAGAGAGCATGAGAAAGAGGGAAAGGGAATGAGATATGTATGTGTGGGAAAGAAATAGGTCAATCTTAATCCTCCAGGTATTTTTCATGAGTATTAAACATGTTTCTATCTTCTTTCAATTTTTCTTCTTGTAAAATATTTTTACTGAAATGTGATTGAGACATGTATTCTGCAAGACAAAGTTCTAATTTAAGCCCCATCTCACAGTTGCTGGCCTGTTTCTGATCAAGAAACTTGATTCTTATATTATCATCTTTACTGGTAACACTTTCCCTTGTATCTTATTAAAGTGGTAAATAATTTATTATGTTTTTTCTGACTGACAAAATGGTGATACTTTTCTTTTTTTTCCCTCTGCAGCCTCTTTGCCGACTCATTATTCAGATGCCAAAGTATCCCTTGTGTTCTTTTGTACAACTGGAGATTTAATTTAAAACTTCTCTGTATGAATGTGCATGTTTCATGTCAAAACACTAAAAAGAGTAAGCTGCCAGTGAGGATGAAATGAGTTCAGATAGGGTGAATCTGACAGATTCATACAAAAGAATTCGTCATATTTTAATAACATCACCAAAAAAATGAAAACTGAATTCATATAAATAAGAATACAAATTCTTCTATGATTTAGATAATTTAAAATTTTGAGTACCTTAATCCCAAATGTTATTAAAAAAAAGTATGATGTCTCCTAGTATATGTGTGTGTTGTGTACATGTGTACACACTGGGAAAAATATATATAATATATACATTCATATATATATATATATCCAAGTATATAAAATATATGCATACTAATTAGAGACAGTTTTTATTCAACTTTCTCATTAAATGAGAAGAAACAAAAGAAAATAAAAATGTATTGGGCATCTATCAGTATCTAGAGACTTTGCAGAAATCTTTACAGTTCTGTGAAGTTGACAATATTGGCTTCCTTTTCACAGACAGGGATACTGAGATTCAAATGGGCTTGCCAGTTCACACAGATAAATTTTTTCGTTAAATACTTACAATTCTATTTAGTTCACCACACTTGACTTCAATGTGTAATTGAAACTCACATGTCGGGCTCGGTGGCTCAGCCTGCAATCTCCCATTTTAGGAGGCTGAGGTAAGTGGATTGCCTGAGCCCGCGAGTTCAAGACCCACCCGGGTAACTTGGCGAGACCTTATTGCTACAATAAATCAAAAATTAGCCGGGCGTGGTAGCGCGCGCCTGTAGTTCCGGCTACTTGGAAGGTTGATGGAAGGATCGCCGGAACCCAGCAGGTTGAGGTTGTGGTGGCCAGGAGAGGCCACTGCACTCCAGTCTGGGCAGCAGAATGAGACTCTAACTCAAAAAAAAAAAAAAAAAAAGAAAGAAACTCACACATACCCAGTTTCACCAAAAGGCTTAGTCTTTTCACATATCCCAGGCTGAGACTGAATAAAAAGATGGTCCTTTGGGAGGCTGAGGTGAGTGGATTGCCTGAGCCCGTGGGTTCGAGACCCGCCTGGACAGCGAGACCTCATCTCTACAATAAATCAAAAAATCAGCCGGGCGTGGTAGCGCATGTCTGTAATTCCAGTTACTTGGAAGGCTGAGGCGGAAGGATCACTGGAGCCCAGCAGGTCGAGGCTGCTGTGGCCGGAAGCGGCCACTGCACTCCAGTCTGGGTGCAGAGTGAGACTCCAACTCAAAAAAAAAAAAAAAGATGGTGAGTAAAAAGAGATGGTAAATATACAGACTCCAGGCTTTGTTTTACATTTTATCCTTGCATTCAGCAAAACAAAATAATAATGGCATATAAAATGTCATAAAAACCTTTATCATTCCACAAATGAGTGAAATCATGTGGCATGTATTTCTCTATGTATAATTTACTTCTCTACGTATAATTTATTGTACTTAACATGTTATCTATGTTCATCCATTTTGCTACAAATGACAGGATTCTGTTTTTGTGGCTGAATAGTATTCCAGTGTGTATATATAAACCACACTATCTTTATCCATTCATTCACTGATGAAAATTTATGTTTATTTTATATCTTGGCTATTATTGATAGTAATATAATAACCTAAGAGTGTAGATATCTCTTTCAACACACTGATTTCATTTTCTTTGGTTACATACTCAGGAGTGGAAATTTTTGGATCACATGGTAGTTCTATTTTTAATAGCTTATTTTTAATTTTTTGAAGAAACTTCTTACTGTCTTTTACAATGGCTGTACTAATTTACATTCCTACCACCAGTGTGTGTAAGGGTTCCCTTTTCTCCACATTGTTGCCAAAGCTTGTTATCTTTTGATTTTTCTGATAGGTATTCCAACTGGAGTGTGATGATATCTCACTGAAGTTTTGATTTGAATTTTCTAGATGATTAGTTATGCTAACCATTTTTAAATTATAAGTTGGCTATTTGCATGTCTTCTTTGGAGAAATGTCTATTTTGATCTTTTGCCCATTTAAAATTGTTTTTTGTTTGGTTATTGTTGAATTGAGTTTGTTATATACTTGGGATATTAGCTCCTTATCATATGTATACTTTGAAAATGTATTCTCAAATTCTGTAAGTTCTTTGCTCTGTCAATTGGTTACTTTGCAGTGCAGAAGCTTTTTAGTTTTATTTAATTCCATCTGTCTGTATTTTATTTTGTTGCCCATGATTTGGGGGGTTTATTCAAACAAAGTAAAATCAGTAAGAACATTAAAATCCTGAACAATTACCAACAAACTTTTCTTCAGTTGATGTTTATAAAACACTTCCTTCAACATATGAAGCATTTAACATGAAAAAATAGATGCTGGACCATAAAAAACTCAACTATTTAAATCAAATTGTAATCATGTAATACGTGCTCTGTAAAAAAGCAACACTAAAAATAAATGACAGAAAAATTTCCTGAAGAAAACCAAATGTTTGAAAATTGAAAACCATACTTCTAAATAATCCAATGAGAAATAAAAAGGAGAAGTAAAGAAAATTAAATAGATCTAACTAAAAAAAAAAAAGAAAACACAATGAATCAAAAAGTGTAGTATGCAGCTAAAGTAGTATTTGAGGACATTCTAAAACATTAAATACTTATATTAGGAAAAAAATGAAGTCTCAAATAAATAATCTAAACTTCTACCATAAAAAACTATTAATTGAAGAGGAAAATAAACCCAAAGAAAGATGAGGATAGAGAATTAAGGTTGTGACATTAAAAACAGAAAAACGAATGGAGAAAATCAATGAAATCAATAGGTTTTTGAAAAAGTTTAGTAAAATTAATAAACCTCTAGACAGACTGATCAAAAGCAAAAAAAAAAAAAAGAAAGAGGAAGAGAAATAAGACTCATATTGCTTGTGCAGGTATCTTTTTCATAGAGTGATGTTTATTGCAGAATTATTCACAATAGCAAAAACGTGGAAAAAAGAGGGCAAGACAAAAAAAAGTGGCACATATACACGATGGAATATTACACAGTCATAAAGAAGGACAAAATTGTGAATTTTTCAGCAACTTGAATGGATTTAGAGTCTATAATACTGAGTGATCTATCACAAAAACAAAGAACTGAGTATCACATGTTCTCACTCATAAGGGGACATTGAACAACTATTGTAATACTATAAGAAAAAGATTGGCTCTAGTGGGAAACTGCCAGGGAACGGGGGACATGCTTCATCAACAAGGGTACCTGCATAATAAACAATTGTATTCCTAACCCTGAATTGTACCCCATGTCTTTAAAATCATTTTTTTAATATTAAAAAAGACTCATATTGCCAGTATCAAGAATGAAAGAGAGAACTACAACAACAAAAACCTCATAGACACTAGAAGAATGATAGAAAAATATATAGAAAGTATACACAAATTGTCAACTTAAATGAAATGATAATGTTTATTGAAAACTAGCATTGCTAAATCTCAATTAAGAACTAAATAGCATGAATAGTGTAATATCTTTTAAAGATAGTGAATTTGTACTTGAAACTTTCCAACAATAAAATGTACAGATTCAGATGGCTTTACTGGCAAATAGTATCATACATTTAAAAGAAGAAATAATATGAATTTTACACAAAGTAGTCAATGTGTCATATATTTTAGAAATTTGGTAGATACTTGCTAACTAAGAGAAGAGCATAGGTTTTCGTTCTCAAGTATGTTTTCCAATTGTAAACTTCTGCAATATATTCAATTTAACTGTGTATTCATAAATATATTTGTAAATTTTGACAAATATGACTTCATTCCTATTGATATATTTACTGGAGCCTGTTCATCACAGTTATGATCATCTACAACATAAGAAGTTATTTGACTGTGCAACATAATCAATTCCAAGTACATCAATGTTCTGTTGATTTTTTAAATTCAATAATAACTTTGTTTTTTTCCTAAAAATGAGCTCCACCAAAATTTTTATATAAGCACCACAAAACAAATTTGTATCTACAATTTTAAATAAACTGAATTTTAGACTGAATTCAAAGAAACCTCCTCTTAATGTCAAATGTTTCACACTTAGCATAATGAATTTCTGATTTGTGTATTTATGAATTGGTTGAAAAAAACAAGTGGAACCCATAGGAATTAACAGATGCTATAGTTTAAATGTGTCCCTCAAAGTTCATGTGCTGGAAACAGTCCTGAATGCAACAGCGTTGAGAGGTGGGACCTTTAAGAGATGATTTGATAATAATGGATCTGACTTCATAATGAAATAATGATATTATTTTGGTAGTGGGCTTCTGACTTTTTAAAAAATGAATTTTTCCTTCTTCCTCTTGCTTTCTCTCTCACATGCAAGATGCCCTTTCATTTTCTGCCATTGGATGGTGAACCACAAAGGCTCTTATCAGATACCAATCCCTCCATCTTTGACTTCCCAGCCCACAAAACTATAATAAACAAATTTCCCTTCTTCATTGTTATAGAAAACACAAAATAGACTAAGACCAAAAAAATTGGTACTGAGAAGTGTAGTTATTGCTGTAACAAATACCTGAAAATGTGGAAGTGGCTTTAAAATTGGGTAATGAGTAGAGCTGACATGATTTAGAGGAGCAGGCTAGAAAAAGCCTAGATTAATAATGTAAATAGAGCATTCTGCCGAGAGTTCAGAAGAAGATAAAGCTATATGCAGAGCTTAAATCTTCTTAGGGATTACTTAAGTGTTTGTGATTAGAATGTTAGTAGATATATGGATGATAAAACCATTCTAACAGGACCTCGGGTAGAAATGAGAAACAAGGTATTATTAGAAACTGCCCAGGGCTACCTTAGTTCGTTGCTTTTTGCATTACAGTACAGTGATCCTTGGCTGCCTCACATGTGGCTCCAGGGGCCCAAAAGTGCAGCTTGACTGCTGCTCTGGAAGGTACAAGCCATAAATCTTGATAGCATTCATGTAATGCAAATTGGACAGAAGCACAGAATACACAAGCTGTGGATGTCTTCACCTAGATTTCAAAGGATGTCTTGGACAGCCTGGGGTCCCAACAGGGACTTCTCAAGTGGGCAGAGCCATTGCAGAGTCCTGACTAGGGCATTGCCTAGTGGAGCCATAGAACTGGGGGAGCCCCCAAAACCAGGAACTTTAGGGACACAGGTGCGCAACTCCAGCTTGGAAGAGTTGCAGGTAAGAAACTCTACCCCATGAAAGCTATGTGGGCTGAGTCCAAAAATCCATAGAAATGGGGCTGCCTGAGCCCTCATAGGCCTAAGCTTTCCCCATTATGCCCAGAATGTGGGACACCGAGTCAAACGTGATTATCCTCCCACTATAAAACTCAATAGTTTTCCCACGTGGGTTTTGGGTTTACTTAAGACCAATTGCCCCTTCTTCTTTGACTATTTCTTTCTTTTGGAATGGAAATGTCTATCTTATGTGTGTCCCAACACTGTATTTTGGAAGCACAAATCTTGTTAATTTCATAGGGTCACAGCTGGAGAGGAATTTACTTCTGGATGAATCCTACCCTGAGTGTCACCCATATCTGATTCACACTTTGGACTTTTAAGTTGGTGCTGGAAAGACTTAAGACTTCGGGACGTTGGAGATTAAAGGAATGTATTTTCCATGTGAGAAAGACATAAATTTGGGGGGTCAGGGACAGCATGCTATGATTTGAATCCCCAAAATTCATGTGCTGGAAACTTAATCTCCGACACAACAGTGTTGAGAGGCAGGACCTTTAAGAGGTGATTAGGTCATGAGGGCACGACTTCCATTAATACATTAATGCTGTTATTGTAGGAATGGATTAGTCGTAAAAATATGAGTTTGTCTCCCTTCCTTTTACTCTCTCTTGCCCTTCTGCCTCCTGTCATGGAATGATGCAGCAAGAAAAGCCCTCTTAAGGTGCCAGCCACCCCGTCTTGGATTTCTCAAACTCCATAACAGTTAGAAATAAATGTCTATTTTTTATAAGTTACCCAATCTGTTGTAGATTTGTTATAGCAACACAAAACAAACTATGACAACAGATATCCTATTTAAGGCATCTAAAGACATTAATTTACAATCATAATTTAACTGTCTTCATAATGCTTCCTCTGCCAGTGGAGCAATCATATTAACAGTTTTTTTTTAAGTTTTCATACTGCACAAGGGAACATGGAATAATGATAAGTAAATTTAAAACTTAACTTAAAATAATAGGCATTTAATCAACATTAAAAGCCCTGTTCCATGGTTTGATGAGTAAAAACAATATGGGTGAAATTATCTTGAATTCTAAACTTGCTAAAATCACTTATAATATTTTAAATATGTACTAAGGGAGATTGATGTTTATTGGTTTTCATGTGGTCAGAGATATCACTATTTGCCCCAGTGTTGGAGGGTAAATACCAACAAATATGTTGTGTAAATTTTGCATGCATAATCACTTTCATTGAGAAATAAGACTGTGATACTTGAATTTTTAAATTAAAAGTTTATTTTATTGCTGATGAAAGGACTTATTTGCATTGAAGTGTTACAAAAATACAATAATTACAGAGTTACATATACAATAAATGTCAAAATCACTATAGCAATATGTTCTGTAGTTTATGGGTCAGCAAAATTTTTTGTAAAGGTCTAGATGTCTTAGGCTTTGCAAGCTTTATGATCTCTTTCACAACTACTTAACTCTGGCACTGTAGCACCATAGCAGCTATATACTACACAGATTCTTCTCAACATATGATGGGGGTTATGTCTGGAAAAACCTACCGTAAGTTGAAAAATTTGTAAGTCGAATGTGCAAAATACACTGTGTTAGTCTGTTTTGCATTGTTATGCAAAATACCTGAAGCTGAGTAGTTTATAAAAAGAGGTTTATTTGACTCACTATTCTGCATGGTACCAGCATCTCCTTCTGGATGAGACCTCAGGACACTTACAATCATGGTGGAAGGCAAAGGGGTACCAAGTGTGTCACATGTCCACAGCAGTAGTAAGAGAGAGAAAGGAGATGCCAGACTCTTAAAAAAAATCAACTCTCTCATGAACTAATAGCCCAAGAACTCACTCATTACCAGGAAAAATAAGACAAGCCATTCATGAAATATCTGCCCCCGTGAACCAACACCTCCCACCGGGCCCCACCCCCAACATTGAGGATCGCATTTCAACATGAGATTTGGAAGGGACAGACACCTAAACTATATCATTCTACCCCTAGCCGCCCAAATCTCATGTCTTTCTCACATTGCAAAATACAATCAACCCTTCTCAATAGTTCCCAAGAATGTTAACTCATTTCAGCATCAGTTCAAAAATCCAAAGTCCAAAGTCACATCTGAGACTAATGCAAAGTTCCTTCCACCTATGAGCCTTTAAAAAAAAAAGTTATTTACTTCGAAGATACAGTGTTGGTACAGGGATTAGGTAAACATTCTCATTTCAAAAGGGAGAAACGGGCCAAAAGAAAGGGACAGCAGACCCCTATGCACGTCTGAAACCCAGAATGGCAGACATTAAACCCTAGAGCTTCAAAATAATTTCCCTTTACTCTAAGTCCCACATTCTGGGCACAATAGTTTTAGGAGTGGGCTCCTACGCTCTCAGGAAGCCCTTCTCCTGCAGCTTGGCTGGGTGCAACCTGAGTGGCAGCTCTCACTGGAGTTGAACGTCTGCAGCTTTTCCGCTCTGAGGGTGCATGCTGCTGGTGGCTCTACCATTCCGGAGCCTAGAGGGTGGCGGCCTTGTTCCCGCTGTTCCTCTAGGCAGTGCCAGTGAGAACTCTGTGGTGGGGGTAGGAGGTCCCATCCCATATTGCCACTTGTAGAGGCTCCATGCAGGCGTTCTGCCCTTGGAGCAGATTTCTGCCTGGGCACCCAGGCTTTCCCATACCTGTCGTGACATCAAGGTGGAAGCCACCAAGGTTCCTTCACGCTTGCATTCTACCCAGCGGCAGACTTAGCACCTCATGGAGGCTGCCAAGTCTTATGGCATGTATCCTCCAGAGCAGCAGTCAAAGTTGGACCTGGGGCTCATGGATAAGACACCAAACATTTCATGAGTGTTCCAACTCCATGACCCAAACACCTTCCATCAGGTCTTACCTCCAACATTGGGAATCACATTGCAGCATGAGATATGGAAGGGACAATCATACAGCTGGCAAATCAAACATCATAGCTTAACCTAGCACCTTAAGCATGTTCAGAACATGAACATAAGCCTACAGTTAGATAAATCATCCAACATAAAGCCTATTTTATAATACAGTGTTTAATATATCATATAATTATTTACTACTTTTTTGAAGGTTAAAAAAATTACAGAATCATTATATGAGCACTCCAAATACAGTTTCTATTGAATGCATATAACTTTCACACCATCATAAAGCCAAAAAATTCTAAGTTGAACCATCATAAGTTGAGGACAATCTGTAAATAAAAGAGAAAATATGGTTATGTTCCAGTAAAACTTTCTTTATGGAAAATGGATTCTGATTTTATGCAATCATTGTATGTTATAAAGTAGCATTCCTCTTCTGATATTGGTTCAATCATTTTAAAAGGTAAAGACAACTCAGTTTGCATATTGTTGTAGCTCATTCAGGCTTCTATGAGTATCATAGACTACGTGACTTACAAACAACAAAAAAATTATTTCTCTCATAGTTCTGGAGTCTGGATAGTCCAAGAAGATGTTAGCAGATTTGCTGTTTGGTGAGGGCTTGATTTTGGTTCACAGGTGAGTATCTAGGTCTTCTAGGGTTTCTTTTAAATGAACACTAACCCATTCATTAAGGCTCTGACATCTTGACTTATTCTCCTTGCAGACACCTCACCTCCAAATATTGGAGATTAGATTATGAATTTTGGGAGGGGACATAAATATTTAGTCTGTAGGACAGATCTTACCAAAATATCCAGCGGATCACATTTGGCCCATGGGTGGTAATTTGCTGACTCTTTCTCGTATATTCTCTGGAGCATACTTCTATTTTCCCAGTTGGAACAGTCTAATGTATATCAGGATGGATGATGACCATATTTAGAAGCTAAATTTGACATTGCACAAGAAAAATTTTTTGAGGTAGCAAAGATTTTTGGAATTCTGGAGTATGCTATACAGGGTGCCATAGAAGTGGCTCTTAAGGATTCAGCAGTTTGATGGCATCAGGAAGCCATAAAAGGATGTTGACACAAACCATGGATTTCCACAAAGGGCAGGGGCAGGTAAGAGCTTTTCCCCAGTAGATTTACAGGTAAAAGGTGTGTACAAGCAGGAATTGAAGTGAGAGAGAATTGAGCCACCTGGGCTATCAGTGGCTGCTGCTAAGAAAACATTTTATTTGCCCTCTTCTTGTCTCTCAGAAATATCAAGAGGATTTTCATCTCAGATATTGCTGCTCTCTGAAAGGTGGACATACACAGATGTCTACTTCTCTGGGAAGTTTCTTAGCTCACTCCATTGGTTTTATTACACCCTTTTCTGACCTACTTCTTTATTATATAATTGTTTTGTTTTGTTTTGTTTTGTTTTTGAGTTGGAGTCTCACTCTGTCGCCCAGACTGGAGTGCAGTGGCCGCTCCCGGCCACCGCAGCCTCGACCTGCTGGGCTCCGGTGATCCTTCCACCTCAGCCTTCCAAGTAGCCAGAATTACATGCGTGCGCTACCACGCCCTGCTGATTTTTTGATTTATTGTGGAGATGAGGTCTCGCCTGTCCAGGCGAGTCTCGAACCCGTGGGCTCAGGCATCCACTCACCTCAGCCTCCCAAAGGCGCGGGATTACAGGCTGAGCCACCGAACCCGGCTATATAATTGTTATAGCAGGTCTTGCATCATGTTATTGTTCTCATTTACTTCATGGTAGTCTTCCCAATGTGATGGAGCTCCTTAATGCTGTGGGTAGTCCTTTATTTACCTCTTTAACTTAAGGAACTAGGACAATGCTTGAAGCTGAGTTAAGGACTCCATAAATATCTGCTGTGCAAAACCTAATTTTAGCATAGAAATAATCTTGCATTCTGACTTTGCCACTCAATATTTTATTATAAGCATTTTATTTTGTGTTGTCTTCATAATTATCATTTTAGTGGCTACATAAAAGTCCATCAAGTTTGTGTGTCATAGTTTGCTTTATTATTTACACTTTCTATATTGAAGTTATCATCTCAATTTTACTATTAATAAATATTTAATTAGATATTGCTTTATTATTTTTTTAAAGTTTGAAGGCTTGAAGGAGTTATTTGGATTACTCATTTATCTTAAAAAAATAAAGCCGGGCTCGGTGGCTCAGCCTGTAATCCCGCGCTTTTGGGAGGCTGAGGTGAGTGGATTGCCTGAGCTCGCGGGTTCGAGACCCGCCTGGGCAGCGAGACCTCATCTCTACAATAAATCAAAAAATCAGCCGGGCGTGGTAACACATGCCTGTAATTCTGGCTACTCGGAAGGCTGAGGCGGAAGGATCGCCGGAGCCCAGCAGGTCGAGGCGCGGTGGCCGGAAGCAGCCACTGCACTCCAGTTTGGGTGACCGAGTGAGACTCCAACTCAAAAATATATATATATATATATATATTTAAAGTGGAGTTTGACTACCCTTTCACAAAAATTCTTGTTAATGAAAGTAACATTTAATATGGTAAATAAGAACATGTAATATATACATAAGCATAGAATAATTTGTAAATATATAATATATAAATTCTTAAGTTGAAAAAGTTTGAAACAAAAACTGAGTGTGGCAGAACTCTGCTGCTAAGAAAAACCTAACATCAGAGATAGAAAGACTCAATAACATTTGGTACATAGGTCCCCAATAATTATAAACTGAAAATCAAGGGGTCAGACTAGAAGATTCAATTATTTTATTGATCAATAATTATTGGTCAAATTTCAAAAAGCATTACTAATAATTTACTTTTTAAACAATTTTATTGAGGTATAATATACACACAAGAAACCACAGAAATTATACTGAAAACTTACCACTGGATACGTTTGGGCATGTGTATACACACATGATGCTATGAACAAAATCAAGATCATATTCACCCCCAAAATTTCTTTGTATCTCTGTTTCCTAACTGTACCTCTTGGTAACCAGACAACTACTTACCTTTTTTCTGTCACTAGAGCTTCATTTGTTTTTTCTAGAATTTTATGTAAATTGAGTTATATGTTATGGAGTCTATTTTGTCTGGCTTACTATGGGCCAGCAAACAGGGTGAATGTTCATATTTATAAATATATATTATAAATATATATTTATAAATAGATGTGTTATGAATATATATTTCCTATGGCACTGATTTAAATGAGTGTCAAATTCTTTAGATGGCACATGACAAGAGATAGTTTTCACATTTTTATCTGAATTCTTATCCCATATTTTTGCTTTTCTTCATGCATTCGCTATGAAGATGGTAAAAAGGAAAAAGTTCTGATTTTTTAAATTGTTTGTTGCAGTACTTATCCCAAAACCATGCACTAGTTTTACAAGGCATACTTGTGCTGATATAAACCAAATTGATATGGAATATATTTAGAGTATCAGGTAGATTTCTACTCAACAACTCATATATTTTCTGTTTAGTAAATGTTTCAATAAAGAATAATCAGTCATATTGAATGATCTTGATTTTCCATAAGCCTGGAAACACAACCCCTTTTGAGCTGTCCCTCAAAGTATATGATAACATCAATTTATTTAGGACTTTATTCAAGTGACTCAGAATATTCTCATACTAATTGTTTTTTATTTTAAAATCCTTAAAAATAATTATTAAAAATAGAAGAAGCCGGGCTCGGTGGCTCAGCCTGTAATCCCGTGCCTTTGTGAAGCTGAGGTGAATGGATTGCCTGAGCCCGCGAGTTCAAGACCCGCTTGAGCAACTTGGCTAGACCTCATCTCTACAACAAATCAAAAAATCAGCCGAGTGTGGTAGCGCATGCCTGTAATTCCGGCTACTTGGAAGGCTGAGGCGCAAGGATCGCCGGAGGCCAGCAGGTTGAGGCTGCGGTGGCCGGGAGCGGCCACTGCACTCCAGTCTGGGCGACAGAGTGAGACTCCAATTCAAACAAACAAAAAAATAGAATTGATATCCCCAATTATGTGTGCTCATCCATATTTTAGAATATTTTCATAAAGAAAATCAACCTGTACAATGTTTTTATAAAAACCATTAGGTTCATGTTTGTTGGATGATAACAGACCAATATACCAAAACAGTAGCCCCTAAAGCAAACAAACAGTTTAATAATTGAATGGAAAGCAAACAAGAAGGTGGGTTGGAATTTCAAACTCCTCCCAAATGAGTTTTAGACTGAGGTTTTTAAGAAAATATTATTGGTCAAGGAGCTGAAAAGCTGAAGGTTGCTGATTGGTCGAAAAGTGAAGGGTGGAATCATGAAATACGAAGATGAAAAAAACACAATCCTGAGTTGGTTCCCCAGAAAAGGTCTCAGACTGACTGGCATCAGTGGACTCATTAAACTGCAGTATCTGCAAAATATCTCAAGTGAAAAACTTGAAGTTTCTTAATGTTAATCTTTATAAGTTAGAATCTTGTGACGGGGCTACATGATATCTAACCAGTAGCTGTAAGGAAGCTGTAAGGAATAGGGCAAGCTGATTAGCGCTTAACCATGCTTCTACTCAAAGCTTATGCTTTTGCTCCAGACTTAGCAATTTAGTTTTATCAATATTACAAGGGCAGATTCAATGTCAAATTTCACGGGTTCAAGGCATAATTCTAAAATTTCCTACTGTGTGATGTCATTCCATTTTCTTTTAATTTCAATTGCTTTATTTGGTGAATATGTATAATAGGAGCCAATTCACAGGGCAGTTGTAAAGACTTGGTAAAAATAGGTAATCTGTACAACCACCAAGTGGAATGCTCTGCTCTGTACATTGTCTTTGATGAATAATTATATTATTAATCAAGAAATTAGATGGATTCTGGACAGTTAAATTTGAAATCACTGTAGGAGACAAGAAAGGCAGCTATAACGTCAGCTAGTATTTGAAGCTAACTTCAATAAGGCTCTCTCATTCAATGATTTGACCTGTCTTCTTTGGTAAATCTTTATCATTGTGCACCTGAAGATAGAAAAGTTTCCATTTAAGACAAGGTTAATTAATAACTATCTGTTCAGCCTTAGGCAAACCATTCTTTCTCCCTCCATCTCAATGGATTTATTTATAAAACGGTAATAATTGTACCTATTTGTCTTTTCTCACAGGATTATTTTGAGAAATAAATAGTATAATGTATGTGAAAACCCTTTGCAAATGACCACATATGTTGCTGGGAAATTGTCAAAGCATGACGATTTATTGAACCCTAAAGCAACTGTCTAGGTGATTGGCTTTATTCACATTCACCCTTTCTGAGCCTGCTCCTTTTGTTCCAATGAGAGTAGTTTCACAGCATTTGATTGACTGTATCCATTACACTGCTAAGGGCCATCCTGAAGCATCACTTAACACAAGGTTTGTCTGGAAACTGACATGAATAAAAAGACTCTGGTTACTAACTGAGACGCTCATGGCAGCTCCAAGTCTTCCCACCATCAAGAAGGTTGTCAGCGCCAGATGACACCCCTATGGTGCTACAGCCCTTGTATTGCAACTGTCCCTGAGCAGAGGGCCTTTTGTTCTTATTATGCAGCTGTCAAGGGTGGTGGCAGTCAGTGTCACATAATGAAATGATCTGGTGTCACAATTTTCCAAAATGATTTGTAAGTTTCTGAACAACCATTTCATCTCATTACAAATGCCACAGGACTCTGAGAATCCTCTTTCAAAGTGTCACACTCTTAAAGTCATTTTTCTGCCAGGATTTCTTTTGAAGGAAGCAGCATAGTCTCTTAGAACAGGGATGATTCAAGATCCAGACATGAGCCCTTGTTCTATTTCAAGAGCAAATTAATCTAATATGACTGGAAAGAAGGTCCTGTGCTGCGTTATCTGGTGACATAGGCATAGTATATCAAGATAGCTCTAAAAATATAAAATACTAGGAAAAAGGAGATGATTACTACCAAAAAGATATTTGTAAAAATATGACAGAGTTTTAGTGGTAGAAATGACTTTATTTATTTACTTTTATTTAATAAATAATATTGGTTTTTGACAAACATTTTCCAGTGACTGTAAAACACACATGAAACTCTGTCTATGTTTCTGAATGACAAAACAGAAATGGTGCCTGCTCCCTTGACACTTATATTCCAGTGAGAAGGCACATGCAAATCAAGAAAAATACATTTAAATCTAAATAATGAGTGAGTAATTTTTTGAGAGAGTCATGACCCCTCCTAAAGCAAGTTTAAAAATATACAATATCTCTAATTAGAGAAAAATTAAGCTCTTAATTTGGACTAAATAGAGATGAATGGTCAAATTCTAGGAGCAGAGTCTAAGGCTCAGATTATTTTCAGGTTTCATGTTCCTTTTCCTAATCAATAGTTATGTTTTGTTACAAAAGCATAAATGAGGTAAACTGTTTTCAAGAGTTTCAGAGATTTTTGGATTATGATGAATTCCCAAAAAATGACTTTAAAAATTTGGAGATTGTAAGATACTACTAGGCCTCAAGAAGGAACAGCAGGCAGATATACCAAAGGCTAAGTAGGAATGTAATTTGGAAATACGGGTATTTGTGTGTAGGAAAAGGGGAGCAGGGTATGGAGATAAGGGGATCAGCCACCACAAATGCTCCCAAACTTGACTTTAAGATCTGATCAAATATGACTATCTCTTAACATGTCTGGCCTTTACTCTCTAAGTGACTGAAATGTTTCTGGATTTCCATGTTGAATCAATATGCAAACTGTGGTGGAGCATTAGATTTGGGCACTCTTTTTTGTTTTTTTTTTGAAGCATTAGCAATCATTTTATTTATTTATATATTTATTTTTTAATAATAAAAATTTGGGATACAATTTAGGGTTAGATATACAAACAGTGATTATACAGGTACCCTTGTTGATGAGGTATGCCCCTCCCTCCCCTAGCAGTTTCCCTCAAATGCCAATCTCACTCTCCCTCCCCTGACAGTTTCCCACTACTGCCAATCCCTTTATAATAGTATTATAATTGTTCAAGGTCCGCTTATGAGTGAGAACATATGTTACTCTGTTCTTTGTTTCTGTGACAGATCACTGAGAATGATCGACTCTAAATCCATCCAAGTTGCTGCAAAGTCCATATGTTTGTCCTACTTTATGGCTGCATAATATTCCATTGTGTATATGGACCATATTTTTTTGTGTAGTTCAGTTTTGATGGGCAACAAGGTTGATTCCATGTTTTTGTTATTGTGAATAGAGCTGCAACAAATATAAGTGTGCAGGTATCCTTTTTGTAGAATGATTTGAGTTCCTCCAGTTATATTCCCAATAGGGGAATTGCCGGGTCATATGGAGGTCAATTTCTAGTTCCTTTCAGATATCGCCACATTGTCTTCCAAAGAGGCTTCAATAGTTTGCATTCCCACCAGCTGTGTAAAAGCCTTCCTTTTCCTTTTTCTTTTTTTTTTTTTTGAGTTGGAGTCTCACTCACTCTGTCGCCCAGACTGGAGTGCAGTGGCCGCTCCTGGCCACTGCAGCCTCGATCTGCTGGGCTTTGGCGATCCTTCCGCCTCAGCCTTCCGAGTAGCCGGAATTACAGGCACGCACTACCATGCCCGGCTGATTTTTTGATTTATTGTAGAGATGAGGTCTCGCTGCCCAAGCGGGTCTCAAACCAGCAGGCTCAGGCAATCCACTCACCTCAGCCTCCCAAAGGCACGGGATAACAGGCTGAGCCACCGAGCCCAGCAAAAGCCTTTCTTTTTCTACACATCCTCGCCAGCATCTGTTGTTGTTTGTTTTATTAATGATAGCCATTCTCACTGGGGTTAGGTGGTATTACAATGTGGTTTTGATTTGCATTTCTCTGATGATGAGTGAGGCTGAGCACTTCATGTGTCTGTTGGCTGCCTGTATATCTTCTTTTGAGAAGTGTCTATTCATGATTTTTGCCCACTTTTTAATGGGGCTGTTTGCTTTTTATCCTTTTGGCATGTTTGAGTTCTTTGTAGATCCTAGATATTAGGCCTTGTCAGATATACAGATGGAGAATATTTTTTCCCATTCTGTGGGCTGCCTCCTTGCTCTCTTGATGGTTTCTTTTGCTTTGCAGAAGCTCATTAGTTTGATGAGGTCCCACTTGTCTATCTTATTTCTTAAAGTATTGGCCTTTAGGGTCCTGAATAGGAATTGGTTGCCAGTTCCAATTTCCATAAGGGTGTCTCCTGTGTTTTCTGGGATTCTTATAGTTTGAAGTTTTACATATAGATCTTTGGTCCATTTAGAGTTAATTTAGGTGGACGATGATAGGTAGGGGTCCTATTTCAATCTTCTGAATGTGATCAGCCAGTTTTCCCAGGACCATTTACTGAATAGGTTCTCCTCTCCCAGTGGTGGTTGTTGGAGGCTTTGGTTGAGAAATTGAGACTTTGGTTCCAAATCTTTTTGCTGTTCCGCTGGTCTATGTGCCTATTCTTGTACCAATACCAGACTGTTTGATTACTGTAGTGTTATGAAGAGTGATACCTCCTGCTTTGTTACTTTTGCTAAGTATTGTTTTGGCTACTTGTGGTCATTTATGTTTCCATATGAATTTCTGTTTTGTCATTTCCAGGTCTGAGAAAAATAATGTTGGTAACTTAATGGGTACCTCATTAAATCTATAGATTGCCTTTAGTTGGATGGACATTTTAACAATGTTGATTCTTCCTATCCATGAGCATGGTATATTTTTCCATTTGTTTGTGTCTTCTTGGATTTCTTTGAGCAGTGTTTTGTAGTTCTCACTGTAAAGGTCTTTCACTTCTCTGGTTAGGAAGATGCCAAGGTATTTCATTTTTTTCTGTGGCTGTTGGTGAATGAGATTGTACTTTTTATTTGGGTTTCCGCTTGCTTATTGTTGGTGTATAGGAATACAGTTGTCTTTGCACATTGATTTTGTATCCTGAGACTTTGTCAAATTCCTTTATCAGTGCAAGCGGTTTTTTGACAGAGTCTCTTGGATTTTCAAGGTATAGGATCATATCATCAGTAAAGAGGGATAACTTGACTTCCTCTTTTCCTATTTGGATACCCCTGATTTCCTTCTCTTATCTAATTGCCTGATCTAGGACTTCCAACACAATAACGAACAAGAGAGGTGAGAGTGGGCAGCCTTGTCTTGATCCAGTTTTCAGGGAAAATGTTTCTAGTTTCTTTTCAATTAGTGATACGTTGGCTATTGGTTTGTCATAGATGGCACTTACTATTTTGAGGTATGTCCCATCTGTACCTAAGTGTTTGAGGGTTTTTATCAAGAAGCGATACTGGATTTTATCAAAAGCTTTTTCTACATCTACTGAGATAATCATGTGGTTCTTGTATTTACATTTGTTGATGTATTTAATTAAATTTATGGTCTTACGGATGTTGAACCAACCCTGCATCCTGGAGATGAAGTCTACTTAATCATGTTGGATGTTTTTTGAGATGTGTTTTGGATCTGATTTGCTAGAATCTTGTTGACGATTTCTGCATCTATGTTCATAAGGGATATTGGTCTGGAGTTCTCTTTTTTTGTTGAATCTTTACCTGGTTTGGTTATCAGTGTGATGTTAGCTTGTAAAATGATTTGAGGAGAATTCCATCTTTCTTAATTGCCTGGAATACTTTCAAAAAGATTGGTTTTAGTTCCTCCTTGTACATTTTGTAGAATTCTGCTAGAAAGCCATCCAGTCCAGAGCATTTTTTTGTAGGTAGTTTTCATATGACAGAGTCAATTTCCTGGGTTGTTATTGGTCTATTTAGTGTCTCAGTGTCTTCTTGTTTCAACTTGGGGAGGTTGTGTGATGTCAGAAGTTCCTCCATTTCATTTAGGTTATCAAGTTTATAGGTGTACATAGTAATCTCTGATAATCTTTTGTATTTCTTTGGGGTCAGTTGTGATTTGATCTTTTATATTTCTGATTGTGTTTATTTAGACTTTCTCTCTCTTTTTCTTGGTCCTTCTGGCTAGGGGTGCATCAATCTTATTAATTCTTTCAAAGATAAAGCTTTTAGTTTTGTTGATGTTTTCTATGATATTTTTGTCTCCTATGTTCCATATTTGGGCTCTTTTTTGGTGTTTTGGATTCTTGTGTTAAGGTTGAGATTTTGGTTGTCTTCTCTTTCCAATTCCTTTAGGTGATTTGTTAGACTCTCCACTTGTGATCTTTCTGTTTTCTTGATATTTGCTCATAGAGATATAGTCCCCTCTTAAAACTTCTTTCATGGCATACCAGAGGGTTTAGTAAGATGTTTCTTCATTTTCATTTGTTTCCAGGAACCTTTACAACTCTGTTTTGATTTCAGAGTTGACACAGTAGTTGTTCAGCATCATGCTGTTTAGTGTTCATTTCTTTGTGTGTTTTGGGGAAATGTTGTTAGTGTTGATATTTATTTTTATTTCACTGTGGTCTGAGTGTGCATGGCAAGATTTCAACCTTATGGAATTTGCTTATGCTTGACTTATGGCCAAGGATGTGATTGATCTTGGAGTACATTCCACGTGGTGATGAGTAAAATGTATATTCTGTGGTTGCTGGGTGGAATAATCTGTAGGTATCTGTTATACCCATTTGGTGGCGTGTCAAGTTTTGGTTCTGGATCTGCTTATTGATTTTTTGCCTTGATGATCTACCTAGGGCTGTCAGTGGGGCATTCAATCCTCTGCTATAATAGTGTTAGAGTCAGTATCTTTTTTTTAGTTTATATAGTAGTTGCTTTATAAATGCTGGTGCTCCTGTGTTGAGTGCATATATGTTTAGGATGGATATTTCCTGTTAATGGACTGAATATTTTATCATTATGTAGTGTCCTTTTGCATCTTTTTAAATTTTTGATAGTTTAAAGGTTGTTTTGTCTGATATTAAGTTTGCAACTCCTGCCTCCTCTTGTGATTCATTTGCCTGGAAACTCATTTTCAATCCTTTAACTTTGAGTGAGTGTACATCCCTTGTAGTGAGATGAGTCTCCTGGATGCAGCAAATAATTGGGTCATGGTTTCTTATCCAGTGTGCATTTAGTCTTTTCACATTCAGACTGATTATTGATATGTGATTGCTTATCCCTGTCATGAGATTCTTATAAAGTTTTTCTTCACCTGTTTTCTTTTGGCTTTGGGGTGAATGTATGTGTGTGTTTTCAAGTTACTTACTGCACTGTATTTTCTGTTGACTCTGTGCTCTGCTGTTCTTTTGGGAAGTGTGTGGTCATTCTTTTTTTTTTAATTTCTTCTGTGCTTAGCACCTTTTTAAGTGTCTCCTGTAGAACTGGCCTGGACGATGCCTTATCTTTTAGGGATTGGCTGTATTGGAAGGATTTTAATTCTCCATCACTGATGAATCTAAGCTTGGCTGGATAGGAAATTCTTTGTTGAAATTGTTTATCTTTGAGAACTTCAAATAAAGGTTTCCAGTCCCTTCTTGCTTGTAGTGTTTCTGCTGATAGGTCTGCTGCTATTCTGATTGGTTTTCCCTGATAGGTAGTCTGACCTTTCTCGCTTGCTGACTTTAGGATTTTTTATTTTGTGCCTACTGTGTGTAGGTGAATTATTATGTGTCTAGGGGTTGGTCTTCTCATTTGACGCCTTGTGGGGATTCTCTGTATCTATTGTGCTTGACTGGTCACATCTCTGGTGAGATGAGGAATATTTTCTTGGATTACCTCCTGGAATACTTGCTCCAAGTTGTTCTCCATTTCCCTTTCTTCTACTGGGATACTAATCAGGATTAGGTTCAGCTTCTTGATATATAATTGCACATCTCTTGTTGGCTTTGTTCTTTCTTTCTGAGTTTTCTTTCTGTGTTTTTTACAGATCAGGCTAATTCCTTATTTGGGTCTCCAACTTCAGATATTCTTTCTTCAGCTAGATTAATTCTGCTTTCCTTGCTTGTCATCTTGTTATTTATTTCCTGAATGAAATTTTTATTGCCAAAATCTGTTACAAGATTTTTCAGTGTTGAATCTCGTCTTTCTTGAGTCTTATTCACTCTTTCCATCCATCCCTAATCCCTGTGGTATTCTGGGTTCAGTCACTGGTGACTTCCATTGTTTGGGCACCAAGGTCTGATATTTCAGGAGTTTTGTCTTTGGTACACTTGAAATTGCCTGAAGTCTTCCTTTGATTTTTCCTCATTTGTGACTGATCTTTTGTTTTTCTCTTTAGTTCTGTTATTCAGTGTCAGTGAGAGAGGCTTTTCCTTATGTTTGCTCAGTCCACTATTCTTCCCTGATACGGGCTTTGGATTTTTTCTATTTTGAAATAAGATGGTGGATGGGAAGCTTTGCTGCCTCTTATAGTTTTTGAAATTTGAATAAAGTAGGGCATGGGGTGCAAGGATTCAGACACTACTTGCAAATTACAATGTTCACTTATTGTGGTATGTGGTCCCTGAGACCCAGTACCCACCACCACTCTACATGATAATGCAAAGCAGAAACCAATGCAAAAAAACAACTGAACACACGCACAGTGACATACACAAACACCCCCAAACAAACTGGAATTACAACAAAGTGAAACAAAACAAACAGCAACAACAACAAAAAAACTAAACACACACACACACACACACACACACACACCACACACATCACACACACGCCTTGCATAAAGTGAATAGAAAAGAAAAATAGAAAGATCGGAGGGGGGAAAATGGAATTCAGTTAGAACTCTCATACATATATTGACACACACTTTAAAGCATAAAAAATTAAAATAAAAACTCTAGAAGAACAAAAGAACTAAAACAACCAACAACAACAACAAAATTGAAAGAGCTGTTGTACTAGGGGCCTGGCCACTTGCTCACAAGCCCCCACTTAGACAGTTTCTCCCAGCATTTCTTCCCAGGGAGGGTTTGTTGATTTAAAAAAAGAAAAAAGAAAAGAAAGTGGTACCTGGCTTCTGTGTCCCGGGAATCGCTAGGGTCCAAGCCTGGCAGATGTGGCACCAGCTGCTGCACCAGCAGAGCCCTGACCACTAGCTCCCTAGCCCTCACTCAGCCAGTCACTCACATGCCCATTTGCTCACCAGCATGTACACAAAATTTTCCATACACTCACTCGCTCACATGGGGACTCACGCAGTCTGACTGGCTCAGCTGCCATCTTCCCAACCTCTCCCAGCAATCCAGATTTGGGCAACTCTTGTTGTAGTCTTCCTTCTAGAAAGAAAGGGTAGCTATCCAAGGCCAGTTGGTATTTAGAGTCCAGGAGTAGAAAGCTGAGTACAGTAACCCAAACAAATTCGTCAGGATTCAACGTCCTTCTCTTGTCATGTCCTGGATTGATTTCTTTTGGTTTGACTTATCTTAAGGCAAATCCTTGAAGTAGACCTCAAAGATTAATTTAGTTAAAAATAGATAAATAATGGAAAGGAAAAAGAGAAAGGGATAGGGGAGACAGGGAGACAGAGAGATAAAGTGAGACCCTTGCAGTCAGAATACTAGACAAACTGGATGTAAGAAACAAAATCAATACCATGAATACCATTTAAGGGATGTTACATGACCAGAATGAAGCCATGCATAGAAAACTTTCTAGTGTCATTAGTGCTACTATACTATAGATGCTCAGTTAATATTGGTGGTTGAATCTAAATTTAATTAATGTCTGTTTAGTTTTTTAAATGCCTCTCTTCTCTCTATCATTTACATTGTGATTAACAAGAAAAAATATATATATAATAAGAAATAATAAGACAACCGCTGGACTCCAGGATAAACCAAACCATAAAGCTTGTAAACTACAGCCAGTGCAGCTTCTAGCTTCCTGTTCTAACATAAACTGGGATCACTTTAGCACGTTTTTCTATCAATATATGTTCTGGTTATTTTATGCTAAAAACCCTTAAGTAGAGGAGAATAATAATGATTAACTTCGTAATGTATTCCTGATTTTAATCCTAGGTCACTACCTATTTTCTTTCTGTGTGACTTTCAACAAATTACTAATTCCTCCAAACAGATTTTCCCAATCAGTAAAATGAGGGGAATGTTATGTACTTCAATCATATCAAAGACTGATTTTGAGAATACAGTATAGTGACTCTCAAGTGGTAGTTTCTATGTAATAGGAGATCCTATATAAATATAAATATCTCTCTGCTTTTCTCATTTATTTTGATTCAATTAATTTTCACAAGGCTTAAGAATTTTGAAGTGCCTATACTTCCTTTAACATTTGCCGAAAAACATGCTAACGATGCCATTTTAAATAAACCTGAATTCACGAATTGTAATCCAACTCAGAAGGATAGAGCATAAAGTAGATAAAAAATGTTCTTCAGTGGGGGATTATATTTTTATTTGAATGAAGAGGCACATTAATGAAGAGTTGATTCCTGAGCTGCAATCTTGTGCTTGTTTTTGTGTACTTATTCAATTCCAGTTGGTTTATCACATATTGGGAAGTTCTTGAGTGTAGTGGTCGTGAGACGTGATCCTAAAATTAGCCTTCCCGTGTTCCCATCCTGGGATCAATACCTAATATCTCTGTAATCTTTGCAATTTGAACATCCAACACTTAAGTAAACGCCTTGTATCCTCCACCTACTCCCAGCTTAGATTAGTTCTATATTCGTTCCTATTTTTTTTCTGATAAATAACTTTACAGTAGCATTGTACTATTTGCTTCCATGTCACCAGTAGGCAATATATTACTGGAGGGAATTAGCTATTTATCCTAGATTGGCATAGAGGGGGTGTTTGGTGAATAATTTATTGAATGAATGAATGTGCCTTACACTTGAAAATAGAAATGGCACACATAGCAGTAGCTGTATTTAAAGCAGTATAAACTATACAGATAATAACAACAATAAACCTAACTTAAACAATTGACATTTAATAAATGCTAAACACTTAAGATTTGCCAGGCACTGTTTTAAGGACTTCGTATTTATTCAATCATTTGCTCATTATTCTGGTAAACTATGAGGTATTTACTATATTACCTCCTTTTATAAATAAGAAATCTGAGTCAAAGGAAACTGAATAACCTTTCCAGAAACACACAGTTAGTGTGTATTTCAATGAGGATCAAAATATAGATAACCTATTTTTGGAAGATCTAAAATTTCTAAGATCTTCCAAATATTGGCTTCAGTTTTCTCCAGTCAAGAGGTTAAACACTATCATTTCTAAGATATAATTCATCATTATTCTATGACCCTCTTTTTTATTCCTTATTTGTGACTCTGTTTTCCTTTTTGACCACCTTAACCCATCTCCTTAAATGAGACTACATCTACTGTCATGTCTTTGGTCCCATTGGTCTCAGACTTTTGTGCTAGCGTGATTGTGCTACTGTTTAACCTCTTCTCACACATTACTCATTCCTAGCCTAGAGGGGAAATCAACTGCAGTTAGGGGAGCAATTAGCTGCTGATTACTGCTATCTATTAATTAGGAAGTGCTGTAGGCCCTATTTAGAGTGATCTGACTAATGAAATCACAGTACCTTTAATCAAGGATTCACTGATGTTTCTAGCTAGAGGGTGGAAATTGGATATATTTTACTAGTGAAAATACTCCGCCCCCTCCACCATGATGTTTGGTGGATCCAGCTTCACATCCAAACTCCTAAGTCCTAGGACTATTGTGATTACTTGTATGTTCACTTGATTGCAACTGTCAGTAGAGTTATAAGGGTAGGTACTTGGTGGAGTTTTATCTATGAGTCTCCATAATCTGGCTCATTGTTTCACACAAGATACATATAGATAAAATTTTAAAAAAAAGACTGGACTGCTGTAAGCATTAGTGTTTGCATTTTGTACAAAAAGAATATTAATAAATACCTTGTTGAGTTATAAGGCATTTTTTCAATGAATGTACATAATAATATTGGTTGTGGTCAACACATAAGGAGGAGGTCATAAAGAGGAGGTTCTCTTCATATCCTGATTATGTTTTAGGAATAAATTCTTCTGTTGTGAATGACTAATAATAAATTAATGAATCAATGAATGAATGTATTATTGAATAAATGACAATAAACTAACTCAGAGATAACCTATAAGACTAATTTATTTGGTTACTACATGTATTAATTATAACACAGTATTTATTCCTTTTAAAATGAAACTTATCATTTATTCTCATTCAGCTCTGATGTCACTAGCAAATTACTTTTCAAATTTTTATCGGCCTTGGAAAAACATCATATATAGTTCACCCCCTTTATAGTAGTTACTAATTTACATTTCTTAATGAAAATAAATATTTTAGAAACACTAAGATAGGTAGGCATTTGTTGTTTTACATTTATTTATTAATAAAGAAGAAGCTACTATGCTGGGTACTGAACATTGGTTGTTTTAACCTTCATTTCAATGTCCTTCTAGTTGAAGTTAAAAGGTTTAAAAAATAATATTTTTCAGACTATCTTTAACCTGGGTTCTGGATGTAAAAAAAAAGTTTTATTAACTAAATACACTTATGTGACACTTGGTGGCCAAGACCCACATTTTAAAATAACTTGATTTTTTTTTTTATGCCAAGCATAAACACAGAAACGCAAAGCATCCTTCAGCCTCATTCCAGTGTTCTTTCTTCTCCTTGATTGTACA
Source organism: Cephalopachus bancanus (assembly GCA_027257055.1). NCBI lineage: Eukaryota > Metazoa > Chordata > Mammalia > Primates > Tarsiidae > Cephalopachus > Cephalopachus bancanus. The sequence continues at coordinate 1,071,261 of JAPVLO010000072.1, forward strand.
GAAATGTTGTGGAGACCTCAGCAGTAGCTTCTTGACCCCTTGATAGGAGCTATAGGTATGAGTCCAGTGATTATCTGAGAAGTAGTGGCTCACTGGTGGATCACTTTTACATTGGCATGGGAATCATTCCCAGACATTAAGCCAATATACCACTTAATCAGGCCCACTTTTCTGTATTAAGTCACTTTCTGCTTAAAATGACCTAGAGTACTTTTCCTTTCTTTCACTGAACATTAACAACAAACAGTAAATATCATTCCCATTTTACAGTTGCCAAAACTATACCTCTCAAAAATTAATAAATTTTTCAAATATCCCCTGGAAGTAAGAAGGCAATAGATGAAAATAGATGCATCTATACCTGCACACGTATGTTTATCGCAGCATTGTTCACAATAGCAAGAAGCTGGAAGCAACCATTCTGCCCATCAAAATAGGACTGGATTAAAAAAATGTGGTACATATACAAGATGGAATACTACGCAACAATAAAAAAGAACAAAATCATGAATTTCGCAGCAACCTGGATGGAACTAGAGTCTATAATACTGAGTGACCTCTCACAGAAACAAAGATCCGAGTATCACATGTTCTCACTCATATAATGGGTCTTGAACATCCAATGTAATACTATAAGAAAATGACTGACAGTGGTGGGAAACTATTGGGGGGGAGATGGGATTAACGGTAGCCAATATTTGTCTGGGGACGGGGAAACACCTCTTATCAACAGGATACCTGAATGAAGCGTATTTGTATACCTAACTCTTAACTGTACCCCACAACATCATAAAAAATATTGATTAAATAATTGATTAATTTAAAAAAAGAAAATAGATGCATCTGACTCTTAAGTCTAGGAATCTCTTCTATGCATCTATATCAAAATGCTATGTTAGCAAAATATCATGTAATACTATGATTGTACTTTACCGTTTAAAAGAGATAGGTAAGCACATGTTTATAGAACTTCTGTAGAGAAATTATTGTTTAAAAAGTCTTAGGAAACCAGGGAAATCGTCATGTTGAACCTGGGTGTAAAACGACAAAACATGCGAAACCTGGGTATAGTGGATTTTACTGCATTTTCACTCCTTTTCTTGCATCTCATGGGTCCCTAGAACTGCTCTCTGTTCACAAGAGCTACTCATTGTTAGCTTCTTTGTAACATTCCCAGTGTGTAGAAAATATGAATTATACGTACTCTTGTGAACCTAGAACATACATACCTGGACACAAACATCTTTTCTATCAAGTTTGGTCATGCTTGTTAGGGCAAAGCACTCCCCTGCTTGATCTAGAAGGTTCTCCACTCATTAAAGAGCTCACTCATTCAATGCATCATAAGATCCACAAGCAATATACTTCTATAAGTATCAGGGATTTAATTATAATGACTGCATATTCTTTCATCTTGTCAAAAAGGCAGCACGTACTTAAACAATCCCTTACTTTTTACATTTTGATATTTAATAATAACATCAGGACAATAATGAATGTTTTTAAAATATTGTCTTGTCCACTTTTAACTTTTTACATTTGTGATACAATTCTGTGAAAGTTTATCAAGTTGAAACATGACCTATAATTGATTTAAAAATAAAATCACTTATTCTCTGTTCTCTAACTTCACAATGATTCTGTAGTGAAGGGAGAAATATATTAATCTCGAAATTGCATGATTTTAGTGCAAATCTTCACAATCCTCTTCTCTCCCTGCTGTAGGCTTGTTTCCTGGCAACAAATTTCAGTGTAAGAGATATTGAAAGAAAAAGTACCTTGAAAAAAAGTTGAATTCAATAAAAGTAAGATCTATAGTTACCAAGAGCAGGTCTTGTCAATTTCTAATTCATTCTTCATCATAAATGATTATAGAAAATTAATAGCTAGTTAATTTTGATTATTTCAATGTAGTTACAATTTTTCTCTAAATTTCCGTGTCACGGTTGTCTGTCTTTTGTGTTTCCTGTAAGAACAGATCTTTTTTATTTTAATATAATATTTACTTATAGAATTACTTTTTAGACCAAATTTGTTGGTCAGGTTCATGAGGCAGGATGTGAGTGAGGGAAATGGGAGGTTAATATTGACAATTATTGTTTCCATTTGAGACATTACAAAATGAATTCATAGGTATGTTACAAAATGTTCCCAGTGATCACCCAAAAGCTATTTAAAGAATCAGGAATCCTAAGTCCATGATCTTTCCACTGTAAACATTTTTTAAAGAAGGAAAATAAGCACACACACATACACACAAAGTTATTTATTTAAAAATCAAGTTTTCTCATGGCTATATTCAAATGTGTAGTTAAGTTTTTGACATCAGTCCAGAAAGCATGAAGATAGAACATGGATTAGAGCAGAGAAGAAAGGGATCATATAAGGTCTTGGTTAAGCTTAAGATCTTATTTTTAAACTGCTTCTAATTTCTCGACATAATAATCTTAACAACCAAACTTAAAAATGTTGAAAAGGCACTCCTTCTGCAGAATGTGCTAGAGAAATAACTACTTCTGTAGCACACTCCTCTTAGCCAAATGCAGTCAAAGGCTGAACATCTAGGGTTTATGTGTTCACAGCCTGTGTTTTTTCTTTCTCCAAAATAACACCAGAAGCAACCATTCTGAAGAGCCTTTATTCTTAAATGCTTCTTCCTCTTAAAACCACTTTGACCACCAGGTGGTCCAATCTGAGTTGAATTCCGTGGAATGCAAAGGCATAGATTCTGCTTTAAAGTTGGTCTGGATGCAGGAGGAAAGCAAGGATGAGGTAGCATTCTGGTGACTATAACAAATACCAAGTACCAAGAAGCTGAAAGTGAAGACAGCACAGAGGAGGCAAAGAGGACTATATCCTGGTGAGGCAGAACAGGGATTTCAGGAGCCCTAATATCTGAGTTTCTACTGTTTTTGCAGGTAATGGAGTTAGTTGTCTGGGTAGGGGAGTGTGAAGAAAGGGCTTACTTGGATGAGAGTGAGATAAAGTGAGCGGATCTTTGGGAGCAAGTGGAGCCAACTCTAGTTCCAAATGTGTGAAAAGTAAGTGCTGATGAGCAGATTCTTTCAGGTTTTTTCTGGGTCATCTTTTTTCCCCTTTTATTTGAGATTTTAACTATTTAAAAACTCTTCCTAATTTTAATTGATTTTATAATCTTTCTGGTGATGTAGCTTTAGTACTCTATAGACCAAATATAATCAGAAGCTTATTTGATTCTGAGCACTGTTGATTTTAAACTCCAATTTGCATACTTTATTTAATTATATTTTATGTCTCTGTCTTCATCTTTATTTGCTGTATTGCCATCCAAGCAAATAACCACCCCTTTCCTGAACACCGTGAAATCTAAGTGTGCCCTCTAGCAGAAACAAAGGACTTTGGACAAAACAATTTCAATGCACCACTCTAGGATGGAAAAAGGAGGGGTGGGAAAAAATATAGAAGAGAGACATAAAACATTATTTTCTCAATCCTAGGACTTACAGGGTTTGGAAGTACAAGCCAGTAAGCATTTAAAGACTGTCTTTGTTAAAAACAGAAGCACCAGGGGGAATGATTCCATTCTTGGTATCTTATAATCTCATTTTAAAAGAGTGACAGTTGCAAGTTCTCTTTGGCACTAATTGCTTTTCTCTGATCAAATTCTCCTGTCTCTAATCCTGACAGTCTGTCTCCAGTCAAGTTTATATCTATATCTGTACTCCACAGCTCCGACAAGAAAGCTCGTCTGTGATCAGTGGTTAAGTTGGCCTTGAGAGGAATGAATATCTCATGACAACATCCACATTTTGAATCATTACTTCTTCACAGAAAGGTGGATCTCTGATTGTTGAGTATCAGATTGTGTTCAGAAGATTCTGTGCTCTCTTTTTTGATAGATTTAATAATACTTTGTGCAAGAAGAAAAGAATAAGAAATAGCTATGACAATAATGAGAGACAATGCAGGGTGTGAGCTGGCATCAGATGTGAATTTTTAAGCAGTCCGATGAACATGAATTTTCACTGCTGCCCCAATCAAGTAGATAGTCATGAGTTTGAATCTCAGCTTGCTTTTTAATTAAGCAAATTTACCTTCTTGTTTTCATTGTGCCCTGATTTTTCTTTCATCTTCTCATTTTTAGTTTTTGGCGATGCAACTGCTTTGGCCTCTGAGCTGTGAGAATTTGAGAATAGGGACAGTGTCTTCATGATTTTGCAATCATGCTCAATGCCTGTTCAAAACGATCCACGTGATGTATGTTTCGTAAGTGAACCCATCTTCTGTCACATTCTTCCCATTCACTTTTAGATGTGTTAGAAAGTTGGTGATTCAATTCCTCAGTATTATGAGTGTTTCCTTTTCCCCCTCTTCACTTCACCATGCATAGGAAACACTGCTTTGTGCATGCATTCACAGAATCTTCAAAAAGACGATCATTCCATCTTAATTCTGGCATTGCTTATTAATGGAAGATAAAAAAGTGTAGCTTCCACATTTGAATTAGAAAAACAAATTTTGGGTAAAGAAATAGGTTTGCTCTTCTAATAGCACAATTTATAGTTAGTCCTGATTATGGGTATGGGGAGTCAATATTACTAATGGGATTGATTTTTCAAATGCTTTGGCTATTTGGTCCTCAAAATTATAGAAATTTTTTTAGCATAAAAAAGACATGATTTATCAAGCACCATGTTTATCATTTTTGGTACTGTTGTCAACTTCAGTTTTTATTTCCAGCAAATATCTTGGTACTTCACATGACTTGCTATTGATGAGGCCAGTGACAGAAGAAGCAAGCTTGACTTGCATCATCAGTCGGCTCTGTGAAAAATTAAAAACTCACATTTTTGGACATTATAAAATGTTGAACTAGAGGTCATGAAAGAAATATATTATTAGTAAAAATACATAATTTTTTTCATTTAATTATCAAGAAAAGTGCTTATAAGATGTTAGAAAAACTGTTACTTCAAAAATTTAAAGGTTGATAGGATATAGCTTTGGCTTTAGAGGAGATTACAGGCTACTTAGGAAGATACATCTTTTAAACAATGATAGCAAAAAAGTGTAAATAACATCTTTGGTAGCCAATTATGAGACTCTGGCATCAACGGAAATGAGGGTAATGATTATGCTCAGGAAGAGAGAGTTCAATAAGGCTTCACAGAGAAGGAGCTGATTAGGCTTTAGATTTCAATATATGGTTCTTGAGCTGTATATGGAGTCTAGGACATTCTAAAAAGAAAAACAAATGTCTACCTCTTCAAATATCAAAAAAAAGCATGTGTGTTCTTAAAAGTGTAAGTTAAGTTATTAGAGTATAGGTACATGCAGACAAGTATGTTATAATTGTTGAGATTTATAGGCTACAGATCACAGAAGGATTTGAATGATGTGCAGCAGAGTTTCAGTTACATAAGGATCAAGAGTAGATGTGCCTATTTCTCTGCTTTCATGTGAGAAAATTAATTCCATATCTTTCCAAGTACAGCTAATAGAAATATGAAAGCTTCTGAATATAGATTTCTGTCCACTGAGGACTCTAACACTAGGGTGTTTAATTAGTTTTACCAAATTCCCACACCTGACCTGGCTTGCACTTAGCTGACTGGTCAGGCATAAGATGACCATATACAGTAAAAATGCATTGAACACTTTATTAATCATTGAGAGACCTGAGTCTGAGTTCATAGACCTACACTTTAGGACTCACTCTGCTGCCAATTAAAAGTAAAATGATAATAATAATATAAGATGAATAACTTACTCTACACAGAGTTTGCAAAATTGCAATGAAGGGATCGGATTCGTATTGGTGGCAGAGTTTTTAAAAAATTCATTTCTCAGTACTGAAAAAATCGTAGATTTAACACAAACATCCTGCTATCAGGCTTCTCTTGAAAGAAGTCATGGTAGGACACAAGCAGATTGTCTCAGGGCAGGAGAGGGCAAGCATTGAGAAGGAGCCGCTGACGTCAATGGGGCATGAATGCTCTCCTTTGCCACAATCCCTTCTACTTCCTGTTGAAAACGCCATGCTCAGGACAATAGTCAACCATCACTTATTATCATTGATGCATTGTTGATTTTCTAGATTGAGTTAAAAGGAAAGTGAAATACTTGCTGAACTCAACTTCCTATTCAATGTTGTGGGTGGGGAGGAATAGTTCTGGATTTGGTGCATATTTCAAGAAAACATATTTGCATACATTTATTTTAAGGGAGGAATATTCTTCTGATTTCAACATGCAAATAAAGTGTTCATGAACCTCTGGAGTAAACATAAGATAAAATTTTGAGTCCTGCCCTGATTCATCCCTTTCCTTGTTAACTCACTGTTATATAGAAACTCTCTGGATATCAGTTTCCTCTTGGGTCGCCAGGTTCAAACTTACTCAGCTACTTCCTGTCTTGCCTATGGAGCACTATGAACATGGCTGTCATAGAAAGAGATTTAAACCAGAGTTCTGAACAAAAAGAGAGGCAAGCAGCTATCAGGGTCGACTTCCAGCATGTTGGTAAAACTGTTGTCTTAGGTGTTTCTGTCTTTAAAATACAAAATTCCTACTTATTTTAACCTATGATATGACTTTGAAACACTTGCAATGCTGATAAGCAAACAGTAAATTCTTTTGCTTTTTTCTTATTACATTATGTATATACTGTAGTTAAAGCAGTATATTTCAGTGTGCTTCAGGAACTAAAATAATGCCTACTATATATAGAGACAATTTATTATTTAGCTCAGGAGTGATAGGTAGTCTATAGATATTTTTGTTTGTTTAATTTACCAAAAATAAATGCATGGTATTTCAAACCACCTACCTAATTTTACAGTTGAGGAAACTGAGACCTAGGAATCAATATTGATTTACAATTCTGTATCCATTGTATTGTAAATACTATGCTTTAATTCCATCAAATGTGCTCCTGGCAGAAAACTAGTAAATGGTAGATGAGAATTTCATCCAAATATGAATTCTAAACCCAAGGTGTTAGCCATAAGGCTAGACTGTGATTTTATAATTCCTTGTGCCACAATTGACTCATATAATTAGACTGGAATCTAACACATGAGTAAAGAATGCTTTAATGAATGCATGAATGGAATACATCTATAAAACATATAAACATGTGTACTGTGTACAAACGTGTTCAAACATATGTTCACAAATGCACTATGATTTTTCACCAATATTTTAGAATTTAGCACAGCTAAGAAAACACTTTAGGTATTTTATGTATTCTATCGGCAATACTGTCGTAATAGCTCCTGTGTTCATGTAACTTTTAGTAGAAAAAAACAAACAGTTTCAAAGTCATTTCAGGCTTGTAGCAAAAATAATCCCACATTAATAAACTTCAATAACCATCCTTTACTTAGATGACATAAATATCATGTATGGCATGAGATAATTTATATGTAATATGTGTTAATATTAAGTTTCTGTATGAAGTTACCTTATCAAGCAGGTCTGTCCCTCTCCATATTATAGAATGGAAACTGAGGTTCAGAAAGGTCTCATTTATCTTAGTTGTCACAGAAAATAACTTTCAGAACTCTGTCTTCAACCCAGGTATCTGACTCCAAAAAATATTCTGCCTCCTCTTCAATGCACATACTGCCTGCATCGATGCTGATCCATCTTTTCAGGATGGCAAACTTCCATCATACCACATAGATTGGTTGTTTGAAATATCCAAGAGTGATTTGGAGACAAGTCTATAAATAAACAATCTTGATCAAGCAGGCCCAAAGCAAATTATAACTATAGAAATAGAGATTTTCTAATGTGACTTTAAAATTGTTTTCTGTATGTAATCTACTCTCTCAACCCACTTTCCAGCTCATATGCTCTCAGAATCTCAGACCAGATAAAGGTTGTAATAATAAATCCTGATATGTCTGTCTGATTTGAGCTGGAGCAATGAAGCAAACTGACATTAAATTCTCCTTCTTTCTGCCTTCTATCTGCACTTGGCCCTTCACCTGAAAATTCCCAGCTCAATTTAACTGAAGCTTGCACTGAGAGACCAAAGGCTAGAGCATCTGTAGTTCAATACACGATATAAATAATGGCAGGTCTTTGATGAATTGTATAAATGAAACACTCCTCTCTTTGTCCAAACTTATAGAACAAGAGTGGAGGTGGTAGCTCTAGCTCATTCAATGTTTGCTAAAATCTTCAGTGCCTGTGTGTAGTGGTGAAAAAGAGAAGGCCCTTAGATTAAACAAAGAAGGTGCTTCAGAACAACAACCATAAGGACAGGTGATATGTCTCCACATAGCTATGCAGTTGTACTTATAATGTCAACCAATCAATGCTTTTCTTAGCCTCAGCTTCCTCCTCTCACAAGATGAGACTAAAATATCTGTCTCTGAACATCATTGGATAAGATGGAATAATTATATTGAAATTCTCAATTCAATAAATGTAATAGTAGGTGAACATTAAGTGGTGGAGAACATTATTGTTATATTAATAAAGATTGCAAAATATAATATTACAGAATTGTGATAAAAACAAAGTGCCAATTCAGGTCGAATTAGGTAAAATTAAGTAACAGAAAAATTTGATATGGTGGACAGTGGTACACCAAAAGTTCAGGCAGCAATTGCAAAACAAAGAGAAGAATTATATGGTGGTTGAAAGCTATGATTCTTAATTCAATCAAATCCTTTTTTGCCATCTAGCAGCTGAAGATTTGAGTTATTAAACCTTCAAGACTCGGCTTCCCAATAATTTTTATCTAATAGGTTTTAGTAAGGAATATATATAGATACATATTTACATTTATACATATAACAATATATTAAATAGCATGTATTCATATATTATTTAAATATGTAAGTATACATTTAATATAGAATATGTATTATTAAGTTTTCATTTAAATCTGTATATATCAAAGCATCTATATACATCACTTATTAAATACCTAACACACATTGAACCTTCAATCAATTTTAGATATTACCATTATTACTTTATTTATTTATATTAAGTATCACAGAATACCTGACACACGATTACAATATATAATCTAATTCCACTGACTATACCCCCAATCCATATTTTTTTTAATCCAAGATAGATTACTTATACAATCGTTAACTTCCCCCAAAGTGAGTATTCTAGGAGAGCCAGGAGAAAACTACAAGGTTCTTTATGACCTATCTTTAGAATTCCCATAACATCACTTATTCTGCATTCTAATGGCCTAGCAAGCCCTAAGACCAACCTGAGTTCAATAGGCCAGAACTATATACCACCTATATATATGGCCATTTTGAACCTTTCACTTGGAGTAAACACATAATGAAAAGCTGCACCAGTCTGTTTGGGCTGCCATAACAAAATATTATTGACTTGGTAGTTTAAACTATGAAGTTTATTTTCTTACAGTAGTAGAGACTGGAAGTGATCAGGGTGTCAGTAGGGTCATATTCTGGTGAGGACTCTGACTTTTATACTACTCATTGTGGCCTCATATGGCCTTTCCGTTGAGAGTGTATACCCTTTTTATAAGGCTACCAATCCTATGTTACTAGGAGTCCATCCTTATGACCTCATTTAATCTTAATTACACTTTAAAAGCCCCTTCTCCAAATACTGTCACACTGGGGGTCTGTACTTCAAAATATAAATTTTTGGTGGGCACAATTCAGTTTATAACAAAAGCAGAGAAAATGAACAAGATCCATATAACATCTATTGAGCACCTGACTCCAGCCTTGCCTGAGGCTATTTCTACTACCAGAACTCCTTAATAATTAGAACCAATAAATTCTATTAGGTCTTATACAAACCGATTTTGATCAAATCTTCTGTTATTTGTAACAGTGTCCTGGCTGATATAACTGACAATTTTTTAGTGCCACCTTACAGGTTGCCATGGGCAAAAATGAAATCTATAAGAAGATATTAGAGTCCTGAAACAGAAGCACAAACAGGAAATGATGACATCAACGAGTTTGCAGGATCTAAGGACTTAAGGCTATAAAATGACTTAATTCCAACAGATACTCTGTTGCTAGTTTGAAGCTACCTTTAAAAAGCAGAACATGAACTTTTAAAATTTACTGTAGAGAATCTTAAAGGCACATTTGGTACCTGAGAAACAAAAGCAAAAATACCATAATTGAGTCAAAATGTCTTCTAGAATGTAACGTAGATGCCACTTAGAGACTTTGAGTGTGATTAGAAATGCATTTATTCTCAAGACTGAAATTATATTAAATTTCCCCTCTTTTATGGAAGAGAAAACCAATGACCAGAGAATCAAAGCAGTTTTTGCATCCTGGAGTACAAAAACACTCGTTTTCAATAAAGATCTTGACTCATATTTAACATAAGCATGATGTTTCCTGCTTTTCAGAAAGCAACAATTCTGCATTTATTATAACCCTGTCCTTCTTCTGTATTCACTTCAAAGGAAGGACAATCAGGGTGAGTCAGTGGCCCCCAAAGGCAAAGAGGAGTGTCATCGAGCACAGGGAAGGAAATAAGGGAGTATTTATCTACAAACAACAAAGGTGACCTGAGGTTCAGTAAAGTAAGATGCCAAGAATAGATGCCCATTAATCCCTGTCACATGGGTCACAGGCACCTCTGTCAACCATACATGTGGCTGTGTACCTAACGGTGTGTGTTCAGCCGGGATATTAAGGCACAGAGAGCAATACATCTCCCTTCCACCCCCCCTGCCTCTTCTGAATGCATTAGGTCGGCATCCTTCTTTGACTGCTAAGAGGAGACTGACACTTGCTTAGAATAACATGGAAAGAAAATGAAAGTCATTGAGCACAGACGAGAAAGCTTATTTTATACAATATGTTAAACAAGAGAGAAAATTCATCAGACTGATACTCTTAGGGCTTTCATGAACTTACCACAAAATAAAATCATTATCCTAATGTTGCTCTTATGCTAGAAGGACACTGTTAGGACACTGTAAGACAATTTATCCTCTGTAAAAAGAGATTACTTCTTTTTATAAAAGCACTAATCATGTTGCATATTTATTAACCCAACTTTCCCCCTCTTTACTACACACACACACACACACACACACACACACACACACACACACACTCACATATAACATATGTAAAATAAATGTGTATACAATTTTAAAAATACATGCATGAACACTTACTGTTTGTTATAAGTGACTCAACTTTTTTGTTTTTTGTTTTTTCCTATCCTGGATTGTTTCTCTTTGTTAAAACCCTAATTCAAAAATCTTCAAAAATCCTGCAGTTTTAGTCTTGGCGTATGAACAAAAACAAAAGAATGGGATTAAAATATGTGGAGAAATTATGGGCAAAATCTGTCCATTTTAATAAAAAAAATTGAATGTGCTTGAATGTCTTGGGAATTGGGACTTTGAAAAATCAGGTTTTCTGCTGATGAAGTTCCTTATTTCAGCTCTCATCAGAATGATTACAAATACCTAAGTTCTTAGTCTTCCTTCATCAACCTAATATGATTGCATTTTTGCTTAATTAGTCTGAGTTCTTTGAGATCTTGGGCTCATCAGTGTTCACTATGTGGAATTTGATGTTGATATAAATGTTTTAGCAGATAGAGTTTGTTTACTTATGAGTTTAGAATGCAAATACTCATGAACTTGTATGGTTTGATGAGATCTCAATGTACTTATAAAATATATGAAGTATCAGAAAACATTAGAGAAATGCAATAGTAATGTAATATCTGTGATTATTTACTGTTTAATATGTATCAGGCATTGTGATAAGCCTGTCATGTGCATTATTTCATTTATTTCTGAAAACCACACTAGGAGGTTGATGTTATGAATCCGTTTTATAGATGATTAACTGCTAGGCTAGGGCAGAAATTCTCAAATATTAATATGCCTACAATAACCTAGGGATCTTATTAAAATACCAATTCTGATTTAACTACCTGGTGTCGTGTTTGAGACTCTGCATTTCCAATAGATTCCCAGACAATGCCAATAATAAACCCAGTGAGTAATGAGAATGATTACTTCTAAAACTTCAGGCCTCTTAACTAGTTGAGGAGCTAGATTAGCACTTGTACCTCTAGATCACTACCCTTGACCATCATCAGGTTCAGCAAACACATGAGGTTGTCAGGGTTCCTTTCCTGCCTATGGCAGACACCAATCTTGTGCCTATGGCAGACACCAATCTTGTACCTCAGTACTCTTTCCTTCCCAGCCTAGAAAATGAAACCACATTTCTTCTCAATGCAAAGACTCAGAAAATTCACTGGTAATCAACTAAACAGAAAGTTCACAGGACTGGTCTGTGACATGAAGCTTATATCTTCATGATGCTATAGTTTCTATTTTGACCAAAATGCTTACATGTCTGTCTTCTTTGAAAAAGAGTAAATTTGATTGTTTTAAAAATTACTATTTAAAATGAATTCCATGGGAAGCATAAATTTTTGTAGTGATACATAAAAACAAACGGAAAAACGTAAGATCTATAATCTCACTACTCAGAGACAAAGACTTGGTAGATTCTTCTTTTTAATAATTGTCTTGTGCATGAGCTTGATTTTTTTTGCACAGGTTTGATTATATAGTTCACAAGCTTTTGTGATCTGATAAAATGCACTATTTGTCTTTTCAAAAATGTGTACTAGGCTAGACATGATAACTCATGACTGTAAATCCAGTACTTTGGAAGGCCAAAGTGGGAGGATGGTTTGAGGCCAGGAGTATGAGACCTGCCTGGGCAACATAATGAGACTCCATCTCTACAAAAATATTAGCCAGGTGTGGTGGTGGTATGTTCCTATAGTTCCAGTCATTCAGGAGGCTGAGGCAAGACGAATATTTAAACTCAGAAACTTGAGGATATAGTGAGCTCATCACATTTCTGCACTTCATCCTGGACAACAGAACAAGACTCTGTATCTTTAAAAAAAATACATATACGTACTACTCCATAAAGCAGATATAATCATAGGTTAACTAAGCATTTTCTATGTGAGATTTTTTTCCTAAAATTTTACTATAATTTATTATCTTTACTCTTATAATAAAATTGGGATTAACATTTTGTGTCAGGGTAGTCTTCTGTACATCAATTGCATGCCAAGATGTTCATGAAAAAATTCTAAGTTCATTCATTCTATTAATCTATCTATCCATCTATCGATCAACTATCATTTGTCTCTTTTTGTTTTGTTTTATTTTGTCTGTGTGTCAAAACAGTAGGACTGACTTCATACATATATGCATTTGGCATATTTTACATTTTTTCATTGATCCAGTTGAACACATAATCCCATTTCCAGCTGTCTGATTCACATTTGGTAGCTTCTTTTTTAATGTCTTACATCAGAGATTGTGCTTTAATACAAAAACTTCTGTTTGAAGAGAACTCTAGGTAACAAAAGTAAAATAATTAAAATAATTATCCTTTTCAAACCCTTAGTTTAAAAAAAATTCTCAAAATAAAATTTCTACTTGAGTTGTACTTCACCATCTTTTCCTGCTGCCCACGACTTGATTAAAACACAAGAATGTAATTATCTGTTAATTTGGAGTCTCAACTGATTAAAATAGAAAGAACTTGCACAGGTCAGAGGTTATCATGGTACATAATTAATTGTCCAACATCATCTTAATCAACATCTCTTCAGTTTGAGCATTCTGCATTGCTTGGACAGGAAGGGGGAGGAGAGATGTGTGATTTAATCTACCATGCCTGAGTTGTTAGAAATGAATTTGGGGAGGTGGCATCCCCCAGTTATTAAAAAAAGAACTGAAGTGTTTCGGCCTTCAGAGATGGGTCATGCATTATCGTGTTTATAAGATGCAAAGTGCATTATTGAACACAAAGCTTTCTGCACGTGGCTCACTGCAACTTGATTAATAAATTGAAGTGTTACATCTGAGAAAGAAAGTTATGCACACGTGAATGTAATCTAACATGATATGAATCACTAGTCACAAAAATCATTGATTTTTTTAAACCAATGTGAGATTTATTGTGCTATAAACAATGTGTTAAGATATCAAATCTGCCCTTTTTAAAAAAATCGCAATAATGTGACCTATCTCATTTCCATAAAGATACAACAGGCCAGATTAAATAACAACAGAGAATGTATGTTTCAGGCAAAGTCTAGCCTCATACACTCACATAATAATATTGAATCCTATCCCATTTCTAAAATACTGCATAGATTATTTATGGATTTCAGCACTATGTCAGGGAATCAATATGATTTTTCCTCTTATTAAATCAGGATAACAATGTGGCAAGGTGGAAATTATTTGCATGTTGCAGATGTGGAAATTGAGATTAGAGTAACTACCTGTCATTCTCACTGATGCAGAGGTAAGAAGTGGCCCAACTTGGAACCTGTGCCCTTTGGTTTCTGCCAATTATAAATATGGTGCGCAGTTTGAAGCAACAGACAATCATTTCTACATTTCTTGATCATCCTTGTGCATTTTTTGTGGTTCTTTCATGAGCTCCTTCTCTTGTTTTCTCTATTCCTACAACCTGCCATGCATGCGTGTATCATAAGGTCTTTAAATAGCAGTGCCATTAGGAATTTTGAGTTGTTTTTCCTGAGGCAGAATTATTGCTGTTTATCCCTTCATACTGATCTGTCTTTCCAAGTGACTATGAACTGTTTGTAGGCAAATTTTGTGTACTTTGTTTATGATTCCTCAGACCTTAGATCTATACCTTGCTCATAATATATATGAAATAAGCGTCTGTGGAATAAATTAGTAAAAACAATTAATGTGTAAGTGGATGGATGAATAAACAACAGATGGATGAATAGAAAGATGGATGAAAGAACAGATGGAGAGGTGAGAGAAAAACAGGCAAAGTTGCAATGGGAAGCTGAGAAATAGAAGATACTGGGTTTACTTTGTGATTTGGCATTGCATGGAAGACAACTGCAAGTTGCGATCATGTGTTGAGGCCTTTCCAAAGCTTCCCCTCTTTGCTGTTCATTGGTCTATCAACATTGTTGTAATGGAGGCAACCTTAATGATGATCAGTTTATTCCAATGTGGTCATTATTAAAATAATAGTTTTTTTAGATTTTTATTGACACATAATTTTTGTACATATTTTGTAGGGTACATGTAATATTTGGTTGCATGCATAAAATGTGTAATGATCAAGTCAGGGCATTTGGGGTATTGCTCAACATTTCTATGTGTTGAAAAAATTCTGAGTTCTCTCTTCTAGCTACTTTGAAATATATAATCTATTGTTGCTATCACACATTAGAAATAATACCCTATATTTAACTGCATTTTTTTACCCATTGACAAACTTTTTAGTTTTGTTTTATAATTCATTGGTAGATGATGCTTAAACTTTATTTTTATTGTATGTATTAGCAAAGGTTCACCAGAGAAACAAAATCAATATAGTGTACATATAAATGTGTGTGCATGTGTTTGTGTGTGTGTATTTGTAAATGGGGAGAGAGAGAAAGTAAGATTTATTATAAGATAGTGGCTCACACGATTAAGGAGGTTAAGGAATCCCAAGCAGCTTTACTTGGCAAGCTGGAGATCTCAAAGAGCAGGTGGTTTTGTTTGTGTCTGAGTCTAAAGGCCTAGAAGAGACAATGATGTAGTTTTTGTCCAAAATTCAATGGTCTTGAAACCCGGGGAAAGTTGACATTTTAGTTTGAGTCTGAAAGCAAGAAAAAAACTGATGTCCCAGTTTAAAGGTCTTCAGATGGGAAGAATTTCCTTTTTCTTACAGGAAGGATAAGCCTTTTTGTTTTATTCAGGTCAACTGATTGTATGAGGCCTACTCACATTAGGGAGAGCAATCAGGTCTACTTAGTCTGGTGATTTAAATGTTAATCTTATCTAAAACACCCTTATAGCACACCCTTATAGCATATATTGTGTGACCAAATATCTAAGCACTCTGTGTCTCAACCAAGTTGACACAAAATTAACCATCACATTATGTCTTTCTTATTTGTTTTCTTTCTCCTTTGTAAATTGAGAAAGATGCTGTCTAAGCAAAAAGTCAGAGAGACAAAGCAGATGGGGTATTTCTGAAGACTGAGGGAGAGTCAAGCAGAATGACAGTTGAAGTTGTTTGTCAGAGCAGGGAAGGACTAGAGAGGGAATGCAGCAGTATCCTATACAGAAAAGTGGTCAAAATCAAGTAAGCTGAATGCTGTTGTTGCATCCAAAGTCCACGAAAGGTCAGGAATATGCAGAGAAAGCAAGGGCATACAAATAGATAGACCATGAAATGGGTTTGTGGACAAGAACAAGACAGTGGAAGAGTCTGGAAAGATCAGCAGAAAACTTTGGACAGAGATTTCCTAGAAAACTGGGACTCTATCTCTCTTGTTAACGACCACATTCCCATTTCTGAGTTACATGGCTATCCTAAGTAATACCCAAGTGTTTGTGGATTCATTAGTTAATTAGTAAGTGAGGGAATTTATATTTGACAATTATTAAATGCTTTTTTTCGAATATTAAGGCCTGTTCACCACTCTTGGTATAGAGCCCTGCACTACAGCTTTTCTCTTAGCCAGTTCAGTTAGCTTTAAGTTAACTGGGAAAATTTCTGATTTGCCAGAAAAGACCCTCTCCACTCTACCATTATATATTCTCCTATAATTCTACCCTTTAAAGTACTCCCTACATTTAATAATAATTATTTTATTTGATGTCTATAAGCCCCACTGAAGACAGAATTCATTTATTCATCAAACATTTACTCAGAACCTTCAATGTGGCAAGAAGATAAGGCAGTATGGAAGGAGAGAAGGTGTTTGAGCTTCTGAAGCCTAAATTTTATCAGGGGGAAACTAAACACGTTGTAAACACACACACGGTAAATTCAGAAAATGAGCAATTATAGAAAGGGAATAAATTATGGGAAGAGTGACGTAACATGGAACATTTGGTGGTTCACTTGACACTGGATGACCTGCTTAGCTCTCTGAGAAGTAAATAACAGATGATCTAGAGAAAAGGCATACTGCACAAAGAGAGAACATTATCCCAGTTCAAAAGCCTTGATACTAAGTCAAGCTTTGCAGGTCTGGGTAAGATATTTGGACTGTGTTTTAAATATAAGATGCATGCTCTTTAAAGTTTACTCTCAGCAGAGTGGAGAGTGGATTGCTGGGGCTCAAGAGGGGAAGTGAGGTTTGTAGTATCTTCTCATTAGTGTAACCCTAATGGTTAGTATATTGCCTGACCCACAGCAAATACTCAGCAAATGTTTGCTAAATAAGATGAATGATTAGATTAACCTTAGGAAGTTCCTTCTCTTTCGTTCCAGGTCATTCACACTCATAAAATTGAAATATTTTGCTTTACTCATTATTTTTGGAAAAGAAAAACAATAGGATATGTTCAACATCATAGACTGCTTTGGAGAAAGTTTATCCCCTCTTCCTCACTAAGAGTCCGTCTTCCTTAAAACTCAACAGCATCATTCCTGTCCCTGCTATATACATTTCTCTTACTCATTTTTAAAAGTATTTTCTAATACAACACTGTAAAATTAACTGTCATTGTAAGCACAATTTGGCCAAATGTAACAGGGCTTGCAGAATTGTTTTTCTCCTATTTTATATAATAAAATACTCTGAAAACAGATTAACTTTATTTCCCCAGTATCTGTTATTGTTTCCCCTGCTTAAAAACACAAAATGAAGATTGTTTGATAAATGGTCATACAACTCATTGAGTTTTACTTTATTGTTAGCAACTTCCTCTGTTTTCTCATGCAAAATACAATTTTGCAATTTTCTGCAGCAATACAGTCCAGCAGAACTCAGCTAATCCCTAGGTCTCTGTGTTTCTTATCACATAACTCTCTCTGGTCCCCTGCCTCATGTTGGCAGTTTAATTGCCATAACATCACAGGACAGGACCTTTCTGAACTGATTCTTGCTTTCAGCACTGGGCGCTAGTGAAGAACTAGGGTGAGAGCAGATACTGTTAGGCTAGGAAATTAGATGTCAATCCAGAATCTGGCCCCTACAAAGAGTTCTCTAAGGATGTCATAAGATTCAACAGGACTTACAGAAGATGGAGAGGGGTTCACAGTATTAAAAGGTGGGCAAGAGTACAAAGTCATGCAATCTAAAATAAGATCTTTTTTTTAACAAATAATCGTTTTATTGATTATAATTGACGCAACATACAATTTACCCTTTAAACGTGTAAAATTTAGTGGTTTTAGTATGTTTACAGAATTGTACAACCATCACCATTATCTAATTTTAGAATATCTTTATCATCCCCAAAAGATATATGATAACACTCAGTCCTCACTGCCCCTACATTCCATCCTATGGTAACCACTAATCTACTTTCTCTCTAGAATGTATATCTGTATCCATATCTATATTCATATACATATATACTTTGCCGTTTGGGAATTTTCATAAATAGAATCATACAATTTGTGACCTTCTATGATTGGCTTCACTCTCTAAACATAATGTTTTCAAGGCTCATTTATTTTTAGTATTTATCAGTACTTAATTCCATTTTATTGCTAAATCATATTCTATTGTGTAGATATACCACATTTTGTTCATCTATTCATCAGTTGGTGAACAGGTCTGTGTTTCATCATTTTGATTATAATGAATAATGCTGCTATGGATATTTGTGTACAGGTCTTTGAGAAGACATATGTTTTCAAATTTGGGGGTAATTTCCTAGGAGTGGGATTGCCGAATCATAGAGTAACTCTAAGTTTAGCATTTTTGAAAAGTTGACAAATTGTTTCTGTGGAGTCCTCAATACTTTTACATTTTAAGCAAGAATAATGAGGGTTCCAATTTTTTCCTGCCCTCATCATCACATGAGATTGTCTCTCTTTTATAAAAAAATTTGTATTAAAAGATGTGGGGTAAAATTTAGGGTTAGGTATACAACCATTGATCATACAGGTAAGCTTGTTGGTGAGGTATGCCCCTCCTTCCCCTAGCAGCCTCCCTCAGCTGCCAATCCCACCCCCCTCCCCTGACAGTTTCCCACTAACACCAATCGCTTTCTTATAGCATTATAATTGTTCAAGATCCACTTATGAGTGAGATTGTATAAAGCTCTGTTCTTTGTTTCTGTGGTATATCACTGAGTATGATCTATTCAAAATCCATCCAAGTTGCTGCAAAGTCCATAAATTTGTCCTTATTTATGTCTGCATAATATTCCATTGTGAATATGTAGCACTTTTTTTTTTTTATCCAGTACAACTTAGATGGGCAACACGATTGGTTTCATGTTTTTGGTATTGCGAATAGAGCTGCAACAAACATACATGTGCAGGTATCTTTTTTGTAGAATAATTTGAGTTCCTCTGGGTATATTCCCAGTAGGGGAATTGCTGGGTCATATAAAAGGTCAACTACTAGTTCTTTCAGAAATCACCACACTGTCTTCCAAAGAGGTTGCACTAATTTGCATTTCCACCAGCTGTGTAAAAGCATTCCTTTTTCTACATGTCCTTGCCAGCATCTGTTGTTGTTTGTTTTATTAAGGGTGGCCATTCTTACTGGGGTTAGGTGATATCTCAATGTAGTTTTGATTTGCATTTCTCTGATAATGAGTGAGGCTGAGCACTTTTTCTTGTGTCTGTTGGCTGTTCGTATATCTTCTTTTAAGAAGTGTCTATTCATGTCTTTTGCCCACTTTTTAAAGGGGCTGTTTGTTTTTTTTTCCTTTTGGTGCATTTGAGTTCCTTGTAGATCCTAGATGTTAGGCCTTTGTCAGATATACAGTTGGCAAATATTTTTTCCCATTCTGTGGGCTGTCTCCTTGCTCTCTTGATGGTTTCTTTTGCTTTGCAGAAGCTCGTTAGTTTGATGAGGTCCCACTTGTCTATCTTATTTCTAAAGGTATTGGCCTTTAGGGTTCTGAATAGGAATTGGTTCCCAGTTCCAATTTCCATAAGGGAACCTCCTGCGTTTTCTAAGATTCTTATAGCTTGAGGTCTTACGTTTAGCTCTTTGATCCATTTAGAGTTAATTTTTGTGTATAGTGATAGATAGGGGTCCTGTTTCAATCTTCTACATGTGGTCAGCCAGTTTTCTCAGGACCATTTAATGAATAGGTTCTTCTCACCCCAGTGGTTGTTGTGGAAGGTTTTGTTAAAGATGAGTTTGTTGAGGAATCGAGCCTTTGCTTCTGGAATCTCTATCCTGTTCCATTGGTCTATGTGCCTGTTCTTGAATCAATAACAGACTTTTTT
Source organism: Cephalopachus bancanus (assembly GCA_027257055.1). Classification (NCBI taxonomy): domain Eukaryota; kingdom Metazoa; phylum Chordata; class Mammalia; order Primates; family Tarsiidae; genus Cephalopachus; species Cephalopachus bancanus. Next base: position 1,091,476 of record JAPVLO010000072.1, read on the forward strand.
GATTACTGTAGTCATATAGTAAAGTTTGAAGCCTGGAAGTGTGATACCTCCTGCTTTGTTTCTTTTGCTAAACATTGTTTTGGCTATTTGTGGTTGTTTATGTTTCAATAAGAATTTCTGTATTGTGATTTCCAGGTTTGAGGAGAATGATGTTGGTAACGTAATGGGTATTGCGTTGAATCTGTAGATTGCCTTTGGTAGGATGGACATCTTAACAATGTTGATTCTTCCTATCCATGAGCATGGAATATTTTTCCATGTGTTTGTGTCTTCTTGGATTTCTTTGAGCAGTGTTTTATAATTCTCATTGTAAAGATCTTTCACTTTTCTGGTTAGGAAGATGCAGAGGTATTTCATCTTTTTGGTGGCTATTGTGAATGGGATTGTGCTTTTTATTGGTGTGTCTGCCTGCTTGTTGTTGGTGTATAGGAATGTGGTTGTCCTTTGCACATTTATCTTGTACCCTGAGATTTTGCCAAAGTCCTTTATCAGTGCAAGCAGGTTTTTGACAGATTCTCTTGGATTTTCAAGGCATAGAATCATATCATCAACAAAGAGGGATAACTTGATTTTCTCTTTTCCTATTTGGATACCCTGATTTTTTTTCTCTTGTCTAATTGCCTGAGCTAGGACTTCCAACACAATATTAAACAAGATGGGTGAGAGTGGGCAGCCTTGTCTTGTTCCAGTTTTCAGGGAAAATGTTTCTAATTTCTGTCCATTTAGCAATATGTTAGCTGTTGGGTTGTCATGGAATTCACTTAATATTTTGAGGTATATTACTCCTATACCTAGGTGTTTGAGGGCTTTTATCAAGAAGGGATGCTGGATTTTATCAAAAGCTTTTTCCGCATCTAATGATACAATCATGTGGCTCTTGTTTTTTCATGTTGATGTATTTAATTACATTTATGGTTGCAAATGTTGAAACAGTCCTGCATTCTGGGGATGAAGCCTACTTGGTCATGGTGGATGATTTTTGAGATGTGTTTTGGATTTAATTTGTAGAATCTCATTGAGAATTTTTGCATCTATGTTCATACGGGATATTGGCCTGTAGTTCTCTTTCTTTGTTAGATCTTTACCCAGTTTGGGTATCTGTGTAATGTTAGCTTCACAGAATGATTTGGGGAGAATTCCATCTTTCTCAATTGCCTGGAATACTTTCAATAGGATTGGTATTAGCTCCTCCTTTTACATTTTATAGAATTCTGCTGGAAAGTAATCCAGTCCAGAGCTTTTTTTATTTGTAGGTAGTTTTCGTATGACAGAGTCAATTCCCTGGATTGTTTTTGGTCTATTTAGTGTCTCAATGTCTTCTTGCTATAACCTGGGGAGGTTATGTGATATCAGAAAGTCCTCCATTTCATCTAGGTTTTCAAGTTTGTTTCCACATAGGTGTACATAGTAATCTCTGATAATCCTTTGTATTCCTTCGGGGTCAGTTGTGACTTGATCTTTTGTATTTCTGATTGTGTTTATTCGGGCTTTTCCTCTCTTTTTCTTGGTCATTCTGGCTAGAGGTCCACCAATCTTGTTAATTCGTTCAAAGAACCAGCTTTTTGTTGGCTGTTGTTTTCTATGATATTTTTGTCTTCCATGTCCCGTGTTTGGGCTCTTATTTTTGTGATTTGGATTCTTCTGCTAAAGTTGGGGTTTTGGTGAGCTTCTCTTTCCAGCTTCTCTCTTAGGTGATTTGTTAGACTCTCCACTTGTGATCTTTCCATTTTCTTGATGTGTGCTCATAGAGATATAAATTCTCCTCTTAAAACTGATTTCATGGCATCCCAGAGATTTTGATGAGATGTTTCTTGATTTTCATTTGTTTCCAGGAATCTTTAAATTTCTTTTTTGATATCAGTGTTGACCCAGTTGTTGTTCAGCCTCATGCTTAGTGCCCATGTCATTGTGGGCTTTGGGGAAAATGTTGATTTTTATATTTATTTTTATTCCACTGTGGTCTGAGAGTGTGCATGGCAAGATTTCAACCTTAAGAAATTTGTTTATGCTTGATTTACGGCCAAGGATGTGATCAATCTTGGATTATGTTACTTGTGGTGATGAGTAGAATGTATATTCTGTGGTTGTTGGGTGGAATCATATGTAGGTATCTAGTAAGTCCATTTGGTCAAGTGTCAAGTTTAGGTTCTGGATTCTCTTGTTGAATTTTTGCCTTGATGATCTAGTAGGGCTGTTCAAGTTCCCTGCTATAATAGTGTTAGATTCAATATCTTTTTTTAGTTTATATAGTAGTTGCTTTATAAATGCTGGTGCTCCTGTGTTGAGTGCCTATATGTTTAGGATGAATATTTCTTGTTGATGGATTGAACATTTTATCATTATGTAGTGTCCCTTTGCATCTTTTTAAATTTTTGATAGCTTAAAGGTTGTTTTGTCTGATATTAAAATTGCAATTCCTGCCTTCTTTTGTGATACATTTGCCTGAAAATTCATTTTCCATCCTTTAACTTTGAGTCTGTGTGCGTCCCTTGAAGTGAGATGAGTCTCCTGGATGCAGCAAATAATGGGGTTATGGTTTCTTATCCAGTCCACCATTCTGTGTCTTTTCAGTGGTGCATTTAGTCTATTCACATTCAGGCTGATTATTGAAATGTGATTGCTTATCCCTGTCATGAGGTTCTTATAAAGTTTTTTCTTTGTTTGCTTGTTTTCTTTTGACTTTGGGGTTAATGTATATGCGTGCTTTCAAGTTTCTTTTTGGGCTGTATTCTCTGTTGATTCTGTGCTCTATTATTCTCTTGGGAAATGTGTGGTCATTCTTTTTTTTCTTTCTTCTGTGCTTAATACCTTCTTAAGTGTCTCCTCTATAGCTGATCTGGAAGCTGCATAATCTCTTAGGGGTTGTATATCTGGGAAGGATTTTAATTCTCCATCACTAATGAAGCTGAGCTTGGCTGAATAGGAAACTCTTGATTGAAATTGTTTTTCTTTGAGGACTTTGAATATAGGGCTCCGGTCCCTTCTTGTTTATAGTGTTTCTGCTGATAGGTCTGCTGCTATTCTGATTGCTTTTCCCTGGTAGGTAGTCTGACCTTTCTCTCTTGCTGCCTTTAGTGTTTTTTTCTTTTGTGCCTACTTTGTGTAGGCAAATTACTATGTGTCTAGGGGTTGGTCTTCTCATTTGATGTCTCGTGGGGGTTCTCTGTATCTCTTGTGCTTGGCTGGTCACATCTCTGGTGAGATGGGGAAAGTTTTCTTGAGTTACCTCCTGGAATACTTAGTCCAAGTTGTTCTCATTTTCCCTTTCTTCTTCTGGGATACCAATCAGGCATAGGTTCGGCCTTTGATATAATCACACATCTCTTGTAGGCTTTGCTCTTTCTTTCTGTGTCTTCTTTCTATGTTTTTTACAGATTGGGTTAATTCAATGTTCTGGTCTTCTAGTTCTAAGATTCTTTCTTCAATTAGATTAATTCTGCTTTCCATGTTTGTCAACTTGTTATTTATTTCCTGGATGAAATTTTTTATTGCCAGAATCTCTGTTATAAGTTCTTTCAGTGTTCCGTCTTGTCCTTCTTAAGTCTTATTCACTCTTTCCAACCATTCCCTAATCCCTGCCATGTGCTGGGGCCAGTCATTGATGACTTCCATTGTTTGGGCTCCAAGGTCTGATTTCTCAGGAGTTTTGTCTTTGGTAGACTTGGAATTGCCTGAGGTCTTTCTTTGACTTTTCCTCATTTGTGACAGCCCTCTTGGTTTTTTTCTATATTTCTGTTATTCAGTGTCAGTTGGAGAGACTTTCTCTTCTGATATTTGCTCAGTCCTCTATTCTTTCCTGATTCTTCCATGTTCTGGATGTGTTCTATTTTGAAATAGGATAGTGGTTGGGAAACTTTGCCGTCTTTTGTAGTTTTTGAAATCCAAGTAAAGTGGTGGATGGTGCTCTAGAAATCAGATGCTACTTGCAAATTAAAATGTTCACTTTTTGTGGTATGTGTTCCCTGACATCCTCTCCCCACCACCACTCTATTTGACAATGCAAGGCAGAAACCAACACACACTACAAAACAATCTGGAGTAACAACAAAACAAAACAAAACAAAACAAACCACAACAACAAAAAAACCCAAGAAAACTAAGCACACACACACATGCCTAGTACAAAGTGAATAGAGAAGAAAGACAAAAAGACCAAGGGGGGAGAATAAAATAAAAGAAAAAAAGGGGGGGGGGAATTCACGTGGAACCCTCACACATATATTGACATACCCCTTAAACTATAAAAAATGAATGTAAAAAAACCCAGAAGAACAAAAGATCAAAAGCCAATAACAAAATCAAAAGATGAACACTCAATCATTCACATACACACATAAGCAGAGAATGACAAATACAAGAAAGAAATAAAAAAAGAAAAGAAAAAAATTGGGGGGGGATGCAGATCAAAGTCTCACATACACATTCATGCACAAAGGAAAAATATTTTAAAAATAGATGAGCTAACAATCAGAAAATTTTTAAAATTAAAAAATAATTGAAAATTAAAAAAAACCAGAACAAAACAAACAAACAAACAAAAAACAAAGCAAAAAATACCCTGTTCTCTTGTGGCAGGCTCTGTAATTGTTCCTCTAATCAAATCTCTTCTGCAGAGCCACCTCTTTCACTCTCTCCTCAGGGAATGAAACAGGTGAGGAGGGGCAGTGGAATTGGGTGGGGCTGCAGTCCTCTCCTCCCACTCTCATATGGTCAGGGAGTTCTTTTCTGGTCACACCCTTTGTCCCATGGTTGGGTCAGGGTAGGAGGTGGGACACCTGGAATTCAGCACACCTCAGGTCCCTCTGAAGTTTGTGCTCTCAGGATATTTCCTCTGGACCGTGATCCAGCCCTGAATAGTGTTCTGCCATTCACAGAGATCAGGTCTCTGGACTCCATCCGCAGCCCCTTCCAGCTTCTTACCAGGTGCTGAAGCAGTGAGGCAAAGCCCGGAGCAGTCTCTCTCCTACATCAATGGTGAGGGAACACCAGGGGCAATAGTTTAACCATGCCACTTAGGCAATCAGTTGGAGGCTCCGAAGAAGGGGAGCTGGGTGGGGCAATGCAAATGTCTGCCTAGAAAATGGCTGCAGTGGGTGGCTCCCACCAGGCATGTGTTCCTCTCTGAATTCCTCATGCTCTCTCTCCAAAGATCAGATCCTGCCTCCCAGGCGGTCGGGTATGACAGGTGATGGTTTGCGCCCAGTGCCAGGCGTTAGGAATCAACTGGATTCAGCAGGTGTTTCTCACGCATGTTCCAGCAGGCAGCAGACATTTCTGTGCCCAATCTTGCTAGCTGTGCTCTAATTTCAGCGCGGTGGGGGCTTGCAGTCACCCTCAAAGGGGTACCCGGTTGCATGCAACTGAGTATCCCCTCAGATGGACTTTCACACTCCCACCAGCACCGGCCAATTCATGCAGAGAGTCTTTATTGTCACTTACCTCCACGGAGATTCTTACAGCCATACCTGTCGGCCATTCATCTTAAACTCCGGATCCGATATTGTCTCTTTTTTTATTTTAGCCATCATAATGGGTATGGAATTGTATCTCATTGTGATTTTGATTTTCATTTTTCTAATGATGTTGAGTTTTATTTGCAAGCATTTATAAACAATATTTTTCTTTGAAAAAATATCTATTCATGTTTTTGACCACTTAAGATTTGGATCACTATCTTTTTATTGAGTTGTTAATGTTCTATCTATATTCTAAACAAGTCGCTTATTAGATCTATGATTTGAAAATATCTTCTCCCATTCTATGTGCTGATTTTTCACTTTCTTTCTTTTTCTTTTTATTTTATTATAGAGATGCAGGGTACAAGTCAGGATTAGGTACATAAGTATTCTACCTGCTGGTGAAATTTGGGTCTCCAACCCGTCCCTCACTTCCCCTGGTTTAGGACCAGATAACCATTATGTTGCCATGTGTTCTCCTCCACCCCGGCAGTGTTCCCCAACTTCTGATCCCTTCCTTGTGTTATTGTGGTTAATGCTAACTCCAGCAAGGATGACCATCATTAATAATTCAAAAAACAATAGATGCTGGCACAGGCGTAGTTAAAAGAGGATGCTTCTACACTGTTGGTGGGAGTTCAAACTAGTTCAGCCTTTGTAGACTTTTTCACTTCCTTGATGGTTTCCTTTGAAAGAAAACCTTTTTTCCTGATGTTGTTGGAGTCCAGTTTATCTATTTTTTTTCTTAATTGCCTGTGCTTTTTATGTCATAACTAAGAATCATTGCTGAATCCAGGGTTATAGATATTTTTCCTATGCTTCTTTCAAAGAGTCATAGTTCTTGCTTTTACAGTTAGGTCAATGATCCGTTTTGATTTGTTAAATATACTATGAAGTAGGAATATACCATCACTCTTTTGCCTGTGGATATTTTTTGCACCAATATGATTTGCTTAAAAGATAATTCTTCCCCCATTGACTTGTCTTGGCACTCTTCCTGAATATCAACTGACCATCAATGCAAGAGTTTATTTTTGTACTCTTAATTTCTTTCTATCTGTATATCTCTTCTTATGATAATACCACACTTTTTCAACTATAGTAGTTTTATAATAACTTTTGAAGTCAAGAAATATGTTTCGAATTAGTTCTTTCTTTATTTTGACTATGTTAGGACTCTTTAATTTCAATGTAGTTTTAAGACAAAAGTGTCAAATTTTGCAAAAAAGATACCTGGCCTTTGATAGGGATTGTTGTGGATCTGTAACTCAGTTTAGGGAGGTTTACCATTTTAACATTATTACATCTTTAAAGCCATAAACGTAAAATGTCTTTTTATCTATGTATGACTTTCATTTATTTATTAAAAAATGGTTTGTGCTTACTAGTGTACAAGTTTTATGCTTCTATTGCTAAAGATATTCCCAAATTGTAGGGTTTATTTATTGATTTTTTTTTTTCATTTTGAGGACATTACAATGTGTTTTTTTCATTTAATTTTTGGATGATTCATTAATAAATACTGTTGACTTCTATTTATTAATCTTATATCCCCAAACCTTGCGAAGCTACTTATTGTTTCTAATTATTGATTCCTCAATAGTTTCTTTATGCAATAAATGTCATCTGTGCATAAAAATGTATTTATTTTTCCTTTCCAAAATTAATACTTTTATTTTATTTCAATTTCTAATTATCCTGGCTAAAACATCTCATACAATATTGAATAGATATGTTAAGAGCAGATATTTTTCCTTTGTTTCTCCCGATCTTATGAAAAAAAAACTTTGGTTTTCACCATTAAGTATGATGATAGGAGGCTGGACTCGGTGGCTCTGCCTGTAATCCCAGCATTTTGGGAGACCAAGGTGAGTTGATTGCCTGAGCCCACAGGCTCAAGACCAGCCCAGGCAACTTGGTGAGATCTTGTCTCTACAATAAATAAAAATTAACCAGGTTTGATAGCACTCACCTGTAGTTCTAGCTACTTGGAAGACTGAGGTGGAAGGATCACTGGAACCCAGTAGGCCAAAGCTGGGTTGGCCGTGAGTGTGCCACTGCATTCCAGTCTGGGTGGCAGAGTAAGACCCCACCTCAAAAAAAAAGTATTATGATAGCTATGGTCTTTAACAGTTTGAGAAAATTCTCTTCTACTCCTATTTTGTTGTGTTTTTAGTTTGAAAGAGTGTTGGATTTATCAAACATTTTATAATATGTATCTATTGAGACTTCCATGTGGTTTCTGTTTTTTATTCCATTAATGTGGTATATTACATTGATTGATTTTTATATATTGAACCAACCTTGAATTGTGAATATAAATTGTTTTGTTATGGTGTGCAATGCTTCTTAATATGATGGATTCAGCTTGAGAGTATTTTTGCGGATAAATTTACTTTTTTATTAATAGGGGCTGTTATCTAAAGCTTTCATATAATGTTCTTGTCTGGTTTTGATATCAGGAAACACTACTTCATGCAATTAAATGTAAAGTGTTTTTTCTTCTCCTATTTTTAAAAGCAGTTTATGAACATTGTGTTAATTCTTTGAAAACTTGGTAAAATTAGTCACTGAAACCATCTAGGATTGGGATTTTCTTTGTGATAATATTTTAATTGTTTTACTTGCTATAGATCTATTCAGTTATTCTATTTAGTATTAAGTCAGTTTCATAAATTTAGGTCTCTCTACAGAAGGTCTAAGCTATCTAAATCGTATAATTTTCTGGTCTAGAGTGGTTGATATAATTTCTTCATAATCCTTTTTATTGTTATTATTATTTCTGAAAGGTCAGTAGTAATGTCCACTCTTTCATTTTATGTTTTGTTAATTTGATTTTTCTCTCTCTTTTTAACATAAAGTTGTGTCAATTTTGTTGATAGCTCTTTTCAAAGAACCAACTTTTGGTTTTGTTGGTTTTCTCTGTTTTTTATTACCTGTATAATTTATTTTCACTATAATACTTATTGTCTCATTTCATCTGGTTATTATGAGCTTAGTTTGGTTTCTTGTTTTAATTTATTAATGTATAAACTTAAGTTACTGAGTTGAGGGTTTTTTTTAAATATAGGTGTTTACTGGCAATAAGAATTGTTTTATATGCATTCCATACAATTTTTATGCTGTATCTACATCTTCACTCACTTCAAAATACTTTATAATTTTTCATAATGATCCATGTTTGACTCACCGCTTATATAGAAATATATTAATTTCCAAATATTTATAAATTTCTCAAATATTTTGGTACTGTTTTTAAATTTTATTTTATTCAGTTCAGAGTATGTACTTTTACTTTCATTCTTTTAAGTTTAGTGAGGTTTGTTTTATGAGCAAGCATATGTATCCTGAATAATGTAAATTTTTATTATATCGAGTAGAGAAACAGATATAGATGTTTGTTAAGACTGGTTGGTTTGTGGTTGTTCAATTTCTTCTTTCTGTTTTAATCCTTGCTTATTTGTTATATTTATTATTGAAAAGTAAGGCATTTAAACATCCAACTCTTATTGTTGAATTGTGTGTTTCTGCCTTCAGTTCCCTTGTTTTTTTCTTCATGTGCTTTGGGGCTCAGTTGCTAGTTGCATGAAATGGGGCTTTGTGAAAAATGACTATTTTATTAGGGTGCTGACAAAAGTTCCTTCAGTAAAAAACCTGCCCTAAGTCTTATCAATCTAAAATAATCAAACGGGTCAGAATCAACATTAAAAAAAAAGTTTCTTCAAGTGCAAAATTTGAGGATATCCCATAAGGATACATTAACTCCACAGGAATGGAGTCAGCATTTTGAAGTAAGAAAGTAAAATATTCATTTATATAGGCAGAGATAAAGGATTTTTAAGCAGGATTACACTTTTCACACCAGGTTGATTCATAGTTACAGTAATTTGATTAGTTACAGGCAGTGTTTCTTTTTTGGAACGTGTACGCTTAACATTTTCTACAGAGGGTGCAATAGGCTGCTCTAAGCAAAGCAGGACAGTAAAGAATAAGCTAATTTTCAACAATGGTTATTACTTAAGAAAGTTGTTTTATTCTTAATATCTCTCTAGTCATAGTGCAGAATAAGAAAATTTTTTTTAAATTGGTTGATCTATAATATGAAAAACATAAGTTGTGACCATTTGTGATTCAGATCATAGTCACATCTCTCTCAAGGATTAAAGTGTTTTTCACAGACTAGAAAATATGCAAGCCCCTACATATGCATATTTCTCTAATTCCATTTTCTGCCTTTTGTTATTATGGACACTAGTTTTAAATAAACCCAAGATTAAGCCAATTTGAATTATTTGTTTCTACTGAACATGTCATGTTGCACTCCATGGCCACTGAGTTTCCTAAATATTTTTTTTTGTATGGAACACATTTTTCTTTCCATAAATACACTTTTTTCAACTCACCCTGAAGTTATCTGTATGAATCTTTTGTAGTTAGATTTCTCAGATCTCAATATTCCTGTCATTGCCTGGCATAAATAGCTATTTGAGAAATATTTTGGAACAAATAAATGAATATATGAGAAATGATTATATGGATAAGATAGACTTTTTCTAGTGTTTCCAGATCTCTCAACTTATGCATTGTTTAGTTCAACTTACCTAAAATTTTATTAAGAAATTCTAATTCATCAACTTGTACTATTAAGGCAGAACTGTTAATGAGAAGACCAGTGGCTATATAATCAATTAACTCTGTCACTCATTTTCCATGTTTTAGAAAACTTACTTGTTACTTAAATAATGAAGTTTTATTTTTCTATTTCAAGTGGAGGTTATGAATACATGTCAAATGTTTTATTGTTGGTGGTGGTGTTATTATTGTTTATACATTTCTGTTTTTGTTATGTGTTTACTATTTGAGAATTAAACGTAGTATATGTAATACAATATCTGACCCTAAGAAGATGGTAGACTCAGAATACTTAAAATTGTTACTCTAAACCTGTGTAAAGTTCACTTTGAAAAAAAGCCCTCTTTACAAGTAAGGTAATCTTTCTTCTTAGAAAATACTGGAAACCAATTGTATGTATTGTCATAAAATGACTTCAAAAGATCTAATGGTTTTCTCTATTCTTTGAGGAATTGAGAAACCTAATTTCCATGAACTGACATGAAGAAATTGTTTCTGAAATTATATTAGAAACCCATTAGGAAATTTTGAATGCTTCAAAATTTAAAATTATTTTGTGCATTCTGCATCAGATAAAAACTCCAGAAAAGATGGGCAATACACAAACATTTAATATGACTCAACTAAATGAGAAGAATACTACCTATAAAAACATACAAAACTCATATAAACAAACCCACAATATTTTACTTTATTATCCTGGACTGAGAATGTCTTCCTCTCATATATTATATGGTATAAGATTATACACTTTTAAACTAGTTTCAACTGCTTTTTTTCCCATGAAAACTTTCATAATTAAATATAGTAAACCTTTCAGTACAATGGTTGTTGTATTAGGTCTCCTTTAAATCAACATTTGAATTGTTTTAACTATTGTCTTAATCTGTGAAATGGAAATCTGAAAAAAAAAAAAAAAAGACTGCTTCCTAGATTTTCATGGGCATTTGGGTAATTCATATAAATTATTTAGAGACCTCATTTTATAACTTCAAAAAAATAGAGATTATTATTTCCTCACATATTTCTACCACCAGAGTCTTCAAAGGCCCTATAATTTGATAAGCAGAAAAACAATATTCTCTGAATGTAACTAAAAGCATATGTCCCAGCGATAACTGCTTTGTTTGAATAAGTGCTCTGCTGCGCTGTGTTGACATAATTTAACTTCAAAGAGGGAATTATTACATTTTTGGGTCACCTGTTCAGAAAACATTTGGTAACTTACATAGCATAAAAGTTAAAGTATGAGCTCAGGAGTCAGACACTTTGGTTTTAATTCCTACTTTGTAACTGTGTAAACTCTGGCATGTCCTTGTTATCCAATGTCTCAGTTAATTCAACCGTATGAGCAATATTAAATAATGCCTACCTCATAAGTTTGGTATGACAGCTTCATAATAAAAATAAGCAAAAAGCATATAACAGTGCCTAGCAAAAAGAAGATATTTATTACCATCATCATTATTATTTTATAATAATTATTTTAAAAACAATCTGAAATAATCCAAATTATATTTTTCTATATTTATAATCCCTGAAAATCTTGGATCCTAGGCTGGGTACTAGTAAACCAGTTTGATTCTAAAATGTTTATTAGTTCTCAGACTCTGTGACTATAATTTATAGGTGAGGAGAGTCATTCATGTTTCCTCCATTTGCACAGAAGCCCCCCACCAGTACATGAGAGACATGGCTCAGTAAGAAGGTGACCCCAAAACACCAGATCCAGGACGAACTAAATGAGAACACATAATCTTTAGTGACTTTATTTATTTATATTCATCTCTTAGGACCTACCAATGGCTTGCATGTAGTTGGCATCTATACATGTTGATTGGTTGAATAAAAGAAGGAATGCGGGCCCTCAGTGATTCAAGAGAAATGGCAAAGTTTCCCCAAGTGAGCTAGTATTTACGTGATGCTTTCACTTTTTCTGCTGCCAATAACAAGAACTGAGATGGGCAACCATAAGCCATGGCAAAAGAAGACTAAGAATAGACAATTGAGATTGCAATGGACACAGAGATATTTTAATATATTCAACACTCGATTAAGACTAGTATGTCTTGTATGAGCATCATTAGATTTTAAACGTGTTTGGTTTGGGTAACCCCAATCTGAATTCAAAGCTTAATCCACTCAGGTTTGTTATGAGAATTAACTTTGACAAGGTATACAAAGTACTTGAACAGAGAGAAAGCAGTTCCTTTCGGGGACTGAAAAGAAGCTATATGCTCCTCTCACATATTTGTGCCGTATCCCTTGTTTTGATTTCTGGAGCTTAATTTAGCAAACTCAAAATACACACTTGGTAAATGAATGAATCAGTGCATAAAATACTGGGGGTTGAGTGGATAAGTAAATGAATGAAAAAGTGTCTAATTAACAAAAGTCTCTATTTTTATGCTGCAGTGGGGAGAGAAGGTTTGATTAAGATAACATTCAAGGGACCTTTGACTTTGTAAAATACCCAAGAATGAACATGAGGCATTCTCCCTGTGAATTTGTCCTAGCTTCATTAATTTTTATGTAGGTCTAGTATCAGCTTGGGCAGAGTTCAGGCTACACCTGTCCCCCATTTTGCACCCAGCTGGAAACTGCTCTCTCATGATTTCCCTGCTATTAAAAATATCCTGCTGTAGCTTACAAATCTAGTGTAATACAGGTCAACAATTTCAGACAGATGGAGTGGTTCCAGTGATCTTAAAACCAAGACAAGAATAGTAAATAACCCCGGTGCAGGTAGAAAACACAATTTCCTTGGAAGTCAGTGTGGCATAGCTATTCTCAGACCGTTTTTGCTTGCTGATCTTCTACTTATAATTGAATGTTGGTCTTTTCCCATGACACCCTTGAGAATTTTTTAAAAACAAGGTATTGGCCTCTCATGTTTATATGAATGTCACACATGATACAAATATTTACTAGCATACGTAGTTCTGGGTGTAGTGTGCGAACATCTTAATTTAAAAAATTAAAATTTTGACTCTCCATATTCTTTTGAGTATAATAAAAACCAGACTTAAAAATAGATGGTATGAATATAACATAGCATTAATACAACAGAAGCATCAACAAAATATTAATTTATCATTATGAAAATGTTTATTTCTTATACTAAAAATAATTACAATTTGCACATCATATTTTCCACTTTTGTAAAACACTTTCATTTGTTTGGATGTGGCATTTTCAAAACAACATAAAAGTTCCTCTATTTTCTCTATATCTTTTTCATTTGACGATGTAGTATCAAAGAAGTTCTGCAAATTACCCAAAATGACAACTAGTAAACAACTGGGTTCAAAAAGAACTCTTCTGTCTCTTAGTGCAGTGGTGGCTCCATAGTGCCTTGCTCTCCATGATTTTCAACATCTTGTAGTCTGGAAGACCTTTATTTTTTGCCACCTTCAGTCCAGGACCTGGTATTGAGCCTTTAAAGTATGTGGTGTGTAGACCAATATTGTGGGCATACAGGTTCCAAGAAACCTGATTTAAAATTCTAATGGGTCCAATTTACTAACCAGACTGACTTGCTCTGAAATGACCTGAACCTTTCATCCTTTATTTGCAAGTTGCTTTGGGTGATGCTTCCTTCTCCTTACTTTTCTTCACCTTCACCTCTTCCTTTTTTGCCCTACTTTCCTTTCCTCGTCTCCACTTTATTTGACTTATTATTATTAGCAGCAGTAACAGTAATAACAGTAATAGTATATATTCATATATATAAATACACACACACATACATACACACAAATATACACCCATATGTATATATAAACACATACTTCATTATATTTTTAGGATTAAATGGCAAAACACATAATTTTGGCATAGCTCCTGCACCATTGGAGGGTGCTCCACAAACACTTGTACCTTTTATTATCCTATATATCTTTTTCTTACAAAGTAAGAAAAAAATAAGAATGTAAATGCAGTAAGCTCTAAAAAAGTGTCATTAGTTTGAAATTCTGTGGTATTCATTTAGTTTTGTGGCATTTCATATTAAAGAATAGGAGTTTGTGAAAATTGACAAGTCCAAGGTTAGAGAACTGGTTAGAGTTGAAGTTGAAACCAGATCCTCCTAATAATCACTTCAGGCTCAGCCCACCGTTCTTTGATCAAGTTTGTAGGAAAGACACCTATCCATTCCTAATCAAATCTGTATCTATCACAAGTGTACATCAAGCCTCATTGAAAAGTCAGTAGTCCAGATGTGATCAAATGACTGATGGCAGCAGTTCTTGACTCACAGTCCTTTTTTTTTCTTCTTATTTCTTATTCAGCTGACGGTCTGTACAACTTGATCTGCAAACTGCCAAGGCAGTGACATTTTTTCTCAAAAGGTGTTTCTTGAGAAATTCAAACCTTTCTGTGCTAAATGACATGACCATCTCTTAGAAACTTGATAGCAAGTTTCCCCATGTAACCATGGGCATTCATTTGTTACTTTCCTATGTAAGATACTTTGAAGAGAGAGAAGGAGATTTGATTGTTTGGGAGATTATTGTTTGCTAGGAATTGCCACATGTGAAGACATTGTTAAAAATTCAGTGTCTAATATATAAATGTTGCATTTAATATGCACTACTCACAGCCTTCTGTCTTCCTATTTCTTTAAACAAACATGGTCATCTGATAAGTATACATTAAGAGCCCTCTTGAAGATCACCATCCACATTGACACCTGAAATCAGTGTTGACTCAATCACTTGATATGTGTTTAGAGTGGTCAATAACACCATGGCATATCAGCATTTTTGGTCACTGAGTAGGATGGTTTTAGTTCTGCACACATCCAGCACTTGTATATCCACCTACTTCCAATTCACTCACATTCTGCAACCCTCTGCAGACCTGACTAGACTTAAGAGCTGCCTTCAGGGTATTGTTTTATCTTTGTACACCTCATTCATTCACTAATCCTACTACCCAATAGTGCCCAACACCCACTGAGTCTTGCCTTGCCTTTTTCACGAAGTGCAAAAAAGACTAAATAAGAAAATAAGTGAAAACGTCTTTTGAGTGATGTCTCCTTCTCTTTACATTTTTGCACTTTCACCTCCTTTATTTCTTTACCTTTTATTATTTACCTTTCCTTCCTCTTGTTCATTTTCTTTGACTTATTAGTATTATAATTAGCAGCAGCAACAGTGGTAATAGTAGCAGTGACAGTAATAGTAGTACTAGTATTGAGCTTTCTTGCTCTTGAGTATTACTTCAAATCTCAATCTACCCTGCCTAATTATGTGAACTAGTGATTTACTTAAACCAGCTTGTCTTGCCCTGAAAAACAGGAATGATGCTTATATTGAAGAGCTGTTTTAAAGAATAAATATAAATATAAACTCTTATTAGGACAGTTTTTGGCACACAGAAATATTTCAATAAAATAAAGCTGTTGCTATTACTGGCATCATCATTCTAATCTACAGCTCAAGTGTTCTCAGGAGAAACATTCTTGCAATTCTGAATCAAGGCAATTTGAAGCATCACTGAAATCACTTGCTGAATCTGTATTGGGAAACCTTTTGACAACAGACTTAGAGGCTCACAATTAAAACATGATGGAACTGAATGCAAACCAGAGGGGAAAAAATTTGGGGAGATTATGATTCTATATGAATTACTTCTAAAGACAGCAAAAGATATACTGGGGGGGAAAAGAAACCCTACAAAATATTTAGAGACTTCAAAAGATAATTAAGTTGAAAGTCTATGCATTGTTTCACATTCTCTACTTTCTGGTATTTTGACCTTCTGCAGTTTTCATGTATTTTTATAAAAGTTAAGTTTGATGATGAACACTAGAGAGACAAATAGCAAAATAAGATTTCTACTATCAGGAAGACTATGTTTTTTGGTTTTTGGTTTTTTTCATTTAATTGAGTTGACTTTTTATTTTAGAATAATAATGTACATGTGAAGATTTGTTGATAGTAAGTATATTATGTGAAGATGAGGTTCGGGCATCTGATGATCCCTCTCACCTCCCCAGTAGTGGGCATGGTACCTCATGGGTGGCTTTGTGTTCTTTATCTCCCCCCTAATCCCCCCAGCTTTAGCAGTGACCAGTATCTGTTGTTAACATTTGTGTGCCCATATATGCCCAATAAAAAGCAACAGCTTTTTAGTGCCCACTTAGGAGTGAAAACATGCAGTGTTCCGTCTCTTGTGTTTGTTTCTGTGATATTTCATTGAGTTTAATGGTCTCCAGCTTCATCCATATTGTTGCAAAGGACATAATTTTATTCTTATTTATGGCAGCATAGTATTCTTTATTTGTACCACATTTTATTTATCCAGTCCATCTTCGATGGACATCCAAGTTGGTTCCATGTTTTAGCTATTGTGAGTAGTGTTCCAGTAAGCATACAAGTGCAGATACATTTTTGGTAGAACAGTTTCCTTTGGGTATATTTCCAGAAGTGAATTTTCTAGATCGAATAGTTGCTATGTTTTCAGTTCTTTGAGAAATCTCCAAATTGATTTCTACAGAAGTAAAATAAACAACCCACAGAATAGAAAAAAAAAATTGCAAACTTTGTATCTGACACAGGCTTAATATCCAGAATTTGTCAGGATCTCAAGCAAACTGACAGAAAAAAAAAAATCTCCGTACAAATTGGGCAAACAACATGAACAAACACTTCTCAAAGGAAGACATACAAGCAGCCAACAAGCATGAAAAAATGCTAAACATCATTAATCATGAGGGAAAAGCAAATACAAACTACAATGAGATACAATCTCACATTGTTCAGGATGGCTATCATTAAAAAATCAAACAACAACAACAACAACAACAGATGTTGGTGAGGTTGTGAAGAAAAGGGAATTCTTTTACATTACTGGTGGGAATTTAAGCTAGTTCTCTTAATTTTTATTTTCATTTAGTCCAAAAACTATAAATTATTGATCAAGATCACTTATTGACCTCACTTTCTCCTTCTCATCAAACCTAGAGATCATCAAATTTGGTTTTAAATCTCATTCTAGAGCTTAGCCTCTGTCTAACCTGAGCATATCACTACCACCACCTGTAAGGTTGCTGGTGTTCTACAGGTGACATATTGTTAACAAATGAACCAACCAGATACAGAAGGTAGTCAGTATTTCTTAGAATCAATATGAATAGAGCTAGCACATTTATTGTAGTTCTCTATGTCTATGAGTAATTGAATGGAAGCAAAAGCTGAGCTAATACTAGATTAGTTCAAGATTGGAGAAGAAGAAAACCTGGCCACATACTCATAAATTTATAAACTGTGACATCTTCTGAAATACACAGACACCTCATTCCTAGCTCTTTCTTCTAGATATCTCCCCATGGGAGTCAGTTGTCTCTGCCCCTTGTTCCCTTTTCAAGTTTGTTTTGTGTCCATATGAACCTTAGCTGACCTTGACACCAAGACAGATGAAGACAGTCTACTGACAGCACTTTCAAAGGGCAGTACAACAAATACTTCTCCAAACTGGGGATTTGTATTTTATCTCACCACATTTTATCTCCCTTTATTTGTTTTAACTACACCAATTGCTTCTTTCTAACATTTGCTTTGGTTTCATCTTATCTCCCTTATTCTAAATGTTAAAATACTCTGGGCATCAGCCCTTGAAATGTTTCTCTTTTCCATCTATAATTACTTTTTTGATGATCTCATCTGAAAACATCTTTAAAAATAATCTTTAGCTCATGTCTATACAATGTACATGTCAAGCTTTTACTATCTTTTGACCTGTGGACTCAACTTAGTTGCTTACTCATAATTTCAAAATTTGAATGCTTAAAACTCTTATTTTGCTAGTTCCCTCAACTAACACGAATAAGTTAAATACTCCCTTCTTCATCCCAATTTGGTAAAAAACAAACAAACAAACAAAAAAACACTTGGTGTCATCATTGGCTTAGATCTTTTTCTCACACCCTATGCCCAGTTGGTCACCAAATACAAATAACCTTATGTGAAATATACATCCAGGCTATAGCCACTATTCACAGACTCACTGTCACTTCCCTGGTCCAAGTATCCATCAGCAGCCAGAGGCAACCTATTAAAATTAGAAGCCAATGATGCCATCCCTTTACTTAAACTCCTAAATTGTATTTCCAATTCCTTTATTATTTTTTTCAAAGTCAAATGGTTTCAGAGTGTCCAAGACCACACATCCTGATGGCTCTCCAATGATTCTCACCTTATCATCCCCCTGTTCTCTTTACATCTTTTCCACTGCCAATCACAAAAGTGATGGGTATTTTCTAATCCTGAGCTCCTTGAGCATTCATACTCCTGAGCATTACTTCTTCACTGTTTTCACATCTTTATTGACATGCTGCCTTCACAGAGAGGTATTCAATACCTGATATACTTAACATCTCCCCTTCTCCTTGCCTGCATTAATTTTCATCTTAGCTCTAATATATAATAAATATTTTTTTATTTATTATGTTTACTGTTTATTTTTTCAATTCTCTCACCTCAGACTTCCAAGTGCTGGGATTACAGGCTTGAACCACTGTGCCCAGCCAAATATCTTCTTAAGAAAGAATTTAGTCACTTTACATTTTCATCTCTCTTGTTTGCTTTCTCTGTATTTTTGTTGTGTTTCAGTTCAATACTCTGAAATCATAAACTTGATGGTCATTATGACTCAATAGACATAAAAGCATACAGAATTAAATAAAGATAAGAGCAATCACAAAGTTAGATCCAAAGCAAAATGCATGGGATGAGATTTATTTAAGTTGTAAAAAGTGTATCTTTATATTTTTGCAGTTACTCTATTTTAAATTCTTGTTGCATTTAACCACATATTTAATCACAATTATAATCCACATAATAAATTTGAAAGACGCTTCTTTAAAAAAATTCAAAATTTAAATGTCTTCTTATTTTATTGAAATAATGTAATTCATTTTCTTTTTCTTTTTCTGTCTTTTTTTTTTTTTTGAGTTGGAATCTCACTCTGTTGCTCAGGCTGGAGTGCAGTGGCATGCTCCTGGCCCCCACAGCCTCTACCTGCTGGGCTCCGGTGATCCTTCCACCTCAGTCTTCCAAGTAGCTGGAACTATAAACAAAGGCTACCACGCCCAGCTAATTTTTTGATTTATTGTAGAGATGAGGTCTCGCCAAGTTGCCCAGGCAGGTCTTGAACCCAAGGGCTCAGGCAATCCACTCACCTCAGCCTCCCAAAGCACGGGATTACAGCCTGAGCCACCGAGCCCGGCTTAATTCATTTCCATTTATTGTTATATATGTAATCATTTGAGTATGAACATTTTTGCTTTTATACTTATTCGAATGGTCATTTGTTTTATACCTTTAGCATATGAACAATGTTTTGTTGACCTTATGATCTACTTTTTTTAACATAATTTATGAGCCAATAATCAAAAGTAGCATTTTAATTC
The DNA here is from genome assembly GCA_027257055.1 of Cephalopachus bancanus. NCBI lineage: Eukaryota > Metazoa > Chordata > Mammalia > Primates > Tarsiidae > Cephalopachus > Cephalopachus bancanus. The sequence goes on from JAPVLO010000072.1 coordinate 1,110,979, forward strand.
TTCCAAAGCAGAATGAGGAATAAAAAATGTAATTCTTATCTTCTTTTTTCAATTGCTGATTTTTTTGCTTAAAATATGAATTGTAGCCCAGGCGCGGTGGCTCATGCCTATAATTCCAGCACTTTGGAAGGTCAAGGCTAGAGGATTGCCTGAGCTCACAGGTTCGAGACCAGCCCCGGCAACTTGGTGAGACCTCATCTTTACAATAAATCAAAAAATTAGCCGGGCATGGTGACACATGCCTGTAGTTCCAGCTACTTGGAAAGCTGAGGCGGAAGGAGCTCCTGAGCCCCGTAGGTTGAGCTGCGGTGACCATCAGTGTGCCACTGCACTCCACCAGCCTGGGTGACAGCGAGACTCCAATTTTTTTAAAAATTGCTTTTTTTTAACATAAAAAGAACATTTTAAGTATGTTAAAATGTGTTTATAAAAAACATGCTTAATTTTTATACCACAGGTTTTGAAATTACATATAGGTCAGTTCAGATTATTGGTTTTCTATTTATTAGTGCTTTTAAGAATGTTTCCTAATCTCTCTGAACGTTAATGTAGCTAGATGGACAATAGGGAAATATTATTTTATTACATTATGTAATGTTTTTAGTGCATTATCTATGGTATGCCCTTAATATGCAAGGATTCAACATCATCATCTAATCAGATTTGTTAAAACAAATATTTAGGCTTAACTCTATATTATCAAGCTCACTTTTTAAAAAACACCTGTATTGAGGTATAATTGATATAGCAAACACTGCACATATTTAACATATGCAGATTGATGGATTTTAACATATGCATAAACTCATAAAACCATCACTGCAATAGAGTTAATAAACATATTCATTACCACCAGAAGTTCCCATCTGACTTGTTTTTGCTTGCTGATTTGTTTGTGGTAAGAACTCTTAACTTGAGATCTACTCTTACAAAAAATACTTTTAGTATAAAATTTTAGTTATGCAAGGTTAACAGTTTACAGAAATCTGCTGTGCAATATAATGCCTAGAGTTCACTGTTATTAATTTTTTTGTGTGCCATTTTTGACCTGGAGAAATCAATTTTATTTGTGTTTTGTTTGATTTGTTTGTTTGTTTGTCTTCTCTCCAAAAAATGGGTACTCGAAAAGTAAAAATGATGAACCTTCACAGATAGGTGCATATATTTTAGTTATTTTATATGCAAGTAACAACATGGAATAATATAGCAATATTTATTTGAACTAAGCATTCTTCCCTTCAAAATGCAAAATTTTGAAGCTTTCAAAATTTAATGTTATAGAATTGACCGAAGTCATGCTGAATTCATTTTCAACTTATTTTAGCCTAAATCCTTGCGTAGGATGTCTATTTGCAAGCACAGTTTATTTTTATTTGTATAATAGTAAAACAACCAGGTTTGTTTATATCTATATTCCCTTTAATAAATGTCACAAGAATATATTGTGTGTTTTCATCGATATACTAAGACATCTTAACAGTTAAGCACAGCTTTCTTGGTCATTTCCATGACCTATATTCCAATAATTCTTTAAAGTTAGTTATGTATTTAAGGCAGTAAGTGTCATCTCTCAATTAAACTCATTATTATTAATTGGGTAATATATCAGTTATTCAAATAATTGTAAAAATGAATCTGTAAGTCAAAAAAGGGGGAGACTATTTTAATTCAAAAACTAGAAACAAAAACAAAACCTCATGTTTAAATGAGTCCATTTAAAATATTAAAAAAAAAAAACCCAACAAACAAACAAACCATGAAGTATGGAGTACAGTCTTAGAAACAACAGAACTGAGAGAATTAAATGTATATGCTAATAATTAAAGTATAGTCATTCACATAAAAACACTTGCATAGTTAGAACAATATAAGAAACAAAGCCACGGAAGATTTACTAAGTTGAAAATAAGATCTGAAAAAAATCAACCAGAAAGAAGTCGAGTAAAATAAAGAGCTGGAGCATTTGAAAGAGAAATAAAGATACTCAGGAGATAGAATGAGAAACTCCAGCAAATGTCTACTTAGAGTTCTAGAAAATAATTGGAAAATGGCAAATCATAAAGATGGAATGATGAAGAATACCCAAAACCTGGGAAATAGAGGCAGGATTTTGTAGATAACAAGAACACCAAAGACAAATGTTAGCAAGGAGAAAATTAAACACAAGAAGAGAAAATAGGACCAGGAAGCAATGCTGAACCAAGAAATCCTCATATGTATTAGTATATCCAAATACATATTGCACATACTAACATGATTCTTGTGCTAATGGTAGTAAATGTTTTAAGTGTATTCTTCGTATTCTGGAGTAATTAACATTTATTGAGCACCTACTCTTTGCCAGTGTAGTTACATGTATGAATTATTTTGCTTCTCATAACAACACTATGTTATTATTGCTATGATTATCCAAAGTCACATACATACAAAAGAGAGACAAATAAAAGTTAGATTTTTTTAGCTAAGGAAAATTTGTGAGGAAGTAAAAAGGTATAAAATTTAATACCAAAATTCTGACTTTGAGTTCACCTTCTTAGCTGCTATGCTGGAGTAATATAATTAAATACTAGTGAACATAGGTAAAGATTACTAAACCATCATGTTTGTAGTTAAATCAGCATGTTAAACAATTAAATATCATATTAAATGAAAGATGTGTAGAAAGGACCACATATTGTTGATTCACTTTATATGAAATGTCCAGAAGAGGCAAAGATGTAGTGACAAATAAAAAACTAGTGATTGCTCAAGCCTGGGGGGCGGGAGGGGGGATTGTGGTGGAGTTGTATATGTGGGAGATGGTTGAGTATGAGATTTCTTTCTGAAATCATAAAAATGTTCTATAATAGATTTTAAAAATAGATGTACAACTTTGTGAATATGCTAAAAACCATTGAATTAGGCACTCTAAATGAGTAATCTGTATGGTATGTGCATTATGACTCAATAAAGCTGTTCAGGCAACATTTCAACTTGACTTCAAAAAAAATGTACATCTTTCAGATTTTTAAAATTTATTTATTTTATTTTATTTCATTTTTTTTTGAGTTGGAGTCTCACTCTGTCATCCAGACTGGAGTGCAGTTGCTGTTCCCGGCCACCGCAGCCTCAACCTGCTGGGCTCCGGCGATCCTTCCACCTCAGCCTTACAAGTAGCTGGAACTACAGGCGCGTGATACCACGCCTGGTTAATTTTTGATATATTGTAGAGATGCGGTCTCATCAAGTTGCCCAGGCGGGTCTCGAATCCACGGGCTCAGGCAATCCACTCACCTCAGCCTCCCAAAGTGCTGGGATTACAGGCTGAGCCACTGAGTCCGGCCTTTCAGAATTTTAGAGAGAATAAATATTTTTAATAATCTAATGGAAAGCTTGAAACAAGCAAATTAAAAATAAAATAATTTTAAATAAATAATAAGGCAAAATTCAAATTATATCTAATATTAGTAACTCCATTTAGATTAAATTTTAATGTTAAAACCAGAAATTTTCAGAGAAAATTTAAAATGTAGTCATATTTTATTTGATATTGCTATTAATAAAACATCTCACAAGGGGTCTGAATAGATAAAAATATTCTAGGTAAATATTAAGCAAATGAAATTTGCTATAATAATGCTATTATAATAAATATGTTATCACAGAAAATATTAATAAAAGGTTCAAGACACTCTTATTGTTTAATAATAAACAGAAAAATCCATCCAGAGAATGTAATAGCTATAAAACTCTATGCACCTCACTTTATCTTGGAAAAGACAAAAAATAAATCAAAATAATAAAATCAGAATAATAATTCTGATCAGATACTGATCATCATAATAAAATTGTAACTTCTAAACATTTCAGTAAGAAAGTATGAGATTGGTGAGCATGAGGGACTTCATACAGCATGTTCTTGAGGCCTTTCTGATGAGGTGCATTTAAACTGAGATTGTAAACCACGTTGGAAAATGAAAGAGATATTTAGCTCATGAGCATTGGGAACAAGTGCCCTGAGACAGAAAGGGCTGTTATTTTGAAGAGTCAAAGATAAGATCAGTGTGGAAAGAGAAAAATAACTAAAGAGGAATTGATGAGATATGTGGTCAGATCCTTGAAAGGCATTGGAAGCAATCACTGCAAGGAATTTGGATATCACTCTATTTGCAATGGGCAGTTGTAAGAGCATTTGAATTAAGAGTCTGCCATAACTAACTTGGAGTTTAGAAGGATCATGGAGATTTAGAAAGATAATGGATTGTTGGTGTGTGTTTAGCACAATCATTTGGGGACAAACAAACGAAATGATAGTGCTGGCACTTTAAGATGATTGCTAATTTGGAAAATAATGGTAAGTGGCAGGATCCAGTTCATATTATGAAGACGGCCTCTATGGAATTTACTGATGCTTTGGACATGACAGAGTCACAGATGATTTCCAATCCATTTGTTGTCCTTGAACTCAGTCACGATCCTCTTGGGAAGTAGAAATAAGTAGAATTCCCTACTTTGTTCTGAGGGAAAAGAGCAAACTAAGACTTGCTGTTTGCCTGAACTCTATGTTTATCAAGCTTGCTTCCAGAATCGTTCTGTTTAACATGACATGGACTTCTAACCCCACTCTCTCTTTCCCTGTCAATATTAGTTAATGAATGTAGTATACATAGATATAGAGTTATTTTTGTCTTGTCCTCACCTGGTAGATTTTTCCTTTGGAAATTTTTAGGGTAAAGATCTCAGTGGGACTTCCAAAAATGTTAGGTTCCAAAATCTTCCAGTAGGGGAGCTTACTGGAACCTCAAAAAGTTAGGTTAAAAAATCCCACTAGAGCCTCTAAAATGTTAGGTCAGATCTACCAGGGTGAGTCTTGTGATGTGGTGCCATGTGAAAGATGCAAAGAACGGTACAGCAGTTAGATTGGAAAATATAGTTGATTTAGAAAGTAAATTAGAAACAGAGGGAGAGAGAAAATTCACCTCCCCAAGGTAGGGGAGGGGGTCAAAACTAGAAAACATGGTGGCCATACCTCAAAAAGTCACGTGAACACACCAGAGTTTAACAAAGCAATGGTGATTTGGCCACTTGGATTCAAATCCTTATAAACTTTACCTTTGATTGGAGAAGGTTCCCAAGATGCTTGGGTGGTGATCTGCTTCATGTCATCATGGAGAGGACAGGTAAATGCAGGTACTGATGTCAGGTGATGGAAGGCAGGCAGATGGGTGGCTTCATCACATGATTGCTGGCATCCTGATGGGATCTGCCTGTGCCATGAAAGGCTGATTATATTAACTTGTTTACAAAACAAACTGGGGAGGGGATTGTAAAATAATTATCAATAGCTACCTCTAAGAAACCAGTTCTGTCTTGGCTAGTGTATTAGAGGGTAAATTAAAGTGAACTGCTAGAAAAACATGACAAAGCTAAGCAATGTTAAAATGGCTGCTCACTGGGTATACTGACTTCATGTTGTATCTCCACTACCCCCAGGGAAAACAATGTGGTATCACTAATTTACATAGCCCTGCTCCTTGCTTCTGCATTGTAAAGTACTCATTTAATGAGTGGTGAATCCTGTAGATTAATGGAGAGTATGGACAATCACAAGTGGCAGAGCCTGAGAAACAGGTAAGAAACTGTTCTGTTTGCTGTGATATGAATCCTGTGACCTTAGTTTAGGGTTAGAGGCTAAGGAAAGTGTGTCTTTCTATCTACCTCCATTATTACTGGTTATTTCTATGTAAATATCAATATAATTATATACAGGCGTTTAATTATCCTTATTTCTGGCAATCTCTATTCTTTGCTTCTTTTTTTCTTTTCAAATGTAATATGTTTTCATTTTTAAATCTCATACACATATTTTATGGAAAAGAGAAAAACTGAATCAAAATCTGCATTGAAGTTTCTGTGGGTAAAAATCACACACAGACACCCACACCCACACACAAACACACAAAGTTCATTGTAATATTCAACTCCCCAAAATTCATGGGGCATCTAAAATAAAAGTTGACCTGGTACAAAAAATTCACAAAAAAAATTATTTGCTTTAATAAGTTGTTTAGAATCTGCTAAAATTACTATCTGCTTTAATTAAGAATCAACATACTAGCCAAATTTGGAAACGACAACGAAATTTAAAATACATTGCATTTCTTGATTTTTAATTAAAAAGTAATTATTCATTCAGTGCAGAGACAGACAAATACAAAACCCAATTTTAATTAAAGCCAATGCAAATCCATTTGTGTAAAAATGGACTGGTTTTGGAGAAAAGACTCTGAATTTTAAATAGACAAACTAAATGAAACGTTATTATTTTTCTGGTGATAAAATATATAAGCTTCCTGTCAGAAAATAAATTTTTAAAAATGATCTTTTTTAATCTCCATAGATATTTTTATTTGTAAATAGACTTTCTACAAAGATCTGGTCTGTGATATTCTTCTAGATTTTATTTTTCATTTGATACAATCTTCTCTGCAGATTCTTATAATAATCTTAGGAGTTGGATCAGAAAGTATTTTTGTCTCCTTTTATATAAAACTGATTTGTTCAAGGTTAACATAAGAAGTTGGTTTTTTTTTCCCTTCTCATTGTTTTACGGTTGACATGATACAATAACAACATGCACCCCAGATTTTTCAAGATTTCTATATGAACTGTGCCTCTGCTTCCACTTGAATTGTCTACTCGTATGCATACCTATGTTATAATTTGCATTAGAAAATATGCTATCTATAATAAACTACTACTAAGTAGCGTTTATTAATTAGTTAATTCCATTGTTTTCCAAAAAAAAAAGAAAAAAAAAACAGGAGCTACATGTTGCCTGAAACATGCAGCGATCAAAGATAGACAGAACTTCGTTTCAAAAAAGAAAAATAAGGGAACTTATAAACTAATGTCATTTATCTCAGTTGATCAATTGTCTTATCTTGTTTCACTTGGAGAAATGCATTCTCTACATAATTATACAGAAAAGACTAACAATTTAACATATCAGCAACTTGATGAGATAAGCTGTAACCTTTGAATAATCACCTGTCACCAGCTCCTCAATACCACAATGCCAGAAATATTAGAAAAGATTTAATTTACACATTAAAATTCTTGTTTGAAATAGTTTAATATTACATGCTATCACTTTGAAAAGATTAATATTTATCATAATCTGCTTCATCTTGAAATCCAATACACTATAGTCTGAGGACAATATAATTTAGTTGTATTTGACATGCTCTGAGAAGGACATAGATTAAATCCTTGATGTGTGGCATTAAGTATTATGAAAGTAGCCAATATTCCTGAAGGAAAAACTCAGTTATGAGGTTATTAAAAGAATAGCAATTTACAAATGTGATGCTATTATCTGGGAAGACATAGAGAAAATGCATAGGATATGACTTCAACCGAATATCGGTATGAAAACAGGCAACATTTTAAACCTGCACTCAAAAGGCATCGATTCTCATGGCCCATTCATTCTGTGGATGAGAGGAGGAGACTCAGCAATTTGAGAGTGTATGACCTTGTGTGGTTCTGTAATGTGGGGAGTGATGAAGAACAAATCCTTTCCACTAGTCTCTCTTACTCTTTATGACAATCACTTTCTGTGACTATCTCCGGGATGCCTTCCCAAGATACCCTATTCGTAAGCATCTGTTTGTTTTCTTCTACTTCCTCCTCTTGGAGATCTTCAGAACAGGCAAATAATACTTGTGCATTTTTTAAGAGCCCAAAGGATATTTATTGAATGAATGACATATGAGTAAGTAGATCCAAAGTTCCGAGACTTTTTTTTAAGACTAAGAGTACTTTAAATATCAATTTAACTCTATTATTGAATGGTAATATAGACTATTAATATAACCTTGTTGCACTTCAGTGTGCTCACATGACAAACTCAGGCAGTAATAACTCTTTCAGGAATTTATTCTAATGTTTAAATTAGAACAAAAAGTTACCGTTTGCAAAAGTCCTTAGATCAGAGGATCAGATCCTGGCATATGTTAGATACTCAATACATATGAATTTCTTTTCTCTCTCTCTCTCTCTCTCTCTTATTTCTCTCTCAAAAGACTACCAATTTTCATCCTGGCTCTGAGGGTTCGGGAGTGGCAGAAGGGGAAGCAAGCACTCACAAAGTGACAAGGAGGCAGAGAAGAAAGCTATGAAGGCAAATTTACCAACCTTCAATTAAAAGCTGAAGTATCTGGAGATAGGTCCCAATAGTGCCATGAAGAATCACTGAAGGAACTGTCTTGAGTAAAAAATCTCTGGTTACAAAAGCCAATTCTGAAATTCCAAGAGTGAATGCCAATTAACCCCTGGACATCTGGTGATGGTGGTCCATAGCACACATTGTTAATAAACAGGACTGGAAAAGTACATTGACTTCACATTCTGATGGGCCTTAGATGAATGATACAATTGTTAAATTTTATATGGTATTTACTACAGAATTGATGATATTTCCAGTAAAGACAGTGAAAAAACTTGAGATTGCAAATTTGATTTCTATTTCATGTGAAAGTGATAAATTAGTGGTTGGAAAGATTAGAGTCAGGGAGGCCAGTGATTACAATTATTTAAAAAGATCCATCTCCCTATAAAATAAACTCTTCCCGAAATTAAATCCTCGCTTAATACATGCAACAAAAATATCTCTTCTTTATAATAATATATATAATAATATAATATTGATTTGTAATTTAGATTAACTTGGAAAAAATATTGCAGAACCAACTAGTGACTGCATAATGCATGTCACTTCCTTCAACATTTTGGTATATCTTTTAAAAATATGCCTAGAATAACTATCATATCTTGCAGTTCTTCAGCCATTTTTTATTAATATTTTTATCTTTCTTTGCCTGTAGAGCTCATTTTATTTGATAAATTATTGTTTAAAGTATTATTTGCTGAGTATTTTCTATGTATTAGGCATACTACTAAACATTTTTAACATTTTACCACCTCTAATTCCTACAACCAATCTCTGGGTATTGCTACCATGTTAGAGACAAGGACACCCAGACTGAAATGTCTGCTTAATCTGGCAAAAATTAACTAGTCTTTATAAGCCAATGACTGAAGTCTAGAGTTATATTCTGCTTAGAACAAAGATCAATAAACTCTTTCGTCCCAAAAGCTGTATGTTATTTCTCTTGCATCTTGGTAGTCTTCTTAGTAAAAGGAAACTAATAGTATCTAACTTATTGGCTTAGATTGAACTTTGCATAAAATAGTAATTGTAGAACAACCGACTCAAGGGTTAACTGTAAGTGTTCAAAAATGGCCAGTCTTTTCCCTAATTCCATACTCCATTTGTACTCACTCCATTGTGTTTCAGTTATCTGTTAGCGGGTTTTTCTTCTGTGGTCTGGTCCACTGTTCAGACTGGTAGGGCAAGAAAGTTTTCTCATTAATCTTTGTGCTCCAGTCCTAATTTGATGCCTGAAACTTAGGAAATTTGGCAGACACTTAAAAAGTGTTCAGGTGAGTGAGTAGATAAAGGCATAGGAGAGTGTACTCTTCTATTTCAATCACTTCTGAGTTCAGTTGGGTATAATATGACTTCCTGTGTATAAGTTTTAGAGAAGCGTCCTACTGTGTGTCTGTGTGTGCATTTGCTTGTGTAGATACAACAAAGAGGGGACAAGAAAAATATCTGGCATCTTGTAATATGATATATAAAACAAATTAAAGCAAGTATAAATGTGGGGGGAAAAAAGAAATACGCTAACCAAGAGGGTTAGTAAAGCATGAAGTTAGTCTTTACACTCTCTGGTTACCATGGAAAAGAGTAAAACATTTTAAGACACAAAATTTTGATTATCAGGAAGGAAGACACCTACCTAATTTTTTTTCTGGCATCTAATTATAAAGAAATGCCATAAATGGGACCATCAGATGCTGAAATCAGAAGAACATATCTTTAGAGATCTAGTGACTCAGAGGCAGAGCCAATCCCTGGATTTCAAAGGAGATCTCACCACAGTACATCTGTGAGAATCATAGCATGCCATGTTCAACCCTTCTCTCAGTCCCAGCTTAATCTTTGTGTCTTATAATGCAACTGCCACCCCTACTTCATCTAACTTTCATACTTCCTCTGGCATGTGATCCATTTAGATTTCTTATTTCTCTCCAAGTTAACCTGGGAAGGTTTTCAACCATGTCTGGCCTGGGCTTTCCTTCCAACTACCCACCATTTCTGTCCTTATACTTATATTTTCCCAAAATCTTTCTCTCTCCTGACCCAGGTATTGGGCTTCCTTCTTCTACCCGGAAAGACAACTCACATCCCCTGTTAATAGATTGCAAATAATTGCTGAGTTTATTTGTTCCCACAGATCCATCCTATGCAAGACTGGAGATACATGAAGCACAACTGTCATTCTCATATTCATCTGTATGTTCCTAAGACCCAATACAGTGCCTGTCACAGAACATATGCTCAGGACATGTAGAAAATGTTACAATTGAAAGGTCTCATCTTGTCAAATGCCTGAAATAGTGCAAGACTTCATAAATATGAGAATTGATTTAATAAGCAATATGAAAGGATAAATGTAAACTTAGACTCCAATAAGCCCATGAGAACCAAGTCAAAAGAGAAAGTTGCTCCTTTTATTATGCTAAGGAATGATCTTCAGGCTTCTTAGCCCTATAGTTAAATCTCTGTACAAGAATTGACTTAAAGGCAGGATCACAGTGGTCTCCACATTTTATGAATCACACTCTAGTACTAGTAAAATGATAATTGGGCATGGATCACTAATATATGTATAATTAATTCATAACTGTATATCAGAATCGTTTTGTCAATGTAGCTCCTGTGAATCTCTGTTTAGTCTCATTTCACAATGCTTCTGTTCCAGTACCCAAAACTGTAGACATAACAGATTGAATGCCCCAAAATTTGTATATCTCTTTGCTTTTTATACCATCTGTTTCAGAGGTCTTCCTTTAATATTGTCCATCATCTTCAAGACATTTAAAATGCCACCTTCCATGTGAAGGCTTCCTTGGTCTGTTGTTAGAATTAAGTCCTTCTGGGTTCTCACAACTATTTTGCTTGTACTTATGTTGCATTCTTATTTCAGTATGCTGTATCTATCTCTATTCTTCCAGATTTAAAAATCTTAAAGACAAAGACAAAGCATTCAAAAAAAGTTCACAAACAAACACCTATCTGGCTTTCTTCCACAGTTCAATAACACAAACCTTAAATATATATTTTTATTTAATCCTATTTTTCATCATTCATATTGAATTCCAATATCAGGCAACCAAATTTCTAACTTAAATTCAATCATAAAACAAGCTCTTCATTTTTCTGGTCTTTTTTACATTGATGTAATTTTTGGTATTTAAGAATTGGAACAATTCTTTAAAGCTAAGCTTATTTTCAGTTGAAATCTATGATGTGTTTTCATATTATCTTATTTTCTATTTATACCTATACTTTGAATAAGGTAAAAAGGAAAGAAACTCCATTATAGAGAGGAAAACAGAATCTCTGAGAAATGGGCTTGACCCTGGTCATATGGCTAGTGAAAGGTGAGCATGGGCACAAACAATGTCTAGTGACATAAAATGGTGAAAATGTAATTTACTTGTGAAGGTTGTGAAGGGAAGTAGGTGGAGGAAAGTAAGATGTTTTATTATCCATAAAAATAATGCAGCCTCCCACTGGAGATATATTCAGTCATTATTAAATCTTGCTCTTGAATAAATCCTGAGCTATGTTTAAATGACTGATGAAGATATTTTCTACTATTAATTTTTATGAAACCTAAGTAAGTTAATGGTCCTGAGTTCTAAGAAAAATTGCAAAGATGTTCTCTTTTCCTCACATTAATTATGGGAAGCAGTTGGCTTTAACTTAGGATATATAGTTTGAGTGTGGTCTGAGATACTTTACTAACCTAATGCTTTACTTTAGGTAAATTACCCTGACCATTCTGGAATTGAGCTTCTTTGTTTGTTGAAAATGGGGACTTTGAAGAACTACCCCCCTGCTGCCTTCTCAACTTTGAAAACTTATATGATTCCATTAATCCATTCAGCTAATGAAGTATAGGTGTTAGCCGAGAAGTGACTTCTTTTTCTTCAAAATGACTCATTTTTCCTGACAAATGATTTATCCAATCTAGTTCCCAAGAGGAATATTTATTTCAGTCTGATGATATACAGTATGCATTTTCCAGTAATACAAGTTTCAATAGTTAATGAGCCATGGCTATTTCTAAGTGTGATATATCTTCGCCGTCTTTCCTCAGCTTCAATGAAAGAGCACCTTGGTGTAATTGACTTAAAAAGAATGCTGCCCACCAGTTTTCATTTCAAGTAAAATTTCTTAAGTCTCAATTTCTTATAGAATTTGCCTTAAAATTAGAGATATTTGTAATTCTATGTGTCATTTTTTATCCATAAAGCTGATTCCAATATGAAACTGGTATTACAAAACCTAATTTCTGCTTATGATAAATGATAAGAAAGACTATATGTCTAGACCTTGGACCTTTAACTCACATCAAAGTACACAAAAATGTTGTAGCTAGCAACCCATAAAATAGAGTACTAGATGACCCAACACAGCCCCCATTCAGGGAAAAACATGAAATGAGTAATCTATCCTCAACCTGCTTTTTTCACCTCTTTCCTTCTCCATCTCTCTTACTACTCTCTGTTTCTGGATAATGCCTTCATTCTTTTTTTTTTTTTTTTTAGTTGGAGTCTCGCTCTGTCACCCGCTCCTGGCCACTGCAGCCTCGACCTGCTGGGCTCCGGCGATCCTTCCGCCTCAGCCTTCCGAGTAGCCGGAATTACAGGCATGCGCTACCACACCCGGCTGATTTTTTGATTTATTGTAGAGATGAGGTCTCGCCAAGTTGCCCAGGTGTGTCTTGAACCTGCAGGCTCAGGCAATTCACTCACCTCAGCCTCCCAAGCATGGGATTACAGGCTGAGCCACCGAGCCCGGCTGCCTTCATTCTTTTAACCCAATAACATATTTGACTTTCCTGGCATGATTATGTGATCTTTGCCCTGTATCAGGTTTGTTTTCCTATTGACACCAGGAAGATAGTCTGACTCCTTTTTTTATTTTTTTTGAGATGGATCTCACTCTGTCGCCCATACTAGAGAGCAGTGGCACTCTCACCACCACTCCAGCACCGACCTGTTGGGCTGTGGCAATCCTTCCTCCTCAGCTTTCCAAGTAGCCGGAACTACAAGCGTGTGCTACTATGCCGGTTCATTTTTTAAATTTATTGTAGAGACGATGTCTTGCCATGTTGCCCAGGCTGGTCTCGAACACACGGGCTCAGACTATCCTCTTGTTTCGGCTTCCCAGAGGCTGACTCCTTTTGTCATTGAATAGCCCTTGGCACTGGTCAACTTGGCTAGCTTCATGCTAGACTTATTCCATGTCCCTATAAAAGAGTACAATAATACTGAAAGAACTTAATCCAAATTGCCCCTAGCAATTTGGATTGCTCCCTCCCTTTTTTCTAACCTTCCACCTTTTTTGTTCCTCCCTCCCTTTTTTCTAAACTTCCACCTTTTCCCTGTGCCTACCTTGCCCCTCTCTGCTCTGCCTCTCCCCTCCCCACTCTGTCTTGTCCTTTTCTTGCTTAACTCCCTTTCCACACGCATGCTTCCTCCTCTTCTGTTTCTCCCTTTTCCCACCCCCACCTTTAGGCCCACCTTCCCTTAAAAAAAAAAAAAAACAGAAAAAATATTTGATATTGCTAAATAGATGTATATGAGTATATACGCATATGAGTATATGTGTGTGCATGCCTATATGCAAGAACATGTATGTGCTCATGTATGTGTGAGTGCATACGTAGGCACACATATGTATACATGCATGTCTATGTATATACATGTGTTTGTGAATAGATGTGCTTGTGTGTATATTAGATACATGTTTGTATGTGTATGTTCTATGCATGCATGTATATGTATATTCTATATTTCTATGTATTATGTGTGCATATGTGCATGTGTCTATGTTTGTTATATATGTATGTCACAAATTTAACTGAGTTCTTTGGAACGCATCTTCCTGAGCAATAATTACTACCCCATGTAACCCCACCCTTGACTGACATTGGCACAGATCTATTCATTTTTTTGGTTTTCTGTCTTAGCATATTTCTTCTCCCCAGAGATGAAACTACAGGATTTTTGCATTGAGACACAGTCATTTTCTGATTTCTGATAACTCCTGTAGAAAACCTAAGGGCTGTCGAAAGCACTGTGATCTCATGCTCTAGGATACATAATTTGATGCCACTCAACATTTGATGACCTCCATGCCCCATTTAGTGTACCTGATTTTTGCCTTAGTAGCACATATTGCCAAATCTTTAATTCAGTTCTGTCTATCATCAGAATGTTTCTTGTTGCCAGCCCAACCTCTGCGTTGGGTTAGAGTCAAACGGTTGCACAAGAACCACACTTCTACCAACTGCCCTTGTTACTCTGGGTATTATTACCTCAGGCTTTTCCAATTGTCCTCTGTCTGCCTGTTGGAACACATCTCTGTCTGACATTGGACTTTCTTGGTACTGATTGCCATCTGTTATTTAAATCTTTGGATAGCAATAACCAGAATTGTTTGTTTCCCACCAGTGTATATATTTTAATGCTTTTGGCAAACAGTAAATAATGGTAAGGGAGGTGAAACTGTTTTTTGGCATGATTTGCTTCTAACCCACAACCATATCTAACCCACAACCATAACAGTGAACAGATATCACTGTTGAGATCATTGCCACCCTTGGATTAATCAAAATGGAAAAGGAATTAAGAAATGAGTAGGACTCAAAGATAGAAATTGCCTCAAGTTCGGGTTAAAAGTGTCAATTGTGTATTTACTTGGATATTTAAATAATGTTGAAAATTTAATGTCTTGGCATTTCTGTTGTTCCAGAAATGTCTGCATTTAATCTTGGATTCTTTCAGACACCTTATTGTACTACTTAAAAGACTTGCTCCCAGCCTTACCTGCAAAAAGCCTGCTGTATTGCAAAGGGTTTCCCTGCTTCAAAAAATAAGACCTGATCCTGCAATGTGATTGCATAATTTTTCTTTCAGCAGTCTAGCTGCATTTGGTGATGATAAGTACAAGTGGTAGCCAAGCCACTTTTTCTGAACCTGAAATTCCAATGGGCTTTTTAGCAAAATCAGAAAATAAAATGAACTTATAATAACAGAAGCAAGATATGAAACACAAAGAATGGAGTGAAATGAAAGTCTGCAAACCTTACAAAATAATTAAAAATGTTTTCAAAAACAAGCATGCAATTCCAGCAGCATGATATTGTGAAAAGAGTTTTAACACTAGGACTTAGAGTCATTTTTTGCATCTGATTTTTTTTTTTGTCTAACTCAAGGCAATCCATAAATTCCCTCCAGACTTCAGTTGCCTCAGCTATACATTTGGATTTATCATAGATACCTTTTCTCAAAATAAGGAGTATATCAGCCAATCTCTTAGGCTTTACTATCTCTACATAATTCCTCCCTAACTCTTTTAGTAAGAAGAAAAGCAGAGATAGAAAGATTAGAATAGTTCTTTTCTGTAGAATTTCAAGTCAAGCTCTGATGTTCTCAGTTAAGACGCACATATGCACATCATTCACACTGCCACACCTGGGCAAGCTTAGCCATAAGGCATGTAGGAAGCCGGCAGTGCTCACTAGAAATAGAAAAGTAAATACAGGAAGTACAGAAACATGACTTTTTCTCTGTTTCACTTTCAGGCTCATTTCCAATCTCTCATGACCTCCTTTAACCAGTCTTCTCTTGGCCCCTTTCATCTCCCCACAACCTACTACACGCACATGATATTGTTTATTCATGAGAAATAAAACCCTAAGTCCCCTCTCCCCACCGAAAAAATGACTGCATTAATCCCTTCTTGACCAAGAGAATCCCAGAGAAATGGGACATAAGGTCCAACATGCCTTGTTACACTTCTTTCATGGTAACCATCAGACTTTTTTTCCTTAAGGATTGAACAGAAATCGGCTCTTTTTAAAGACTTGCTGGAGTCCCCTCTCTTCTTGCCTTTTGACGCAACAATCAACCAGCATTCCTTTCTGGTAAAAGACCACTGACCATAAACTGGTTCTGGTTGGTTGACCCAGGCCTTGCACAGGATGCTTCTGTGTCCTCTGTTTCATCTTTTGATTATAGAATTTAATTTTCCTGCATTTAAATGTTAAGTCTCCACCCCAAAGAGAACACGGGATATATGTAACATGCATGTTTGCTTACCACACACGCATACGGACCCTTTGTGAATATTCATAGGTCTTCCTATAATCTGTTGAATATGTATACTTGGCCAACCCTTTCAGCATACATTTCTGCCTCATTATTCCTTCTTCAAAGTGCCCGTTTTTGGTTTCTGCCAGAGGCTATGCTTCCCATCTTGCAAGATGGCCAGCCTAGAGGCTGCAACACTTTATAAGAAATAACGTTCTCCACTTCAATCTTATAAACCTAGTGATTCTTTGATTGAGATTCTTGATTACCTGAATACAAAGTATCCTTGCTGGCTAACTTTTACTCATCCTGTAGGTTAGTTGCCTCCTCTATACAGTTTCATAACAATGTGTACCTACTTCAACCGTGTCCCTTAACCCACTGCATTATGTTCCCTAGCATTCTGTTTTAACTCTCCTACTAAAATATAGTAGTGTGGGCATAGAGTATGCTTTGTTCATTATTTTAAGTGTCTTATACAATACTGTATATGGCTTGACTGTCCCTGGTAAAACTCATGTTGAAATTTGATTCTTAATGTGGTAGTAATGGGAGGTAGGGCTTAATGGGGAGTTGTATGTGTCATGGGGGCAGACTTCTCATAAATAATGCTCTTTTGAGGACTGTTGAAAAGAATCTGACTTCCTTGATTTCTGTTTCTTGCTTTCCCTCTCGCCATGTGATGTCTTTGCACATGTCCCCTTCTACTTTCTGCTGTGAATTAGGGCAGTCTGCAGCCCTCACTAGATTGATGCCCAGTCTTGAACTTTCCAGATTCTAGAATTGTTAGAAAAACAAACCTCTTTATTTAAAAGCTTCCCAGTCTCAAGTATTCTGCTATAACATTTAATGGATTAAGACATATGCACATGGTAGGTATTAAATATTGACTGAATTAATGAAGACACATGCATAGATCACATACAATATGCATAAAAGTTACAGAAGTTATAAACAACTTTGGCTTGAATTTCTTCACTGGTAGAAAAATCATGACCTCATAATGAATCATTATTTATAAACAACTATAACATTACAACTTTTCTTCTAAGCTAAGGTAAACTGTGCCTCCCAGTTGCATTCACACATTAATTGTAGTTCTATTATTAGAGTCCTACATGCAACAACTACAACTACATAACCCTTTATAGTTTAGGAAACTTTTTAATAAAACATATTAGTATGTAATTGTCACAACAAGAGCTTTATGTGACAGACTCTATTCCTGTCCATATTATCAGTCAGGATCCAAATAAGATAGAAATCATACCAGTTTTTAAAAAGAAATATATATATATATATATATATATATATATAATATATATATATATATATATATACACACACATAACACACACATATATATATGTATATGTATATATATATATATATAAACACACACACTATAGTTGTTGACTAGGTTTTTAAGATCGGAAAGAAGAAACAGACAAAAAGAGAAAAACGTTGAAGTTATTAACATTTAGAAGCTCATCAGAGAAGGAACCCTACAGAGCTGGGATCAGACTGCTGAGAAGGCTGTGCTGGAGACTAGTGCTGGCCTCTCTAGGTGTAGCTAATGCCATTGGTTCTGTGAATGCTGAAAACACTGCAGACTAGAATTAACTGCTCACATCTGCACGAAGGATCATTGCTTCAGTGATGCCCACAAGTGTAGGAAGCAAAAACAGGCACAGATAGCAAACAGGAAGAGATGTACCCCAGCTTTCTCTTCCAGTCTTTCTCCAGCACCACCCATTTGCAGATGATAAAAAGAATCCAGCTTTTACAACAGAAATTTTGTTGACCAAGTCACAGATTCAGCACCACAGAGCATAGTATAAAACCCTGGGTGTCTTGCCCTGAGACAACAGTGTAAGACAACAGTGTAATAACTGGCACACCGATATGGTGTTCCAGGGCACTGGGGATCAGCAAGGTTCACTGAAATTTTCATATAAATTTTCAATCCTTTTTTGTTTTTTTAGAAAGCAGGATTTATTGAGAGGACAGAAAATCTCCCGGAGTATATTGTACAATGTAAACAAAGTTCTGTCTTTCTTCTCCAGGTATCATGCCGAAAAATTAGGTCATTCCTTATTCTCCCTCAACATCAGGGAAAGTGGTGTGTTTGTGTGTGTGTTGTGTGTCTGTGTGGGGGGGGTAGAAATCTGTGGTTTATGTTTGCTAACAATATCTAACATTGACTGACAAAGACATCTAGCAACATGCATTACTTTCTAAGACTCTGTTTCTGCACCTACAGAACACATAATGGGCTTCCTGTTGAACAAGATTAAATCTTTCAGTGAATAAATATTGAGCATCCATAATATGCCAGGATCCTGTGATTTATTCTGGGAATAAAATGACAAAAAGGGAAACCAGGATTACCCTCTCTAGAGGTTAGAATCTAATGGAGGAAATAGGCATTATTGAAACAACCACACAAAGTATATAGAATAAATATACAGAATGTAATTGCAGCTGAAACAATTGCTCTAGTAGAAAATCCTATGCTCAAGAAATTATGCAGAACAAAAGGAACCTGATTTGGTGTGGGGTCAGGAAGACTTTCCAGGGAAGGGGAGCTTGGATGAAAATCTACAGAGTGAGTAAGAGGTGTCCGGATGAAGGGACATAGACAGAAATGAAGAAAAAAAGAGGCATTCAAGTGGAAGATGCAGCACAAATCCAGTGGTAGAGAAAGTAGGGCTCATTCAAGAACCTGAAAGAGAAACTATGGGGCTGGGTTGATGCACAGAGAGCAAAGTAGATGATGGAGAGAAGATAACGATACAAGAGGATACAAAAGAGGGAAGCAGCCTGACAGAACCTCGGGTGCATAAAGGTGAGAGATCTTTGCAAACCACCAAGTGGCAAAAAAAAAAAAAAAAAAAATTATGCATGATTACTGTTCCTTGAATTAAAAAAAAATTGGGTGTTTTGCTCTTTGTCATTTAGAAAGTAAGTTAGTGGAGCCAGAAAAAAAAAAAAAAGGAAACTGAAAAGATATCAGAATTATGAAAATCCGCAAAACCATGTGCATCTCCCTCAAATCAAAGTTGCCTCTTTACCGCATGCATTAACAAAACTAGGGCTATGCAGAAGGAGAAGAACGCCAGCACCTTACTGTATATGTACTTTCATCAGATATTTAAAATGTAATAATAATGTAAGCTTAAAAGGTTTGATTGCTTGATCACAGCAGTTTGTTAATTAAAGGTGCAAGGAGGGGAATGATTAGAGAGGGGAAGTTTGCACCAGAGGGAGAAATAGGATTAGTTTGCCTGAGAAATCAGATTAGTGTTCCTGGCAGCACGCCAATTGTAAAGGAAGAGTACAGAAACTCTGGAGAAATAAAATGTGTATCTTTTTAAGCACTCTGGGAGGACGAGCTTCCCTTCTATATGTCCAAAAGCAGGGGGAAAAAACAAAACAAAACAAAGCCTTGCAGATTGCTCACCCCTGACATTGACTTGCTTCCCCAATATTAAAAGTGTGACTTGCTAATTGCTCTTGGTGGAGATAACTGTGTTTGGAATTTATTTGGCTCAGAAGTATGTGAGGTTGTGGAATCACTGACACCACATGATTAATGAGGAAGGTTGGTTTTCACATCCTCTGTTGCAGAGATTGGAGCCTCATCTCATCCTTAGGGCCCCTCCGGGTTTGGCTCACATCACAGTAGCCTGTGTTTCATTAAGCTGAGCAGCTTGCTTTCCGGAGGGGTGATTAGGAGACAGATGATAAGGTGGAGCAGGCTGGGAAGTCAGAAGTACAATGATAAAATCCAACGTATGTACAATAGCCGAGAGGCAGCATGATGAAATGAAAAAGTAGAGGCTTGAAAGTCAAACAAGCCCGAGTTAGAATCCCATCTTGTACAGGTAGGAGTCCTGTGACCTCGGGCAAATTAGCTTAACCTCTTTGAGCCTCAGATTACCTATTGTAAAATGAGAAGCATAAAAGCTACCTCGAGGGTGCTCTAGAGAATGTTTAGATAATGAAGGCCAGTCATTTCTGGCATGGTGCTCTTGTTCAATAAGAAAAGACTGTATTATTATAACAAAATGTTTTCATACATGTTCTTTCACTCTGCCTGAGATTGACTCAGAAATCCCAGTTATCAAAAAGTTTACAATTCTTACCTAAATCCTGCGAATGCCGCCATGGGTGGCACCCATATGTCAAGTAGGGCCACTTCCCAGACAGTGAGGAAAATGTGTGTTTCAGTTTTGATTATTTCATTCAATATTCCATTCTCTCAGCCTTCAGTTGGCACCCTCTGGACAGTCATTCCCTCCTGAGTCAACCTTCTCTCCCCACACTGGTATACAGCTTACCCTTCCAGGCATTGTGCAAACTACCTGGCCCAATATGGCTGTTTATCAAATGCAGTGGGCACACATGCATCTTTTCTGTCATTTGCCAATGATATTGTCCTTTTCCCTCTGTGCATAAGATTGTGAATCAAGAGCATTCCTTGCCTTCATTTTCTTGTTACTTTGATTTTTTTCCCTAATAACTCTCAGAAAGTCACACAAAGATCCTGTGAAGAAGGGCACAACTGTCTTCATTATTGTCGTTCTCAATTTACCATCAGAAAAAAAAGCTGAGGTTCAGCCATGGCACATCACTTTTCAAGGCCA
This sequence comes from Cephalopachus bancanus, assembly GCA_027257055.1. Classification (NCBI taxonomy): domain Eukaryota; kingdom Metazoa; phylum Chordata; class Mammalia; order Primates; family Tarsiidae; genus Cephalopachus; species Cephalopachus bancanus. Next base: position 1,131,906 of record JAPVLO010000072.1, read on the forward strand.
ATAAACTTATAAATATGGTTGAAAGCTAAGCTCTGATCTTCAATACCTAGAACTATTTTAATGTGCTGGTTCTAGGATGCTTATACTGTGAACTCCCAGAAAAGTCAATGCCACTGTTCACATCTTCACTGATCTACTATCATTCATTCATTTGGTAGTGCAGACCAATAGTTAAGAACACTCCTTGATTTTTTCCTTTCTCTTTTTCTCTACATGTGAACAATAAGCCAACCTTGTTACTTCTACCTTCTCCATTGTGTATACGCCAAAAGCAAACCCTTTTTATAACTTTAATTACTACCCCTGCTATCCTAGTCCCCATCATTTGTCACCTGGGTCCTCCCAGCCACAGATGTTCCCTTATTGTCTATTCTGCAGAGTATCCAGAATGACTCTTTATAAAAAAAATTATATTGTATTCTTGTTCAGAAGCCTCAGTAGTTTTTTAGGGTATTTGGGAGAAATCTCAAAGTCCATATCATGATCTATAAATGCTTTCACAGTGTCACTCCTCCCTCCCTTCCTCTTCACTTTTGCAGGGCCTGTCTTCCTGGCTTTGCTCCAGCCCTACACTGGCTTCCTTGCTGTTATTTAAGCACCTTTTTCTGTTGTGTTTATCATTGTACCCCTACTCCTGAGAACAATGCCTGGCAAGAAGTGATCAATAAGAGTTTGATTAATGAATACATTATGAATTAATATTAAAATGCATAAGATAAAAGTTTCACCCAGCCCAATGTGGGAACAGGTGTGCTTATAAATCGCCCATCATGAAATGGGCAAACTCATTGAAAAAAATCCCCCCAAAAATATTCGCTGAAACCTAATGCAGTCTCTCACACTACTGTAGTTGGTACACTGATGCCAATGGGTTCCTATAACACTTACCTAGTGGGTAAGTCCTTCAAAAAATAACTTATTTTGGGGGGGATGGATCCCCATAGAATTACCTAGTAGTATTACTAGTAGCAGCAGTAGTAGTAAAATTATTCTTATTTTCAAATCATATACCAGGAAACAGGGTCTGAAATTTAACAAGAGTAATCAGTTTAATGACTTTGATCATCACCAACGTCAGGTGTTAGCATTTTCTGCGTCTGGCACCCATGCCAGAGTATATGACAAAGAAAGTTGCTGAAAACCTCACATATCCAAAGCCCACTGGACATCTGCTACCACATGCAGTGCTTCCCATTTCACAGGTTTCAGACTCGTTGCCAGAATTAGGGCAAAATAGAATATCCCAGTGAATGCAACCCTCTGAAGGCAAAGCTAGATAGCTTAGAAGGGTAAGCCCACCTTTCTTCCTATCCACCAATACACCATTTCTACACAGAAGGGTCCAAATAAAAACTGAACGCACAGGGGCCAATTTCTTTATACTAATAAAAGAATATGACCCTGCCCACCTCTGCTAACTTTAATGTTACAAAAAAGAGGCTGCTGTAGGGGAAGATGAATATCTCTTTCAGTTTGTAAAGTAAGCATAAAAAGTGGTGTTGTGTATTAAATAATTTGACTTTTTAAATTTTTACCCTAAAGATGTGGGGTACAATTCAGGGTTAGGTATACAGATGGTCATTGTACAGGTAAAGTACAATGGGGTACAGGTACAGGTAAAGTGGGGACCTCACTTTGGTCCCCACTTCACCTGATTTGAGATCAGCTATGTGGAGCTTCTTTGTTAGTGAACACATTGATGAACTAACAGGGTGATGTGACATGATTCCGTGGGGAAAGTACACAAAAGTTCTGTATTAGGATCTTCCCAGACCTTATTCTATATAACTTTTTATTTGTCTCATCCTGACTTGTATCTTTTATAATTATCTAGTCATAAGTATAGCATTTTCTGAGACCTGGGAGTACAGAATAACAGACATACAGTTAGAGAACCTAGGGGAAGTAGCGTGGAATAATGAATGCCAACTTGCTGAGCTGGGGCCAAAAGTGAGGATTCAAATATTCACAAAGCATCATACACAGTGCCTCATGAATAATCAAAACCTAATAAATGTTACTTTTGGTTATGACCATTGACTCCATCACAGTGTATCACTCAACGTTTCTATCACTGTTTTCTTCTTTGTAGCTACATACCACGTAAGTTGAAGGTCAGTTGGCTAGGTAGGTACAGATCTGTTGGCAGAGATGGCCTGTAAGATGAACTTGTGTATGGGAAGATGCAGAGAGTTGGACAGAAATTGTTGCAGCCACGGGTTGGCTTTGAGCTTGGTGTTTTGTATGTGGCAGAGTCAACAACATACTCTTGTCCCTTCTAGAATAGCTGGTTCTGGCATTAGAAAACAAACCAAAACAAAACACAGTGGACACATTTTTATTGTTTTGTGTGCTCTATAGTTTTAACTAAGTTACTTAAACTCTTTTTGTCTTAATATAAAATGTTAATGAGAAACCTTAAAGTAATAATATATTGCAAAAGGGCTTAGAATAAAGTTGCCATTAAGTCAATGCCAGTTATTATTGTAGAATGATGTCATTACCTGCATTTTTAATACTATAATCAGGTAGTGAACGGCCAGGTCAGGGGGAAGTATGCTTTATGAGGGACTGCGACCTAGTTGCTTGGAACATACCATTCCCTACATTACTACCCTTAGCGCAGTTTCTGGCACATTGCAGGCACTGCATAAAAACTTATGAACTGATAATATATTTTATTTTTAACCTTGCAAATGCATAATTCACATAAATTGCATAAAGACCCCAGTAATACCCTGAACATAATATATAATTTATTCTGCTTTTAAGGACCTGGTGAGATTTCACACTAGTACTGACAATTATAATATAAATCATATTCATCTGTCACAGTATGAGCTATTAACACCATTTCTTGGAAGGAAATGAAAACTTCAGAAAATATGAATAACCTGAGTTCTATTTTTTCAGATTGACAGCAGGAATTTTATGCCTGGTTCTGTTTATTCATCTGGGGCTTATTACATTTATTTCCTAAGGGGAAGAAACCTAAAAAAAAATCAGATTCCCTCAGTACTATATTTTCCTATATTTCTTATGAGATGAGTCCAGTGAAAAACCAACTGAACAAATATCTCTGACTAGAAACAAGGTAATATGTAACTTTAATACTACTTCATGGGAAAAAAATACACAAAAAACGGCTCACTCAATCTCTTTTCAAGTGACATTCCTGAGAGATAAGACCAAATATAGCTTGATATGACAATAATAACAATTATTATGTTGTTGTCGTTGCTGTCGTTGTTGCTGTACTGATAGAACAGAGGCAATTGTCCATCTTATGTTAAAAAAGACGTAATGTAAAGAGAACAAAACAGAAGAGTGTCTGCTCGTTTTTCCTAGAGAGACGGATTTGTAGACTAAGAAGCTGGCTTAAAGGTCTGGTATTTTAACTCTGAGTCAAAATTAAATAATCTATACAGTAGGTTACTATGTTAAACCATTAAATACATTTAAATACAGTCATTATGGAAAAGAGTATAGCGGTTTCTCAGACAACTAAAAATGGAACTATCATGTAATCCAGAAACTCCCTGCACTCCATCCATGTTCATTATTCCATATTCACAATAGCTAAGATACAGCAGTGACCTAGGTGACCTTCATCAGATGAATACATACATAAAATGTGGTGTATATCCATAATGGAATACTATTTGGCTTTTAAAAAGGATTATCCTGTCATTTGTGATAACATAGAGGAACTTAGAGGACATCATGCTAAGTGAAATTAGTCAGTCACAGAAAGACAAACACCACAAGATCTCACTTTTATGCGAAATTTAAGAAAGCTGAATTCACAAAATTAGAGAATACTATAGTGGTTACCAGAGGCTGGGAGAGGCATGTGTGGGGAAAAGGGAAATGTTGTTCAGAGAAAGTACAAATTTTCAGTTCGACAGGAGGGATACATTTTTTTGCTTTTTGCACAGAATGGTGACTATAACAAATAATGTATTGTACACGTTTAAATTTCTAAAAGAATAAATTTAAACTATTTCATCTCAAAAATAATATGCTAATTGCCCTGATTTAATCAGTCCACATTGTAAATATGTATAGAAACATCACAGGGTACTCTATAAACATATACAATTATTACTTGTCAAATATATATTTATATATAATCATGTTTGGTGAATCAAAGTAATTTGTGTTACTAATATTCTAGTGGATGGGAATGATTTTGCCAGTATCTCATTGTTCTTAAGACTTATTTTTTGTGGGAAAACTGGCCCCTTTTTGTTATTATTATGTAATGTCTTCGTTTACTTTTAGTCATTTTCTTTGTTCTAAAATATTTTCTATTTGAAAATGATGAAATTGATATAGTTACTATAACTTTCTTCTGATTAATGTTAACTCGGTATGCCTTTATTCATCTCTTTACTTTTAATCTATCTGTGTCTTCATAGTGAAAATGGACTTCTGATATACAACATGTAGTTGTAGTTTGTTTGTTTTGTATACTCTGGCAGTTTTTGTTTTTAATTGGGACTATTTAAAAAAATTGATTGTTGGTAGTGTCAGATTAATATTTACCATATTTTTAATGGTTTTCTGTTTAATGTATTTATATATTACCCTTTCCCTTTTTCTAATCTCTGGTTGTAATTGAGCATTTTCTATGAATTAGTTTTATCTTTACTCATAACATATAAGTCAGAATTATTTTATAAATGTTTAGGCATTGTCCTGGAGGTTTCAGTACACACTTCTTTTTACTTATTTAAGTCTACTGTCAAATAACACTGTACAACTTAAAGTTAGTGCATTACCACGCAACAGAGCATTTTCAGATCCTACTTCTCATCTTTTATGACATTGCTGCCTTTTATTTTGCTTGCCTATGCTAAAATCACCCAATGCAGTCTTATCATTATTACTTTAAGCAAACAGTTATTTTTTAGTTCATAGAAGATTAAGAAAAATAAAATATTTTATTATCTACATTTCTTTTCATTCTTTGACACTCTTTTGAAATGCATAGCTGAGTCTCTAACTATATTATTTTGTTTCTCCCTCAAGAACTTCCACTCTTATTCTTGCAGGGAAGATCTTCTATAACAAATTCCTTTCATTTTTTTTTTTGTTGTTGTTTTTCTAAGAAAACCTTTATTTCTCATTCACCTATCAAATATAATTTTACTGAATATAAAACTATAGGTTTGTGGGGTTTTTTTCTTTCAACAGTTTAAATATTTCAATCAACTATCTTTTTGCTTGCACTATTTGTGACAAGAGGCTCTCTGCAATTCTTTATGTCATTCCTCCACAAGTAAGTCATTCTATTCCTCCCCTTCCAATTTTTGTTTCTTTCAAAGTTTTCTTTTCATCTTCGCTTTTCTGAAATTTGAATAAAATATGCATAGGTGTATTTTTATTGATATTTATCCTATTTGATATTCTCTCATCTTCCTGAATATTTTTAAATTAATTTCCAAATGTCTTTGGTTGTTGTTATTTTGATATTTCTTCTGTTCATCATATTTCTGATTCTGGAATTCCAATTAGATATATGTTACCTCTTTTGAAAGTTTCCCACAGGTCTTAGATATTCTGTTCTGGTTTTGTTGTTGTTGTTTTAATTTTTTAAATTTTTTAATATTTATTTTCTTATTGAGATACAGGGTACAAGTCAGGATTAGATACTTGAGTAGTCTACACGCAGGCGAAGTTTGGACCTCCAACTTGTCCTCACTCTCCCTGGTTTAAGAACAGTACCCTTTGTGATGTCTCGTGCCCTTCCCTCCTCTGGCAGCGTGCCCAACTGCCGATTTCTCCCTTGTAGCATTGTGATAAATGCTCAGGACCCACTTATAAGTGAGAACATGTGGTACTCAGTTCTCTGTTTCTGTGATAGATCTGTTCTGTTTGTATATAGTGTTTTATTTTCCTCTTTACTTTTTTGGTTTATTTATTTTTATTTCAATCGTTTTAGAAGTAAAAGTGGATTTTGGTTACATGAATAAATTGTATAGTGGTAAAGACTTGGCTTTTCGCATCCCCATTACCTGAATAGCGCACATTGTACCTGATAGGTAATTTTTCATCCCTCTCTTATTTCCCATCCTCCTCCCTTCTGTGTCATCACTGTTTATTATACCACTCTGTATGCCTTTGTGATACCTAACTTAGCTCTCTCACTTATAAGTGAGAACATATAGTGTTTGGTTTTCCATCTGTGAGTTACTTCACCTAGGATAATGGCCTCCAATTCTATCCAAATTGCTTCAAAAGACATTATTTCATTCGTATTTTATGACTGAGTAGTGTTCCATTGTGTGTGTGTGTGTGTGTGTGTGTGTGTGTGTGTGTGTGTGTGTCACATTTTATTTATCCACTCATTGGTTGATAGGCACTTAGGCTGATTCTATGTCTTTGCATTTGTGAACTGTGCTGCAATAAACATACAAAAACAGGTAATTAAACTCTCTGCTTTTTAGTTTGCTAGTTTCTATCAGCCTACCTCGTTTACTGATCTTTTCAATGGTGAAATTCAGTCTACAGATGAAGCCATCAAAGGCATTCTTCACTTATTTTACTGTGTGTATGCTTATTTCTAACATTTCCTTTTATTTTAATTATTTATTAAATTTTCTATTTCTGTTAACATTGCCTAAGTGTTACTGCATGCTGTCTACCCTTACTGATATGCCTTAGCATACTAATCATAGGTATTTCTAATCCTCTATCTGACTAGTCTAATGTCTGTGTCAGATCTGAGTTTACTTTTGATGATTGCTTTGTCACTTCATGCATGTGATTTTTTTTCCCTTGCCTTTTGGTATGATGTGCAATATTTTGTTAAAAACCAAACATGATGTATCAAATATTAAGAATCAAAATTAATCAAAGTTAATTGACCTTTAGCATGAGGTTTTATACTAATATGACTAGGAGTTGGATTATGTTTTATTTTTTATTTTAGTTGAGATGCCAGAGTCTTCTAATTCTTCTAGTCTTCTTGTTTTTGTCTTCTTTGTTGATGCTGGGTTTCCCTAAATACTCCTACTTAGAGAGTCTGTGTCTTGCAGCTTTTTCAGAATGTACCCACTATGTATATCCTGAAGTCTTATTTGTGTGATGGCAAGGTCTGGGAAAGAAAAATATTCTATGATATTTTAATTAAATCTAATCATCATAGTAAGACTATTTTGCTGGGCTGTGACCTTTACACATGCTTCTTAACCTTTGTTTCCATCCTTATATGAGACAGGATATCTCAAGGAACTTGGAATAGGATACATGCTCTTTGTCCAGGTGGGGAACACTCTGGGTAAATTCACAAGGATGAGTCTTAACTTCTTCCTGCGAGAATCAAAAGAATTGTTTTGGCTTCTTCACTATGAAAACCTGGAAGTGTTCCTGCTGCTAAAACTCACAAAAGGGTGCTGTTCTTCCTAAAACAATAACTCTTAGAAATTTTTCATCCTCACACTCTTCCAAACAGCCTCTAGCAATTTTTCAAAATTAATATTTAAGTATTTTTAACAGCTTTTGGTTCCAGAACCTTCTGTTCTAGGTAAGTAGATCTTGACTATAACTCTGAATTTGCCTGTCTGTATATACTTTAGAGTGGTGGTTTGTCATGTAACCCCAGTTTTCTAATCAGTTTTTCAGCTTTTTCTTCTAAGGATGTGAATAATGGATTCCAAGCTCTTTATGTGTTAAAACATCACAGTTTATGAATTACATATTGATAAATTCATTCTTAACACATGCAAACAACCAAACTAACAAACAAATGAGGTAAATAGAACAAAGTTATAAGTATGGTTGATGTTACTCTAATTATATCAATAATCTCTTTAAATGAAAATATTTGTTTTCACTAGGTTTATTTATATTTTTGCTATTAAGCACTTTTCCATTTACATTGGTAACATAAGATTTGCTCTTTCAATAAAAACACTTAACTAAGATATGAGTTAAGTAAGAAGAAATGTAATTTAGGTAGTATTATAAAGACAGTACACAGATGACTTAAGTCTGGGCACCCAGAGTCACATCATACAAGCTTCTCCCCCAAATAGTCTGCCTGTCTGGAATAGTTCTTAGAATCCGGTCCACTTAGAACAGCTACTTGGAAACCAGTCCAGGCCTAACCCAGCTAGACATCTAGCCTCCTGTGATTCAGAAAGGACTTTCCATAATTTATTCACTGTTAAAGAAGAGCTGCTTCATTTCTACCAAAGCTGCCAGGGCTCCCTGCAGGCCTGGAGGTAGCTTCTAGAGGGCATGAAAGCAAAGATTAATAAGATTGAGATCTCCTTGGGTTTTTCCTGTAAAGTCCCCATTCTCTTGTCTGAAGTTTGAAACCATCAGCAATGGCATAATTTTCAAATCATTTCTTTAAAATCCTAGTCTAGACAGAAAAGTCTTCCTACTGCCCTTAAACCTCACAAGTGACTTCTCAGAAGAGCAAACACCTGCTGGCATTTTGGATGTTTGTTCTCTTGCCTATGAAGTGCAAAATCATATAGGGGGCAATAAGAGGTAAAGAGCACACCAAACTAAGAAAAATTTTATGTAAAAATTTACATTTTGTTAATCAATAATGTGATATTAAATACAGAAGGTCTTTGTCTCAGATTAATAAAACAATGGATTATTTTGGAAAAAATTATATTAGGAACGTTAATGTCAAAGGTATAGCATTCTAAGAAGGCTTGATGTCCAGATAAGATAATTGCATTAAAGTTACTTTACATTTAGGGATTGAACAATGGCCATGGTTAGGGCTGGATGATTGATTTCCCCTAGAATTCAGCAACTCAAGGACAGGAAAGAATTGTACAATGAGCCATGATCTACATATGAGGAAATTTCAGCTGTAATCAAAGTGTCAAAGCTGAAGACTTGAGTCCACTGAGAGAAATCGTTGACTGGTGAAGCTCAGATTGACTCCAAGGGTCATGGCTGGAGCAGCTGGATGGATTAAGAGATGAAGAGAGTAGAAGAGTGATAGGTAATGACACACAATGGTGTTATATGGTAATTTCTAAAATATTGAGTTATGGGCACTGAAAATAGACTTGAAATCAAGCAGGAAAGCACAGATTTGAATCTTGGGTTTGCCTTCTTATAGCAGTCTGAAGCAGAACACGTGAGAAAATGAAACAAAATCAATATCATTAGGATCATTGGGCAGATTGGGTTTCACTTCCAGCTTTGTTTCCATGAGATTTCCATTTCTGGGAACTGCTTTTCCTAAACCTCCATCTCTTTTTTGAGCCACTTCTTCAAAATCTACTAAATCTAATTGCACCTTAAGTTTTATGACTTAGAGCAGAAATCAGACACAAAAGGTCTGCCTGAGCAAGCCAGTTATTCTCCAGCTCTGTTTTCCCTATCTTTAATCCCAGTCATTTTAACGTACAAGAAAAAGTATGGTATTAAATTTGTCCTTAGACCAAATCATATTTTTCACCAATTTACCCAGAAACTCCAGCCTTTAAGAATACCAATTGTATACTAACCCTGGATTGTACTCTACATCTTTAAAAATAAAAAAATTTATAAAAGAATATGTATGCTTAAAAGAAAAGGTTTACCTGATTTTGTTGTTTGAATCATTCCCAAGGAAGGCAGTAAATTTTCCTAATCTGTGAACAATTCCCATTTGTACTATTTGAACATATTACAAAAATGAGGATAAGCTACCATTTGCTAGTGATGCACTACATAATGTATATGTTTTCTCATGCAATGTTTATTACAACTCTCAAGGCATGTTCAGAGACGTAAAGCAACTTGCTCAGTTACACAGCCTGTAAATGACAGAGGCAAGAGTGATACCTATGCATTCTAGCCAGAGACAGAATGATATCCTTGTGCTGCCATTCTGCGACCGGAAGCATCAGTTCCTGAAATGCACTACCATTTGTATTGGAAAGGCTCCCTGTCCGTGCTGCCAGAATAGGACTACTCAATTACATTTCCAGCCAAACTGCCAGAAGCAGTTCTGCAACACAAACTGAGCAACAGCCAGGTACCCAAGGATGGCAGAAGGTAGTCATGTTAACAGTATATTTGACCACCTTGAAACAAAGCATTTAACTATCTCTCCTCAGATGTCAAATGTACGCTGCATTTATTTTTTGTCATTTTCATCCAAATTCTTGCTTATCGAGCAGAGGGACATAACAACAACCGAAACTTGTGCAAAGAAGAGGGCTGTAAGGAATCTTGGCATATCCTCAAAATGTTAAATAGCCCAGCATTACTGGAGCAAAAAGCAATGCTTGTTTAGTTATTTATTTTAACACAAGATGAACACTATCACCACCACCTGCCAAATATAAGCTCCATGAGATTAGGCACAATAGTACTTGCCTTCATAGACCTAGAATAAAGCCTCCTATACAATAAATGTTCCATCAAACCATGCAATAAATTAACAAAAAGCACAAGGACAGTGGTGTGCAACATAGTAGATGGCAAGAAGAACCATAGTTCCTAGAGTCTGGCTAACAAAAGCATAATACTAAGGTAAGAAATTTAGAATAATTCTTATAGAAACAAATGATAAATAGTCATCAAAAATTGATGGAAAGTGGAATGGGATAGCATGATGGCTTTAAATGAGATACCTAAGGTAAAAATACATCTCCCAGAATTTCTTTTCCAGTTGAGTTGGGCCACAAGGGAGGTTCTTGCAAGAGTTATTGCTGATATACTGACTTGTCTCACTGGTGTGAAGAGCATTTTGGCCTACAATTGCTCTATCTTCTCTGAATTTGCCTTAAACTTTTCCAGCTCTTAGCCATATATGTGCCTCTGCATGATGACAGAGCTCTGGTTTCCTCAGAATAGCCATGTTACCAAGACCAGAGGCAACAAGAATGGACACACATTTCAGTCTATCTGTGTGCTGTATAATTCATGCTCAAAGGGACCCATCCTGCTCATGGTATTTTATTTTAAAGATGTGGGGTACAATTCTTCCTGCCTGCTGCTTGTGAACTTTAAGTTGTAAAAAAGCAAACGAACAAAAAAATTACTTACCCTGATCCACAGTTGCCTAAGCCCAATTCTCTGTAATGAAGAAATATATGTAGCCTGGGCAACATAGTGAGACCTTGTCTCTTAATAAAATAAAATACATTAGCCAAGTGCAGTGATGCACACCTGTAGTCTTAGATACTCAGGAGGCTATGGCAGCAAGATTGCTCGAACCCAGGGATTCCAGGCTGAAGTGAGCTACAATCTTATCACTTTAATCCAGCCTGAGTGATAGAGTGAGATTCTGCCTCTTAAAAGAAAAAAATGTGTGGTGTGTGTGTATAGTGGTTTTGCTTCTCTGATTGATTACTAACTGATAGAGCTTACTAGCTTAAGTATCAGAAGAAGAAATTTGTAGCAAATCCAAACATATATGGACGGAGGAAATTCTAGAAGGTAAGATTTCAGTAACCAGGTAAGAATTTTTAACAGAGAAATAAATTGATTCGCTTCAGTTCACCTAGGCATTATGTTCAACCCTGAAGATAAATCAGTGAATATAACATGGTCCTGTCTTAGCATCAGTGAATGCAATAAATGAGGAGGAGGTGGAATGCATAGCATAGGACATGCCAGATAACTATTGATAGAGAAAAGACTAGGCTAAAATGCTCAGACACAGAGACACAGATTCAGAAGCTGGAAAATGACAATGGAATACAAACCACAAAATATATAACACTTTCTTTTTTCTCATAGTAAATTAAGAAACAAACTGTGGGTATTTCAGGAAATGTATACCCTTAACTTATGACACAAGAAAGACAAATTTTTTTAATCTTCTGTAGCTAGCTGCCTACAGTACTAATCCTGCCTTCATTAGTGGCATCCCTGGTTCAATTTAGAATATGCAGATAAGTTGTATTCTTTGGATAAGCACTTGGTAATTATGAGTCAGGAAAGGTAGGCAGAGGGCCATGGACATCTTGTCACCATGTTGTCACTTAGCAGTGCTATTCTCAGTTTTGGGGTTTTATATATATATATATATATATACCAAGAATCCAATAGTTTAGCAATTAGATTTATTAGGCTGTGCTGCAATGATATTGTATAATTTGGCCTACGTATAATCATCAACTACTGAGAGAAAATACATTTTCAATATTTCAAGATTCAAGAAACAAAAGAAGAAATGTTCTTCTTTCAATTTATCCTCCCTGGAAGACTCACACATCTCTGTGGCCCATGGTAAGCCCACAACGTATTTTAGCTATAATTGAAGTTATGATTAAAATTAAACTTTAGATTCACCATTTGACCTAAAAATCTCACCACTGGGCATATACCCAAAAGAACATAAATCATCCTATGAGAAAAATACCTGCACTCGTATGTTTATCACAGCACTATACACACTAGCAAAAGCATGGAACCAACACAGATGCCCATTAATGGGACACTGGATTTTTAAAAAAACATGGTACATGTTCACCATGGAATATGAAATAGCCATAAAAAAGAATGAGATCGTGTGTTTTGCAACAACGTGGATGCAGAGCTGGAGGCCATCATTCTAAGTAAATTGTCACAGAAACAAAAAATTGAATACCACATGTTCTCACTTATAAGTGGGAGCTAAACACTGGGTACATGCAAGCATTAAGAGTAGTAACAGGAGACAATGAGAACTATTCAAGGGGGAAGGTAGGGAGGGAAATAAACATTGAAAAACCACCCATCAAGTAAATGCTTACTTACCTGGAGGTGCAGGCTCAATAGAAGCACAAACCTTGCTGTCATGCAATATACCTGTGTAACAAACCTACACTTGCACTCCTTGAACCTAAAATTTTAAAAGAAAAGAAAATACATTCATTTTAATATTTTTTTATTTTAAAGATGTGGGGTACAATTCAGGGTTAAGTATATGAATGGTCACTGTATGGGTAAATTTTGGGCCTCTTTGGTCCCCACTTCACCTAGTTTGAGATCAGGTACCCTTATTGATGAAGTGTGCTCCCCTCCCTGCCCTGACAGTTTTCCACTACTGACAATCCCTTTCTTATAGTATTATGATAATTGTTCAGGGTCAGCTTATGAGTGGGAACATGTGGTACTCAGTTCTTTGTTTCTGTGATCGATGACTGAGTATTATAGACTCTAAGTTCATCCAAGTTGCTGTGAAGTTCATAATTTTATCCTTCATTATGGTTGCATAATATTCCATCGTGTATATGTACTATCTTTTTTTATCCAGTCCACTTTCAATGTTTTCATGCTTTTGCTATCGTGAATAATAACAGAATAAACATGCATGTGCAGCTATCTTTATCATAGAGTGATTTGAGTTCCTCCATGTATATTCCCAGAGAAGGATTGCTGAGTCGTATAGAAGGTCAATTTTTAGATCTTTTAGGAATCGCCACACTGTTTTTTTACAGAGATTGTATTAGTTTACAAAGTTTACAATTTCACCAACAGTGTAGAAGTGTCCCTTTTCCCCCGCATCCTCTCCAACACCTGTTGTTTTTTGAGTTATGGATGATGACCATCCTGACTGGAGTTAGATTGTATTTCAGTGTGGTTTTAACTTGCATTTCTTTGATGATTAGTGAGGCTGAGCATTGGATTCCTGAGCAGATAGAGAAACAGAGACCATTCTGGTACAATTTTTTTAAATCAAAACTTTACTTAAGAATCAAAGCCGGGCTCGGTGGCTCAGCCTGTAATCCCGCGCCTTTGGGAGGCTGAGGTGAGTGGATTGCCTGAGCCTGAGGGTTCGAGACCCGCCTGGGCAGCGAGACCTCATCTCTACAATAAATCAAAAAATCAGCCGGGCGTGGTAGCGCATGCCTGTAATTCCAGCTACTTGGAAGGCTGAGGCGGAAGGATCGCCGGAGCCCAGCAGGTCGAGGCTGCGGTGGCCGGGAGCGGCCACTGCACTCCAGTCTGGGCGACAGAGTGAGACTCCAACTCAAAAAAAAAAAAAAAAGAATCAAAATTAGCAATATTCTCAAATATTATCAAAATTAAAGCAGTGTGATAGAGTGGAAAGCACTTGAGTTTTGTAACTTGAGAGAGAATATGGTTTAAATATTTTCTCCACATGACTTAGAGTCATCATATATTTCCCCAGTAAAAAGGGAATGTCACTGGTACTGTTGTGAAGATTTCAAGAGCTATTGTACTTCCAAGTATAATAGCGCCTCATGCAGTGTTAATATCAAAAGCATTTTTTTCTCTTTTAATCTTCATCTTACTCCCCAAATCCCTATTTATTTCATGTGTGACCTTTTGAAAAGTCATCTCTCTGGGAAACCAATCCTCATCCATAAAATGCTTACATTGAGAAGTTTTAAGGATAAAATGGAATAATATATTCTGAAATAAGTGATGCAAAAGTACTGAATTATTTCATTCTGTGTCAGTTATTTAAGTAACTCATCCTTTAGGAAGAAAGGAAGGCATTTTTTATTTGCATAGCTGGGAATGTTTAATCTGTAGATGCGTTAATCTCTCTAACTCAATGGCCTTCCTTGAAGCACTAAGGACATAGGAGGAAGAGGTGGCAATATAAAGTAAAATCTTTCAATAAATGTTATTACAGTTAGATAATAATTTTAGCAACTAACTGTTAAAAATCCATGAAATTGGGGATTGAGCAGATAGCTTGCTGCAAAAACAAAACAAAACAAAAAAACAAAAGATTTGTAGCTATGATAAAAATGAGTATCTCTGGCATTATTTAATGGCTTTTAACTTGAGAAGAGTCATTTTAAATCAGTCATCAGTACAGTCTCAGAAACAGTTTTGCATTAAGACACAGTTTTAACATCTGCTGGGATGTAGCAATGACCACTGATGTGCCCACCCAGAGTCTTACTTCAGGAATGACAGAATTAGTTTCTCAGTTACTAGAAGTGCTGTCCATGGAAAGCTCTGTGCTGTCATCTCCTGTGAGAATTGTCTCAGCAGAAGAATTCAAGCTTGCTTAGAGTAATGCCACTTTCCTTAGCCAGCCTTATTTAATGACTGATGGGGCAAGGTAAAAATAACAGCTCCTCTTATTCCACATCAGAGCAACACCGAATAGTCATCAAAGTCTCAGAATTCACCTTGTTCTGAGACCTCCAATGAGATTACATCATAACTTCCTATCTCATTTTACCTGATCCTGTTTTTTTGCTTATGTTCCAGTGAAGTTTGTCCCAGGAACACTTCTTAATAATCCTTCTGCATGCTAATCTCTACTTAAGAGTCTGTTACACAGAAAACCCACAACTGATCCTGGAAATGATCTGAGAAAGCTGATACAAGAAAGAAAGATGAAGCTTAGCACCTGCCCCACACCTGGCAATGAGAATCCCACCAAAAATGAAGACTTTGCACAAAGTAGCAGAACATTTATTAAAGCTTTTGCTGGTATTGAAATGGAATGGCATGCCAGTAGAAAGCAAAATCTCATCTAGAACAATATATATGTCATTAGAAAAATATGGGGAAAACAGTCACTATGAAAACAATGGAATTGGGTGACTATAGCTCAGGTCATGTCTCACTAAAGAAAATAGATTAAAAAGAGCAGAGAGTAATCAGTAACTAAAAGCTGAATATGAAAACTAGAAGGTCTCCATAGAACCCATAGAAAGGATCTTATTTCTTGCAGTTGGATGGCAGAGAAAGTTGAGGAATTGGTTCGTTATTATAAAGGTAGTCAGACTCCAAAAAGAAGCTCTTAAATAAGAAAATCTCTCATACTATTCCAGGATTCTGGCTAAGAAAGTATGAGACTCTGACACTTGGGTAGAGAACATCTTAACTGGTATATAAAATATTTTTGAAACTCTGTATTCCTCTGAATCTTCTGATCCTGCAGAAGTGTCCACTGCCCTATTGCTTGAAGGTGATGGAGAAATTTCTCCTTTGTAGGACAACATGTACCTGTAGATCTTCTCTGAGCTCCTCTCCAGGATGATAGGCCAATTACTAGGGTAAAATCACAACATAATCTGATGGGGGATACTGAGCCTTATAAAGGAAGAAAGGGAATCTCCATCAAAGAAGCTGCAGGACATAACTAACATACACCGGCAGTGGTTGGCAAAAATCACACAGATTTGGATTTTCAGGATGTTTGATCAAAAAGGTGACATGCAGAATTTTAGCCCTGGTCCTGTTTTAAATGTTTTGATTACTCAGCTTGTAGATACTATGATGCTGGTCAAGAACAGTGTATTAAATAACTAAAACAGGGGAAGTGAGCTTTCCTGGGTGCCTCCTACCAATGATGCACTTCTTAAATAGCATCCCGTTTAATTAAGACACAAGTTAGAGCAATATAATACTTGTTATCTGGACTGTGATTAGCTGTGTGCCTGTATTCCACTGCTGCTTCTGCTGCTGCTATTCTGCATATTTTCATCTCTGCAGCCCAAGGAACCAACCAACTCACCTAAACATAGCATCCCTGGAGTCCTCCAATGTACAATCAAGAGGTTCAGGACACTTCTATCTTGGGGAAGCACTAGCTTATTTTCCCCTTCTAAAAAAGTCTGTGTTTGTGGCAGGTCAGAGGAAGAGAATACCAGAACTAGATCTGTAAAACCACGCTCAGAAAATGCCTCAGACATTCTGCTTAAGCCTGTTATTCAAACTCCCAACCCCCATTCCTTCAGATGCTGTTTTGGAGAGTTGGGCCTGATCACCAAAGTTTGTTGTGAAATTTTAATATTATGGCTTTTTCTTGTTTTACGAGCTATTCTCACATGGTTGACCTGAGGTGATCTTGTTTTACTGTCTTTCCCAAAAAACAACTGCAATGGCAGGTGTGAATTTTAGCTTTAACCCCCTTGCAGATACAAGTGCTGGTTCTCAAATCTGCCCTTTTGGTTTTGACCCTTAGTAGTGTTTACTTATGTTCATATTCTCTTCTGCGATTTAGCAAATATGTTCGGGTTCCATAAAGGATTAAAGAGAAATGTGAGATAAAAGAACTTGCACTTTTTCGCATATCCAACTACTTTATCGCGGATACTTTATCCCTTTGTAGCATTTAAGCCAATATCCCTTCTTGAGCCCCATTGTCAAGGCTCAACTCTCCTGTTTTTTCAAATGAACTATCCCCACAGAATTCTGCTGGGTCCTTCTGCGTGCAGGCTGTCTCCTCCAATACATTCACCAAGCAGCCTGAAGGGAGCTCCTTCCTCAGTAAATGTGTTCAGTGCCTCTCCTACTTCAACTTTGCAGTGACTCTCCACTGTCTGTGGTATTACTAGAAAGCAACTACTAAGCCTGGAACCAAGGGTCTCGTAACACACTAGCTATCACCACTGGCTTGTTTCCACCTCCTCCTGACATGTACTCTGTGCTCTGGTCACCAAATTCTTATCTTTTATTTCCCTGAATACTCTCTGGGGTTTATTTCTCTATTACCTTAAGATGATAGTTAATGGAGAGTACTGACTAAGAAGAGATCCTATGGCATGGGAAAATGGAAAAATAACAAAGTTAACCAGAAAAACTTACAAGAGTAAATCTAGGAAAAGTATGCATGTCAAGCAGAACTTAGGGGTGAAAGAAAGACTTATAAAAAAAAGGAGGGACTTCTGTCTCATTTGCACATTCTTGCCAAGGTCAGTAGTCAGTAATGAATTCAAGTTGACTTCCTTAACTTGTGCCTTTTTGTTCCTGCCACAGAGAAGTTTGGAGAAATCATAAGCCGTCTTCTGGTGCCATATGGTAAGGGCTAGGAGCATTGTAGACTGTCTGATTGCACTTCCTTAAGAGGCTTGGGAGTATTCAAACATGGGAAGTAGATTAGTAGTCAAAGCTTTCTACCTCCTCTGATAGTGAAAACCACTTGCTCCCCACTGAGGGACATAAGTTCTTCTCATTCTCCTAGATTACACTTCTTCCTTCCTTCTGGGAAATCTTCTTTGAGTTATCTCTCAGAAAAAGCTAAATTGCACATCATCTTTGAAATGACTTTACCTTGGCTTACCCTTCTCCTTCTCCACTGACATATCAGACAGGAGAGTGTCTATTTACCTCCTTTTCTTCACTGCCTAACATGTCTGGCAAAGTTGATTCCAGTTTAGTGTTAACAAGAACACACACACACACACACACACACACACATACACACACACACACACACACACACACACACACACGGATTTAAATTCAGGTCTTAAATTTTCTAAGGCATAAACTTTTATTACATACTGTATTTCACTATTTTCACTGCCATTTTAAACATTTAAATTCCACTGGAGTAGATAGAACACACATGCAAGAGAGAGAAATTTTGTAAAATAGCTGAAGGCTATTTTGTGGACCACCATACATTTCATCAAAGAAAACAGGGTAGAGAATTGACCAATCAACATACAGCTGTAAATGAAAGAACTATAGATAAGGTAATGATGAAGTAATTACCCTGGTGTGAACTCAAGGTCTAAACTTCTCTCATTTATTTTAGTGAAACACTATGTTCTGCCTATGCAATTCATGTATTTCCGTTATATGATGTGTTATAAAATGCCTATTCATATAGTTGAAAAGAATATTCAGCATCAAGTAGGTGCTGGTGGGGATAATTTGGGTCCAGACTTACCAAATGCATTAACAGAAGAAGAGACTCTGCAGCATTTTAATGAAAATTTGAAATGAAACTAAATTACATATTGAAATTAAGTATAATTTCTCCAGCTAGGAATAGAAAAATAAAATATTGAGTGGAGCTCTTTATAGCTTCGAGACATAAGAATAAAAGTTTAGCACAATTTAGTTATTCTTGATGTTTCTCTCTAACTAGAGATATTATCTTTCTTATCATAATTGAGTTTCTTATCTCACTCCCATTAATAACAGTTAGAGTGAGATATTGGTCAAGTGGAAAAATGACCATAAATGTTCTTGTGTTCTGTGGAGGATTAGGCACTTCTAATATGTATAGAATCATGATAATAAGACCCTTATTCACTTTGTCTTAAAGAACAAGTTGAATAGAAAGAGAAATAAAATATATTCGAATTATTTAAGTTTTAAATATAGTTCAAGTTTATTGAACAACACTTGATTAAGCTATATTATGTGTGAGATATTCTTCAGGTGCTGAGAACAAAAACCACTGAAAAATAAATAAGCAAGAAAATAATAAACCCATCCATGCACAAACTCACGAACTATTTTTTAAAGACATATAAGAAAATTAAAAAATTATACAAGCACCTCATATTTCATGGTCTAATAGACATTGTAAGATATTCTTAAGGGTCTCAAATGTAGAAATATTCAGCTTCCAAGGTAAGGGAAGTAAAGAAAGACTTTGGGGGAGGGTAGCATTGGAGCAGGCTTTTAAATGATGACAGCACCTGAGGGGACAGTATATCCCACAAGAAGCATCATCTGACAATTTTAAGGGAATATGCAGAGAAGTTATCAAAGCATTGTACATCCTGGATATGTTTAAGAAATCTAAATGGCATGGTAAGTTTAAAACATGATAAGAGTGACTGTGGCAGGAACAATACTGTGGGCTTATCACATCCTGTATCCATTTTCTATTTTTGGTATATAAACACCGTCAGTTCCCTTGCAATTTGGTGGGACCACATGGCTGATTCTTGCCAATAAAATGTGAGCAGCAGTAATGGGTGTTATACTTGAACTAAGGTCTCGGAAAAACGTCTATTTCCAATACATGATTCTCCAGTATATTTCTTGCCCTGCAGCAGTGAGCATGGGAGACTTTGAAATTAAGGCACTAAACAGTTAAGGCAGGTTAGTTTGTTGAGTCACCACGTGAAGGAGAACTGCATACAGAGTAATCTATAACAGAATTCATATAAATATAAAGGGTGTTTTATTGAACTTTGTGTTAAACCACTAAGATTGAGAAATTATTTGTTACTATAGCATAAGCTTATCCTGTTCTGATGGGCACCAAGGGTGGTGGTGACAATTGGACCCAGAATAAAGTGTAAATAACATATCATGTAACAATTAAATAAACTAGACTTTGACTCTTTAATGGAAACTAATTATTTTTGCTGCTGCATTCAAAGAATCTAATTGTCTTTCTATTTAGCATTTATTTATTTTTCTTTTGGAGGCCCTATCATTCAATGTTTGTGTATTTTCTTCATTACGTTGTACAATGACATCAATCAAGTCATGTCTAGTATAATAAAAATTCCATATAAAACAAATATACTGGAATATGTATTTACTAAGAATATCCAAATGTGGACCATGACCACGGGCTTTTGGAATCCAGAGGACAATGACCTCTTCAAAGTAAGCAGATGGAATGAGTAAAACTTTATGGTCTGTGCAATTTGGAGGATTCAACAGGGCTTTCTTCTTTTTAAGTGAAAGATCAGCTTTCTTAGGCCAGGTGTCTTTTTTTTCTTCCCTACAAGTCTATTGAGGTATAACTGGTATACCCAAACTGCATATAGATGATGTATACAACTTGTTGAGAAGGTACACATTTGTATTAATGTCACCAAACTCCAGGTAGTAAATGTATGTGTTACTTCCAGAGTTCCCTTGTGTATCTTTGAATTTTTTGTTTGTTTGTTTTTTATTCTTTCCTTTTTATTTTTTCTCTTTCTTTCTTTCTATTTTTTGTTTTTATGGAAATTAATATGAAATCCACCCTCTTAACATTTTTTTTCAGTACACAGTACCTTACTGCTAACTATAGAGACTTTATTTTTCAACAGATCTTTAAACTCATTCACCTTGTCCAACCATAACTTTATGTCCATTAAAAAATAACTCCTCATATAACCCTCTCCCCATCCCCTGGTAAACGATCATTCTATTGTCTACTTCTCCCTTTGACTATTTTTAGATGTCTTATATAAGAAGAATCCTGCAGTGTTTGTCCTTCTGTGACTGACATTTTTGTGTCTTTTGGTATGTTTGTGTTTCTCCTTTTTGCAAGCCTCAGAGCTTCTGTGCTAGGACCAGGGGCTATAGAGGAACTAAAATATAATTACTCTACAGAAGCTGGAACCCCAGATTTCAAAAGAGAGTTTATTAAGCAAAGATGAAGCCTCTTTTATTTCCACAAGTAGTTTTTAGCCTAAAGGAGATATTGAAACACAGAAGCAGCCAAGTCCTGTGATGTTTCATACCTAATCCTGAAATGTACCCCACATCTTTAAAACAAAAAAAATAAATAGAAAATTAAAAATTAGAAAGTTTCATAGATGCTCTTTAGGAGGCCAGCCATGCAATCATGTGCTAAATTAGATGTTTATGTGTATAAGCGTGTAAATTTGGAGAATACATTCAAAACTTGCATTGGAAATTAAAAGCAATGGCCTACTTTTTCAAATGCTTAAAGAACCACTGTTGTAGAGGGAGGAAAACATATACAAACATTTTTTAATATAATGTAGTAAGTGCAACAATAAATATAAAGAAATTTCTGCAGTTTTACAATGGAGAGAGTGGGAGCTTAATCACTGTATAATCAAAGGCCACTTTCTAGTGTCTGACTGTATTTTTATGTATAACTCCATATTTATTTTATTAATCAGAAAAAATGTGATTATAATTAATTGTATCATTTGCTATTTTGGCAAAAAAATGTAATACTCAGATTTGCAGATAATTGAGTTTTAATTCATTCAGGATGCCTAGAGAATTCTTATCTATTGACAAAGCAAAGTTCATACAGAAAGAGCTCTACTCTATAAGCAGTTAACTCTTTGACCAAAACTTTTACAAAACATCGCCAAGCTTCAATTCAAGATGTGATTATTTTGACATTTTTGATACAGATGGGTCATCATGTCAAATCAGACTCATTTTCAATTTTGACTATATTCTATGCATATCGGATTTTTTCTGAATGCAAACAACATAAAATAATTGATAAATTATCGTCAACATTTTGCATCTCAGAAGGGAGAAGGAAAAAAAAAAAAGCCTGAACTGGTTTTCCAAACCTCAGTTCATCATCATTCCAGTAATTTCCTTCCTTCCTTTCTCAGATGCCTCACATTCAATCCATCAACAAATTATCGTTTCAACCACCAAATTCAAGATCTGACCAATATTTACTATATCCCCAAAAAATAAACCTACAAATGTGTCTTGCTCTTCTATTCCTTTTTCCACATCCATCCAATCAAAAGCCATATTATAAATCTTCTATCTTCAAGCATATGCTAAAGTAGACGTCTCCATTTACCTTTTTCCTCTTTTCCATGGCTACCATCTTGATCTTGGCTACAATCGTGTCTCACCTGAACTGTTACAACAGCTTCTTTGTTGTCCTCACATGCATACTTTAAAAATTGTTATTGTCCATTCTTTATAGATTCAAAAAGAAGCAAATGATATAAAATACCTGTTTACACCAATGAATTTCCAATGACTTAGGATAAAATTCAAAGTACTTGCTGCCTTCTGTTCAGATACATGTCATGCAGACCCTGTTATTCTCAATGTATTTTAGACATGATGGTGCTTTCTGTGTTTTTTGACATCATTGAACGTGTTTCAAACTTAGGACACCTAAACTTGAGATTCATTCTTTCTGGAAAGCTCTTCTTATAGATTACCCCATAGCTAATAACTTTTCAGTTCTCATCTGACTGCACCATTGAAAGTGCTTCTTTCTAGACAACCCCGTCTAAATTACTTCTGCTTCCAACTAATCATCAGTTCTCATATTATTCTATTATTTTATATGCATTAAAAAGACTTGTTTCTTTGCTCTAAAAAAAAGTGTTTGCTTTTTTTTTTCTTACTGTATTCATTGTTAAATGAAATTTAGGTCCAGTGAGAATAAAGACCTTGTCTGCTTTCTCACTGCTGAATTAACAGATAGTAAATGTCCATATATGTTGGAGCACCACAAAGAATATTGAACAAATAGAATAAATAATTAAGTTAGGTTGGTGAATAAAGGACGGGGTTAAGGAAGGAATTAAAAAGACTCATGTTTTTTTGTTTGTTTTGTTTTGTTGGTTTTAGCTCTGACAGGTAAACAGCTTGGAAGTCATTTGACCTGTCTTCATAACAACAACAAAAAGTGAACAAAGTGAAAATCAATGACTTTTCTTAGATCTATCAGAGGTTAGATCCCAAGGTAAACCACATCCCTAAATCTGAAGAGACAGATGAATACACAGAATAAATGTCAAGTTCAGCTTCCCTGTAACAGTAGCCACTAGAGTCAATTACTGGTAGAAACATGTAGAGGTAATTTTGACAAATTTCTGAACTAGTTCAAGAGTTAAAAACTCCTGGGGACCCAATCTTAGAGAGGCTTATATACTTTCACAGATTTTTACCTTCAGAAGACCTACCAAATTTTTATGAAGACAATTAGAGGAATGTCCCTTTTTGGCAGGCACAGAGGAAGGGAAAAAAAAGAAAGAAAGAAAACTGAAGTCTCTGGCATCTACAGTTATGGCAAACATTAAACATAGCCTGACTTCTAGACAGATTAACGTAAAGCTTACAATAAAAACTAGTTACATCAGTTCCTATCACCTCATACATTATGTCTGACTTTCCACAGATAATGTCAAGGCATGCTAAAAAAACAACAAACAAACAAACAAATAAACCCACAATCTGGAAACAATACAAGCAACAGAACCAGAATCGGATATGACACAAATTTTGAAATTATTCTAGTGAGAATTTAAAATAACTATGTCTGATATGTGAAGGGTTCTAAAAAAATTAGACAACATAAAGGAACATATAGGTGATACAAGTGGAGATGGAAATTCTAAGTATCTATAAGAAATTTTAGAACTCAAAAGCATTGCAACAAATATGAAGGATACTTTTGACTGGACACCATCAATGAAAGAATCAGTGAGTTTTAGAAATTGAAATATAAGGAATAAAAGTAACGGGGGGAGAAAGAGCAACAAAGAGCTAAAGAATGATTTGAAAAGACAATTCAGTTGAGACAAAAATAGTCTTTTAAATAAATGCTGCTAGAATATTTGAACATCAACACATACAAGAAACAATCTAAACCCAGAACTTAAACATTTTGCAAAAACTAAACCAAAAGTGAATCATTGACTTAAGTCCAAAACTATAAATCTCATAGAAAACAGCATAGAAGAAAAATCTAGATAACTTTAAATTTGGAGATGAATTTTAGATAAAACAATAAAAAGTATGACACACTAAAGAAAAAAAGAGAAAGCAGCTGGACATTATTAAAATTAAAAACTTCTTATTCGCAAAATCACTGTTAGGGTAAAATGACAAGCCTTGGATCTGTGAGAAGTAGTTACAAAGCCCATATCTGATAAAATACAAGTATTCAAAATATAAAAATAAAGCTTAAAACTGAACAACAAAAATAAATAACAAAATTAAAAAGTTCAACATTGCTTACTATTAAGAAGCTGCAAATTAAAATGAAATACCATTACACATCTATTAGTATGACTACAATTAAAAACAAAAACTAACACAGAGAAAAAGTTAACAATAATGAAGTCTACTAGGTATTGAGAATTTGAAACAACAGAAACTTTCATTAATTGCTGTTGATGGAAATTTAAAATGGTATGGCCACTATAGAAGACAATTTGGCAGGTTCTTACCAAGCTACACATAATCTTACCATACAACCTACCAGTCATACTTCTAGAATTTGACCCATTCGAGTTAAAAGCATATCCACACAAATACACGCACAGAAATGTTAAAGCGGTTTGATTCAAAATCACCCCATACTTAAAGCAACCAAGAGATTCACAAAGGAGTGAATGAATAAATAAATTGAGGCACATACATACAATGGACTATCATTCAGTGATAAAAAGAAATGAGTTAAGACATTAAAAAAATGAGTAATTTTAAATACAAATCTTCCTAAGCAAAAGAAGTCAGTCTGAAAAATATATGTACTGTATATGATTCCAACTACATGGCATTCTGTTAAAAATAAAAACTCAAGAGACAGGGAAGAAATCACTGGTTCAGGAAGAGGAAAGAAGGAAGAAATAGGTAGAGCACAGAGGACATTTAGGGTAGGGAAAGCACTCTGTATGATACTGTTATAGACATATATGCCATTATACATTTGTCAAACCCCATCAAACTATAAAACACAAAGAATGAATTTTAACTTAAATTATAGACTTTAGTGTATAATAGTGTATCAGTATTGACTCATTGTTTTTAACAAATGTAGAACACCAACGAAGGTGTTAATCATTGGAAAACTGACTGTAGGTAGTTGTATTTGAGAACAGTATACAATCTCCCCAGTTTTGTTTTTTCTTTACAAGTCCACAACTGTCTTAAAAAATAATGCCCACTAATTAAAAACAAAACAAAACAAAAGACTCTCCAAAATTCGAGTCTGAAAATGGGAAAAATGGTAAAGTGGTTTTGGCGCTAATAGAAAGAGTCAAAGAAGGAGAGAAAACTCATACATTTTTAATAGACCATTTTCTGCACTAGATACTTCAAGAATCAGGGCACAAGTCGTTTTAGATATAGTAGCTACCTTGACAAGATGATGTATTAGTGTGATGACTCCTTTTGAGATATTAATCCTGAAAAGTTACATATTTTCATGGTTATAAATGCATTTACTCTCCGTCTGGTTCAGATGCTGATGACTTATTCTGAAAATCTAGGGAATGGAGAGTGGTAGAATTTTTTCTTGGATTGTGGCTAGCAAAAGCTAAAGGTTTTGTACATGTGACATGATCCAGGCAACTCTAATGAGAATAGCTGGAAATAGTTGTTGAGGAGAGGAGGCCAAAAAAAAGGAATACTCCTCCTCGATGCAGAGATACAGCACTATGGTATGGAGGTCAGCTGGGAGAGAGGAGTCCCCAAGTAGGAAGATGTTAAGTTACTGATTTCTATCATACCAAAGTAAGGCACAATTACCTAAGGCCAAAGATGCCACCTCTCTCAGATATTCAGGAGATTGAAGGGAGTGGCAGGTCACCTACTGAAATCGTGACACCTTTATTCTACTTTCCGACTATGTCGACAACTCTGGCTATGAACAGCTACAGTACAAGTGCTAGAGAAGATTGTAGTAGAAGATCTCTGAGGAGCTGTGCATAACTTACTCTGCCTCAGAAGGCACAAGCTAATTTCGAACAAACCCCTTTGCTGTCATCTACTATAACACATTCAATTTAGATTAATCCTTGAACTGGGATTCCACATGCATAATACAGTCTCCTAAACAAAGAAAGGCAAACTTGAGACGTTAATAGTATCCAAATGATTACTTAGGTTTAATGCCAAGCTCCTTTTAAAAAGTCCATTTTTTAAAATTTCAACTGTGCAAACAAAGCCTTTATTAAAAGATTAAGAGCATTTGAGAAGCTGCTAACAGCACAGAGAAGGCCGTATTTTAAACATATTGTGCCCATCCTTTTTGCCTGTTTCAACCAGATGATCTGGCTGATAATTGGATTTTAACTAGAAATAAATAACCAATTTATTGTGTTTTACTCCAAAAGTATACCTTAGAAAACTTTATTATCATAGCCTTGTAGCTTGGATAATGGACCAATGGCTACATCTTGAATCTATGACCACAGATTTAGGTTTAAATTAGACTGGATTTCAATCCTCCTAATTTAGCCCCAGGAATAACTTGCACAAAGTGTTTTTCTTCTCCATTTCCTATATTATAGTAGTTAAGACCAGGGGTTTAAGATTATTACATTTCTTGACTCCAGTCTGGACTGTGACATTGAGTCAATTATTTAATTCTTTTGAGCTTAGTTTCCCATCTATAAAATGAAAACAATAGCATAATTTACTTCATAAAAATCTGCGGGAGTGCTGAATTAAATATTCATGGAAGACATATAGCCTTAACCCCACAGATACATACATAGGAATTTCTCAGTAAACATTGGGCCTGATAAGTGCCATGATAATGTGGTAGTGATAAGAACAACTTATTCAAGGTAATTGTCTCAGAAGCCAGAAAGACCCAGGTACAAGCAACAGCCCAAGGTCCTCTTCTCTGAGAAGATGGCCTTACTGCTTACCTGCTGTTATATGCTATACTTTTTTCTGTCTTCCTTGGTTCTTTTCATCATGGATTCCTTCCTCAAATTTTTGATACATTTAAACAAATATTTCTTGAGTCTTTATGATGTGTCAGGACAGGTGTTGGTCCTTGGTAATACTAAAAATGATAGGTATTAGTATGCTGTGAGGCATTCAATCAGTAAAGAGAAACTACCACCATTTCTTAATGTCAAGGCAGACTGTGTTTTATGCTAAGAACTTTACATGCATTATTGCATTGAACTCATTTTCAGGTAGACATTGCAATAATCTTGTTATTGTTAAAGAAACTAAAATGTAAGTAACATATTCAAAACTATAGCTTATCAACAACACTTAGAACTTCCTTGCTTTAATACCTTAATAGGTATGGAGATCAAGTGTTCAGTTCTTGATATAATGAGTGTTAGATGTCTAGCAGGCATTTAATTGAAAACTTCAAGTAGTAGCTGAACCTCAGAAATATGTACCTGATCCTCAGAAATGTGAAGGTATGGGAAAGAATGAAATCACCTGGGGTGAACATTTGAGTACCCTGGGGGAACTTATGCAAAATATCAAATGTCAGCCTCCACCTCCTGATAATTTGATATAACTTGTTTCCAGTGGAAGATGGATGAAGTGTTTTTAAATTTTTCCAAGTAATTTGAATACGCAGGATTGAATGCCATTAACTTAAAAAGACAATAAAAAGATGTAATAAATAAAGATGGAGTTCAGAGGCTCAATTTCAACACGAGAATTCATGTAGAAAAAAAAGTGTTACCAAAGAGACAAATGAGCAGTGGGAGAAGTCTGACATACCTTCTACCCGGAGAGATCGGAGATAACAATGGTGTAAGAGAGAATCTGAATAATAAGATTTGGGAAGACAGATATGATCTTGAGTAGGAATTTGGGAAAAAAGATGAAAAGGTATTCTCATGGGAGTAAATTCTGTAAACCCTTAAAAAAAGATTGAGAAATTATAGGAAAGATCTAGCCAGATCAATCAGCTACTCGACATATGTGGGTCTAGAGCTGCTAACACCCCCAGACAGACTTCAACCCATCTTCCATTGGCCACATCTCAAGGTCACACTAGGTGCTCATCCATAATGCACAACCAGGTGACAGTTAATTTAGGACATCAGATACTGTCTGGGAACTTGAGATCCATCTACTTTTTCCAATCATCAATTTGAGCATACTGACATCACTGTAAATTTCTTGCAACGAACTGCCACTGATTGAGTGGATAGGCACAAAAGAATTCTCCCGATTGATGATTGAAATATCTCAAGAAAAAGATCTCACCCTGAATGTATGTGGTAAGATGTGCTGGAACAAAGTCATTCAGGATGAAGGTGATTGTTTGATTCTTCTGCTTACCTGTTGTTCTGCATAGAGTTTTTGCTTTATTTGTGTATTTTCTTGTATCTGAAGGTATAGTTTATTTCATAAGGTAAGCCTTCCTTAAAATGAAAGCATTAAATTTAGCTAATTATTTAAGGTAATATTTTTAAAATTCTGTTATTTGGGATACACTACATGCATGATCTAAGACTCAGTTTTGAAAAGTGGAAATTAATGATAGTGATAGTTCAAATCTTACAGGGCTTTCAAGATTTTGGAGCCCATCGTTAGATCTCAATGTCCATCTATATTGTTATAATACTTTTGTTATTTGTATTGTTTATTTTTTATCTTAGTTATCAATAAGTTTGATATTAAATATATTCTGCTATGTATACAGTCTTGAGTTTGTAACAAAGACATAAGATGTAGACATGAATAGAAATATCCCTGCCCTTGAGGAACAACATATACTCCAGTGGAAGATGCAACACACAAAGAGAAAACAAAGCTACTTGGAGATTATATAGCACAGAAGCACACGCACTATGAGAACATTAATTTATACATTCACCATTCATACAGTTTTTAGTGCACCCCAGGTTAGAGCCCAAAGTGCCTGGCACACAGTAGGGACTTGATATGCAGCACATGTACTAAATGAGTGGATGTAACTCTATCCTAAGCCATTCATTTAGGATATGTGAAAAACCTAGAGAGAAGACAGCCTCTGTATTCTATGCTGCATTATATCTGATAAATCAACATTGAAAGTGCAACTATAGAATAGAAAATTCCTCTGCCTGTTCCAATTTGTGTCAACACTTTCCCTTTCATAAGCATAATCCTTTGGTTTGATTGTGTAAGATAAAGCAAGAGGTGGCAGCGAGAGTCAGCTTTTGAGTCCCTTCATCAGTATTTGTTGTCGTAGCATGAGAATAACATGGACAAATAAACCAAAGGAGAAAAGAGACCCTCTCATTTTTCATTGGAGTTCACTCTGATCAAGTGAGGTAATGTCTTGTGTTGGGAAGATGCACTTCTCTGTCTCACAAAACCACAACATTGCCAGTCTTCTTTCTGAGTTTTTGTGTTCCCCTTGTCCTCTAAGTGAATTTCTCCCTTTTGTTTCATGATTCCACGTCAGCTTGTCAGAGGTAGTGTGGAGAGTCCCCTCTTTTGAAATGTTACCACCATTACTAACAGCATCACCCCTAATTGGAATTTTTAATTAAAAGTCAATGGAGCCATTTGCATGAAAGGAATGAGTTGGGGCTTGATGTGTAGTTGGAGTCTCAAAATAATACCTAATGACCTGCCTGGGTCCCTGTCTTGGAAATGCCCAGGGTTATGGCCACATCTCTCATATGTGCACACTCATGTCTACAGTCTTCAACTCCAGCCCTCTTTGCTTGTTTGCTTGACTTTGGTTTCCTGTGATCTAGACTTTCCTTTTTTGGTTTTAAAAAAAAGAGGGAAAACATAATTGTCATAGAATCTTGAGGAATAGGAAAGCAAACTGACCCAACGAGGGTTTTATCCCAAGAAACAAATAGAAAGGGAGGACTCTGAGTGGTATGTCGCAGTGGAAATGCATCAGGGATAGTTATAGTGGGAAATCTGAGTGCATAGCACTTCACCCCTTGACATCCTCAAAATTTTAAGAAACAATAAATATCATTAAATATCAAGTGTACTGAGTATCACATGTTCTCACTCATAAGTGGACCTTGAACAAATTTTGTAATACCGAAGGAAAAGAAATGACTGTAGCGGGAAACTGGGGGGGGGGGTAGGGAGGTGGGATTGGCAGTGGTGGGAAACTGCCTGGGGAAGGGGGGACACACCTCATCAACATGGGTACCTGCACAATGAATAGTTGTATAACTAACCCTGAACTGTACCCCACAATTTTAAAATAAATTTTTTTAAAATTCAGAAAAATTAAAAAGAAAATATCAAGTGTAACTAGATTTCTTATGGAAAATCAGGGTTGGTGGTTATCAGTGAGCTTCATTAATGTTTTCACCAACTCTAGTCTCCAAATCTCCAAATTACTATGAAACAAACAAGAAGTTTTTTTGTGTGTTTGTTTTTTGTTTTGTTTTTGTTTTGTTTAGACTGCAGTCCCTTCATTCAATTTAATCATTCATATAACAACAATATGACCTCTAAGTGTTTGCATTATTACAGGTGTTGTGCTTACAGTCATGAACAAAATTAAGACCCTGCTTTTTTGGAGCTGCCTGTTCTATTGTTGGGAGATTGACAAGCCATAAAGAAGGCATTGAAAAGTGTACTGGACTCTGGCCAGCCATTGCATAGCTCCAAATTTAACTAGCCACATAATTAAAAATTGCTTCATTATTTTCTCATCTCTAAAACAGGATAAGAAGGTGTATAATTAGTCACTCTATATATCACTCTATATATCTCACAGAGATATGACAAAAATAAAATCAAATGAAGTTAAAAACAATTTAGAAGACGTAATATATAATTCCTGATTACTGTCATCTTTGCTGAAACTAACACAGTTTGTGAGTCTGGGTTTGGATTATTGAGGGCCTGTGTGTGTGTGTGTGTGTGTGTGTGTGTGTGTGTGTGTTTGTATGCGTGTAAGTGTTGAGGGTTGAAGGCTGAGTAATTGGATTTAAATATACAATGGAGGTCAGTCCAACTCAGCAGATAGTTAGGCAAGGGATTAGCTGTGGTGATTGCGATCTTTACCCCCAATGGAACCTACTCCAACCAGACGAGGGGGCCCAGCTGATGGCTCTTCTCCTGTAATCCAGAAGAAGGGAGTGGGCAGTATTGAGCGCTAATCAGTCTCTCTTTAATTACTGAGCTTTTATAGAAGGATGAGCACTGCCCTAGGTTCATGTTGTACCTAAAACATGGTTAATTGACGAACTGACCAATCAACCCTCAGAAGAACCCTCCTGTACTTGTTTTACAATCTTTTAGTTAAGTTCAGGAGTAAGAGGGAGGCAAGGGGCAGCAATTACTTTAAAAATGATTTAAGAACATTTCAAAACTAGGGCTAGATTTATTTACCAGGGTCGCACATTGACTCACAATTTACTCAAACATATAAATCAATAAAAATAAATTTATTTTTTTAAAATCTGATCCTCTTCAAAAACCTCATCCTCTAGCAGAGAGAAACCCAGCATTCATTTTGATAAAAATCAAAGTTTATCATTTAATCATGCCTTCAGAAACTTGCTCACTTCTTTTCTTTCCCCTGATGGTGACTTGTTCTTGTGTTGAAGGGAAGAAGAAACCTTCTCAATCCTGGTACTTCCTTGGGATCCCAGCTGTTATCTGATTTGCAATGGCTGCAATGGCTGCACTGGTCTCTGCTCTGGACTGGTGGCAGATGAGGTGTCCTTTTGGCTTTTTATGGTGATAAATCTAACACCAGAACTGGAGTCCATGGCACCCGCCAATTGTTCCGGTCTTAAAGTCTTTTACACTGCAACCTGTTTACTCTGACCTTAGGCCCACAGCCTTTTTGATATCTCCAACTCTTTCATACGGTACATAGGAACTCCAGTGTGCAGACATAGATTGTCAGTCATCCTAAGAATCCAGGAAAACTCCAGCCTTTCCCTCCAGTCACTATTTCTATGCTATTTTTCCTATACCCTGTTCAGGTAAGGATGGAGATTCTCCCAGAGGCCATCAAGGGGAGTCTGTGGAAGGAAGGAGGGAGGAGGAAGGCCCTAGCCACTGAATTTCTTGCTCTTCTCAGTGTTTCTTTTCATCACACCATCACCTGGAACTGGAAGATCTCAACCTTTCTTTTTTCTTTTCTTCTTTTCTAACCAAGATTTCCCCTAAAATATGAATGAGATCAGCCTGATTTTGAAAAATTATATAATAGTTATGCTATTGGGGTGAATTAAGTCTCAAAATAACAATGATATTGAAGGAATCAAGGTATATTATTTTTATAAAAGGCTAAGATTTTAATTGGTGGTGGTGTGAAGTCTTTCCATAACCCCTGAGGAGACTACTTGGGGCAGCAAAATGAGAAAAGAAACTGGGATTAAAGGAAGAACTGGTATTAAGTATGGTGTATTATATTTCTGGGAAGGGGTGTGGTATCATGGAAAAAGTACAATCTCACATCAGTCATGTAATCAGGGCCTTGACCCCTCCAAGGGGAGTGATTTTGAGCAAGTTCTTAGTCTCTCTGAGTTCCGTTCAAACGCTGTGCATCAAAAACTATGCCTTACGTTGTGAGAATTGCATAAAATGTTTAGCCCAAACCCTGGCACACAGATTATTCTTCCTTTGTTTTTCTTTTCTTAGTAATGAATGGAAATGAATAGAAATAGATAAAAGATTACGAGAAGCCACTAACAAGAGCTATTCGCTTGCCCTCTTGCAACACTTATAAAATTAACACTGCCTTTTTACAAGTACTGCCTGTTCTAGCATAAAATCAGAGGCTTAAAGAAACTGGTGACTTCAATGCAAAGTTACCATCAACTTCCCTTAGCACACCAAGTGCACTTCTGAAAATTATTCCCAGTGAACGCACTCTTCTGTGTTCAAGTTACTAATTGTGGGCTTATTTTGGAAAGTAAATCAAGGACATTCATTAATGACATTTCAACCACACAAACACCCTGATGACATGTGACAAATGAATTAGGAAAGTATCCTAGAAATGCCTTGCCTAGAGAAACTACCATGGCTTTTGAGAAAGAGCCTGTGGCTTGAATTAACTGCATTCTGACCCTACCCTAGGCAAAAAATTCTGTACGTTTACTTACCGGTCTGTGCACTATGTATATACTTATTATTCTATTTTCTGATGTTGTTGTAAAAAGTTAAATGAGATAATTATGTTAACCTAATTTATGAGGTTTACAAATTTCTGTATAAATATAGAAGTACTAAATACACACATAATACTTCCTTCTAGCCGGGCTCAGTGGCTCAGTCTGTAATCCCGCGCTTTGGGAGGTTGAGGTGAGTGGATTGCCTGAGCCTGTGGGTTCGAGACCCGCCTGGGCAACTTGGAGAGACCTCATCGCTACAATAAATCAAAAAAATAACCGGGTGTGGTAGCACACACCTGTAGTTCCAGCTACTTGGAAGACTGAGGTGGAAGGATCACTGGAGCCAGCCGGTCGAGGCTGCAGTGGCCAGAAGCAGCCACTGCACTCCAATCTGGGCGACAGAGTGAGACTCCAACTAAAACAAACAAACAAACAAACAAAAAAAAAACTTCCTTCTGACGCTAAAGATATTGGCTAACCTTCATTAGACATTTATTGTCCACCATAATATTATTTGCAGATCTGCAATTGCTCCCTTTGCAGTTTGTGAAAAAGAATGGTGACAAGTAACAAAATTAGAAACAAGATGACCAGATAAGAAGCAAGATTCGAAGGATTGCCTGAGTCCAGTGGGTCGACACTGGGATGGCTGTGAGTGTGCATGCCACTGCACTCCAGCTAGAGCGATAGAGTGAGGCTTCAACTCAAAAAAAGAAGCAGCAGCAGCAAGATTCATTGGTATTTTTACAAGAGTGAAGATTATTTGAGACATGATGGATGGAGATATTGGCTCTGAAAGAGTTGGAAGATGGAAGAGAAATTAAAGAAATATTCAGTGTATTCTGTGAGCAAATGCAAAGCAGAAAGTACATGCATAACTGACCCTGGAGTTAATGAGACCATTCTAATTCAAGCAGTAACTTGGTGAAATATGGAGAATTGCCAGTTGAAACTAGCCATAGCAGAGCAAAACTACCAGAAATCTTAGTCCTAACAACAAATATCTTAGGGACTAAGGAGTAAGGAGGAATTACTGACTACTGAGGTAGTGACAATACTAACCTGAGTATTGGTATTCGAATCGAAGACATTTTAGAGTCAACATACCTGGGTATGATTCCCAACTGTGCCCCTACAAACTGGCCAGGTCACCACGCAGAGGAATCTCCCAGCATTTGCACTCAGTGAGCTAAACACTGTGACAGGGAAAGCACAAAAATATGGAGGGGGACCATCTGAACCTGATGGGGGTTCAAGTCATGAATTGTTGATAAAAGTGGAATCTTAAAATGTGAACAGGAAGTATAGGGCAAAGAAAGCAGAAGCGGTTGATTCTGGCAACACACTGAAACATATTTCACTCAGGAAAACAGGAGTTAAAGTTTCAAGGAACAAAAAATAGATTGTTATTCACGAAGCCTCCTGGTTCATCAACAGTGATCCACATGGGTGGAGAGGTAGAGGTGGTCGGACCAAACGAGGCTATATACTAATTTGAATGAGGACTGAAGATTTGTCCCAAGTGTTCTGTCCACTTGGACTCCCCACCACATCAACCTCAATATCTCTGACTTTGTTCTAATTTTGCAAGGCAGGAAATCCATTAGCAACTATTTCAAACCCTGTGCAAATCTGCTTTCTGTCCCTCCTGCCTGAACTGTCACAAACCCAGTATGAAACCTGATTTGTTATAGTCACAGCACTTTTTTCTTAAGGCAATACTGACTGTTCAAGAAAAGTAATGACTAAAACCACCTTCTCCTCAAACTCTCTTGTCAACAGAAGATGGGGAAAAAAGAAAGAAAGAAGGAAAAAAATACCTGCCTCACATAGGTATTGTAAATGGAGTCATCAAAACTCCCTCTGGGTTTTTATGATAAATATACACACAAGGCAGGGATTTTGGTGAGAAACTATTTCTATTTCAATGCAAGCAAGACAGACCAATACATCAGCCTCCTGCCTCTTAATTCTCATAATATGTTGTCTCATTTTGCCCACCCTCCTCTTTGCTATAGGAAAAACTTTTTAATATGCTAGTAACAGGCACTTGGCGCAAGTTAGGCCTTCGCTCGTGGTACACATTTCCTGTATTCAGACTCAGCCCTAATCAACCAAAAACATGCTATTTTGCTGTTTTCTGCTCTCTGGAACTTTATATAAACTGATAAACCCTATAGCCGAGATTATTTCTGCCCCCATCCCTAGAACCCCCAAAGCTGTTGTCTTTGTATAGAAATCCCAAAAGGCGGAGTCTCAATATGACTATTTCCCAAGGAATTTCAAGAATTTTCTGAGTATGAATGTACAACTGATGAATGATTTATCTTCTGAAAAATACAAATTATGTCAAAGTAATTGGGATGTCTATGATTGACAAAGGTAAATGATTACTTTATAATGTAATATAATTCCTGCTGGTTACTTTATTTATTCTGTGGAATATAACTGGAGAGAAGTAGAGGAAAAGTAAATTGCATATGAACTCCTTTTGTTCATTGGTATCCTTTTGCTTTATGGCAAGATAGATACCCAGAGGTGATCAGACAGCCTGAGCACCTTTTGGTCTTTTGAAAAAATGAGCAGGTGGTCAGGATGTTCTTCAAAGCTTTCTAAAGGGAAAGTGTTGTAGAACGATATTTTACTTTGGAGTAACTTGCTTATAGTTTTTCATGCACTCAGTAAGGCATTGTTTTGACTTATGATTGAATTCCTAGACATTTGACCATTCTTTCTAGCTTTTGGACTTCAAGCTTAGATTAAGAAAATTGATTTCTTCTTATACAGGTTCTTAGTTCTCTGGGACCCTGCCTCAAAGTGGTCCTTATCTGTATTAATGATCACTTTCCATAGGGATAATTATAGTTCTAAATTATAATTAATGATTTGAACTAGTCTCTATTAACATCTTCACATGTATGAAGGTACACATATCATGCATGGACACACATTGGGTTGACAGATATTACAGCCATATATTTGCTTATGTGTACGTGTGTGTATACATTGTGAGATAGAAAGACACAGAGAGAAAGGTGGTAGATAGGGACAAGGAAAAAAGACAATGAAAGTTTTATAAGGTTAAAATTCATGGAAATAAAAGAAAGTTGAAATAAAGAATATATAGAAATAATTTACTAGAATCTGTTGAGTAACTAAATGTGGAAAATGAAAGTGAAAGCTAGTATAACCAAGTGAATAAAGGATGAGGGGAGATATATTTTGGGGAATGGGTAGAAAATTAATTTTTTTTGACATTTTGAACTTTAAGGGCTTATTGGGAATAAAATGTTCAGACAGAGATGTCCAGAAGGCTAGTAAATATGTGCCTCTAGATTTTAGGGAGGTATGAGCTAGCAATAATGATTCTAGAGTTACCACAATGTAACAAAGTAGTTGAAAATAGAGTATCGGCCGGGCGCAGTGGCCTATAATCCCAGTACTTTGGGAGACTGAGGTGAAAGAATTGCTTGAGCTCATGGGTTTGAGGTCAGTCTGGGAAACTTGGTGAGACTTTGTCTCTACAATAAATAAAAAAAATTAGCCGGGTATGGTGGTGTGTGCCTGTATTCCAGCTACTTGGGAAGCTGAGGCAGAAGGATCATGTGAACTCATCAGGTCGAGGTTGCGGTGGGTGTCATCATGACACTGCACTCCAGCCTGGGTAACAGAGTGAGACTCCAACTCAGGAAGAAAGAAAGAAAGAAAGGGGGGGAGAAAGAAAGAGAGAGAGAGAGAAAGAAAGAAAGAAAGAAAGAAAGAAAGAAAGAAAGAAAGAAAGAAAGAAAGAAAGAAAGAAAGAAAGAGAAAGAGAGAAAGGGAGGGAGGGAGGAAGGAAGGAAGGAAGGAAGGAAGAAAAGAAAAGAAAACAGAGTAACAAGAAATTAAATTCTCTTCAGTGGACATGATGGTCCATGTGTGAGACTCTGAGAAAGGTGGAAGGAAGAAAGTAAAAGGAGTCCAAGACAAGAAGGAGACCAAGGCAAGATATTTCCAATACCAGTAAATTAGAAGGATCTACATTGAGAAATCATTAGGGTGTCTAGAATTGATACTATCTCCATTTCAGATTTTGATATTTTGCTTCTTATGCATTTTTTCAATTAATTTTGAGTTTCAAAAATATGGCATTAAAACATATTCATCGCTACTACTGATTTTGGGGCAAAGCCACCTTAACCTTTGCACCTGAGGTCTCCTCTTTCCTCTTTTCAGTCCTGCTTGTAAGGGTAGCGTCATTTTGACTGTAGAGAAGAGGGTAAAAATGCCAGACTTCATAAGCACATATGTGAATAGAAGAGGTTGAGGAAGTGACATTACAGAGTATAGGTTACATTTTTGAGAGGTCTGAAGTATTAAAGGCAAAGATGAGTCACTTGCTTCTAAAAGAATCTGCAAGGCCAGCATAAAATCAAGAAGAGAAATCATTTTCACAATATGGAGCAACAACTTCTGAGGCCAACCTTGCCCTCTAATTCTACTACCCTAAGAACAGTGATAAAACTCTCCTGAAATGTCTATCCCCATGTTGGTCTGAACCAAGAGCCTACTCTTTCCACTTGAAAAAACAGCTGAGCAACCTCTCAGAAAAATTAGAGCAATAACACAAAAAGTTGAGTATAGTGGTGTCCTTGCTGAAACACAACAACTCTTCTGAATGACATGGAGACATTTTTCTCTAAAGCAATGCCAATGGAGTACACAGTCCCTCTGCTATCCAAAGCATTAGTTTCTCAGACTGCTTTTGAAACAGTCATCTCATCCACTCTTATGTCTTCACAATTACTTATGAGTTGATAGTGTCTATATCTGTATGCCAGACCCTAACTCCCTTCTGAAATTTAATTCTGTACCACCAAACTCCTCATGGATTTATCCACTTACATGTTCCATAGATCCCTCAGTCTTAACAAGGCAATGCCTAGAAGTATTGCCTATCTTTCTACAGAAATGACTATGCATATCACTCCCATGTAAAAACATGAGAGACAGGCTAGTTAGTTGCTCACCAATTCCATTTGTCTTTCTTTCTTAGCACACATCCTGGCAACCATTGCCATCATTTCTTGCAGTTTGATGTTGACTTGTAACTTTTCTGACTAGTGAAGTGTACACAGATATATTCTGTATATACTGAAATGTACACATACATACATGATATACTCTGCTTCCAGGACTGACTCATTAAAACAACAACAACAGTAAAAGAAAAATATGCACAATTATCTACTTCTCTCCTCTACCAACTGTTGACCAAATGTAGAAGATTCACAGAATATCCAGAAGCCCTTAGAGATAATGAAGTCATAGGCTCCAGCGAATCTGAGTCCATAGATGACTGGGTCCCTTGTTCCACCATGTGGAAAGTAGACCACCAATCCTTTGTATGGCAATGAGAAAAAAATAAACTTATATTTAGTTAAGTCATAAGTTTTAGGTGTTGTTATAATAGTTAACATACTTAATACATAGTATGCTATAAAAAAACTGAGTATCCAATTGAATAAAATGAATGCTACTTTCAAATTCTGTCTTTTCTTAAAACTCTACATTTAAATAATTCACTCACTCCAGTAAGCATCCCTTTAATTCATCTTTCCATGTCACTTTCTAGCAGTCATATTGCCTCTATATCTTCTCCGGAGTACTGCAATAGTCTGCTACTATCATTGGCTGTGGTAGCTCTGCCCATTGGAATGTACTGCAAGCCCCATAAATGTTTTAAATTTTCTAGTAATTATATTAAACAAAGAAAAAAAGTAACAAACAAAATTAATTTAAGTGATATTTGATTTGACCTAATACATTCACATTGTTATTTTATCATGTGATTAATGTAAATACCTTGAGATAATTAAAATTTTTTGTACTAAGACTTTGAATCTGGTGTGCATTTTATACATACAGCACATCAATTTGGACCAGGCACATTTCTTTCTTTCTTTTTTTTTTTTTTAATTTTTTTTTTTTTTTGAGTTGGAGTTTCACTCTGTCGCCCAGACTGGAGTACAGTGGCCGCTCCCGCCACCGCAGCCTCAATCTGCTGGGCTCCAGCGATCCTTCTGCCTCAGCCTTCCAAGTAGCTGGAACTACAGGCGTGCGCTCCCACACCCGGCTGATTTTTGTTTTGTTTGTTTGTTTGTTTTTTGAGTTGGAGTCTCACTCTATCGCCCAGACTAGAGTGCAGTGGCCGCTCCCGGCCACCGCAGCCTCGACCTGCTGGGCTCCGGCGATCCTTCCGCCTCAGCCTTCCAAGTAGCCGGAATTACAGGCATGCGCTACCACACCCGGCTGATTTTTTGATTTATTGTAGAGGTGAGGTCTCGCTGTCTAGGCGGGTCTCGAACCCTCAGGCTCAGGCAATGCACTCACCTCAGCTTCCCAAAGGCGCGGGATTACAGGTTGAGCCACCGAACCTGGCTTTAAATAATACTCAGAACATTATGGTTTTGGATATTTTTATGTCTTTTTTTTTTTTTTGAGTTGGAGTCTCACTGTCGCCCAGAATGGATTGCGGTGGCCGCTCCCGGCCTCCGCAGCCTCAACCTGCTGGGCTCTGGAGATCCTTCCGCCTCAGCCTTCCAGGTAGCCGGAATTACAGGCATGCGCTACCACGCCCGCTGACTCTTTGATTTATTGTAGAGATGAGGTCTCTCTGCTCAGGCGGGTCTCCGAACCCTCAGGCTCAGGCAATCCACTCATTTCAGCCTCCTGAAGGCTCAGGATTACAGGCTGAGCCACCAAGCCCGGCTCTTGCATTTCAAGTTATCAATAGCTACATGACTAGTGGCTGCCATATTGAACAGCCTCACTCTGCAATTCTACTCCCTTTTAAATAACTCTCTACACTATAGCAGGAAGATATCTTTTAATAATTTTACTTGTTCACTCTAAAATTGAAGGGACTTTGCCAACCCGACCCTCCCTCAGTTCTACCCAAAATCATCCCAAACAGATCATACAAAAATATCAATGTACTTTCTAAGAAAATGCAAATTTAGGGCAGGCCTTTAGTCTCTTCTACTTCCTTTCATGCTTCTTAGAAGATCTTGCAAAGCTAATTATGATGCAGTGATCTTTTACATCTCTAATTTTCTCAATCATTACAGTTTCTTTGTGCTCAATTCCCAGTGAATGCCTAGTTCTTCTCATATGATAATCTATTTTGTCATCTATTTCCTGCACATATAAATCCCTCAGTCTGGAAGCACATATACATTCCCACACACCCTGAGCATAGATGTATTACTTAATATAGCTTTTTATTGTTTTTGCTTATGAAATAGAAAACCTTAAAAAGTGGCTTAAATTTAAAAAAAATTCCCATGTCAGGGATTTCTGAAGTTTCAGGACTAGTAAATTCACAGCTCAGGGATGATGGTAGTGCTCTTGGTTGAAGTCTTCAAGATTTCTTTTTCTTTCCCCTTATCATCAAAATGTTTTTGCTGTAGCTCCAAGCATCCTATTCTCAGACAACAGCATGTTATGCAGAGGAAGGGGTAACAATGGGGGTAAACCTCCATGCATCTTTTTATTATGAAGAAAACACTTCCTTGAACTGCTCCTCAGATATGTATTGGGTCTCTGTTGGAATTGTGTCACATGCCCATGAAATAGCTGGAAAGGAAGCTATTGATACAAACATATGGCATTTCAATTCTGTGGTGAAAGGTGGAAACTGCCAGCTTGAAGGAATGGGGAGGAATTGTTGACTGGTCAACCAGCAATTCCATCTAAATTATTCCTAAACTTTGTCTGGTTGTTCATGGTTCCAATGAGGAATCACAACCTCCGAGATTTTCAGGAAACTTCATTTCCCAAGGTGGATTGCTGCTATTCTCCTTTGTTTACATCAAATCCAGTTCCTGTCATCATTGTACCCCTCAGGGCATTCTACCGAAATTCTCTATGTCCCTATTACTCCTGATAAAGGGCGAGCTTCTTGAAGGCAATGAATGTATCTGACTGATTATTAGATAATTGGTATATTTCTTGAAATACAGTAAATATTTTAAAATATATTGTATTTCATTGAATGTTTTAGAGACATACTTCACTTCTAACTTGACAGTCTTTGAATCGCATACTGAAGGGAAAATTGTCTACAAGTTTTGATTTTCCAAACTGTATTTTAAACAAAAATAATATAAAGCTCAAAGAATAATTTGTTCTGGGTCCCTGCATTTAATCATTTCATTAGTCTCACTAAGGGGATAAATTAACTGAGGTCTCAGAGAGAGACTTGCTCTTGCAGTCAGTGCTCACAGTAGGGAACTGAAACCCCTCTAAGTATTTTTCCACAGAATGAGAATTAACACAAGGAATTATGTGCTTATAGAATCTTGGAAGGACTGGAGGACCCTGCAACAATTAAAGTAAGAATGCATTCCACCATAAGGACTTGGGGGATCAGGAGTGGCTGGTAGAGCTGCCTTTGTAACTGCAGAAACTGCTTCTTGGTAGTCGTCTGGCCATGATTCATCTTGCCTGCAGAAACAACAGTGGGATGACCTGTTTCTCACTCTTTCCCACTGAATCCCTTAAGAGCGTGTAAATGATAGAACCAAATTTGCATCCGAATCCTGGTTGCCATAGAGCCAAGAAAGGTTAATTTTGCTTTCCAACTATTATTATTATTATTATTTTAGATTCAGGGAATACACATGTATATCCATTACAAGGACGTATTGTGTAGTGATGGGAATTGGATCTCAGGTATCTCATTCCCCAGATAGTGAACACTATACCCTGTAGGTACTTACTGAATCCTAACTCCCCTTCCCCCTTATTTTTGCCTCCGGTGTCTATTATTTCTATCTTTGTGGCCATTTAACTCCCACATATGAGTGATAACATATGATGTTTGATTTTCTGTTTCTGAGAAAGTTTATTTAGGATGATGGTCTTCAGCTCCATCCATGTTGCTGCAAAGGACATTATTTTATTTTTTTTTATGGCTGCATAGATTCCATGGGGTATATATACCACATTTTCCTTATCCACTGATCAGTTTATGGGCATTTAGGTTGATTCCACATTTTGCAATTGTGAATTGTGCTGTGGTAAACATGCAAGTGCAGTTGTCTTTTCTATATAACAACCTCTGCTCCTTAGGGTAGATACCTAGTAGTGGGATTGAGGGAGCAAATGGTAGATTTACTTTTAGTTACTTGAATGATCTCCATACTTCTTCCCATAGAAGCATAATAATTTACACTCTCACCAATAGTGTATAAGTGTTTCCGTTTCTCCACATCCATGCCAGCATCTACTGTTATATAGAAACTTGCAGAGGCAGATAAGAGAATGAATGCTGTCAATAGCCCATAGCATATATGGCATTTATGCTTGCCTACAGTCATTCAACTAGTACTTGGTAAGGAAGGATCTGAACTTCTAACCTATAGTCACAGATAATTTTGATGACATCCAAGAAACTAGCACTATGGGTGCTCTCAATTATGAGACAACAGGAGTACTCGCAGTTTAGAAGAATTGCACAGTAAAACTGGTCTCAGCTTCCTCAGGTTATCCACTTAGAGATATCCTTCACTCAGACATTTGCTTTTCACTTTCCAGTTAATGGTTTTGCTGCTTGAATGGAATGATTATAGCACACCTGTGCTTAGACAGAAATTTAAGGTGGGATGCTAAAGTCTATGTATGACTACTAGGCGAGGTAGAGAATACATGTTATAAATCCGACTGACTTTTTGAATTTAAATAGCCATCTATATTAATTTGCATTCTGGAAAAGCAGAAGGAAGGATACAAAAATCACACCTTGTAAAGGAAACTCAAGCAGATGATGAACCGTCACAAAAACCTGGGCTGATACAATTACCATGCTCGCATCATCTACTTGGATCTTCACCTGCAGATGATACTTAACCTAGAGGAAGATGCTATAGCAAGTTTTGCCCAGCTCTGAAGACTTAACACCACGGGTTGTGGGGAAAAAATACATTCAGTCACTCTATTTGTCAAGAGTCTAAATTGACATAATAATTGAGAACCCAGAGTTGATAATTGAGAGTGTGCTGGCATTCTGTTCACAGCCTTAGGTCTTGAATCTGTCACCAAATCTTTCTGACCCATCTTTGAAATGCTATTCATGTCTATACACACTTAAATATGTTCTGGTATATCTAAGTATAAACTAGATATGGGATAGATCATCTAATCTGATATCTTGTATGTTCAATTGTTCATAAATTCATTTGTTAATTAAAAATCAGGTGATTTAGTACAAAGAAATCTTTCTCCCAGACTATCCATTGTCTATATTAGACAATCCATTTGTCATATCAATTCTAGAGTATTCCTTTTAAAGCACAGATCTAATATTTTAATATTTTTTCAATTATTTGTGTCAGATACTACCAGTGGTAAGAGTGTAAAAATAAGACAAGCAAAGCTCCTGATCTAGAAGAAATTCATGGTGTGATGAGGAAACACTGTAAAGGTGTCAAACAGATGGGCTCTGGCAACAGACTATGGTTCAGAGAACAATCTTCTTCTTAGTAGGGGCATGGCCTAAGCAAGTTAATTCACGTTTGTCTACCTTCGTTTCCCCATCTGTAAAATGAGGATAATAATAACAACAAAAATAATAACATCTACTATTTAGAAGTTTGCAGTATAATTAGATAATTTAATACATGTAAAATTGCTTCATTGAATGTCAACAAAAACGTACAAAGTGCACATGTCTGTGTGCCTGGCATGTGACAGAGCACACTTCTACATTTACATTTGTTACCTTTTAATGTTACCCACACCACAAGATTACCATGCAAATAATATTATTTTTCATTTGTAAGTGAGGGAACTAAGTCTTTAAGTGTTTTTTAGTAGGCAGAAGGACAATATAACTTAGTGATTAAGACTATATGTTCTCAAAATAGTCAGCGAATATTAAAACTTTAGCTCTAAAACTTATCAGTATTACTTTAAGCAAGATCATAACTTTCCTGTGCTTTAGTTATCTCACCTGTCAAATCCCAATAAAAATAGTACAAGACTCACAGAATGACTACAAGGACAAAGCTAGTAGGTTATGGCATTTCTTAGAAGAGTGCTTCGTGCTTAACAAGCTTTCGAATATCAGTTACTATTATTATATAACTTCCTAGAAATCCTGGGATTTGCACCCAAATTGATCTCTTTCCTGCCTCTGTTCTTCTGCAACATTGGGTCAGAACATCTTCAACAGTGTTTTGTTGTTCAGCAAGGAGGTTAATTAGCAACACTACCCAGGCCAAAAGTGCAGTCCAATATGTATCTTAGATGAAATGTGCGGATCTAAATTTGAAAAGAGTGAAATTTTGAGGAAACAGAAGAGGCCAGGAGTCTTCAACTAGATGCTCTGCTAAATAGGTACAAAAACAGAAATTCCAATTTAAAAATTAAGTTTCAATTACTGACTGTAAAAACCTGCTAAATAAATGTCTATCAAATAAGTAACTCA
This sequence comes from Cephalopachus bancanus, assembly GCA_027257055.1. Classification (NCBI taxonomy): domain Eukaryota; kingdom Metazoa; phylum Chordata; class Mammalia; order Primates; family Tarsiidae; genus Cephalopachus; species Cephalopachus bancanus. Next base: position 1,176,519 of record JAPVLO010000072.1, read on the forward strand.
GAATAGAACATATTGTCTGGATGGTGTTATTTTGTTATGTTTAAAATTTTACTTCCTTCGATGAGTAATTTGTGTATTCACAAATTTCAGCTTTTCTTTTGAGTCAAATTTCTATCAATTTTGGAAAATGTTTATCGAACTTGTGGTTTTTTATGAAGTTCTCTTATTGGTTTAAGTTTCAACTCTGTAAATAATTGTCTTCTTTTGTTTGTTCCTAGTGGGGTTTTAAAAGTTTTTATTGACATATACACACAGAAAAGAGGAGTTAAAACAGAGCATTATCACAAAGTGAACACACCTGGTGACTAGTATCAAGTTTAGAAAAAAAACATCATCGACGCCTCAGAATTGATCTCCTGCCCCCTTCCAAATTCTAAACTTCTCTACTCATGATAAATAGTATCTTAAATTATAATACCAAAATTAGTGTGGCTTTTTTTATTGTTGTTTACCTTAACAAGTTTTGTCATTCTATCTTTTTTTTTTTTTTTGAGTTGGAGTCTCACTCTGTCGCCCAGACTGGAGTGCAGTGGCCGCTTCCGGCCACCGCAGCCTCAACCTGCTGGCCTCCGGCGATCCTTCTGCCTCAGCCTTCCAAGTAGCTGGAATTACAGGCATGCGTTACCACGCCTGGTTGATTTATTATAGAGATGAGGTCTCACTGCCCAGGCGGGTCTCGAATCCGCGGGCTCAGGCAATCCACTCACCTCAACCTCCCAAAGGCGCGGGATTACAGGCTGAGCCACCGAGCCCGGCTCTATCTTTTTTTTAAGTTATTTTTATGAAAGTTGGGTGGCAAATCTTTGAGAGTTTGATTTATGTATTCTGGAAGATCCCTTGGAAATCCTTTTTTAATGTGGCCTGCTTATGTCCTTAACCAGTTCCCAGTTTTAGTTGTTATAGTTCTTTTAAAAATTGATTTGTCAGTTTATGTGTTTTCTAATTATAAGATTGTCATTGGTTGTAGGTGTTCATAAATATCTTCTTCCACTTTATGAATTTACTTTTCACTTTTTGGGGGGTTTTTTGAGTTGGAGTCTTACTCTGTCACCCAGGTTAGAGGGCAGTGGCACGCTCCTGGCTACTGCAGCCTTGGCTTGCTGGGCTCAGGTGATCCTTTTGCCTCAGCCTTCCAAGTAGCTGGAACTACAGGCACGTGCCACCACGCCCAGCTAATTTTTTGATTTATTGTAGAGATGAGGTCTCGCCAAGTTGTCCAGGCTGGTCTCGAACCCTCATGGGCTCAGGATGGCCTCTCATCTTGGTCTCCCAAAGTGCTTGGATCACTTTTCACTTTTTAGCAATATATTTTGACGAACATAAGTTATTGATTTTAGTAGACATTAGTTCATTAATATTTTCTCTTATAGTTGGTATTTTTCTCCCATATAAGAAACCATCTTTTCTATGTCATTGTCTAAAAGATAAGTTAGTTTACTTTTCACATTTAGACCTAAAAACAGGCTACAATTTATAATTCTCTTTAGCACGATACAATATTTTCCAATATTTATATCCAGTTGTCTCAGCCACAGGCACTGAAAAAATCTGTCATTTCCCGCTGTTCTAGAAAGTACCTTTATCATAAACCACATATCCTTTATAAGTGGAACTAATTTTCATTTCTCTAATCTGTTGTATTTATATTATATTAATAGTTTGCTCTATTAATAGTCTACGCTTGAGGAAGAGGGGCACACCTCATCAACAAGGTTACCTGCACAATGAATATTTGTATACCTAACCCTGAATTGTACCCCGCAATTTTAAAATAAAAATTAAAAGAGGAAAAATAATAATCTATGCTTGCGCTGATATCATACTGTCTTAATTACTATAACCTTTTAAAAAGTCTTCACATTGAGAAGGGTAAAATATTTTATTATTCTTTAATTTTATATAGGCTATTCTTGGCCTTTCTATTCTCACATATAATTTAAAATTTAGTGATAAAATCTTCTATACCTGGAATTTTATTTGTGAAAAAATTTTAAACTACAGATTAATATATTTAAGAGACATAAGACTTTTAGATTTTCTACTTCTGCTATGTCAATAACTTGTGATTTTCTAGAAATATGTATTTTTAATCTAAATATCTGCATTTATTAACATGAAATTATTCAGTATACCAGTTAATCTTTTTATTAAGAATTAATTGATCTGCATTAAATTTCCCTTCTTTATTTCCCTGTTTGATCTCTCTTTTTTTGTAATTTTGGCATAGAATTATCACGTTTTAAGAATGCCTTTTATAAAAATAAAATGCACAAATCTAAAATATTCAGTTCATTGAATTTTAATAATTTTACCAATTCCTGAAACCACTATTCCAAAAAGACAGATAATGATTTCTTTACTCCAAAGAATGTCCCCAGAGCATTTTCTATCAAATTCTCACATAGGCAGTCTTTTATTGACTTATATCTGCATAGATTAGTTTTGCTTGACCTCAGTTGTCATATAAGTTGGATCACACAGAGTATAGTCTTTGTGTCTACTTTCTTCACTCAACTTACTGATTTTTGTGATTTATTAATATTATTGTTTATATCAGGCACCCTTTATTCCTTATTGCTGAGTCATATCACATTATAGAAATAGACAATAATTTGTTGCCCTGTTGATAGACTTTGGGTTGTTTCTAGGTTTGGACAATTACACGTAAGTCTATTATGAAACTTGTACAAATTGTTTATTATGAACATTCTGGTATGAATTATTTATTGAAAAAGTGTTTGTACCCATTTTCAATAATGTTTTTAAAGTTATTGTACCATTTTAAAATCTTGCCTGTAGACACCCAGTTTGTTTGTGATGTAAAGAGTTGGAAAAAATGTTGGTCTCATTATCACAACAATAGCAATTGATTTTTGCTATTCATGACTTGTGTGAACCACAAGTAATAGGGTCACCGGCATATGTCATCATCTGAAATCTAAGGAGAGACAGGTGCTAGTTCACTGTATTTCTCTGAGATTCTTGGTTATTATTCAGAAAACTAAAACAAAGGACTTGGTGTATGGAGGGAACTGAAAAAAAAAGAGGAAATTCTGCAGAAATCGAAACCATCTTTCAAGGAACTAAACACACACAGGACCTAGAATCAGAGAAAAGGAATGAAGACCCAAGAGGAAGGTTGAACAATTGCAAGTTCAAATTCAGCTTTGCACCAGAGAAGAATTGTTAAATCAGCAACAATGTGTGGTTGCTTCCAAAACGGATGCTGCCTTTCTGAGGCCTTTCAACTCAAAGATGAATCTCTGCAAACAGAAAACATAGGAGAAAGGGAATTCTGAAGAATTTGGTACAGCCTAGTGAAGTTAACACATCAAAAACTCATCACAGTAGACTCCATGAAAATGTAGTAACTATCAAAATACAAAAAGAAATTGAGTGATATAAATATAATAAATAATTCACTGACACTACAAATAATACCTGTGGTGTTACAGGTTTGTTTTCAATTTTGTATTTTTTTAATTAAACTGTCTATAGTCATCAGGTGATATAGTTCACTAATGAAATTGCTAATGTCATCTTTACAGAAAAGATAGTTTTGCTAGTCCTAGTTGCTCTTTTAGAAAATATATGATTTGTTCCATAAAGTTTACATTTCAGGAAGAAAAGCAGGAAAGACAAAGAAAATTGGCATCTATTTAGTACCAAAATGCGCCAGTAATTATGGTATGTGGTAAAATGTTCAACAATCATTCCTCTTATAGCATTACCAGATAAAATAGAGGAAACCCAGATAAGCAACACAATTTGTTGTTGTTGATAGTTTTGTTTTGTTTTTAGTATAAGTGTGTCCTGATTGGTGTATGCCTACTGCAACTGTATTTCAAATAAACAACACACACATACACGCATATATCTCAAATATTATAGGGAACATATTTATAGTAAAAAGTTACTTGAAGTTCCTCTAAAATTCAAAAGTACCTATGCATTCTACATTTTTATTTGTTAAATCTGGCAACCTTATTTGGGAACAAGAAAGCTTGATATGTAATATTTTCCAGTTTCTTTGTGATGTAAATACATTGGCGATAGGACACTGTGATAAGAATTATTACATTCATTTTACAGATTAATAGATTTGTAAAATAGAAGTTTGACTAAGAAATATGTCCAAGTTAACATAACTGGTATTGCAGAGTGAATTCAATCCCAGCTCTGATGACAAAGCAATATTGTTTTTAAATATGTGATTTGCTTTTTCTAGCAGATCCGTCTGTGCTGGCACTATGCATACCTTACCACGAGAGGAGATGATGCTTAACTAAGAACTCTTTGTGAATACTTATCAATGTTACATAACAATATGTTTTATCTCCTGATAAGAACACGCTGTATTTGAAGTATTACAGGTAAGAAAGACTACAACTGGAAAACAAATCAGGAAACACCAGCCAGTTATGCCAGGAATTAAGTGTGCTACTACTGGCAAGCTATTAGCATTTCTGAGTCTCAGTTTTTGTCCATTTAGATAGCAGTTCCTCTCATAGTGAAGGCTAATGCTAAAAATTGGTAAAAACGTGGTAAATAAAAACAACTATTCGGTAATTAAGAACAAACAAAAAATGGAAGATCATAATACCATTAAGAATATTTAGTCTAAGCCGGGCTCGGTGGCTCAGCCTATAATCCCGCGCCTTTGGGAGGCTGAGGTGAGTGGATTGCCTGAGCCCGTGGGTTCGAGCCCGCCTGGTCGGCGAGACCACATCTCTACAATAAATAAAAAAATCAGCCAGGTGTGGTAGCGCGCGCCTGTATTTCCGGCTACTCGGAAGGCTGAGGCGGAGGGATCACCAGAGCCCAGCGGCTCGAGGCTGCGGTGGCCGGAAGCGGCCACTGCACTCCAGTCTGGGTGACAGAGTGAGACCCCTACTCAAAAAAAAAAAAAAAAAGAAAAAGACTATCTAGTCTAAATTTAATTCATAAACATGCCTTATTCAGATTTATTTACAATGGTAAAACAGTGGAAATGGTTTAAATTCTTAACAAGCTGGAACCGGCAAAATGAATGACAGTATATTCATAGAAAAGAATGATTCTGTCATTAAATTGATGTTTATTTCACCCCATTATCTACGATATTTGTTTGAATACCTGTTAGGTAAATAAATGCTAGACACTAAATTCCACATACAATAATATTTCAAACCATCTCTATAGATTCTGATAGAGTAGTCACATTGTAAGTATTTTTCAAGTAAAATCTATAATAAGCAGAAAAAATCTGAAAAAGTTTGATATTAAATGTAGTATTTTCTGGGTTTTGAGCTACATATATTTTCCTTACATATATATAATATATATATAAAATCTATTTTCTTAATTGAGTGCATTAAATGTTCAGCCTCAATAAGCACCCAAAAAATGCAAATTAAAACCACACTGAGATACTGCCTAACTCCAGTCAGGATGGCCATCTACAAACTCAAAAACCAACAGGTACTGAAGAGGATGCTGGGAAAAAGGAATGCTTCTACACTATCGGTGGGAGTGTACACCAGTACAACCTCTGTGGAAGACAGTGTGGCAATTTCTAAAAGATCTAAAAATTGACCTTCCATAAGACCCAGTGATCCCTTCTGGGAATATACCTGGAAGAACTAAAAAAATTCTATTAAAAAGATACCTGCACACACATGTTTATTATTCACAATAGCAAAAAATGGAACCAAACGTGTATCATTATAATTATTATAATACTACAAGAAAGGAATTGCCCTGTCCTGGTGGCAAGGCACCCCCCACCATGTGTGGGGACCTGGGTCCAGTGCAGAGAGCCACCTGTCAGGGCAGTCGGAAAATTGGCCGCCCCCTCCCCCGTCAGGCACTGAGGGTCATGAGGAACCTGATGCTAAACCATTCCTAGACAACCAGCTTCTGGGTCGGAGTTTCCTAATACTAGAGCAGCTCCCTCACTGTGATCTATTGAAAGTCAGGAGCTCGGGGAAGATGGGAGTTCCTGGGAAGATGGCAGCTGAGCCAGTCGGACTATGCGAGTCCTCATGTGAGTGGGTGAGTGTATGGAAAATTTTGTGTATGTGCTGGTGAGCGAGTGGACATGTGAGTGGCTGACTAAGTGAGGGCTAGGGAGCTAGTGACCAGGGCTCTCCTGGTGCAGTGGCTGGTGCCACAACTGCTGGACTTGTACCCTAGCAATGCCTGGGATGCAGAAGCCGAGTGTCACTTTCTTTTTCTTTTCTTTTCTTTTTTTGTTTTTAAATCAACAAACCATCCCAGGGAAGAAAATGCTGGGAGAGACTAAGTGGGGACTCATGAACAAGTGGCTAGGTCCCTGGTGCAACAGCTGATGCTACAGCTTCTCTGCTTTGTGTTCCTGCTTCTTCCACAGGTCACAGAAGCCAAGTACCACTATTTTTTTTAAACAGACAAAAGCGGTGGGGAGAAAGTATCACCCCAGGCTCTCCCTCACCAGTGCAACAGGAGAGAGACTGCCGGCTCCTGACTTTGCCTCATCACTTCAGTGCTTGGCAGAGCACTGGCAGTAGGGGCTGCGGAAGGATCCCAGAGGCAAAGTCCCATGGAAGAGGACACGAGCGGCACCCCACCGTCATCTTGAAGGCGAGGGAGGAGAGTGCTCTGACTCGTTCACCATGGAGCAACAGGCCTGCTCTCTGTGACTGGCAGCTCAACACTCAGGGATTGATCCTGACCCAGAGAGGGAATATCCTGAAAGCACAAACTTCGGAGGGACCTGACGAGTGCTGAGTTCTAGGCGCACGAACCCTTACCCTGATCCAGCTGCGGGACAAAGGTTGTGGTCAGAAAAAAAGGAGGAAGAACTCCAAAGAGATCAAAGAGATCAAAGAGTCCGGGACTGACCCAAACCACCTTCTCCCCAGCAATCCTCCGAATATCAGACCCACACAACTAGGCCATGACTGAGAGGGACAAACCCAGGTGGAACCTGGACGTCAGTCACAATAGGAGAACTCCATTCCAGGATAGGTCTGGCTGAGATACTCCCACCCCCCCAACGCCCCCACCACCCTCGAGTGCATACCCGTGGAAGAAACAGTCCTGTACCACCCCATCAGAGGAGATCTTCCTGTACATATGAGAGTGGGAGGGGAGGACTGCAGCCCCATTCACCTCCATTGCCCCTCCTCCTTCCCTGCTTTGAACAATGAGGACAGAGTGAAAGAGGTAGATTTGCAGGAGAGATCTGATTAGAGGAACAATAACAAAGGCTCCCATACGATGGCACCTTTTTTTTTAATTTTAAATTTTTTTAAAAAATTTTGACTTTGTTAGTTCATCTATTTTAAGAATATTTTTCCTTTGTACATGAATGTGTTTGTGAAGATTTAATCTGCTCCCCCTCGAATATTTTTTTTTCTGTTTCTTTCTTTTTTATTTGTCATTTTCTATTTATGTGTATATGTGAATGATTTAGTGTTCATCTTTCAGTTTTGTTGTTGATTGTTTTTGCTCTTTTGTTCTTCTGGGTTTTTTAATTTCATTTCTTATAGTTTAAGGTGTGTGTCGATATATGTATGAGGGTTTGACCCGAATTCTTTTTTTTTTTCTTTTCCTCTAGTCTATTTTTCTTCTCTATTCATGTATGCTAGGAATGTGTCTGTGTGTTTAGTTTTCTTGGATTTTTCTTTTTTGATTGTTGTTTGTTTTATTTCACTTTGTTGTTATTCCAGTTTTTTTGGTGTGTGTGTGTGTGTGTGTGTGTGTGTGTGTGTGTTTTCAATTGTTTTGTGCATTGTTTTCTGCTTTACATCATCATATAGAGTGGTGGTGGGGAAGGGGTCTCAGGGAGCACATACCACAATAAGTGAACACTGTAATTTGCAAGTAGTTTCAGAATCCCGGCACCCCCATCCCCTATTTTATTCAAATTTCAAAAACTATAAGAAACAGCAGAGCTTCTCATCCACCATGTTATTTCAAAAAAGAACAAAGCCAGAACCTGGATCAGGGAAGAATAGAGGACTGTGCAAACATTAGAAAAGAAAGCCTCTCCCACTGACACTGAGTAACAGAACTAAAGCGAAAAACAAGAGATCAGTCATAAATGAGGAAAAACCAAAGGAAGATCTCAGACAATTTAGAGTGTACCAAAGACAAAACAGAAAAATCAGACCTTGGTGCCCAAACAATGGAAGTTACCAACGACTCCCAGAATATGACAGGGATTAGGGAATGGATGGAAAGAGTGAATAAGACTCAAGAAAGACAAGATGCCACACTGAAAGAACTTGTAACAGAGATTTTGGCAATAAAAAATTTCATCCAGGAAATAAATAACAAGATGCCAAGCATGGAAAGTAGAATTAATCTAGCTGAAGAAAAAAATCTCAGAACATGAAGACCAGAAAATGGAATTAACCTGATCTGTAAAAAACATAGAAAGAAGACTCAGACAGAAAGAACAAAGTCTATAAGAGATATGCAATTATATCAAGAGGACAAACCTACGCCTGCTAGGTATCCCATAAAAAAAATGGGAAATGGAGGACAACTAGGAGGGAGTATTCCAGGAGGTAACCCAAGAAAGTTTTCCCCATCTTACCAGAGAAGTGACCAACCAAGCACAAAAGATACAGAGAACCCCAACAAGGCATCAAATGAGAAGACCGACCCATAGACACATAGTAATTCATCTACACAAAGTAGGCATGTTAGAAAAAATCTTAAAGGTAGCAAGAGTGAAAGGTCAGACTACCCATTTGGGAAAGCCAATCAGCAGACCTATCAGCAGCAAAACTACAAGCAAGAAGGGACTGAAGCCCTATATTCAAAGTCCTCAAAGAAAAACAATTTCAACCAAGAATTTCCTATTCAGCCAAGCTCAGCTTTATCAGTGATGGAGAATGAAAATCCTTCCCAGACATCCAATTCTTAAGAGATTATGCAACTTCCAGACGAGCTACATAGGAGACACTTAAAAAGGTATTAAGCACAGAAGAAAGACCAAAAAAAGAATGACCACACACTTCCCAAGAGAACTGCAGAGCACAGAATCAACAGAGAATACAGCACAACAAGAAACTTGAAAACACACACACACATTAACCAGAAAGAAAAAGAAAGCAAGCAACCAAAGAAAAAACTTTATAAGAACTTCATGACAGTAATAAACAGTCACATTTCAATAATCAGCCTGAATGTGAATGGACTAAAAGACACAGAATGGCAAACTGGATAAGAAACCATGTTCCAATTATTTGCTGCATCCAGAAGACTCACCTCACCACAGGGGATACATACAGACTCAAATTTAAAGGATGGAAAATGAGTTTCCAGGCAAATGAATCACAAATGAAGGCAGGAGTTGCTATCTTAATATGAGACAAAACAAACTTTAAGCTATCAAAAGTTTAAGAAGATGCAAAAGGACACTACATAATGATAAAAGTTTCAATTCATCAACAAGAAATTTCCATCTTAAACATATATGCACCCAACAAAAGAGCACCAGCATTTGCAAAGCAACTACTAAGTAAACAAAAAAAAAGACATTGATTTTAACACTATTATAGCAGGGGACTTGAATATCCCACTAATAGCCCTAGATAGATCATCGAGGCAAAAACTCAAAAGAAGATTCAGAACCTAAACCTGACACTCGACCAAATGGACTTAATAGATACTTACAGATTATTCCACCCAACAACCATATAATATACATTCTATTCATCACCACATGGAATGCACTCCAAGATCGATCACATCCTTGGCCATGAATCAAGCATAAAAAAATTCCATAAGATTGAAATCTTGCCATAAACACTTTCAGACTACAGTGGAATTAAAAAAAAAAAAAAAAAGTCAAAACCAACAACATTTTCTGAAAGCCCACAAAGACATGGACACTAAACAAGATGATACTGAACAACTACTGGATCACTACTAAAATCAAAGCAGAAATTAAAAGATCCCTGGAAACAAATGAAAATGAAGAAACATCTTCCCAAAACCTCTGGGATGCCTTGAAATCAGTTCTAAGAGGAGAATTTATATCTCTACAAGCACACATCAAGAAAACAGAAAGGTTACAAGTGGAGAGCCTAAGAAATCACCTGAGGAAGCTGACAAGAGAAGACCACCAAAACCCCAATTTTAACTGAAGAATTCAAATCACCAAAATAAGACCCCAAATATGGGACATAGAAGACAAAAATATCATAGAAAACATCAACAAAACCAAAAACTGGTTCTTTGGAAGAATTAACAAGATTGATGGACGCCTAGCCAGAATGACCAAGAAAAAGAGAGAAAAGCCCAAATAAACACAATCAGATACAAAAGATCAAATCACTACTGACCCTGAAGAAATTCAAAAGGTTGTCAGCGATTACTATGTGCATCTATATGGAAACAAACTTGATAAACTAAATGAAATGGAGGACTTTCTGGCATCACACAGCCTCCCCAGGTTGAAACAAAAAGACATCGAGACACTAAATAGACCGATAACAACACAGGAAATTGACTCTGTCATATGGCAACTACCTACAAAAAAACAAAACAAAACAAAAAAGCCCTGGACCGGATGGCTTTCCAGCAGAATTATACAAAATGTACAAGGAGGAGCTGATACTAATCCTTTTGAAAGTATTCCAGGCAATTGAGAAAGAAGGAATACTCCTCAAATCATTTTACGAACCTAACATCACTCTGATACACAAACCGGGTAAGGATCCCACAAAAAAAAGAAAACTACAGGCCAATATCCTGTCGCCCAGACTGGAGTGCAGTGGCCGCTTCCAGCCACCGCAGCCTCGACCTGCTGGGCTCTGGCTTCCAAATAGTTGGAACTACAGGCACGCACTACCATGCCCAGCTAATTTTTTTGATTTATTGTAGAGATGAGGTCTCACCAAGTTGCCCAGGCGGGTCTCAAACCCGCGGGCTCAGGCAATCCACTCACCTCAGCCTCCCAATGGCGTGGAATTACAGGCTGAGCCACCGAACCCAGCTTCAATATCCCTTTTGAACATACATGCAAAATCTTCAATAAGATTCTAGCAAATCGAATCCAAAAAAACACATCTCAATAATCATCCACCATGACTAAGTAGGCTGCATCCCCACGATGCAGGGTTGGTTCAACATTCGCAGGACTATAAATGTAATTAAATACATCAATAGATATAAAAACAAGAACCACATGATTATATCATTAAATACAGAGAAAGCTTTTGATAAAATCCAGCATACCTTCTTGATAAAAACCCTCAAACACCTAGGTCTAGAAGGAACATACCTAAAATAGTAAATGCCATCTACAATAAACCCACAGCTAACATGTTGCTAAATGAACAGAAACTGGAAAAATTTCCCCCAAAACTGGAACAAGACAAGGTTGCCCACTTTCACCCCTCCTGTTAAACATTGTGTTGGAAGTCCTAGCTCAGACAATCAGACAAGTGAGGGAAATCCAGGGTATGCAAATAGGAAAAGAGGAAGTCAAGTAATCCCTCTTTGCTGATGATATGATCTTATGCCTTGAAAACCCAGGAGAATCTGTCAAAAACCTGCTTGCCCTATAAAGAACTTTTGCACTATAAAGTCTCAGGATACAAAATAAAAGTGCAAAAGATAGTTGCATTCCTATACACTAACAACAAGCAGGCAGAGACCCAAATTAAAAGCACAATCCCATTCACAATAGCCACAGAAAAAATGAAATACCTCAGCATCTTTCTAACCAGAGAAGTAAAAGATGTTTACATTGACAACTACAAAACACTGCTCAAAGAAATCCAAGAAGACACAAACAAATGGAAAAATATTCCATGCTCATGGATTGGAAGAATCAACATTGTTAAAATGTCCATCCCACCAAAGAAAATCCACAGATTCATGGTAATACTCATTAAGTTACCAACATTATTCTTCTCAGACCTGGAAATGACAATACAGAAATTCATATGGAAACATAAACGACCATGAATAGCCAAAACAATCCTTAGCAAAAGAAACAAAGTAGGATGTATCACACTTCCAGACTTCAAACTTTACTATAACACTACAGTAATCAAACAGTCTGGTATTGGTACAAGAACAGGCACAAAGACCGATGGAACAGGACAGAGATTTCAGAAGCAAAGCCTCAATTTCTCAACCAACTCATCTTCGAGAAAGCCTCCAACAACAACCACTAGGGAGAGGAGAACCTATTCAGTAAATGGTGTTGGGAAAACTGGCTGATCACATGCAGAAGATTGAAACAAGACCCTTACCTATCACCATATACAAAAATTAACTCTAAATGGAACAAAGACCTAAATATAAAACCTCCAACTATAAGAATCTTAGAAAACACAGGAGACACCCTTATGGAAATTGGAACTGGCAACCAATTCCTATTCAGAACCCTAAATGTCCATACCTTAAGAAATAAGATAGTCAAGTGAACCTCATCAAACTAACGAACTTCTGCAAAGCAAAAGAAACCATGAAGAAAGCAAGGAGACAGCCCACAGAATAGGAAAAAATATTTGCGAACTGTATATCTGACAAAGGCCTAACATCTGGAATCTACAAGGAACTCAAACATGCCGAAAGGAAAACAAAAACAAAAACAAAAACAGTCCCATTAAAAAGTGGGCGAAAGATATGAATAGAAACTTCTCAAAAGAAGATATACAGACAGCCAACAGACACATGAAAAAGTGCTCAGCCTCACTCATCATCAGAGAAATGCAAATCAAAATCACATTCTTACTGGGACCTAACCCCAGTAAGAATGGCAATCTTTAATAAAACAAACAACAACAGATACTGGCAAGGATGCAGAGAAAAAGGAATGCTTCTACAGTGCTGGTGGGAATGCAAACTAGTGCAACCTCTGTGGAAGACAGTGTGGTGATTTCTGAAAGAACTAGAAATTGACCTTTCTTATGTTCCAGCAGTTCTCCTACGGGGAATATACCTGGAGGAACTCAAATCATTCTCGAAAAAAGACATCTGCACGTAATGTTTGTTGCAGCTCTATTCACAATAGCAAAAACATGGATCCAACCATGTTGTCCATTGAAGCTGGACTGGATAAAGAAAATGTGGTACATATGCACAAATGGAATATTACGCAGCCATAAAGAAGGACAAATATATGGACTTTGCAGCAACTTGGATGGATTTGGAGTCAATCATACTCAGTGATCTATCACAAAAATGAAGAATAGAGTACCATATATTCTCACTCATAAGCGGAACTTGAACAATTATAATACCAAAAGAAAGCATATGGCAGTAATGGGAAACTGTCAGGGGTGGGGAGTGGGATTGGCAGTTGAGGGAATCTGCTGGTGGGCGAGGGATATAGCTCATCTACAAGAGTACCTGCATGATCAATGTTTGTATACCTAACCCTGATTTGTACCCCACATCTTTATAATAATAAATAAATAAATAAATAAATAAATAAATAAATAAAATGAAAGTCAGCCCTGGACATAAAGGTTTGTATAATAAAAAATGAAGAGAAAGAAAAGGAAAGAAAGGAATCGGCAGTAGCAGGGAACTGCTGATGGTGGGCACATTACATTTATTACGGTACCTGATCCCACACCAGGTGAAGTGGGGACCAAAGAAAGACTCAAAGTTTACCTGTACAATGACCACTTATCTCCCTAATCCTGAACTGTACCTCACATCTTCAAAATAAAAATAATTTTTTAAAAATTTCATTGTAAAAAGTAAGTTACCACAACCTAAAAACAAACTAAAAATACTGCTGGTTGATCCACTGTGTACAAATATGACAGGTAGGGAGATAGCCAGATACCACTCATAGTTCAATCTTAATCATGTGTCTAAATCAGCTGTCCCCAACATTTTTGGCATCAGGGACCGATTTTATGGAAGACAGTTTTTCCACAGGCTAGGGGAATGGGTAGGAGTGGGGTGTAAGGGCAGGGGGACAATCAGGCATTAGATTCTTACAAGAAGCAGGCAGTCGAGATCCTGTACATGTGCTGTTCACAATAGGGTTTGCACTCCTATAAGAAACTAATGGCCCCGCTGATCTGACAGAAAAATTCACCAGCTGCTCACCTCCTGCTATGCAGCCAGGTTCCTAACAGGCCACTGACCAGTACCAGTCTGAGGCCAGGGAATTGGGGACTCCTGGTCTAAGTTACTCTTTGACACCCCATCCCCATATAAGATGTGCACATTCTCAGAGTCTCTCATGGGGTTGGCAAGTGCCCAAGGCACTAGACTTTGTTTTATACATGGGTTTGGTTCAGTGGTGGGGACAGTACACACTAAAAGAAAGCTTGATGTTGGGTCACCCCTCCCATTTTCTACTTCTCTTATCCTCCTTGGTATTCTCTGATCTCTTCCTATTTTTCTATCTTCTCTCCATCCTTCTTCCTCTCTTCCTTTCCTTTCTCCCCACTTTTAGTTAGCCATTGGAATAATGTCATTTGATTATCAAGTAAGAATCAAAATCTTTCTGTTTCAGTTCATCTTTGTTTCTGCTTAGTGATGCAGAAAGGTGCTCAGGGAGAACTCACAGGGATACCTGAGGAAGGACAGAAATAGCAGACCGAAGCTGAAAGACAGAGCAAACAAGCAAAGTCATAATTTGAGATATAAATCTGCCCCCCAATCACAACAAAAACCTGGAGAAAAAGATGATTGCATAAGCAGTAAACTTTGCAGTCACTCTCTACTTTTGTAATTCCATGGTCCTGTGTATCTCAGAGGTGGCATTTGAGCTACATCTTGAAAGATATTATTTACTGTTTACAGTAAGAGGGGAAAAATTGTAAAATGTCACATAGTTAAATAACCTCCAACTTTCAAATGAAGACTAAGCAAACCCTATGTAGCACCTGAAATTTTCATAGATGAAATATTGACAGTTTATTTGTTTTGGTCTTTGTTGCTTATATTTCAACTCAGGAGAAAAAAAAATTCCCCATTTCAAAAAGTAAATAGAAAAATATGTTGTTCAGGGTTAAAGTGGTCATGGTGCTTTTGAAAAAGAAAACCAATAATGTTGTTATGTCTTCTTTTTATATTGATTCCTTCCCTTGCTCCACAGAGGTGACATTTTACAATTCATTTGCTTTATGGAAATTTTGTGACCTTTTTAAAGCCTCAAATTTACCTTGAGTTTCTTTTTATTCAATTTCCAATGACAGAGATGACAGAAGATGGAAGATATTTTAAATCAAATATTTTAATACATAGAAAACCAGGGTTTCCTTTTTAAGCACAGAATTTGATTTAGCTTTCAAAGTATACATTTTGAATTCTACCTAAAAAAAAGAAAGACACCAAGAAAATCCTCACGTTTTGTTGGGTACTTCCTATGCACTAAAATTTTTGCTGGCTTCCCACCCACCCATACTTTATTTTATTAACCTTTCTAAAAGTTAAGGGAGTTGCTTTCTTTTTCATACTTTGCAAATTCAAGTAATTACAATGACTATTTTATGATAGAGGTAAAATACTCAGATAAAAATAAACACAGAAAAGCATGGTTTATGTAGAATTTTCTTCAAAATCTATTTATTATAATACAAAACATACATATAGTTATCATGTGGAATAGTTAGAAAATACTGGGACAACCCATCCATCTGTTAGATTCTTCCTTACTCTAAAGTATTAGTGACTCTTTTCCAAATAATGAGGAAAGAGAAATAATAAGATTTTATCAGTTCAAAGTTGTATACTAGACTCATTCATTAAAAAAGTAATTTACCACTCCAATCATATCCATGACCCCTCTATAAAGGATTATATGCTTTAATGGACAATTATTTCTCATCTATTCTTTTTTTTTTTTTTTTTTTTGAGTTGGAGTCTCACTCTGTCACCCAGACTGGAGTGCAGTGGCCGCTCCCGGCCACCACAGCCTCAACCTGCTGGGCTCCGGTGATCCTTCCACCTCAGCCTTCTGAGTAGCCAGAATTACAGGCATGTGCTACCATGCCCGGCTGATTTTTTGATTTACTGTAGAGATGAGGTCTCACTGCCCAAGCGTGTCTCGAACCCGCGGGCTCAGGCAATCCACTCACCTCAGCCTCCCAAAGGCGCGGGATTACAGGCTGAGCCACCGAGCCCAGCTCTCATCTATTCTTAACATGAGAGTTTGGCTCAAATATGGCTTTTTTTTTTTTAAGTAACAAAAAAATCTTAGCTTATTTATCATTACCTACTGCTCCTTAAACATATAATCTTTTATGCTAAAGAAACAATAGAGTTTTAGGTACTCAAAATCTGAGTTGAAAAAATCCAAGAAATGATGTTGACTGACCCACTCACAACTAATGTCAGAAAGATGTGTCCACATTCCTTGAATTCATACAGATATGAAAATAGATATTGCCTGAGGACATGATGTGAAGGTCAGAGAAGTGAACAGTTTGAAAATGACTTCTATATAATTATGTGCCATGCCAATAATAGTCACTCTGATTGGATTCAAGAGTTTTTTATCCAGCAACTTTGGCCATCCTTGAGTGCTAGGGTAACATTAGAAAGGCAATCACAAATGTAGATTGCATGAAAATATTCTCAAAAAACCAGTGAGCTCCAGAGGGGAAATCAGAAAAGAAAACTTGTCTCATCACTACATTGTGACCCTGTTGAAAATTGATCACACATACCCCTTTTTCCAAATGCAGATCAGAGATGAGACCTTTGACACTTTTTCCCCCTAAGACTTCATCTTTTCTGGTTTCTAGTGAATATTTGTAGCACCACCACCTTTATTTCAGATGGCTCATAGCTCCCTTGATTTTCTAGACTTCAGGCTAGCATTTCATTTTGGAAGATTACAGTTAGCAAAAAATGCATATATCAAGGGCATGAGAATTTCTATAGGAGAATCAAGGGAGAAAAGAAATGGAGGATGAGGGTTTGTAAATTTATTTTTAAACAAATAATTGAAAAAATAAAAAAAAATTGATTAGAAAGTGTTTTTGCTGATACCTGTCCTTAAGACTATTCTGCCCTAAGATAACACCAAGTCTCTTGCAGGCAGTAAGTGGGAGAAGGAGCTTAATGTGGTGTAAATATTAAAATAATTTAGCACTAAGTTTCTCTGACTTCGATGTGTGTTAATTATTAGAATAGGCCTCTGGGGGAAATTAGTGTATGGCTGGTACTCATCGGCACGACCATTTTTTAGCTACTTTATCTGCTAAACAGGAGTCCTTCTGCCATTATTTTCCCATATATTCAACACTCTTTCCAACTCTGAATGGTGTCCAATACCCTTTGCCTAAAGTGTACTGATTAATTCCTGATAATTATAAAAATGCTTTAATTATTAAAATGCTATTAAAGCAAACAAATGGCATCATATTCTGAGAAAAGAAAAAAAGACTAGTTACTCCAATTATAGGTTATAAGAAAGTTATGTTGGGCCTTTCTGAACTGAGAACAGAAAATGTCCACAAGTTACAGGAAACAATCTTTCTGTTCCTGTAAGGCCTCTTTATGCCTTACAGGACACCAGAACTCATGCATACTCGATTCCTGAGAAGTGTAATGGGGAACTCATGCCAATGCTGTTATATGGAATGCCCTTTTGAGTCTCTCTCTCTGTCTTTCCCTCTTTGTTTTTTGAGTCGGTGTCTCACTCTGTTGCCCAGGCAAGAGTGTAGCCTCATGATCACAGCTCATTACAGCCTCCACCTCCTGGACTCAGGCGATCCTTCTGCCTCAGTCTACTGAGTAGCTAAGACTACAGGTGTGGGCCACTGTGTCTGGCTAAGGTTTTGATTTTTTAAAGAGATGAAGCCTCACTATACTGCCCAAGCTGGGCTCAAGCAATCCTGGGCTCAAGCAATCCTCCTGCCTTGGTATCTCAAAATACTGGGGCTACAGGTGTGAGCCACCATGCCCAGTCAAAATTCTTAACACAAATCTGTTTGTAAGAACCTCAGATTAAACCTGCTTGTTTCCAGTGTTTGTCTATTTAGATGGAGGCTTATCTGGGCTATCCGAGATGGTCACACCATCTGTAGACGCTCAATGATAAAGCCTACCCACCTGTAACAAAAGTGAGTTTTGCTATCATAGTTCCCTCAAATTCTACCATTGTTGCAATCATAATGATATTTTGTCACTTCAGTTTCATTGAAAGTGACTCCATCCCTACCCTCATAGGGTGCACACTGTTCTATTGTTGATATATTGTCATGTGTCATCCTTGAATGTACTGTTTGATTAATCAACTTGTACTGAGTTGACCAATTTGAGGTATATTGCCTTTTCAACCTTAATTACAGGAAAAGATGTCTTAATGTAAGGAAGGAGCAGGGTGTCTTTCACACAGAGGGATGTTTGCAAATCCCCATTCTTAGATCTAGAGGGAAGAGCACAAGTCCTATAGGGCTTTCAGTTACCATCTGAGAAAGAGTAATGTAAAAGAAACGTGAAGTTAGAGCTTTTGGACACTTTTCCACATTCATTATGCATCTAAGCTTCTTCTTGGTTGTGGTCCAGAGCAGTAAAACCATTGAGGAAACAAACAAGCAAACAAAACGAAAACATGCACTAGTCCTTTGTTTGTGTGTTTTAAAGAAGGGAGGAGAAGTGGGATCCCTAACAATACTGAATCTCTCAGTTAATTTTGACAGCTAAAGGAGAGCATTAGTGAGGAAGACTGAATGCATCCTTTGTGTTAGGAATGTAGATGAACCTCCAGAGCTGGTCTGTGGGAGAAGAACACAGAAAAAAATGTGGGAGTACCTATGCAAATAGGGATTCCAACGACTCTTTCAAATAAGTTAAGACAATAGATCTCATGTAAAGTGTTCTTATCACAAACAAACGAAGTAGCCCAAGCAAATTTGGGGATCTGCTTAACACGTTGATCGCGGTGGCAGTATTGCGGACTTATCCACATGCCCCACATTATCAAGCTCTATACATTTAATGTGTGCATTTTTATATCGATTATTTTTCATTAAAGCTCAAAAATGCATGCTTTATAGAGAAAATGGTAAGAAATGTCAAAAATACAGAACATTGAAAAGTCTTAACAAAGAAAATCATCTGTGGTTGGAGAAGAGAGTTCCCAGTCCCACCTCAGACACTAATTCTCCACACAGTGTCTGCTGTTCCTTGTATTACATCCTCATTTATTCAATATGAGGACAGTAAAGTCACTATCAAACTCATGTAGATTTTTTTTTCAAAAAAAATAAGTGATTTAAACTATAGAAATATTGTCTATTAGCTGCTAATTGTTATATATGTATTTTTCTTAATGTGCAAACTGGACATAAGGAAAGCATTGATTTGTATTAAGAATGAAACATGTAAAAAACTAACAGAGTGCCTGAGACACATGAATACTTTTCATTTATTACTGTTGCTATTATTTAATATTATCCCAATTTCTATTCTGATTAAGCCTAGCGACTGCAGTGAAATCTTCCAGTCACCCTTGCTGAAGGACTCTAGGTAACAAAGAAGAGTAATCATGTGTTAGGCAGCTGTTTGGGTAACGTGTCTGTTTGAAGAAAAACACCTGCACACACTCTCCCCAATTCAATCTGAGGCCAGAGTAGTGACAAAGTCTGTGGAATTTGGGTTCCCTCACGGGTAATGAGCCACATTGTTGTATTGATGGCTCTCTGAAAAGCCAGCTATCCTTCATGTTTGAAGCTATTAAACATGAAAGCTCATTATAGCAACAATGACTGTTTTGATATTTCCAACAACCTCTAGTGAGGTGGCCACTGGAGAGTCTTCAATGAGGCATAAAGCATTGGCTATGCAGTGGGTATGGAGCCCAGTTGGTCCATTGGTTTTCAAAAAAATCTCACCTTCTGGGGAAAATGTTAAGTACAGGGATGACTTGGCACATAGTGGCCTAATTCAAAGTCAACTACCCATGTTCTTTCTACCACTCACTACTGAGAAGTCTGGGTCTCTGGATTCTTAACACCTTTTATCCTACATAGCATCATATAATGGTTATTGTGATGCTATTATTATTATTTATGTAACTCTTACAGTTTACAACATTCTTCCAAGCATATTTTTCTCTATAATCCTCAAAATAAACTTGTAATAACAGAGCAGCTTATTACTAGTCACTATTATTCAAAGAATACTTCTGACATTAATTCACATTTAAACAAGTGGTAACAGGCACTTGGAAGAAGCACTTATACCCATGCAAGCTTTCATGCAGAGCCCAAAAAGAGAAGATGAATGTCCTTAAGGAATTTATATTCCAGAATTGAAATGAGATGTGTCCACTCATCTTTTTTGTCTCTTTATTCAGTAGACTTACCTTTGTGCAAAGTCTTTTACCCTAAGTGGATGAAGCTGAAAGATTTGGTATAATTCTTCATGGAGCTAACAGTTGAGGGGACAGGAGACATCTAGAGGAGAGTAGTGACCCAGCAGTATGGAAAGTGTTAACGGAGAATGGGCACAAGGCAATCACACCAAAACCAGGTGGCCAATTTATGTGATATTTGATACATAAATATATAACTTTATGACAAAATTCAATAGGCATGTGGTCCAGGTTTCCTGAGACAATCCTACTTTCCAATGTTCTATGACTGTGTTTTGCCCTGGATAAGATGTCTTATTCTGAGTTCTGATTTGGTATATAAGAAAATACCAAGGTATATTGCCAGCCAAGAGAAGAATAGGAAGAAGTATACAAATGTTGACAAAGTAAGAAAGTCATTTGAGAGTGTAACCCTTAAATGTAAGAATAACACTATAAATAATAAAGAGAAACTGTGATGTCTCCATTTCTGTGCTTTACTTTTTAACCTTTGCTGTTCTAAGGCATCAAAAAGAAAGAGGGAGTCAAAAAAAAAAAAGTTGTCCTTAGTAGTTCAGAAAGACAAAAAATAAGAATTTTATATTTCTCCTTGGGATGTGCATTTCCCTTTATCTCAATGGTAGGGAAGGGGCATGAATTTGTGCCCAAACACTTTTGGGCTTCCCATATCTCAGAGCCTTAAGTCCTTAAGCATAAGGCTTCAAAGGTAAGATATCTTAAAAGTAAATAGCAGCCACTGTTATTTGGAAAAGATAAGATGGGTGGTAATAGGGATCATCATGCTCATCACTGAGACCTTATTTCATGGTGAGGACATTGAATTTTAGAGTTGAAAAGAAACAGAATAATATTTAATAGCATGATCAATGGTTCCCAGACACTCCTTCAAGGCTAGAAGTAATCAGGTTATTGTCTCCCAAGTCACTGCTCTTTGCACATTAAATTGCTTGCCAGGATTATGGAAGAATATAGGACAACTGGATTGCAGTCCGTCAGGAGCAATTGAATAAAGCAAGATAGGAAATAAGTAGCATGAGGAAATGTAGAAAGAACTGATACTATATAATCTGGAATAGAAAGACTCTAAATATAAGGGGCATAATAACTTGTCTTTACATATGCTAAGGATACTTTGGTGGATGAGTTTCAAAATTAATCCAGCTAATGTTTACAATCTTATGCTGGAGCCCAATTGGTTGAGTTTGGATACCTGCTTTCTTTCTTATGTACTTTAACTTTTAATTTATCTGAGTCTAATTTCTCTATTTTTAAATGGAAATACTTGTAGTACTGATCACATAATCTCGAGGACTACATTCGTTTTTACATGTAAAAGATCTCACACAGGACCTAGTAAATCAAAGTCACTTCATGTATAAAACATCAATATTAATATTTCCTTCAAGATGTAGAGGCAGGATGAACCTGGAAAACATAAAGAAAACAGAACTCAGTTCTAGGTCAGAGCATTAAAAGTCAGAATTATCAGTTAATAGAAAAGGCTGATCTAGAGAGAGGTAATTTTCTGAGACTGGAAAAACAAAAAGAGGAACCCATTTGCAATTTAATGGCATCAATAACAAGTAAATCAGAATGTATCTGAAATTCTTTTGAAGTCTAAAAACTTAGAGTCCACAGTTTAAAGTCAACATTTTCAGAACCATTCCAAATGACCATTTATTAGATAACACAAAAAGTATATTTTTGGAAGGCATATTCAGCTTTATGTTACCAATGATAGGCTGACTGTATAATATTTTGTATAGATAAGGATGATTTTCAGAGTAAAAGAGAGATGCTATAATAATTATGCCGGGACTTTCCCACATAAACTGGAACCTGTAATCACCTTAGTTTCTGACTGTTTAGATATAATAGAATTGCATTTATGTATTACTTAAAAGCATATATATCTATGTGATATAAGAAACCAGTATAAAATAAATTTCATTTTGGTCCATTACAAGGTGTGGCATTAGGAGCAATTTTATTTTAAGATGTAGGATTGTGAAACTGAATTAGCAAATAATGTCACAGTATTTTAGTAGTAGTGCCATTTGGAACTGGACTATATATTCTGTACCCCATTTTTAAGAATCCATGTCTATATGCTCAATATTGCTCCAGGATTAAGCAATGTCACAGATTTTTTTAATTAGATAGCTTCTTATCTCTTAAACACAGTCTCCTGGTAATAATCATTAGTCCTTCATTGTATTGGTCAACTCTTCACCTTTGTATTATTTGAGATACAGGGTCTATAATCAAATAATCATGGAACTGGTGTAAGATACAAAAATCAGAATGTTCGTCTAAGATATCTCAAGGTGCTGAGAGAACAGAGGCCGAAAACAGATAATTCATCTTAAGACAAATACCTCCAAATAAATGATGGATACTCTAGCATAAAACTCATGTCTTTCTTAACTATATAGCCTGGGAGATAATGATGGTAAAATAAAGTTGAAAAAAAAAGAACGTGGACATAATAATTTTATCTTATTGCTGAAAGAATATTGAGATAGGGTAAAGTGAATATGAAATACATAGATAAATTTGGTGCTTTCTCTGTGTCTAGTGCTGTTTATGAACTCTCTTCCACTTAGAGATGAAACAGACATTCTCTGCCCATTGTAAGTGTCTATAGTATGTTAAAGTGGTTTAAATGATTACTTGAAGGGCATGTCACAGAGATGAGTGAAGTGTCTCACCAGGAAAAATTAGATGAACTTCATGGTTCCTAAGAGTTATAGGATTTACAAGATCCCTACCTACAAGAACTTTCTAATAGACTAATCAAGTTTAAGTAAATGGGGGAAAATATCTAGACTATATATATATATGTATATATGTATATGTATATATACATATGTATATATGTATATGTATATATATGTATATATATATGTATATATATATATATATATACATATATATATATCTACATCTAGGTCTATGTTTATGTGCATGTTTATTTATACCTATATTTGCCTACCTTTCTATATAACTGTAAATTGGAACTAACTTAGTGAGCTTTTTTGAAACTTTTTTTCTTTCTTTTCAAGTGTAGACCCACATCTATTCTAATAACAATAACAATGTTTATATTTTCAAATCTCTATTTTGTGCACACTTTATATATATACCATATATATATATATATATATATATATATATATATATATATATAATTTCATTTTTGTTTCATAGCAATTAAATTATGGAAGGAACTTCATTCAGTGGTTGGTCATTTTCAGAATAAAGTTCAGTTTTACTCACTAGACTTGATAAAAAAAACCTGAACTCACAATCTAATTTCATCTTTTGT
The DNA here is from genome assembly GCA_027257055.1 of Cephalopachus bancanus. NCBI lineage: Eukaryota > Metazoa > Chordata > Mammalia > Primates > Tarsiidae > Cephalopachus > Cephalopachus bancanus. The sequence continues at coordinate 1,200,128 of JAPVLO010000072.1, forward strand.
CACTTTTTTTTCCCCAGATGTAATCACCATGTTTCCTCCACAAGGTTATTGGCACAGAACCAATAAATATGTCCCACTAAGGGAAAGAAGTCACTGTAAATAACTTCTCTTTAAAGAGAAAGGTATATTGGATTTTTACACCAGACAACATGAGTGCTTGCTAAATACAGAACGATGCTCACTTCCCTTCTGGCATTCAAATGGTTAGTGTTAAGATTTCTAAAGTCCGAAGGTAAATCGGAAAAAAAAAAGCCTACCTTCATTTTATTGAGAAGAAATTCTGGGTATAACTGAATATTAATAAAGTTTTTAAGCAAGAAATGTATCTTTATTTTTAAAGTCACAATCTGGTGAAGGAAATGTTGCTGTTAACTAATTTTTAATTTTCAGTTGTTACTTCTTTAATCGGAGCCTTTTTCTTCTAATGGGAGAAAACTTCCTTTTTCAAGCGTGGCTTTGAAAAATACCTTAAAATCTATGCTGACTAAATGATTTGCCACCTTTGGAAATGTATCCTGCCATGAGCAGCATTGTAGGAAGAAATACCGTTTATTAATATCACCTTGAAACAGAAACTGTTTACCAACCCATCAGAAATGTGGTTTGTTTATTTTGGAATATTCTCTCCAGCTGTGTGATGAGATATGGCAAATGAGATATTACTTCCCTGTTCAAATTCTGAAACAAATGAGAAATAACATGTAGATAATACTCAGCAATCAGAGAATTAACATACCTCCTTTCTTATTGACAAAGATAAACTAGAGGATACAACATACCACAAGAGCTAAGATGAGGTGGTTTGATCCCATCTAATTTTTCCACAATTCAGTAAGATGTAGAATAGCCCGCCCAAGTTAAAACTTGAATTTGCAGAGTCACACTTAATCAAGTATGTCTCTCAATTGTTCAAGTGCATGGGAATAAGGAGAGTGAACAAAATATCTACAATCAAGACTTCTGATAAATGTTCATCCATTCGGCCGTGCACAGTGGCTCAATTCTGTAATTCCAGCACTTTGGGAAGCGGAGGCAAGAGGATTCCTTGGCTGGTTGGATACCAGCCTGAGCAACTTGACAAGATCTCATCTGTATAATAAATCAAAAAATTAGCCAGGTGTGGAGGCACACGCCTGTAGCTCCAGCTACTTGAAAGGCTGAGGCAGAAGGATCACCTGAGCCCAGCTGGTGGAGGCTGTGGTTCCCATGAGCATGCCACTGCACTGCAGCCTGGGCAACAAAGTGAGACTCTGACTCAAAAAAAAGGTTCATTCATTCAAGAAGGACATGTGAAATAGTGGCTGTGGCCCACCTTCCACATAGTTAACTTCTTTCATTTCTGGATGATTTGATGACTCAATGTGTGAGAGCAGTTTTGAAGAAATCCTTTAAAATATAAACTGGATAAATCAGAAACAAACATTTCTTTTTAAAACTAACCACTTGAAAATGTATATTTAAAGACACCTAAATGGATCTATTACTAAAATCATTTTCATTATAGTTACAATATGTTCTAGTCTTATTAAATCTGTGATGTAAAGTAATAAAAGTTTTATTTTACTATATTGTCTTATAGAAAATAGGTTATCAGTAATGAGTTAATATGTATTGAGCAATTAACATGTGTTACCTGCTGTTCTATGAACTTTAGAATAGTCTGATTCAGTTGGCCACCAGGTACTATAAAGAAGGTGTGATTATGTTTGTTACATAAAATATTTGGGAACTGAGACACAGTTAAGTGGAGTAACTTTATGTGTTAGTGTCTTAGTCCATTGTGTGTTGCTAAAACAGAATACCTAAAATAGACTGGGTAATTTTTAATAAACAGACACTTATTCAGTTCATGGTCATGGAGGCTAAGAAGTTGAAGTGCATGGCACTGGCATATGGCAAAAGCTTTCATGCTGCATCATCCCAAGGTGGAAAGCAGAAGGGCAATAGATCTCTAGAAAGAGCTGTACTTTTTATAACAAATCCACTCCCTTGACAGCTAAACTATTCTTGAAATAACATTATTTATTCATTCAAGAGAGCAGAGCCCTCATGATCTAATCACCTCTTAATAGGCCCCACCTTGTAACACTTGCACTGGAGATTACATTTTCAACACACAAGTTAGGGGGATGCATTCAAATGATAACATTTCATAAATGATGAAGCTAGACTTTTACAGAAAGATCAATTGTTACTCAAACTAGATAGGTTCTAACATCAAACTCCAGTACTATCAAAGTAAGAGAATGTGTTTGTACTAACCTGCTTTCTCATGTGTGTATTCTAAGCTTTACTTGTCACACAAGGACGACTATGTGATATTTGTATGTTTTGTGTCCTATTAATTGAATTGGTCTTTGTTTATACCCTTGCATAAATTAAGTTTTTCTAAATGATGTTTCATCTGTAGAGTTCCAAAAATGTCTTTTTAAAAAAAGTACTGCAAATTTTTGGCTGCACCCAAGGCTGGTTAATAAGAATTGCTTTTAGAATCTGGAACCTTGATCTCTTTGACCTGGGCGTGAGAGAGTAGTTTGTGATTGAATTAATTTCAATTTTAGCACCATTTGTTCAGAGGACTCCTTATTTTTTTATGTCCTTGGAAAATATGGCAGCACATGTAACTATGGCCATGTAGCACCATCATTCTGTCTGGATATGTTGTAATCTTCTTGAGAACAGAAGCTATGTTTGCTTTAACACTATAAGACTAGAACAGTCAATCAATAAATACTTTAAAAATATTCATTGAATTATCCTTCATGAAATCTCTAAACAACAGCACAAATTAACTTCTAGATGTCATCAATCTGTGATCTTTATCATCACAAAATCTGCCATTTTAAAGTATTCTTCTTACTTTTCTATATGTAAGTATCAAGTTTATTTTCTTGGTATGATGGCATAATGTATATTGAAGAGACTTGCAGGAATCCTGTTCTCAGTATAAAGGCCCTAGATAGAATCTGCTGTGTTGTCCTCAGCAATGAGCCAGTGGGGTGAGGAGACTACCAGGAACTTGAAAATAAAGATCTCAAGAATAAATACAATTGTCACACTGGAATTCAAGAGAATGACCAACTACATTTTTCTGTATTCATGAAGACTCAAAACTACCAAACACCAATGACTTAGAAAGACTATCTGGTTATCTGAAGGTATTATAAACCAACATGAGATTTGGGGTTGTGACTATACCTGTTAACAGAAGGTCAATAGTCATATAGTTAGGCCTGGTTGCATTAAGACTCTAAGAAGCATGGTTCAGCTTCTGGGATGAAGAAAATTTTTAAAAAACTGTGTGTGTGTGTGTGTGTGTGTGTGTGTACATATATAAGATTAGATAGATAGATAGATAGATAGATAGATAGATAGATAGATAGATAGATGAAATTCAAGCAATACAGAGATAAGACAAAGCATATACACTCAGGGAAGCAAATGGATGCTTGATCATAAGACCATTATACAAATAGGAAACAAACAAGGGCAAATATGCTCACATAGACCCAAGTCCTTTCCTAGCACGGTATTTTGCTGTAAAGTAGACCTTGAATTAATTATACTTTGACCATGGGTGCAAAATAAAGCTACAAGTTGGAATAGATCATACAGGAGGCAAAAACTGTCACTTCTAAAAAAAAGAAAAAAAATCTAGCATGCCTACCAATGCTTGCTGGCAAACAAGAACTCTGCTGAGGGACCTTAAGCATAAATGCTGTCTGTCTTAGGAAGAATTGGCTTAAGGAATTGTATGAGTCTTCACTTTCTCAGGATGATTAGCTTTCTTCCACTGAGCAAAATTAAATGATGAGATGATGAGTTCAAATAAATAAGTGTGCCCAAGTTTAATGTTTGAGATTTCACTGTCGAGTATTGTATTTCCCTAGCATTCAAGCATCTCTGTTTAAAATCTGTTTTTGTGATCACTAGGTCTGTGAATAAATTTTGATCATTAGCCATCAGAGAAGTGCAGACATTTTTAGAGGATGCCAGCAAGATTGCTTCCTCTATAAAATCAAATAATAATAGCATCCACCATATCTTGGTGATTGTGAGGATTGAAATAGCTTGCAAGTAACATAGCAAGATGTCTGCTACCAAGTGGTGTGTTGATAGAGACTACCCAATGTTTTAAACAAGAAATGGTTAAAACAACCTAAAAGCCTTAACACAGCTGAATTTCTCATTTATTTCTTGCCAGATATTTCTTTACTGAAGCATCATTTTGCTTGTAAAACACAGAGTAACTCCACAGAATAATATGAATAACACTCATGTAAGGATTCATAGTCCTCTAATGTGTCCACATCATCCTTTCCACGCAAATATTTTGCTATTCCATTTCAGATATCCAATATGCATGCTAAGAAGATGTTAGTGAAGTCTATTGCCCATATACAAGTTCCACATCTAAGTGCATGATTTTCTCTGAGATGTCCAGGACTTCTCAACCAGGAGACGTCTAACAGTTCCAGGACAATGTATATGTGCTTTAAATCAGACGTTGGAACATTTTTTTCTGTAAAGAATCAAAAGTAAACATCTAAGGTTTTGTGTTCATACAGTCTTGTCAAAACTACTACACTCTGTTATAGTGCAAGGCAACCATAGACCTAAAGGAATAAGAGTGGCATTCCAGTAAATATGTCTTTACATAAACAAGTGGTGGGTGGTATGCCAGCTGCTACCTTAAGTCATATTAAACTACGTTAATACTAATAAGTCAGTACTCTGTACTTATGAACTCAAAAATTAAGTTAAGGATCTGACTTCAGAAAAAGGATAAGATGTATTTTTGATGACTCAAAGATTTTAGTCCAAGTATGTGAGCTTCTTTTTCTATTTTATGTTTAAATGTGGTTCTTATAAAGAATATAAAAATTACAGATTCCCTGCTGTTGGTGAAAATATGAGTGAGATCCAATGGGTAAAAGATCCTGACATGCCATTGATCTAACCATTCTAATGTTGATGCCTCAGATTTGAGTGAGGTTCTTTTTTATAAAAGATATATATGTTTGAAACAAATTGAAAGATCTTCTAAGAGCCAAATATTCAAGCTTACTCATTTTTCCCCAGAATTTTATTAACTTGACATATTTTTAAAAATCCTGCCATAGTGTAAACACTATTCAAGGTACTGGGAGTAACATGATCAACTAAAAACAATACATGTCCCATGACAAAACAGCACTTGTACAAACTTCTTATCCAAGTGATCTAGATAAAATTAATTGACTCTTCTGAAGTTCAACTTCTTCATCTTCAAAATGTGAAAATTAGTTCCTATTTTGTGAGATGGTAGAGTTAAGGGTTATTTGCTATGTGAAAAGAACACAAATGAAAGTAATAGTTAGATGCCTAAAGCATAGTGGTTTCTTACCATACACTTGGAGTCACATTGTATTATTGTTCTTAACTGTGGGTTCTAATAAATCAGAGATGTATAATATGTTGCTTTCAGTGTAGTTAAAAGCTTATTTCATAAATTAAATGTATATAAGATTATAAACCAACCTTTAAAAAATGTTTAAAGATATAATTATGTAACATTCTAGTTAAATATTTAAAGAACTGAATGATTATAAGTTCATGTAAAAGGTGAATTTGTTGTCAGGTAAGCATGAAACAGAAACTTAAAAACTGATGGATGATAAGTACTCAAAACAGGCCTATGACAAGCCAGGTGGGTGCCTGACTTTTGTGGAATAAAGAGGACTCCAATCTTTATTTGGGAATCTTTTTGATCATGCAGATTTAGGGGGATGACTATCTTTTGTGTCTGGGATAGGGATTAAGATTAAGGTGAAAATAAATTTGGTGTCGTTTAATTCATGTCTGAGTCATAGATTCTGAGTTTATGAAGATAAAAGCTCTGCTAGTATCTCTTGTTCAACTAATGCTTCCAGATGCTGCTCTTGAGAGCTTTAAAAAAGTCTCAAAATTTCTGTTGAGTTCCTTAAAATTATGGCTTGGTTATTGTTGAATTATCATTCTCTGAATGTTGCAAACAATTTTTAGTAAAATATATTCAGATTAGCTTTCAGTCTTACAAAGTCCCATAATCACAGAAAAGGAACAGTAACTTTTAGATTCACATAATTATTCACAATTATATTTTCATTTATTCTAATTTTTTGAACTGAAACAATTTTCAGTGTATTAATATAATAATCACAAAAGATAATCCCTAACAACTTTTCAGCAATGACTAACATTATTATCTAAATTTAATTAGAAACACACTCATGATTGTGAATAAGTCAACAATTTGTTGGTCCTGGCAGGAGCTTTGCAAGCAGAGAAGATATGTATATATTAATAATGTCTATGTCTTTCAGTGAGAAAATTTGCTGCCTTCATTGTGATGAAAGAGATCCAAAGTAATCACCTTGGTACCAGGGGATGTTGCATTTGGGGAATTACCACAGGTCTATGTTATTGGTAAGTTAAGCTTTCAGTTGTGATGAAGTATAGCCAATCTCAGAAGTGGAAATTCATATTGTTGAATCTATGGCTAGCAAGCCTGCCACCATGACTTCTTTGTATATGTTCAAATTGAGCAAGTGCAATGATGCATAGGAAAGAGCCTGACATTCCAGAATATATCACTTTGTATATGTTTTTATTAAGAGCCTTCTGAATTTGATGAGAAGTCATTTCACATACAAGTATCTTTACTGTCTGTGCCCACTTCAATAGGTTCATCTACACAGCTCTTTTTCGGAGCACTTTGTGCCAAATATGTGATTTATTACCTTCAAGTCCACAGCTATCAAACTAAATCATTGGCAACAACTCATGAATCAATGAAGATCTGTACATCTGGTCATCATTTGTCCAAAAAAATATGGGTAGGAAGGCAGTGTGTCAGGTAGGCAGGGAATATTTAATGTTGACTTTATTGAGGGAGTGAGTCTTGCAGACAATTGGAGAAAAGGAATTATAAATAGTGCGGGGAAAAAAAAAACAAGAGGAGGATTTAGTGTGTTTTGAGGATAGCAAAGAGCCTGGTAGGTGGACATAGAGAACAAAGATCTGAGCAAGAAAAAACACTGGGAGGCAGACAGCCTGGCTCTCTGAATTTTCCAGTATAATGTAGGCCAAAACATCAGTTAGATAGCAATAGTTCTCACCTTGCTTCAATGTCTATGATAACACTTATGTCACTAATTACAAGTTGCCTCTCTTTTTTTTAATTGGAAGCTGGTATAGTGAATAACTGCAATATCAAGTCATAACATTGAATTTAAAGCTAGATCTCTTCCTCTTACTGACTTTGTGATGTCATTTAAAAAAAATAAGCCTTTGCTTATTTCTACATCTGTGAAGGGTGATTGTAATTCATAGTGCACTGTTTCTTGGAAAATATTTTTGAAAAAGAAAACTTGCAAATGCTAGACACTGTGTACACGTCTAAAGCAATAGAAATTCAAGTCCCCTGTGTTGCTCTGTAGCAGGTCCGGCTTAGAGGAGAAATAGCATCATCCCAACCATGACAAAATAGATTCTGATCACCATCACAAATTATTATTTCCCTAGCTTAGTCTTCATTCACAACTGTGGGAATTACAATTTTCTGTACTTCCTCTCAGCTAGCTTTAGACAGTCTATAGCAGACAGATACAGTGAGCTGGCTGCTTTGCATAATCCAGGATTTTCTGGAGCATACTATATTGTTTTCAGAATATTTGCTATAGAAATGTTGATGAACCCATTGAATGTTGTTTTACCTCTTCTCATCCTGGAGCTTTGCCTGGTATTTCATAGCACTATCATTGAGGAAAAAACTTGAGAGTTTATGCCAGGAGATCTCAGTCCTGTCCTTCCTCTCTACTTGACTTATATAACTCAAGCCAAGTGGGCACACATCAGAATTATCGACTCTTACCATCAACTGATTGATTGCTTTATGATTTATTTGATGACGATGGTTGCTTGTCAAAGATATCCCCGGCTTTATTTTAGGCTCTGTGTCATTGAACACAAATGTGATGTTTCCTTTCCCTATTTTTAAAAATTTTATTTTCTTTTACTTTAAAGCAGTGGGATGTAAGTCAGGATTGTGTACATAAATGATTTACATACAGGTGAAGTTTTGGGCCTCCTGTTGGCCTTACTTCATCTGAATTAGGATCAGGCACCCTTATTGATGTTATGTGCTCCCCCTTCCCCTGGCAGTGTCCCGTTATCGCCAATCCCTTTTTTGTAGTATTATGATAGGTGTTCAGGGTCCACTTATGAGTGAGAACATGTGATGCTCAGTTCTTTGTTTCTGTGACAGATCACTGAGTATGATAGATACCAAATCCATCCAAGTTGCTGCGAAGTCCAAAATTTTGCCCTTCTTTATGGCTGCATGATATCCTATCAAGTATATAGAGAGTAGGGAGACAGCTCACAGATTGGGAAAAAATATTTCCCCATTTTTTTAATACAGAGAGGAAAGGATCATAAAGAACTATAGGGTCTTATAAATAATATTATTTGGGGAAAGTATTATTTTAAAATTCTAGTATATAAGAAACTAGCTTTAGAGTTGGTAGGACAAGCAGTTATTTTCTTAAATAAGTTGTTTACACTAAGGAGTATACCTTTTTATTTTTTATACCAGTGAGTTAAATGACTTTAAATTCTAGTTACCAAGGATAGTCCTGATTTATCCTGTTATCCTAGTTTGATGGTTAATAGAACCCCTTCCCCACAGAGTTTAGAAGTCATTCAAACATTATGGGTTGTGGTCGAAAGCTGATAATTTCTTTAGTGATATTTCACATGGGACTGACACTCCAGTTCGTAACACTTTCCCTAAAAGGTTTAATACATGCCAATACTATTGGCTATATTAGGAAACAGTTTGAGCATAACACTAATTTTTTGATTGATTATATGTGATCTTGTCTGTAAGACAAAGAAAACTATAGCTGAACGAAGTACTATAGGCATATACAAAATGCACGTATCTCAAGCATGTATGAGCCACTTCATGTCACCAGCTGGGTATGAATCTACCCCTCCACAGATGTTGTTACATCTTTTTTGTCTGATTTCAAGTCACTCTTCTTCCACCATTTCACAATAACTCACAGGCTGCCCTTCTAAAACCCAAGTCCGTGAGTAAGTCCCATGTATTTTTAAAAGTCATTTTGTAGTATGCATGTAGTTCTAAACAATTTGACATATGTAAAACTGACGTGTGCAAACTACTACTATTTTTATTTGACCTGTATCATTGTATCATTTTCATGATTTGCTGATGAATTTTTTCAGTCTTGTGCCCCCAACCCTAGTCTTCCAATAAATTGTGGGTTTTATTGTATAATAGAGTACAGTGCTTTTTAGAAAAACAGATCTCTCATTATAAAAAGTGACTGTAGTACCTTATTGATTCAATTATACATTATTTTATTGAAAAGAATCTCCTTGATTTGAAAGCATGAAGTTAAATAGCATGCTTTGTGTCCAACCAATGGAGACCCCTACCACTGCACTTTCCTGGACAGCAATTAAACACCCAGCTCAACTCTTGTTCAAGAGGCATCACAAAAGGAAATGATGGGCAGTAAAAGCACAGTGTTTTGAATTTCCTAGGTTATATTATGTGTTTTACGTAAATAACTTAACATTGTATTAAACCATATGATGTGGGTTTATAAACTCATTTTTATAAGTAAAGAAACAAAACTTTAACTATGAGATTTACCTTGCATCTAGTTAACCACGTTCATATGTTGATGACTTGATGAGGTCAGAATTTTCAACTAGGGTCTGTCCAAATCTCATAATCTGTCATTCTAGCTTTATATTTGTTTAGATAAACAAAAATGTATTCAGAACCTCAGCATTTAATATATCACTCTCTATAAGAAGAAATAGTGTTTTTGGTAAATTTTGTGTATAAGGAGAAAATTTTAGTTTTAACTTTGAGGCTAGTTGTTATAAAAGCGAATCTCTTTGGTAGTTTGGAAAAAACCAAACACTAACTACCAAATTTAATTCATGTTGTATTATGCTATTACAAAGCTGGTTTGCAAGTAAGAAGAGAGGTAGACAAAAAGGCAGGAAGACAAAGAAAAAGAAAAACAAAAGCACACAAGGAGGAAGGGAGTGAATAAATAAGCAAATATCATTTATTTTCAGTTTATGTTTTATATTTAAATTCCTCCCCATCTGGGTCATCAGGAAGTGAAAGCAATGTATTTTCCTTGTCAGAATAAATTACCTTGATTATTCATGCTGATGAATCCCAGGACTCACTCACTGTGATACAAAGGATACAAAGGATTTGTGGTCTCTAGCTAGTGCCTCAGATCCAGAAGAGCATGCAGACCGGAAGGTTAATTATAATATTCGACTAATTGCATTTGCTTGTCCTGTACCATATGGAAACAATGGAATGAATGTGCCTGTAATTAAGACTTGAAAACCCTCCACTGGCTAGGCAGTGAAAACCTCTTGATGCAAGAAGTCTCAGATGAAGAAGAAATCATTGTCTTTTATCTTTCAAAGAAAGGAACATTCTCTGATAACCACCAGTGTATTCTTAGATTCTAGATTAGTCTTTTAACTTTTGTAGGGCAGTCCTTGTTGAACTTGCAAGAGGTGGAAATGGGAGACATTGGGATTTTTAAATAATATTAATAATGATATTATCACAATAATTTAGAGTGAAATCAACCTTTTAGTTCTTTTGCAATGTATGTCTTGATCCACAAATTATTTATCCGTTACTTAAAATTATAATGTCATCCTGTAGCACCAAAGTGAAACTATGGATTTATGCAGCTACATCTCAGAGTAGAGTAAAAATTAATATTAAAAAATATAGGCACAGAAATGTTAATGCTGGGCTTGTTTTGTTTTGTTTTGAATTAAATCCAATTTTATTCAGGGTCACAAAGTCTCAACAATCTTTTCCCATTAATGTGTAAGAAAATACTTTTGGAACTAAAGGCATCTGAGTATAAATTTTATCCTCCTGGAGCTATCTGTTATAAGCAAAAGAAGAAATTAAGTAGTCCACTTAAAGGAGCCAATTATTTTTGGAGTCTTGTTGTGTGAAAGGAAGACATTTTACCTTTATCCTAGTACTTATATAAACCAGCTTGGAGGCTTAAACGAACCAACTTACAGATGTCTTCAAGTGAAGTGGCTAAATGGTGTGATTTCAAAAATAAGAGACTTGAATATGTGATTAGCTAGTTGTTCCTCTGTCAGTCATTTTCTCTAGCTGTGAATTCACCTGACTTCCTTTTTGACAATATGTGTTCCATATCTATAAATAGCAATGCATAGAATTTTCAAAGTTTTTCACAAAGATTCAGTAATGAATCTGTGTCCATTTTCATTCTTGTCAATTGGCTACTTGCTCTGAATAAATTTAATGTTTGGTTCTGTTAAACAAAGAAAAGTTAGCAGTACCAGGTGCTGTGAGAGGTATTGCTCAAATTACATTTCCACACTATATTTATTTATTAACTCTACTCCTTCTTCTTACTGAACTGGATTGGAGCAGTGCATAATAACAGATTAGCTGCATAATGCACAATGAGAATGGGAAGCACAGATTTTCATGATCAAATTTGACTCTGGGTCTGAAGTTGTGCAATAGGTACAGTAGATAATTGCTTTCATTTTAGACTAGAAATTAAGATCAGAAAGACTGAATAGTCATGAGAAAATCATGTACCATTGTATTCAGATTTCATATCTGTGTTTATCTGGATGCAGATTGTAATAATTTTTTAAAAAGAAAAATAACTAAGGGTAAATTGCTGAGAAGTCCGTCTATACTGCTGACTAACTCTCACCCATTGGCATGTCCCCTAACATTCTAGATCTCAGTTTTTAACACCTTGATAGAGAAATCGGTCTTACCTATTAGGGACAGTATGGCAATCAGTGAGTTTAAGCGGGATATAACCTTAGTACAGTGTCTATCATATGGAAGCATTCAGTTAATATTTATATTTTTTAAAGTATTATATTTTGCACTATATATTAGAGCTAACAAAGCAATTTTAAGTTCTCTTCAAACTTTACATCACAAGGTAAACTTTTGGCTCACAGGCCTGGCTCGCGTATGCTTTTGTATGATCCATGGAATAAAGATCATTTTTACATTTTATAATGATTATGATTGAAAAACATATCAAAGGAACGGGAATACTTTATGATATATAAAAACTGTATAATATTCAAAGCTTAGTGTACATAAATAAAGTTTTATTGGGAGGGAGTTGCCAAGGTCACCACCATGGAGCAGAAGACCAGTGCCTCTCTCACCAAGCAAGACAGAGAATAGGGACCCAGCTGTAAATAGACAGAAATACATTGAACACTTTTGGATGGTGAAACACCCTGCACCCAGCAAGGGTCTTTGTGAACACACAAAGACCAGAAAGGGATGGCAGATGCAGAAATCTGGGTGTCCCATCCCCCACCATACACCAGGCTCACACAAGAACTGAAGCCTTGCCCAGTAATTGAAAATGGGTGATTGTACCTAAGATGCTTTGTAATGATTTACCCCCTCCCAGCCATGTGCAAACTATCAGCAGGGCACAGAAGGATTCAAGGGGAATAGGGGGAAAATAACCTGAATTCGGTCAGCTGTCATGAGCGCTGACTCACAGGTGGAGAAGGCCTGTCTGTGGAGTGAATCTGGTCAACCAGCAGCTAGTGGCCATCTTCCCAGCCAGATTTGGAGGAGTTACCCTTAAGCTCTGCATCCTTATAGGACAGGGGCCACCCCCTACTCCTTGGCAGAGAGCTCTCTCTGTCTGAGGAGTTGAGTATGGACCTGAACAGGAAGAAAATGATACAAGGGACACCCAAAATCTCTCTCAGTGAGAAGGCTTCTGGGCTGTGGAATGAAGACAACAGGTGGGAGACCCACCTTCCCTAGCATGTCCCCTTCCCTGGGTCACCATCCTCAGAGTGCTACCAACAGGAACTGAAAGCTGGACCAGCTAGTTTCGCAGCAGGAGAGAAAATCTGCAGTGACAGAAACCTGCCACAAGGTAGAGCAAGAAGTAGAAGAGAATGCCCCTCCCTCTCCCACTGAGTGTTCTACATTGAACCACAGAAAGGGTTCTAGAACAGAGGGTAATTGAATAAATTTAGAGCAACATAACCAATGTAAAATTATAGAGAGGGAAAATAGGCCTGTCACAAATGAAAAAATTAATCAATGAAAAAAATACAGGCAACCTTCAGAGTCTTAAAGTATGTCAGAGTACAAACAGTGGAAACTCCCCAGACCAACCAGCCCCACATGACAGCTACAGGCATCAGAGATTTGTTGAAAAAATGAACAGGAATTAAGAGAAATGAAAAGAGAAACTCACTGAAGTCATACAGGACGTAAAAGTGGAATTGACCAATAAAAAAATCCCAATTTAAATAACGGACATTTAAAACTTCATCCTGGAAATTAAAAACAAGTAACAGGCATAGGAAATAGGATCAACAAGGCAGAGGAAAGAATCTCAGAGCTTGAAGATCAAAATATGGAACTAATCCAGTCTGTCAAAAACATAGGGAAAAAAAGCCTAAAAAGGAGGAGCAAAGCCTCAAAGAGGTGTGGGACTATGTCAAAAAGCCAAATTAATTCCTGACTGGTATCCCTGAAACAAAAAGGGAAATGGAGAACATCATGGAACAAGCATTCCATGAAGCCATCTAAAAAAATTACACATTTCACTAGAGATGTGACATTCAAGCACAAGAAATTCAGAGAACTCTCACAAAATATCACACAAGAAGACCATCCCCAAGACACATAGTAATCCACCTTTACAAAGTAAGCATGAAAGAAAAAATCCTAAAGGCAGCAAGAGAGAGAGGTCAAACTACCTAATGGGGAAGCTGCAACAGAATCACTCCAGACTTTTCTGCAGAAACACTAAAAGCCAGAAGGGACTTGGAGTTCAATTTTCAATGTTCTTAAAGATGAGAAATTTCAGCCAAGAATTTCCTACTCTGCCAAACTAAGCTTCATCAGTGATGAAGAACTAAAATCCTTCCTTGACATCCAATCCCTAAGAGAATAGGCTGCCTACAGACCAGTCTTCATGAGATGCTTAAGAAAGTGTGGAACACAGGCAAAAAAAAGATCACACTCATCACAAAAATACATGCAAACACAGAGTTAACAGAGACTAAAGAGCACTCATTAAAACACACAAATATATAAATAAAAAATTAAAAATTTAAACAAAGCAACCTCCCAAGAGCTCTGTGACAAAGATAAACTCTCACATTTCAATAATCAATTTGAATGCGAATGAGCTAAACGAACCACTGAAGAGATATAGAATTACAAACAGGAAAAGGAAGTATGCTCTAACAATCTTCTGCCTCTAGAAAACTCATCTCACTGCAAAGGACATCCAGAGGCTTAAAGTTGAAGGCTGGAAACTGATTTTTCCATTCTCTTTTAGAATGGAAAAGAGAAGAGGGCAGGTGTATCTATTCTGATTTTTTTTTTTTAAAAGCAGGTTTCAAACCATCAAAAGTTTAAAAAGGACACAAAAGGGCAACACATAACAATTACAGTCTCAATCCACCAACAATTAATACTCATCCTAAATATATACACACCTAACACAGGAGCACCAGGTTTTATAAAAACAACTACAAAGTAAATTAAGAGAGAACATTGACTCTCACACAATCACAGTTGAAGATCTGGATACACCACTAAAATCTTTAGATAGATCATTGAGGCAGAAAACCAACAAAGAGATCTGGAACCTCAACTCAACATGTGATCAAATGGATTTAATAGATAGCTACAGAACACTTCTCCCAATATCTACAGAGTATAAAGACTACTCATCAGCCCATGGAACATATACTAAGTGTGATCATATTTGGAGTATGATCATTAGACACTATGATCACTAGACCAGTATAACACTATGTGTTAGACTCACACTCCTGGTAGGGCCTCCAGAATGTTAGGTCACACCCGCTGGAGGTGTGAGTGTGCCTGGTGTGTGCTTGGATGCTGCATGGAAGATGTAAAGAATTGCACAGAAGTTAGATTAGAAAATATAGTGTATTTAAATGTAAATTAGAAACAAAGAGAGATAAAGAAAAAGAAGATTCACCTTCCCAAGGAAGGGAAGGGGTCCAAAGCCAGGAAACACAGTGACAGCCATAATTCACAGAGCACCTGGCCACACCAAAGTCTAGGAAGGCGATGGCCCCAATGGCATGGCAATGGCTGCAATAACCTGGCAATGGTGGTGACAATGGCCTAGCAATGGTGACTGGCTACTCGAAGCTGAATGCCTTTGATGGGGGAAGGTCATCAAGGTAATTGTGTGGTGGTCTGCTCCACATCATCATGAAGGGGCAGGTAAGTGCAGGTACTGATGTCAGGTGATGGACAGCAGGAAGATGGGTGGATTAGTCACGTGATTGCTGCCATGGTGGTGGGGTCTGTCTGTGTTATGTAGGTCACAAAGGGCTGATGAGGTTAACGTGGGCATTTGGGCCCGACAGGGTTTTTCCTGCAAGAGAACTGTCAGACATTTTCAATTTACAAGTTCCTTGACTATAAGGTGGTCTTATTATCATTTCTGTGGCTTCAACCTGCCAATGGGTGATCTTTGACCTTCTGCCTTGGACAAGGAACTTGAAAGTTTACTAGAAATTATTATGCTAAACCATGAATTGAAAGGTTGGGCCGTTGGGCTGTCCCTGTCTTGCATCTGATGGAGATTTGCCGAGGGTTGGGATAAACAGCTGCATGGCCTGCAGTAAAATGTAATTTTAAAATGTCTGAATGCCTCCTAAAAACCTGACTATTGGAAATTTATCTTATCTGTGTCTAACCTGTGCTAGATTCAAAGAATTTCAGGGGCAAAATCTAAGTAAAGATGGCTATTCTGAGGCAAAAAGAATACACTAAACTAAGTTTATTCTAAGTTTCCATGGGTAATTCCTTTTCACTATGTATCTTCTCAGATCACAGTGGAATAAAAACAGATATCACCACAAACAAGTTCTCCTAACACACAAAGACATGGACACTAAGCAACATGTTGCTGAATGATTTCTGGGTCAACACAGAAATCAAGATAGAAATAACAAGATTCCTGGAAACAAATGAAAAGCAAGACATCTTATTAGAATCTCTGAGATATCATGAAAAGAGTGTTAAGAGAAAAATTCATAGCATTGAATGCACACATCAAGAAAGCAGAGATCACAAGTAAACAATCTAATGTCACACCTAAGAGAAATGGGAAAAGCACGATCACCTAAATCCTAACTTCAGTAGAAAAATGGAGATCAACAATATAAAATCATAATTGCAGGATATGGAGGACAAAATATCATAGAAAGGATCAACAAGACAAAAAGTTGACTCTTTTAAAGGACAAATAAGACTGACGGTCCCCTGGCCAGTTTGACTAAAAAAAAGAGAGGGAAAGTTCAAATAAACACAAAAGGCAAAGTTATAACTGACTTTAAAAATTTTCAAAAAACTATGAGAGGTTAAAATGACCATCTGTATGCAAACTAGAAAACCTGAAGAAAATAGAGGAATTTCTGACATTACATAACTTTCAAAGGTTCAAACAAGAAACTCAAAATAAAGCAATAACAGTCCTGAAAATCAACTCAGTCATAAGAAATATCCCCACTAACAAAAGCTCCAACCAGATGCTTTCCCAGCTGAACTCTACAAGACATACAAGGAGGAGCTATTACTCATTATATTGAAATTATCTCAGGCAATCAAGAATGATAGAGCTCTCCCCAACTCATTTTGTGAAGCTAACATATTATATTGATAAACAGATAAGGAAAGAGAATTACAAGCCAATCTCCTTGATGACAATAGATGAAAAAATTCTCAACAAAATGATTCTAGCAAATTGGATCCAACAACACGTTTCAAAGATCATCTAGCATGGTCAAGTGGTCTTCATTCCTGGGATGCAGGGCTGTTTCAACATATTCAAGCCCATAAACTTAATTCAGCAGATTAACAGATGTAAAACCAAGAACAAATGATTATCTCAGCAGATGCAGAAAAAGCATCCAACAAAATCCAGCGTCCCTTCTTGATAAGAGCCCTTGAAGAACCATTCTTCTAAACAGGAAGAGCCACCTAGGATAAACCTCTAGCCAACACTTGCTCCATGGGCAGAAACTGGAAGTATTCTCCCTGAGAAGAGGAACAAGACAAGAATGCCCACTCTCTTCCCCCTTATTCAATATAGTGCTGGAAGTGCTAGCCAGAGAAATCAGGCAAGAGGAGGAAATTAAGGGTATCCAAATAGGAAACAAAGAAATTAAGCTATCCCTCTTTGCAGATGATATGATTCAATACTCTGAAAACCTTAGGGAATCTGTCAAAAGCCTCCTCGCACTGATAAACGACTTTGGTAAAATCTCAGGGTACAAAATTAACATGCAAGAGACCGTTGCATTTCTATACACCAACAAGTAGAAAAGAATTATATAAAAAGCACAATCCCAGCCGGGCTTGGTGGCTCAGCCTGTAATCCTGCACCTTTGGGAGGCTGAGGTGAGTGGACTGCCTGAGCCTGCGGGTTCGAGACCCGCCTGGGCAGCAAGACCTCATCTCTACAATAAACCAAAAACTAGCCAGGCTGGTAGTGCGCGCCTATAGTTCCAGCTACTTGGAAGGCTGAGGTGGAAGGATCACTGTAGCCCAGCAGGTCGAGGCTGCGGTGGCTGGGAGAGGCCACTGCACTCCAGTCTGGGCGACAGAGTGGGACTCCAACTCAAAAAAAAAAAAAAAAGCACAATCCCAGTCCCAATCGCCACACAGAAAAAGTGAAATACTTTGGCATGCACCTACCAGAGAAGGGAAAGACCTTTACAGCAAGAACAACAAATCACTGCTCAAAGAAATCAAGGATGACACAAACAAATGGAAAAACATTCCATGCTCACATACTCATGGATTGGAAGAATCAATATTGTCAAGATGTCCATTTTACACAGGACAATCTACAGATTAAATGCAATACTCATCAAATTATCAACATCATTTTTCCCAGATCTGGAAACAACAATATAGAAATTTATATGGAGGCAAAAAAGAGCACAAATAGCCAAAACAATCCTCAGTAAAAGGAATAAAGTGAGACATACCCTACTTCTAGACTTTAAACTTTACTACAAGGTTACAGTAACCAAAACAGCCTGGTATTGGTACAGTATAGGTACATAGATCAATGGAACAGGGCAGAGATTCCAGAAGTAAAAACAGAGTCTCTCAAACAACTCATCAACAAAGCCACCAATAATAATCACTGGGCAAAGGAGATAATATTTAGCACATGGTGCTAGGAAAACTGGATGATCACATGCAAAAGAATAAAACTAGACCCCTAACTAAAACTAAATACAAAAATAAATTTAAAATGGATCAAAGATCTAAAAGTAAAACCTCAAACTATAAGAATTCTAGAAGAAAATGAAGGAAACACCTTTATGCACATCAGAGTAGGCAACAAATTCTTGACCAAGTCCACAAAAAGTGAATGCCATAATAGCTAAGATAGACAAGTGTGACCTCATCAAACTGAAAAGGTTTTGCACAGCAAAAGAAACCATCAAGAGTACAGAGACAACCCACAGAATGGGAAAAATATTTGCAAATTATGCATCTGACAAACATCCAGTATCCAAAAGAACTCAAATGAAGTAAAGGAAAAGCAAACAACCGCATTAAAAATTGGGTAAAGGACATTACCAGACACTTCTCAAAAGATGACATATATGTACCCAACAGACACATGAAAAAATGCTCATCCTCACTAATCATCAGAGAAGTACAAATCAAAACTATAATGAGATACCACATAACTTCAGTACCGATGACTAGAATTAATAAGTCAAAAAACAGTAGATGCTGGTGTGGGTGCAGAGAAAAGGGAACACTTTTACACAGTTGGTGAGAGTGCAAGCTAGTTCAACCTCTGTGGAAAGCAGTATAGTGATTCCTTTAAAAACTAAAAATTGGCCTTTCATATGATCCTGCAACCCCCATCCTAAGAATACACCTGCAGAAACATAATTCATTCTACAGAAAAAGACACCTGCACACATGTTTATTGCTACTCTATTCATAGTAGCAAAAACATGGAATCAACCCTGCTACCCATAGAAAGTGAAATGGATAAAGAAAATGTGGTTCATATACACAATGTAGTATTATGCAGCCATAAAGAAGAAAATCATAGACTTCACAGCAAATTGGATAGAGTTGGAGACCATCATACTAAGTGAACTATCACAGGAAAAAAAAGATCTGAATGCCACCTCTTCTCACTCATAAGTGGGCCTTGAATTCTAGTCACCTTAGCACAAGGGAGGGATCAGCAGTCACTGGGCACTGCTAAGGGAGGGAGGGAAGAAAGGGTAGGGGATACATAACAATAGAAAGTGTTCCGCTGGCTTGGTGGCTCAGCCTGTAATCCTGCGCCTTGGGAGGCTGAGGTGAGTGGATTGCCTGAGCCCAGGAATTCGAGACCTGCCTGGGCAACTTGGCGAGCCCTCATCTCTACAATAAATCAAAAAATCAGCTGGGCATGGTAGCGTGCTCCTGTAGTTCCAGCTACTTGGAAGGCTGAGGCGGAAGGATCGCTGGAGCTCAGCAGGTCTAGGTTACGGTGGCTGGGAGTGGCCACTGCACTCCAGTCTGGGAGACAGAGTGAGACTCCAACTCAAAAAAAAAAAAAGTGTTCCTAGACCACTACCAGTGGAGTGAGGGCCTGTTAATAGCCTAAGCTTCACCTGCATGCAACCTACTTGTACAGTTAATCCCAACTTGTACCCCACATCTCTATAATAAAATACAATTTTAAAAAGTTTTATTGGGACACATCCATACTTATTTGCTGATGTATTGTCTATGATTGCATTTGTATTACCACTATAGAGTTGAAAAGTTGCAACTGATACCTTATGACTTGCAATTTTAAAATATTGCTTTGTTAGCTTTTTACAGTCAAAGTTTTCTGATACCTATTTTAAATTGTTATTCTCCCAATTTTTCTCACTTGTTCAACACCTTCATGAATTTTCCATATTAGCAAACTAATATTATTTACTTATTATTTTCATATCAAAGCAATGCCTTAGCTTAAATATTTATTTTTAAAAACTCTTCGTTATTATCCCCTTAGCCATAGAGCCATTATTTAAAGGTAAACATAAAATAAATGTGCATTCATTAAATTCCTTCATGGGTACACCAGTAAAATCATTTTTAATATTTCCTGTAGTTGGCGTAATATAATTGGAAAATGTTTTATTATCCTATTTAATAATCATTTATTTATCATGCAAACAGATGATGCTGCAATTCTTTTCCACCTCACATTCTAGAGCAGTATTGTTTCTTCATGTCTTCAGAGTGGATCCATCAGGGAAAAATTTGGGTTGAAAGATTAGTATTTACAAATGAATGATAAGAGGAGGGAAGAAGCTGGGCACAGTGACTCATGCCTGCGATCCCAGTGCTTTGGGAGGTGGAGGTGACAGGATTGCCTAAGGGTTCAAGACCAACCTGGGCAAATTGGTGAGATCTTGTCTCTACAATAAATTTTTAAAAATTAACCAGGTGTGGTGGTGGGTGTTCGTGGTTCTAGCTACTTGAATGGCTTGGTGGAAGGATAACATGAGCCCAGAAGATTGAGGCCATGAGTATGCCACTGCACTCCAGCAGCCTGAGTGACATAGTGAGACTCTGAGTCAAAATAAAATAAAACAAAACAAATCAAAAGGAGGAGGGAAGAAACTGTATGGGCAATCGTAGAAATAATCTAAGTAGCATAAACTATGATAGTGACATGGGAGACTCCACTTGGTATGGCCTTACATAAGGCAAAGTGAGGTATGTGGAAGATGTTTTGCTTCAGAAACAGTACATGGGACTGCTTATACTGTTGAGGACTTTCTAATTTGATGTCTGGGATACTCAGATGTATGTACATATCAGTACAGGGAGAGCGCAGAAGTCCTACAAAACCTATTCTTCATCACTGAACTTGGTTCATCCATTTTGTTCATTACCCAGCCCTATACTAGGCCGTGTTCCAGGCTGCACAGTGAGCAAGAAAGTCAAGCTACATGCGTTTACTGAAACTAAGTTATAATTGGCATACTGAGGCGTGCAACAATATAGATGAATTCCACTCCACAGAATTATGCTGAGTGGAGAAAGTCAATCTTAAAAGGTTGTATATTCTATGATCTTGAAGATGCTAAGATTCTAAACTTCTTCAAATAACAAAATTTTGAAAACAGAGCACAGATTCGTGTTTGCCAGGGTTAAGATGATGGGTGAGGGAGCAGGTGTAAATATTTAAGGGCAATAGCCGGGTCCTTGTTGTGACAGCAATGTTCTAGATCTTGAGTATATTAAGATACATCAGTAGTAATATTATTCTATAGTTTTGTAATATGTTCCCCTTGGGGAAAATCAGGTAAATAAGACACAGTATACGTCTGTATTGTTGATTTTATTTCTTACAACTACATGTGAATCTATAATTATCTCAAAACAAAAAGTTTCTTTACACTTTAAATTTATTGCATTATATTATTACTATTATTGTTATTATTATTATTGCTATTATTTTGAGTCAAAGTCTCACTCTGTGGCCCAGGCTGGAATGCAGTGACACGATCACAATGATTAAGACTCACACAGCCTTGATTTCCTGGACTCAGGGATCCTACCACCTCAGCATCCCAAGTAGCTGGGATTCCAGGCACTCACTCCCACGTCCAGCTAATTTTTTTTTCTCTCTTTCTCTTTGTCTGTAGAGATGAAGTTTTGTTATGTTGCCCAGTCTGGTCTGGAACTCCTGGGCTCAAGCAATCTGCTGCCTTAGCCTCCCAAAGTGCTGGCATTGCAGGCCTGAGCCACTGTGCCCAGCAAAAAGAAAAGCTTATTTTTTAAATCCACTTACAGATCAAGAAGGGCGAAAGATTTTTAGTTGACTGAGATATCTAAACTGTGTGACTCTAAGTCAAAAGATTAAGGGTAAATGTTCACACAGAACGTAGCCAGTGCAAAAGTCAGAAGGCAGCAATGTGTTTGCCATGAGGGTAGAGAGCAGCATGGGGGTGGGTAGTGAATGATAATTAGTAAAGGGAGCATACAGGAAGAAGGGGAGGTGAGAGTGTTGAGGAGAGACATCTCTTAGCTTTTCACTCCACTTTGGGTCAGCAGATTGTTAAGTGGGGAAAGAAACAGACTGTTGATGTGGACAAAACAAGCAGCACATGGCAAGTGGGACAACGCCAAGGATGCTAAACTCTGCTAAGTAACTTGGTGAAGTCGGAGGAATTTTCCTTTCCCTAAGGTCCTTATGGGGAAATGGACCAAGATAGTGTGAGACAGGATCCACTCATTATCTTGTTTTTAAGAATATCTCAGATTTTCTAGGCTGGGCGAGGTGGCTGACACCTATAATCTTAGCACTGTGGGAGGCCAAGGAAGTAGAAGTGCATAAGGTCAGGAGTTCAAGACCTACCTGTGTGACAAAGTGAGACCCTGTCTCTCAAAAAAAAAATTTTTTTTAAATTAGCCTGACATGGTACCACCTGCTTGTAGATCCTGCTTACTCAAGAGACTGAGACAGGAAGATCACTTGAGCTCCAGAGTTCAAGGCTACAGTGAGCTATAATTATACCACTGTACTCCAGCCTGGGCAAAAGAGTAAAAACCCCTCTAGGAAAAACAACAACAACAACAAAAAACTCAGTTTATCCTTTTTTTACAATTGCCCCAAATATTTCATTTGCATTGTATATCGTGGATGTTGAAAAGGAAATTAAAAACCACTAGAATGGAGGATCATATTGTCCTTCTTGACTCTGTATCTCTGGGTGACTAAAGTTAAGTCCTCAGTCTAGTGTTCAAACAGCTTCTTACCACTGTGATTTTCAGCAAAGTCACCATTCAGATCCTTCTGACTCAAATTCTGCAACTATAAAGTGACGCTATATTAATAATTATCAAACAGCACTGTGGCTTGTACCCAGTAGGTACTGCACACATGTTTGTCAGTTGATATATTACAACCCCTGGGGGCTGTCTTGGGATGAGTGATAAAGCTAATACTGCTTGTTTTTGTTATTTTTACTGTCTAACTGCACAGCCCCATAATGTTTTGACTAATCCTATTCTTCAGAAGTGTAGTTTTTACTACACACACAAAGGCATATCTGAAGACATGCTGGAAATATTTTGCGTTTGTTGCTTTTTAGGGAACCCTCTAGAAATAAAAGCAGTAAGGAAGCCTAATACACGGGTCTATCATTTCACTCTTTTTTGAATTTGTCCAAATTTTGTCTGAGATTTTAGAATTGTTTACATAGTTCTCATCCTCTAAATCAGGGGATTACTGGGATTTTTTGGTTGAATAATACTCAATTGCGGAGGATTGTCCTTTGCTGAAGGATATTTAGCCACATCTCTGATCTCTACCCACTGGAAGTCAGTCACACCTTCCCAATCAGTTGTGACAACCAACATGTCTACAGATTTTGCCAAGTTCCCTTGGGCACAAAATCAACCCTAGTCGATAACCAAGATGATCCAAGAACTGTTTGGGGTTGGCAGCTTAATGTTCTTCATTATTTACCTCTAGCCTTCTCGTCTTTCTATACTCTCATTCTTTCTTGCTCCAAACAGGATATGCTTAAAGACAGGGCCTGTCCTCACACCTTTTGGATCCCTGGTATTTAGTTCTTGTCCAGCACAAGGTAGATGCTTCATACAGGGTTAGAAAAGAGAATCCTTTTTGAAACCAGTATAAAAGCCTGTGAACAAAATATAATTCCCATTTAAATATGTTTTTAATTTTTTGTATTTAATTGTGGTAAAATATACATAACATAAAGTTTACTATTTTAGCCATGTTCAAGTATACAGTTTAGTAGTGTTATATCCATATTATTGTATAATCAAGCTCAAGAGCTCTTTTTGTCTTAGAAAACTGAAACCAGAATACCCTATTAAACAACTCCCCATTCTTCCTCCCCCCAGCTCCTGATAACCACTATTCCATTTTCTGCTTTTATGAATTTCTCCAATCTAGGTACTTCAAATAGGTAGAATTATACTATATTTGTCCTTTCGAGACTGGCTTGTTTCACTTAGCCTGATATTCTCAAGTTTTATCCATGGTGCAGCATGTGTCAGAATTTCCTGCCTTTTTTTTTTTTTTTTTGAGTTGAAGTCTCACTTCGTCGCCCAGACTAGAGTGCGGTGGCACACTCCCGGTCACCGCAGCCTCAACCTGATGGGTTTCGGCAATCCTTCCGCCTCAGCCTTCCAAGCAGCTGGAAATACAGGTGTGCGCTACCACGCCCAGCTAATTTATTTTATTTTATTTTATTGTAGAGATGAGGTCTTGCCAAGTTGCCCAGGCAGGTCTCGAACCCGCGTGCTCAGGCAATTCACTCTCCTCAGCCTCCCAATGTCGGGATTACAGGCTGAACCACGGAGCCGGGCTAGAACTTCCTGCTTTCTTAAGGATGAAAAATATTCCACTGTGAGTATATACCACATTTTGTTTATCTATTTATTATTGTCATTTATAGAATGTCAAGTATGATAACTTTATAGATGCTGTGAAGAAAAAAAGATTCAAGCTCAGGTCTTCTCACAGAGTGGCCTGCTCATTCAAGCACCCTTTACCTTCACCTCACTGAAGGATAGACTCAAAGTTAATAATTACTCCAAGATGGTCTGAATTCTTTTTTTTTTTTTTGAGTTGGAGTCTCACTCTGTCACCCAGACTGGAGTGCAGTGGCCGCTCCCAGCCACCGCAGCCTCGACCTGCTGGGCTCCAGCGATCCTTCCACCTCAGCCTTCCAAGTAGCCGGAATTACAGGCATGCACTACCACGCCCGGCTGATTTTTTTGATTTATTGTAGAGATGAGGTCTCACTGCCCAGGCAAGTCTCGAACCCACAGGCTCAGGCAATCCACTCACCTCAGCCTCCAAAGGCGCGGGATTACAGGCTGAGCCACCGAGCCCAACTGATGGTCTGAATTCTGATTCATGTTTCTTTCCTTGACAGAAGCTATAACTGCATACTTTTTTTGGGGGGGACTCTGAAATTCTCTCTCTGAACTATCTGATGACTGTTGTACCCAAAAGGAACTTCTGCCACTGACGTGTCCCTAAGGGGAGTGATTGACAGGGCAGGGTCAGAGATAGGAACCTAAATATTCAACATATTATTAAAATGATCAGGACATTGGGTACTGTCTGATCCCAGTCTCCCATTTTACAGATGAGAAACTGAGGTACAGAAAGAGAAACATATTCTTCACAATCATACAGAAATTTGCACAGAATCACACACTAGCTCCCAAGATAGTCAACTAATAATCAGTACATATATATCATAGAGCATGGGCTCAGATAAAGATATTGATTCCTTATCTTCATGACTGACAGTATTACCTCAACCTCGCACCACTCACCTTTCTGATGAAGGTTGAGAATGATTCATAACATTTCTCCTGATGTTCTTTACACACTCCATTTAGTTTTCTTTCCAAACTATCAGTATCTTCTAGGCATCTCTATTTTCCCTGCCATGTGTGATTACATCAGAAATTATCTTTTTTTTCCCCTTTGCAGCCACAAAGGACAACCTCAGAAATATCTCTGAGTAGAGGCAGTACACTACCTTCTCCATTATATCTACAGGTGTTTTGATCGGATTGCTTGACTATTATAGCTGTTTCCTTTTCTTTTTTCTATTTGTTTTTTGTCTTTTTAGTTTCCCTTCCTTTTATATTGTAGATTTTCCACAAAACTTTTTATTATTATTATTATTTTAATTTTAAAGATATGGAGGACAAGTCAGGATTAGGTATACAAAGACTCAGAAGGGAGAGGATAGAGAAGCGTGGAGATACTAAAAATCACCTCTAGATTATAATGAGCACAAGCGGGGGTGGTGTGTTCACTTAAAGCCCAGACTCCTTCGCTACTACAGAGCACAATCATGTAACCAAAAACTATTTTTACCTCCTAAAGCTATTGAAATTTCTGAAAAAACAGAAAAGACTTTCTAGGCTTAAAAATGGCATTTATGCCAGGCTTGGTGCCTCACCCTGTAATCCCGCACCTTTGGGAGGCTGAGGTGAGTGGATTACCTGAGCCCGCGGGTTTGAGACACGCCTGGGCAGCGAGACCTCATCTCTACAATAAATCAAAAAATCAGCCGGGCGTGGTAGCGCATGCCTGTAATTCCGGCTACTTGGAAGGCTGAGGCGGAAGGATCGCCGGAGCCCAGCAGGTTGAGGCTTCAGGGGCCGGGAGTAGCCACTGCACTCCAGTCTGGGCGACAGAGTGAGACTCCAATTCAAAAAAAAAAAAAAATGGCATTTATCTGAGAAAGAGTCATTGATAATTTTTTTGTAGAAAGGCAATACATGTGCATGAGACAGGGCAGCACAGAGAATAATTTCAACTAAAAAGGAAAGCTAGCATTGGGAACTGACCCAGAGATGGGTGAATGTGAACAGTGAAGTGTGCTAATAGTAAGTTGCACGCTTTCTCAGTGTTAATACATGGCTCCTTAGTAAGTTAGCCTGGCTGCTGATAACAAAAGCAATTGGTTCCTCCTCCTACTCCGTCTCCTCTTTCTCCTCTCCGTCTTTCTTTGGTGGCTTTTTCACGTTTACCACACATCCTTTGAGGCCTGAGACTTAACCCTGTTTATTTAAGTCCTTAAGACCGACCCTAGGCTGTTGCCAATATAATAAGGACCCTGGACAACTACTGATGTCTCCACACCCAATACCTCTTCTTAACCTCCTTTTCCTGGCTCATCTCCATGTTAGAGGTGGGAATAGATACAGCCTCACTTTCTCAGGTAGTGTTGGCATGTGGCACAGTTCTGGGGAAAAAGGAATTCATAGAAATTCACTGGGATTACATAAATGTGATGGCTCAATTATGTAAAACAACGTATGTCCATGATGGAAAACCCCAGAAAGCCCTACAAATGTCCTAATTTTATTAAATCAAGAATCCCTACCAGCATTCATCTAACATTAGATGTTTTTAACTGCGAGGAGAATACGTTTTTCTCCAGTAAAAATTTGGGTACTGTCTATATCCAAGAACTTTACACGCTCCTATGCACTTAAGGTAGACTAGTGAGCAAGACCATGAGATATTTTCCTATATGCAGCTGAAAGAATTCCTGGCTCATAAAAGATGCACTTCTTATTTCTTCTAATTACTCAACCCTGAGCTGAAGGTTATCCTGACCCTTCTTAGAGGAACCTTACTATCTCTGATGCAGTCTGTGATGGCCATAACCAATTGTAATGCTGCTGTCTATAATAATATCCTCCCAGAGGTATAATATGTGCATGGAGGAGAGTAGCATCTTAATATTTACATACTAGGCCGGGCTCGGCAGCCGACGCCTGTAATCCCAGCACTTTGAGAGACTGAGGAGAGAGGATTGACTGAGCAGGCAGGTTCAAAACCAGCCTGGGAACATGGTGAGACCTTGTCTCTACAATAAATTAAAAAATTAGATGGGCATGGTAGCATGCACCTGTAGTTCCGGCTACTTGGAAGGCTGAGGCGGAAGGAGCGCCTGAGCCCAGCTGGGGTGGCCATGAGTGTACTACCACACTCTAGCCTGGGTGATGGAGTGAGACTCCAACTCTCTCTCTCTATATATATATATATGTGTGTGTGTGTGTGTGTGTGTGTGTGTGTGTGTGTGTGTGTGTGTGTATTTACCAACTATGGCCACAACCTGGTTCTTATGAGAAACTCACAGCTCTGGGAGGTTGACAGTGTGGGTAACAATTTACTCAGTTAATAGACAAAAATAAAAGCAAAAGACAAAACAAAACAAATATGAATGACTATTCCAAGTCATGCACAGAATGATGGAAAGATTTGAGGACTGCTGTCTTCTTCTATTATGTGCTTAGTCACACGATGAATATGACAAGAATGAAGCAGAAGTACCATCTGACATAAAAGACACTACTGGTGTCCTCTGACTTTAATGGTCTAAATTTCAGGGGTCACATCTGGTTCTCAGCCATTCAAGCTCAGTTTACATGGTCAACTCCCTTTCACAAGTATTTTTGATTGGAGCAATTTAAATGAATCTCTGCATCCAAACTATGGTTCTATCTGTGAGAATACACATTGTGGACTAGTTTATTTCACATTCACTGAAGGTAAGTGCAAGAAAGTGAGGAATTCACTTCCCATTGAATATCTTGAAACTTAAGCTTATATTTGGGTTTTATTCCAGAAGCTGTGTTCTCCCCCCAGAGGTCTTTGCTAGGGAGTATTCTATGCACAGCCACCTCTGTGTGCCACCATCATTGTGTGCTTTGTAGTGTCTAAAGCTCCATCACCAGCAATCATTTATTTCCCCCTCTCTGACATAACCATAACTCTTATGAAATATCTTGTATTCAAATTATAATCTTTTCAATGCTGATGATAATTCTCTTTACAATAACCCAATCCACCTGGAAATTCTAAACAATATTCCACAATTTAAAGAGTAAGTCAGACTGAATGAGGAGGACATGCTTTGTAGTTTGTACTGGAATCTAGATAAAGGTCATGAGTAATAATAAAGGTATATATTGTAATAAAAATGAAATATGTATCAAATGAGAAGTATGAGTAATAACTTTGATAATAGCAGAGATAAAGATTATTGAGGCTGCAAAAATTGAGAAAAATTTGATTAAGTTGATAAGATTTAATTATAACTAAAAGAAGACTAGAAAATTGTAATCCATAAATATATATGCATGAAAGACTAGTCAAAAAGTATAAGCAAAGAACCAGTGATAGAAAGAGCATGGCAGGATTGGTATGATCTATTGTACTGCAATAGACAGCTGATTCATTAGAATCCTGGAGAATCAGAAAAGAATGGGTAAAGAATGTTTGAGAGTGTTTTGTATAGCACTTAAAACACAGATGAAAGCCTTTGAAAGCCAAGAATGAGTAATGGGGCTTTATGCTGTAAGCAGTGGAGAGTCTTGGGAATGTTTTCAGCATAGTGGTGAGTTGCACATACCAGGAAATTAGAGACCAAGTCCAATAGCCTGGGTAGGAAATGGAAGAAGACTCAAAACCTACAGATTTCTGCTGGGCCAGATTTCAGAAAGCATTTCACTTTCATTCCAAACTTTTTATTTGCCCCAGTAAAACCAACACATCCCACAGAGGGTCTCAAAAGTCTAGACAATGGAGTTCCTGTTTTCAATGCCCTTCCCTAGGAAGCAGTAGCCCTCCACCTCATCACCAGCATTCATTTCTTTCCCTCTCTCTGACATAACCATAAGTCATTGAACTCTTGCTTAACTTTAAACTTACAATTCAGAATCGTGATTGACTATTCCTGGTGCTATTGAAGAAGAGTCAAAGGAATGTTAATGATTCTCAACTTTCATAATAAGTTATATAAAGGAAGGGAAAAGTCAACAGGTACAACCGTTGTAAGAAGAGAAAGGAGGTTGTTTAGTAACCATATTGAAAGTTCTGAAGGATGCCCATGATGGGCACTAAAAGACACTAAAGGAATTTGAGTAATTCAATTTTTAGCATAACAAAGTGTGAGCTCTTCAGAATCAAACCTAAGTGTTAGTTAAGATCAGAATCTTTAGTTTTCTTTAATGGGCTTCAAATAATAAGAAAAAAAATTTCCAGGGATTCTGGGTTGTTAAAAACATAGACTTGACCGGGCTCGGTGGCTCAGCCTGTAATCCCAGCACTTTGGGAGGCCGAGGCGAGTGGATTGCATGAGCCTGAGGGTTCGAGACCAGCCCGGGCAACTTGGCAAGACCTTATTCCTACTATAAAAAAAAAAAAAAATAGCTGTGCGTGGTAGTGCGCATCTGTAGTTCCGGCTACTCAGAAGGCTGAGGTAGAAGGATCGCTGGAGCCTAGAAGGTCAACGCTGGAGTGGCCGTGAGTGTGCGTGCCACTGCACTCCAGCCTAGGTGAAGGTGTGAGACTCCAACTCAAAAAACAAAAACAAAAAACAGACTTTTATCCTATGCACTGTCAAAGATATTGGAACATTCATTTTAATAAGTATGCAGATGATTCTGATGTAATCAGAATCAAATCTACAGAAATAACAGAAAGAACAATTCTATCTTTCCTGTCACTTACTGTTGATCTTCTTAAAGGTCATTTTACACATATTTTATGTACATTGACTTAAAAACTTATAAGATATAGAAATCAGAGCTCCAGAGCGGTACACCTGTATCTTAAATTCATGTATTACAACCCAAATGCTATTTCTCAATCTACTGCCCTCTAGTTTATATATATTGAAACCAAATTCATAGGAAATTGCTTAATGCTAGCTAAATCAGTCTCAATTCCAGAACTCAAACAAGTTGCTAGGGTCACAAGGCCATACCACCTCCATCTGCAGTTCACTGGTGAATCTCCCCAGACTCATGACTCCATTTACCACAATCCATCATTGCATTATATACACCTACCTAAGTTTTGCACTTGCAAAAAAGGTTTACCCCTACTGATTTCTGAAGGTCTTGGTGGAAAACAAATGTGATATTTTCTTGTTTGTTTCTGCCATGATTTCAGACATATAGCAGGTGTGTCTGAGGTTTGAGGTGAAGGAACTATTATTGAAGCTGAAGATGAAGATGAGATGAGAAGGACTGTATTCTAGTCTTTTAGTTGGGGTAAGTACCTTCACCTCTGAGACACAGGAAACTCCTCCATAAATGGGATCTGATTATCTATGGGAAGAGAAGAACCGAAATGAGAAGTCTGAGTCAGCTTCAACTTGCCTCATCCTTTGATCCCTCCTTAGGGCTGTGGGTTTTGAGAATAAATTCTTGCAAGCAGCAGAGCCCTTATTTCCTCAAAAATAATATTTAAATAAAACAGATAAAAGTGGAGCTTTTTTCAATTTAAACTGTGCCCCAACACACACTCCGAGGGCATCTTCTGAAATATTGACAAATCCGAGAAACACAAGTGGGAAACTTCCAGAGCCTCAAATTTCAGGACCATGTAGGAAGTAATAAGAGCAAGGGGACTGGACATGAGAATACCTAGGATAGGGTTAGTTTTGGTTCCAAGCAAGAACTTCAGTTACCAGCTAGAGTAATTTTTCTTTTTTTTTTTATTGTGAAGTTGTGGGGTACAGTTAAGGGTTAGGTATACAATTGCGTTTCATTCAGGCTCCCTGTTGATATGGGATGTTTCCCCGTACCCAGATAGATATTTGCTACTGTTAATCCCATCTCCCTCCCCCCACCATAGTTTTCCAGTACGGTCAGTCATTTTCGTATAGTATTGCATTGGATGTTTAAGGTCCATTATATGAGTGAGAACATGTGATACTCGGATCTTTGTTTCTGTGAGAGGTCACTCAGTATTATAGACTCCAGTTCCATCCAGGTTGCTGCGAAACTCATGATTTTGTTCTTTTTTATGGCTGCGTAGTATTCCATCGTGTATATGTACCACAATTTTT
This sequence comes from Cephalopachus bancanus, assembly GCA_027257055.1. Classification (NCBI taxonomy): domain Eukaryota; kingdom Metazoa; phylum Chordata; class Mammalia; order Primates; family Tarsiidae; genus Cephalopachus; species Cephalopachus bancanus. The sequence goes on from JAPVLO010000072.1 coordinate 1,231,688, forward strand.
TAATCCAGTCCTCTTTTGAGGGGCAGCATGGCTGTTTCCAGGTTCTTGCTATTGTGAACAATGCTGCGATAAACATGCGTGTGCAGGTATCTTTTTTATAGAGTGATTTGTGTTCCTCAGGATATATTCCCAGTAGGGGGATTGCAGGGTCATATGGGAGGTTGGTATTTAGAGCTTTTAAGAATCGCCACACTGCTTTCCACAGAGGTTGCACTAGTTTACACTCCCACCAACAGTGTAGAAGTGTTCCCTTTTCACCACACCCTCTCCAGCAACTGTTATTTTTTGAGTTGTTGATAATTGCCATTCTGACTGGGGTTAGGTGGTATCTCAGTATGGTTTTGATTTGCATCTCCCTGATGATTAGTGAGGTTGAACATTTCTTCTTGTGTTTGTTGGCTGCTCGGATGTTTTCCTTTGTGAAGTGTCTGTTCATATCTTTTGCCCATTTTATAATGGGGTTGTTTGGTTTTTTATTTTCAGCACACTTGAGTTCCTTGTAGATCCAGGATGTTAAGCCTTTGTTGGACCTAGAGTTGGCAAATACTTTTTCCAAGTCTGTAGGTGTCTCCCTGCTCTCTTGATGGTTTCTTTGGCTTTGCAGAAGCTTGTCAGTTTAATAAGGTCCCACTTGTCTATTTTCTCTCTTATGAGCTGTGGGTTTGGAGTTTTGTTCAGGAATTGGATGCCAGTTCCGATTTTCATGAGGGTTTTTCCTTCATTTTCTAAGGTTCTTATGGTTTGAGGTTTTACATTTAGGTCTCTGATCCATTTGGAATTAACCTTTGTGCATGGGGATAGATAGGAGTCCTGTTTCAATCTTCTGCATGTGGTCAGCCAGTTTTCCCAGCACCATTTACTGAATAGGTTCTCCTCTCCCCAGTGGTAGGTGGAGGAGGCTTTGTCAAAGATGAGTTGGTTGAGAAATTGAGGTTTTGCTTCTGGAATCTCAATTCTATTCCATTGATCTGTATACCTGTTCCTATACCAATACCAAGCTGTTTTGATGATTGTAGCTTTATAGTAAAGTTTGAAGTCTGGCAGTGTGATACCACCTGCTTTGTTTTTTTTTTTTTTTGTTTGTTTTTTTGCTGAGGATTGTTCTAGCTATTCTTGGACGTTTGTGTTTCCATATGAATTCCTGCATTGTTTTTTCTAGGTCTGAGAAGAATGTTGCTGGTAATGTGATGGGTATTGCATTGAATTTGTAGATTGCCTTAGGTAAGATGGACATCTTTACAATGTTGATTCTTCCGATCCATGAGCATGGGATATTTTTCCACTTGTTTGTGTCAACTTTGATTTCTTTGAGCAGTGTTTTGTAGTTTTCCTTGTAAAGGTCTTTCACGTCTCTGGCTAGGAAGATGCCAAGGTATTTCATTTTTTTTGCGGCTATTGTGAATGGAATTGTGTTTTTTATTTGGGTTTGTTTGTTTATTATTGGTGTAGAGAAATGCGATTGTCTTTTGTACATTTATTTTGTATCCTGAGACTTTGCCAAAGGTCTTTATCAGTGTAAGGAGGTTTTTGACATATTCTCTTGGATTTTCAAGGTACACAATCAAAGCATTTGCAAAGAGAGATAACTTGACTTCCTCTTTTCCTATTTGGATACCCCTGATTGCCTTCTCTTCTCTGATTGCTCAAGCCAGGACTTCCAATACTATGTTGAACAGGAGGGGTGAGAGTGGGCATCCTTGTCTTGCTCCAGTTTTCAGGGGAAATGGTTCTAATTTTTGTCCATTTAGGAGTATGCTTGCTGTGGGTTTCTCATAGATGGCTTTTACTATTTTGAGGTATGTTCCCCGTATGCCTAGATGTTCAAGGGTTTTTATCAAGAAGGGGTGCTGGATTTTATCAAAAGCTTTTTCTACATCTAATGATATAATCATGTGGTTTTTGTTTTGACATCTGTTGATGTATTTAATAACATTTATGGTTTTATGAATGTTGAACCAGCCTTGCATCCCAGGAATGAAGCCTACCTGGTCATGATGGATGATTTTTGAGATGTATTGCTGAATCCGGTTTGCTAGGATCTTGTTGAGAATTTTAGCATCTATTTTCATCAAAGATATTGGCCTGTAGCTCTCTTTCTTTGCTGGATCTTTACCTGACTTGGGTATCAATGTGATGTTGGCTTCGTAAAATGATTTGGGGGAGCGTTCCATCTTTTTCAATCGCCTGGAATACCTTCAGTAAGATTGGTATCTAGAGTAATTTTTCAACGACTATGTCACTTTACCAAAGCTATGCTTGATATTTAAAAGGGTAACAGCAAGACCAATAGCAGCATATATGACCTCAAAGATGTCTTCTAGCTATTCCATTCTACACTATAAGTTAGAATACATAGTTGAGGTTAATATTAGGGTCTAAATATCTCAGTAGATTGGAAGCGTCATGATGGCATCCATTGATATGTTCTCAGCAATGGTCAGAAATACAATATGAAAGAGCTTCAGTGACTTTAATGAACCAAACCCAGATTGCACTAAAAGTATTGACATTTGATTTGGAAATGTATCTTATGTTTAGCTTTATTTTGACAAAGAATGGGTAAAGAATGTTTGAGAGTGTTTTGTATGGCCCTTAAACCATTGGTATGAGTGTTTGAGTTATCTCTCTTCATGTTTAAAATGTGCCATTTATAGTCAGTTTATATATACATATATAAATATGTATACATATAGTATAGTTTCAATGGTCGTCTCCTTCAAATTTCATGTTGAAATGTGATTCCCAATGTTGGAGGAGGGGCTTAGTGGGAGGTGATTGGCTTATGAAGAATTGGATCCCTCCTGAATGACTAATGAATGATTTCTTGTTCTATTAGTTCATGTGAGAGAAATTTGGTTGTTCTAAAGAGCCTAGAACAAAGAGCCTTTGTTGTCGGGGACCAGCCCTGACCGAGGGTGGGTAAGGACTGCAACGGAGAATCCAGATGGCGAGAAGAGACCACTCAGAGGCAGTTTCTTCTGGGAACAGTCTGATCAGGACTGAAGCCAAATTTTATTCGGACACCTTCCAACTTATATACCATTTTTCATACCCTCCAGCAGTGTGATAATCACTTGCTGGGGGCATACACACTCCATGATGTATATTGCGATTTACAAACTATGCATCACAAGACCATCACAAGACTTGCAAGCTCCAAGCAGGCGTGCCTTACAAATCTCACATCAAGGTCACAGGTGCACAAATACAGTTCGTTTAAAAGTGTCTTCCATAGTGTTCAACAAATCATTCATATTATACTCTTTGTTCTAAACCCTGATTAATACAAAAACTTTCTTAGTTAACTCTAGGTTTAATCCAAGTTCACTGACTCCCAATATTTTTTAAAGACCGATATTATCAACTTAACACTATACTATAATCTATTAGTTTACCTAAATGACTTAATTTTTATTTATTCCATTAACCTATTACGATTCAACATAGTGGCCTGTAATTCTATAACAATTAATTCAAAACTTATTCCTTACCATGACTTATATGAGTTTCGTGATCTAGTGTTTGGACTTTAATACTATGCTATATCTCATTAAGCTAATACCTTATCATTAAATCTTATAATTATCATTGACATATGATTTTAGAATCATAACACTATAATTCTCATTCTATTCTAATAAAACTATGACTTTAACCCAAAACTTAAATCTTTTTTCCTAGTATATTAATACATGGCTACGTGTAAAATTTCCTATTGTCATATTAGAAGCAAAAACTACAGTGTTGGGAAAGTTTCGGTATACTAATCAAAGGATCTTAAAATTGGCCTACAGGAACAGGAACTAAAGTCATAATCTAAGAAAAGATAACTTAAAAAGCTTAAACAAAACCTAAAAGTTTTCTATGAATGCTTATTACTGTTTAAATCTTTCCGATGGAAATTATATCATCTTAAATGAATGTTTTATCCGAACAAGTCTATTCTAAAAATCAAATAGTGTCTGCTACACTCTTGGATAATGGACTGCGCAGTTACTATGGAAATGGCCATGGGCTGAAGCAAACAGAGTTTCGGCATGTAACGAAACTAGAAAAACGTCCTGAAGAAAAACGGCTAAAAGGCGGGGCAATAAAACTATTATAATTTAGTTTCTAATCTTAATCCTAGGAGGAACTACCTTTTGGAACAAGAGCTGAAGAAAAACGCCCTGCCCGGCTAAAAGGCGGGGCAGTAAAACTATTATGATAATTTAGTTTCTAATCCTAATCCTAGGAGGAACTGCCTTTGGGAACAAGAGCTGACTCACCAGTCTACCAGGAATAGAAGTTAAAGAATATCTAGAAAGAAGTAAGATTTAGAAAGGACAAGGTCATTCTGCTGTATAACCTTTCATCAGGCGTATAGAGATGTTACTTATAAGTTTTACTGCCATGTATGCACACTGGTCACTAATCACACGCCAATATTATAGGTATAACCGATATCCTATGTCAGAGGCGATCTTCCAGATGGGCCTTTACAGGCCTCAGCCATGTAGCTATAGATGTTGGTTCCCAACACTTTGTTCTTGCTCCTGCTCCTGCTTCACCTATCTCCATAATTGGAAGCTCCTGAGTTCACACCAGAAGACCAGCAGATACTGGTGCGAGGCAGAACTATGGGTCAAATAAACCTTTTTTCTTTATAAATTACCCAGCCTCAGTTATTTCTTTATAGCAATGTAAATGGATTAATACAATGTGTGTGTGTGTGTGTGTGTGTGTGTGTGTGTGTGTACACACACACACACACACACACACACACACACACACATATATGCACATTGCCTTATGCATGACACTCGGTAAATATTTGCAAAATATATTATTATAAATATGTGATTTATATCTATATTTAGATATGCTTTTATGTGAATACAGTCACATGCCTGTGTCTGTAGGTATGTATGTGTAATTATGCAACTCTGACTCCTTTATTTTATTTTATTTTATTTTATTTTTGAGTTGGAGTCTCACTCTGTCACCCAGACTGGAGTGCAGTGGCACACCCCTGGCCACCGCAGCCTCGACCTGCTGGGCTCCAGCAATCCTTCTTCCACCTCAGCCTTCCAAGTAGCTGGAACTACAGGCGCGTGCTACCCCGCTGGGCTAATTTTTTGATTTATTGTAGAGATGAGGTCTCACCAAGTTGCCCAGGAGAGTCTCGAATCCACGGGCTCAGGCAATCCACTCACCTCTGTCTCCCAAAGCACTGGGATTACAGGCTAAGCCACTGAGCCCGGCTATAAACTCTGACTCCTAAGCATGTCCATTTATAGTTAGATGAGGAAAGGGCCACATTAACTGATCCATTTTTACAATAATTCCTTGATTCAGTGCCTACCTGACATCTCTTAGAAAGCCATGAAAAATGATTAATGAATGCTTACAGTACAAATGTATGCTTTGTTCTGTGCTATTTACTTAGATAGCCCACTTTAGCTCCTAATCAAGACAGAAATTAATGCATCCAACTTCGAGAGCTCACACTTTGAAAGCATTAGAGGGAAAATGCACTTGAGTACAGGCATTCTCTCTCTCTCCTCCTGCCCCCACACCCACACACATATACATGGAACAGCGGACTGGTGCCTGACCTTCCAATACATATATCCACAGCCTATTATGCATTTAAAATGAAGAGCAATTGAAATGTTGTCAAAGTAATTTTTGAAAGTGAAAATAATCACTCACTCTTGACTTAGTGTTCAGTCTTTATCTGCAAAGATACCTATGTTGATGCCTCAATAATAAGTCAATGGCAACACCAAGCCTGAGCAATTGGCTTCTAATTTTCAGCTTTGGTTGTTTCCAGTCTAATATCAGGAATTCTGCACAAACACACTGTTTGTCTATTTAAATCACTACATATCCTGCCACGGAAGGAAGGAGTTCAGCTATCAATAATCAGGAAGTGTAGGTGTGGCTGTCCTCTACATAAATGAGCCCTAATTTTTTCTTGTCTATTACACTCCACATCTCACCTCACATTTTGGATCATATCACACTTGGCTTCCGGAAATTCCAGAAATAAATCTCCTGTAGTTCTGCCTTCTGCTTTCCCTTTTTGAACATTATGTGCATGTCAACTTTTAATTCAGCTGCTCTGTGCCTCTGATTCAGTTCAGTTTGGCATCCTGTACTAGCCCTCATGAATGCTGTCTTTGCGTGGTTCACTCTGGCCCTGAAACGAAAACTCATACACCCAAAAGATCAAGGGATGTTCCATAAAGTAATTAAATGAGACATAATAAAACTCCACACTTTAAAAGATTATAGCTAGAGGCTAAGACAATGGAAGAGACTTTTCCAAGTTCACACAGTTAAATTGATTCGAAGAACCTCAGTCTTCTCATTCCTAAACTGGCAGTAATCTGCCTTTTAGATTTTGAAAAAAATCATGCAAATATGCTTGCATAGGAAACTCAGCTTCCCTTTAAAGCAATAATTAATAATTAGTTCTCCACTCCTTTAGCAGGCTACTCCAATGATTATTCCACCACAAAATAAAACTATTAGCCAACAAGCAACCTTCTTGATTCCTCATTCTCTCTCTCTCTCTCTCTCTCTCTCTCTCTCTCTCTCATTAATCTAATTATTGCAAATGCTAGATTTCATTCTCATTGACAAGTTTGAGGAAATAGGGCAGAACATCAGATTCAGCCCTCAGTTTCTCTCAATGTCTGTGATTAGCATTCCACCCTCCAGATGGGTCCCCAGAGCTATATAATATGAAATCTGTTAACCCTATTAATGCTGATTTTTTTTCAGAACCTCTCTGACAAAAAAGAAGATGAATCAAGTTACCTGATGGAAACTACAATAGATACTCTCATTTAACCCATGTGGTTAAATGCCACAGTGCCTCATTTCATTTAGCACAAGGATTAGCAAACTAAGATCGCTGTGTCAAATCTGTCTCACTGCCTGTTTTTATAAATAAAATTTTATTGGACCACAATCATGCTTATATTTTTTATGCACTGTCTATGACTGCTTTTATGCTATAACATTAACGTTCAGTAATCATGATTCTATGACCCCGAAATCCTAACATATAATCTACCTACCCCTTTACTGGAAAAGTTTGTCACTCCCTGGTTTATAACCTTGTTGCCACTGTAGCCTTTCACATTTGACAATAAATATACCAGTGTATCAAAGTTCCTGAGTTTTGTTAGTCAGTTTATTATGTTTAAGAGATATGTGTGACAGAATACAGGCAGGAAATAAGAACTCATAGCAAGTATTTCACTAAAGGAGATTTAATACAGAAACCTCCTGTTATGGTAATAAAGCTCAAAACATTGGGTTGATTACTCCAGAACATTATTGTTACACGTAGGGCTGAGAGACAAAAGAAAGGGTGGTTTTACCAGAGCCAGAGCCTATGGAGCTGGCACCCATGAGGAAGACTTATTAGATGGGAATTGAGACTCCTGAAGATAGAGCAGCAAAAGTTGAAATCACACAAACCCAATCACTAATCCAATACTACCAAAACTGAGAGAGAAGGGGAGACTACCCTCGTTTCTTCTCTCCTGGTGTTACCATTACCTCAACATTTCCCACTGGTCAAACCTAATGAGAATTTAGTGGGAAAAGAGGCCTGGGAAATGCAGTTTGCAGGAGTTAGATTTTTTGTAAAATCTTTTTTTTTTATTATTATAAAGATGTAAGGTACAAGTTAGGGTTAGGTATACAAACGTTGATTATGCAGGTACCCTTGTTGATGAGGTGTGCCCCTCCCTCCCCTAGCAGATTCCCTCAACTGCCAATCCCACCCCACTACCCTGGCAGTTTTCCACTACTGCCAATCCCTTTCTTATAGTATTATGATAATTGTTCAAGGTCTGCTTATGAGTAAGAACATATGGTACTCTGTTCTTTGTTTCTGTGATAGATTACTTAGTATGATCGACTCTAAATCCATCCAAGTTGTTACGAAGTCCATATGTTTGTCCTTCCTTATGACTGCATAATGTTCCATTGTGTATATGTACCACATTTTTTTTTATCTAGTCCAGCTTCAATGGGCAGCATGGCTGGTTCCGTGTTTTTGCTATTGTGAATGGAGCTGCAACAAACATCCGTGTGCAGGTATCTTTTTTGTAGAATGACTGGAGTTTCTCCAGGTGTATTCCCAATAGGGAAATTGCTGGGTCATACGGAAGGTCAATTTCTAGTTCTTTCAGAAATTGCCACACTGTCTTCCAAGGAGGTTGCACTAGTTTGCATTGCCACCAGCAGTGTAGAAGTGTTTCTTTTTTTCCCCCATCCTCACCAGCATCTATTGTTGTTTGTTTTTATTAATGATGGTCATTCTTCCTGGGATTGGGTGATATCTTAATGTGATTTTGATTTGCATTTCTCTGATGATGAGTGAGGCTGAGTTCTTTTTCATGTGTCTGTTGGCTGCCTGTATATCTTCTTTGGAGAAGTATCTATTCATGTCTTTTACTCACTTCCTAATGGGACTGTTTATTTATTTTTGTTTATTTTTGTTTTTTTTTTTTTTTCCTTTCGACAGGTTTGAGTTCCTTGTACATCCTAGATGTTAGGCCTTTGTCAGATACACAGCTGGCAAATATTTTTTCCAATTCTGTGGGCTGTCTCCCTGCTCTCTTGATGGTTTCTTTTCTTTGCAGAAGCTCGTTAGTTTGATGAGGTCCCACTTGTCTATCTTATTTTTTATGGTATGGGCACTTAGAGTTCTGATCAGGAATTGGTTGCCAGTTCCTATTTCCATAATGTTGTCTCCTGCATTTTCTAAGATTCCTATAGTTTGAGGTTTTATGTTTAGGTCTTTGATCCATTTAGAGTCAATTTTTGTGTATGGTGATAGGTAGGGGTCCTGTTTCAATCTTCAGCATTTGATCAGTCAGTTTTCCCAGCACCATTTACTGAATAGGTTCTCCTCTCCCCAGTAGTTGTTGTTGGAGGTTTTGTCAAAGATGAGTTGGTTGAAGAATTGAGGCTTTGCTTCTGGAATATCTGTCCTGTTTCATTGGTCTATGTGCCTGTTCTCGTACCAACATCAGGTTGTTTTGATTACTGTAGCCTTATAGTAAAGTATGAAGTCTGGAAGTGCAATACCTCCTGTTTTGTTTCTTTTGCTAAGGATTGTTTTGGTTATTCGTGGTCATTTATGTTTCCATATGAATTTCTGTATTGTCATTTCCAGGTCTGAGAAGAATGATGTCGGTAACTTAATGGGTATTGCATTGAATCTTGTAGATTGCTGATTCTTCCTATCCATGAGCATGGAATATTTTTCCATTTGTTTGTGTCTTCTTGGATTTCTTTGAGCAGTGTTTCATAGTTCTCATTGTAAAGATCTTTCACTTCTCTGGTTAGGAAGAGGCAGAGGTATTTCATTTTCTTTGTGGCTACTGTGAATGGGATTGTGCTTTTTATTTGGATCACTGCCTGCTTGTTATTGGTATATAGGAATGCAGCTGTCTTGTGTGTATTTATTTTGTACCCTGAGACTTTGCCAAAGTCCTTTATGAGTGCAAGCAAGTTTTTGACAGATCTCTTGGATTTTCAAGATATAGGATCATATCATCAGCAAAGAGGGATAACTTGACTTCCTCTTTTCCTATTTGGATACCCGAGATTTCCTTCTCCTGTCTAAATGCCCTAGATAGGACTTCCAACACAATGTTGAACAAGAGGGGTTAGAGTGGGCTGCCTTGTCTTGTCCCAGTTTTCAGTGGAAATGTTTCCAGTTTCTATCCATTTATCAGTACGTTAGTTGTGGGTTTATCGTAGATGGCACTTACGATTTTGAGATATGTTCCTTCTATACCTAGGTGTTTGAAGGTTTTTATCAAGAAGGTATGTGAGATTTTATCAAAAGCTTTTTCTGGATCTAATGATATAATCATTTGGTTCTTGATTTTACATCAGTTGATGTATTTAATTACTTTATGGTCTTGTGAATGTTGAACCAGCCCTACATCCTAGGGATGAAGCCTACTTGGTCATGGTGGATCATTTTTGAGATGTGTTTTTAGATCTGATTTGCTAGAATCTTGTTGAGGATTTTTGCATGTATGTTCATAAGAGATATTGGACTGTAGTTCTCTTTTTTTGTTGAATCTTTGCCCATTTTGGGTATCAGTGTGATGCTTGCTTTGTAAAGTGATTTGGGGAGAATTCCATCTTTCTCAATTGTCTGAAATACTTTCAATAGTTGGGTATCAGCTCCTAGTTTTGTAGAATTCTAGTCCAGGGCTTTTTTTTTTTTTTGGTAGGTAGTTTTCATATGACAGAGTCAATTTCCTGGGTTGTTATTGGTCTATTTAGTGTCTCAGTGTCTTCTTGTTTCAACCTGGGGAGGCTGAATGATGTCAGAAAGTCCTCCATTTCACTTAGGTTATCACGTTTGTTTCCATATAGGTATACATAGTAATCTCTGATAATCTTTTGTATTTCTTCAGAGTCAGTTGTGATTTGATCTTTTGTATTTCTGATTGTGTTTATTTAAGACTTTTCTCTCTTTTTCTTGGTCATTTTGGCTAGGGATTCAGTTTTTTTTTCAAAATAGAGCAGATCAGGACAAGGAAGTGGTGTAGACTGAATGAGACACACAACAAGCACAAATAGCATATGATTTTTGGATAAGACACTTCAGCAATCTCTAGTCTCAGCTTCTTTAGGTGCAAAACTAAGATGACATTGGTTTGTCATGAAGTTATGTGTTTCACTTAATACAACATATTCTACCACATAAAATATATAAGCCCAGTAGACAGTGGATGATGTATTAGTCTCTGAACCCTGTTCTTTTTTCTTTTTCTTTTCTTTTTTCTTTTTTTTTTGAGTTGGAGTCTCACTCCATCGCCCAGGCTAGAGTGCAGTGTTATGCTCATGGCCAGCCCAGCATCAACCTTTTGGGCTCAGGCTATCTTTCCACCTCAGCCTTCCAAGTAGCAGGAACTATAGGCACATGCTACCATGCCACGTTAATTTTTTATTTATTGTAGAGACGAAGTCTTGCCACCTTGCCCGGGCTGGTTTCAAACCTGCGGACTGAGGCAATCCACTTGCCCAGACCTCCCAAAGTGCTAGGATTACAGACTGAGCCACCGAGCCATGCCTGGACACTGTTCTTAACAATATCTTTCCAAATTGTCTCTCTTCTCTTTGCCTCTAGGTTCACTCTACACCCTTCAGTCCCTTCTTCCTTTTGACTATGGTTATGGCCACCAGAAACTCTACTGACAAAAATAGTATGTATTCTCAAGTCTCATCAGAGTAGATGAGAGCCTCACTGTTCTTGAGTGTTAAACTTGAAGACAATCCTGCAGGTAGAATTTCTCTTCATTCCCAGGTTTTGGTACTTTGAGCCACTGGTTTAAGATTTTAAATCTGAGGTAGAATCTTTCCTATGGATGTTTATATATATATATTTAGACTGCCAGAACTCCACTTTCATTAGAACTAGCTTACTGCATCCAGTTTTTAACATTCGCATCTTTCTTCTATGAATGAACAGGAGATTAAAAATGAGGATTTGAATAACAAATCTGTGATATAGATCTTGCTTCCTGCTGAGAGACATTGCTGTGCTACTGTATTTTTGAGCTTTCAAGTCATTTCAGGTTCTATATATCAGGTTTCACCGTAAGACAAAACAAAAATCTTTTTTTGATTAATTGTGACATGTTGCTGGGCAGCTCAAGCACTGGTTAAGAAAACTCAAATGAACATGTCACTGTGGCATAATGGGAAAGTGCAGTCCTCATGGGAGGTGCAAGTTTCCAGGACGGCTGATAGCAGAAAGACATGTATTCTATCCATAATGGAGAAGGGGAGGCATTCAAAAATGACTGGGAATAACTTCATATTGAGAATAAAAATTAAGAAAATGAGCCTTACTCATCTTGGCACAAGGATAAATAGTATTAGTCTAGGTTGTAATAACAGCATGTACAAAGGTATGATGGTGTGTGATTTTTTGAAAAAAAATGATGAGGAATCTGACACAACTAGGAACAAGCCTTAAGTTAGTTTCATTGCTGCTTTCCCAGTGACTCAGTTTATGCAGATATTTTGCGTTTTTAGGATCAATTTAACGTAGGTCCTAAGACATTCCTGATAAATAGTAAACATGAGATGAGATTTTATTCTTTTATTTTTATTTATTTTTTGAGTTGTAGTCTCACTCTGTCACCCAGACTGGAGTGCAGTGGCCGCTCCCGGCCACTGCAGCCTCAACCTGCTGCTCTCCGGCGATTCTTCCGCCTCAGCCTTCCAAGTAGCAGGAACTACAGGCCTGTGCTGCCATGCCCGGCTCATTTTGATATATTGTAGAGATGAGGTTTCGCCAAGTTGCCCAGGCAGGTCTCGAACCTGCGGGCAGGCAATTCACTCACCTCAGCCTCCCAAAGCCGCGGGATTACAGACTGAGCCACCAAGCCCGGCTGCAAGATGAGATTTTAAATGGACATCCTCCCAAACCCAAGCCCTGGTGGACTGGTCATAATAACAGGATTCACAGAAGATTCCCTATTCTTCTTTGCCTCCAGCCCTGCCCATATCTAAATGACCATATCCAACACTCCTGAGTTTAATGTCACCCTCTTTTTCTCCATTACATGCTGTTGTAGTCTTTGAGACTGGAGTTCTGCCTGCTGTGTCTGTTTCTGATGTAGATGTTCTCTAGAAGTTTGGTCTCCATGTGAGATAGATTTTTTGTCAGGATCTTGTAGCCTCAAAGGCATGTCTTTTTTCTCTTATCTAATTAATATAAATTTTGAAACTAGAAAAATATTTTATTTGGAGAGAAGCATTACTATTTGGAAATCTACTGAAAAACTGAATTTGTTGAAGATCTCTCTCTCTCTCTCCCCACCCCCGTTCCCTTTTCTCTATCCTCCCTTCCTTTTCTCCTCATTCTCTATCATGGTGTCTTTATTTGAAATTCACCACAACTTCACTCATGCTCTTGAATGCTTAAGATGTTTTCCAGCTGACTCCTCCAGGCCCACCTGAGGAAAAATAATAGAACTTATAAAGAGACTCATTGAAAGTATTTGGAGTTTGACCTCAATGAAACTCTTGGTCTGAATCAAACTGATGTCTCATTATCCTTACAGGTATTCCAAATGTTTTAATACAATTCAGAGAGACTGATATGGTTAATGAAGCTAACCACTAAATTTAAATCCAAGAAGATAATCTATCTATCTATCTATCTGTCTGTCTATCTATCTATCTATTTTTTAGATAGTAATAATAAAAATATTTTAAAAAGACAAATCTTGTGCTGATTTTCTGTTAGAAAATACTATATGAATATTTCTTTAGAGTTTAGGGCCTTTCAAATAATCTCAATAAATCTTCTTCTGTATTTCAATAAAATAAAATGATACCTCTTGAAAACTGTGTTGGGCTTTAATTACAGCCAGATCAGTGGTAGATTGGAAATAAACACCTTTCACAGTCATACAATGTGACAGAGCTGGCAGGAACTCCCAGGCGTAGGGTTCCCTGGCTTCTTTGCAATCTGTGTCATGTTGATCTGAGGCCTGTTATTTAGCTTAGAGCTTTTACTCTAACTGCTTGTCCATACATGTGTGAAAAATAGCACAAGTAAGCTCTCTCTTACTTGTTCACATAGAAATTTCACATAGAAAATGCAATCTGCTGTCTAAATTTAACCCTGGACTTTCCTAGACTTCCTAATTGTATGTACCAATTTGGTCATACCTATAGACTGAGCACGATTTGAGTTCCTGAAACTAATATAAAGAATATCAAGAAGTGATTAAGAGAATAGGAATACACACACACAGACACACACACACACACACACACACACACACACACACACACACACACACACATATACATACACACACTATATATATATATATATATATATAATATGTATATGCATATATGTATGCAATACATATAATTCATTTATAATACATATATATATTCTCAAAGTTATGGTATCTTTTTTTTTTTTTTTGAGTTGGTGTCTCACTCTGTCGCCCAGACTGGAGTGCAGTGGCCGCTCCTGGTCACCGCAGACTCGACCTGCTGGGCTCCGGCGATCCTTCTGCCTCAGCCTTCCAAGTAGCTGGAACTACAGGCACGCGCTACCACGCCCAGCTGATTTTTGATTTATTGTAGAGATGAGGTCTCACCAAGTTGCCCAGGCGGGTCTCAAACCCACGGGCTTAGGCAACCCACTCACCTCAGCCTCCCAAGGCTGAGCCACCAAGCCCAGCTAGTTATGGTATCTTATGCCATGACTGAGTCACACACAAAAGGTAGTAAAGAAACTACTATTTATTGAAGCTACTATGTCCTAGTGCTGAATATAGTCACTGTTGATTCTTATATAATCCAGAAAGGAATGTATTAGTATCCTTGTATTAAGAAAATCTATGTCTTTGTCCATCTGTGCTATGATAAAAAGAAACTTAAGACTGCACTTAAAAATACTTAATTTATAAACAATATTTTAAAATGCTCAATTTATAAACAACACAGTTCATAAAAAACACTTAAAAAACACTTAATTTATAAACAACAGAAAAATATTGCTCACAGTTCTAGAGGCTGAGAAGTTCAAAATCAAGGTGTTAGCAAGTGTGGTATCTGATAAAAACTTGCTCCTCGTAGATGGTCCCTTCTGTGTATTCTTACATAGTCAAAGGGAAAAAAAGCTAATGAGTTCCCTCAGGCCTCTTTATCAAGGCAATATCTCACTCATGATCTCACTCACAAGGGCTTCTTCCCTCATGTCCTAATCACCTCCCAATGGTCCCACGCCCAAAAACCATCACCTTAGTGATTAGGTTTCAACATATGAATTCTGGAGAGACATAAAACGTTCAGAAAATAGCACCATATTAAATAGATAAATCCTAGTGAGTTTAGGCAAAATAACAGCTTATATCAGTAGTAAAAATGGTAAGGATTAAAATCTGAGTCTAAGTATGTATTTCTTCCCAAAACAGCATTCATAGTCCTTACTCTTCTTCAGTTGAACCAAGTTCAAAGGAGTTCATATTTCTCTGGGAGGAACATTTTAAAGTTCTTGCTTTCCAATGTGTCTAGGGCTTTTCCGAGAACTTGGTATATGAATGTTGTAGAGTTTTGTAAACTGGGCATTGTTGTTCTCATTTTACAGATGAAGGAACTGAGGCTTTGAGAGCATTAAAAACTTAGTAAATTATATTGAATAGAGGTTGCTGAACTTCATTTACTATTTAGGCTTCCAATGTCATTCTGTTTCCATTCTGCCTCTTCACTGAAACTCATCAAGGATGTACTATTATTAAAGATTTTTAAAGAGGCTCTTTATTATTTGATCTGATTTCTATTTTTAATTATATTTTTGTTTTTGCCTGAAAGTAGTGAATTGACTAAATCAAGGACATTTTTACCATTTCAAAAAAACTGCCTAGAAAATCTAGGCCATATTGAGATTGCTTTTCTCAGAGGATGGAAGTCTTATAACCCATTACGAACACAATCACAGTGGGAGACATTTATAGCTTTAAGTGTAAGCAAGGGTAATTAAAATGATGTGGGTATGCATTTTCTCCTTTCCCAGAGTTTGTTTTATACACACTGTGCCTTGGGCATCTTTTGTTGCCTTGCAGGATACATGACATCCTAATTTGTTTGGATTCTGATTTTGCTTGGAATTTTGATGAACTGCAACAGGATCTTCAGGCTCTGTGGGCACAGCTCCCTCAGGTATTCACAGCCAAACCACTACACTTACAATCAGTGACAACTAATTTTTAGTCATCTCTTCTCTGATTTCTCACAAAACTAAAATAGCTGAGACATTTAGTTATTCAAGCTCTGAGTTTTGTTTTGCTTTTCAAAATTAAGTATTTGTTATGGACTGAAATCTCCACCCCGTAATTCATATGTTGAAGCACCAATGCCCAGTGTGACTTTATTGTAAGACAGAGCCTTCATGGTTATTATTAAAATTAACTGAGGTCATGTGATGGGGCCCTAATCTGATAAAACAGGTGTCTTTATATGAGAAGAGACAACAGAGCTCACTTATTCTCCATACTCACACACAAGACTGTGAGGATGCAAAAAGAAATTGTTCATCTGCAAGACAGAAGGAAAACACTCATCAGAATTTGACTTTGTCAGGGGCCTTAATCTTGGAAGTCTAGCCTCCAGAGCAGTGAGAAAATAAATTTCTGTCTTTGAAGCAACCCAATGAGTGCTATTTTGTTATGGTAGCCTGAGTAGACTAATATAGAATCTACATCCTTTTCCTATAAAGAACCTGAGGCTCCCCCCAAAAAAACCTGTTTTTTATTTACTCTTTAATGATAACTCTCAGTTGTATTTAACTACACGTTTTCACATCTTCACCACCTAGCTCAGCCTCCTTCCCTCCATGAACTCTTGCTGTTCTTCCCAGCCTGGGCTACTTGGCCTGTCTTCATGTCCCCACAAAGCCTGGCACAGAATCTTTGCAACCATTATGATGGACAACTGATTATAGTGACTTGTTTGCAAATATGTCTCCCCCATTAAACTGTGGCCTTTCATAGGCATAGAAAAGTTTTTGTTTATTTTCAAATCCCCAATATGAAAAAGCATTATTTGGCACATTATAGTAAGTTTTGAACAAATAAATGAATCCACATTATTTATTTGAATCCCCACAATGAAAAATCCTACGTGTGAGAAGTAAAGACAGTATTTAAACAAAAAGCTAATTTATCGAAAAGATTAGATATTGCTTGCTCAAGACCACAGAAAATAAATAGCTCCATGGAATCTTAAACGAGGACTATGGACTCTGACCACTTGTACTTTTACTGTTCTTTCATTGAGAGCTCTATTCAATAACATTTCTGAAACTCATTCTTATTATGCTATAAATTATTCATAAACACTGTGTAAAGGTGGCTACTTGATAGTTGGGTGGCAGATAACATCATTGCAATAAAATGACAATTAGTCTGCTTTTTTGCACTTGTAAAATATTGACAATAATACCACCTCTGTATAGCTCACAAGTGTGTTGTGTGAACAACTGACACAAAGAATTAAAGCAGTTTTATTTTCTGAGTGTGTTAGTCAACTAGAAAATATAAAATTGAATTAGCTTAGATAATCTCTAGGCCTCTTCAGGAAAATATGGGCTATAACTACTTCATAAAATATAATTGTTGATACACTGAGAATGTTTGATATGTTTTATTCTTAAGAGAAGAAAAATAATTTCAAACATTGCTCTAAGGTCTACCTTAAGATCAGTGCATGTGTTAAATCTCTGAGAGGTTTTTCACTACCCCAAGACGCTAGGTTCAATATCACACACAGTCTCTAATGGTCCAGCAATCACTTGAATCTAAAACTGCATCTCCCAAAACACTTTTCACCCATCACTTAGTTTATACTGCAGCAAAATTCAAGCTCTCAGAGAGTCACAGGACAGAGCATGCTATTCTATGACAAATTTACACAATAGTTCTCACTTCTCGGTAATATTTACCCACAGATAATAATATAAACCCACAGAGGGATTTATTGGGAATTTAATTAATTTCTTATATATCATCTCAAATATTATTATTAGGGGTAAATGAATAACTTATTCCTCTGCAAATGCTATGAATCACTATTATAACAGTTATTTATAGTTGTACATTAATCTTTTTTTCCTGACAATTTTCTATTTGCCTAGATCAGGATTTTCAACCTTAGAACTACTGAGTTTGAGACCTTTATAATTATTTGTTTTATTGGGCTGTCCTATGCATTGAAGTATGTTTGACCCATCCTTGCTTTACCCACTGAATGCTAGTAGCATCCCTGGTTGTGACAAATAAAAACACTTATATTTTGCTGCCCCTTCTAGAAGCAAAACCACCCCAGTTGAGAACCACAGAAGCTTCTAAAGACAGGCATAAACACTTGAACACACCATTTCAGAGGGTTAATGGCTAGATAATGGCCCCCCAAAAATGTCCATGTCCGAATTCCCAGAAGCAGTGAATAGTTTACATGTCAAAACAAACAGACAAAAACAAAACAAAACAAAAAAAACCTTTGTAGATGTGTTACACTAAGAATCTTGAAAGAGCTTATCCTGAATTATTTAGATGTGCCTGATATAATCACATATTTTTATGCAGCAGAGACAAGAAGGTTAAAAAAGAAAGAAGTAATATCAGGAAAACAGAGGTTGAAGTGAAGCTCTATAAAGATGGGAAAAGGGCTATGAACTAAAGGATACTGATGTCTAGAAGTCAGAAAAGACAAGAGAATAGATTACTTCTTATAGTCTCCAGAAGGAATTCTTTGTTGATGACTCTATATTAGCCCTTTGAAATGAATTTCAGATTTCTCACCTCCTGGAGGGCTATGTGTTCGTAATGATAAAATATTATTTTAATTGCCTAATTATGTTTCATACCCCTATCTTTGAGCTCTCTAGAAGAGCAAACTCCTTGACTGTCTTCACTTGCCCTGAAATCCATCCCAGCTTTGAACACAACACATATTCAAGGGTAGGTGCTCCAACATATTTACTGAATGGATAAAGAACCAACAATGAACATGGTACCTAACATATTGTGATACTAAAAAATAAAGTGCCACATATATTATGAACTTACAAGAATCAAAACTGTTTATTTCTAACCTTTTTAAGGTCAAAGAACATATCCAATCATTTTTTTATAGGCAGGATACAATAATGATAAAATACAGAAATTCTGGAGCCAAACAGGCATGGGTTTGAAACATGGATCCGATATTCACTAACTGTGATATTTCATCATAAAGTGAAAAAAAACTGTGATATTTCATCACTAAGTCTCCTTGAACCTCAATTTTCACATCTATAGAAAAGGAATAGATTAGGGAGAACATCTTTCACTATCATAATCACTAAAATAAAATAATAACACTTACGATGAAGTAGATGGTAACTCAGTCAAAATGAAAAACAAAAAACAAAAACAGTAGCTGAATGAAAGTTTCCCAGTAGAAAGGTATAACAATTTTAGCACCAAAATAAATAAAGGGCTATTGTATTATGATCCCAAATATAAGTCCATACTAATATAAATAAATGATTGACTGAATAAGTAATGAAAGGAAAATAGACAAATCTCCATGTAGAAGAAATTCAAATAATTTGTAGACTCTTCACTCTTAAGGAGAGAGACCATAAGTATGTGTGGGCTGCACATGGTAACTTCCTTCCAAAGAATATAGTCCAGGTACAGTGGCTCAGTCTGTAATCCCAGTTTTGTGGGAGACCAAGGCAAGAGGATTGCCTGAGCCCAGGGGGTTTGAGACCAGCCGGGCAACTTGGAGAGGCCTCGTCTCCACAATAAATCACAACAACTAGCCAAGCTTCGTGGTATGCCTCTGTAGTTCCAGCAACTTAGAAGGCTGAGGCAGAAGGATCGCTTAAGCTCAGCAGGGAGAGGCTGCGGTGGCCGTGAGCATGCCACTCCACTCCAGCCTGGATGACAAGAGTGAGACTCCAACTTAAAAAAAAAAAAAACAGTTTAGATAGAAAAGGAAAAAGTAATTTACACTGGAGAAATTTGGCAAAAGATATCTTAGTCCTGCATTCAAAATTAACATCAACAATAATATAACATTTCAATAATATGTCTCTTTCATATGATGTGATAAAAATCACACTTTACCCTTGTCTTCCTCCCCAAAATCCATAACCCTAGTCTAATTAGGAGAAAAGCATTAGAAGTATCCAACAAACACTCAACTAGTACGTCTCAAAACTGCCAAGGTCATTAAAACATGGAAATTCTGAAAAACAGTTAATAAGGCACTTTGGAAGACGTTGTGATGTAGGAAGGGGAACTCCAAAAATCCCAGAAATACTTTTTGGAGGACGGGCTTCTTGTACTGGCTTCCCCACTAGGTAAGTGTTTTAGGAACCCATCATCATCTGTGTGCCAGCTAGAGTTGTCGTGAGAGGTGGTATTAGGCTTCAGTGTATCAAACGGAGAGTACTTTGAAGATGACTGAAGTTTAAATATGTAAGACTAAATATACAATTTTTTAATAAATAAATTCTGAATCTTCTGGGGTCTCTCTTCGTATTCTGGTATCCTGGATAGAATTCTGGAATAGAAAATAAGCATTAAGTAATAACCAAGGCAATGTGTACAAGCTATGAATTCAGATAATAATGTCATACCAGTAGTGTTTTATTAACTGCAACAAATGTAATTTACTAATATAACTTGTTAATAACAGTGAAACAGTATGCAGAGTATATGCATGCAGAGTATGTGAAAGCTTTCTCTACTATGCTCACAGTTTTACTGCAAATCTAACATTTTTCTAAATAAAATAAAAACTTGTATTTTTTTGTTTGTTTTTGTTTTAAAGCAGTCTGGTAAAAAACAATAAAATAAATTTTCAGAGTGTCAATTAAATAAATAGAGGCCAAAGGAAAATCTGCATGCCATAAATGCCCAACAAATATCTTGATACCAACTGGCCATGGTAGAGAGGCACACAGCATATGTGAGAATAAATTGAAGGTAGGGAAGGCAAGCACTTCCCCTTTGTCCTCTCACTCCCAGAGCATCAAGAATGAGTTTTATTCATTATATTATTGCTGAATGCAGTCTCCATTCCTTTGTTTGGAAAATAAGTAAACTGTGTATATGTCACATATTTACTTTGAGTTTTGATAATGCTTTTCTACCTGTCAAAGCACAGCTCATGTGTGAATCTTCCCACTGCATATTTATGTAGGATGTTTAAGGCTTTCACTTTGCAATACTGTACTTATTTTTTTATTGTTATTTTCCATTTTGTACTTACTGCTTCTCTGGATCTGTATCACAGTGGATCATATTTGTTAACATGTCTCATGTTCCCACTAGACTTAGAGGCCTTTTGCGGGCAAGGATTATGCAGTATCTATACATTTTTTAATGTCAAAAGCTCAGCATAATATTTGATACATAGATTGCTCACTGATGAATAAAAGAATGGATATTTGAATGGAGGAAATGATCAAGCAGATGAAAGAAACAGACAACTTAAATGAAGAATGCATTTGTCAAAGTGTGTTATTACTTTAAATTCTAGCACTATAAACCCCAAAGAAATGTACAAAATATGATACATTTTAGCTCCCTACAGATGGATCCTAAAAGCTTTCAGGTGACACTGCCTGGGTTGTTCAAGAAGGAATTGCCTAATCAAAAGAGGCATCTTCTTAGAATTATTGAGTCAGCACATGGATAAGGGATTCTAATTTAAATTCTCTCCTCTCTTCTTATTCATTGCAATGTCACCTTTAATTTTAGGGCTGAAAATGTATGAATAGATTCCCTCATCCACTGATAAGCATTAAACAGTATGAACAACTAATATATTCCTCTGATATGATTCATTTACTTAAAAATCACAAAAAAAAAGTCCACCATAAAATTTTTACTGCTGAGGGAATCAAAGAATTTCAAAACTGTTGGGTGAAGTGAATTTGTTCAAGTTATTGCATTTCGGTCAAATTATAAAGCAAATATTCTCATTTGGCTGTTGCACCACTGCACCACCTCACTGACTCTAGAAGCCTCTGTCCTTTTAAAACTCTATGAAGACAGGGCTATGAATTAGTTATTTGGGATTTCAACGTGTGTGATATCATTTGAAAACATGCAGAATAAATGTGAACTTGAAAGGTTGAGCTGACACCAACACAGAAAAAATACGTGCCAAGAAAAATTCTGTGCTAGCCACTCTTTTAGGCATCGTTGTGCTGTTAACAAATGACAGGCATTATGTTAAATTCTTCACATACAATTTTTCTTCTGACTCTTACAACAATTTGGTATGTTAAGTTTTCTTTATTGCCATTTCATAGAAGAAGAAACTGGACTAGCAATATTAAGTTACTTAATCAAACCACACAGTTGATAAGAGGAGGATCAGGATTTCCTGGTGAATTAAGACTCCAGAACTTTTACTTTCTTATGTACAAAACACCTTGAATCTATTTAAATTTCACATTTATATGTGTTGTGTATCGGAGATGCTTCTATTAGCACACAATGACCAATTTAAACAATGTACCACTCAAGCATAAGGTTTACTCCACAGATTTCCATGAGTAATTTGTTGAATTTGTCCATTGACAAATCAGGATATAAAGAGAGGCCTAAGATACGGTGGAACTCATTTAGTTCAACTGAATCTGTTTACAAATGAGGAAATCAAGAATTGAGAGGGGTATGTATATATGCATTATAATTCTTACATAATGTTTTACGGAATTGAGAAAGACTGGAGAAGACGATAAATTGCTTGATGTAATAATTTGCTAAGGTTGTCTTAACAAAGTACCACACACTGGGAGCCTTAAACAACAAAAAGTTATTTTCTCATTGTTCTGGAAGCTAAACGTCCAAGATAAAGCTGTCAGCAGAGTGAGTTCTTCCTTAGGCCCACGAGGAAAGGATCGGTTCAAGGCCTCTCCTTTTGACTTGTAGACAGCCAATTTCTCCCTGTGCCTTTACATCATCTTATCTTTGTACACGTCTGTGTGTAAATTTTCTCTTCTTATGATAATATCAGTCATGTTGGATTAGGGCCTACTCTAACAATGTGTTGTTTTAATTAATTTTCTCTTTAAAGACCTTATCTCTAAATACAGTCACACCTTCAGGTAGTGAGGGTTAGGACTTCAGCATATGAATTAGAGGTGAGATACAACAATGCAAGTCATAATTGTGTGTTTTTATCCACAATTCAATAGAAATATATATATATTTTAAAAACCTATACCTTTTAACAAAGTAAGAAGATAAGTTGTATCAAGTACCAAACCTCAGGAATTACTGAAAATTAGAAAAACTATATGTTTTAGACATGGAAATTCACTGAAAATGTAAATTTTTTCTTTTCCATGGCCCTTTTCTAAACCATTTTTACCTTCTCTTCTTTAAGTGTCTAGGACAGTTGCAGTCTATTACAGTCATTTTAGAGCTAACAGAAATACTCTTTCTTTTGGTCCATCATTTATGCATGGAGTTTTCTCCCCACTGAGAAATTAAGAATAACATATGACACCAGATTCATGCCTTATGTTTAAGTGTCAAGCACAACTTTCCATACTAGAATGGGCATGCTTTGGAAATAACACATGCAATTTAAAATACCATTCAAAGGTAAAGGTTTTTAGAATAGTAAGATAGGAGAGGTTCTTAGTTCTTCAAATAATTGTGTTTTTTCTTCCATATCCTGGACAAACAAAAAGAAAAAAAATCATAGGTAGCCAATTATTTACTAGTCACATGTGTCTCTCAGTTAATCATTGTAATGACCTTGAGAGTGAGATTTTGATCCACCCATGTTTAGGTGAAGTAAGCCTCAGACAAAAACCTGACATGGTTTCATAATGCATTCAAAGTACACACATAATGCATTCAAAGTGCAAAAGGAAAATTTTGAACAAAATAAAGTTTTGATATGACTAATTTCAAAGTCAAATTCTT
This sequence comes from Cephalopachus bancanus, assembly GCA_027257055.1. Taxonomy (NCBI): domain Eukaryota; kingdom Metazoa; phylum Chordata; class Mammalia; order Primates; family Tarsiidae; genus Cephalopachus; species Cephalopachus bancanus. Next base: position 1,255,198 of record JAPVLO010000072.1, read on the forward strand.
TTGGCCTCGGAAAGGAGGTCAAATTGCATGTTTTTATACTTGGTTATTGAGCATAGATTGTCATCTGAGATTAGGGCAGCCATTCACCTGTGAATAAGAGAGCTTCCTTCTCTCCATTTCAGAGCCTTCAAAACCCTCCCTGAGATTGCTGAGAAAGATCAAGGTTGAAGAAGACATGGCTCTCTTTTCCTCTGGGTTCTTTTTCTTCCCTTTGCTATCACTGTCCCTCACCACAAAGAGAGAGAAGCAAATTCAGCTCTCTACTGGATTTCTCTAAAAAATAAAATAAAATAAAACATTTCTTCCCTTTGCTATCACTGTCCCTCACCACAAAGAGAGAGAAGCAAACTCAGCCCTCTACTGGGTTTCTCCAAAAAATAAAGTAAAATAAAACACAATGCCATCTTTCTGTCTACAGTAAAACATGCTGAAGAATTGGGAGGGCCCACCATACACCATAAAACTAAACAAACAGGAAAAGAAGCAAAGAATAGCAAATCACGAGTCTGTACTAATTTCTTAGATATTTTTATACTCAAATAATGCTTTTTGACTCTCATTTCTCTAGAAGGGTCTCTTTTTAGATTCCTTGATCTGACTCAGAATTTATAAATGATATTGTCTTCTCTACAGATCTCTTTATTTCTTCTCACCAATGTTCCCTTCCCCATCTTGTACTCCCATCTCCCGAAAGAATAATTCAGCCTCTTCTGTGTCACCTGTAGAAAAATTCTATCCTTTATTTTTTCTAAATTCTAGGTGGGTACTTGGATTGAGAATCCTATGAAAGAGAAAAGTATGGGGTCCAGTTGACCATGTGCTGGGGAGGTTCTAAGAGACAGCAGGACTTTAAGGGAGGATATTTGTATGAAACAATTACTAAATTATTTCTTCAAGGAATAGTGGGAATTGGCCAAGTGAGGCTTGGGAGAAAACAGGGCATTTTAGGCACAAGAGACTATCTTCTAGAGATTGCAGTAAAATTTTCCTTAAATCACCTTTTGCAAAATAAGTGCTGAATCCTGAGAAAACAAGCCAAAACAAAGCAAAAATATAGATCTATCTATATCTATTTATCTATGTACCTATTTATTATTATACTACTATCAAAAAATTTCAGAGGAATCTGACCAAAATTGCATTTAGTAAAAACTTGAGGGCACCTTATTTTCCATCACTTTTCAGGAGGATTTATGTAGCGGAGGACAGAAAAAGCTGATGATACTTTTTTCCCAGCAAACAGGACTCTGTGACTATTGCTCCAGCATGAGTAGAGCACTCTGTCTCCAAGCATTCTCTCTTTGTTGTAGGAATGATTCAAAGTGTGCAGCCAGGCTCTTATTTGCCTGAAGCCTATAAAAGCTAGCAGAGTTGTCTTGTACTCAACAATTTAGTGTGAAAGACATGGGCACCATTATCTAACGCCTCTGAAAGATTATAATTAAGGGCGACAGCATTGAAAGAGAATTTCAGATTTTCTCTAGCAACGAGGCTATAAATTGATGATGGTACAGGATTCGGACAATTGAACCTCCATGCAGGCACTCAGTCATAATTGGCATTGATTTAACAGTCTGTGGCTCACCCCTTGCATCATAAATTGATTGGAAATGACAAGCAATGGAGATTTACACCTTTCAAGAACAACTTTGTCCTTAAATAAATAAGTATCAGAGAGATAAAATGGCCAATTGGAAATTGCATGCCTACCTCTCTCTACTCCTTGAAAATCCCACCAAGGAGCTGTAAACTAGAAAACCTTTCCCAAAGCATAGCTAGTAACCTCAAAGATAATACAAAGAGGATCAGTCTCTACTTGAGAACCATTCAGAGAGAGCTGTTTAAATCAGGGAGAATTCTGCCCTTTAAATTTTGTAGTTTAAAAAGGCTTATGTCTGTAGCATTTACTTTGGGTATTTAGAATAATGGTTTGAAGACAAGCTTTGGGTCAAGAAAACCCGCATTCAAATCCATTTTTTCCTCTTGTGAGTATATATTCTTGGGTAAATTACATAGCTGATTCCTCTGTTCCTCAATTATCTAACATTTAAGATGAAAGCAATAATGGGACCTACCTTAAAAGGAAGATGCAGAGGTTGAGCCATTTACCTACAGGAAAGCAGTGAGAAAATGCCCATGTGCTATAAATGTTAGGTATTAAAATCAGCTAGCCAATCAGGGAGCCTTTGCAATGATAGAGCTGAGGGAATGTTTTAAAAATGAAACAGTTGATTTAATTTTGAATATGAAATAAGTCACATGGTACACAACTCAAAACATATACAAATATATATAAGGAAAACCTCTCACTTCTGTGTCTGCTCCCTTTCTACCCAGCTGATTTCTGACCCACAGAAACAGTGTGAGTTAGATTATAAATATGTACTTATATTTTGTGACACCCAGGTTTTGGGTTACTTTGTCCCTCAACAATATATAACCAATATACAACACAAGAATTTTAGATCCGGGCAAGCTATCCTTAAACAGTTGAAACTATAGACAAAAACATTATATACAAAAATCAGAGAATATTTTTCCATAAACTTTATTTGCTTTTTATGCTGATTGTTCTCCATTAGTAGGATTGCTAATCTTTTTCTGTTTTTATTTCTTATAGCATCTGTGTTTTAATGCATGTTTGTTTTCTAATATTATTGACTAAATGAGTTGGAGTCACATAGGAGGTGGTCAGGATCATCTTAAGGCATTGTAACTGTCCATATTCCAAATGTTCTCTTATTTTTCTATTGTCAGAGACAGACTGCTTCCTGCAAATATAGTGCATATGTGTTACTTTTGATGTTATCATTCCTTCTTTGCTTTTAAAAACCAAATCACGGCTAGGAGATTTTAAAAATTCTATTTCTAATCACCCCATTATTATTATTGCAAAGAAGGGATATACTTGTCTTTCTTTAGGATGTACCCCTTCTCTTTTAGGAATGTTATCTCTACTGAGATTGATGAAATCAGACTCTCAGTCCTCTAATTAATTTGTTTTTCTTGCCTTTGCTTTTTCATTTGTGTGTTCTGTCACATGTCAGTTGCTTTCAGCTACCTTTACTCATTTTTCAAAAACAGAGATTTTATCTGTTGACTAGGTCTGCCAAACATGAAGTTTGTTTCCTGTTTCAAAATATTTCAGTTTTTACACCTGATAATTCTAGGAGGAAAAAGAAAAAATGTTAACAAGTTTAGTCATATAAAATTATTCAACATCCTTTCATGTCTCTCTCTTCCACAGGCTTCCCTCCCCCCAGTTTTATATCAATACCACATGAGGCTGCTGTAGAGGTCAAATGAGAAACAACACAAATACTCAGTACGAATGCCAGGTAGATGTCAAAGAAGTAGTTGTATATTGTCTTTATTAATACTAATTATAACAACAGTTGTTTGCTTGAGGAAAAAAGAACAAACCACTTAAAAATTAAAATAATTCTCTGATATACCTGTAAACTTCATAGACCTCCCCACGGTTGTACCTTATTAATGTAGAAGTCACAACAATACAAGGGCTTCTTTTTCAGCTGTTATTGATGCCTAAGGGTGTTTATTGAAGCACTGAGTCCTTCCCTCTTAGATACTTTGTGGCCAAAACTTAAGGGGAATTGTGAGATATTTATTTAATGAATAAATGGCTTCACATTGCATTTTTCTCTCTTCCAATACTCTATAAATTCCTGTTCTTTATTCATTTAGGCAATGGCAGTGTCAATTCTTAAAATATGTATGCCTCTTCCTTTGCAAGAACTGGCACCTAATAGCAAACTGATTTATGCAGAAACATACTTTTGTGTATTTTGTGAATAATGGTATGTACAATTTTCAAGCTTCGGGTTTTTCAAACTTTAGGAATGATTGATTTTTCTGGTCATTTCCATCCACATTAGTTTTAGTCTGATCCATGATGTAAACAGACTGAGACCCATGAGCATATTAATCCATGGGCCCATCATTCCACGGTGCTACGTAATTACTTTAGCCCAAAGAGTCTGGTGTTTTCTCTACTAAATCATTTAACATAAGTCACAAAAAGGCTGGACAGGGTTAAATAATGTTTATTATGAAGAGAGTATAGTCAGGTTCACTCATGCATGACTCTAATTTGAGGGAATGACAAACATAATGAAAGGGCAGTTTACTGCCCCTTAATAGAGAATTGCTAAGAGCTGAGATAGTCCTGTTGATTTCCATAGTCAATGCCCTTTGTGGGAAAAGGGCTTGGAGGAGGGTTAATGCCTCTAGAACTTGGACCCTAGGAGAAGGAACCATTTTAGCCAGTTGGTGCTGAAATATACCTGATAACTTGAGGGTAGGAGGAAAGTTATCAGTAATATGCTGTAGTGTAAATAGACTAATAAAATGTGTATTTTTTCTCTTCTTTGATATGAGTGCTATTTATTATCTCATCTTATGCTCTTGAAAAATGGAATTCAACTTAGATGAAATGTGATTATAAGTCTTTCCTTGGTTCTTCTACAATTTGAGCTTACAGCTTTTCAGTTTTGCTATATAAAATGCACAGCTTTTTGGCTTTTGCTACTTCTGAGTCCTTTTGCTTTTTTTGGAGCTGTGCTTTCAACTTTTTTCTTTCATGGTGACAAATATACTCAATGTCATCTATCATTTTTTTTTAATTATCTGAAATCAACTGAAGCATTGGCTTATTCCTATATATGCAATTACATATTTTCACATAATACATATCAGGCATTCCTTTTTTGACATGTTGATACATGTACAAATGCATCAGTATCTCCTCCTTAGACTAAGGGCCCAATGCTCACAGACATATTGTTAAGATACAACTTGAGCCGGGCTTGGTGGCTCAACCTGTAATCCCGCGCCTTTGGGAGGCTGAGGTGAGTGGATTGCCTGAGCCCGAGGGTTCGAGACCCGCCTGGGCAACTTGGCGAGACCTCATCTCTACAATAAATCAAAAAATTAGCCGGGTGTGGTAGCACGTGCCTGTAGTTCCAGCAACTTGGAAGGCTGAGGCGGAAGGGTTGCCGGAGCCCAGCAGGTCGAGGCTGCGGTGGCCGAGAGCGGTCACGGCACTCCAGTCTGGGTGACAGAGTGAGACTCCAACTCAAAAAAAAAAAAAGACGCAACTTGTTCTAATAACATCCAACCAAATCTCATCCAATCAAAGGTTAATTTTTCATATACCTGAGTGTGCTCTTTTTTTGACATGTTTAAGGCTCTGTATGATTCTATTGGTCATTCTCAGTTCCTTCCTTAGGAGTTACAACTAATTGCTTTCTTTCTAAATGCAATTCTGTATGTGTCAATCTTTATCATTAAGTACTTATCTGCTTGGCAGTAGGAATGAGGTCTTACTTATCACAGAACTGTTTTTTGCTTAGCCTATTCTTTTGGGGAAAAAAAATAAAGCCATGCATTAAGCACCAGTTGGATCCCAAGAACTGGTTTCATTCTTGAGTAAGTGGTAGCCATGTTGGCCTGTGAATGTACCTATCAGATCCACTACAGGAAAAGCATTTGGTGCAGGGCCTCAGCTGCCGTGTTTTGCAGCCTATACATACACTTACATTTGGGCCACGTTTCTCACAACTTCTTCTCACCAATGATGTTTACAGCATGAATGCTAAGGAAGATATATTTCTGGGAGACTTGAAAACTCTGTCAGGTGATTTTAACTCAAAGACCTATTAACTTTGCTCAACCTCCTATAGACTATACAGAACTCTAGGATGTTTCTACTGAACTCTCTTTCCTCTTCTTTACTTGACATTGGCCTTGTATCATGGTCTCATTAGTCTCCCAGCTTCCCTCATAGCAAGCATTTTCCCTAATGACATTTTGATATGTTTAGATCTCTCACATCATGTGTTTCATAAAGTAAATAAAGAATATAAATTGTAAATTGAGAGAGAAGAAAACTATTTTATTAAAGCTGAAAAAGACTCTCTGAAAAAATGGACACTGAGTTCTAACCTGAAAGGGGGCATCCATGTAAAGGTAGAAAAAATAATAATCCAAAAAATTGCAAAAATCATTAGAGATAGAAGCATACACTATCTGAGGTACACAATAAAGGCTGGTGATATTTAAGGCAAGGGTACAAAGTTCTAGGGTAGGAAATTAGGCAGAAGTTAGATTATGAAGGATTTTTAAGCCATTTGGGGAAGGTAGTATAATGCAATACATAATTGCGAAAAGTCTCTCAGAGAACTGTGAAAAAGATAGTTTTGAAAATAAGAACAGAAATCAGAAAAGTAGTTTAGAGACTGTTGTATCACTATAGTTAACACATGGATGTGTGTGGATTTAATTTTTCCAAGTTGATATAGTACAGAATGGTGAGATTTCGAATGTATGTTGGAGATTTTGTGGTGGATTGAATATGAGATTGGAAAACACATGCATGGTGGTGACAAGTATTGGTTGATATGGGAAAAGCTGTAGGAAATAGATTATGTGGTGAGAGTAGAACCGACATTTTAATTTAGCTTATTAAATTTGGGGTTCTTTTTATTAATTATTAATCCAAGCACAGGCTTGGAGAAGGTATTTGAGTTTATGTCCCCAGAATTCAGGAAAGATGGAGATACGAAATTGAAAATATTCAACATATAGTATTTTAAGTCAAGGAAATGAACACAATCACCTAGGGAGACAATGTCGTAAAGAAAGCCAACTTTATTTTTTAAAAGCTATAGAACAATTTAGACTCTCTTTGCTCAAATATAAAATAAAGATAATAAGAACTAAACCACAGACTTGTTGGGAAGATTCAGTAAGGAAATGTGGCTATAATATCAGGACAATGTCTGGCTGACTGAAGTTATTCAATTCAAAAGGCAGGTATTTGTTTTATCCTTCTCCAAGTGTTTCTTAGGCCAGTAAAACTTAGAAGCTATTTATCCCTGGATTTCATACCAGGGTAATGTCATTTAGGTTGGACTCTGTCAGCGACCTGGCTGGTAACAATTGACACACTCACAGAAGTTATGGGAGGAAGTTCAATAAAGAAATATGTTTTAAAAAAAAGACGAAGAAAAGAAAAGTATGAGCAGAGATAGAATAAGCAAAAAGGGGAGGTGAAGATAAGATCTTAGATTTGCCAAGCCCAGGCCTGCTGGCAAGGGAAGAGAGCAGTTACTATAACAGAAAGAGGAATAGAAAATGAGACAAGGGTAGCCTCACAGCCCCTGAGATCAAGGGAGAGGAGCTCAGGCCTCTCCAAGCATGGCCGAAGGTAGAGGCCACAAGTTTGCGACTGCAAGACAGTGTGGTTGGATAAATACTCTGACCTTCCTTTCCTCTCCCAGACCAGCCTGTCTCCTCTCAGTTGCTCACATTAGTTCAATTTGTTTGGAACACAAAGGCATGGAAGTCACCTAAATTGCATATATGCTGTCTTTGCATTAGTTAAGTGGTTCTAAAGCATAATTTCAAGGCCTAACTTACAAATCTCCTGATAAAATTAAATAAAATGCTTTGTAAACTCTAAAAGAGTCCACACAAATAAACGATTGAGTTTCACCGAGAAGATATTCCTTGCAATGCAATACACTTCTTTATTTCACTAACTAAGATTCTTAAGTTTTGGATGTATGTATGTATTTGTCTTAATTTAGGAAACCATACTTCTTGACTATATTTTTATCTGTGATATACTACTTCTGCCTGAGAGTCCAGCTCAAACACTTCCTCTTTGGGAATCTTTCACAATGTCCCACATTGGATTCATATTTTCTCTCTCAGCTCTTTCATAGCATGCTGCTTTCATAAAATGCTGAAATTTCATTTCAAAAAATAAATACTCCAAGTACTTATTTAATAATACTTTAAATAACTTTGATTTATTAATATGCCTATTTCCCAACTACATTATAAGATTCCTCATGAAAATGTAAGTTCCAATGTCATTGCAAATGGAAAATGAGAAGCCCCTTCAAATTCTGCATGTCTATCTTTTTCTGAGAAAAGAAATATCTTTTATGTGAAAGCAAGGGTTCAGAGAAGGAAAGCAAAACAGAAGATGAAGTGCTGGTAAAAGACATAAAAGGATGACAAAGTTTCTTCCTACATGTTGTCCTATGTCTTTTCTTTATTGGCTGGGTGTGACAGTTAGAGCCTGAAGGTTTTCAGCTGAATAGCTCTCTCATTCATGTATAATAATTGACAAATGGCATAAGTCCCAGGAAAAAGGAAAATATAGAAAATACAAGATATGGTTGGTTCTGCTGCAGGCATTAGAAGAAAGAGCAAACTAAGGGTTCTTAATATTTCTACATGATCCAAATGAGCTTGCCCTTGAAGAGGTATACAATGGATTTAAGACAGAAGAGTCAATATAGCAGGAAGAGAGCATGTCTTTGTCTAGACCCTCTTTTGTCACACCTTGTATTAATCAAGTGTGATATTAGTTGTTGAGTATTGAGCATAGTCTTTAGATACAAAAATGAGAGTTCATGGATATTTTGACAGAGACTAATAGGCAGGAGTTATTTTAATTCATCTAACTAATTCTAAATTCTGAACACAAGACTTCATACACAGGATATGCTTAGTAAATACTTGCTGAAAGAGTGAAACAATCAATATATTGCTCCATCAAAAAAAATAAAACTAGCAAGAATGAATGCAAAATACAGTTAAAAGAACATTATGCAAACCAGATTTGAGACTTTAAGTGAGATTTTTCCATTTCAAATGAGAACCCAGAAAGTTAGGATTAACTGATGGACATAGAATTTTAAAGTCCTCTTAATTCTGTCTCTTTTCAGTTAGTGCACAGGACTCAGAGACATTGAACTCAAGATTTATTGCTTTCATGAAGGGAACAAAAGCATCTGGAACCAGAGAAGGAAAAATATTTCACTTATGAATGTTGGAAAATTGGTCTGTAATTGCACATCATTTGGCAGGGCAGGCCTACAGTAATGTGAGTATTGAATCTGAGCTCTTGTTTCAACCAGAAACCATAACAGAATAGAATGATATGGACTAGGAATTAGCAGCATGGCTTTTCCTTTTGCATCTTGTGACTAACTTAAAGTATCTTTACCTATGGAAATGTTATAAACAGAAGAAAGATCTATCTGAGTCTCATTTTCTTTAAATAGGAAGAGGTAAATAAAGACCTTGACTCATTCCCTTGTATTGCTATTTCAATCAGGGTGACTTCCTTATTTCTGCCTACGAATTAAGCTCTATCCAAAAGGATGGACCACACCTCTGTTAGAGTCAAAAGTCTCATTATAAATCCTTTCTTAGGACTAGACATGCTGTCAAGGTCACTAGAAGTTTTTTTTTTTTGCTGTTCATAGATTGTAACTAATATATGCTTATTGTTATTATTTGATGCTATTGATCACTCCACCTGCTATTCGTGTATAGCTGGATAAACAAAAACCTGACTATGCTTTAAACTATAACTCCATAATCACCATTGCTTTTTTATTATCCCAAGCAACGTTTTTTTTCTGAGAATCTCTGTTACTTTACTTGTGGAATAGGAATAGGAATAATTGTAGCCCAACCACACATTTACTACAAGGCTAAAATTCACATGGAGTGAAATAATGAGAAATTTAATAAATATTATGAATGGCATTGCTATTAATTTTATTCTTATATCTGCTAAAGGTAAAATCAATCATTATAAATATCTGTAAACAATAACTAGCTTAAGTAACTTTTGAAAAATGACACCTGAATATTTTTTAAATATAGACAAAAAGAATTAAGTATATTGATTTGTAGTTGTTCAACTTGTTTTCAGAACAGTATGAATTAGCAATTCTGAACCTACTTTTAGAATAGTCTAGGATTAAACAAATTGGTAAATATACTGTGAATGATGAGATGTTTCTTAGATGTCAAAAAAAATTATAAATGAAGAAAGAGGGAAAGTCAGAATGAGCCCTGTGGTGTTGGAATGAAATAATAATGATCAAATGAACTCATAGTTTTCGATGGATGTACAGATAGTAAAATATAGAAACATATATTTGTTACATATGTGTGTGTTTGTATAAATATGTATTTTTATGTGTGTGTGTATATCTTACATACATGTAACCTTGTATGCACTAAGGAACTAGAAACAATAACACCCTAGTAGCAATGGACATATTTAGTGTGCATATCTTAGTTTTTAAATCCAATCTCCAATAAAACAATCCAGTGCCTTGAAGGAAATGATTCCAGGAAAAACTGTAAGATGACCCTGAAACGTATAATGACACAAAAAATTAAGCAATTCTCACAAAATAATGGGGTGACTTAGTTAAAAGCACACAAAAGACACTTGATGATACCAGTGACCAAATCAGAAAAAAATTGAGCAATAACATAAGTGATGATGTAAATGAATACAATAAATATCCACAGTTCCATACTAATATAATTGAATATATAAATAAATGAGGGATAAGGGACAGTTCTTTCTTAAAATATATTTCCAATTAGTGCATGTAGATTAAATAGTAAAATTAGAAAATTACCATTTGGCAAGCACTACAGTTTATAATTGTTACATATGTGAATCAACAATGAATGTTAAAATTAAAAGGTGAGCAAATGGTGAGAAAAGATATGTTTCCATAGTCTCAAGGTATCTCCTTCAAAAATCTTATCAATTACAAGGGAAAAATAGTAAATGTACAATGAAGAAATCTGGTAGATGCTACTTTAACTACATGATCACAAGCTATGATAATCAGGAATGAGACATGAAGACATCCTGGGTCTCCTGGGTGGTGTTCACAGAAGGGAAGGACCCCACTTCTGTAATCCTCTTGCCAAATATGCATAACATCAATTTAATCAGGAGAAAATATCAGGGAAACCTCATCAGAGAAGCAGTTTGCCAAACAACTGGCCAGTACTTTCAAAGTTTCAATCATAAAAAACAAAAATGGAGTCCCTGACCCAGATTGAAAGACACCAAGAATTCATGAGAACTCAATGTAATGTGTGTGACTCTACATTGGATCCCAGGTCTGAGAAAGGATATTGGTGAAACGATCTGCAAAATATATATTATATATTAGCAGATCCGTGTAATATATTAATGATTCTTTTCTAGTTTTGGTCATTATAATTTGGTTATACAAAATGTTAACAGTTTGGGTAAAGAATTTATGGTAACTCCTTACAGTATTTTTGTAATTTTTAAAAATCTGAAATTATTTCAAAAGGTAAAGGTAACCATTATATACATATGCACATAAGCACAATAATTAAGATACAATTCTAGCAATCAAAAACACATATAAAATGTCATGAGATACTAAAAGAGGGACTAGTGACATCTCCACCAGGTCTTAAATCTCTTCTGTTTAGAGTGAAAAGAAGCACTATTAAGATTATAGCAGAACAATAGACCTATTTTCCTAGGCAAAACAGAATACTGATGACCCTCATCTTCCAAACAAACAGAAAGTGATCACCAAACTGAAGAAGAAGATTGTATGTCAGACAAGGAGACATCGAGAAGGAAGAAACCAAAACAAGAAAGTACAAGGTGTGCTGAGGCCAGGGGAAAAGTGTGGAGGAGGACACTTCAGTGCATCTTCAGTTATCGAGCACCTGCTGTGGTCCAGGCTCTGCTCTAATGGAGATAAAACAATGAACAATGCATAATAGATTCTTTAATTAACAGAGCTTTTACTCTAGTAGGGGAAGTTAAAAATAAACATGTATGTATAAAGTATGTATGTACAAAATAAAACAAGTAATTTCACAGTGAGAGTTATGAACATAGCTCAAATGGAATGTATTCTCTTTTGATGGTGTAGTCTAGGGAGATGACATTGAAACTCAGATCTGAAGGCTCAGGAAGAACTGAATGTTAATGGGTAGAGTGTGCAGGGTCGTTGAGAGCCCATTCCAGGTAGAAGGGTCAAGTAGTGCAAAATTACTATGATTGAAAATGAACTTAGAATGTTCTAGGGGCCCCAAGAAGGCCAGTGTGACTGGAAATAGGAAGAGCAAAGGGAAATGACATCAGAGAAGTGATAAGAATCCTGAGTATTTAGTGTTTCTGAAGCCCGGAAAATAAATCTACATTTTCTCACCAATTCTTTTTTTTTTTTTTTTGAGTTGGAGTCTCACTCTGTCGCCTAGACTGGAGTGCAGTGGCCGCTCCCGGCCACAGCAGCCTCGACCTGCTGGGCTCCAGCGATCCTTCCACCTCAGCCTTCGGAGTAGCCGGAATTACAGGCATGCGCTACCACGCCCAGCTAATTTTTTGATTTATTGTAGAGATGAGGTCTTGCCTGACCAGGCGGGTCTCGAACCCGTGGGCTCAGGCAATCCACTCACCTCAGCCTCCCAAAGGCGCGGGATTACAGGCTGAGCCACCGAGCCCGGCTTCTCACCGATTCTTAGTTCAAATACACTCTTCTCAGTAACTGGAGAATTTTCAACAGAGGAATGAGCTGATCTGACACATATTTAGAAAGACCATCCTAGTTGCTTGAAAAATTGATTGGAGTGAGGAATGGCAAGAACAGAGGAAGAAAGTAGATTTAGAAGTTTAGGTAGTAAATGACGGTGGAAACACAGAGAGAACCAGACAGATATAGGACATATGTTTAGAGATAAGACTTGCTGATGGGCTTAATGAGGAAAATTAGAGAGCAAGAACACCAACTGGATGTTATTATTTACTAAGATGAAATTTAATCAGAAAGACTTCAAGAAGATTGTGGCACATTCAAAATGGAAACTTAAATAGTCCTTTCTGTCTGAAGTGTTTCCTAAAACTCTATTATTATAATATAACCTTTATATTGTGGCTGCGATCTGAAGAACCACTAGTGTTATTAAATTTATGTGATTTACAATTACTGCTACTCTTTGTATATATTTATATTGTTAATAATTTGCATGAATTCATTGTTTTTGCTTACACATGTGTTATGTTGAAATATTACTTTGTTAAGTAAAAATACAAGTCAGTAGTAATTTTATTTGCTAAAAGTTCTACTTTGGTATACCAGAAGAATCTAAAATAGAAGTAACTTCCTCATACATAATTCAGTATTCCTTTAATGCTGTGCCCATGTAACCACGTAAAATCATTTGCTAAGAAATACTAATTTAAAGGCAGGAAGGCCAGGCTCCGTGGCTCAGTCTGTAATCCCAGTACTTTGGGAGGCTGAAGTGAGTGGATTGCCTGAACCTGAGGATTCAAGACCAGCCTGGGCAACTTGGCAAGACCTGGTCTCTACAATAAATTAAAAAAAAAAAAATTAGCTGTGTGTGGTAGCGCGTGCCTGTAGTTCCGGCTACTTGGATGACTGAGGTGGAAGGATCACCAGAGCCTAGCAGGTCGACACTGGGGTGGCTATGAGTGTGCCACGGCACTCCAGTCTGGGCAACAGAGTGGGACTCCACCTCAAAATAAATAAATGAATAAATAAATAAATAAATGCAGGAAAACCAGTCCAGGGTTATTAAATTCCACTAATTGATGGTGTCTTCTGCTCTAATCCAACAGTCTATCACGGTACTCTTTCTGAGACATTTTTGTGTGGGAGTGGAAACAACAACAAAGCTGTATGAATTATTAGTATTATTGTTCTCAAATTAATTTTAGAAAACAAACCTATGTGATATGAAATATTCTATTGTTGGAAAGTAGTTAATTCCCTAAGCTCCCGACTTGCTCACAGGAAATGAATTAAGCTCTGGAATGAATCCAGCTCATTTATTCTTATACGTAAGATTCATTCATTGGCCTCTGGCTTATGATTACTGGTGAGAAGTGAATATAAAACATTCAAATTCAGTGTGAAAGTTAAATAAGAAGGCAGAGACTATTCCCTGTAGGTAAACCAATAACAAAATAGATTCTTGTACCATTTACTGAAGACTGACATTGAAGCTCTAGGGAGCATACAGGTGTGTGATATTTAGAGAAAACATAAACCATTTAGAGTTATGATGTGCACTGGGTCAGACTTTCAAGAGAGGAGTTGTCAGCAGTGTAGGTGAAGTCAAAATGGGCTTTACTGTTCATTACACAGATGGAGGCACTGCATGCTCTCATGGTTTTTTCTCTTAAAAAGTGTAGAGAATAAGTGTGTATGGAAAAATATTACTTTGAGAGTTCTTCTTATCTCATTATACTGCCTAAAAAATTATAGAAAACTAGTATAAATAATGTTCCCAGTGAAAGCTATTTCTTTCCTTCTTTCTTTCTTTCTTTCTTTTTCTTTCTTTCTTTCTTTCTTTCTTTCTTTCTTTCTTTCTTTCTTTCTTTCTTTCTTTCTTTCTTTCTTTTTGTCTCCATGCATCTACGAATTGGATTTTTTCAAATTTCTATTCCAAGTGTATTATATTCCACCCTTATGTCCATTACTCCTTGCTTGCAGTTTCCATTCTTACCACTTCCAGAGTGTGCCCCATAGTCTCCCATCTCTGTGAATGAGTCCTGTCAATCCCCTCTATTTAAAATGCCTTTTTACAAACTGCCTCTAAGAAGTCCTCCAAGCTTTTAAAAACTAGCCAAAAGCCATGTTTTCTAGAAATCTTCCCCAAATTCCTCTTGTCTCACGTGTTCTAGGCTCTAGATCTCACTGGAAACTTCTGTATAATGTTCTCTAAAAAGGAAGAATGATAATTACTATTTTTGACAAAAGCTTCCAGTGATTTTAATAAATGGGAAAATTTGAAAAATAATTCTCTAGTAAAAATCCATTATCTTGTGCTGGGCTCGGTGGCTCAGCCTGTAATCCCGCACCTTTGGGAGGCTGAGGTGAGTGGATTGCCAAGCTGGCGGGTTTGAGACCCGCCTGGGCAGGTGAGACCTCATCTCCACAATAAATAAAATAAAAAATTAGCCGTGCGTGGTAGCGTGCGTCTGTAGTTCCAGCTACTTGAAAGGCTGAGGCGGAAGGATCGCCAGAGCCAAGCAGGTCGAGGCTGTGGTGGCCAAGAGCGGTCACTGCACTCCAGTCTGGGTGACAGAGTGAGACTCCAACTCAAAAAAAAAAATCCATTATCTTGTTCTTTTATATATTTTTATATAAAATGTTTTATAATTCTTATCATGTTATATGCAATAATATATTTCAGAACTATCTCTTCTGAATTGTCGGGCCTGGTCTGTGGCAATTATTAGCATGTTTGGTTTGCCTCTCATATACATGCAAACCAATTTTGGGAGTATAATAGGCATATATTATACCAGTTCATATGCTAGTAGTACAAAGTAGTAGTATATGCCAGTGGTTTATTTTTTGAATGTTAAATATTACTGTATTAATTTTTAATTAAATATTATTTAATTTTCTATTATTTTCCAGACACTGTTAAGAATTGGAGACAACAATATTAATATGACATACTCTCTTATTTTAATACACTTAATCTAAAAAAGCTAAAATATACTGGTGAATAAATTATGATTTTTTTCATGTTACATGAAATTGGAGTATAGACAAGGTTCTAGAGTTGAGCAGATATGGGTTGAGGTCACAGAGAAGCAACTCTGGTAGATAAATTGGGGCTCACTATGGAGAATAATATGGAGAGGGACAACCATATGCACAACACAGACATATAAAACAGCAGAATGCCTTCAATGATATACTATTTTAATGATACCACCTATATTAAAAAATTAAAAGATATTCCATGTCTGTATCTCATTGGAAGATTAAGCATTATCTTCTGAAGTTTAGTTTAAATACCAATGTCAAATCAAAAACTGGACAAATTTTAAGCAGGCAAGAAGACCTTATTCAAGATTATTGCAATAGATGGGTAGCACAGGAGTGAGTCATCAGAAGGGGACTAGAGGACCTAAGGATGAGGTTGATCAATGGGATGTATCGAAAACTTTGAATTATTCCTAAATTTGTAAATGTTTTTCTGTGTGATTAAGCCATCCTTGTTTGCTAATTGGCTCTCATCAAAGTAAGGCTCCTATCTTCCTACAGAGACTAGGATATAAGGACATTATCTTCCTTGATGAGTACATTTCAAAGACATGCCTCTCAGGTTCATGAGAAATATATTCCTGGGCTGTAAAACTAGTAAGAGTCTTTTTAAAAAATTTACATCTCAAAGGAGTGGAAAAAGAATTTACAATTACAAGATTTCTAAAGCCCATGCTCTAAAAAAGAGAGATTAGGTTTCTAGAATCAGGAAGCAGCCTACCAATGTTCAGTCAAGCTGGGGAAAATGTTAAGGCCCCTTAGTTTCACCTACAATAATTTATCCACAATAAAGTTTCTAAATATCGTCAATCTATCTTCTCATTTCATAGTCAGGCATATATATATATGTATATATATTCATATATATTCCTGTATTTTGTATGCATTCTACTAAAAATATCATAAGATATTTTTGAACTGAATAGGATCTTGATAAATAGTGAAAGGGATGAAGAATATTCTAGGTAAAGGAAGCAGCATGAGCTGCATAGAGAGAGAAGAAAACACAAAGGATAGTGTCAGAGGTTATCCCTTCTCGTTTCTTTCCTTATCATCTATTCTACAGATATAAAAAATCTTACAGAGTTCATCAATTTGAATACGCAATGTAATTCATACTAAAATTCTAGAAACAGAATTGAAAACGTACTTTTGATCTAATAGCAGTTATACACTTGTCCTGCTACTAACTATTGCTTGCTATTTACCATACACCGTGATCAATTTTATATTTTTTTCTAATGCCCACAACTCTGCAAAATAAAAATTAGTAGCCAATTTTTACTGAAAAGGAAACTCCTTCTCAGGGAAGTTTAATGACTGTGTAAAGCCACACAGCTAGCAAATGGCTGTGTATTGTTAAGAAAAAATAAAATTTTAAGACTCCCCTCCAACCAACTGAATGGACTGCCCTCTGGGCAAAGGGAAACCTGAAAAACGAAATTCCAGACCATTGCTGAAAGGAGGTTGAACATAGTTCATTTTATCCCCTCCCTTTTGGAGTTTTAGGCACAACTGACTAGTATTAAGACTGATGTAGAGATTATAAGACTGACAAAGTTGACTCTGTAGAAATAAGATACCAACCAGACTCTGGTATAGTAACAAATAGTGGGCCCTAAAAGAAATAAATACTTTACCCCAAAATATGTTTCTGTGACATATTTTGAAGCAAATCTGCCCCTAGGGGAAATTTACATCTGTACAGAATCTCCTTCCAGGGCATTCCCAGAGGAACTGGATATCTTTTAAGACATTTAACCACCTAGTCTGTCTGAATTCTGCTAACTTAGAGTTTTCAACTACATATCAATAACCTTTATTTCCTTTTCTTAACTCAACTTTTAAAAAATGTTTATTTATTATTTACTGATTTCAAATTCTGTAGCTGGAGCTTAAGTCCAATTGTCAACCAGAAAGTCTTTGATTCCACCCTACTTGGAGATGTCCCACCTTTCTGGGTCCAACCAATGGAAACCTCGTGTGCATCATTTTATGTTTTGCTGGTAGCTTCTATCATCCTAGATATGTACAAAACCAACCTGCAATTCCACATTTGGGGCACATGTTCTCAGAACTCTTGGGATTGTGCCATGGGCCTAGGTCACTCATATTTGGCTCAGAGTAGATCTCTTTAAATATTTCTGGGGTTAGTTTGGCATTCTTGTCAACAGTATATTCAAGTATTTCTCCCCACCTGGATTCAAAGCTGTAATTCTTTCCATTTATATCATTCTGAATCCCCACCAAATATGTTTGTGACATGTTAGGTTATGTTATGCTGTTTTATATTATAGTCTTTCATTTCATTTTAAATAATCCTAAAATGATTTTTAAAGGTTAATATTTCTAAAGTTCCAAGGAAAAATAAGATACTTGAGGTTTTTTAAAGCTAAATTGATGCCTGAGGTCACATCTTAGGTTACCTCTCACCCCTAGTATTGCTTTCCAGATTGCACTCCAGAAAATAAATTCCATGATTAGAATCCAATCAAATCCTACTACGTTTCTGACTGAAATACTAAAAATCTAATGCTAGGACAAATAGATCTGATGAATCATTTGAAAATTGATGAACTATTCAATAATAAGAACCAAAAAGAAGATCTGAAAATAGTTTAACTACAGCTTGGTCATTCTGTGGAGGGAAATTTCTCTACACCATTTCCTCTGACACCCAGTCCTTCCTGAATCATTCTTTTGTCTGCCAAAGACACTAAGTTGATTACCCTTTTGCATCTCCCTTTTCAAACTCATCATTGAGGCCAAGATCAATTGTGCATTCAGCATTGGTGTGAAAACCCATGATCACATTAAAGTAATTGTAGCTTTTCATTCCCTGGAAAACAAGCTTTAAAGAAACAAGAGAAAATATCATGTCAGCTCTAAACAGCTTTCGTCTTTGTCCTTAAAACATTTATCAATGTTTAATTTTTGGAAAGCTACATAGTTGTGAAAGGTGGTGGCAATCATGGCCAAAGAAAGAACCCCAGGAGAAGCAAAACAAATAAATGTTAAAGAGAGTGGTCATAACACTGACAATGAATGAGCTTTGATAACCTTAATTGCTGGGAAATGCATTGCTCTCTTGTTTCTAACAAGACTGAAATCCAACTGGCCTGAGGTTGCCATGGTACAGACTGGAACTAATTATTTGTTCAAGCTCCCCTGATGATGGACACTGGGATATCTGCCATTGGCTTCTTACATTGGAATTGCCTTTTTTTCTGAAAGCATTCTTTTTTTACAAGATAAATTGAAAGATGTAAACAATTTTCTAAAGAAGCCAGATCAAGGAATGCTGCTGACTGATTATAAACTGCAAATGTCATACCTGTATAGCTTCTTAATCTTAACCAATACAAAAGAAATTGTCTACTCTACCCTTAGCAGGTCCTCAAATGTAGTTGAATAGATAAACATGAAATAAAAAACCAATGCTGAGATGTACAGTTTTGCTTTATTGTAAAGATTGTTTTCATGTGTATTGATACATTTTAAATTTTCAATGTTAAATATTAAAAATTATAATTAGACATAAGATTATTGAATGTCTGGCTTATCATTTTATTTACCTATTTATTCATTTTTAAGTATTTATGAAGCAAATTACAGATGTTAGAAACTATCAAATTAGGTATTGGAGATGCAAAGATGCTACAATGATTAATTTTATGTATCAATTTGATTGGGCTGAAGAATGTCCAGGTAGGTGGTAAAACATTATTTCTGAGCCATCTGTTTGGATGGCTCCAGAAGTGATTAGTGTTTGAATCAGCAGACTATTATCAACATGGAAGGACATCATGGAATTCACTGAGGGGTCAAATACAACAAAAAGATGAAGGAAGAACAAATTCATTCTTTCTTCTTGAGCTATACATTTCTATCTTTTCTGTTTCTTGGATCTCTGAACTAGAAATAAAACTTATGTCACTGGTTTTCTTGGGCCTATATATATACTATATATACCAAAAACTTTCTTGTGAACTTGGGGAGACTTCTCTTACTTCTATTTAGTCAGCATTATCAGTACAGTAGAAGAGAGGGCTCAAGACCTCTGTTCTCTCATGGACAAGTTCTACTCTTCCTCCTCACTAATCCTCAGAGCCTCAACTATGAGAATCCTATCGTAGAACTTATTGTTATACATTCAAGAAGCCTAGTTTATTTGGCATCCTTAAGATTCTCACCTCCATGTGGCTTTGTATGTTATCCTTTTTCTTTTTAAATTATAAAGATATGGGGTACAATTTAGGATTAGGTATACAAACATTGATTATGCAGGTACCTTTGTTGATGAGCTGTGCCCCTCCCCCCCGAGTAGTTTCCCTCAACTGTCAATCCCACCTCCCCTCCCCTGAGAGTTTCTGATTACTGCCAATCCCTTTCTTATAGTATTATAATCATTCAAGGTCCACTTATGAGTGAGAACATATAGTACTCTGTTCCTTGTTTCTGTGACAGATAACAGAGTATGATCGACTCTAAATCCATTCAAGTTGCTGCAAAGTCCATATGTTTGTCCTTCTTTATGGCTAAATGTCCTTCTTTATTGTGTAAATGTACCACATTTTCTTTATCCAGTCAATGGGCAACATGGTTGGTTCCATGTTTTTGCTATTGTGAATAGAGCTGCAACAACCATATGTGTGCAGGTGTCATTTTTGTAGAATTATTTGAGTTCCGTCAGGTATATTCCCAATAGGGGAATTGCTGGGTCATATGGAAGGTCAATTTCTAGATCTTTCAGAAATTGACACACTGTCTTCCAGAGATATTGCATAGGTTGCATTCCCACCAGCTGTGTAGAAGTGTTTCCCCTTCTCCGCATCCTCACTAGCATCTGCTGTTCTTTGTTTTATTAATGATGGCCATTATTACTAGGGTTAGGTAGTATCCCAATGTGGTTTTGATTTGTTTTTCTCTGATGATTAATGAGGCCGAACACTTTTTCATGTGTCTGTTGGCTGCCGTATATCTTCTTTTGAGAAATGTCTATTCATGTCTTTTGCCCAGTTTTTAGTGGGGCTGTCTGTTTTTTCCTTTCAGCACCTTTGAGTTCCTTATATATCCTAGATGCTTAGCCTTTGTCAGATATACAGTTGGCAAATATTTTTTCCTATTCTGTGGACTGTCTCCCTGCTCTCTTAATGGTTTATTTTGCTTTGCAGGAGCTCATTAATTTGATGAGGTCCCACTTGTTTATTTTATTTCTTAAGGCATGGGCATTTAGGGTTCTGAATAGGAATTGGTTGCCAATTCCAATTTCCATTAGGGCGTCTCTTGGATTCTTCTAGTTTGAAGTTTTACATTTAGGTCTTTGATCTATTTAGAGTTAATTTTTGTGTATGGTGATAGGTAGGGGTCCTGTTTCAATCTTCTGCATGTAATCAACCAGTTTTCCCAACACCGTTTACTGAATAGATTCTTCTCTCCCTGGTGGTTGTTGTTGGAAGCTTTGTCAAACATGACTTGGTTGAGAAATTGAGGCTTTGCTTCTGGAATCTCTATCTTGTTCCATTGGTCTATATGCCTGTTCTTGTACCAATATCAGGCTGTTTTGATTACTGTAGCTTTATAGTAAAATTTGAAATCTGGAAGTGTGTTACCTCCTGCTTTGTTTCTTTTGTTAAGGATTATTTTGACTATTCGTGATCATTTATGTTTCCATATGAATTTCTAGGTCTGAGAAGAATTATGTTGGTAACTTAATCGGTATTGCATTGAATCTGTAGATTTCCTTGGGTAGGATGGACATTTTAACAATGCTGATTCATCTTGTCCATAAGCATGGAATATTTTTCCATTTGTTTGTGTTTTCTTGGATTTCTTTGAGCAGTGTTTTGTAGTTCTCAATGTAAAGGTCTTTCACTTCTCTGGTTAGGAAGATGCCGAGGTATTTCATTTTTTCTATGGCTATTGTGAATGGGATTGTGCTTTTAATTTGGGGCTCTGCCTGCTTGTTGTTGGTGTATAGGAATGCAACTGTCTTTTGCACATTTGTGTTGCACCCTGAGACTTTACCAAAGTCCTTTAACAGTGCAAGCAGGTTTTTCACATATTCTCTTGGATTTTCAAGGTATAGGATCATATCATCAGCAAGAGGGATAACTTGACTTCCTCTTTTTCTGTTTATATACCCCTGAGTTCCTTCGCTTCTCTAATTTTCCTAGCTAGAACTTCCAACACAATGTTGAATGAGAAGGATGAGAGAGGGTAGCCTTGTCTTGTTCCAGTTTTCAGGGGAAATGTTTCCAGTTTCTGTCTATTTAGCAATATGTTACCTATGAGTTTATCATAGATGGCACTTACTATTTTGAGGTATGTTCTTCTATACCTAGGTGTTTGAGGGTTTTTATCAAAAAGCAATGCTGGATTTTATCAAAAGCTTTTTCTGCACCTGACGATATAATCATGTGGTCTTGTTTTTACATCTGTTGATATATTTAATTACATTTATGGTTTTGTGAATGTTGAACCAGCCCTGCATCCTGGGGATGAAGCCTACTTGGTCATGATGGATGATTTTTGATATGTGTTTTTCGGTTTTATTTGCTAGAATATTGCTGAGGAGTTTTGCGTCTATGTTCATAAGGGAAGTTGTTCTGTATTTCTCTTTTTTTGGTTGGATCTTCACCTCGTTTGGGTATCAGTATGATGTTGGCTTCATAAAATGATTTGGGGAGAATTTCATCTTTCTCAAATGTCTGGATTCCTTTCAATAGGATTGGTATCAGCTCCTCCTTGTATGTTTTGCAGAATTCTGCTTGAAAGTCATATGGTCCAGGGTTTGTTTTTTTTTAATAGGTAGTTTTTGTATGACAAAGTCAATTTCCTGGATTGTTATTGGTCTATTTAGTGTCTTAAAGTCTTCTTGTTTCAACCTGGGGAGGTTGTATGATGTCAGAAAGTCCTCCATTTCATTTACGTATTTTTTCAACTGACTTTTTTTCCCATTCATCACCAACATCCTAAATACTTCTATTCTACATTTTGGACAACAGCACATGGTCTGACATCTCAACATTATTCCTTATGTTCTATTGCTCTTCTTGCCCTAACTGGAATCTGTCTCACCATGGAGAAGACTGCAGAAGTTTTAACCTTGACTATTGACTCATCCATACCCTTCATGCAACTCAAGAAGTTTCCTTTGTTATTGTTGTATCCAGAGCTTCAATTCAACCTTCTCCTTTGATGAAACACTTTCCAGTAAAGCGTCAGGTTTCAGACTCATGCAATCAGGCACTAAAGCACTGGTGTATTGTAAGTCTTCTACAAACTCCAAAGGTTTTAGTCCTTAAAGACTGTAGTACCTAACTCATTGTTTGACTCATTGATACAGTTTTCGGTTAGGGTAATGTACACATAGCCTATATTTTCAATACTCAAATTAGATTTATTAAGATATAATTTACACATAGACAGTGTACAGCTCATAAGTTTTGACAAATGCAGTCAACTCTACCACCACTATAATAAATATAAGAAAAATTTCCATCACCCTGAAAATTCAACACTTCTTCTGTGTACTCAGATCCTCTATCCACTTTCAAACCTTGGCAACTGCTCATCTCTTTTTCTGTTTGTGAACTTTTATTTTTCAAATGTCTTTTAAAGGATCATGTGTATTATAAAAGCTGACTTTTTAAAAACTTAGTATAATGTATTTGAAATTCTTCCATGTTGTTCAGTATAAGAATATGTTATCTTTTATTGCTTAGTAGCATTCTGTTGCATGGATACAACACTTTTTATCCATTTACTAATTGAAAGATATTTGGTTTTACAATTTTAATGATCGTAACTGAAGTTGCTATAAAAATTCACATACAGGTTTTTGTGTTAATTTGTTTTCATTTTTGTAGGGTAAATATTATACCTAGAAGTAGAAGTGCTAGATCATACTGTAAATGTATGTTGAATTTTGTAAGGAAGTGCCAAATTGTTTTCTAAAATTGCTATAACATTTTTGTGTCCTTATTAGCAATGTGTGTCTCAGTCACTTGATATCTACTCCAGTAATGAGTTCATTCAGGATTTTTGTTTATATTTTGTCTTTCTCATAAACATGCAATTGTATCTTACTGCAATTTTACTCTTGACTGATGATGTTGAATTTTTTTTTGTAGTCTGCTAATTTGCTATTTTTACATGTTTTTCAATGAAAGTCTGTTCAGGTCTTTTGCCCTTTCTAAAATTGGGTTCTTATTTTCTTATTATTGAGTTCTGAGTATTACTTATATATCCTGGATGGGATGCAAGTCACTTATCAAATGTGTTTCACAAATATTTTCTATCAGTTTGAAGATTATATTTTCCTTTGTTTTTTAAGTGAGAGATTTTTTTAAATGTTATGAAATCAAAAATAATTATTTATTTAAAGGTTCTTGCATTTGATGGTGTTTTTAAGAAATGTTTGCCTAACCCATACTCACATAGATATCTTCTATTTTTTTAAATTTTATTTTTCTGTTTCACAATTAGGTTTATGATCCATTTTATTTATATCTTGTAAATGTGCATGAATTGTGTTGAGATTCATTAGTTTTGCATGTCAACTGTCACGGCACAGTTTGTTTAAATGACAATGTTTTCTCCATTAAATTGTCTTTATATTTCTGTTGAAATCAATTGCACAAGTATGAGTGGAATTATTTCTGGATTCTATTCTTTTGTAAGAAAATTTCAGCCAATATTTCTTCTAATATTTTTCTACACTTCTTTCCTTTGTGGACTCTAACTACACTTCATCTAATTACACTCTCTAGGCTAGTCAGTCATCCAGACAGTTCATTGATATGTATTTATTATTTTTTTTCAATCTTATTTCTACTGTTTTATTATGAATATTTTTATTGCTTTTTTTAAGTTCACTAATCTTTATTTATTTTTCCATGTGTTATCAGCTGTTAGTCCAACTCAGTAGCTGTATTTTTTATTGTCTATTGTTCTAAACATGTTAATGATTTTCTCTAGATTCTTAGACATCTATAATGTACTCATATCAGATGTTTTAATGTCTACAAATTACGTTATCTGTGTGATTTCTGAGTTTGATTATATTGATTAATTTTTATTCTAAAATGACTCCATTTTGCCTGCTTCTCTACATGTCTGATCATTCCTTATTGACTGTCAGATATTATAGATTTAATACTTTTAGGTGTTATTTATCTATTTGTTTTGTGTTTTTAAAAATAGTTTTGAACTTCTATGATGGCATATAACTTCTAAACCACCCCTGCCAAAAACAGCAAAAAACCGAATTACATATTCTTTGCTTTCTGAATTCCAAATTTTCTGTCTTCCAACAATCACCTCCTATTATTCTAACTTATTTTTCTGTGATACTTAATTCCAAAAATTTCTTTTTCTCTTACAGATCTGTGTTTCGTTTATCCTGCCTCTTCATTATTGCTTCTCACACTACTCCTAACCTTACTGTGGTGTTTATTTTCATTTAGAGTTCATGGTCTATCATTCAATCATTTATTTAAATAAAGTTTAATGCACTATCCTCTCTTTCCTCCGAATTTATCAAATTAATTTCTTAACCTAGTTAAGTGAAATTATTTGCCTTACTCCGTTTCAGCAACCCTATGCCTAAACATGTCTGAAGAAAACTGAATGAAGCTTTGACTTTATATCAACTATAATATAAAGATATCCAAACTCAAGTTGACAATCCTACATTATTTCTCTCTGCCTGTTCAATCTTCTGTCTTCTTGGATAGTGATCTTATATTTCATTATCTTATCTAACATCTCCAAAACCTTCAATACTGTCCCCATCTTCACTGTTATTTAATAAGCTTCTACTTACCATGTTATGAAAACATAAACAATTATAAAAATACATTCACATTCTCCTACCCCGCATTTGCCTACTTTCTTTCCTGTCTCAACACTAGAATAACCCAGTTTCAGACTTCCTAAATTCTCTATTCATACTTACTCCTGGGAGATTGACTGCATTCTTATAGTCTTAGATATCTTATGTATGCTAATAAATCCAAGGTTCTCAGCATACATAGTCCAAGTTTCACTTCCAACTTTAAACTCATAATCTAACCGCCAGCTAAGAATCTTAGTGTATATGTTCCCAATTTCTCTAGACCAGCAGTTACCAACCTTTTTTGACCTCAGGGGCCAGTTTCATGGAAGACAATTTTTTCATGGACAGGGGAGTGGTGGGATGGGCAGTTAAACCACACAACCATTGTTAATCTATATTCATCTGTATTTGCAGCTGCTCCCCAGCTCTAGTATCACCATTGTAGCTATTAGATCATCAGGTATTAGAGTCTCATAAGGAGCAGGCAACCTAAATCCCTTGCATGCACAATTTACAATAGGGTTCGTCCTCCTATGGAAATGTAATGCCACCACTGATCTGATAGCATTTGAAGTGCAGACAGTCATGTGAATGATGGCAGCAGCTGTAAATACAGATGAAGCTTTCTTGATCATGCACCACTCACCTCCTGCTGCGTGGCCTAGTTCCTAACAGGCCATGGAACAGTAATGGTCTGAGGCCCAAGGGTTGGGAACCCCTGCTCTAGACTCATTGATTCAATTGCTTCCTTGACTTTATTATCCAACCACTTTCAAGACATTTCTTGTTGATATATAAACAATGAAAAATATCTTTCTTTAATCTGCTCCTTCAGTCTTCTCTATCTCTGTTAATTACACAACCAATCACCCACTTTTGGCCTTCTCTTACCACTCATAGTCAATCTGCCAGCAAATCCTGTTGGATCTATCTTTGAAATAAATATGAGTATATCCAGTATCTGATAATTTCTCAATTCATCGTCACTATCCTGATGCTGCCCCCATTATTTCTAATTTTTAATGCATTAGTTCATTAACCTCTCTGCTGCTCTCTGTTTGTCCCTTGTCTTCTCCTCCCCTGGTTTATATTCAACACAGCATCTAGAGTAGGAACTTTGTTAAATTTTAAATGATATTATGTTACTTCTCTTCTGAAAATTTTCCCATGTCTTCTCATTTCAGCTGACATTTTTGTAGTCAGTCACAGAGCCCCACGTGGTCTGCAGTCTGTGATTCTATTTGACTTCATCTCCCTGACTCACCCTCTCAATCACTCTGCTCTACAAACCATGGCCTCCTCACTGTTTCTCTATCTTCAATACTGGGAATCCCATATCAGCATGGGATTTGGAGAGGACAACAATCCAAATCACATCACAGCCTTAGAGAAATTCTCCAGCTGCAACAAAAATGAGGTATTCTGTAATGTCTTTTGGTTTCCATTGGCTGGAGTTAGATAAACTGCTGAGAGGGAAGAGGTCAGTTACAGTAGGACATGTTGGGGGGAAAAAAGAGGAGGTGAAATACTCATCGCAGAGAGCAGGAGAGCAAGATTATGAGCGTAGAACAATATGTTTTCTGGGCATCTCAGAGAGCTGTTAAAAGTGTGAAATTATAAAATTAAAGCAAATTCACTCTTCTAGGCCATGTGATTTTTTCCCGTGATACTCAGCTATTCTGTTATAAGCACACAGAGATTTATTTTGTCTAGGAATACATTTTTTGTGAAGAAAGAAATGGGCAAGTAGCTTGAAGTAGCACATATGTGAGTATTTTGAGTGAGGAGCCCTGGGATTCAAACAGAACAAGAAGGCAGGTGAAAACAGAAGTGAGAAAGTCACAGTATTTTGAGGTAGGTCAAAGTATTGCAAAAACTACAGTCCTTGAACAAGGAGACTGAAAGAATTATTATTGCTACATATTTTTAGTATAGTCTGCTTTTGAAAATGCTATCCTTTTCAGTAGTTACAACAATCAAAATACTATTGTGCTCAACATAAAAGAAGAAAAGTACCCAGTTCTCCTTAGGAACAAGGTAATGCTAGAGCCTTGCTATTCTCTGAATGGACTGACAGCATCGTAATTCGCTTCATTCTGCTGCTGGCTTAGAATCCTGTGGCACTAATGGTCCTAAGTCTCTCCTTTTAATACTTTGTGTTGGTATGACATCATCTCAGCTACCTCTGTAGTCAGACAGCAACTGTGACCTGTTTTACCCCAAATCTCAGCACGGTATAAAATTGGAGGAAACGTGTTACAATTATAATGCACTAACTATAAGCTGCTCTTAATGTCAGAAACATATAATGTCTGGTATATATATTCATTGACTGAATATATATTTTTTAAAAATAGTGTATACCTATACACATTACACAGTAACCTATACATAGTAGGCATGCAAAATGATTTTGTTTACAACAAAACAAATCTATATAATTTTATTTACCAATAGATTAGGATTTTCTTTGGGTGCTTGCTCACTAGGGAGCATGTTGAACTCAATCTTAATAATCATTTTTTTTTCCTCAGAAGAAAGATACTATAGAAGTAGTAGCTATTATCAACTTTGGTATTCAGTTTCTTTAAAATTAAATTAGAATTGCATTTTGAATCTCTGTAGGTTAGAATGAATAATAAAAATTATTCTAACCAAAAGCTCAATGATACAATATTTAAGCTACTACTGGATACTTTCAAGCTTAGAAATAAAATATCCTAATGGAATAGGTGTAGTATATAATCCTCATCCTGGGATTCATTACATCTTGCCTCTCAGAGAGGACAGCTTGTGAATAGGAAATGGAAGTATTTCAAAAGTAGATTTGTCAGCTCATAAGCAAGTATTATTTACTTTAAAACTTGCACTAAGAATACAACCACAGAGAGTTGTCAATGAATAGTTCATTGATACGCAAAAGAGATTGTTAACAATTTGCTAATATTGAAATGAAAGATTATCCTGCAAGTAATTATGGGGACAGACTCATCAAAAAATATTTTAACTGCAGGTTTGAAACTTAGCATTCAATAATGAGATTTGCTTGCAGACTGGAAAAAAAGATTAAAGAAAACAAGAGAGATCAGTGTATTTGAAGGATAAAGAAAAGCAGGGGAAATTTGAATATTTTTATGAAGAATGAGAGAAAAGGCATTCTATATGCTTTTCAGTGACAAACAAACTAATGGTTAAAAAATCAAGTCTAGATAAATTAAGCTGTAGTTTTCTTTTCTGTGCAAACTAAGGAAACTGTTATCGCTTTACTACAAACTCACTTCCGATTTTGGCCATAAGGTATGTCCTGGTCTTCAGAGTGTGTTTCAAGTAGCATTCATATCAAAAGAGTAAATGGTCAACCATGTTGAAGAATCTGCATATTTTAAACCTCTATGGATATTTACAATGTATCTAAGGCTCTAAGATTTCCTGCAGTAAACACATTGATTAATTTAGTTTAACATGCCAATCTCCATCATCGTTGACAATACATTTACATTTCTGTCTGTTTATGCTGTCACTCATTTATTCACTTTATTGCAACATTTTACATTGTGGAAATAGTCCTAACTATAATACAACATAAATAAAGATGGAATGGATCATGCTGTGATTGTCCCTCGAAACTGATTGTCACAGCTTCTCGTTTTCATTGTCCTATTTATTCTTGAACCCTATGGGCATATTGACATGTAAAATGAAAGACAGTATGTTGGCTAGTGAACTTCAGTAAACTTTATTAGCTTTGGACTATCATGTGCTATTGGAGTAAGATCCCTGCCTCATTGGATGCAGAGTCAATTTCACAAAGATTCTGTAGATCCTAAATCATAATAATTCTAGGATCTTCCCACTAATCACATTCGCTTCCAGATGTGGCCCTGAAGTCATGCCCATTTATGTACAATAATGGAGTAGCAGTTGTGGGGCCATACAGTTGGGCAAAACTTATCTGGAGAAGAAGCTCACTGTGGCAAATTGACTTGGGAGATCTCACTTTGTCCTTGGATGATTCGAATAAGCCATTTGAGTTTTTGTGTTGTTCTCTGACTAATTTAAAATCTTTAGATTATTGCCCTAGAGTTTGTATTCTAAATAAGGGTGAAGGAAGTACAGATGACCCTTGAACAACATGGGTTTGAAATTCGAGGGTCTAACTGTAAGTGGATTTTAAAAATAAATATAATCACTCTCTGTATAGGTGAATTCCATATCTGCAGTGAAAGGTAGACCCTAAGTACAGAATTGACAGAATGTGAAATCCACATATACTGAAGGGCCAACTTTTCTTGTCTGCAAGTTCCATTTGGGGAGGAGGAGTGGACTTTGGGGCTTGAATATGTATGAATTTTGATATGTGTAGGTAGTTCTGAAACCAATCCCCTGTAGATACTGTGCGGTAACTCTAGCCAATTCTAACAGCATATCTTTGTGCAATGTTGGCTATAATTGAGTCTAAGCCCAGAGACTTGTTTAAGGAACAGAGGGCTTTGTAGTCAGTGGGTGGTTAAAAACACAATAAAACAACAACAAAAAAAAAAAAAAACAAAGAAAGAAAGATGAAAAGAAAACAGCCAGATTTGGGATTTGACATATACTACCTTATATATAGTTCAGTCACGCTGAGATAATAGACGATCCTGTAATGAGGATAATGGTTTTGCAAATATGAAACTCATCTATTTTAATTTGCCTCTAAGGCAGGCTCCTGTGCAGTCTTCCACTTCCTAAGCCAAATCCTGAGGTTCACTGCTCTTGGGAAGGAGAAGCTCATGGTATTTCCTATAGCACAGAGGCCATTAAGAATCTTCAAGTTTTGAAACCAAGCTTCTTTACTTGTTAGCTTTTTTGTAACAGCAAAAACAAAAACAACTAGTCATGTTAGTTAGTAAAGTTAGTTAGTTAGTAAAGGGTTTTAAAGGTTTTTTCACACTCCAGATTGTGATCCATTAGTGTGTCAGAAAATCGTTCCAATAGTATTAAGACAAGTATTGTGTGTTGTTTTTGGTGGGATTTTTGTTTTGCTTGTTTTTTCTTAGTTATTGATTAAGACACAATGAAATTGAGTCAAATAGGATGCAGATTTGATGCATCACTTATATCAAGAATAAGTATTGTTTTGTGGTTTTGTGAAATATGTTGTACTTGTCAGGATTCACCAGAAAAACAGAACCAATAGAACACAAACACATGTGACAGGGAATTTATTAAGGTAATTTTGTCTTGTCAGTATGGAGGCTGAGAAGTCCTGCAATATGCTATCTGCAAGTCGGAGAACCTAGGGGGTACCTGGAACAAGTCCCGGAATCTGAAGGCTGGATAACCTGGTGTTCTGATGTCCATGGGGAATGAGAAGATGATTGCTCAAGAAACAGATGAGAGAAAGAGAGAGCAAGAGAGAGAGAGAGAGACCTTTTTCTCTGTCGTTTTCTTTTATCCTGGTCTTCAGCTAATTGAATGGCACCTACCAACACTGTGTGAACGTAGAGCTCCTTCACTCAGTCCACTGACTCAAATGCAAATCTCTTCAGGAAACACACTCATAGACATTTTCAGAAATAATGATTTGCCAGCTATTGAAGTATCCATTAATCCAGTCAAGTTGATAACTTTAGGTTAATTTTAATTAACTATCACATATGCATATGACAAACAGTAGGAATGCTAAAGGCAATGTATGAGACATGCTGGATAGAATGATAAAAATTTAAGTGCAGAGGTTCAGCCTCTGTAGAGCAGGACCTGAGGTGGGGGGAGGGAATGACAAAAGAAAGACAAAGAACAGCGGAATTGGGAGGTCTCTGGCCTCAGTAAGTGAGAGCAAGTTTATTCTTACAGTATGTTTTCTTATATAGAGCAAAACTACATAAATAAGAAATATTTTAATGCTAGCATCAGCTGGGAAAAAGTTAATGTTTAGGACTTTCCCTGGCAAGCTTACTATAGCACTGACATCTTTATTTTCTGAGAGTCTAAGTAAAACTATTAACATATGTGTTCTTTGAAGTTCTGAGTAAAGTTATTATCGAAGCAGGCTACAACCAGACTAGAGATCACACCACCTGAATTCTACTAAATCAACATTCCCAGGGGTAAACATGGAGAGAAGAAAACACTGGCCAAGCTCCTGTTGGAACCAGGCCAAAAACACAAGGCCCTTGTCAAGCTTATGTCCTTGTTTCCTTCATTTAAGGACTGAAGTTTTTTGCCCAGACTCTTTATGGAACCCTAGAAGGAGTTATCTGGCAGGAACCTCCCATGTTCACCCTCTTCTATTTCTTCAACCCTTCCGTCAAACCAAGGGTGAGTCATGTCCAAGTGAATTGTCTAGCAAGGTTTGGTTAAGTAGAGGGAGGGCCTATATTATCTCCTCATAAAAAGCCTTTGTTCCTTTTTACCAAAGTGTATTTTATATCTTGTGAAGAGATATGGAAGTTAGAATGAAGGGTTGAGGGGTCCAGAGTACTGTGGATATTTTCAAGGACTGTGGAGGAAACTTCCTTGCCTGAGAACCATACAGTCATAACAGTTAGGAGTGTGGGTTGAGATAAGGTCTCTTCAGCAGGCAGATAAAGATGTTTTTCTCCTTATCACCTTCCAGTCTGCAAGATCATATCACATATGAACTCAACAGACCTCAGCAGTAGACACCAGCAGAACACCCAAAGATGAACTCTTTTCACTGCTCTGCAGTCCACTGTGCTGCCAGCAAAACAAACAAACAAACAAACAACAAACAAACAAAAATCCCCTGAAGCAGAGACCAGAGGAGATGTAGGTTGCTTCCAGTATGGAAGTACACCCTAGCTCTCTCCATTCCACTATCACAAGATTATGTAACTTACACTTTCTGTCATGTTGCCCAGGTACAATTTGAGGATGAAGGGGGGCAGGCAAAACTTAGAACCTATAAGAAGTTACTGTTATTTACAAAACTGATGTGGGTTTGCTTACATACTCACAGTACCTCTACCATACCACCAACTGAGGACTCAGAGAACATCTGATCTACCATTATAGAATCCCACTAAGCACTGTATTAGACCCAATGA
Source organism: Cephalopachus bancanus (assembly GCA_027257055.1). NCBI lineage: Eukaryota > Metazoa > Chordata > Mammalia > Primates > Tarsiidae > Cephalopachus > Cephalopachus bancanus. The sequence continues at coordinate 1,287,522 of JAPVLO010000072.1, forward strand.
CCCATTTTATAGCAAAGGGATAGCAACAACAAGCCTGATTATAACATTCCAAATGACGGAAAGTGGCTAGCTGAAAAACACATTAAAGGGCTTGAGTGAGGTATTCCAGATGCTGTATATGCACACTGATAGCATATATTTTATGGATGCTTCTTTTTTTTTTTTTTTTTTTTTTTGAGTTGGAGTCTCACTTCGTTGCCCAGACTGGAGTGCAGTGGCCGCTCCTGGCCACCGCAGCCTCGACCTGCTGGTCTCCGGCAATCCTTCTGCCTCAGCCTTCCAAGTAGCTGGAACTACAGGCACGTGCTACCATGCCCAGCAAATTTTTGATTTGTTGTAGAGATGAGATCTTGCCAGGATGCTTCTTGAACTATGTAGTCAAAGTAGAATTGGTCCCTCTCATCAAACTACTACTATTTCATGTAACTTGTGCTTCTCAGCCTTAAAACCTTTGACTCAGTTGGTTAGAAGTGATAGTTTCTATAATCAGCTGCGCCAGGTTAGAAGACTGATTAGAGGTCCTAGTTCCTAAGATATGACAGTGCCCACCATGTTACACTGCAAGAGTACTACTGAACTAAACACTACACATTCCCTCCTGCCATTTGGGACATGCAGAAGGTCCAGCAGACCATGTAAGTTGTTACTCTATTGTTAAAAGCCACTGACCATGTTACTTTGGTCCCCTAGGCTTGTTGCTTAACCAGGGGAATAGTAAAAAGGATATCTAGAACCCTGGAAGCCTACTGAAGCAGTTTCTATTCCATCAAATCTAAGGATGACTATAAATTGCAAGCATGGTCTTAGACAGGCAATTACAGCAACTATGGCCTCATAAGCAAAGGCAATCACAGCCTCACAGAATCATGTTCAAGATCACCCTACTAAATGAGCAACCTAGAGGTGTTGAGCAGCTGAGATGTTGGCCCCAAATAGGTATTTAGAGTCCAGATTTCACTAATGAACTGGTTAAAAAAAGGAAAAAAGGTAATGAAGGAATAGATATTGAATAATTGTGGGCTTGGGAACAGAGACAGAAAGAAGGCATGTTTCACCAAGTTTTATTTATTGATTTTATTTTATTTCTATTTATTTATTTACATTTGAGCAAGTCATTACACTGAAGACTAACTATCTGGACTTTAAAAAGTAAGAATGTGGCCGGGCACGGTGGCTCAGCGTGTAATCCCAGTACTTTGGGAGGCTGAGGCGAGAGGATTGCTTGAGCCTAGGGGTTCAAGACCAGTCTGGGCAACTTGGTGAGAACTCGTCTCTACAATAAATTTAAAAAAACAAATTAACCGGGCATGGTGGTGTGCGCCTGTGGTTCCAGCTACTTGGAAGGCTGAGGTGGAAGGATCGCCTAAACCCAGCAGGTGGAGACTGCAGTGACAAGAAGCGTACCACTGCCCTCCAGCCTGGGCAAGAGTGAGACTCTGACTCAAAACAAATTAAAAAAAATGAAGAATGTGAGCTTTGAAAGGAGATAGTTTTCTACCTTATACCATCGCAGGTAAACTTTTAGGGCTCTGAAGTCTGCTTGTTTTAGATTTTATCTCTTTTTCTACCAATATTATGGTTTAGTCCCATATTATTGGTGAATATTATGGCCCATCACCAATATCATGGGACTGAGAGGCTAAATGACCTGGCCTTGCTAAAGTCACACTGATGGGCCATCAGAGTCCAAGGCATCTGTTTTGCTCATCTTACTGCAAGGGGTACCAAAGCAACCCCAACCAGGATGCAAAGTTGAAGTGTAGTGTCACCAAACTGAAGGTGAAGGATTTCAACCAGAGGCAATGAAGTGACCTAGGAAACCCACGAACAGACTAATTTTCTAGTGCAATTTGGTATTAAAATGCTAAAAAGTCTGAGCTCCAAAACAAAACCCAAGGGATAGAAGCAGACATTTTGATAAATGAGTGACATTGATCTCAGGGGTCCAATCTAGGCAGATGCATAATCTAAATGGAAATCCATCAAGAAAAGTGAAAAGGCCAAAAATGTTAATAAATAACAGAGTATATTAGTTGTGTGTGTGTGTGTGTGTGTGTGTGTACACATACATAGTCATAAAACAGAAATACTGACAATCTCAGTGACTTACAATAAACACATTTATTTTCCTTGTTCAGCCAGGTTAAGAAAGGTTGATATAATCTGAGTTTACTGAATTTATCTCCAGGCTGCAGGTAAGATTAATTTCTGCCCCGTAGATGTGGTAGTCACTTGAGATTTTCTCTTCTTATGGGGGACTGTAGCAGCACAAAAAGACACATAAGAACACAAAGATGCTTAAAGGCTCTATCCATGTCATATCCCTTCATATTTCATTTTCCCATAAAAGTCATAGCCAAGCACAAAGTCACTGGAAAAAAGTATATATTCTCCAACCCAAGGAGTGGGTATATGCTGAAAAATAATCTACCGCTACTGGGAAAATGGTGCCTTTACCTGAAGAATTCTTGTGAAAATCTTTAAAATAGATGGACATATGGTATTTGTGTTTCTTTGATTGGTGTAATGGACAGTGGCACAGCCTAATAGAGCCTCAGATTTACAGATCCAGCAGCTCAATTAAGTCACTTCAACAAGAATGAATCAGACTGTGACTTAGCTCAACTGAGACAAATGTATATACAAGAATGCCATGTTATTAACTTATAACAAGTTGACTATTTTTACTAAGTAATCTGAGCATATCTTTTGATTGAACAGAATCTTTTCTTATTATAGAACATCTACTAAATCAATTAATAACTACTTTTTGCTTGGTGAGTTTGAACTGAGAACAGGAGGACTCAATGGGTTGGTGTCATTCATGATCGTATTCCATGGATACCTAAAATAGAAAGGAATCATTGTGGGGGCATGCAGGTTTGTTGTCAATTAGTGTAACCCTGCCCTATCATCAGAAAACAGAGTATCAATTTGATTATGCTATTTTGATTATGTCATTTTGATTCATCTTAGTCACTCTCTGAATATTAGTTACTCTCTGAATCAAAATGACATAATATAAAACATAATATATATATATATATATGACATAATGTATAACAATTCATTAAACTAGAAATTGTACTTCCAGCTGGAGGGTGGTTTGTCTCTTTTTAAGTAAATTGTATACGTATCAGAGCATCCATATGAATTACTTTTATTTGTCAAAATCTCTGAATAATAAAGATATCTATTTTTATCATGTACAGCAGCCATGCATATGTACTTTATGACCTATCCCTTGTATATTCTGGTCATCAAGTTTTTAAATATTCTGTTTCATTGTTATATGGTATACATGTCTTTTGGTTGTGGTAAATATAATTCCTCAACATGTAAAGAAAATTATTAGGGAAATGCTTTGTTTTTCCTAATTTTGATGCTTTTATTACATTTAATAAAAAATAATATAATATTCATTGAATTAATAGTTAAGACACCTGGCTTAATGCTAACTGTTTCATAATATAATACAATAAAATTGTGAGCATTTGAGAAAGTTCCTTGAACATTTTAAGTGTCTATTTTCCCATCTGGAAAATAGAGGGAAATGCTTGCTCTGCTTGTTCTATACATATATTATAAAGGAAATTATATGTATGAAACAGGCAGTTGGTTTATGGGAGGAGATCAATAGTGACTGATGAATCTGATTAAGATCTTCAAGTGTTTCTATAAACTTTTAAACAATTTGTAATATAGAATAAAATCATCGAACTCATTTTGGTATTTATTGCTGTGGTTATTTTACATGCTCCTTGTGTTCTCTTCTTTAATGTATTAAAGACCTTTTTGTCAGGTGACCAAATCATGTAGCAGTTCCTACTCACTATTCTTTTTCCACCCCCATTGTGTTTATACACAGAAAAATTTTTTTTTTTTTTTTTTGAGTTGGAGTCTCACTCTGTCACCCAGACTGGAGTGCAGTGGCTTCTCCCAGCCACCACAGCCTCAACCTGCTGGGCTCCAGCGATCCTTCCGCCTCAGTCTTCCAAGTAGCTGGAACTACAGGCGCGTGCTACCACATCCGGCTAATTTTTTGATTTATTGTAGAGATGAGGTCTCGCCAAGTTGCCCAGGTGAGTCTCGAATCCGCGGGTTCAGGCAATTCACTCACCTCAGCCTCCCAAAGGCGCAGGATTACAGGCTGAGCCACCTTGATTGGTTTATACCTATTGTTCCATTCATCAACAAATGACAATGCAAGCCAACAAACAATAGGAAAATAAAATACCAAAAACAATTGAACAATAACCCTATTTTAATTTCAATGTGAAATCTCTCAAAGGAAGATGGCAACAAAAACATATGCCACTTTTGTCATGAGTAATGTGCACTTTTCTAATTTATTCTTCCAGCATTATCCTCCCCGGTTCATTTTAATCCTGTTGGAGTTCTCTATAATGGCCATTAAATTTCAAAGTGCTGTACAATTAAGGATTAGTTAACTATTAGACCATATAATGCCACTTTGATTTATGCAAGCTTCATTAAAAATTTTTTTAGCTAAGATCTGAGGATAGGAAATGTGCTATATTTAAAATTTCAAGTCAGTTTAATGAGACTTTCTCTTTCTTGAATTCCAACCATGTGTTTGTGTGATGCTAGATGCCTCAGAGAATGCAAAGGACTATAAATGGCTAGTGATTATGACAAAAGTAGGGAATTTGGTAGTTAAATAAGAAAGTTTAAATATATAGCAAATAGAGCATTTTTTGCATTATCATAGTGGTAGATAGGAGGTTTTGAGTTAGATTGAAGTAGGCAAGTTTCATAAGCTAAGTTTGTTTCTAAGTTTCTAAATGAATCTTTTGGTTTTATTTACTTTAATATATATTTCCTATTGATGTATACCAAATTCTTACAAATGTAGCAGCTCAAAGCAACATATATTTATTGAATTTTAGTTCTATAGGTCAGAAATTGGAGCAGGCTTATCTGGACTCTACTTAGAATCTTAAAAGTCCCAAAATAAGGCATTGGCTACTTAACTTCTTATCTGGAGAATGTAGGGAAGAATCCACTTCCACATTCACTCAGGGTGCTCCAGAATCCAGTCCTGTGTCATTGGAGGATTGAAGTGACTGTTTTCTTACTGGTTGCCAACAAAAGACTTCTCTCTTAAACTTGAAATCATTTCCATTCTTTCAGTCCATCTTCAAATTAGCAATGGCACATCCTGTCCTTTTGTTTCAAATCTCTCTGAGTTCCCTTGATGTTTTCCTCTTCTATGACATCCAGAGAAAATTTCATGCTTTTAGGGAATCATCTAATTAGATAAGGCCTGTCTGGATAATACATCTATCTTAATGTCAATTAATAAGAAATCTTAATTACATCTGCAGTTTCTTCACAGAAATTCACAAGTTACTTTTCAATTAGGTAAAAAAGAAAATAGAATCTTGGAGTGGGGAGGCATCCTTGGAATTTTGCCTACCACAATCTGTAAAATGAGACTAATAGAAGGACATAACCCAGAGGATTCTTATGAAGATTACATGATGTTATGTCTATAAATAACTTTTTACTAGCATACAATAAATAATAAAATTCATCTGTTGTTACTATTATTATTGTTACCAGTACCATTATTACATCAAAATAAAATTTAAAAGATTAGATAAATTGTAAATGGAGCTTCAATGTACGTGATTGTTTTGTGCTAGGGTTTACCTCAGTCTAAGAGAGTCAGCATAGATCTAGCTAAGGCTACAGCATTCTACATGTTGAGGAGTGCTTAAGTCAAGATTTTTTTGGTTACAAATAATTGAATACTAGGCAAAAGTACCCTAAGCACAAAATAGTACCATATTGGTTCATTCAAAAACACTGCTCAGAAGATAATGATGATGGTGGTCTCAGAAACACATCCCTGTTCACACTTCTCTTTGACTTTATTTCCTCAAATTGGCTTATTTTCAGTGGCTCACAGTTTATTATTTTTTTTTTAATTTCTCAGAATTGGCTTGTCTCCCAAAGTATAATAATAATGTATATAAATAAGTGACAAAATTATAAAAATAAAATGAACTCCCATGAACACAGTACTCTAAGAAATAAGTTAGCTTTACTAATTTGTTACTCAGAAGGCAGAAACACAAGGAATTTATTAGAAATGATTGTTAACAAGGACTAACTGTATTATCTAGATCACTTGAGAAGGCAAAGAAGAAAACATGAAGGTATTATAGCAGTAGAAATTTCAGCAATCATTCCTAGACCTGGAGAAACATAGGGAATGGTTTGGAATAACTAATGCTTAGAAATCCTGTAGAACTGTATTTCACAACATGGTCACCCTCTGAAGAGGGGGCCACTTCATACTAAAGCATGTGTTTCTGAGCTCAAAGGAGGGGTCTGTATGTCTGGGACCCAGTCCCATTAATAGAGGTGACATCTAGTACTGCGATTTCTGAACTCCTACAAGAATCCAAGCGCTCTAAGGAGGTTATACCCTGGAGTGAGGGTTCTCTATATTTGTAAGGAGGTGCTGGAAGGTGGCCCTGTCCCTGAGTTGAGGGTAAAAGTTGTCTGGTACCAATTTCTCTAAGTGGACACAATAAGGTGGGTTATTTCAATGCCGGAAAAACTTCAAATTGGACAGATTTTTGCAGGCCAAAAAAAAAAAAAAATCCTGAGGTTTGGAGTAAAGTATCATTAATTCGTTAGCGCACAACAAGAGAAAATGAAACAAAATGAAATAAACAAACAAAAAATCCAGAAGGAAGTCAGTTCTTCCTTTATCTTCCTGTCTTTCAATGTCCCTAGGATGCCTCTCCTTGGCATAGACTAATTTGGAACCAACTGAAAAAACAGAAATGTAGCCTGTAGAGAACCAGTGTGAGCTTCACAGGGCAAAATTTTTACTTCTCTGAAATGCCTATTCATGACTTTTATCCATTTTCATTATGTTTGTCTTTCTAAAAATTATTAATAAAAGCATTCCAGCTTTTACACACAACTTTTATAATTATTTTTTTTAAATCTAGTTTGTGCCTTGTAGTTTCAATCCTTTTATGTTTCTTTGATGAACAGAAGACTTTTCATTTAGTTTCTTTTTTTTGAGTCAGAGTCCCACTCTGTCACCCAACTGGAGTGCAATGGCATGCTCCTGGTCACTGCAGCCTCAACCTGCTGGGTTCAGGCGATACTTCCACCTCAGCCTTCCAAGTAGCTGAAACTATAGGCACGTGCCACCATGCCCGGCTAATTTTTTGATTTATTGTAGAGATGAGGTCTCACCAAGTTGCCCAGGCTGGTCTCAAACCCCTGGGCTCAGGCAGTCCTTTCACCTCGACCTCCTAAAGTGCTTGGATTACAGGCTGAGCCACCACGCCCAACCTCATTTGGCTTCTATTGAGGTGAAATATAGGCTGAAAGTACAATGATAGAAAAAATAACTTGCAAATACTAATCTAAATAAGGTTGGAATAAATACGTTAATATTAGAAAAAGACAAGAAATAACACTCTTATCAGGATAAAAAAAGGACTCACATAACAACGATAATGGAGTAAATAAGAAAAAATACAAAATCATCCTAGACATATGTGAACTTAAAAGCAGAGCTTTCACAAACATGATACAAAAAGCTAACAGAACTGAGAGAAGCAATCAATCACAGGCAGGCACCTTCAACACAATTTTCTCCTAAATTAATAGAACACACAAAGGTGGAAATCAGTAAGAAAGCAGAGTTAAAAAGCATGACCAACCAATTGAGCTAACTGGCATTTATAGACCACTTGATGCAACAGTAGCAGAATGTAGAAGGCACATCCTTTCAAGTGCACATAAAACATTTATCAAGAAAGATCATACTGGGGACCATGAAACAAATCTATAAACCTTTAAAAAAATTTGTTTTTTTTTTCCGAGTTGGAGTCCCACTCTGTGGCCCAGACTGGAGTGCAGTGGCCACTCCCGGCCACCGCAGCCTCGACCTGCTGGGCTCCGGTGATCCTTCCACCTCAGCCTTCCAAGCAGCCGGAATTACAGGCATGCGCTACCATGCCCGGCTAATTTTTTGATTTATTGTAGAGATGAGGTCTCGCCAAGTTGCCCAGGTGGGTCTCAAACCCGCGGGCTCAGGCAATCCACCCACCTCAGCCTCCCAAAGGCTAAAATTTTTTAAATCATATCATATATGCTAACTAAACCTCATAGAATAATTAAAATTACATCTGAAAAAATCTTAAGTACTGAAAATTAAACATACTTAAAAAATAACACATAGGTCAAAGAGAAAGTTGCACAGGCAATGAGATGGTATTCTTAATTGAATTAAAGTGAAACTATAAGAAAGCAACATTTGTTAAAAATAGCTAATGCAGTGCTTAGAAGAAAATGTACAGCACTAAATGTTTATATTAGAAAAATTTTTTAAAAGGTCATAAATCAATAATTTCAATTTCTACCTTAATAAACTAGAATGAAGAAGAACAAATTAATCCCAAAGCAGGCAGAAGAAATAAAACTATATGGGTTAGAGTCAATTGTAATTAAATTGAAAACAGAAAACCAAAAAGAAAGAAAGGAAAAAAAGGGTCTTTTAAAAAAGATAAATAAAATTGATAAAAATACAATCAAGATGATCCAAAAAATAAAATAAGATTGTATTTCCAATCTCAGTAATTCAAGAAAGCAATGAAGAGACTGTAAAGGCATTTTTGAAACATGAAACTATTAAGGACAACTACATGACAACAAAAATACTACAGTTTAAATGATGTTGACTACTTACTTGTAAGATAAACAAGTACAACTTAATAAAGTAGAAATAAATAAAACTTGAATATTCCTATAACTATTAAAGAAATGAAATACCTTTTAAAAAATCTTTGGGCTCAAAGTTCTTCACTTGACAAATTCTACCAAATGCTTGAGGAGAAATAACATTAATTTTACACACACCAGCCGGGCTCGGTGGCTCAGCCTGTAATCCCACGCCTTTGGGAGGCTGAGGTGAATGGATTGCCTGAGCCCGCGGGATCGAGACCTGCCTGGGGAACTTGGCGAGACCTCATCTCTACAATAAATCAAAATGAGCTGGACGTGGTAGCGCGCCCCTGTAGTTCCAGCTACTTCGAAGGCTGAGGCGGAAGGATCGCTGGAGCCCAGCAGGTCGAGGCTGCGGTGGCCGGGAGCGGCCACTGCACTCCAATCTGGGCGTCTGAGTGAGACTCCAACTCAAAAAAAAGAAAAAGAAAAAAAAATTTTACACACACCATTTCAGGCAAACAGAAGAGAAAGAAACATTATTTAATTTATTTTTATGAAGCCAACGTTATCTTGATACTACCAGCACCAAAAAACGACATCACAAGGAATGAAAACAACAAATATTATGTAAAAGTAATATGGAAAACAACAAAACACTTGAAAATATTAACAAATTAAATAGAACACAATATTAGAAAAAAATATATCATAACCAATTGGGATTGGGGAGTACAAACTACATGAGCAAACACGTTTAGCAGGATTACCAAATTCACAGTCAATAAATAGAAATCAATTGTATTTATATATACTAGCAATGAGAATTCAAAACTGATGAAAAAGAGGACTTAGGGATAAATCTATCAAATGTGAAAGATTTGTATACTTTTTTTTACAATAATGAGAGAAATCAAAGGAGGTCTAAATTAATGAAAAAAAGTAACATGCTACCATGGATTGAAGAACTCAGTAGTTTTAAATTTTCAATTCTGTTGTGTGTGTGTGTGTGTGTGTGTGTGTGTGTGTGTGTGTGTTGGAGTCTCACTCTGTCGCCCAGACTGGAGTGCAGTGGTCACTCCCAGCCACCACAGCCTCGATTACAGGCTGAGCTACCGGCGATCCTTCTGCTTCAGCCTTCCAAGTAGCTGGACCTACAGGTGTGCACTACCACGCCCGGCTAATTTCTTGATTTATTGTAGAGATGAGGTTTCGCCTGCCCAGGCGGGTCCCAAGCCGCGGGCTCAGGCAATCCATTCACCTCAGCCTCCCAAAGTCGCGGGATTACAGGCTGAGCCACCGAGCCCGGCTTCATTTTTGATTTATTGTAGAGATGAGGTCTCACCAAGTTGCCCAGGCTGGTCTCGAACCCACGGGCTCAGGCAATCCACTCACCTCAGCCTCCCAAGGCGCGGGATTACAGGCTGAGCCACTGAGCCCAGCTAAAATTTTCAATTCTAAAATGTATCTATACATTAAATATATTCCCAGTAGAAATACCAACAGAATTTATAGAGGCCAAGAAACAAATTCTAAATTATTTTGAAAAGAAAATGGCAAAAACTTTCAAAAATAATAAAGTCGGAGGGATTAAACTACCTGCTTTCAAGGTGTGGTCTAATTCTACAGTAATTCAGGCAGTCTTATAGTGACAAAATAATGACAATATAATTCAATGGATACGATAATTTTTTGTGAATTCAGATGAGACACATTTCTTTTTTTAATTTTTAATTTTTTATTTTAAAGATGTGGGGTACAATTCAGGATTAGGTATACAAATGTTCATTTATGCAGGTATCCTTGTTGAAGTGTGTACCCCCCTTCCCTGGCAGTTTCCCACTACTGCCAATCCCACCCCTGCCCTCCCCTGGCAGTTTCCAACTATTGCCAATCCCTTTCTTTTTTTTCCTTTTCTTTTTCTTTTTTTTTTTAGTTGGAGCCTCACTCTGTCACCCAGAATGGAGTGCAGTGGCCGCTCCCGGCCACCGCAGCCTTGACCTGCTGGACTCCAGCGATCCTTCCACCTCAGTCTTCCAAGTAGCTGGAACTACAGGCGCGCGCTACCACGCCCGGCTAGCCAATCCCTTTCTTATAGTATTATGATAATTGTTCAGGGTTCACTTATGAGTGAGAACATGTGGTATTCAATTCTTTGTTTCTGTGATAGATCACTCAGTATTACAGACTCTAAGTTCATAATTCCCACAAAGTTCATAATTTTGTCCTTCTTAATGACTGTGTAATATTCTATCATGCATATGTACTACATTTTTTATCCAGTCCTCTTTCAATGAGCAGCATGGTTGGATCTGTGTTTCTACCATTGTGAATAATGCTGCAATAAACATGCATGTGCAGGTATCTTTTTCATAGAGTGATTTGAGTTCCTGTGGGAATATTCCCAAGAGGGGGATTGCGGGGTCATATGAAAGGTCGATTTTTAGAACTTTTAGGTATTGTCAAACTGTTTTCTACAAAGATTGTACTAGTTTACACTCCCACCAACAGTGTAGAGGTGTTCTCTTTTCCCCACATCTTCTCCAGCATCTTTTTTTTTTTTTTTTTTTTTTTAGTTATTGATGATGGCCATCCTGACTGGAGTTAGGTAGTATGTCAATGTGTTAATAATTTGCATTTCTTTGATGACTAGTGAGGCTGAACATTTTTTCATAGATATAATATCAAAAGCACAATCTATAATGTAAATGGTAACAATAAAAATAATAATAAAATTGTATTTAAACAAAATCAAACTTTGTATTCTGTTAAAAGCATTATTTAAAAAATGAGAAGACAAATTAGACTGGGTGAAAATATTTGCTCACACATATCTGATAAATGATTTTTATCCCAAATATATAAAGAACTTTCACAATCAATAACAAGAAAACAAATAGTACACATTGGAAAATAGAATTTTATGTCATATGACTAAAAATAAAAAGAATGAAAAAATAAAGCTTCAAGAGCTCACAATCTAGGAGCATTGAGAAGAATTACCCAGAAGAACAGGGACAAGTAATTCTAACAGTATGTCCTGGTAACCAATGTACAAAATACTATGTGTATTTCAATTCACATGACAGTGGGGTTAGTTAGCAATATATTTATTTTTGATGATGTGCATGACACTTACATACTCAGATTAGGTCATACAGAAGTATATTTTGAGCCAAATATTCAGGTGATAAAGTGAGAACATGCCTCTGGGGTGGTGGTGGTAGTAGGGTAAGGGAAGTAGGGTAGGGAAGAAATAGAAAATGAGAATACACTTTCATATGATGTTCCAGATTCACTTTAATTTTGCAGAGATATTTAATTCTGCAGAGTATAAGTTTCACCACAGAGATGGTCTGACTGAAGACAAGAGAGCTGCACAATTATAAAAGCACACTGGAAATTGCTTGGCTATGAACATAAACCCAAGATAGTACTTCTGGCTCTCCACAAAGGCAAGGTAGCTTCACTAACCAAAGGTTCATCGTCTGAGGAAAATATCACACTGCAAGTGTTTAACAACAAAGTCTACAGACGCTGAGAGATGGTCACACAGTATTAGTAAAGTGAGACATGGCAACTGTGTGACCACGGACCACAGCTCGGAATCCCTTTTTAAATACAGGTGATGGAGTGATAAAACACATTCACTAAAGATAAAAATTCACAGTCTAGTCGTGATATACAGAACAACCGAAGTACAAGGTAAGACTTTCAGTTTTGGCTTCAACATGTAATATATTTGGGAAGCATTGTTTTAGTCCTAAAAGCAATGAAAAGTTAAAGAAGTCCCAAATTAACAACTTATTTTAGGCCCATCAGAAGAAGAAAACACCACCACAAAATCTGGAGAGATAACTGAATCCAAATATAACTGATAGATAACTGAAGTCACTGAATATAAGCCTTGTGTGAACACTTATGTAGTAATTTCGATAAATTTCTGGTATAGAAGATCAATAAGAGATAAGCCTCTAGCCCGGCTAACCAAGAAAAAAAAACACAAATTACTAATATCAGAGGTTTGAAAGAATATTTATCACAACTGATCCTTGGGCAGTAAAAGGTTAATGGACAAATTCTGTGAGCCCATACAGTTGATAATTTAGATGAACTGGATCAATTCCTTGAAAGACACAAACTGCCAAAACTCACATAAGGAGTAATATATGATATAAATAACCCGGTATCTACTAAATAAATCAATTCAATAACTAATAACCTTCCAAAAAAGAAAGTTCCAAGAACAGATTATTTCACTGGTTAATTTTACCAAATATTTGCAGACAAAAAATAAATAAAAAAGAATTCATCACAATCTTAGGAAACAGAAACAAAGGGACTATTTCCTAATCATTTCAAGGAAACCAGCATCACCCTAATACCAAGAGTAGATAAAGAACACCTCAAGAAAGAAAAAGTACAGGTGTCTATCTCTCTTGAACATAGATACAAATATTCTTGACTAAATATTAGCAAACACATTTCAACAATGTAAAAAAGGAAATAAACACCATAGCCAATTTGAATTCAAACATAAGCTAATAAATGCTGCAATAAAAAGTTCTATATGAGTGCCAGTAAGGGTTATCTAACACAAATTGTCTGCAGAGTCACAGAAAGATTTCTGGAGAAGTTGACTTGCCCTGAGATATGGACAACTATAGGAGGTAGCCAGCTGAAGATGCGAGAAAACTGTTTTAGAAATAGAAAGTAAGAGATGGTATTTTAGAAATGGAAAGCAAGATATGCAAAAGCGGTAAGAACAGCAAAGTGTTTATGTGCATATCTCCGAAACTCTGCTGTGTGGCTAAAATTTAAGACCTTGAAACTGGAGAAGATACAGAGTTCAGCTTATGAAGATACCAAGGCAAAGTGATAGAGTGTTTTGTTTTGTTTTTTGGTAAGAAAATGTATGTATCTTTATTATTTACTATTATTATTATTTTTAGATTCTTGGGATACATGTGCAGTTTTGGTACATGGCTATATTGTGTGTTGCTGAGGTTTGGGCCTCTCTTGAGCCTGTCACACAGACAGTAAGCAGGGCACCCAATGGATGGCTTCTACAGACTTTGAATTGGCATAGTCTGAGTTTGAACCACAGATGCCCTCTTACTGACTGTATGACCATGGACAATTACTTGAAGTTTCTGCTCCTGAGTTTAGTGAAATGAGGATGTCTCCTAGTGTTTTGATATAAGTTAATGCATGTAAACAACTAAAAACACTAACATATAATTAGATCTTAATATGTGTTAACTGTTAATATTATTATTAACCTATAATCTAAATATACTGGCAGGTATTTGGGATGTATCCCCAAGGAAGCTGGGAGTCGCTGAAATATTTAAAGCAAAGAGGTTGTGCAGGATGGTATTTTCATTTTAGGAATAAACATAATAACTCCAGAAGCAGCTTGGAGAATAGCAAGATGAATTATTGAGATGAATTTAGGGTCTTTAGGGGTTGTCTCAGACAGGAAAAATGAAGACTGGAATCAACAACACCATGCCACAGGGAGAGGACTATAGTGGGGAGACAGCTATGAGAGATGTTTAGGAGGGTGGATCAACAGGACTTGGCACCTGATTTAGTGTGGAGATTGTGGAAGAAACGCTGCCCTGGGAAGCAGTAAATAATCTGCAAAGAGTGAATATGCCTACAAGACAATTCTTTACTGCTGTAAACATCACTCTGGAGTAACAGCTTTGTAAATCAAGGGAGTGAGTTTCTTCAGGAACATATAGAATCTGAAGATGAACAATAACCCTTCGTGAACCCTGACATGTCCAACAAAAATTTTGGAAAAATAAGACATTTGGAGTGTGGCTTGAAGTGTGGTCAGGGAATAGCAGCAAATAAAAATGGAAATAGTATGTTTTTAATGTTTAAGGGATAAATCTCAGCAACATACAAGCATGTAGATCATTAGTAGAGTGCTCTGTCCTAGGATTTTCTAATCAGCTAGTAGAAAGAAACCAAGGGAGATTAAACACGCAAACACACACACGACACAAAGTCATATGCACACATCATTATTTGTTCTAATAACGACTGTAGCATTGAAGATCTCCCTAAAATATCCAGCACCACTTAACAACTTGTAATTTTTTTAAGAAATAGTAACTTGGGCAACCTTCTTGGGTTCCCTCCTGCTCTGAGAGCCTTTCTGTCCTCTCAATAAATCCTGCTTTCAAAAAGAAAGAAAGAAATAGCGACTAATCTGTAAAAACTAATTTGGTTCAATGCTCTCAATTTCAGAAGAACATAGTTAAGGATTAAGACACAACTTGCCTACAGTAGCTGATTACACAAAGACAGAATTGTGACAAAGCCAAAAACATCAGTGTGCCCAATGCTGTTTCTTCTGCTACTTTGCTCTGCCTCTGCTTTTTTAAAAATTTATTTCCTTTCAGTCCTTTTCTGATATCTCCTCAAATACCCAAGGCACATTACAAAATGGGCAACATGTTCATGATATATAAGCTTTGTTGAAGTTATGTCAGGCAGGATGTTGTATTCAAACAACTCATAATCATAAAAAAGGGGATATAAATAAAGATCATTCAGACACGAATGACTCACCTATGTTTCATGCAAAGGTAAAGAAAAATAAATCATTATCATATCATCATCTCCATTCTCGAATCCCTCAGCACTTACATTTGGTGAGCGGGATTCTGATCCTTTTCCCTTGATGGAGCTCATCAATCACTTCCTCCAGAAATGCAGGGAGATGGAGCCTGGGTGGGTGCGTTCCTTCCACTGGAACATGCCTCCCAAATGCTAAGGACAGCAATGAAGATAAAAAATGAAGAGTTGCCTAGACACATTGAAGAACATCCTTGTTCTATTGCTGTTGCTGCCTCTGGTTAAGCGTGTGATGATGACCATCTTTACTTTTCTGCACCATAGTTTTTCCAGTTAGTAAATGGAACTGCTATCTGAGTCTTATTTTCAAAGAGAAGATTGATAGATAGAATAATGGATACAAATGTGCAACAAATGACTATTGAAATCCTCCTCAAGAATCTATTACTTGTTTATTTATTACTTAAGGAAAATAATAAAAAGCACCTATTTTTATTTTTTCTAGATGCAGTTTTCTGAGATGAAGTAATTTATTTTTGGTGGATAGAGATAGAGGTTTATAGGGGATTGCAGAGAGTGACTAAATACTAAATTAAATGCCAAGCAACATCAAACACACAGAAAATGTCAGTGCATGACAATGAGAAAGGGGAAATGTTTATCACAGAAAGAATGAGGAAGATTCTCAACTAGGTAAAAATGACATGGAAAGTGTTCAGAGAATCCCTAAACACATATTACCTCTAGAAAACACCTACAAGCTGTCTTGTTTGTTTGCTTTTGTTTTGTGGTCATTGCTACTCTTCTTGTTTAAACTCTCTCAGCTTGCAAATACTGCAAAACACATTTAGAGAAATAAGAAAGTTCTGCAATGTAAACCCTGAATGCCAACATTCACATGAGAAAAATCTATTATTAATATGAACTTCTTATCTGTGGAAACATTCAATCAAATCCATAGCTCTGTCCCTTTATCTCCTAACAGAAAGTTACCCCCAAAAATGAAGTGATTCATCATCACCATCATCATCATCATCATCCTCATCCTCATCATCATTATAGTAATCATCATCAACTTCCTATTTGAAAACTACTCCACCCTCTACTTCTCAAAAGATGACATACCAGCAGCCAACAGACACATGAAAAAATGCTCTGCCTCACTAATCCTCAGTGAAATGCAAATCAAAACCACATTGAGATACCTCCTAACTCCAGTAAGAATGGTTATCATTAACAAAACAAAAGACAGCAGATGCTGGCTAGAATGCAGAGAAAACAGAATGCTTCTATACCATTGGTGGGAATGCAAACTAGTTCAACCTCTATGGAAAACACTGTTGTGATTACTAAAAGAACTAGAAATTGACCTCCCATAGGATCCAGGAATCCCCCTTCTGGGACTATACCCAGAAGAACTCAAATCATTCTACAATAAAGATACCTGTGCATTCATGTTTATTGCAGCACTGTGTACAGTAGCAAAAACATGGAACCAACTGAAACTGGACTGGATAAAAAAAAATTGGTACGTATACACAATGGAATATTATGCAGTCATAAAATAGGGCAAACATATGGACGTCACAGCAACTTGGATAGATTTAGAGTCTCTAATATGCTGATTTATCACAGAAACAAAGACCTGAGTACCACATATTCTCATTCATAAGTAGACCCCAAGCATTCACCATAATACTATAAGAAAGTGATTGGCAATAGCCAGAAATTAACAGGGGAGGGAAGAGGAGGGACATATAACATCAACAAGAGTACTTGATCTCAAACCAGGCAAAGTGGGGACCAAAAGGAGGCTCAAACTTTACTTGTACGATGACCATGTGTATACCTAATACTGAATTGTACCCCCCATCCTTAAAAAATAAAAATAAAAAAATAAAAGAAAACTACTTCACCCTTTTAAGGCACTTAGGTATATATCTCAGCATTTAATTATCTAATAATCAAGACATTT
This sequence comes from Cephalopachus bancanus, assembly GCA_027257055.1. Lineage (NCBI taxonomy): Eukaryota > Metazoa > Chordata > Mammalia > Primates > Tarsiidae > Cephalopachus > Cephalopachus bancanus. Next base: position 1,304,812 of record JAPVLO010000072.1, read on the forward strand.
TAAAGTGAGTTATTATTACCATTTCACGTTAAGGGATGTTTGAGGCTCAATTGTTTTAAGCAAATTGACATAGGTGGTACTACTGTGAAAAGTATTTTAATAAATTATACATATGTATACACCTTAATTTTCTTGTAATTTTTTTAACCTCTGTATTATAAAATAAAACACATACCATAAACTACACAAATGTATAGTTTAGTGGATGATTGAATAAGAGTTAAAACTAATATTTTCAAGTTAAAATGAGGATTATAGGTCTTATTTATATTTTTTCTATTACATATGTATTAATTTGATTTCACACTGATAATTCTGATTCTTGAGGATATAAGGGGTGATAAATTTAGAAGATCTCACAGTTATTCACTTGTTCATTCAAATGTTTACGCATAGCATGCTCAGAATAACCACAATAATATTACCAATGTTGATTAGTCTTACCAAAAACAGCTTCATTTTTGTCATTTGCTGTCTCATTCCTCCTCTATTATATACAGATATATTAATTCTACATTTTATAGAATGCATCTGCTTCAAGTATAGTTTGTTGAGTTTTACTACATGTTCACAGTTGTGCAACTTCCTCCAAAATTAAGTTAAAATATTTCAAAGATCCCACATGGTTTTCTTATGCCTCTTTACAGTTAATTTCTACCAGTAGCATCGAATCTACTTTTTTTTCACCATAGCATTGCCTTTTTTAGTATGTCATATACATGAGATCATAGAGTATGTAGTTTTTTGTCTCTGGTTTTTTTTCACTTGGTGTGATTTTTTTTTTTTTAAAGATTCATCTGCTATTTTGCAGGTATCAGTACTTCATTCCTTTTTATTGCTAAATCATATCCCATGTTTTGAATATATTACTTTTTAAAATCTGTTCACTAGTTAATGGTTGTTTCATTTCTTCCATTTATTTGGCTACTCAAAAAAATACTATGATAAAAACGTTTGCGTGTATTTTTGTTTTTGTGTTTCTAATTTGAGGCAGTTGGAGCTGGGAAAGTGGAGTCTTAGGAGTAAAATTGTTGGTATATATAGTAAGCATTTTTTTTTTTTTTTGAGTTGGAGTCTCACTCTGTCGCCCAGACTGGAGTGCAGTGGCCGCTCCCGGCCACCGCAGCCTTGGCCTGCTGGGCTCCGGCGATCCTTCCGCCTCAGGCATGCGCCACCACGCCCAGCTGATTTTTTTGATTTATTGTAGAGATGAGGTCTCGCTGCCCAGGCGGGTCTCGAACCCGCTGGCTCAGGCAATTCACTCACCTCAGTCTCCCAAAGGCGCAGGATTACAGGCTGAGCCACTGAGCTCGGCTTAGTAAGCATATTTTTATTTAAACAAAAAGCAGACTGTCAAACAGTTTTCTGAAGAGAGTTTACCCTTTTGCATTCCATTAACCCCCTCATCCTCTAATTTTTATGGCTGTATTTTATCTATATAAGTAGATCATGAAGTCATTAATTTACACACATTTGTTCTCTGTTTCTCTCACTTTCTTGCTTTCTCTTTTATTTATTTCTAAAATATTCTATGTAAATAATGCTTTTCAGTGGTCTTTTTTGTCAGTATTCTGATTTACTGAAACATATTTTATGATATACTCCTTAAGAAGGACTCATATGTCCACCGTATTTGAAGGTCCGTTTTGCTACATATGAAGTTATTGGATTACTTTTTTTTTTTTCTTTTGAGTACTTTAAATACATTCCTTTTTTTTCTGACATAAAGCAGTACTCCACAAATCTGGTGGTAATCTAATTTTTCCTTGTGAATTACATTCTTTATTTATTTTGCCTAAATATTCCCCGATTCTTTCTTATCTCTCTCTCTTTAAATTCCAGCAATTTTACTAGAATGTGTGTCTTGGTGTTGGTCATTCTTGGTTAACATTCTCATATACATAATATAATCTTTATATACATGGTCTTAAACACTTTCTTCAACATTTGTTATGCCACCTTGCTTTGATTTTTTGTTTTCTTTAGTGACTCCTGCTATTGCTGTTGAATCATTTTTGCATATATTCAATATGTGTCTCTTCTTCTGGAATTGTGTTTAATCTATTTACTTTTCATTCCGAATTTTTTTTAGTTTTCACTATTATAACTCTTTAAGTATTATTTGTTATGTTTATTTAGTTTGTATTCATCTGGTTTAGTCTTCATTTCTAAAATTACATCATTTTGTTTAATATTCTTTTTTGAGTTCTCTCACTTAAGTTTTTAAAATTCTGAAAGCCTTCTCTGCGTGTCTTGTATTAAATTCTTGAAATTATATCTATTAAACAGTTTTGAAATATGTTACAGTTTTCATCTTTCTAGCATATTGTCATCATCTGTAGTTCTCCTTATTCTCCTTTATTTTATAGTAACTTTGTAGGTGTTTTGATTTTGTAGTTTTCTGTTCACTCATTTTGAAACAAATTCAGTTCTTCTGAAATTTTAAAGAAGAGTCATCTCAGATAGCTACATTATTGTCACGAATCTCTCTTCTCTGTTGTTTTCTTGTAGTGATAAGCTATGTGGCAGTTTGCCTTCTAAGTTTCCTGGCCTAATGTTCTTCCCCACTTTGGTATTTCTTCTTTTAAAAATTATTTAAAGTAATAAAATAAAATAAAATAGTCGAGCTCAGTGGCTCAGTCTGTAATCCCTGCACTCTGGGAGACTGAGGCGAGTGGGTTGCCTGAGCCCACAGGTTCGAGTCCAGCCCGGGCAATGTGGCGAGAACTTGTCTCCACAATTTTTTTAAAAAAATCCTTATTTTCCTTAGATTTTTTTTTTAACTTCACTTATTTTTTTTTAATTTCTCAGCATGGGGCCCCATCTTGGGACAAAGCCCTAGAAGTTTAGTTTCCAGGAATTGTAGGAGTTAAGACCAGTCTTGGCCTTTAGACTTCCTTAAAGATTGGGCAAATTAATTCACACTTTCATCTCCTCTTCAAATGAACCCATTATACTTTCCAGTGAATACTTGTTGGTATTTTGGGGCTATTCATTCCTCAGGTTCAACATGTTTTATTGATTCCTTTGCCAGAGTTCACACAGATATTGATAACATACAGATCTTGAAGTAATTTGTGGTTTCTTCCCATTCACTTATATTTTATTCTAGGGTTCATAGGAATACATTACAACCTAGGAGGGGTAGTACTTGCTGTTCACGATTCTTTTGCTTAAGTAGTTTCTCTAGGAATTTGAGAAGAGCCAAATCTATGTTCCTAATGTTGTTTTCATCTTCACAGAATTATCCCTCAAGTTGAGATTTTAAATGCAGTATTCTATATACTTTGACCAATGCTTTCTCAGCTACTCCTTTAAACTTTAAATGTGTGCTTTCTTTGGTTGCATGGCAGGAGAAAGAAACAAGAAAAGTCAATGGCACGCACCCATATTTATGTAACTTTCAAATTTGCAAGATAATGCGCAAGAAAGTAAAAAAGAGAGATTACATATCAATTATACATCAGCTTTCTTCTCTGATTGGGGCTGTTGCTCAAAAGAGATTATTTTGAAAATGATGAATTTAAAATAAGTGTGAAGTCAAATGTTTGAACCAGATTTTGCACATATTAGTTCAAACTACATAAAATTGATGATATTAGATAATTCTAAACTATAAAAACAGGCATTTCATATGTTTCAACCTAATACTTTAGATAGAATAAATTTTGGCATAACAAAAGATAACCCAAAATAAAATAAAGCTTCTTTGAGCTGGATGAGATAAACAGATTTTTTGGCCCAGAATATGAACTATTTTTGTATATGTTCCAAGGACACTTGAGAAAAATATGTATTATACTATTGCTGGATGTAGTGTTCTATAAATGGCAATTCAGTTCTGCTGGGTGATGATGCCACTAAGTTCTTCCATATTTTTGATAATTGGTGGTCTGTTTGTTCTATTGGTTTATGAAAGAGTTGTGTTGATTTATCCAACAATAATTATAAGCTTTTATTCCTCCTTAGTTATATCAGGTTTTGCTTTCCATATTTTGCATCCCTGTCGTTTGGTGCATGCACATTTAAGATGTCAATGTGTTCTTGGTGGACTGACCCTCTTCATCATTACATAATGTTCTTTCCTGACTCTGGAATTATATTTTTCTGAAATCTATTTCATCTGATATTAATCCCAATTGTGCTTTCTTTGAGCTACTGTTTGCATGATACACTTTTCTCTCACTCTTTTTATATTCACCCTGCCTACGTCTTAATATTTTAAGTGAGTTTCTTATAGACAGCATGTATTGGGTCATTTCTTTTAATCCATTCTGCCAATATATTTTCTTCTTTATTTATTTAGACCATTTATACTGGCATAATTATTGTTATGTTAAAATTCAGAACTGCCTTTTTCTTTCTGTTTATTGTGGTTGTTATTCTTGTATTTTTTTTCCTATCCTCTTGTGAATTATTTGAGCATGTTTTAGAACTCAACTTTGATTTTTTTGTGGTGTTTTTTGTCTACAGTTGTTCTAGCTATCGATATATATGCGTGTGCATGTATGTATCTTATCACACTTCACTGTGTAATAATTTTAGCAATTTGAGTGCATTGTAGAGACTTTACTGCTTTATATTTCTCCACTTTACCTTCTGTATAACATAGCTATCTTATATTTCCTCTACATGTTACAACCTCCTCAGAGTGTTAAGATTTTTGTTTCGGTCATCAATTTAGAAAACTCAAAAGGTGAAAAAAAAACCTACTATGGTTGCCAATATTTTTGCTTACCATCTTCCTTCTTCCTTTCTGATGTTTATTGGTTCCTTCTTTATTGTTTTCTGCTTAGACGATATCATTTGGCTATTTATTTAGTGTAGTTCTCCTGAGACAAATTCTTTTAGTTTTCTTTCATCTGAAAGAAAGTTTTGTACTTCCCTTTATTCCTGAAGTTTATTTCACTGGTTACAAGATTTGAGGTTAACATACTTTTTTTTTTTTTCCAGCTACTTAGTTGAAGCTTTCTTTTTTTTATTTTTAACTTGTTTCATGAGCACTTGTACTTGCCTACTGAAGCATTTTTATGATGATTTATTTAAAATCTTTGTCAAATAATCCTAGCATCTTTGTCATCTAGTATTGGCATTTATTGATTTTTTTTTCATTCAGTTTGAGATCTTTCTGGTTCTTGGTAAAACAAGTGATTTTCAATTGAACACAACATTTTCATATTATGTTCTGAGACACTCGATCTTATTTAGTCATTCTGTTGTAGCTGGCTTTCTGCAACATTGACACTGTTTAAGTAAGGTTTTTTGTTACTGTCAAATAAGTACAGAAGTTCAGGTTCTGATCTCAGCCTCCACTGACACCTCATTATTACATGGTGGGAGGGGGAATTTCATCTTCCCAAGAGGACTCTACAGACACCATGGAAAAAGAGAGCCTCCTTACAGTTCTGTCTCCTTGTTAAGCCTTTTCTGAAACCTTGTCAGGGTTGTTGAAAGCCTTGTTACAGTCTCCCAAGAATGAAAGATTAAGCTTCCCACCAGGCCTTTGGTAATGTGAGTACCTATGGGAGACCACACTTTTTTCTTTGGTTTTTTGACTGGAGAAGAACAGTCATTGTCTACACATTTTCTGTTTTACTAAGTTGCCCTTTCCCTATCTTTGCCTAAAGAGAAAATGATTTATTGTTTATTTATTTTGCCCATGTCTGTTGGGATTTTCAGGTTGTCAGTTTCTTCAGTTCAAAGTCTAGCATATATGAGGCAACAAAACAAAGCAGAGAAATTCCTAAGGTCCGTAACCCTAACTCTGACCCTAAACCTAACCCTAGCTATTTGCTGCCTGCCACCTTCATCTCGGTCTGTCTGTCTATGATCTATCATCCATCTATTCATTCAAAGTTTCTTTGGTGTACTTACAGGAATAGGAGAAAGTAGTCTATTTCATTTTCATGAAAGCAGAAGTCCCTCTTCCTTCCTACTCTTAAACTCAGGAAGTGTGGACTCATAGCTTTATTGATGATGTGCATTTAAGCACCTGACCAGATGAATTTATTTCTTAGAGAATAAAATATTAACTCATTAGGTTGATTTAATCTTTCTACAATGTATATATTATACCAAAAAACACACAAAATTGTTATTTGTCAAATAAGCAAATCTAACCCAGAGTTTATCAATCATGATTACATATTAGAGGATTCCTGGGCTTTAAAACCATGTTGTTATTTATGTACCAAGTGCAGATTCTCATAACAGATCTGGGATGGGAAAGGACACAAACTTCCCCCAGAGACTCTAACAGGCTCCTCAGATTTGAAAATCACTGGAGCCTAACACCAGGGAAGGATCACTTTACACAACCTTCAGCTTATAGGATGGATTATGATAAAAGGGAGAGAAGCTTATTTTAACTCAGAAGCTGCAGATCAACGTCCTAACACATAACTCTGATCAGTAGCTTTGTGGTCCTGCAAAGTTCACATACAAGCTATGGATGTTCCCTGCAGTCCATTCAGCCTGAAATGGGACTCTACTTCTCAGCAGAGCATTGAGGCAAATGAACTTTGTGACAAAAGACTGTGTGAAAGCACCACTGCTAACTTCATGGATCATCAGAGCTCATCCAAGCAAACAATTACAGGATATAGATTAAAATCCGGTCTTTCCAAGAAATCTCTGTCTCCTGTCCCTTCCTTTCTTGTTAATCTACCCATGGTAATGTTGCCAGAGGGTCTTTGACTTATGACACCCTCTTCGTTATGACACCTGAACTCCTTTGCATGGGACATGTGACATTCTCTACATTTTCTCTCTTTTGTTCTCTCACTATCTCCCACACTGAATGCTTGCACCTGCTGCTCTTAATGGCTACTTTTCCCCTGTCCCTCTGATTACTCCACTCACGCTTGCATCTCTATGCCCTGGAATGTCTCCATGTGCAAGGGTTGCCCTTTCTTTCTTCTCTGTGAATAATCAGTTCACACTTCTTTTTTAAAAACCAGCTAAAACGGCACCTCCTCTGCAATACCTCCTTTGATGCCTTCAGGGAGGTTGCCCCTTCTAGCATTTCATGGCCATGTCTGCATTGTCCCTCAGATGTTCGGATACTCAGATTCTGAGCTCAAATCCTAGCTTGTCATCTATTATTTGTGTAAACCTGGATGACTTACCTTGTTGTGCCTCAGTATACTCATGTGCAAATGTGATTTCACAGTAATACTTCTCTCAGAAGGTTCAAGGAAATACCAAACAATTGAATATTAGTGGGACACTTTTACGTTTTCATTTTCACAATGTCTCTCAATTTAGATTATAACATTTTTTCAGTCATAGCTATATTTCCTCTTTCATCTTATTCATAATTACACAGCATTCCAACTTCCTCATTCCCTTCCTTATTCTCCTCTGCTCTCCCATATCTATTGGAAGCTTAAGCTATGCCAGGCGCTATGCTAAGTGGCAGAAAAGCAAAATAAAATAAAAACAGGGAGGCATAATCCTTTCACTGAGGAGCTACTTTCCAGAGATAAGTATTAATGTAATTCCCCATAGGGCAGGAGCTTTATAGACAAAGATAATACCAAATGCAGTGCTGTGGTGAAGGAAGGGTGAACTTTTTTTTTTTTTTTTTTTTTAAGTTGGAGTCTCACTCAGTCATCCAGACTGGAGTGCAGTGGCCACTCCCGCCACCGCAGCCTCTAACTGCTGGGCTCAGACGATCCTTCCGCCTCAGCCTTCCAAGTAGCTGGAATTACATGAGCGCGTTACCACGCCCGGCTAATTTTTTTGATTTATTGTAGAGATGAGGTCTCACCAAGTTGCCCAGGTGGATCTCGAACCTGCGGGCTCAGGCAATTCACTCACCTCGGCCTCCCAAAGTGCAGGATTACAGGCTGAGCCACCGAGCCTGGCAACATTTTTGACTGAGTATGTGTGAGGAGGAATATTATACCGATCAAATATTATGTCTAAGTGGAAATTGGGTAGATAAAGAAAAGGCGCATTCAAGAGAGGACAGAGCACAGAAGTGTGGAGGACATACGATGACCTGTTACTTGGCTTTGCCAAAATACAGAGCAGGGAGTTTGGAGGGCTAGGGGGAGTAGGTGGGGGACATGTCTGGGACTGGCTTGTTGTGTCTTGAATGCCATGCAAAAAGCATTTGACTTATTTTGTTCTCAAATAGCCAAATAAAAAATTCTAAACATTATCTTTTTTTCTTTTAATTTTAGCTTTCCTGCTACCATATATAGAACTGTATGTGTATGGAAGAGAGATGAGGATGGGGGAGGGATGGCGGAGGGAGGGAGACAGAGAGAGAGAGAGAGAGAGAGAGAGAGAGAGAGAGAGAGAGAGAGAGAGAGAGAGAGATTTAGGAAATAGGGAACTGGGCCAAGGAAGAGAATTAGGACTTTTAGTGTGAGGGTGTTCGCTGAATTCACGAGAGGCATTAATTGAGTCATCAAACAGTAATGGGCTAAGTGGCTTTTTTTCTCAAGAACCTATTCTTCTACTTTCTCTCTCAGCACTAAAAAAAGTCTTCTTACTCACTCCAGAAGTGATGATGCAATTTTTTTCTTTTGCTTAGACTTCACTCTCTTCATTATCATTGCGTTTTTAATCTATTTGACTCCAACCATTTATGCAAGGGCTCCAAAGAATGGTTTGTTCTGCTTTCTGGTTTTATGTCTTTTTATTACACCACAGTGCAGTCTTAAAAACCCTTAGTCTTTAACATTTCCAAAACAATCTGCAAATATTAGCTAGTCAATTCGAAACTCGACCCCAGGAGGCTGGGTCAGTGTGATTATTTCTGCTTTACAGATGAGTGAGCTGGATAGAGAAGGTTAAGGGATTTGCTTGAGTTTGCAAAATAAAGGAGAACAAGTGCATCATTCACAAGAGAATAATTCCTGACTGATCATCTTCCTGTTCTTGAGAAGCAGCTGGTAGAAAAGAGCAGAATAGGGTGGGTCAGAGTAAGTCAGAGGGTAATTTCACAGCCTTGGGCAAGATACATCATGAATGTGAGCTGATTTCCTCACTGGATATAATTATCTATCTATGGTTCTCTTGCCCACTGAGTGATTCTTGAGAAAAGGAGAGAGACAAACTCACCCTTATAATAAGCACAAAATCTTACACACAGTATGTGTTTAGCAACGATATGCGTCTAGAATTTAGAAGGTACTAGAAATACAGGTTTATTTTCTTCCCCTAAGTATTTCTATCTGACTAGAGTATGATGAGTAGCATTAGTAACATTTACATTTATATTTTATTTGCGGCCGTGGAGTTAGACAGCTTAATTTCAGATCATGTTTTTATCACTGATATGCCTTGTGACTTTAGATTCTTAGCCTTTACTAAGTATTTTTTCTTCATCTATAAAACAATTTAAAAAACAGAGTAATAACAACATTGATTCATGGAGTTGTGTAAGGAGAATTGAAATAGACCAGAAACTAATGTAAAGTAGGCACTTGATTCTTCCCTGTCTTTAACATACACACACACCAAAGTATTATTATTACTTTACCACACTGTGTCAAGTACAGAGAGTCATCAAATTTGCAAGTCACACAAAGGCACAGACACACACACACACAAACACACACACACATACACACACACACTTTTTTTGAGAACTCATTGCCCCATACAAAAATTAGGAATAACGGAGTGTTAGTTGTATTAAGTTTAGCTGTACAACAAATGCCAAAGGACTAATGCAAATTGATTTATGGAATATAATTTTCCTACATAAATACTAAATATTGTTTGAAATCTTCTGATTGGGAAAATACTCTCAGTTGCCATAAAAGTTATTAAAATAGGATTCCACTTACCAAAGCCTTACGACAACTGTTTGTAGCAGGATTTTGTCTGTACCTAGAACAGGACTTTGTAACCATAAATGCTTATTAAATGTTTACTCACCATTAGAATAATTTGCTTGACAGTTGTTTTCAGTAATAACCACTTAAGAAAAAAAGTCTCAATGTGCTCATTATTTGACGTGAAATTTGTTAGCATTTTACATCCTATTCATGAATTTACTGATCTAAAATTAGAGTGAAACTCCTTACATTCACAGATACACAGACTGAGATACTAACCTGAAGATTACTCTGAGTATATTGAAAGCTAATTGTACCTATTATTTTATTATAAAATAAATTATTTATTTTAAAATTTACAGGATTCAAATATTACATTAATTCTCAAACTTATCAGATTTTGAATATATTATCTTTTTAAAAAATTTTTACTTTTTGTGGCACTATTTCTTAAAGGTATCGTATAGTATTTTCTTCATAGATTTTAAGAAGCCTAAGAATTTGTTTCATGTATGTTCTGAGACACCTATAACAACCCTGAAAGAATGGAGCGAATCTAGAGTTTCGCAAAACCAGAATTGCAAATCATTCACATTGAAGTTTGACCTGCAAAAGAGAGAAAAACAGTGAAATTTATAAAACAATGTATATTCCTAGCATCTACATTCTAGACTGACACTTTTGCAATTTTGATTCGGATGTCTGATGCATCAGAGGAAATAAATGAGAAAGCAGAAAAAAAAACAGTTTTAAAGAAAATGGATCAATAACATATTTTCGTGAAGTAGATTATGTATGCAGTATGCAAATTGCTTCTGTATTTCTTGCTGAAGCAGGAACACAGAACAGTAGAGGCCATATAAACTTGGAACATTCTCTGAATTACCTCATCCTTATTTAAAAAGGAAGATGAAAAGAAAGACGATCATACAGCAAAGAAAATACTTTTTCCAAAAAGATCCTGTTCGTGGGTGTGTTCTATTGAAATTAAAAGTTTTATATCCTTGAGTATCATGAGAAGTTTTTGTACAGAATGGATGTTTATCTCTTAGATTGCACCATCCATTCTTGGGTTTGGGGTGTCAGAAAAATCCTCATGAAGTTTCTTAGAGTTGCTTATTCTTTGGAGGCATATCAACACCATGGGAAGTCTTGTTATGGCTATATTTTCTTGACCATGATGCCACTGTCTTAATATGCAGCCGTTCCATAGGCAATGGACTATAAAAGAACAAAGAAATAGATTTTTTAAAGCATAATATTCTTGTTTCCTCTATTCACAGTTTGAAAGCTCTGGATTCAGCTTTTTTTCTCTCTCTGCTTCCATTATTAAATTGTACATACTTCCATTGTAACAAGCACATTTTAATTGCATTTTCTGGTTGATAAATTTCCAATTCCCTGTCTTTTCTTAGAGGTAAACCCGGAACTTTAGAAAAGGGACTAAGTAATTTAAGAATTTCAAATATTTATTAAATTGATGACAAAATAAAAATGAAATCATTTCTTTAAACATCTAAAAACTTATTACTCACCTATTATCATTGCAACGACATGTAGCCTAACTGGACTGTAAAACTTCCTAAGTCAATACTATTTTCAGAGGAGTTGCATCCAAAGCCTCAGCAGGACCTTGATTTAAACTTTGATTTTGCTCTTTAGTGAAAGACTGGGTCTGCTCTTCCAGGTTAATTAGATTAAAATGGCATGCTCTTCTTCTGTATACCTCTAATTGGCTGCGGTTGAAATCTGTTTGGGAGGTGATGGACGAGGTTTACACCATAAGCTAGACTGTGTTTGGCCCCACAAATATGAAAATTAATAACACATAATCTCTGATATTCAGAAGCTACAGTTTAGTATGACATATGCTTTCCATCACTCATCTCCCAATGGAAGCATAATCATTGCCCTAATGGAAAATAAAGATAAAAGTAATTAATTAACTGGAACTCAGACAGGTAGCCACTGGTAATGGAAAACAGGAAACTCAGAAAACAAAGAATATACAAAAAACAAAATATTTAAGTTGTGCCTTTTAGGAAAAAAGCAGGAGATGTCTCGAATTGCATGATCAAAGTTTAGGATATATTCGTCTGAGACGCAAAATGATTTATCAGAAAGAGGCTTCTTTTTGCACATAACAGAAAACCCAGAGAATAAACGTTACTCACTCAGGTTAAAACCAAGATGTCTGATTCTTTCCATGTTTCCATTCTGTCACTTTCTATGTTGACTTTTAATCTTGGACCCTTCCTCCCATAATTATCAGATTCCACAGTAGTTCTTAGTCTCATATCATTGCAGAAACACATTTAAATTCCTGGAGTGTAAATATTATAGCTTTGATCCCACTTTAAAGAGCAAAGAAACCTCCCTGGAAGACATTCATGTATATTGGCTAGAGTTGTGTCATATGTAAATTTTCAAAGTGAATGCTGGAAATGAAAGTGGAACTTTTATTATTGACTCAAAATAATTAAGACTTGACAGGAGGACTGGGTATATGTCCTTTGAAGGGCCTGGTCCTTGGACAAGAAGGTTCTGTCAGCTTGGAAGAAGTGGGCATGAGGGTGAAGTGGGACTGACTTTTTGGGAGCGTCCACAAATGGTAAGGAGTATAGATGAAAAGCAATGACAGAAATATTTGAGGAACTTTGAAAATATTCAACATGGCTAGACAATAAGATAGATGGTTCAAGAAAACAAATATGAAGAGTTTGCATTCTACATGAAATAATTTAGGTCCCAACATTTTCTTTTTCACTAGTAAGAAAAACGTGGAAGAGGCAAAAATGAAATTTTAATTACCCCTTTATGATATGCTTAGGTGCTTGAGATTCATGCACATATGCATTCTTTACATATATTAAGAAATAAAAATTATACCCACCTTTCACATATGAAGAAATTGAAGCCTGGGAAGATCAGTATACTGAAAGCCTCATCAAAGCTTCATCAGATTGGAGTAAGATTTAAACTTAGGTTGTCGTGGCACCAAAGCCCATGTGGCTTCTAGTTTTTCTATGCAGAACTTGTTTTCTGTACATACCCCAGAAGAGTTTTATTAAACCTGGAAGAAAAATATGGTGGAGGAGTAAGGCATTGCACTTTTGGTAAATCTTTTCCTGTCTCTGGATATGTGATATATAAAATAAAGTTCAACAACACTGAAAAAGGTCTTCACCAGGGCAAGGAGTCTTTGTTGACAGAATGTTCTCTACCTTCTGGGTGTCTTCTTTGCTGCCCATTATTGTAATAAAATATAAGTTTGTCGCTGTCTTTTGTTTTGAGGCTGGCAAAGCTTAACAGCCTAGAGGGAATTGGATGAAACACAATCCTCAACCATGGCTATTCAAACTTGTAGGCCTGGCAATCAGGGGTCCTTCTCTGGGATTCCATGCCTTAGAGGACTCCTCTCCATTCTTCATCAGCTGCATCCCACTCCACAGGGCAACAAGTTCGTGGGACCATTGGATGTACCAATGTACCTATCAAGAGTGCACTTCCAGCTGGGCTCGGTGGCTCAGCCTGTAACCCCATCGCTTTGAGAGACTGAGGTGCGTGGATTGCCTGAGCCTGCGGGTTCGAGACTTGCCTGGGCAACTTGGTGAGACCTCATCTCTACAAAAAAAAAAAAAAAAAAAAAAATTAGCGGGACGTGGTAACACACGCCTGTAGTTCCAGCTACTTGGAAAGCTGAGGCGGAAGAATCGCCGGAGCCCAGCAAGCTGAGGATGCAGTGGCCAGGAGCGTGCGACTGAACTCCAGTCTGGGCGGCAGAGTGAGACTCCAATTCAAAAAAAAAGAGTGCACTTCCTCCCTTTTAAACCACTTTTTGGATACTCAGGTCGCTGAAATGTATAAATAGCTTTGTTTTCACTTCTAGGCGTGCTGGGAGCACTTGCCATGAGTCTTTCTTTCTGAAGGTAGATTACCCTATAGGTATATGTACTCTTCAACTTGACAGATAGCAGAAAGGAAAGTGATTTCAGGGACTGGAATTTTGTGGATGGAGCTTGGCCTGGATGTGTGGGAGAACTTGTCCATAGGTGTATCTGCTGATTCCTCTTAAGACAGGATGGTGTCAGGTGTCAAAGAGAAGGGACGAGACTGAGACACCTATTTGTACTCTTGCGTCATGTCCTGTGACAATTATTGGTGAACCTTAAGCTATCTCCTAACTTATAAAGAAGAGGGAAAAATCAGAAGTAATACAAAGTTACATGGAACAAAGTTCAGTATATTCGTAACAATAATATCTATCACGTGCTGTGGGGCAGGCTAATTACATTCATTAATTCATTTAATCCTTACAACAACTCAGTCACATAAACTGTGATGTGAGTGAAACTCCATGTGATGAGCAAGATGCTGCTATTTGACAGTCCTTCCACTTTATGAATTAGGACACAGTTATATTCTCCATGTTATAAATGAGAGCCTTGAGACAAAGAGATAAAGCAACTTACTCATAAACACCCAGTAGAATTTGTTCTCAAGCCATATACTTCTAAATCTAAGTCTGTGTTTTAACCATTGCACCATTCTGACAGATGGGAAGAAATTTAGAAGATTGTGTCAGGGATAGGTGTGTGCTTCTTCATCTTCTTGTATCATATTTTTTAGGGCTATTGACTTTAAGTGGCAATATCTAGAACTTGAGAGGGAAAGAAATGCAACATCTGCCTTGCTTTAGTCTAGCTATATTCCATTTTCTACCCATCACTAGAGGAACTTTTATAAAACATGTGTACTATCTCCTTTTCAAGAACCATCAGTGATTCCCTATTGCTCTTATAAAAATTTGCAATATTTGGCAATCTATTTAGCTTCTAAAATTTCAGTATATTCCTTGTCAACTTTCCTTTTCCAGCCACATTCTGGTATTTTCACGTCTTCACTTCTGCCATCATCTCTATTCCTTTTGAGCATATGCACATAGGGCTTTTCCTGAATCTGTTCACATTCCCTACTGCTGTCCCCCCTTTCAGTCAATCTTACTCATTCTTCAATTTTCAGTTTCATGTCACTTCCTATAAGAAATCTACATTGACCCATATCCCCATTGTACTGCATTTTAATTAGCCCTCTGCAATGTTCCAGGTCATAGCACTTGGCAATCTTTGTTGACATTGCCTATTAATTGTCTGTGTCACACAGAAAAGTATACAAAACTTGACAGAGGAAACTTCGCATTGTTTTTCATTGAGTCCTCTGGAACCTAGCACATAGCCCGTAAGTAATTCAAAGTTGAACCCCCCAAAATGAAAACTTTGATTATTTAATGTTCAGTTAATCAAAATCTCAACAGCTTCCAAATCATTAACTGTAATTTTAGTATTACATTTTCTCTTTTTTATTCTGGTTTTCTTGGCAGATTGCAAGGGTAGGGATTATGATGAAGATACAAAGAGGAAAAAAAGTAGCAGAAAAATGATCTGTTTGCTTCTTGACATTTAGATGATATAAGTATAGAATTTTTAAAAATCAGAATTAGATTGAACAAATTCTCACTTGTTTGTGGTATTTTTTTTAAACCATATGCTTATCATCATATTTGTCTGCCTTTTCCTTTCCCCATCTATTTCTATTTAAGAAGACACATACAGTTCACATCCAATTTTGGTATGGATACCAGAAATTTAACATATTTTTTCAAAATGTAGAAGAAAATTGATTTTATTGCATCTTACCAACTTTTAGCATAAAACTACAAACCTGTGAGACCTCACCAAAAAGAAAAACAAAAAGGAAAAAGAAAAGAAAAAACACAGTCTGAACTAGACCAAAGATGATGAGATGAAAATTGAGGTTAGATTTTTTTTTTAAAGATAAGACTCCAAAACACCACAAATTCATCTTTAGATTATAAAAATCATGGAATAATAATATCGAAAATAAGGTAGATGAAAATGCTGCCAAATAATTGTTTTCAAATATTTACATTTGCGTAGAGTTTCTAGGCGAAATTACTGATTTAAAGATTAGAAAATGAATGAGTACTTTTAATAACAATGAAATACTGTCACAAAGAGAAACAATCTGGGAGATAGCTGCTTCTGTTCTGAAAAGCATGTGGAGTATACACATTTGGCTTCAAAGAATAAAATGAAATTCTAGCTGGGGAAAAAAAAGGAAAATAAGCTGCGAGATGTGCAGAGTGGTGGGTAAAAGACAAAGATGAAGATTGACGATCACTTTTATAATAGTGATGCCACAAAATATTGGGACCCTGGGAGCCATCATCAACCCAAACCTATACGATTGGGTTATCCATCTCTTATTTTCCTATAAAATGTGCACATAACACTTTAAGGCTCTAAAAATTACTCTAAGGCATAGAATAAATAAGCTGTACTGCTGTTATCTCTCCATTTCCTAAGTGCCGTGTATTATGAGAAGTAATAAAAGCTTAGAGACACATGGGAGGAATAGGAAACAGCACTGTCACAGGAAAGAAACCACAAATCCTTATCAGGATGCGCAAAGTTGTTTGGCCACCTGTAAAATGGGCTTATGTAGCTGAAGGAATTTGTATGGTCCTGATAAGATCAACTAATTCATTATTTAATGAATAAGTATTTCATGAGTCCCTACTGTGGAACACACATTGTTCTAGTCATTGAGACATAATCCAGATGCTAGTGGCAAGGCAAAGGTAACCAATCAATTATGAACAAATAATTGAAAATGAAAACCACTCTTTGTAATACAAATGTCATATGCCCATGTAGTACAGAATAATTAGTGTTATAGGGAGATAGTGGGTTGGTAAGAGAAATCTGAATTAAAAAGAATCATTTGAGAAATACCTAAAGAATAACAAGGATACAGCTATATTCAAATGGTGGGAAATAGCATTGCAAAAAGATAGTGTGTTGCGTGAAATGATGAGATAAGGAAGAACCTAGAATGTTCAACGTAGAGAAAAGGGGCCAATCGTGTATACTGAATGAGGGAGAAAATGATAGGCAGTTAGTCGGGCAAGATGCAAAGACTCATGCTGTGTAGACTCTTTTAAGCCAGGGTAAGCAATGCAGATTTACACTTTCTTTCTTTTTTTTCTTTTTTTTTTTTGTTTTTGTTTGTTTGTTTGTTTTGAGCCAGAGTCTTACTCTGTTGTCCAGGCTGAAGTGCAGTTACACGCTCACCGCAGCCTTGACTTGATGGGGTCAGGCGATCTTTCTGCCTTAGCCTTCCAAATAGCAGGAACTATAGGAATGCATCACCATACCCAGTTAGTTTTCTGTAGAGATGAGGTCTCGTCAAGTTGCCTAGACTGGTCCCGAACCCCTGGGCTCAGGCATTCTTCTCTCCTGCATTTTTCAAAGTGCTGGGATTACCGGCATGAGCCACTACTGCACCAGCCAGATTTACACGTTCTATTAGGAGAGTCCATTGGAAGTCTTACATCGTCAAGGATTAATTTTATTTCAGTTATTTAAATGTCACCCTAGCCACTGTATAGGCAATTGACTTGAAAGAAACAAGAAAAAAAGCAGACAGGACAGTGAGGGGACAGTTCCAGTAGTCCAGATGAGAGATAATGGTAAAAAGAAATACAGGGGAAGCCATGGAGATAAAGTTTTAACATATTTGGGAAATATTCTGAACATACAGCAGATCTGAATTGTTCTTAAGCTGCAAGTGGATTCAGGTAATGCTAGAAATCAGAGATAACAATAATATTATTGGCCTGAGATATGAAAGATAGGGCAAAAGCCAATTTGAGGTAAAAACCAAAAAACTTTCTGGTTTGTCTATGTTTGGTTTGAAATGTCCATCTAACATGCAATTTAAAATGTTGAGTAGCCTGTTGGATACAAAAGTCTAGAGAAAGTGGAAGCTAGGCCGGGCTCGGTGGCTTAGCCTGTAATCCCAGTACTTTGTGAGGCTGAGGCAAGTGGATTGCCTGAGTCTTCGGGTTTGAGACCAGCCTGGGCAACTTGGCGAGTCCTCGTCTCTACAAAAGATTTTTTAAAAATTAGCCATGCGTTGTAGTGTGTGTCTGTAGTTCTGGCTACTTGAAAGGCTGAGACAGAAGGATCATTGGAGCCCAGCAGTTTCATGCTGAAATGACCATGAGTATGCCACGGCACTTCAGCCTGGGTGACAGAGTAAGATTCCAACTCAAAAAAAAAAAAAAAAAAAAAAGTGGAAGCTTAAAAATATAAATTTGCAATCATCAGCTTTAGAATGCAAAGATATTTATTTGATGAGAACTCTTACGAAGAGAGAATACTGGTTTCAGGGGCCAAGAACAGAGACCTGATACACAGTAACTTTTAGAAATTGAGAAGAGATAAAAGCCTACAGAGGGAACTGAGAAAATGTAAGCATTTTCTCATTCTAGAACTGTCTGGAGGCAATAATCCCTGATCTAAGTTCAAGCATCAAGAAGCATTTACCCTTCTGGTCACTCCTGTGCATGAACAGCAATGAGTATTGAATAGTAAAATAGAGTTGGGTATGGTGGTGGTGCATACCTGTAGTCCCAGCTACATGGGAGGTTGAGGCTGAAGGATTTCCTCAGTCCAGGTAGTTGAGGTGGCAGTGAGCTATGATCATGCCACTACACTCTAGCGTGGGTGACAGAATGAGACCTGCTCAATAAATAAACAAACAAATGAATGAATGAATAAGCTAATATGAGAAACACAGCTTTGTTTTGTTTCTTTAACGATTTCAGTAATTGACTGGTGAGGAAATAGATATTTCAAAATTAGTGTTCTAAGTGCAGCCTAAGACACAAGTTTGAGGTAAGTACTGAGATCATGAAAGATAAAATAGATTAGCTATTTGAAGAAAAGAAGACAGGGAAGTCTTCTTGGTTAAGGTTACTAACTGAGCAGAAGGTGTTTAGATATAAACCCTAGGAAAGATGTTCTAGGTTTACTAGATACAGTCATGTGCCATAAAACGGTGTTTATGTCGATTGTAGAATATATATGTGTGTGTGTGTGTGTGTATATATATATATATATATATACATATATATATATATATATGATATTGGTCCCTTGAGAGTATAACGGAGCTGAAAAACTCGTATCACCTAGTGACATTTTACCTTTCCTAATATTGTAGTGCAACACATTGCTTCTGTGTTTGTTGTGATGTTGGTATAAACAAACTACTGGAACTTCCAGTCATATAAAAATATGTATTGTACAATTATATATATAACAATTATGCACAGTAATAACACTTGATAAGATAATAACTAACAACTGTGTTACTAGTCTACATATTTACTATACTATACTTAATATACTATGTTTTTTATTGCTATTTCAGAGTGTACACTTTCTACATATTTATAAAAAGTTAACTGTAACCTGAAGGCAGGTGCTTCAGGATTCTAGAAGAAGGTCATTGTTATAATAAGAGGTGACCAAACACAAAGGGTTCAGTCGAGGTCTTCTTGCTCATCACACAGAAAACCAATCACTGAGACAATGAGTATTGCCAGAAAAGAAACTTTTTATTTGGGTGACATTAGCCACGGAAAATGGGAAATTTAGTCTTAAATCTGTCTCCTTGCCCCACTGAAGTCAGGGATCTATATAGTGGGACAGGAGTGAAGAAAACAGGAATTAGGGAGGGGTAAGGAAGAGGCTCTGAAAAACAGGAGGTGTCTGGCATCTCACCATCTGGATGTGGTGATCTGGTTCAGTTTCCTTGATAATATAGACCTAAGGATCAGTTTCCTGTGAAAGGAACTCAGTTAAGACAAATGTAAGTTTCAAGCTTTAAGACCAGAGGGTCACTCGAGGGATTTATTTATTTATTTACTTATTTAAAATGTAACCATTAGTTCTATGAGGAAGTTGGGCCACTATCAATGAGACAAGGCATGGAGGTAGTTGACCATGATATGGATAATCCTGACTCTGTGTAGGCCTTGGCTAATGTGCATTTATGCCTTAGTTTTTAACAACAACAAGCTTTAAAAAAGCTTTTCAAAAATAAAGAAAATTTAAATATAGACAAAATCTTATAAAATATTATAAACAATGACATATTTTAATCTTATTTTTAGATGTCCAATGCGATTGTGTTTCTTTTTTTTAAGTTGGAGTCTCACTCTGTCGCCCAGACTGGAGTGCAGTGGTCGCTTCCGGCCACAGCAGCCTCAACCTGCTGGGCTCCGGCAAAACTTCCACCTCAGCCTTCCAAGTAGCTGGAACTACAGGCGTGCGCTACCACACCTGGCTAATTTTTTGTTTTATCGTAGAGATGAGGTCTCACCAAGTTGCTCAGGCAGATCTTGAACCCCGCGGGCTCAGGCAATCCACTCACCTCAGCCTCCCAAGGCGCCGGATTACAGGCTGAACTACCGAGCCCAGCTCGCGTTTGTGTTTTAAGCTAAGTATTATTATGAAAGAGTTAGAAAGTTTTTAAAAATTGAAAGTTTGTAAAGTAAAAAGAGTTACGATAAGCTAAGATTAATTTATTATTGAGGAAAGAGTTTTGTATACAAATTTAGGCTACCCTCAATGTATTGTGTTTACAAAGTCTTGTTGTTTTTAAAATAAAGAAATGAGGTAGTAATGTAAGAGCCCTGGGTTTCCATGGGAATCTGGAAAGTTAAATAAATATAAAGGTGCAGATCTAATATTTGTTAAATGCACACTATTTATGAAGCATTCTTCCAGGCAGGAAGACTCTTTTAGATAGGCATTTCAGATGACTGAAATTGAGACTGAGAGAGGTTAGTATACAGTGATGTCCCAGGCCTTCACATTCACTCACCACTCACTCACTGACTCGCCCAAAGTAACTTCCAGTTCTGCATGCTTCGTTTGTGTTAAGTATCCTATGCAGGTATATCTCTTTGATCTTTCATATTGTATTTTTACTGTACCTTGTGAAGGTATAGAAGGTACCTAAGATTTATGTAACTAAAATATGTTTATCTATGAGGTATACAAATACTTACCATTCCATTGTAATACCTACAGCATTCAGTATAGTAATATGCTATATAGTTTTGTAAACTAGAGCAATAGGCTACACCGTATAGTCTAGGTGTATAGTAGGCTACATCATCTAAGTGTGTGTAAGCACACTCTCGGATGCTTGTGCAACAATGAAATCACTTAGTGACACATTTCTCAGAATGTATCCCCATCGTTAAGTGTTGCATGACAATATATATAGGTCAGGATGTTAAGTGGGGATTCGTATATTGAAGAATGAACTAGATGTCCTCTTGCCAATCTGAATGCTCTTGTCACCCCAGTCACGTGCTGAGACAAACATCCTTCATGATGTGTAACCTTGTTTACTTGTACAAGGATGTGCCTCTGTCTGTGTGTATGGATGGTCCATAGTTTGTTTTATTTTTCACTGAATTAAAGGGATAAAATATAAACATCTATGTCATTCAGGCTGAAGCATCCTAGCTAAAATAATTCCTCTCTCTCTGCTTTGCCTCCCATTCTCTGCTCACATCATCTACCTGGATAGCCCAGTGGGTAAGGGCATAATTAAATCTGCTTTGAGCTCAGGTTATAGTTCTCTAGTGCATCAGGCATCTGCCAAACTTCCAGGCTAAATTCTTCCAGTTCCACCATTCCCCCAGCCCTGATAATGAACAGTTAAGGCAAATCATCCCATAAATAATAATTGTCTGTTGTAGATTATTATAAAATAATATTGTATGATGAAGATAGTGGTTTAGGATAGTAACTCTACTTATGTTATGCAGAATGAACCTGAGACAAGAAGCAAAAAAAAAAAAAAAAAAATATATAATATATATATATATATATATATATATATTGCTTTGTTGTTTTTAAAATAAAGAGATGAGATGGTGATATAAGAGCACTGAGTTGCCATGAGAATCAGGAAAGTAAAGGTGCAAAACGAATATTTGTTAAATGCACACTATTTATGAAGCATTCGTCCAGGCAGGAAGACTCTTTTAGGTAGGAATTTTAGATGACTGAAATTGAGACCGAGAGAAGTTAAGCAAACTTCGCAAAGTCACACAGCCTGAGGTTGGTAGAACAAGTCTTTCCACATGATCTGTCTGAAGCCTGAGCCTGTGTGTGTCTTACTGTACAACACTGCCTCCCAGCGGTCTCTCTCAACCTTCCACATTAAATTCTTCATACCTCATCAGTTGTAGCTTCTGATTTTATCTTGTTCACTCTAATTCAGACCCTCTTCATTGTCTTTCCCTTCTTTATTTTCATCCGCCACAAAAAGAGGTGCTTTTCACACTATAGAACCTATAGCCCCTGCCTGTTTGAATTTTTTCCATGATTTTCCACTCTTCATGAGGAATTTCAAAACACATTAGGCTGGTGACTAAGACAACACAGATTTTCCTTAGCCTAACTTTCCAAGATTATATGGTATCAACGGTGGCAGTCTCAGATGATGCTGCTACATGGACATAACATGAATTATTGGTTTGCTTAATTTCAATCAGAATTGAGAATTATTCTGGATACCCCCACTTAATTGGGAGAGCCTGAGTACTATTATTATTATTTTTCATTCTTACTTTGCAGTGGTCATTTGCCTTTCCTTGTTATAGTATGTCTTAGGTATTCTTGAACATATTTAAACCTATATGATTTTGTTTTTTTATTTTTTGTACTTTATTTTATTTTCAAGATGTGGGGTACAAGTTAGGGTTAGGTATATAAGTAATCTATGTGCAGATGAAGTTTGGCCCTCCAACTGGTTCTCACTTCCCCTGGTTTAGGATCAGATACCCTTATTGTTATTGCAAGTGTTTATTGAAACCAAATTTAGAATTGCCCAAATTATATCCATGTTTATGGGTAAATGCCAAATCGTATCTATGCTTAGGATAAATGAAAATTGCATCCATGTTTACAGGTAAAAATTAAGTTTTTACAAATTTTGAAATAAAGACAAGAAAGACAGCATGAACAATAATTCTGAGAGAAGTAAATAGCCCGTAGTGAGCACACTACTTACAAGCTCCTGACGGAATGTGGAGTGGTGTACTGGTTAGGGTAGACTGAACCTAGAAATAGTAACTAGGAAATCTCTTTGTTATATACAGTGTCTTTTTTCAGATCTAAATAGGAGATCCTCATAGCTTAGATATTTTGGAACCTCATGTACCATGGTACTAGTAACATCTTAGTCTGAACCTCATGTACCATGGTACCAGAATATGTTAGTCTGAAATTCATACCGGTCAGAAAGTAAATTATATCAGGCACTTGAGGATCTCCTGACAATTGAAATGAGATTAGTAGTAGAGATAAGATTTTCTATTTGTCATTCCACAGCATGCAATGTTTATTTATTCTGACTAAAACACTCTGTGAAACACTAACTAATGGCTACAAAAATGTTAAGTTCTAATCTCTAGAACCCGTGAATACAGTACCTTACCTGGTAAGAGGGATTTGCGGATGTGATTAAGAATCTTGAGATGAGGAACTTACCCTGGGTTATCTTGCAGGTCTTATAAGATGGAGGGAGAAGGATCAGAGTCAGTACTAGGAGATATGTCTACTAAAGCAAACAAAATACTGAAGTGATTCAGGGAGGAATCACAAGCCAAGTACCATAGGCTGCCTCTAGAAGCTGAATGTGGCAATGAAACATATTTCCTCCAGAATGACTGTTTCTTTTATACTTCTGACCTCCAAAACTACCAAATAATCAATTTATAACATAGTTTTAGGTCGTAATTTTGTGGGTTTTTTCGGAATAGAAACAATAGAAACAATAGAAAATTAATGTATGCCCCTCTTTTTGTTTTGGTCAAAACAGTTGCATTCTTGGCTTTTTTTTTTTTGAGTTGGAGTCTCACTCTGTCACCCAGACTGGAGTGTAGTGGCTGCTCCCGGCCATTGCAGCTTCGACCTGCTGGGCTCTGGCGATCCTTCTGCCTCAGCCTTCCAAGTAGCCGGAATTACAGGCATGCACTACCATGCCCGGCTGATTTTTTGATTTATTGTAGAGATGAGGTCTCGTTGCCCAAGCGGGTCTCGAACCCGCGGGCTCAGGCAATTCACTCACCTCAGCCTCCCAAAGGCGCGGGATTACAGGCTGAGCCACCAAAAAAAAATCCCTCTTCCCTTTAATCAGAATAAATAAACCCTTATAATCTTATTAGATGTGCTTCAATGGGCTTTACTTCTGTGCAGGCAAGAAAAGTCTCACGGTTTCCCTGGAAGAGGAATTTTCTCTTTCTTTAGGCCCACAGATCTTTCTGGACAAACCTCTCACATAGCTTTTAGCAGTTACACTGTAATAACTATGTTATTTACCACATATTGAGTTCTGTTAAAGGAAGAGGCATATTTGACTTGACCGGTTATTCAATTTCCTATTACCTGAGATATGAGAGTGGCCTAGGTGTGACACTGTCACCTTCAGATACTCAAGGAGACCAAAGAAAACACCAAAGATAACTTTGATATTTTTAGTCCAAGCATGTGCCATCTTGTTACTGCCTTCCATATCAATCAGTGTGGCCCCTCACACAAAGGAAACATGCTTATTTAAGAGTACCTTTTTGCATAAGTGAGTTAGAAATCTGGTAGCACTTTTGCATATTTAAGCCAAGAATGCAACTGTTTTTGATAAATATTTATTCCCTACAAACATTGGCAGTAACAGAAAAATCAGAAAGTGGCTGAAATTTTGCAAGACATACCACTCAGCTTGTTCACTTTCTATGAATTGCAGAGAACAATTAGTCTGAACTCTTTTTTAATAAGATAAATCACATCACACAGTTTAACCAGTGCATGTTGTTCGTCTAATTGGTTGAAAGCAGTTATAGCTGGATTTATGAACTCTTTGGTCTATTGCTACTACAGAAAGCAGAGTGATGGCATAGGTGGAGCCTTCTGGGAGGCACGGAGTGGTGTCAATCCAAATAAATGTCTCCAGTGCTAAGCAAATGAATGGAATGAGCCATGCAGCTGACTCAGAGTTCCTTAAGTAATTGGGACATTCTCAAGTTTCCTGGAGCATTTTTCTGAGGTCATTCCAAACCTCCAATTTAGTCATCACCACACTTTATTTTCAGCGTGTCAGTTTGGATGACACCTTCATTAAAATCATTATGACTTTAATAATGATGATAATTCCAGAAACTGACAGCTTAGTGGCATTAGGGAAAGACGAGCTGTTGCTAATTTATACATCTCGGTGTGCTGTCAAAAGGGAAGGCTGCCCAATCCATTCCACCCCGCTCACTCCTGGCATATTGTTCTTCAGTTTGATCAATGTCATAGCTCGTCCACTGGTCAGTTCAGGTGCAACCTCAGTCACATCATGCTCCTAGTTTTCCCCTTCTTCCCCCCATATACCAGTCCTTACTATTTATTGTTACTAACTCAGCGATAACGCTTCATCTCTTTCTTTACTTTCATACAGCTAGCTTCAAAAGCAGATACCAACCTTGGTCTCCATGGCAGTCCCATGTTTCTAAAGTTACCGTTCAAAGTCATACTATTCACAAAAACAACCAAACAGTAAACAAACAGCACTGAAAAAATAATAAGAACACCTATATATAATAAAATCCTAAGAGTATGTGAAAAGTATGGTACTTGCTTCGGAATTGAAATATAGCAATGTGACACCATTAGAAGTATAAAAACAGATCAGAGAGAAGGGGGGTGTGCATGTATTAATTAGTTTTTCAAAAATTTTTCTACAAAAAAAGATGACATTTAAAATAAGTGGAATAGGATGGATTTAGGAACGAATAATGTTAAAGAGACTGATGTTATTTGGGGAAAAGTCTGCTATTTAATTCAAGCATCTACTAATGTAACTTCATGTTTAAAATATTACTAATAAAATTTTAAAAACACTATGAAGAAAATAAATAATGTTAACCAAAGGATGGAAAATGCCTCTCCATGAATAATACTATGGGGGAAAATCATAATGAAAAATATACATATATTTTATAAAATAAAACTATAAAATTGTTATTCATTATAGGACATAATAAAATATTTAAAACCAACAGCAAATTAGGAAAAGTATATTTCAAACCCATAGGAAAGATATAGAGTTGATATATTTAAAAGGCTTCCATAAATCAGGAAAGCAATTCACCAGGAATAAAATGAGCAAAAAAGAAATACACACAGACAAATGCACACTTAAAATTCCATAACACAAACATGTATAATAAAAGTATTAGAAAATTTTCAATTTATTTACTTAAAATCAATATAACCTAATTTTTTTAAATATTTTTTTTGCCTGCCAAATTGGCAAGACACAAGATAAAATACCTAGTGCTGATTCAGATTGCTAGTTTTTCCCACTTAAGTTAGAAATATTACACATAGCAGATATTTTTTAAAATATATAAATAATTTGAGAAAACATGTCTTGAAGTTTCTTCTATAACTTGTCTGCTTCTTAGACCAACTCTGTGTTGTTAATTCAGAATCTAAATTCAGCACAATGAGCAGCTGAAGGTGTGTAAATATTCATGTATCGAATCACCTAGTGCATAGTGAGTACTCAGCACACAGTGAGCATCCTGCTGTATCCAGTGCTGGAGTGGTTCTAGAAAGAGCATGCCTGGCTCCTCCAGATGTAAAACTTGGGCAATGTCTGCCTTCAACTCCTGTCTCCTAATCTCTCAGTTCAACATGTTTCCTTCTTTCCCAATAATATTGCCTTAACATACCACAATCCACTTTGTGATGGTAGAATCTGAGTCTGTTTTGATCACTAGTTGATCCCTAGCACAGACCACAGTGCCTGGCACTTAATATGCATTCAAAAATGTATAATGATTTTATAAATAATTCAGCCTATTCTTAGAAATGTTTGTGAATATTTCGAGTAGCTGAAAGATCAGGGGTCTTCTAAAGCATGTTCACAGAAGTTGAAGGTCTCCTGGCAGTGATTACGGAAAATTATGAGCATGATTAGAAGCCAATCTTAGATCAAGTTCCCAGAGAAAGTCCCAGCGAAGGTTGGTTTAATTTTCAACACAGGTTAAATTGATGATAGAAACTATTCCCCCCCACCCCACTGTCTTCTTTCCTTCTCCCCATCCCCGCTTGCCTGCCTTTCTATATGCCTTCCTTTCTGTCTACCTTCTTGCCCTTCTGACTTTCTGCCTGTTTTCCTTCCCTTTCTCCTTCCCTTCATTTCTTCCTCCCTCCCTCTTCCCCTCCCTCCCTTCTTTCCTCCCTCCCTCCCTCCCTCCCTTCCTCCTTCCCCCTTCTCTCCATTCCTTCTTCAACAAAACTCTCTATAGTAAATAGAAGGATCATGGAAGTTTCAGCCTCCGCAGATCTGGTGGGTACAGGCAGTGAAAGAGACTAAGAGAGACAGACACTGACAGAGGCTTTTCATGAGCAAATAGGAACCAGATTTCTTTGTAAGAACTGTGGAAGCCTGTTATCAGAATATGGGTTAAAACACTATCCATACCCTAATTTTAGATAATGGAGGAAGTCCAAACTTGGCCATTTTAGTAGCATCCCTGAAATCATTTCTACCTTTTGTAACGTAGGTTAAAATGAGAAGATAATAGTGTAAGGGGGAGAGGTAGAGAAACCACAGTTTACTTTCAAATTATGTAGCCAGAAATCCAGCATGTGTAGAGATGTTTGAAATAATATATGGAGCAAAACCACCAGGGGAAAATGTTGATCAAGGAAAGAATGTTTACCTGGAAAAGAACTCACCTTGACTTGTTTACTAAAAATGGAAATTATCTAACTCAAACTTGTGGTAGTTTTTCACCGTGGATTTTTATTATGAATCCTTGGGAAAGCAATTAAAAATCAATATAAAGACTGTCCTTTCTCTAAAACTTTCAGATATATCATAAGCGCCAACCTTTAATTGCTGCACAGGGTTTAAACTTTAATAAGGATGGAAGAATATGACAGTGGGTTGCAGAGTTCTGGGATGCATCACCTCTGAAGCACATGTTAGGCACCCTGTTGGTATTCTTGAGATATGTTGGTGGTAATTAAGAACTGGCAGAAAAATGTTCTCTACCACCATGTTGCTCCTTCCCAAAAGGAAGGACTACTATGTTAGTTGGTCTGATACTAGGATGCTGATTGTGACCTGGTTCCAAGTACGCTGTGAAAACATGTGTCCACATGTCATATGCTCATCTCAGCCCTACTGTTTGACCTCCTGAGTCAATGATCGTGAAAATTCCAGAACAAGAATGGATAATTTTCTTTCCTTTCCTTTCACATAGATATTTGGAATGGTAACCACATACTCTTTCACTCTGGTCTTAATATTCTCTAATAGAATACAAATCCCAACTATTCTAGTGTCTGTTGCGATGGTTAATTTTATGTGTTAGCTTAACTAGTTAAACATTTTTTCCAGATGTGTTTGTGAGAGTGTTTCTAAAAGTGATTAAAACTGAGTTAGTAAGGTGAGTATACAGATGATCCCCAGCGTGGTAGGTATCGTCCAATTTGTAAAGGGCCTGAAAGAGCAAAAATGTAAAGCAAAGTTAGTTAACTTTCCCTGATGGTTTGAGCCGGCACTTCTGCCCTCAGATCTCCTGATTCTCATACCCTTGGGCCTGGTCTGGAATCCACACCGCCGACTCTCTGGCTCTCTGGCCTTCTAACTGCACCACTAACTTTCCTGCCTGCTTGCAGAAGGCAGACTGTGGGTCATCTCAACCTCCATAATTGCATGAGCCAATGCCTTATAATAGAACTCTTCCTAGATATCTATATCTATATCTTTATATCTATCTATCTAATTGGTTATGTTTCTCTTCAGGACCATTTCTAATACACTTGATTGCTGTTTTAGGGTCGTAAGTCACCCCTGCACTTATGTTAAGCAATGCTACAACGCTTCTGCGGGCATTGCCTCATTTAATAATAAAATTATCTGACAAAATGTGTTTTCTGCCTTGTTTGGGATGTTTTATTTGTTTGCTAGATGATAACCATGATCCACATTTTTTTCATTGATAATCGATATTATCAATCAGCAAATAATCCAATGTCTATTAACATCTAACTGTGTCCGAGATAATAGATACAGTGGCACATGCTCATCAAAGAGAGAGTATAAGAAATAAATTCAAGGGATATTTTAAAAACTCTTCCATAGAAATATTTGTCCTAAGTTTTCATTTTTTTAGGTTGAATGTTTAATATATTTTAAGAGTGAGAATTTAACTGGGAGAAGGTTTTGTAAAGTATGAGAAAGTGTTTCATTGACATGCATGGCTCATCCCAAAAATCTTTACCTGTTTGAGACCTTATAAACAATTTGGCCCATGTTGCATGTTGCTTATTGACTTCAGTGGAATAAAGGGATCACCAATTTTTCTCAAAATTTTCCCAATTTTTCTTAGAAAGTAGGTGAAAGTTGATAATAAAATTTATTGAAATACAAAGTAAAATGATGTTATAACTTTCTTTTATTTTATTTTTAAACATTTAGTTATTTGGAGTTAGGGAAGAACATGCTACACGGTTTTAATTATCTTATCTATATGACTATCTATTTGCCTATTTTTCCTTTTCCCTCTAAAAATATACTTCTCAATATTCCAATGAAATATGAATTTAATTTTCATCCATCTTGGAAATTTTAGTATTAGTCTTTGAAGACGATGTTTTGCAAGTTTTCTTCACTAATCAAACACTCACTTTGGGTCTACAAACCTGTGTACAATTCCAAGTCAATTATTTGTACTTGTCTGTCCTAATCAATTGCCCCTTCTAGGCTTTGATTTATTCAGCTGCTAGGTGAAAAGAGTGTTTACCACAGGTTTCTTCCTGTGAATTTATTTTTAAATGACATATGTAAAATACTTATCAATACATATGACACTATGTAGATGATCAAACATTTGATATATACTTTAATCATAATAGGGACTTTAATAAGAATAATTATTTCCTAATGGCATACCCAGGGACATTGTGTATCAATTCATTAAAGTTCTCAATAAAAATGATAATTCCTGTATATGGTATTATACTTGCAAAGCCTGGACTTGCAAATGGCAAGGCTCAGGAATCTGGAGTTTAACAAGATCAGTGTGTGTTTCTTATATATATATAAAATTTTCTCAACTTTACTCATTTTTTTTAACTTAGAGTGATTTGTTAAGTGCATATTTATAATTCAGTCATCTCAAACCTTTTAAAAAAAGTTTTTAAAAAAGTGAACACTAAATAAAATGTTATTGGGAAACTGAGGAAAATGCAGCCATCCCAGCTGTAGAATGCAGTCAAAGGTTTTACGTTTTCAGTGATCACAAACATACAATCAAAAACTGCAGCAATGAAGCAATTATACAGAAACACTAATGAAAAGCAGGTAAATGATCTAAATTTTTCAGGTGAGAGAATTTTTTCCTTTCTTTTCATCTTTTCTCCTCAGTTAACTGATTAATGGGCAGTTAACTAACCTAACCTTGATTTGTCACATGATGTTAAAATTAAAGTTTTGTCAAAGGCAAATTCCAGTATGAAATACTAGACAAATGCAATTGATCTTTTAAATTAAGTTTCTGAGAACTGGTTAGATGCCTAAATGCTTCTCTCACAGAAAGGATGTCAAAGTGTTGAGAATAAAAAGTGAGAAATATATGTATTGTAAATTTTGCTTTATTTAACTTTTTAAATAACTTGATCAGGATATGATTGACATAAACTAAACAGCACGTATATAAAGTGTATATTTTGACCACATTTAAGTTGTCTATGACTATAAAATCATTGTCATAACTAAGACTGCTATACTATAATTAAGATCCATCGACTATGAGATTCCTTTCGCGCTTTTGTAATCCATCCCTTCCTCCTTATGTCTTCCCTTCCCATTCCCAGACAAGTGTTATCTTCTTCTGTCACTAGAGATTAGTTTGTATTTCATTTGTATTTCTATATTTTATTTCTTTCTTTCTTTCTCTCTCTCTCTCTCTTTCTCTCTCTCTTTTAAAGAGAGAGATAATTTTTGAGCACCCATTCTTGGGGCAGGGTTCTATTGTAAATGATGACTTCCCGCCATAGATGGAGGTGTTACCTTTTCCCCTTGCTAAGTTAAGAAGACCAGCTACAAGGTTTACTGCATGCTTCTTCAAGCTGGGGGCCATGGAGATCTGGAGTCTGAGTCACAAAGGAAAGAACCAACAGATGAGAGGCTAAATCAAGCAGCAGAAGAACCAAC
Organism: Cephalopachus bancanus; assembly: GCA_027257055.1. NCBI lineage: Eukaryota > Metazoa > Chordata > Mammalia > Primates > Tarsiidae > Cephalopachus > Cephalopachus bancanus. The sequence continues at coordinate 1,335,780 of JAPVLO010000072.1, forward strand.
AGAGGAGAGGCTAAATCTATGCTCAGCTGGATTTAGGAAGAATGTATACTTAGGAAGAATGTAAACTGCCACACTTTGGAAGCTAAAAGGTTTTACTAATACTCTCCCATGGACCAGATATGTATAGCATAATCTAAATAACTTATTTTCTTTCTTTCTTTTTTGAACTGCCAGAATTACATAATTTATTTTCAAGAAGATTCTCTAGAACAAAGAGGAGAGATAAGCAGGGAACCTGAAGTGGAATCCTGCATGCCTAGGGACTGTGAGAAAATGAAAACCAGCCTGAATACAAATACTTTCTCATGTAAAGAAAATACAGGGGTAAGTCATTCAAGGGATACTGTCCATGGGGTTTAGCCTTAAATATTTTTTCCATGTAAAGTTTTGTCAAACTCTAGATCACTATTGAAGTGCCAGCCAGATGAGAATGTTCAAGTCCCCTTATCTTTGCTCTGTTTTCCTTCTTTACCTCTGGAGGGATATTTATTAGTTTTCTGTACCTAACTGTGATTATCACACACTTAGTGGCTTAAGACAATGCACACTTGTTACAGGTCTGTATGTCAGAAGTCTGAAGTGCACTAAAGTGAAAATGTTGGCAGAACTGCATTCTGTTTGGAGATTTTAATGGAGAATCTACTTCCTTATCTTTTCCAAATAATAGGCCATTCAAATTCCTTGGCTTGGCCATATTCTTCACCATAAAAGCCAACAATGCCAGATCAGGTTTTTCTCAGGTTATCTCTATAATTCTTCTATTTTCTGCTTCCATGTTCCACTTATAAGAGCTCATGTGAGGCGGGGCTCAGTGGCTCAGCCTGTAATCCCAGCACTTTGGGAGGCCAAGGCAAGAGGATTGCCTGAACCCGTGAGTTCGAGATCCACCCAGGCAACTTGGCGAGACCTCGTCTCTACAATAAATAAAAAATCAGCTGGTCATGGTAGCGCAACCCTCTAGTTCCGGTTACATGGAAGGCTGAGGTGGAAGGATCGCCGGAGCCCAGCAGGGCAGGGCTGCAGTCGCTGAGAGCATGCCGCTGCCCTCCAGCCTGAGTGACAGAGTGAGACTCCAGCTCAAAAAAAAAAAAAAAAAAGCTCATGTGACTGTGTTGGGCCTACTTAGGTAATTCAGAACAATATTCTTATTTTAATCTCACAGAATTAACAACTTGAATTCCCCTTCGATATATATAACCTATGTGAAGATTCTGAGCATTAGGACATCTGCATTTTTGAGAGGTCATGATTCTGCCTGCCATAGGGTCAGACATTGAGGTTGCCAGAACGAAGAAAAGGAAGTCAAAATTGTAGTTCAGAAAAGTAAAAAAGATGACTATCATACTTGCTCTCTCAACTACAGACATTCCTCAAGCTGGAGGGAGTGAAGTGGGTACATTGGAAAATGTCTTGTAGGTAAAGATGGATACTTTGGAAAATGTCTTCACTACAACCTAAATTCTGAGTACTGAGTATTATGTAGTTCTACATATTATTGTTTGTTAAGAGGTAACCAAGATAGTCATGGAGATATTCAAAATGTCATCCAGGGGCAGTGAAAAAATTAAACCCAAGACCAGATAGAAAGAAATAATGAGAGCGCCTAGTGTGGTGACATGCACCTGTAGTCCCAGCTATTTGGGAGGCTGGAGTGGGAAGATCACTGGAACCCAGGAATTTGAGGCTGTGGTGAGCCATGATCATACCACTGCACTCCAGCCTGGGTGACAGTGTGAGACCTTGACTCAAAAAATAAAAAAAAATTTAAAAAGAGAAAGAAATAATAGGAGACAAAAATTGTAAAGTTTTTCTACAATCATATCTCACTACTTGTGTTTGCGTCATTCAGTCATTACATGTTTATTCCTCCATATGGATAAAGTAAAATAAGATCCTAAATGAACTAGTAGAGATAGGTATCTATAATACAGTTTGCAAACTGTCAATATGTAGACACATGGATGTGCTTTGCCTGAGAACAAATTGTGTATGTGTGTTTATTATTTATTGCATCTTTATTGATATACCATAGTTGTACCATTTTGGAAGTATCTGAAATGTTTTGAGATATATATGTATGTATACATATATATATATAGAGAGAAGAGATAGAGAGAGAGAGAGAGAGAGAGAGAGAGAGAGAGAGAGAGCAAGAGGTATGGAGTGATTTTAAAAAAACCTTTTAATGCTTATTTTATTTATTTATTTATTTACTTTTTTTTTTTTGAGTTGGAGTCTCACTCTGTCACCCAGACTGGAGTTCAGTGGCACACTCCCGGCCACCACAGCCTCGACCTGCTGGGCTCTGATGATCCTTCCGCCTTAGCTTTCCAAGTAGGCGGAATTACAGGATTATGCTTCCACGCCCGGCTAATTTTTGATTTATTGTAGAGACAGGTCTTGTCAAATTGCCCGGGTGGGTTTTGAACCCACGGGCTAAGGCAATCCACTCACCTCAGCCTCCCAAAGTGCTGGGATCACGGGCTGAGCCACCAAGCAAGGCCTATGCTTATTTTAAAAATACATATTTACTCCTAAATATTTAAACATCACTCACCTTCAAAACACTGTCCATTTGGTGAAATACACCTACTGAGACACTTTTTCCACTGCTCAAAATGGTTTTTGAACTCATCAATTCTGTTGCTTTTTAGTGTTTCTGCAGTTCGTTTGTTTTTCACCTCTTCCACTTCAGCAAAACATTTCCCTGTAAGAGAATTTTTTAAATCTGAGGAAACAAACAAAAAGTCGCTCAGGGAGAGATCAGGTGAATAGGTAGGGTAGGACTTGGAAGTCGTGTCATTTTTGGTCAAAAACTACTGAACACACTCAACGCAGTGAGGGCAGGCACACTCATAAATCACTCATCCTGAAATGGGCAAGCACCTTTAAAAAAATCTCAAAAAATAATAATAATAATGACAAGCAAAGAGTGAAGCAAAATACAGTCTCCAACAACTCTCCCTGGTGCACTGATGCTGATGGGTTCCTGGAATATTTACAAAACAGGAGAAGCCTGTACTACAAGGACACAACCTCCAAAAGATAATTCCAGGTGTTTTGGGGTCCTCTCTCATACAATACTGATCAAGTTGGGGTAATTGGGATACATATACACACCGTATTTGTTTGATGTATAGTGATCAAGCTAGAGTAACACATCACCTCAAACATTTATCTTCCTCGTGTTGGAAGTAGGAAAAATTCTTCTCTTCTAGCTATTTTGAAATACACAAAAAGTTAATTTTAATGATAGTTTCCCCATGGTACTATCAAATACTATAATTGACTACTTTTATATCATTGTATTTTTGTATTAATTTGCCAACTTCTGTTCATGCTCATCTGCCCCTTTCCTCTCTCAGCTTCTGGTAACCATCATTTTTCTCATCACCTCAATGTTATTAACATTTTTATCTTCTACCTCCCTGATAATTTACATTTTACATGTGGGTGAGAATATGAGATATTTATATTTCTTTTTCAGGATTATTTCACTGAATATGATCTTTAGTTTCAGCTATATATTTTTATGGCAGAATAATATTCCATTGTGTATATATATGTTTTCTTTATCCACTCACCCATTGATGTAATGTATACTCAGATTTATTCTATGTTTTGACTAGTACAAATAGTGTCACAATAAACATGGAAGTGCAGATATCTTCAGTATCCTGATTTCCTTTATTTTGGATACATACTTAGAAGTAGGATTGCTGAATTATAGTTCTGTTTTCAGTTTTTTGAGAAATCTTTGTACTCTTGTCCTTAAAGTCTCTTCTACTTTATATTCTCACCAAAAGCATATGCATATTCTAATTTCATCTTATCTTTGCCAGTATTTATTATATATTAACTTTTTGATAATGCCATCTGGGGTAAGATGATGCCTCACTGGGATTTTAATTTGCAATTTCCTGATAATTAATATTGAGGATTTTTTCATATACCTGCTGGACATTTGTATATCTTCTTCTGAGAAGTGTCTATTCAGATCTGCTGCCTATTTTTTAAAAATCAGATTGTTTTGTAGGATTTTTTGGTTTTATTATTTTTTTTTTTACTATTGAGCCACTTGAGCTTAATATATTCTAGTTACTAATCCCTTGTCAGGAGGATTACTAGCAAATATTTTTGTCCCATTCTGCAGATTTTCTTTTCTATTTTTAGCTTGATGTAATCTTATTTGTTTATTTTTGCTTTTTTTGCCTGTGCTTTTGAGGTCTCAGTCAGAAAATATTTTCTAAGATCAATGTCCAATGGCATTTCTCCAATGTTTTCTTTTAGTAGTTTTATGACTTATAAGTCTTTAATAAATTTTGAGTTGATATTTTGTAAATGGTGAAAGATGGGGATCTAGTTTAATTTTTCTGCATATGGATATCCAGTTTTCCCAGGACCATTTATTAAAGAAACCTTCTTTTTAACTATATATGCTCTTCGTTACTTTGTTAAAAATGAATTTTCTGTGTGTGAGTTTATTCCTGGGTTCCCTATTCTGTTCCATTAACTCATGTGGTCTATATTTATGATGGTATCATGTTGTTTGGGTTGCTATTGTTATAGTTGAAGTGCAAGAAAAAGGTTGCCAACATGCAGTAAGTTGAATTTGAGTCCTTTAATAGCCAGTGGTCAAGAGTGGCTATTGCCAGAAAAATCTCTTATCCCTGAGCAAAGTGAGCAGAGGGCTTATAAATGCAAAAACCACAATTTTATCAGAGACAGGGAGAGTGCAAGCAAGGAATTTGCCATTACAGAACAGTTTATCTTAAATAGTTACAGAATGGCTTATCTGGATTTCCTGCCAAGCAGGATGTGATTTACCGCTTACTGAAAGGTTGGGGCAGTTATACAGAGGAGGGGTGAGAACTTATCTTGAGCAGTTACAGAACAGCTTCTCTGGGTTTCCACCAAGCAGGATGTGATTTACTGTTTACTGGAAGGTTGGGGTAGTCATATGGAGGAGGGATGAGAAGGGAAACTGAGAGGCTAACATACTAGCAGTCATTTCATTCCCTTATTTTAGTTGTTCATGAGTCAAAGCATTGACTCATCTATTATGGGTAGGGAGGTTGTAATGGGCCTGCATACATGAGTTTTACAGAAATGATTCATTGTTTTATAAACCAAACGATTAAATTTAATATACAAGGCCCGATGAGTAGACCAAGAAGGAGGAAAAGTAGAGGGCCGGCCAGACCTGTAATCAAGGTAGTTAGTCATGGGTTTTAATTAAACAAGTTTTGAAACCAGGATTTGTTGTTTTCTTCTTTTTTTTTTTCCCTTCTGTTTAAATTTTCTCAAATCTTTTGAAGAAATCTTTTGAAGAAAGGTGTCTTTAATGACTCCTGATTTATTGGAATTAAAAAAAAACATGATTTCTCTGCCATTATACAGAGCCCTCCTTTGGTGCAGGCCCCTTCTTCAAAGGTAAAAGAAAAGAGGAAGGTTTATTTCCCACAGACAGGAAGTGGGCCTATTCTCTAGATGAGTGTGACCCCATAGCCCTCCAAGCCCTGGCTTAAATAATTTCCCCTGGAGATGTTGCAATCTGGTAGATATGACTGCCATGACTTTCTTGTTGACCACTTGTGGATGTCTTGGATGTCTTGCAGAACTTGAGGGGTGTCCTGGTTACCATGCACCGAGTGAACAATGGGTTGATACTGGTCATGTTGAGAAGTTTGGATTTCTAAAAAAGACAAATAACATTAGGCCAGTACCAGTTATGTTAAAGGAGTCTGTGTTTGTGAACAGACAAAGGTTGGCAAAGTTAATTTTTACCTAGAGCATGTATTTTTCCTAGACATAGCCTCTACTTTTTCATCATTGTGTTAGGGTGTAGGAACAAGATTTTTAAAATGGCTTCCCATTCTTGGTCTGTTCTTTTATTTTCCACTCCTGTTCTTGAAAATATTCTTATGATTCTGGGAAATGGGGCAAAGATCAATCTTCCACAACTGCATCCTACTGAGGTGGGCCGAAGAGATATCCCTACCTATTTATTTCCAAGGGCATGAACAGGAAATGATGGGACCTTAACTGAATACTACTGGGATTTAATAAAACACTGAGCAAGAGCACAGGCAAAAATTATGAAGCAAGTAATGATGAACAAAGTTACTGCCTCAGAAACAATGCTGGAAAAGTGAAAGTAGTCCTGTACATTATATGTATGATTAGTTAAAGCCTTTAATTTATCAATGTAAGTTGAAATATTCCCTTGTAAATTATTTACAGTTGTACTTTAACAAGGAAATATAGCCACTTTGACAAAGTCTGAAGAAAAATCGAAAACATGAGAGACATATAGTTAGATTGTAGCTTAAATTGCAGGAAATAAAAATGAACAAGATAATTTAAAACAGAAAAACACTGCTGAGAAAAAACTGTCCCCTCCCTTTTTGTTGTTTTTGAGTTGGAGTCTCACTCAGTTGCCCAGACTGGAGTGCAGTGGCCGCTCCCGGCCACCACAGCCTTGACCTGCTGGGTTCTGGCAATCCTTCCACCTCAGCCTTCCAAGTAGCTGGAACAACAGGCGTGCACTACCACACCTGGCTAATTTTTTTTGGGGGGGGGATTTACTGTAGAGATGAGGTCTTGCCCAGTTGGCCTGGTGGGTCTCAAACCCATGGGCTCAGGCAACTCAGTCACCTCTGCCTCCCAAAGCACGGGATTACAGTCTGAGCCACCCACCGAGCCCGGCCCCCTTTGTTTTTATAATAGGTCTGATATACATTCACAATGATTGATATGCTAGAGGATGAAGCCCAGGTTATTTTGTTGTTTATCCTATGTTGGATTAATAATCTTTGTGTCTGGTCTGCAGGCAGTTTAAGAGGAGGGTGTGGGGCAGGTGTGGTTTCTGGGGTTGTTATTTTACTCTGCCCTAGAGAGAATAAATTGAGAACTTGAAGAGTTAGGTATTAAAAATTTTTAAGTTGGGTTCGGTGGCTCAGCCTGTAATCCCACACCTTTGGGAGGCTGAGGTGAGTAGATTGCCTGAGCCCACAGGTTCGAGACCCACCTGGGCAGCGAGACCTCATCTCTACAATAAATCAAAAAATCAACCGAGCATGGTAGCACATGCCTGTAATTCCGGCTACTCAGAAGGCTGAGGTGGAAGGATCGCCAGAGCCCAGCAGGCAAGGCTGCAGTGGCGGGGAGCGGCAACTGCACTCCAATCTGGGTGACCTAGTGAGACTGCAACTCAAAAAAAAAAAAAAAAAAAGAAAAATTTTAAAGCATAATGTTACAACACAGGCTGACAGGTCGTTGCAAGTTACTTTTTTTCCCCACAAACCTTTAGTATACCATTTTTACATGCTTGAACCTTTTATTTTTGTCATATACTTAAAAACCCCCCCAAAAACAGCCATTTTATTATACGAAAAAATGTACTATACAAGATTTTTTTTCTATTCAAAATGATGATGTAAAAACTTCAATTTTTTTAAAGCTTAGTTTTCTAAGTAATTAAAAACATCTCAAGCCATAACAGCAGTTAGAACTGGAGAAAAAGTTATAACATCATAATTATATATTAAGATTTCTTTCATAAATTCCCCTTCACGAACTTTATCCTGACTTCCACATACAATTGACAACATGCTTGGACTCTCTGTTTTGCCCTGTATTTTTTTTTTATTTACCTAAATAATCAGTCGTTTTACTTTAGGACAAAATTTCATTATACAAAATTATTCTCCTTTCTTTATAACTTTCCCAACCAAAAATACACCTTTGTATACACAACTCTTTTTATATTTCTTTCTTCTACTTACTGATTTTTTCCGTTTTTAAATAAATATCCTTTTAAATAATTTTCAGATTACATAAAATAACCTAAAATTTTAGTGAAAACATAGGAAACAAGAAATTCTGAAGTGTCTGTTAGATATTAGTGCTTTTTTAGATGAGACCCTTTACATAATTCTAAAAACGTTTTTATATTATAACTTTTTAAATTGAAAGTAGCCCAGACATTTAATAAGGTTTTAAAACAATTTTAAGATTTTCAAATTTCATGAAGTGCTTACCCATAATCATCGTTTTATTTATTTATTTTTGTTCATTTATAGCAATTTGTTTAATTACTTATGAAAACTGAGATTTTACACAGGCTAGTTATTATTTTTAGTTATTTCCTAGCTAATTATTTTTAAAGCCCGTGAACATCAGGTGTTATATAAGCAGGAAACTTAAAGTTAAATATAAGAACATTTTGCTGATAATTCAGAAGGTTTAGCTGGTGTTTTTTTTCCTTCATTTTTAAATAAGTTTTTAATGTTTACATTTTAGTTAGAACTGGCTGAACTGTATAAGAAAAACAAAATTTTTTAATTTAACCTTGAAACAGTGAGCTTATCTCAACCACAGAAGCTTAATTACTAGCAGATTCAAAGCAGGCAGAAAGAAAGAAATAGAGTTTAAAAGCCTCTATTTAACCCTGTAGTTTCAGGTTACCTATTTAGACTTTGAAATTTATAACTTCAACATGGATGACCAGGACCAAACGGCTGGCACCTGTGTTGAGTAAGAAATTAATTTGGGTTCCAGTGCCCTAATAGTCACCTGGAGAGTTGTTGGGGTGATGGCAAGCCAGTGCCAGGCAGTTTAGCAGATTCATAGACCTTCATAAGTGGCCACCACTTGTAAGCCAAGTGTTCTCTCCTCTCTTCAGAAGGGAGTGCACCTGCCTTCCAATGGCTTTCTGGCCAACGCAGTGGACAAGGTTCAGGAGGTTTTAGGCCTCTTTGGGGCAACAATGCTTTCTGTATCCCCACTGACTCTACCCCTAAGCAATGGACACCATTCCCTTAGCAGGTTTGTTTTTACCAGGTCTTTGATGGGTGCTTAGAGTTTTGGTCACTAATTATGACTGCCAATTGGGATGCCTCTTTGGCCCTCTGGTTCTGCTGCCCTCCATGTTGGCATTTTTTTTTTAATGTTTTGGCTGAAAAAACCTTAAAAACTCCTTTTTTAATAGGTTATACATATGAAACTTTTTAACCATTTCTCTGTTTGTGACAGTCTGATGCAAAGTCCTTTCAAGTGAACAAACCACATGGATATGTAATGATCTTTCCCTACTTATTTATAATTATGAATAGGCTAAGTTGTTTTAAAAAAAAACCTTATAAATTACTAAATTGTAGTCTTAGTTGTAAGGTGTGGATAATTAAGTGAGAGTAATCAGTTTCCATTCTTATACTCACACAATCTGACAGGAGAAGTAACTTAGTAGAAGTAACTTAGTAAAAGTGACTTAACGAAGTGGGAATGGCCAGTTCCCAAATCTTATCATGTCATGCAGGATGTTTAGCATTTAAAGCTTTACCCGTCTTATAAGAGGGTGCTAGTTAGGCACAACAGGTGATTTAACCTTTTATTTATAAAATACAACTTTAGCAAGCCTGATATAACAAGCAGAGGTGCTGTTTAGCACTAATGTGTAAACACATGGCAAAGTTGGAAGTAAAATTTTACTAGAGCATTTGCATGTTCGGTTGGAAAAACAGATTAAAATTACAATTGACCTTTTTTGTAGTTAGTTAACAGGATTAATTTACATGATTTATTTACTTTCATCTGGGAAGAAAGTTGATATAGTCCCAGTTTAGCTATAACTTGAGAGAGATTTATTATAAAAAGACAAACAAGCAAGAACTCAATATCTTTTGAGGGAGGGGCAGCTATGTCAGCAGGGTGGGTATCCTCTGATGAGCCTATGGGCAATGGGGTTTGGGGATCTAGCACAAAAATATGACAGGAGGAACAGATAACTGGGGGGGCAAGCTAACTCCAGAAAGGCCGGAATGTATGGGACAAATTAAGCTGCAAAAGGGTGTTAGGAGTTAGGGAGCTACCCTCTGGTCAGGTTTTGCCATCTCCCAGCTTATATTGTGGATGATAAATGAGGGATAACTCACTGGAGGCACAGAAAGGCATATTGTGAAGCTGTTGGAGTTTCAAGATTCTTCATGGAGTCGGTTTGCCAACCAGAAAAGAAAAGAGCAAAGAAACCAAGCACTTTGTCTCCCACCATATGGGCGCTGGTGGTCCGAACTCTCCTTTGGGGACCTTCTTGCCTGCCTGGGAAGTAGCCCTAAGCAGAGACCATCAGTTGTCCTCTGAGATCCAGCAGAAAACTATTGGATCCAGGGGACTGGAGGGTCAAGAAGCCTGTGACCCCATGTTGTCAAAAACCAGTAAAGGCAAATCAAAACTGAAATTAGAAACTGAACTGGGACTTTAATCAGCCAATGTCTTGGCTTAATGAATAGCATCCAAGAGATGGCCTTGTCAGGCCGTGACTCCCTTTAAATCGAATTACGGCCACAAGCAGAACGGATTCTAACCTCCTAGGAGAATGTAGACAGACTCAAGTATTTTTGAGATGAGAGAAAATCAGCGGTCATTCCTTCTCCCTCCAAGCCAGATGAGAGGTTATGGGACCCTGGAATGAATCAGGGGGTGCCTTCCCTATAACTTCTCCACTGAGCCGGGGAGAGACAGACCCGAGATTAGCGAAATCTCTCTAGGGCCTCCAAATGTTATAGTCAAAGTTTTTAACTGTCAGCGAGAAAAAATGTTGCCAACATGCAGAAAGTCAAATTTGAGTCCTTTTATAATTGGCAGTCGAGAGTAGTTAGTGCCAGAAAAATCTCTTGACTCCGAACAAAGTGAGCAGGGGGCTTATAAAGGTAAAAACCACAATTTTGTCAGAGTCAGGGGGAATGTAAGCAGGGAATTTTTGGTTACAGAGCAGTTTATCTTGAGTAGTTACAGAATGACTTATCTGAGTTTCCTGCCAAGCAGGATGTGATTTACTGCTTACTGGAAAATTGGGGCAATTATACAAAGGAGGGATGAGAGTTTATCTTGAGCAGTTACAGATTGGCTTATCTGGGTTTCCTACCAAACAGGATGTGATTTACTGGTTATTGGAAAGTTGGGGCAGTCATACGGAGATGAGAGGGGGAACTGAGAGGTTAACATGCTAACAGTCATTTCACTGTCACTTTGTAATATAAGTTGAAGTCAGAAAATATATCAGCTTTTGTTGTTATTTTTTTCTTCAGTGTTGCTTTAGCTATTCAGGGTCTTTGTGGCTCCATAGGAAATTTAGAATGTTTTTAACTGTCAGCTAATAATGTCATTGGTATTTTGATAGGAATTGTATTGAACCTATATTACTTTGGGTTATATAGATGTCTTAATAATATTACTTATCCCAATCTCTGAGCATGAGATATCGATGCATTTATTTGTAACAGCTTCAATTTCTTTTCTTAGTGTTGTATACTTTGCTTTTTTCTTCTTTGGTTTATTTCTTTGGTTAAATTTATTTTTAGGTAAATTTTTTTTGTAGCTATTGTAAATGAGATTGTTTTCTTGACTCCTGTTTCAAAATTTATCACTATCAATGTATGGGAACAATACTGATTTGTGTATGTTGACTGTGTATCCTGCAACTTCACAAGATGCATGATTTTTAAGAGTTTTTTGGTGGAATATTAAATTGTTAAAAATTTTTCGATCTGTCTGCAAACAAGAATAGTTTGACTTCTTCCTTTCCAATTTGGATGCCCTTTATTATTATTATTATTATTCACTTGCTTAATTGTTCTATCTAGGACTTCCAGTACTATGTTTAGTAAAATTGGAGAAAGTGGACATCCTTTTTGTTTCAGTTTTTAATGGAAAGGCTTTCAATATAATTCATTCAATATGATATTAGCTGTGGGTTTGTTATTTGGGCCTTTGTTGTGTCGAAGTGTTGGTTCGCTAACCATATTGTTGACGTTTTCATTATGAAGCAATGTTGAATTGTATCAAATGTTTTTAAGCATCTATTAAAATGATCATAAGGTTTTTGTTCTTGATTTTGTTGATGTGATGTATATATGTGTATGTTAAATCATTCTTGCATCCCTGGGAAAAATCCTACTTAATTATGGTGAATGATCTCATTAATAAGATGTTAAATTTTGCTTGCTAGTATTTTGTCAAGGAGATTTTGCATCTATGTTCATAAGGAATATTGGCATATCATTTTCTTTTTTGCTGTTCTGTTTGGCTTTGGTATCAGAGTAATGCTGGCTTCATAGAAAGAGTTTGGAAGTCTTCTCTCCTCTTTGACTTTTGAAATATTTTGAGTAGACATTTTTCTTTCAATGTCTGATAGAATTCAGCAGCGAATCCATCAAGTTCCAGGCTTTTCTTTGATGAGAGGATTTCAATTACTGCTACAATTTCATTACTCATTATTTATCTGTTTAGATTTTTCCATTCTATATGGTTCAATCTTAGTATGCTTTATGTATTGAAGACTTTTTCCATTTCTTCTAAGATTTCCAATTTGTTGGCCTGTAGTTGTTCATAAAAGTCCCTGATGAGCATTTGTATTTTTGTAATACCATTTGTAATTTTTTTAAATCTATGTTTTATTTACTTATGTCTTCTTCCTTTTTTTTTAGTCTTGTTAAATGTTTTCTGGCTTTGTTTATCTTTTCAAAAAACCATGTTTCCATTTTGTTGATATTTTGAGTTTCTTTAGTCTAAATTTTACTTATTTTTTATCTTTATTATTTTTTTCTTTTATTATTTTTGGCTTATTTTTTTCTTGAATTTTAAGTTTCTCAAGAGTATTATTAGGTTACTTATTTAGAAATCTTCTATTTTCTTGATGTAGGTGTTTATTGCTATAAATTTATCTCAGTAAAACTTTTACTGTACCAAATAAGTTTTGTTGTGACTTTTTTAATTTCTTCATTGACTAATTGGTCATTCAGGACCATTTTGCTTAATTTCCATTTTCTTGAACATTTTCCAAAGTCCTGCTTGTTATTGATTTCTAGCTTTATTTTGTTGTGGCCAGAAAAAAATACTTAAAATGATTTTGACTTTTTAAAATTTGTTGAGACTTGTTTTGTGGCCTAATGTATGATATGTGTTGGAGAGTGTTCCATGTACCGATGACAAATATGTGCTCCACAGCAGTTGGATAAAACATTCTGTAAAGGTCTGTTCCATTTGATCTAGAGTATTATAGTTCAATTCTGATTTTGTTGTTGGTTTGACTTTATGTCTGGATGACCTGTCCATTGTTAAAGGTAAGGTGTTGAAGCTATCTACTATTATATTGCAGTCCATCTCTCCCTTTAAATTTAGTAACATTTGTTTCAAATAGTCTGTTTCTCTTGTGTTGCATACATATTTAATATTCTTATATCCTTTTTTTCTTAAGTAACCCTTTTATTATTATATAACATCCTTCTTGATCTCTTTTTACAGTTCTTAAAGTTTATTCTATCACATATAAGAATAGCTAATTTTTTTTCTCTTTCTTTTTGGTTTCTGTTATCATGGAATATCTTTTTCCATCCCTTTTCTTTCAGTATATTTGAGTCTTTATAATTGAAATGAGGTTTTTTTTTGTTTTGTTTTGTTTTTGTAGGCAGCATATATCTGGATCTTCTTTTAAAATTCATTCAACCACTCTGCCATTTAGTAGGATAATTTAGTTCATTTACATTCAGTGTTATCATTGACAGGTAAGGAATTTCTACTGTCATTTTGTTACTTGTTTGCTAGTTTGTTGTTGTTGTTTTTAACTCTTCTTTTTTCTTCCTTTGTTACTATTTTCCTTTGGGGTTAAGTGATTTTCTTTGGTAGTATGTGTTCACTTGTTGCTTTTTAGTTTTAGTGTGTCTATTATAAGTTTTGTTTTGTGGTTACCATGAGGCTTACAAAAACATACTATAGTTATAACAACTATTTAAAGCTGACACCAATTTAACTTTGATCACAAAAAAAAAATAAAAAGTAAAAAACAACAACTTACAGACATTAGCTCCATTCTGTCCCACATTCAAAATTTCCATGTCACCATTTACATCTTTTATATTTTCTTCTCTTAAAAAAGTGTTATATTATTATTGTTTTTAATAGCCTTCTTATTTAAGATTTAAGTGGTTAAACACCATGATTACAATAATAGTATAGAAATCACATTAGTGTACTTTTATTTTGGTTTGAAGCACTTCCTTTAGCATTAAGTGTAGGACTGATTGGGTAATGACAAATTCCCCCACCCTTTGTTTGCCTGAGTAAGTTTTTAATTCCTCTTTTATTTCTAAAGAATAACTTTTTAGGGGTACAGTATTCTTTCCCTCCCCACCCCACCCCCCTGCCCTGCTGCCCAGCACTCAGAACATGTGAATATGTCATCCCTCTCCTTTCTGGCCTTTTAGGTCTGTTGCTAGGTGTATTGATCTGCCTTATATGTTATTGACTTGTTTTTTCTCACTGCTTTCAGGATTCTTTCTTTGTCTTTGACCTTTGATGAGTTTTAATATAATATGTCTTGGGGTAACATGTGACTTTTCTGTATCTGGTTATTTATATCTTTCTCAAGGTTTGAACAATTTTCTGTAATGTTTTTTCTTTGATTTAACTTTCTCTTAGTCCTTTTTAGTCACCTGGTTAACCTCAACATCCCCAAAATTTGCTCCTTTAATATTATCCTATAAATCTCATGAGCTTTGTTTATCTTCATTCTTCTTTTTGTTTTTACCTTCTCTGACTGTTCATTTTTTAATTGTCTGTCTTCAAGCATACCGATTCTTTCCTCTGTTTGATCATATCTGCTCTTGATGCCCCTTATTACATTTTTTTTATTTTATTCACTGTATTTTTCACTTCCAGAATTTCTGGTTTTTTTTTTAATTATATAAATCTCTCTGTCGAATTTCTTTGAAACTTTTAAAATTGATTCTCTCTATTGTATTTACGTTCACTGAACTTCCTTAAAACAGATTTTTTGAATTATTTATCAGAGAGATCACATACCTTCATCACTTTAGGATCAGTCTCTTCTATCTTAGTTTGTTCTTTTGGTGAAGTCATATTTTTTCTGAATGTACTTGATGCCTGTGGAGGCATGACAATATCTGCAGCTTGAGGGATTAGGTATTTATTTTAGTTTTCATTGCATGACTTTGTTTGGGCCTGTTCTTTTTCAGAGGGATCTAAAGGGTCTGTATTTCTATAAGAGGATTACTTTATCAGGGTACTTCATAAGAATATAATTAAACCTTAAGGCACATCTGCTATTGGCACTATGGGCTTCTTGTGCCAAGAAGGTTGTAGACAGGTAAAAGAGTTCGCAACCTGGTAAAGGCAATTTATCGATCATCACATGGAGACAGAACTATTGTTATGCAATAGTATAAGGGTGGGAGTAAATATTTATTTATTTCTGAGGTGGCTCACAAGTGTGCCTGTTGATGCTTCTGTGCCCGGTTTTGATGACTGACAAGTAGTAAAGCTACAGACAAAAAAGAATATGGTCCATCAATTACATAGAACCCTTAGGGAGAGGGTATGTGTTACCACTCTGTGTATGACTTAAAGAATGACAGAGCTGCTATCTGAGGGCAAGGGATTTCTAGAATGAGAATAGGCAAGGAAAAGAATGCAACCATTTGGTCTGTAGCTCATCCTAGTAATCGTACATTTGAACGTTTTCTTACAAAACAAAACTAACAAAATCCTGAAGGCCATGCTTCCTAATCCGGTGATGTTATTTTATAAAGCAAGAAGATACAAGTTGTGTAAGATGTAAATTGTAGTAGCTACTATGGTATGCTGTAATGAATTCCCATAATCTCTGCAAGAGAAAGGCACTCATTCCTTAATCTACTCATATAGTTTTCTGGTGATTAATTTTATCAGATTCCCTTTCTTGGAATAGATAGTGACCAGAAGCAGACACTTCACACAGATTTACAGCCCTCCTTTGGAGACTGGGGGTCTTGTAACCAGTGACTTGTTGAGGAGGTATTCAAAGGCCAGAACCACTAGACTCAATTGTAATTATTTTGAAGGGTCATCCTAGCTCTTGAACTCTCTGTGGTATTGACTGAGGCTTTTGCTACAACCACATGGCAAGTTAATTTCTTTCCATCTAGTCCTGCTTTTATCTCTTCCTAATGAAGGCTGTAGCTGAGTACACTATCCAATAAATTTCTGCTATGTAAATTGCTTTCTTAACTTCTAGTTTATGGGGAACGAAATCTGAGATAAGTAAGTTAAAATTCTACATTATTTCTACAAATGTATTAAGGTTAAACATCTTAAAAGAATTGTATTGTCCATGTTTATTCAACTTTCAATCAACAGAGCTAGCTTCCTGATAGACAACTGGAAAATATTTGTTGAATAAATGTGTCCTTTTTAAAAAGATAGGAAAAGGATCTCAAGTAAGCTTCAAAAAATTCTTTGTTTGTGGAGATCTTTACAACATTTATACTCCAAGTCTTTGGATAATGATATTTTTGCTAATGTTCTGGAAGCTAAAAAGCCATCACCCTTAAAAGCATAGAAACATTTGTTGTTTTTGACCTTTTAATAATAACCATTCTGATTGGTGCAAGGTCATTGTGATTTAATTTGCATTTCTCTGAAGATTAGTGATGCTGAACATTTTGTGCCATTGCAGAGAAAAGAGAATGCTCCTACATTGTTGGTGGGATTGCAAATTTGTTCAACTTCTATGGAAAAGAAAATATGGACATTTCTCAAAGAACTAAAAATAGAATTACCATTTGGCCCATTTTTATATAAATGATTATATTGAAAAAGAAATCTGAACTTGTGTGTTAATAGCTGCACTCTCTACTCACAGTAGCAAAGTCATGGAACCAACCTAAGTGATCACCAACAATTGACTGGATAAAGAAAATGTGGTAGAAGTACATCATGGAATACCACCCAGCCATAAAAACAAATGAAATCATGTCTTTTGCAGCAACATGGATGGAGCTTGTGAACATCACCTAAGTGAACTAACTCAGAAAGAGAAACCAAGCAACACACATTGTCACATATATGTGGGCGCTAAATGGCCGCAAAAATGGAAGCAACAGACACTGGGGATACCAAAAAAGGGGGAAGTGGTAGAGGAGTTAGGGTTAGGGTTCAGAAATTACCTATTAGGTATAATTTTCACTCTCTGGGGAATGGGCCACCTGAGACCCAATCCCCAAAACTACACAATATGTCCATTTAGCAAACATGAATTTGTACCCACAGTTACAAATACAAGTTATTTTACTTTTATCTAAAGTAAAATAAAATATATATATTTTTTAAATCATAGAGGCTGGGCATGGTGGCTCATGTTTATAATCCTAATACTTTGAGAATCTCTCTCTCTCTCTCTCTCTCTCTCTCTCTCTCTCTCTCTATATATATATATATATATATATATATATATATATATAAAACACACACACACACACACACACATATATATATATATAATGTATGTTTTCAAGGGGTTGATTCACTTAAGCTTGTCCTTGGTCTAACTAGAAGCCCTTTAATTCCAAGTTAGTTAAAGATGATTCCCAAAAAATTGTAACAGATGAAAAAATGGTACAAAAATAAGGAGCAGGAACAGTGGAGAAGACACAGAAAAGAAGGAGAGTAAACATGATTAAATGTTTGCTGCTTCTGAGGGGATAAGTACAGCCCCTTTCCATAGTGGTTTCCTGTTTATTTTGAAGAATCATTTCCATATGTCGTTTTAAAATTCAGAGCACTCTGATCAAGATGTAGGTAAAATCTTCAGGGGAGAAGACTTGGAATCTGTTTTAATAATCCCTGGTGATACTTAAAATTAAGTACATTGGCAAAAACTGTTTTAAGGAAGCCATGTTTCATTGCTGCCAAAAAGATACTAAAAAGGAGATAGACTATGTCATTAGGGCAGTAGTGGGAAACAAAGAAAGACGTTTTCTTTGGAAAAACCTATGCACAATTCTATGTAGGAGAAAGGAACAAAGGTTGTTCCATGAGAAGTCAGGACAGGATACAGGAATACACCAAGAAACGAGTACTAGTCAGTTCCTCTCTGACCTAGTTTCAGTATCCTTAAGCATATGTCTGCAATCAGGAGCTCCTAAATATTCATTCTTGTCCATTAAAAAAAATCTCTCTGGATCTCATTTTTTTCCTAGGAGTTTAGAAGTCAGTGTTGAGTACAGGACTTTTACTGGTTATTGTTTTAGATCCTTAGAGATGTTTCTCTTTTCTTTAGGTGGATATAATATATACACATGACACAAGCTTTATTATATTGATAGTAGCTACTACTTTAGTATTTAAATGTGCTAGGCTCTGTACTAAGTGCTTTACATATTATAATTAACTTAATTTTTTCAAGAACCCCTGAGGTAGAGGTTTTACAGACAGTAAGCTAGTTACCTTTATCTATAATACCTTGCTTAATGCTCATGCCTACATATACTTCAAATATCTCTTATAATTGTCTTAGAGATCAACCACTAATGCTAAAAGATTAATGAGACTGCACAAGTTATCACAATTGAAATTAGCATTTGAAAACATGTCTTAAAAACCCCAAGGCTAGTGTGAATTCTACTATATCAATTTATATAACATGAGGTATGTAATTTTGATCTGCCTAATTCCTGATATATTATAGGCACTCAACAATCATTCATTTTTATCTATTCTCCATGTCAACCCCCAGTAGTTGAATCTCATGTCATGAAGAGCTCTTTGCTGATATTTGAAACAATATGTAGAAATGAGGTATGCAGGATTTCAATTATGTACAAATTCAGGGATAGACGGCAATCAGGGTAGCTATGTTACTTTTAAAAATTATGAATGTTGATTTTTTTCTTTTGTGTGTTAAATTACAGAATATCATTTAATTTTTGACCTATTCAGAAAAGGCATACAATCAAAGAATAAGATACTTCCAAATTCATTGATGTGCTTGTAGTGAATAGTCGTCATATAGTACATAAGGGCAGATTTTTTTTTTACTGAGAAGTGATTGTAGTTGAGAATGAGTAAATTTTGCTGCCTCTTCCAATGCCTTCAATATGAGTGACTGCTGATATAAAAAAGTTCATTGTCATTTATCAATTGTATGTGTGTCTATGTAGTACATTTACAATCCATAAAGCACCTTTGTCCTCTAAAATATATTTTTTTTGTTCTTGATAAACAGTCATTTCCTTATCTCTAAATTAGTCTTGCCTTGTTAAATTTGTCCATAGATTACATTTAACCTTCAGGCTTCACTAGCCTACCAAAAATGTTTTCTTTTATCTGATCCTAGGAAGCATTTTACCTGTGGCAATTTCTTCCTGGAAAATCTATTCATGGTTTCAAAATATTGTGGCTGTAGCTATAGCACCCCTCCACACACACACACACAATGTAAAAATGAATGTGACCTTTTATTGGCACAGTTTTCTCTATTTTTCCTTTCTTTCTTCCCCTGTGTAATTACTTTTGAAGCATTGTGTCCATAAATGTTGGGCATGCTGGTAGTTAACCTTTGTCAAAAGCTACCCCCAGAAAGAATATATAAATGATCCAAATATTTAATTCAACAGGATAGTAAATAGTAGTTAGTTTCAGACTGCTTTTTGTAGGGTGAAGTGGAACGTAGAGCTTGAAATTTAACGAACTGAAGGTTAAATTTTAGCGTGATTTAGAGAGAAAAATTAAATCTTTTGAGAACTGAAATTTCTCATTATGCAGAGTCTTCTAGGATTGTGTTAGACAAAATTTGATCGAGATGTGCATAGTTGTACAGGTTAAATACTCCAGGTATGTGTAATGTTGCTTCCTGAGAGCACGATAAAATCTCACAAGTATATCTTATTTTATTTATTTATTTATTTATTTATTTATTTGAGTTGGGAGTCACACTCCATCATCCAGACTGGAGTGCCGTGGCATGCTTCCAGCCACCGCAGCCTCAACCTGCCAGGCTCTAGCGATCCTTCCACCTCAGTCTTCCAAGTAGCTGGAACTACAGGCACATGCTACCACACCCAGCTAATTTTTTGATTTATTGTAGAGATGAGGTCTCGCCAAGTTGCCCAGGCGGGTCTCGAACCCGCGGGCTCAGGCAATTCACTCACCTCAGTCTCCCAAAGCGTGGGATTACAGGCTGAGCCACCGAGCCCAGCTCACAGGTATATCTTAGTGGAAAGCTATCCTTCTTAAGAACCGAGTACACAATCCTCACCTTAAAGATTTTCTGTTTTGTACGTACATCTATCTCATAAATTGTATCATAAATATTGATCTGCCCTATTGACTACCTTTTACAGATAATGTGATGTGCTGTTAAATAAAGCTATCAGGTAGAGTAACACAGTAACTGTACCATACTCAGAAAGAAATATTGCCAATGATTAAACATGTAATTGATTTCATGAAAAAAATTTAATGCATGGACTTCTGCCTAAGAGTACCACTTCTTGTAGTGCCTCCATTAAAAAGAAAACAAAGAGAATAACTTAACATTAACTGATAATGACTTCAAGGGGAGTGATATTTCTCAAAAGCAGAAAGTTCAAAGCCTCATGTCACAGGGTTTGAAAATTAGTGTTGACAGGCCCAGATATCTATATAGACACTGCATGCCCACCTGCAAAAATTACCTGTGGAAATCATCACCAAAACAGTATCGTTGTTGCATTCACTTAGACGGTTTGCTTCAGAAAGATAACATGATGATGATAATATATTTTAATGATGTAAGTTATGCTTTTTTGTAGTTTCATTTTAAAACCATAGATGATAGGCATCATTTAGAATTTTTCTTAATATAAAGGGAAAAAAAAACACTGTAAAAATTTCCTTCAGTGAATTTCCATTTTCTTCTACCTTATTTTCATCCATTATTCCTATATGTTTCTCTCAGAAGGAAGATGTGTTATGAGTGTCAGTGTAAGTAGTCAAAAGTGTACGAACTTGATGTCAAACAGATCTGCATTCTCATCTTGGCTATTTTTTTTCTTCAAGCTTATCTAGTTTTGATTTCTCATCCAAGTTGGTGTATCTCATTTTCCTCTTCTTTCAGCTAAAAATTAATATGTGACAGTGTAAAGATACTTAGATGTATGTCTTTGAAAATCACTTGACATGTATGAGGGGCTCAGTGATCATAGTAGGAGTAGTAACACTAATAATT
Source organism: Cephalopachus bancanus (assembly GCA_027257055.1). Lineage (NCBI taxonomy): Eukaryota > Metazoa > Chordata > Mammalia > Primates > Tarsiidae > Cephalopachus > Cephalopachus bancanus. Next base: position 1,356,820 of record JAPVLO010000072.1, read on the forward strand.
GCTTCAGGATAGATAGCTGTCTAATTAAAAGATTCATTCATAAGTAAGCCTCTAACTTGCATAACTTGCATACTTCATAGGAATCTATGGAAGTTTATGTAAATTATTATATGACATTTATCATTTAAACACATTCTTAGATCATTTGGAGCTTCACAATATCTGCATTTCCTGTCCTTCCTGTGACTTTCATCTAATTATTTATCCTAATTTTCAAGTATTCTAAATTATTTACATTCCCTAGCAGTTGACATATTATGTCACTTCCTGATAACAACAGTAAAGTCTTTGAAAAATATCAGGTTTATAATTGTTTTTTAAAATCTTTTAAAATCAGGGTTAAATTTGTTTGTTCCTTGATATTTTATTGGCTCCTAAGTAACACACACTTGTCTAGAACTTCAAAATCTGTACATTTGTGTCCCATCTCTACCAATGTCTAGCAAATCATTTCTAATTAACAATCTAGATTAGCAATTAATAATTCATTAACATATGGATGTCTTTTAAGTATTTTCAACTCATCATGACCTACAAAATAAGCTATTATCTCTAGGGATTAGCCCTCTTCTGTCTGCCATCCAAACAAGTAATCTCAGACTTTCCTCAGTTTCAGAATTGTGGTCCACACCTCCTCATTACTGCACCTACAGTGTATCTTTCATGTCTCTTCTTTTCTTGGCTTCTGCCAAGGGGCTGCCCTAGTTTCTGTTTATCCCACTTTTCTACATTTGTGTTTTGTTCACCATTTTCCTCTATTAGTGTTTTCTTGCTAAAAATTACAAATCCTGCAACTTGAAAATATCTTTGTTCTTTTAAAAAGTTTTAGAAAATATTTTTATCTTCTTTCTTATTTGAAAGATGTGGAGTACAATTCAGGGTTAGGTATACAAATGTTCATTATCCAAGTGCACTGGTTGATGAGGTGTGCCCCTTCCCCCCAGCAGATTCTCATTACTGCCAATCCTTTTCTTATAGTATTATGATAATTGTTCAAGATCTGCATATAAGTAAGAACATGTGATACTCAGCTCTTTGTTTCTGTGATAGGTCACCAAGTATTATAGATTCTAAGTCCATCCAGGTTCACAATTTTGTCCTTCCTTATGGTTGTATAACATTCCATCGTGTATATGTACCACATTTTTTTAATCCAGTCCTCTTTCTATGGGCAGCACAGTTGGTTCCATGTTTTTGCTATGTGAACAATGCTGCAATAAACACACATGTGCAGGTATCTTTTACATAGGGTGATTTGGTTTCTTCCAGGTATATCCCCAGTAAAGGGATTGCAGGGTCTTATGAAAGGTTGATTTTTAGATCTTTTAGGAATTGTCAAACTGTTTTCCACAGAGATTGTATTAGTTTACACTCCCACCAACAGTGCAGATGTGTTCCCTTTTTGCCACATCCTCTCCAGCATGTGTTGTTTTTTAAGTTGTTGATGGTGGCCAACCTGACTGGAATTAGGTGATATCTCAGTGTAGTTTAAATTTGCATTTATTTGATGACTAGTGAGGCTAAGCATTTTTTCAAGTATCTGTTGGCTGTTTGTATGTCTTCTTTTGAGAAGTGTCTATTCATATCTCTTGGCCACTTTGTAATGGGGTTGTTTGTTCTTTTTTGGGGGCACATTTGAGCAGATTTAATGCAATACCCATTAAATTACCAGCAGCATTCTTCTCAGACCTGGAAACTGTAATACAGGAATTCATATGGAAACATAAACAACCATGAATAGCCAAAACAATCCTCAGCAAAAAAAAAAATGCAAGAGGTATCACACTCCCAGACTTTAAACTTTACTATAAAGCTACAATAATCAAAACCTCCTGGTATTGAAAGAAGAACAAGCATATAAACCAGTGGAACAGAATAGAGTTTCCAGAAACAAAACTTCAATTTTTCAACCAACTCATCTTTTTTTCTTAGAAATCCATAATTTCAAGGTCTGCTTATGAGAGAAAACATATGGTACTCTGTTCTTTGTTTCTGTAATAGGTCCCATGGTATGACAGACTCTAAATCCATCCAAGCTACTGCAAAGTCCATATGTTTGTCCTTCTTTATGGCTGCATAATATTCCATTGTGCATATGTACCACATTTTTAAATTCAGTCCAGCTTCGATGAGCAGCATGGTTGGTTCTATGTTTTTACTATTGTGAATAGAGCTGCAACAAACATGCCTGTGCAAGTATTCTTTTTTGTGGAATGATTTGAGTTCCTCCAGGTATATTCCCAGTAGGAGAATTGCTGGGTCATATGGAAGGTTAATTTCTAGTTCTTTCAGAAATTGCCACACTGTCTTCCAAAGAGGTTGCACTATTTTGCATTGCCACCAGCAGTGTAGAAGCATTCCTTTTTCTCTGCATCCTCGCCAGCATCTGTTGTTGTTTGTTTCATTAATGATGGCCATTTTTACTAGGGTTTGGTGGTACCTCAGTGTGGTTTTGATTTGCACTTCTCTGATGGTTAGTGAGGCTGAGCATTTTTTCATATGTCTGTTGGCTGCCTGTATTATCATAATACTATAAGAAAGGGATTGACAGTACTGAGGGGAGGGAGGGGCACACATCATCAAGGGTACTTGCATAATCAACATTTGTATACCTAACCCTGAACTGCACCCCACATCTTTAAATTAAATGAAAAATAAATCCATAATCTCAAAATAACCTAGCATACTTATTTTTGTCTGTATTTTTCCCATTTTTCTAGAATATAAAGTTCCTTAATATTATTAATATATTTTATTATTATTATATATTTTATATAGTTTGGGGTCAAAAATGTTTGCTCTCAAATTTTTTCACTACTGAGAGATTGTATGTGTACATCTGTTAAACAAAAATCAATTATGATTATCTTGACCATTTATAACAAATAGCAAAAAAACCATAAATCATTGCTATTGGTTATTTTTAACTAATTTCAATGTGATTTAAACCAGGAATAACACCTGAAGAACTGGGAGCTATAGTAAATGGAATTTCTGATCCACTTATGAACAGATGTCTCCCCAAAACCAAGATTTTATTTATTAAAAAAGTGTATATATTCTTTCATGTTTAAACTTCAGTCCTTTAAAGTACTCTCTGTTTGATACCATATACCTGCCAAGATGCTTTTTCCTCTGCTCAAAACAGTTTTTGAACTTGTTAATTTTGATGTCTTTATTGCTTCTGCCGTTTTTGTTTCACCTCTTTAACACTGTGAGACTTTTCCCTTTGAGGACTTTTTTGGTCTGGGGAAACAAACAATAAAGGAGCTTGGAGCCAGGTCAGATGAATAGGAAGGATTGGATACTGGAGTCATGTCGCTTTGGCTCAAACTGCTGAACACTCAGCACAGTGTGGGTAGGTGCATTGTCATGGTGGAAGAACCAGTCACTTGTTTGTCACAACTCAAGACATTTCTTCTGCAACGGTAATGCAAATTTCTCAAAACTTCCAGATAAAAACTTTGGTTGACCGCTTGATTCAGAGAAAAAACTTCGGACTCTGCTACATGGAGCCCACCCTCTCAAAGATAATTCCAGGGTTTGGGGGTTAATTAATTTTGTCATAGTCTCCTAGAGCTGATTCTTAGAACAAATATTCCCCCCCCAATAGTCCCATCCCTTATTAATTTATTCATATTTATCTCCATTTTGCCACAACAATGCCCATGTAGTCAGAAGTACCTTAGATGTATGCTACAAATATTTATTTATTTATATTTTTAAACTAAAGAAAAGTTAAACTTGTATGATTTCCTGATGGGCACATGGAGAATCCGAAGAACAAGCAAATCTGGTTATGGTGAAAAGCCATAATTATGGAATTCTCTTAAATCTGAAGGATATGTTATAATATCAGGCTCACATAAGACCCAAAACATGCTGCCCAGACAAAGAACCATGGACCTTTGCCTGGACTGTGTTCCTACCCTAACCTCCACTTACTGCCTGAATTTTGTTTTTCCTGGACTGCACTAGACTGGTTATGGATATTTTGCAAAACATCTGTTATTGTCTGGCTAAATATCTGGTTCATTCAAGTAAAAATAAACAAATAAAAATATGTTGGATCCTGTCTCAAATGAAAAGAGGTAGCTATTAGGTTGTACAGAGAAGTTTGTTCTTAGGATACTAGCCAACCTTTGAATAAAGTAGGCTTTCATTCTTGCATTCATTTATTTAAAAATATATAATCAGTATCTTCTATGTTCCACCCACTGCACTGTTCAAAGTGGCAATTTACAGAAAAATAGAATCTAGGCATAGACAAATATACAACGTGGTGAAAAAGAAAGAAACGGCATTTCAGGCTCACTATTTGTTCATTCATTTGAATAAAGTCTGCTTTATTCACCAGGCAACAGATCCACAAAAAAAGGGTTTTGTTCCTATTTTGTATATCCACTTACCCATTAAACCGCACAGTATCTAAGATATAGTTGCTTCAAGTATTTGGTAAACAAATAATGAATGACTACTAATTAATTTAGCCCATACAATTATTCCTTTGGTCATTATTAAGTAATATCCCCCTAAATGAAATTACCTGCTTTAATTATCTCTTCAACAGATAGTTAACCAATACTTTTACTTTAGCAAAAATTGGTGAACAGATACTCTTGATCCAAACAATAGTATTATTTGCAGGTTTCAGTGAGCACTGATTCTTTCCAGTTAATCAGTTGGCTGAATTAATTTTGTCATAGTCTCCTGGACCTGATTCTTAGGACAAATATATAACCACAACCTCATTTAACTAGAAATAGTGTAAAAGCTGTCCGTGCAGGATATGCATTCTGGATTTTTCTTGGGATACCATGACTCCATAAAAAGTATAGTTTAACAGCTCAATTAGCAGATGTAGATCAAGCTTATAGCTTTTTAGAAAGAGAGCTAGAAATACCAGATTATTTGAGTAAATGCAAGATACCAACCATTGTCTGAGGTAAATGTCCTCAGTCACATTTGTTGCTAGGAGACAAAAAAAGAAAAAGTGAGCTTATCCACACCTGGTAGCAATTTTTAAGTGGAAATAACAATACAAAGAATAACAATAATAATGATAATATCCACATCAGATGGATGTGCAAGAGTTTGTAAAATCATAATCTCTACAATTTTCAAGTCATTGACTTCCCCTGGTTGAATGACACAAAAATGCAAAAGTTTTTTCAAATATTATTAAACTTGATATCTATTTGTAGCATTGATTATCGTAGTGTAGAAAATAGCAACTGAAAATTTATGCAGAGAAAATTGTTTTACAAATCAGGTTTGATTATGAGCTGAACATCATTTCACTCAACCATTAGTCCATTACTGAATTCATTGTGATCTCCTGAGGAACTGTTTTATTCTCTGTGGAATTCTCAACTATTTATTTCAACGGACAGTCCTCCAAATATTGTCTAAAAACAAACAAACGCACACAACCTATAGAGTGATTTCAAAATTCATGTTCTTACCCCATAATTTGATTTGTCATCTGTTAGTAATAAAAGCACTCTGTTTGAAGTACAGAACAAACATCAAACCTCAAAAAGTATGTATTTTTGAAGAATCTCCTGGACAAATTAACCAAATACATTGTAGCAGATTTTAAAAGTAAAGAGAAATACAAGTAGGTGGGCAACAAAATAAAAATCAAGGTCTGCTATTTAGTATGAAAGTTGGCAGAAAGATGCTGAGAAATGACACCATGGGAAAATGCAATAGAGTAAACTTGGAGAGTTTCTTGCTGTTAAAAATTGCCCCAGAGCTATACAGAGAATTCCACTAATGTGTGTGTGTGTGTGTGTGTGTGTGCGCGTGCGCGCGCACACACACACACACACACACACACACACACACACACACACTTCTAGATCAAATCGATGAGCATGTACTATCCCTGTCTCCTTCACTCTGTCCTGAAACAGTTGTCTACCTCTGGAGTTACTGCTACTACAATATTTAGGAGATGAATCCTGAGAACTTCTTACTGGGTAAATGTGTAGTTTAGCTCATGTATACTAAAATATCATACAACTGGACACTCCCTGGGTTGCACACAAAGCATTCTATTTCCTTGGTATCGAGAAGTTGAGTATGCCAGGCTCGGTGCCTCAGCCTGTAATCCCGCGCCTTTGGGAGGCTGAGGTGAGTGGATTGCTTGAGCCCGCGGGTTCGAGACCCGCCTGGGCAGCGAGACCTCGTCTCTACAATAAAAATCAAAAAATCAGCCGGGCATGGTAGCGCATGCCTGTAATTCAGGCTACTCGGAAGGCTGAGGCGGAAGGATCGCTGGAGCCCAGCAGGCAAGACTGCGGTGGCCGGGAGCGGCCACTGCACTCCAGTCTGGGGGACAGAGTGAGACTCCAACTCAAAAAAAAAAAAGAGGTTGAGCATCATTCCTGACATTTTCATTTTGTGTGATTTTAGCTACCCCCTACCTAGTCGTAGGTATAAATGGCTTCCGCAAGCCTCACTCGTCAGTTAACATATTTTGTCATGGTTTAACCTTGGAGGAAAATAAGGAGGAAGGAAGACTAAGATACACAGACACTGGGTTCAGTGAGGATGAGCATGTCACATTTTGAAGCTTATGGACCATAAGGACTTCCTGGTGAAGGGTGGGTATGTCCTTTATGTTGGCATAGCTCAGCATCATACCATGGTTTATATTATGCCAAGGAAGGCATTTGAACACTTTTGTTGATTTTGGTGCCATAATGTGTTTCAATCACTGACCACGAAATCTCAGTTTTATCTTATGATCAAAAAGAGAGGATAAAAAAATTACCTCGTAAGGAAATTATGACAATTGAATTATTCACTACTTGTGAAACTATTCTTTTTAACTTCTTAAAAAATAGATACATAAGGTGTTATTATCTATACATCAAGTCTTTTAAGATTCTTATCATGATGAGAAGCTTCTCTAGCCATATATATTAGGTAAAAAATGACAAATTGAGTCACTTAGCCATTGTCACAAATCAGGCCATCAGACAGTCAACACAGATCTTAGAATTAGATTTTCTAACTGAGGGGGAAAAAAGTGACTCCTATTTTCATAATTTTATTTTCTCAGAAGAATTGTGTTTATTTAACAAATGTTAATCAAGCACCTGCTTTATCCAATGTTGTATATTAAATTTTACATATGTGTGTACACACATAAGCATACACAAATTTATGAATATACATGTGCATATAAATATTTTATTTATGGGCATTTACACATACATGCTTGTTTATGTGTGTCTTTATACATACAAATAAATGTGCATGTGTGCATTTCTGTGTATAATAACAGCACCCTCAACAGAGCAAGTGCTCAATACACATAATTTTTGTTCCTCTTCATACTTTGAGAAGATTAAATGCTTCTGGAGTTTAAAACTATATTAATTGATTTTTATGGAGTAAAGTATTCTATAAATTTGGAGACATCAAAAAGGAAATGACTAGCAGCATATGGAGTTTGAGGTAAAGTTTCTCAAATGTTGGTATCAATGATTTGTATTTTGAGGGATATGTAAGAATTTACCTCCTTATAAAAATAGGAGAAAATATGAAGGGATATTCTGGACATCTAGAATCAGACATCCAAATGCACAGAGGCAGGAAAATATGATACATATTTTTTCAGTATACACTGAGAAATTCAATGAAATTAAGCATCTTTGTTTTGGTGAAGTGATGGAAAAGGCACAAAACTCTTAGTTCTATATCAGGAAACTCAACATTACTATGACTTCAGTCCAATATAGACATTAGTTAGGAGCTATGAAATTAGTTAGGAGCTATGATGGCAACTTTGCAGTCATCAAAAATGAGGATTATTTTTCCTTTTCAAGAATCATTTTGTGTCTTGAAATTACTACTGGAAATTCAATCATCTTCATATTTCAGAAAAAAGAGAGCAGAAGGACATAAGCTGACTCCCTTTTGAGTTAGCTGCTTTTGAGAGGGTTTCCAGGTGTGTTTTAAATCATGATCTACCTATATCTTACAGAACACATATAACTGAAAGACTGGAATATATGGTTTTTAACTATAAAATTGTAGATTTGTCATTAATGAAAAAGTTGAAAAAGAAGTCATTTAGATAGAAGTCTCAGGAACAAATATCTTTAGGGATGGCTTATCTCTAATAAGCATCTCCTATAAATTTTTCATAGTCAGAAGTGGAAATCTTGACTTATGATGTCTCATCTAGTCTCTACATCAAAAATAAGAAATATCTGTATCCTTAACAAAATATTAGAAATCTAAATTTCAGATAATTTCAAATATTTTCCCAAGATCACATAAATAGAAAGTGATAGCACTGACTTTTTAACTTGAATCTTTTTAAAGGAAAACTTTTATCTCATCACAAAATACAGCTTTGGTAAATTAGTGTGGGAAAGACTCACTGGGTCCCGTTAAAGGGGCAACATTTTTCAAAATTGTTTTATAAGTAATAAATACCCTACTTTGACTGATAAGTCATTGACTAATTTCACTAGAGGATAATGATGCATTCCTCCATTAAAAAATGTTTAATATAATTATAACTTCATTTACAAGCCACTTAGCGCGTGTTCACTGGAGCGTATTTTCTGTAAATTGCTACTGCAAATTTTCATAATATTTATTTTGAATATTTTGGTGGCCACAAGGGCTACGGAGTTTCTCAGAAAAGCTGGGGTGGTGGCAATGCTGGTACCTTGCACAGCATCTGGGCATGAGGTGTCAGGGCAAATTATGTACACAGGAACGCCTCCTTCAGCTTGGGGCTGGAGTCATCCAAAATCTCAGATAGTGCCTCTTTCCTGGGACTGAAGTTTAATTTCATAGAAGGGAAACCATCTTTTATTTTTTTTTTGAAAATATTTGCAAAATATGAGTCTCTGTTTCCGTCTTCTTATACTCTAAACTAACATGAACATAACCCATAATAACAGAGGGGTTAACTTTTCCATAAAAAAGGCAAAGCTACTCACTTAGTCTTTGGAATTTTTTCCTTTTCAGCCTTTTTGGAAACTGTTGACAGTTTCTTCTCTCTGTGTTTAACCCTTCCTTCTAATTTCTACTTCTTTCAACTACCTGTAATATGCTTAAGTCTCCCCAATTCAGACATAAGCATCTAAAAAGATTTTATCGAGCTCAAATACATCTCCAGCTAGTATTCCACTCTTCTATTTCACAGCCCAAGACTATTTTAAGGAGTTGCCTATATTCTCATACTTCATTTCTTCCTTCCTTAGTATGACTTCAATAGGAATCTTTTCCCATCAGTCGGACAAATATCTCTATCAAGGTTATCAACAACGGGTGTATCATTGCTTTAAACCAAAACTGATCTGTCCTCATGTTACTTGGGCCCCAAGCAAGACTTAACCCAACTAATCACTTCCTCTTTTGAAATACTGTAATTCTCTGCTGTCATCATATCCTAGTTTCTTGATTTTTCTCCAATGTCTCAAGCTACCTTTGTTTATCTCAGTCCAATATTTCTCTTATAGCTTATTTTTTATTACTTCTCAAGGCTCCATGTTAGACCCTGTCCTTCTCAGAACTACTTCATCCACATCCATATTTTCAATTAGCATCTGTGCTCAGGTGGAAGCAACACTTATAAGTCAAACCAAGATTTCCTTTCTGCACTTCCTTAATTGTCTAGAAGTCATTTAAAATTCAAGGTATTTAAGAACAACCTCAACAATTGTTCATCCAAAAATTGATCCTCTTGCATTATTTAAGGGATGCTACCTCCGTTTGCTTCGTTAGATAAATAGATACATTGTTTTCTCTAGTTTTTACTCCTCATTTGATCTCTAAAATAATTTTACTAAATACATCTCCTAAATACATCCTATCGTTTTGTCCCCCCTCACCAAACCACACCAGTCCACATTATCATTTTCTTTCATCTGAATGCCTGCAATTTTCTCCTAATTGGACTGTTCACATTCCCTTCTCTATTTGCTGGGCCTTCCTCCTTTTCACCCTTCTCTTATTTCCATCTGTTCTCCATAATACAGCCAAAAAATTTTAATTTCATCACAAACCCACACACTGGCAAGGACTGTATACTGCTCTGAGGACAAGGACCAAAATGTTGGGCATGACTATGGTGCCCTGCTTTCCCCTACCTCCTGCTTCTCTTTTCCCATCTCATCTTTCTTACAATCGGGTGTATCCCAGCCCTTCTGAATCTATGCTGCAGGATCCCTCCCGCTGCAAAGCTTCTGAGCCACAGGACTTTCCCTCCTTGCAGTGTGCACTTCCCTTTCCCATCTTCAATTCTACCTCACCTATGGACATTGTCTTGATCTGAAAGATCTTTGCTAAACCCAGGAAGATTTCCCTAACCCTTCCCTAAGCCAAATCTCACTGTCGCACACAATAATAGAAAGCAACACTTGATATATTGTTGATAATGGAAAGGTAGCCTGTCTTAACTGACATTTCATGGTTACGCGTGAAGATTTCAATGAAATAAAAAGCTCACAGAGAACAGGGCTACCTTCCTATTTAACAGTGTAGGCCTGGCATCTCCTTCCTGCTCTACATTGCCTGCAGAGACATCATTTTTATGTATTCCTTTTTCTTTTTCAACAGTTCTTGAGTGCAATTATTTTCCAGAATTGAGAGATTTTCAAAATGGAAGGACTGCCTTACTTGTTGTGAGTTCTTCCTTGCTGACCAAGTTTGCAATGCTGCTGTGACTTGTTCCAATGACCAGTCTCTTCTTTCACTCTAGGCCAGGTGAGTCTGATTCAGCCCTTGTTTTGATCATACTTTCTGAAGTGGAACAATATTGTCCCTAAAAAGGTAAAAGTTGGTTCTAAGGTAGGGGCCACAAAACCTTTCTCCTCCGATATATAAAGAACAGATATACCTAGAGTACATAAGTGAAGATACACTATACCTGTGATATTAAACTTTCATGGAATAGGGGAGCAAGTAGAAAAAAAATATCTAAAAAGGTTCCTTAGGGAGCAATAATTTTTAAAAAAGACTGAAAGACACTGAATTAGATCCTCCAACCACTTCCCTTCATTCGCATTCCTTGATCGCGGCAAAAGGTATCCAACTGCTCTTAATGAGATGGATCACCAAGTTTCAGGACATGTAAAAATTTTAAAACCTGATTGTGAGCTAGACAGAGTCTGATGTAATCCATTTTTGATCAGTTTGAGAACAAAGTATATGCTTTTGTGATATAAACCAAAACAATATTCAATCTCTAAGATTTTGCAATTCTCAGAATCTAGATATAGAACACCCCTTTAAATTATATATACCATGGTGAAAATTTACCAAGCCTGCCAAAGGTCTAGACATTAAACTTCATCTCCACCTTCATACTCACATTTCTTCAGAGTACCTGACTCCACTCAGGAGTTAAGTGCTTGACAGTAAGTAAAAGAGTAGGCATGATTTATTGAGCATCTACTATGTACAGATATTGGGGCTGTATCTTAATAAATTTTCTAGACTGTGTTGATATTCTAATACTCATTCCACAGATGAGGCTTATAAGGTCAAGAGACTAATTAGCATGATTAAGGTCATACACCTAGAACATGGTGGGTCCAGGATTAGAACTAGGTCTGTTAGTCTCTGTTGTATTTTAGGCTTAAACACTGACACCTAGGATTGTAGTTATGCTAGTGTATTAAGCTCAATAGAGCCATGTTTTACCTATTCATACACTATCCTCATCTTGTTCTCAATTTTGAAAAGCCATTTAGCAATCTAACCCTGATTCAAAAAATCAATACCTGCACATTAACTGGCTTCTCAGGGATACAAACTCTTCATCTGATGAATCAATGATCAATTTTTAGTACTCTGGAAGATTAAATAAAGACCGTAAAATTTGTGTAAATTGGCTCCCATTCTGCAAGTCCTATATCAACTAGTTATGAAGAACAAGGTGAAACTTGGTTTTAAAAAAACATACATATTAAACTGAGAACTGGGATGGTGAAGGGAGGTTTGTCAAACCTGTCATATTCTCCTTGTTCATTCTTTCTAAATCAAAGAAGAGGATACTAGCATACCAGAAGAATGCTGGAATCTCCACTCATGGACATCCCAGAAAGGCATAGTATCAACAAAGGTCACTTGCATATTTAGGCCAATATGCTCCACTCCGGTAGGTTCTAGACAGGTTTTAATTGAGAAATCAGATGTTCAGAGCTTTGACTTTGCCAGAGGTGCAAGATCGCTCCAGTCCATTTGTTAGCATCAAAATAATACCACTATGATGGTTAACTTTATGCATCAATTGTCTGGACCAAAAGGTGCTCAGATATTTGATCAAACATCCTTCTCAGCATTTCTGTGAAGATGTTGTTGGATAAAATTGACATTTTAAATCAGCAGACTGAATAAGGCAGATTACCCACCTTAATGTGGATGGGCCTCATCCAATCAGTTGGAGGACTGAACATAACAAAAAGGCAGATACTCCTTTGAAAAGGAAGAATTCCTCTTGTCTAATGATCTTTCAGCTGGGACATCAGTTTTCTTCCTGTCTTCAGACTTGAATTGAAACATCATTTCTCCTGGGTTATTGGCTTGCTAACTCACCCTCTTGATGTTGGGACTTGTCAGCCTCCATAATCCTCTGTGTCAATTCTTTATAGTAAATCTCTTTATATATGTATGGATGGATAGATAGAAAGATAATTGATATTAATATCTACCTATCTGCATATACAAAGAATCAATTTATTTATTTAGATAGATAGATAATAGATAAAGATAGATATGTATATATTCTTTCTTCCTCTTCCTTTTTTTTTTTTTTTTTTTTTTAGTTAGAGTTTCACTGTGTTGCCCAGACTAGAATGCAGTGGCATGTTCATGGCTGCCTCAGCCTCAACCTGCTGGACTTAGGTGATCCTTCTTCCTCAGTCTTCCAAGTTGCTGGAACTACAGGTGTGCACCACCATGCCTGGTTAATTTTTTAATTTATTGTAGGGAGAAGGTCTTTCCAAGTTGCCCGGGCTGGTCTTGAAGCCCTGGGCTCAGGAAATCCTCTCACCTCTGCCTCCCAAGGTGCTGGGATTATAGACATAAGTCACCACACCTGGCTTATACTGTTTTTCTTTCTTTTTTTTTTTTTTCGTGCTCTTTTTTATTTTAAAGATGTGAGGTACAATTCAGGGTTAGGTATACAAATGTTCATTATGCAGGTACCCTTATTGATGAGGTGTGTGTGCCCCTCCCTCCCATGGCAGTTTCCCTCAACTGCCAATCCCACCCCCCTCCCCTGGCAGTTTCCCACTACTGCCAATCATTTTCTTATAGTATTATGATCATTGTTCAAGGTTCTCTTATGAGTGAGAACATATGGTACTCTCTTCTTTGTTTCTGTGATAGATCACTGAGTATGACAGACTCTAAATCCATCCAAGTTGCTGCAAAGTCCTTATGTTTGTTCTTCTTTATGGCTGCATAATATTCCATTTATACTCTGTTTTTCTACAGGACCCCAATTAATACAGCTACCCTGTATATTTTGTAATTATGTTTGTTGCATACTCCTAAACATATAATTTCTTGAATTTATCACATTTTAAAAAATAATTACTTAGCCCCACCTGAACAAAATAATTTTGGCCATTGTCACTTAAACTGTAATCTGTGTACTATGAAAAAACCTGAGAACTTATCATAAATGCAGTTTCACAGGCTTTACCCAAGATATTTTAAATCTGCATTGTAACATTGAGCAGATGATTTGTATGAACACTGATGTCTGATAAACTTTAACAAAGGGAATTTGAATTTTAGCATGACTTTAGACTTTCCAACATTGAGTATAACAATTTAGCCATCTGGGCCTCATTTTCTTTATTTCTGAAGATTATTTCAAGTTCTGAGGATAAGGCTTGACATAGTATCTTAAAAATTGTGATATAAACACTAGTGTTAGGAGACACATATAGTAGTATAAGAAATAACACCAACAACGATAACCATAACAACAAAACACAAGAATGATAGCATACTGAAGAGAACCTTAATTTAATAATAAAAGATCCTGCATCAAGATTTGAACACTATACTGGATGGTTACATCACTCTAATTAAGTCATTTTAGTTCCCAAGCCTCATGTTCCTCATGTCTAAGTTCATACTGCTGGACTAAGTACTTTTGTGTTTCTTTTATACAAGAAGATGTGACTCTGCTCAGAGAACGATGATACTCCTTTCATCAGTGGCTTAGCTGTACCCTTCCTAGGCTTAAATTTTCTGTTTTTGACAATGTCTACCTGGTTATCCTACCAGAAAATAATAATGGACATCGCCTAAGCTCGGTTGACATCAGTGGGAAGAAGAGCAGCCATCTACAGACTCCTTTGCCTCCAATTCATTTCTAAACTGTGACAACGGACAGATAAGAGGATCCTCACTCATCATAGTTAACATGCTATATAGCACTGCACCATTAAAACAAATTTTATCTGATACTTCGTTGTCCACGTTCTATTTCAGGATCATGTTAGGAATACTCCTGAGGCATTGTCTTACTTGAAAAATGTGATTTCAATTAGTTCAATATCATTCTTTACAGGATTTAGGTCAAATGAGGGGCAGCCCTAAATCCAAACCAAACAATATGTGTCTGCAATAAATTTCTGTTCCTGAATTATTCATATGTAATGGCATAGGTGACTCTTCAAGCATTCTGAATTAAGTAGAATTGATTTCTCACTTTTTTATGCTCTGTTGTACAAGCCTTTTTGTACTTTTACTTCTTCTTAACAAATAAAGTATTGATTCATCTCCACCGAACATGTTTTATTTAAACTTTGGTCTTTGTCAGCAAGTTTGTCCTTGGCACCCACAATTCCCTTTCCCAATTGTCTTTTAATCCTGAAGGTGAAATCCTTTAACCCAGCTGCTTAGCATGAAGTTACTTACACAGTGGGTTAAGAACTCGGCAAGAACAATATTGCAGTACCCTTTTACCTTTCTCTTGAGTCTTTTCTTCATTAACATTTCCAAAAGTATCCACTAAGTTTTTATTCCATTTTGGTAATGTAGACATTAGCGTTGGACTTGAATTGCATTTTCTGTGTTTTTATCCAAAGTCATCACATCCTTAAACAAGTATGTCTATAGATAGATAAGGAACTGGGGGACTGAGTATGGTAGTAATCCCAGTATGAAGCACATAGCCTGAATCAAAGTTGAAACTCAATAAGTATCTGTCAAGAAAATGAATGAATCACACTTTTATTAGGACTTATTTTATGTTTTCTAAAAATATTTGACAGAATGTGAGTGAGAATCAGGGCATATAACTTATAATTCTTGATTCATTTGGTAGCACTCAAGGTGTATGCAAAATTAAAATCATGAAGAATTGAATGAACTGAGAAAAAAAAGATTTAAAAGACCTGACTTCCAACTCCAGATCTGTTGCTAATTTTGTGTAGCCTTGGCCTTTAACGAATTTTTTCCACTTAGAGTAACAAAACATTGTTCTAGACAGTATCACCTTTGCCCTTCAATGCTGGGACTGTGATTATAACACAGATATTTGCCAGTTTGCTTGCTTGGGAAAAATGTCATGCTTATGGACCTCTTTGCTTCCATGCTTTTTCCAGAACTTGACCTTCCCTCCTCTTCTTCCTAATGTTCTGTGTGATCTGCAATAAACCCCAGTCATGGGTTTCTGCAAACTCTCATTCATGTATTCCATTGCAAACTGGCTGCAGTATGTGGTCTTCAAAGTAAATCTCCTCTTGTCAAAATTGCTGCTGCAGATGGCAGTTGAGTAACACCCCCAGGGACATTGCACCTATCGAAATCCAAGGCCATTCTCTTTTTTGCAATACACTCCACCGAGATCAATCCTTTATTCGTTCATCCTGCTCTGAACATACCAGTTATTCAGCATGTGGAAATAACTTTCCCTTGTAAGCCAAAGGCTTAAGCTTCTGCAAAAGCTCATGCCAGGTCCCTGGTTCTTCTCTTTAGCAAATGGTCTGGGGCACATGTACAGAACGTATCCTCTGTGCTCTGTGCTGTGGTAGGGGCTGATGATGCCGAGATGAATTGAGACAGCTCTCACTCTGAAGACATTTTAATCTGATGGAGAAGACATACAAATGCAGATATTTCCATACAGACAGAAAATTACTGTTCCCATGAATGTTTCCCATAAAAACAGGTAATTTGTTCCAGCATCTGTATATATTAGCTATGGTGTAGAGAGCCAAGCTCCTCTTCTTTGTGTTACACTCTGAAATAAATGTTAACAAACAGAGTGGACTTTACTCTGATAATTTGAGGTGAAACAATTTATTTACATTCTCTTCCCAGCTCTTGCTTTCCACACGACTCCCCTAGAATCTAGTCCAATAGCCAAATGCAAATGCTAAACAAAAAATGTTCTACTCAAAAGTTCTTTCTCTGGTACCCAACTTTGCACTGAGTTAAAATTTCAGTTCCTGCTGATTCTTTCCCTGAGGATGAATTCACACTAGTGGATTCACAGCATCTTTCTTAGAAAAAATTACTAACTTTGTTTTCTTGGCAATGTTGCACTGAGAAATGTTTACAAACACTTGCCTGCCTTTGTGATCTTTCCTCTTGCCTTGTCTATGTTCTTTTCCATTTGACCTGGATTATTCTTTGTATCTACTTGGTCAAGTCCTTTGGGTGTTCTAACCTGGATTATGCTTTTATCTGCTTGGTTAAATCCTTTGGATACTCTGTTTTTTGGGTTTTTTTTAAAGTAGTTTATCCATGTAATATCACTTCTACAATGACTTTTCTTGACATTCCCTAAACCCTCATGTCCACACACCACTTTCACAGAGAAAAAAACTTTGATCCCCTAACCATATTTAAAAAGATACTTCTGATTCCTTTTTTAGAGGGTTCACTTCAATTCCCGTAGTTTTATCTGCTTTTTATAGAACAAACAGATATGTAAATAGGTTTCAAAATAAATATTTACATGACACTTCTCAAGCACATCACCTACACACAAATAATTCAAACTCCATATCTGACACCCTGGAAGAAATGATGCTCACAGCCACCATGCCTGGGCTTAAATCTTTTGTGGAAAGCATGCGTTAGTCAGGTTTTATGGACTTTCTCTGTATTTGTATTGTGATTCTGAGCATAGACATGAAAAGGCTGACCCAGGACTGCAGATGACTGAGTTGTGACTCATGGGGAAATCAATTGCTCCCTCAGGAGGTGAGAGACACAAATGAGAAAACCGATAAAATAAAGTAAAATAAAATAAAATAAAAATTGGCAGCCTTTCATGATTTACAGTCACTGTCTTTGGTGTAGTAAACCTAATCACATTGGTTACTATTTCACTATATTCGCCGCTAGAGTCCATTAGAACAGTCTAATTTACACTGCAGTGCAATTCATCTGTTTTATTAAGGTTGTTCTTGTATTTATGTTAGAAGTAAAAGCGGCCTCTGGCTCAATGTTATACAGTCATTCTAAGAAAATGCCACAGGGCACAGCAGTTAATAAACCTGGGAACTAGATTACAGCACCCGTATTGTTGACATCTGACAAGTTTACTGTGAATGTACTTAACGCTGATGCAGGATCTTATAAAAATAGACATTAGGATCATCATTACAAGTCCATTGCAAATAATTGTAGATCCCATTTATTGAAGTAGTTAAAGGTTCTTTGCATATACTTTATTGAAAATGTTAGCATTTCATCTTTCCCCCATCTTCTCCCCAGGAAAACCTCCTTAGCATTAGCTTGCATTGATGGTAAGAAAATTACCTCATCATAGAATGATAACAAATTAAAGATTGGGAGATTTATTGGTGAAGGAATGCCATCATTGCTACAAAATCCAAAATCTCCATAAAAGTCAGCTTTAGCTTCTCAGAAGCTTCTCTGTACTATGGAAGTCTTGATGGCCAATTTGC
The DNA here is from genome assembly GCA_027257055.1 of Cephalopachus bancanus. NCBI lineage: Eukaryota > Metazoa > Chordata > Mammalia > Primates > Tarsiidae > Cephalopachus > Cephalopachus bancanus. The sequence continues at coordinate 1,374,741 of JAPVLO010000072.1, forward strand.
GCCTGTAAATAAACAGCAGTGATAGCTGACAAGGCACCCTTCATGCAACTCCCTTAGAGATGCTCAAAAACAAGACATCCTTATATTATAGGATGCCAGTCACTCTTCAAGTGTCTACCAAAAACTTTGTTTCAAAGAACTCATTATTTGCACTGGTATATGGATAGAGAATCTTCTATACTGAAAGGAAAACAAAAAAGAGAAAGCATAATGGAGAATAAGTTGATGCCAGCTATAATTCATAAGTTATGGAAGAGGAAGAAGAAATAGGAAAGCAAAAGCATTACTAAAAGAATGAAAGCATTACTAAAAGGATAAACTGAAGACAGTTTTCAGCCTGACATTCTCTGCCTCATGGGAAGTACATGAACTTTGGCACGAAATAGACTTGAACTTGCATCCAGGTATTAAAACTCACAGTCCGTGAGAAAAATACTTTTAATAATGACTGGCATGCCAAAGATATGCAACAAAAAATTTATTGTGAGTTTTAAGGCCATGGAGGGCAATACTAAGACCTAATTCAATGTCTTTTATGCTGTAGATTACCATCAATATTTATTGAATGAGTAGATGCATTTTCTCAGCATCATTTGAACAGGACATTAAAATGAACTTCAGGGAATGCTAACCCTGAGGGGAAAAATGTCAGAAAGAAAATCTTATGACCTGCGAAATGCATGGCTAGTGAGAGTTCTTCATAGTGCAGGAGACATGAGAGGTGATGTGACATAGTATTAAAATAAATAAATAAAAGCCTTAAATTTATATATACAGATACTGGCATCGACTTTGCGCCCATCTGTTCAGTTAACTCAAACTGGTAGTTTTGCCTGTTTGGATCTCTGCCTCTTCATTGAAAAGCAAGACTATAGGAGGAGAACAAATGCCATCATCTCTTCCAAAATTCTGAACTTTGGCATTCACTGAAAAGCCTCACATTTAAGATCTGGGACTTCCATAATTTAGGCAGATTCAGGAAGGTAGCTACATTATATCAATCTGTGAAGTCTCTCTAAAAACTTAATAATCCTTACCTCCCATATCCAACAAGTCATCAGTTCTCACTAGTTCTACCTCCTAAGCTTTGTTCAAAGGCATCATCTCCTCTCAATTCCAACAGTCAATTCCTTACTTCAGCCCCAAATCATTTATTTCTAGGATTATTAGAAGGATTCATAAATGGATTCTCTAACTCTAACTTCTCCCTCTCTCAATCTATATTTTGCGTTTTCTAAAGTTCTAAAGTTTGTTTCATAAACTAGAAGTTTTGATATTGACATATCCATCCATTTTTTATTGATTTAACAAACACTTACTACTTGCCTGACCTTGAGAGAATAATTAATATTCTTGATGCCTCAATGTGTTCATTTGTAATGTAAGAAAAATGATGAAAATATCAATTTCATGGGGTTTTTATTATATTAAAGTTGTTAGTATATGAAAAAAGCTTAGAAAAGTGTCTGGCTCACAGTAACCACTCAAAGTTATGGTTATTTGTAATACTAATATCATCACTCAACCTATATTGCCAAGCACAATGATGAGCACCAGAGACAAATGTTAATGAGAAGCTATGATTCCCACTCTTACATGCTTATAAAGTAGTAAATACTTTCTTGGCTATTGTCCATTAGTTGCTTAATTGTTAAGAACAAAAAGCTATGGCTGGGCACAGTGGCTCATGTCTGTAATTCCAGCATTTGGGAGGTGGAGGCAAGAGAATTGCCTGAGTCCAGGGGTTCAAGAACAGCCTGGGCAACTTGGAGAGATCTCATCTCCACAATAAATAAATAAATAATTAGCCGGGAGTTGTGGTGCATGCCTGTAGTCCCAGCTACTTGGAAGGTTGAGGAGGAAGGATCATCTGAACCCAGCAGGTCGATGGTGCAGTTGCCATGATTATGCCATTGCACCCCAGCCTGGGCAACAGAGTGAGATTCCAGAAAAAAAGCAAAACAGACAAACAAACAAAAACAACTATGAAGTCACTCTTTTGCTTGTATTTCATATCAAATGTATCATTAAATCTTATCAGTTTTTACAGTTTCAGTTTGCTTGAGCCCAAGAGTTGGAGATCAGCTTTGGCAATAAATGAAAATACAGCTGGGCAAGGTAGTATGCACCTGTAATCCAAACTGCTCAGAAGGCTGAGGCAGCAGGATTGCCCCAGTTCATGAGTTAAAAGTTGTGGTTAGCCATGATCGTGCCACTGCACTCCAGCCTGGGTGACAGAGTGAGATCCCGAAGGAAAAAGATAAATAAATAAACAAACAAACAAGTAAAACCTTAATATACAAAATCAATATGAAAAAGTTGTATTTCTGAATTCTAGTAGCAAGTCATTGGAAACTGGAAGTTTAAATAAATAAGTAAATGTAAAATGCAAGCGAATTTATGTGTAATATAATAAGTGTCCATATAGTAAGTTATTTCAGAAGCACACAACGTATAAATAATTTTAACAAAATACCCACAAGACCTACATACTGGAAACTATGGAATATTTCTGAAAGAAATTAAAGATTCTCTACACAAGTGAAGAATTATGTATGGATTGCAAGCGTCAGCAGTGTTACAATGCCATTTTTTTTTCAAATAATTCTATAGAGTTAAAACAAATTCAGTCAAAATCTTGACCTAATTTTTGAGAAATTGAGAATATAGCTATAAAATGTATCAGGGAATTCAAGTTGTCTTAAAGCTAAGCAGGGTTTACACTACCTAATTCAAGACTTAACGTAAAGCAACAGTATTTAAGACCGTGTGCTTCTGGTCTAAGAATAAGAAAGTAAGTAACAAAAGTAGTGTAACAGTACAGGACAGAAAAAACCCACAATTACATGGTCAATTGATATTCTACAAAAGCAACAGAGGATTTAATAAGGGAGTAAAAATATTTTGAACAAATGGTTTTGAAACTATTTATCCACATATTTAAAACAATAAAACAAAACTCTGAATATTGGCTATGAGAATAAACAATATACAAGAATTATTTAGAGATAGATCATATATTTTTATACCAAAGCTAAATTTATATAGATTTTGGAAAGAAACATAGTATAGTATCATTATCATTGTAACCTGGAAGTAGGCAAATATGTCTTAGAATGGGCAGAGAATGCATGAAGCATAAAACAAAAAAACACTAAATTAAACTAAGTCAAAATTAAAATTTTATTTGCTAAAAATCATCATTAGAAAAGTGAGTTGGCAAGTAACTGAGAAGGATATATTATTAGAATACAGGCAAATCTGTATCCAAAATATATGAAGAACACTTACAATTTAATAATAATAAGAAGGCCAGGCTCAGTGGCTCAGCCTATAATCCTGCGCTTTGGGAGACCGAGGTGAGTGGATTGCCTGAACCCGCGGGTTCGAGACCCGCCTGGGCAACTTGGCGAGACCTCATCTCTACAATAAATCAAAAATTAGCCGGGTGTGGTAGCGCGCACCTATAGTTCCAGCTACTCAAAAGGCTGAGGCGGAAGGATCACCGGAGCCCAGCAGGTCGAGGCTGTGGTGGCTGGGAGCGGCCACTGCACTCCAGTTTGGGTGACAGAGTGAGGCTCCAACTCAAAAAATAAAATAAAATAAATAAGAAGAAGAAGAAGAAGAAGAAGAAGAAGAAAGCCCAACATAAATGGGCAAAACATATGAACAGACACTTCACAATGGAACCTACACAAATGTTTAAAAAAATACACACCAAAATGTTCAATATTTGTCATCAGGAAAATTCAAATTAAAACCATAAGGATATTTTAGTACATATCCACTAAAAAGGATAAGAATAAAAGATTGTCTACACCAAATCTTCCTGAAGATGTGAAAGAACCAAAGCCATATGCCTTCTAATAAGTTGCACTAAGAAGGACAAGTCATCATTTGAATCGTATTCTTGTCAGAAATACATAGTCTAAGTTTTATGAGAAAAATTCAGACAAATTCAAGTTGAAGGATAGTCTACAAAATTAACTGAACTGTACTCTAAAAATATCAAAATCTAGAATCTCTAACAATGGCTAAGCACTCCATGTTTAAAAGAGCCTAATAAAATGACAACTATATGCAATTTTGACTTTAATCCTGAAAAAGCAAAATTGATATAGAAGTCACTATTGTAACAATGGAAAAAAGTGGCAAGTATCTGGATTTTACAGTACTAGCACTGTGTATCAATGTGAACTCTTCTAATTTTGTTACTGTATTTTTAAAAGACTTTTTCTTGTAAAGGAACTTCATAGCTCCAGATTATTGTTAAATAAGCCAAAAAAATGTAGACATGTATGTGAATATCTTGAGACATAAAAGCAAATATGGAGGCTAGATTTATATATAAGTTCACACCTGTACTTTCACCACTTTGGGAGTTCAAGAAGGGAAGACTGCTTAAGGTCGGGAATTTGAGATCAGGCTGGGTCACCTGGAAAAATTTTACGCATTTTTTTTTAAATTAATTAAGTAAAATAAAAACATGCATGGAGATACAGATGAAGACTGATAAAGCAAGAGGGACCAAATGTTTAAAATGAGTGATTCTGGGCTGTGGAGACATGCTTATTCCTTGTACTATTTTTGTTGTTGTTGTTGTTGTTTTGAGTTGGAGTCTCACTCTGTCGCCCAGACTGGAGTGCAGTGGCCGCTCCTGGCCACCGCAGCCTCGACCTGCTGGGCTCTGGCGATCCTTCCGCCTCAGCCTTCTGAGTAGCCAGAATTACAGGCATGTGCTACCATGCCTGGCTAATTTTTTTATTTATTGTAGAGATGAGGTCTCGCCAGTTTGCCCACGCGGGTCTCAAACCCGCGGGCTCAGGCAATCCACTCACCTCAGTCTCCCAAGGCACGGTATTACAGGCTGAGCCAACGAGCCCATCTTCCTTGTACTATTTATGCAACTTGTCTGCAAACTTGAAAATATATTTAAAAATAAGCATATATGAGCTCATGTCACTTCCTGATTTCAGCTCTCTGTTTGCATTCCATTGGTTATAATAAAATCCAAAAACCTACCATGATTTATGAGGCCTTATAAGATCTGACCTAAAAAGATATTATTTACAACTTTTCTTGCTCACTCTTCTTGGACTACACTTTACTATTCATGAGACATTACAAACAAGATTGCTCCTCATGCCTTTTGTATATGATACTTTTTCTGCCTGGATTGTTCTTTTCTCAGATGTTTTCATGTCATATGCCTGAACTACTTTCAGGTGTCTGACCCAAGGAAGAAACCTTTGGTCCTGCCATGTGAAAAAGCTTTCCTGCTGCTCTCTGTCCTCTTTATCATGTTTTACATTTCTCCATAGCACTGACTACTTACCTTAAATATAAAATGGTATCATTTTATATTTATTTATCCTGTGGTTTAAAATATATTTGCAGCACTTATTCTTGTTCATATCTATGAAGTTAGAACATAGAGAAGCACTTGACACATATTTGTGACTCAGTACATGTTGGGGGAATACATGAATGAGTTAATAAGTATCCAGATACAGGTATGTGCCACAAAAAGATGTTTTTAAGTCTATAAGGAAGTGAATATACACAACAGTGGTCCCATAAGATTGCAATACCATAACTTTAATGCACCCTTCCTATGTTTGGAAAGATTTTGATGAAGCCAGGTGTGGTGGCTCAAACCTGTAATCCCAGCACATTGAGAGACTGAGGTGAGAGGATTACCTGAGCTCAGGGTTTCGAAACCAGCCTGGGCAACTTAGTGAGACCTCGTCTCAACAATAAATCAAAAAATAAGCCAAGCATAGTGGCGCATGCCTGTAGTTCCAGTTACTTGGAAGGTTGGAGTAAAAGGATCTCCTGAGCCCAGCAGGTCGAGGTTGCAGTGACCTTGAGCGTGCCACGGCACTCCAGCCTGGGCAACAGAGTGAGACTCCAACTCAAAAAAAATAGAGAAAGGTTTAGATGCACAAATACTTGGCATTGTATTGCAATTGCCCACAGTATTCAGGATAGTAATATGCTGTGAAAGTTTGTAGTCTAGGAGCAATAAGCTATATTGTATTGCATGGTATAGCATAGATGTGCAGTAGGTTATACAATCTAGGTTAACATAAGTGTGTTCTATGATGTTGCTATCACAATGTGATTATCTAAGGACACATTTCTCAAAATGTATCCCCATCATTAAGCAATACATGACTGCAATTATTTGGTTATTATTTTGTTGATAAATACCTCAGAAAATAATATAAAATAAATCTCTAGGTTATAATGAAAGCAAAGAGTAGAAAAGCTTCTTTTGTAAGGAAGCTGGAAAGGCAGGATTATCTCAATCAAAACTTCAGCAGAAGAATCCAGATCACCAAGATAAAATCACAATTGCAGGATATAGAAGACAGAAATATTTTAGAAAGGATCAACATGATAAAAAGCTGGTATTTTGAAAGAATAAATAAGATTAACAGACCCTCTGACCAGACTGACTAAAATAAAGTCCAAATAAATCCAAATAAACACAATTAGAAATGAAAATAAATCACAACTGACCCTGAAGAAATTCAAAAGATGATTGGAGATTATTATGAACACCTGTATGCAAATAAACTAGAAAACCTAAAGGAAGCAAAGGACTTTCTCACATACACAACTTCCCAAAGTTGAAATAAGAAGAAATTGAAACTCTTAGCAGACCAATAACAATCCAGGATATTGACACAGACTCAGTCATAAGAAAACTCCCTGCCAAAAAAAAACTGGACCAGATGGTTTCCCAGCTGAATTCTATGAGACATACAAGGAGGAGTTGATGTGAATCTTATTGAAAGTATTCCAGACAATTCAAAACGATGGCATTCTCCCCAAATAATTTTATGAAAGTAGCATCATAATGATACTCAAACCTGGCAAAGACCCAACAAGGAAATAGAATTACAGGCCAATCTCCTGGATGAACATAGATGTAGAAATTCTCAAGAAAATTCTAGCAAATTTGGTTTAACAACACATCTCAAGAATTATCCACTATGACTAGGTGGGCTTCATTCCTGGATGCAGGACTGGTTCAACATTCACAAGACTATAAACATAATTCAGCACATTAACAGATGTAAAACCAAGAACCACATGATCATATCATTAGACACAGAAAAAGCACTCAACAAAATTCAGCATTCCTTCTTGATAAGAAGACTTAAGAACCTAGGCATAGAAAGAACATTCCTCAAAAGAGAAGGAGTCATCTATGATAAACCCAAAGTCAACATTTTGCTCAATGGGCAGAAGTTGAAAGCATACCCCTAAGAATGGGAAAAAGACAAGTATGCTCACTCTCACCCCTCCTGTTCAACATAGTGTTGGAAGTCCTAGCAAGAGGAATCAGGCAAGAAAAGGAAATCAGAGGTATCCAAATAAGAAGAGAGGAATTTAAGCTATCCCTCTTTACGGACGCTATGATTCTATACTCTGAAAACCTAGGGAGTCTGTCAAAACCCTACTTGCACTGATAAATGACTTGGAAAAGTCTCAGGATACACAAACAACATGCAAAAAACAGTTGAATGTCTATACATCGGCAACAAGCAGAACGAGAATCAAATAAAAAGCACAGTCCCATTCTCAATAGACACAAAACAAAACAAGCAACAAAAAGAAACAAAACCTTGGCATACACCTAGCCAGAGAAGTGAAAGATCTATACAACCAAAGCTATAAAATGCTGTATCACACTTCCAGACTTCAACTTTATCAGAAGGCTACAGAAATCAAAACAGCCTAGTATTGGTATAAGAATAGCCACATAGACCAGTGGAACAGGACACAGATTCTGGAAACAAAAACACAGTTTCCCAACAAACTCATCGGCAAAACCACCAATAATAATTGCTGGAGAAAGGAAACCATACTTAGAAAATGATGCTGGGAAAACTGACTGACCACATGCAGAAAAATGAAACCAGACCCCTACCTATCACCATATACAAAAATCAACTCAAAATGGATCTGAAATCTCAAACTGTAAGGATCCTATGAGGAAATATAGGAAACACCCTTTTGCACATTGGAGTAGACCATGAACTCTTGACCTAGTCCCCAAAAGTGAATGCCATAAAAGCTAATATAGACAAGTGGAACTTCATCAAACTGAAAAGTTTTTGTACAGCAAAAGAAACCATCAAGAGAGTAAAGAGATAACCCATAGAATGGGAAAAATTATTTGCAAATTATGCATCTGACAAAGGCCTAACATCCAGAATCTACAAGGAACTCAAATGAAGTGAAAGGGAAAAAAATCCAAACACCCCAAAACAAACAAGCAACCCCATTAAAAAGTGGGCAAATTACATGAACAGGTGCTTCTCAAAAGTGACATACAAGCAGCAAACAGACACATGAAAAAATGCTCAACCTCACTAATCATCAGAGAAATGCAAATCAAAACTACAATGAGATACCACTTAACTCCAGTAAGGATGACTATTGCTAATAAGTCCAAAAACAACAGATACTAGTGTGGATGCAGAGAAAAGGGAATGCATCTACACTGTTGGTGGGAGTGCAAGCTAGTTCAACCTCTCAACTTCCATAAAATCCAGCAATCCCTCTCCTGGGAATATACCCACCAGAAAACAAATCTTTCTATGAAAAAGGCACCTAAGCTCTCATGTTTATTGCTGCACTATTCACAATAGCAAAAACATGGAAACACCCCTACTACCCGTTGAAAATTAAATGGGTAAAGAAAAATGTGGTACATGTAGACAATGGAGTATTGCTTAACTATAAAAGAGAACAAAATCATAAACTTTGCAACAAATTGGATGGAGTTGGAGACCATTATACTAAGTGATCTATCACAGTATCACAGAAACAAAGACCTGCTTACCACATGTGCTCACTCATAAGTGGACCTTGAACATTAGTTACTTAGCACAAGGGTGGGATCAGCAGTCACTAGGCACTGCTAGAAGAAGGAAGAAGGAAGTAGGGTGGGTGGCACTTGACAACACAAAGTCTACTTGGTTCATTACTGCTAGAGGGAATGAGGGCCAATTAGAAGCCCAAACTTTACCTGCATGCAGTCTACATATGTAATCTTCACTTATCCCCCACATTCCGATAATAAAATATGTATATATTTTTTATATTCTAAGAAAATACAGAAATGTTTTATTTATTTAGTGAGTTGATACATGATAGATAAAACAGTATACTCTTTCATAAATAATTGGGTTTCTAATATATTTATTTGAAAAATCATAGATTGTTGTGATACTTGTTTAAGAATGAAATTTTGATGACTTACAGAACATCATACTCTGAAACATCATTAGTCCCAGGGTATTTCAACCAAGAATAATTGTAGTCTCTTCTAATTACTATTACAAATTGTTTGCATGTTCTTTAGATGATACTGGCATCTCAGTCCTTATTTGCCTTTAATAAAGTGAAACATCATTTTCAGAGTGCAACAGAAAGAAAAATAAAAATTTTTTAAAAAGACTTACCTAACTAAAATATTTTTGTAAGAATTGACTCAACAGTAAACTTAAATTAACAACTGCAATTGTATTGTGGCTTTGCTACCTGGGAAATGGCAAACTTACACTTAATTGTGGAACTTTAAAATTCTTCAAAAACACTGAAATAGAGTGAAATATAAACAAAATTTTAGAATTGGACAAGCATTTAAGGTTTTTCCCCCTAAGTTTGAATGAATCAAAGTATTTGAGTGACATCAGTTTAAATAATTCCTCCTAAAATATATATTTTTTAAACCTTCCTTTGTTGTGCTTGTCTGTAGCCTCCCTTCACATACTGCTTTTGTTTGGTACTCTTTGTAAATATATTCAGGGAACCTAAACTTTGTCAACAATGTGTTCTAAGTATCTCCACATCTAGAATAAGAAATTCACTGAGACTTTGTCCAAATTATTTGTGTATGTTAATATGCATTTCATTTCTGATATATACCCAGAAGAGTGTCTATAATTGTGAGAAATTTAATTTTGATTTCCCAACTTTTTGTAATCTGCAAATGTGATAATCTTTGTTTGTTTGTTTGTTTTTGCTTTTCTTGTTTTTTTTTAATTTTTATTATAAAGATGTGGGGTACATTTCAGGGTTAGGTATATAAACATTGATCATGCAGGTACCCTTGTTGATGAGGTATGCCACTCCCTCCCCTAGCAGTTTCCCTCAACTGCCAATCTCACTCCCCTCACCCACCCTGACAGTTTCTCACTACTGCCAATTGCTTTCTCATAACATTGTAATTGTTCAAGGTCACCTTATGAGTTAAAACATATGGGACTCAGTTCTATGTTTCTGTGATAAATCACTGAGTATGATCGACTCCAAATTCATCCAAGTTGCTGCAAAATCCATATATTTGTCCTTCTTTATGGTTGCATAATACTCCATTGTGTGTATGTACCACATTTTTTCAATCCAGTCCGGCTTCAATGGGCAACACGGTTGGTTCCATGTTTTTGCTATTGTGACTAGAGCTGCAGCAAACATACGTGTGCAGGTATATTTGGGGAGAATAATTTGAGTTCCTTCAGATATATTCTCAATAGGGGAATTGCTGGGTCATATGGAAGGGCAATTTCTAGCTCTTTCAGAAATCGCCACACTGTCTTCCAAAAAGGTTGTACTAGTCTGCATTCCCACCAGCAGTGTAGAAGCATTCCTTTTTTTCCACATCCTCGCCAGCACCTATTGTTGTTTGTTTTAATAATGATGGCCATTCTTACTGGGGTTAGGTGGTATCTCAATGTGGTTTTGATTTGCATTTCTCCGATGATGAGTGAGGCTGATCACTTATTCATATGTCTGTTGGCTCCCCGTAAATCTTTTGAGAAGTGTCTATTCCTGTCTTTTGCCCACTTTTTAAAGGGGCTGCTTATTTTCTTCCTCTTGGCGCATTTGAGTTCCTTGTAGATCCTAGATGTTAGGCCTTTGTCAGATATACAGTTGGCAAATATTTTTTTCCCATTCTGTGGGCTGTCTCGCTGCTCTCTTGATGGTTTCTTTTGCTTTGCAGAGGCTTGTTAATTTGATGAGGTCCCACTTGTTTATCGTATTTCTCAAGGTATTGGCCTTTAGAAATATGAATAGGAATTGGTTCCCAGTTCCAATTTCCCTAAGTGTGTCTCCTGCACTTTCTAAGTTTCTCATAGTTTGAGGTTTTACGTTTAGGTCTTTGATCCATTTAGAGTTAATTTTTGTGTATGGTGATTGGTAGGGGTCCTGTTTCAATCTTTTGCATGTGGTCAGCCAGTTTTCCCAGCACCATTTACTGAATAGGTTCTCCTCTTCCAGTGGTTGTTGTTGGAGGTTTTGTCAAGATGAGTTGGTTGAGGAAATGAGGCTTTGCTTCCAAAATCTCCTGTCCTGTTCCATTGGTTTATGTGCCTAGAACCAGGGTGTTTTGATTACTGTAGCCTTATAGTAAAGTTTGAAGTCTGGACTTGTGATACCTCCTGCTTTGTTTCTTTTGCTAAGGATTGTTTTAGCTATTCGTGGTCGTTTATGTTTCCATATGAATTTCTGTATTGTCATTTTCAGGTCTGAGAAGAATGTAGTTGGTAACTTAATGGGTATTGCGTTGAATCTGTAGATTGCCTTTGGTAGGATGGACATCTTAACTATGTTGATTCTTCCTATCCTTGAGCATGGAATATTTTTCCATGTGTTTGTGTCTTCTTGGATTTCATTGAGCAGTGTTCTGTAATTCTCGTTGTAAAGGTCTTTCACTTCTCTGGTTAGGAAGATGCTGAGGTACTTCATTTTTTGGTAGCTATTGTGAATGGGATTGTGCTTTTTATTAGGGTCTCTACCTGCTTGTTTTTGGTGTATAGGAATGCAATTGTCTTTGCACATTTATTTTGTACTCTGAGACTTTGCCAAAGTCCTTTATCAGTGCAAGCAGATTTTTGACAGATTCTTTTCATTTTCAATTATATTGTCAGCAAAGGCAAGACAACCTGACTTCCTTTTTTCCTATTTGAATACCCCTGATTTCCTTCTCCTATCTAATTGCCCTAACTAGGACTTTCAACACAATGTTGAACAAGAGGGGTGAGAGTGGGCAGCCTTGTCTCGTTCTATTGAAAGTATTTCAGGCAATTGAGAAAGATGGAATTCTCCACAAATCATTTTACAAAACTAACATTACACTGATACCTGAATCAGGTAAAGATCCAACAAAGAAAGAGAACTACAGGCCAATATCCCTTATGAACACAGATACAAAAATCCTCAACAAGATTCTAGCAAATCAAATCCAAAAACACATCTCAAAAATCATCCACCATGACCAAGTAGGTTTCATCCTCAGGATGTGGGGCTGGTTCAACATTCGCAAGATGATAAATGCCATTAAATACATCAAGAGATGTAAAAGCAAGATTATCTTATTAGATGCAGAAAAAGCTTTTGATAAAATCTAGCATCACTTCTTGATAAAAACTCTTAGACACCTAGTTATAGAAGGAACATACCTCAAAATAGTAAGCACCATCTATGACAGACCCACAGCTAACATATTGCTAAATGGACAGAAACTAGAAACATTTCCCCTGAAAACTGGAACAAGACAAGGCTGCCCACTTTCACCCTTCTTGTTCAATATCGTGTTGGAAGCCCTAGCTCGGGCAATTAGACAAGAGAAGGAAATCAGGGGTATCCAAATAGGAAAAGATGAAACAAGTTAAGTTATCCCTCTTTGCCGATAATATGATTCGATACCTTGAAAATCCAAGAGAATCTGACAATAATTTGTTTGCACTAATAAAGGATAATCTTTGCTTTGCATTCCCCTTTCTAATTTTGTTCCTCCTACATTATTTTCATGTGTTGGTCTTAAAGGTACAACTAAGTTAGCAGGATGCAATGTCAGAATCTTCATACATCAGCATCCAAAAAAGACTATTAAATCAATATTATCAATTTGAAATATGAAAGAAAGAGAAGAGTCAAGGTAAGCTGCAAAGTATCTTGTTCAAACAATTGTTTAATTGTGTGTAGCTTTCTAAAATGGGCGAGTTCCATTTACAATAGAATGGTTAGTCTGGTTAACAGTAATTATTTAACAAATATTAAACAAATAGATGGTTTTTAACAACTGACAATGAATGCTTTCTACATGGAGTAAAAACTCTTAATGTGGTGTCCTGAAGTAGACACTGTCTCTGGAGTATAGAGAATTAGGTCCTGTTCCAAGCTCTGTTACTATCAGTGTCTCCTGCTTGGACAAGTTATTTACTTATCTGAAGTCTCTGTGTTCTTATAAGCAAAACAATGGAGTTGGACTTGTTACTATCTAAGATCCTTTTCTGCCATACCATTTCATGATTTTAGGCTGAGTGAATTCAGATACATCATTTTAAAAAATGATTTAACCACAAAATCAACTAGAAAACATTTTTAGGATTTCCACATTTTTAGGGAAAACATAAAGCTTACATCTCAGAGGGCATGAGGTCAACCCTGGTCCATGTCAGTATGCTTTTTTAAGGCTTAAGTGCCCCTTCTGGGCATCCCAGTATTGCACTGTATTTAAGTCTAATTAAATCCCTTTGTGCAAACTTTAAATACACTTAATTAAAACAGGTAGACTTGGGATGATTAATTCCAAAAGCAAGTAGGTTAAAGTGCAGGCTTATTTCTTCTGCTAATTAGTTGAAGGATGATCTTCTTTGCCAGGGGGCCAAACAGCAGGAGATTCATTTCTTCAATTTAAATCTGTTTTTAAATGTCTTTTTGAAGCCTTTAGGCTTTGGAATTTGAATTCTATAAAAATTGAATGCTGGCGATTATCTGTCCTTATTTTATACTTAGTTAAATCTCAAGCAGGGCTTGATAGAGATCCAAGGGTTATAGAGTACCCAATGGTCACTGAATTCACACACTCGGTCAGCAAAACTAGGCACTTGATAACTTTATTATCACTTCAGCACTCTTGAGAGACTGGCCTAACTTCATCTATTATGATAGGTTTTCAGAAACTGTGACTTATTCATTAAATGTTTGATTCTTTGACATACTCAACTTGGCACTGAAGTGATAGATTTCCCAGGACTGTAGCCATAACCACCCTGTGTATTTACATCTTCTCCTGTCAAAGGGTCAGAAGGAAGACCTGATAATAATGGCTGGCAGAAGCCCAGTCCCTATCTCCACAATGATTTCATTTGTAATTCATCTTATGATAAAAATTGAATCATTATACTGTTACAAAAAATAAACAACTGTGGTATATGCAGTCCATAATTTGCATTACTCATTGCAAGAATTGTCTGCATTCCCATCAGTAAATTTTACTTTTTTTGATGTTGAGATAGGAGTGAGGAAGACTATTTTTAGCATGCTGAAATGTTCCTGTGTTTTAAAATCATGTTTTGTATATGACTATACAGTCTTCTCTATGAAATTTCACCAATGTAGAACATGCTTTCTATGAATCTGGAGGAAGTTTAGGGGTCCTCACAGAGGTCTGGGACACTGGGTAACGCTGGTATAGACACTGTATGCTGAATAAAAGAAATGCTTTCCATACAGCATTTTCTTAAAAAGAAGTAAGCATTCAAGCTTGCCTCACTTTCCTTCAACACCCTTGTTATTATCTTACAGTGCTTTTAATGTTGCTTCGACAGTACTGTTTCCGGAACTGTATCCACAAGCAAATCTATTAGGGCTATAATGATTTTGAATTTTAATACACTGATAAGTTAAAAAAAACTCAAGCAGTTTTTATTTCACTTATTTTTCAAATATTTATTAAAGTGGGTATTCTAGGCTCTGAAAGGTAAACTATCCTCATGTAGTTTGCTTGCTTGCTTCCCTGTTTGTTAAATGATATAATTGTATTTAATAGTAAAAATGATTTATAGTCCTTGGCTCACCTTTACTATTTTGAAGACTTTATTTTTTAGAATAAGTTTAAGTTCACAGCAAAATTAAGAGGAATGTACACAGATTTCCCACATACCACCTCCAAGCATGTATAGCCTTCTACATTACCAACATTCTCCACCAGAGTGGTATATTTGTTTCAATTGTTAAATATAGTTTGACTCTTCATAATCACCCAAGGGTGATGTAAACTCTTTCATTAGGGTTTATGTTTGGTATTGGATATTCTATGGATTTTAACAAATGCAAGATGGTATGTATATATCACTGATAATGTCAACAGGATATTTTTACTGATTCAAAAACCCTATGTGCTCCTCTTGTTTATTCTTTCCTCCCCACCAACCTCTGAAAAGATCTGAACCATTTTATTATCTCTCTAGTTTTGCCTTTTTCAGAATGTCATATAAATGAAATTTTATGACATGTAGCCTCTTCAGATTGGCTTCATTCACTTAGTAATATGCACTTAGGGTTAATTTATGTCTTTTTATGACTTGATAGCTCATTTATTTTTAGATCTGAATAATAGTTCATTGTCTGAATGCCCCACGGTTAATCTATCTACTATCCTACTAAAGGAAATTGTAGGTGCTTCCAAGTTTTGACAATCACAAATAATGCTGCTATAACGATCTGTGTACAGGCTTTTGTGTGAACATAAGTTTACAACTAATTGAGTAAATCCCAACAAGTGTGACTGCTGAATCTTACGGGAAGATTATATGTAGTTTTGCAAAAACCAGCTAAACATTTATTCAAAGTGACTGTACCATTTGACATGCCTTTCAGCAGTGAGTGAGAGTTTTTATTGCTCCACACCATGGGCAGAATTTAGAATGGTCAGATTTTGGTCATTCTAGTATGTGTGTGGTAGTATCTCATTGTTTTAACTTGCACTTATCTGATGATATACAATGTGGAACATTTTTTTAATGCATATTTGCCAGTAGTATACCTTCTTTGGTGAGGTGTCTGTTAAGGCCTTTATCTCATTTTTTAATTGACTAGATTTTTATTGTTGAGTTTTAAGATTGTTTGTAAATATTAGATAACAGTTCTTTAGCAGGTTTGTCTTCTGCAAAATTTTCTTTCTGTCTATGGCTTGTTTTCTCATTTTCTTGAGAAAGTCTTTTGGATAGTAAAGGTTTCTAATTTGATTAAGTTCAGCTTACCAATTATTTGTTTCATGGATTGTAACTTTAATATTGTATCTAAAAGGTCATTATCAAAGCCAAGACCATCTAAGTTTTCTCCTATTTTATCTTCTGGAAGTTTGATCATTTTGCATTTTGCAGTTATGTCAAAATCCATTTTAAGTTAATTTTTGTGTAGTGTATAGTGTCTGTGTCTAGATTTATTTATTTATGTTTTGCTTGTTGATATCCAGTAGTTCCACCATCATTTTTGAAAATAATAACTTTGTTTTGTTATATTGTCATTGCTCTTTTATCAAAGATCAATTGGCTATGTTTATATGGCTGTATTTCTGAGCTTTTGATCCTTCCCATTTATATATTTTCTGTTCTTTCAGTAGTACCACGATGTCTTGATTATTGCAGTTTTATAAGAAGATTTGAAAGTCAGGAAGTATCAGTCCTCTGACATTGTTCCCCTCCTTCAAGATTGTGTTAGCTATTCTGGGTATTTTGCCTCTGCACATAAACTGCAGAATCAAGTGGCTAACATTCAAAAATATCTTGATGGAGTTTTGATTGGGATTGTATTTAACCTGTAGATCATTTTGGAAAGAAATGATGTCTTGACAATATTGAGTCTTTCTATCCATGAAAATGGCATATATCTCCACTTATTTAGTTACTTTTTAAATGTATTTTTATTAGAGTTTTGTAGTGTTGTTCATCATAGAGATCTTGTAAATATTTTGTTAAATTTATACCTAAGTATTTTATTTTTAGGGGTGCTAATGTAAATGGCATTTGGTTTTTATTTTCAAATTATACTTTTTTAAATTGCTGGCATATAAGAAACTGTTGACTTTTGTATATTTACCTTGTTTTCTAAACTCTTGCTGTAATTGATTATTAGTCCCAGCAGGGATTTTTCTGTCAATTATCTTGAATTTTATAAATAAAAAATCTTATCAGCTGAAAATTGACATATTTTATTATTCCTTACTTCTCAATCTGTATACCTTTTATTTCCTGAGTAGAAACCTCTGTGTTGTTAATATGTCAATTGTTTCCAAATTGATCTACAAATTCAATGAAAAAAAATTTTTTTTTGAGTTGGATTCTCACTCTGTTGCCCAGTCTGGAGTGCAGTGGCCGCTCCTGGCCACCACAGCGTCAACCTGCTGGACTCTGGCGATCCTTCTGAGTAGCCAGAATTACAGGCATGCGCTACCACGCCCAGCTGATTTTTTTGATTTATTGTAGAGATGAGGTCTCGCTGCCCAGGCAATTCAATGAAATCTTAATCAAAATTTTTTTTTGTAGAAGTTGAGAGGCTTATACTAAAATTTAGTAGGAAATGCAGAACAAACTTGAAAAAATAAAGTTTGAGTATTTAGAGCACTTGATTATAAGAAGCAAAATAAAATTAATTTTAAAAAATGTGGAACTGGCATAAAATAGGTTTTTAAAAGTCCATGAGACAGAATAGAATCCAAGAAACAGACCCACATACTTTTGGATAACTAGTTTTTGACAAATTAGCCAAAGTAATTCATGAAAAAATAGAAAGTGTTACTAAGAATTACAGCTGAAAACTACATCGATCTCCTATAGCACGTCATACACAAATATTAATTTAAGTTAATCATCAACCTAATCATAACATTTATAAAGTTTCTCAACCTCTGAAATACTGACACTGTGGACCCGTTAGTATCTTTTCCTCCACTTTATCAACTAAAAATGTCTCCGGATTTTGCCAAATGTTCTCTGGGTGGCAAAATCACCTCCATTTAAGGGCCATTACTCTAGAAAAAAAATGGAATAATATCAACCACATAATAGGAAATGTATATATAATATCATATTAATATATTATATATTAATTACATTGAAAGTAAAAACAAACATTGATAAATTATATTTTATCAAAATTCCTTCTCACCAAAAGACATAAAGAAAACAGATAACACACAAAGCAAGAAAAATATTTGAAGCAAATACATGTCACAAAAAACTTTTATTCAGAATATAAGTAGAAATCTTAAAATCAACAATAAATAGACATTATTGCTTGGACTTAACTTTACGTACTCTGTTGAACTTAACAAAAAGGGGAAAAAAGAACGGTATACAAAATCCCTATTTGTCGATACTGTTGTTCTTTTTTCTGAAGAACAAACACATTGTACTATACTTTCTTGGTAATATTTCTGGCATTAGAATACATGATACTTAGTATACTACTGATTACATCTTTTCATCCTAGCCAATGAAGGAGCACATCAGTAATCAAGGTGAGGTTTGTACCAGATAGCAGCTACCTTCCTATCCACCACTGCTTGTTTCAGGTTGCCAGACACTCCAATAAGCATACTGCTATCCTTAAGAACTGTACAGATTATCTAGGTAAACCACTCAGCTTTCTGGTATTAGGCTATTTACTTGATGACTCCATTGCTCCAACTACAATGTAACTCAATTTTCCATTTAGAATCCTGACTCCAGAAACCATAGGTTTGAGAAGGCAATAAACATGTCTTTCTAATTTTTGCATCATCAACATTTGGTTCAGTATTGGTAACATGGCAATACTCAGTAAGTGTGTACTAAATGAGTACATGAAGAATGCTTTTTTAAAATTAGTTTGCCTAGATAGGTGCTTGATCCCTTGCTGTATCTTGATTTTGCATAAGTGATAAAGATGGTCATTCTCATCTTTAAGTTATAATAACATGGAATTTTGGTGAGAATAATTTATTTAATCAATATTACATATCTCATTCCCTACCTTACCTTCTCTTCCCTCATTGGCATTTTTTTTTTTTTTTTTTTTGCTCCTTCTCTTCATTATCTTGTCAAGCATGGAGTTTTCAGAGTTGCCTTTCCCTTTTCTGACAGCATATTCAAAGTATCCAACAGGAAGAAAAGCATAAGATGGGCCCGGTGCTCTGCAGCCTTGAGTCTGACAAGGGAAATGAAAGCATCTGAGGAGATATCACTACTCAAAAACCATCTGGGAGTACACACTGGTCTAGCTTATCTCTATGCCAAAATTATTTTTCTTTAAATATTGATTCTAACTTATGTACTAAAACCTAAAATTGCATCCAGGCCACCTCAATATCAATCTACTCCAAGGGATTTCTCAAACAGACTCAAGTTTTTATTCCACATATGTGATGTCTTTGGTTTTCACAATGTACACACCTTTCTTGCCAAACTTCTCAACACCCTGTCACATTGAAGTCATAGCTCGCTTTTGTCCTAAAATAACACCTCTCTGCCTGGGTCTTCCATAGTTACATTTACATGACAGCTTTGGATGGTGATAGAGTAAAAGTATGTGGAATTCGAAGGTAAAGATCTGGGATCATATCTCAGCTTCACCACCTACTGACTAATGGGAATTTGAAATTAATTAAAATCTCTGAGTTTCAGATTAGTTAAAGGTGAAAGTATAAACATAAAGACTATGATAGTTAATGGTCTTTAAACTATGAAGTATACATGTTTTGACTTTTAAGGTCTTAATACTGAATCAAAAAGAACGGTATTTTCAGTCCACATTTTAGCTCAAAGACCAAGAAAACTGTTGACAACAATTCTGGTACTCAGGAGTGTTCTGAGTCTAACTAGACAGGACTCATGAGGTAGCTAAAAAATAGACTGTGACTTTTCCATAACACGTAGTTTAAGGGCAAAAAAAAAAAGGGACAATGCAGAGGATAAGTTCAAATGTGTTGAATTTCTGGGGGGAGAATTACGGGATTGCTTTAAATCTTGCTATTGCCATTGGGGAAGTATATTCAAAGTGGACTCCTGGCATAAAAAAGTCACATGAGACAAGTTTTAAGATGACTGTTCAGAAGGCTTGCTATCCTGTTCTCTCTGTTCCCTCAAACTGAGAGATCAAAATAGGTTTATGATGGACTCAGTCATGAGAAATGCAAGAGTCAATAAGCAACTAAAAGTGCCTGTGACTGTAAATAGTGGGCTGAAACTGCACTTCCATGAAATAATGGATACAGATTCATGTTTCCTGTTGACTGGATGTGTGTGTGTACATAAGTGTGTGCTTGCGCACACACTCGCATGTCATACCCACAACCTGGATTAAAATCTACATTGGTTGCAACAACAGCCAGGACTTGAATGGGATGTTTTATCCAACAGTCTGTGCACCATTTTATCCAACAGCATGTGCACCATTGAAGATGAGAAACCCTAGCAATGTGAGTCTCCAACGATACCATGCAAGTGGCACCTTAAAAAAAGTGTTAGCATTGGGCACTTCCCAAGTCCAGAGAGGGTTTAATTTTGCTACCCCTTGTGAACATTAAAATTTGCTTCCTGCTTCAAAATAGAGTTTTGTCTCACTCTCTTGCCCCTCCCACCCTTGGCTTTTATTCTGTAGAAGATGCAATTAAGAACCTCTCTCCCACTGCAGGCCGATTTCTTTCAGCTGGCAGGGACTGACTGAAGCAAAAAAGAGACAAGGGCTGCATAAAAAGTTCAGAGTTTGAATGCTACCCAGGGTGTGAACTATTAGTCATGGAATTAAGACTATTCTTATGATAAAAAGTCACTTTATTTTATTTGAAGTGGCCATTTAAGTCATGAAAACCACCTTTGTTTCTATGCAGCTGGAATAGGAAAAAGAAGCAAATAGAACAGATTTGTAGGGGCATTTGTGAAAAAAGAATGAAATTGCTTTATGATTTTACCTTAGAATCTTACTATTTATATTATTATCATTATCTTTATTATAATCATAATCAGCATCTTCATCATTATTATTTTTCCAGCTACTTGGAGGATTAAACTAGATTGCTAGTGGATTTTTGTGTGTGTGTGCTCAGGAGGATGTGAGATTGACTCATAATAGAACTTATAGGGATTTAAGCATTTCCTGACAAAACCACAGAACTAGTTGTTGATATATTTGGCCTCCAAATGGGTCAGTGAGGAGTGTGAGAGAAAGATGTCACCCTTTTCTGCATTATGTATCCTTTCAGTTGTCCAATTATTACACATTTCCTGAGCACTTATGGGTCAGACACTATGCCAGCAGCTTGAGCTTCAAGTTAAGTGTATCAGCTCGTTGAAAGAGCCCACAGTCTGAAAATGGGTACAAGTCATTGCATAACTGTAATAAGGCACAATGACCGGCATCATAAGTGATGTGCAGGGTGCTGGAGGCTTGATACATAGTGATACGTATATAACCTAGTGATATTCCTGGGGAAAGATGTTTTCCAAGAGTAAAGATAGAGGCCAGCAAAAAGTTGGGGAAAGGAATTAGTCAGACAAAGAAAACAATGTACAGCAAATTTCAGGGGCTTGTGAAAGTGCAATTTACACCTTTAGTTAAGAGCATAGATTTTGCAAATGAATCTCAATTTAAATGACACTAACTGATTTGGGACAAATTATCTAACTACTGCGTAAAGTGGGGAAGAACATAGGAAATGCAGTAATGAATGTGGGTGATGATTTGATCTTGCATGAAACTATTAGCCATGCAAGACTTTAGGCCTGAAAGCTTCTTAGAGAGCCACTGCAATGATCCTGAGAGAAAAAGATGGATGGCCTGAAGTAATGATAATGTCTATGGAGAAGTTATTGAGTGACTTGGACACATTCAAATGTTGAGGATGTAGAAGAGAGGGTTGCAGAATGGGCCTGGAAGAAAAGGAAGTCAAGCACGACTTCTCACATTTCTAGCTTAGATAAATGGAGATGTCAGTCTTTAAAATAATGACCAATGAAGTAGGAATGACTTCTCGATATTGAATAAGCATTATTTAAAGTACCTGCAAGTTACTGATGTCCTGTGTGAAGGCTGCATGCAATAAGGATATGAATCCGAGGAATCAAATTTAGATGGACAGTAAGATTTTTTAAATGGAGACATGTGGTTCATGTTTCAAATGAAAAAAAAAATGGATGGCATTTCCAATGAGAGAACATCGACTGAAAAGCTAAGAGGACACTGAATTAAATAAATACTTCTGAAATTGCTGTAGGTTTCAGCAATTCACTGTACTTATCATGGTGCATAAGTTAGTACTTGACAAAATCATGTGGGATATAGTAACCAATAATTTTAATTGTATATCATTAAAGAAATACAGAATGAAAAAAATGAAAACTATTTGAAATATATTAAAAATTTTATAGGTCAAAAACTATCATAACCAAATTTAAAATTAATATAAAATTTCGCAAGTACTTTCACTACAAAAAGAAGAGAAGTTACATTATTGGATTTTTATATGGTTGAGACATTATTACAGGTGTTGGAAATGTAAACAAAAATAATTTATTTATGTTTGTATCTATTTATTTATTTTAAAGATGTGAGGCACAATTCATGATTAGGTATACAAGTCATCATTGTACAAGTAAAGATTTGACCTCCCTTTGGTCCCCACTTCACCTGGTTTAAGATCAGGTACACTTATTGATATTATATATCCACCCTCCCTCCCATGGCAATGTCCCACTACTGCCAATCACTTTCTTACAGTATTATGGTAAATGTTCAGGGTTGGCTTATGAGTGAGAACAGGTGGTACTCAGTTCTTTGTTTACTTGATAGAGCACTAAGTATTATAGTCTCTAAATCCATCAAAGTCCCTGTGAATTCCACATGTTTGTCCCTCTTTATGGCTGTGTAATATTTCACTGTGTATATGTACCACAGTTTTTAATCCAGTCCAGTTTTGATGTGCAGCACAATTGGTTCTGTATTTTTGCTATTGCAAATACTGCTGCAATAAACATGCCTGTGCAGGTATCTTTTTTGTAGAGTGATTTGAGATCCTCTGGGTATATTCCCAGTAGGGGATTTGTTGGATCATATGGAAGGTCAATTCTAGTTCTTTTAGGAATTGCCACAGTTTTTCATAAAGGGTGAACTAATTTGCATTCTCACTAGCAGTGTAGAAGCATTCCCTTTTCTCTACATCCTCACCAGCATCTGTTGTTGCTTATTTTATTAATGATGCCATTCTTACTGGAGTTAGGTGATATCTCATTGTGGTTTTGATTTGCATTTCTCTGATGATTAGTGAGACTGAGCATTTTTTCATGTGTGTGTTGGCTGCCCACATGTCTTCTTTGAGAAATGTTTATTCATAGTTTTTGCATACTTAAATTCCTTTTTTTATTTTGAAAATGTGGGGTACAATTCAGGGTTAGGTATACAAATGTTCATTATGCAGGTACCTTTATTGATGAGGTGTGCCCCTTTCCCCTGGCAGTTTTCCTCTACTGACAATCTCACACCCACCCTCCCCTGACAGTTACCAATTACTGCCAATCCTTTCTTTTAGTAATAGGATAATTATTCAAGGTACACTTACAAGTGTGAACATGTGACACTCAGTTCCTTGTATCTGTGATAGAACACTCAGTATTATAGACTCTAAGTCTATCCAAGTTGCTGTAAAGTCCATAATTTTGTCCTTCTTTATGGCTGTATAATATTCCAACATGTATATGTACCACATTTTTTTTACCCAGTCCTTTTCAATGGGCTGCACGGTTGGTTCCATGTTTTTGCTATTGTAAATAATGCTGCAGTAAACATGCATGTACAAGTATCTTTTTCATAGAGTGATTTGAGTTCCTCCAGTTATATTCCCAGTAGGGAGATTGTAGGGCCATATAGAAGGTAGATTTTTAGGTCTTTTAGGAATCACCAAGCTGTTTTCCACAGCGATTGTACAAGTTTACACTCCCACCAACAGTGTAGAAGTCTTCCTTTTTCCCCACATCCTCTCCAGCATCTGTTGTTTTTTGGGTCATTGATGATGGTCCTGACTGGAGTTAGGTGGCATCTCAGTGTGATTTTCATTTGCATTTCTTTGATGACTAGTGAGGCTGAGCATTTTTCTATGTATCTGTTGGCTGCTTGCATGCCTTCTTTTGAGAGGTGTCTATTCATATCTTTTGCCCACTTTGTTATGGGGCTGGTGTTTTTTGTTGTTGTTGTTTTTGTTTTTTGGCATGATTGAGTTTCTTGTAGATCTTAGATGTTAGGCCTTTTTCATATATACTATTGCCAAATATTTTTTCCCAGACTGTGGGCTGTCTCCCCACTCTCCTGATGGTTTCTTTGGCTTGATAGAAGCTTGTCGATTTGATGAGATCACATTTGTTTATCTTATCTCTTATGGTATAGCCACTTGGGGTTTTGATCAGGAATTGGTTGCCAGTTCCAATTTCCATAAGGGTGTCTTCTGCATTTTCAAGTTTCTTATAGTTTGAGGTTTTACATTTAGCTCTTTGATTCATTTAGAGTTGCTTTTTGTATATGATGATAGATAGGTGTCTTGTTTCAATCTTCCGCATGTAGTCAGCCAGTTTTCCCAGCACCATTTACTGAATAGGTTCTCTTTTCCCCATTGATTGATGGTGGAGGTTTTGTCAAAGATGAGTTGGTTGAGAAATTGAGGTTTTGCTTCTGGAATCTCTAACCTATATTCCATTGGTCTATATGTCTGTTCCTGTACCAATACCAGTCTGTTTTGATTATTGTAGCTTTATAATAAAGTTTAAAGCCTTGGAGTGTGATACTTTCCAATTTGTTTTTTGGGTATTTTTTTGTTTATCTGTTTTTTGGGTTTTTTTTTTTGCTGAGGATTGTTTTGGCTATTCATGGTTGTTCATGTTTCTGTATGAATTCTGTATTGTTTACAGGTCTGAGAAGAATACTTCTGGTAATTTAGTAGGTATTGCATTAAATCTGTAGATTGCCTTGGGTAGGATGGACATCTTAATAATGTTGATCCTTTCAATTAATGAGAATGGGATATTTTTCCATGTGTTTATTTCATCTTTGATTCATTGAGCAGCATTTTTTAGTTTTTGTTGTAAAGGTCATTGACGTCTCTGGTTAGGAAGATGCCAAGGTTTTTCTTTTTTTTTTTTCTTCTTCTTCTTCTTTTTTATTATTTTGTGGCTATTGTGGATGGGATTATACTTTTGATTTGGGTTCTGTTAGTTTATTTCTGGTGTATAGGAATGTGACTGTCTTTTGCTCATTTATTTTATACCCTGAGACTTTCCTTTATCGGTGCAAGGAGGTTTCTGACAGATTATCTTGGATTTTCCAGGTATAGAATCATGTCATTTGCAAAGAGGGAAAATTTATCTTCCTCTTTTCCTACATGGATACTGCTGATTTCCTTCTCTTGTCATATTGTTCTAGCTCGAACTTCCAGATACTATGTTGAACAGGAGGACTGCAAGTGGGCAGACTATTCTTCTGGTTTTCAAGGGAAATGCTTCCAGTTTCTGTATATTTAGCAATATGCTCACTGTTGATTTGTCATAGAAGGCACTTACTATTTTGAGGTATGCTCCTTCTATGACTAAGTGTTCAAGGATTTTTATCAATAATGGATTTTATCGGTAGCTTTTTCTGCATCTAATTATATAATCACGCAGTTAGTTTTAACATCTGTTGATGTATTTAATTACATTTATGGTCTTGCAGATGTTGAACCAGACCTGCATCTGGGGGATGAAGCCTACTTGGTCATATGGATAATTTTTGAGATGTGTTGTTAGATCCAATTTGCTAGAATCTTGTTGAGAATTTTTGCATCTATGTTCATCAGGAATATTGGCCTGTGGTTCTCTTTTTTTGTTGGATCTTTACCTGGTTTGAGTATCAGTGTGATGTTAGCTTCATACAATGATTTGGGGAAAGTTCTGTCTTTCTCTATTACCCAGAATTCTTTCAGTAGAATTGGTATCAGTTCCTCCTTTCATGTTTTGTAGAATTCCACTGGAAAGCTGTCTGTTTTTTTGTTTTTTTTTTTTTGGTTGTTGTTGTTTTTTGGTAAGTAGTTTTCTTATGATGGAGTCACTTTCCTGGGTTGTTATTGGTCTATGTAGTGTGTCAATGTCTTCTTGTTTCAAACTTGGGAGGTTATGTGATGTCAGAAAGTCTTCCATTTCATTTAGCTTATCAAGTTTGTTTCCATAGAGATGTGCATAGTAATCTCTGATAATCTTTTGTATTTTGGGAGGATTCGTTGTGATTTGATCTTTTGAATTTCTTAATTTGTTTATTTGGGCTTTTTCTCTCCTTTTCTTTGTCAACTTGCTAGTGCCCTGCCAATCTTCTTTATGCTTTCTAAGAGCCAGCTTTTTGTTTTGCTGATTTTTTTCTATGATATTTTTGCCTTCTGTGTCCCATATTTGAGTTTTTACTTTGGTGATCTGGATTCCTCTGCTCAAGTTAAGGTTTTGTTGGTCTTGCATTTCTGCCTTCCTTAGGTGATTTGTTAGGCTGTTAATTTGCAATCTTTCCATTTTCTTTATGTGTGCACATAGAGATATAAATGCCTCTCTTAGAACTATTTTCATGGCATCCCAGATATTTTGGTGAGAGGTTTCTTCATTTTCATTTATTTCCAGAAATCTTTTAATTTCTGTTTTAATGTTTGTGTTGATCCAGGAGTTCTTCAGCATTATGCTGTTTAGTGTCCATGTCTTTGTGTGTTTGGGGGGAATTTTGTTGCTGTTGATATTTATTTTAATTTCACTGTATCTTGATCTTATGAAGTTCTTTTATGATTCATTTATGGCCAAGGATGTGATTGATCTTGGAGTACAGTTCATGCGGTGATGAATAGAATGTGTACTCTGCAACTGTTGGGTGGAATGTTCTGGATTTATCTATTAAGTCCATTTGGTCAAATGTCAAGTTGAGGATCTGGATCTCTTTGTTGATTTTTGCCTCAATGGTCTATATTTGGTTTTTAGTGGGGTATTCTAGCTATGATAGTGCTGGAATCAATATTTTTTAAGTTTATTTAGTAGTTGTTTTATAAATGTTGCTGCTCCTGTTTGAATGCATATATATTTCAGATGAATATTTCTTGTTGTTGGATTGAAATTTTTATCATTATATAGGGTACTTTTTAATATCTTAAAATTGCTGATAGCTTAAAGGTCGTTTTGTCTGATATTAAGATCCTCCCTTCTGCTTTCTTTTGTGATCTATTCACCTAGAAATTTGTTCTCTATCCTCTAACTTTGAGTCTATATGCATCCCTTGTGGTGAGATGAGTTTCCTGAGGCAGTAAAGTATTAAGTCTTTTTTTTTAAATCCAGTTTGCCATTGTATGTCTTTTCAGTGGTGCATTTAGTTCATTCACATTCAGGTTGATTATTGAAACGTGAGTGCTTATCCTCATTATCAGGTTCTTATAAAGTTTTTCTTTGTTTTCTTTTAACTTTTGGGTTGATGTATGTATGTGTTTTTAGGTTTGTAGCTGTGATATACTCTGTTGATTTTGCATTCTCATGTTCTCTTGGGAAGTGCATGGTCATTCTTTTTTCTTTCTTCTCTAATTAATACCTTTTTAAGAATCTCCTGTAGAATTGGTCTGGAATCTGCATAATCTCTTAAGGATTGGATGTCTGGGAAGGATTTTAATTCTCCATACTTGATTAAATTGAGCTTGGTTGGGTAGAAAACTCTTGGTTGGAATTGATTATCTATGAGGACTTTGAAAATTGGGGTCTAGTCCCTTCTAGCTTGTAGTGTTTCTACCCATAGAACTCCTGATAATCTGATTGGTCTTCCTTAGGTAATTTACCAATTTCTCTTGCTGCCCTTAGAATTTTTTCTTTGGTACCTACTTTGTGGAGGTGAATTACTATGTGTCTAGGGGTTGGTCTTCTCATCTTATGTCTTGCAGGGATTCTCTGTATCTCTTGTGGTTTGGATTGTCACATCTCTAGTGTAGTGGAGAAAGCTTTCATGAATAACCTCCTGGAATACTTGCTCTGAGGTGTTCTCTACTTCCCTTTCTTCTTCTGGGCTACCAATCAGGCATAGGTTTGATCTTGTGATATAATCATACATTTTTTGAAGGCTTTGTTCTTTCTTTCTGAGTTTTCTTTCTATGTTTTTTACAGATTGGGTTAATTCCATGGTTTGGTCTTCAAGCTCTGAGATTTTTTTCTTCTGCTTGATTAATTCTGCTTTCTAAGCTTATCATATTGTTAATTATCTCCTGGATGAAGTTTTTATGACCAAAATATCGGTTACAAGTTCTTTCAGTGTTCCATCTTGTCATTCTTGAGTATTATTCACTCTAACCACTTTAATCCCTGCTATATTTGGGGATCATTTGATGGTGACTTCTTTGTTTGAGCTCTGAGGTATGATTTTTCGGGTGTTGTCTCTTTAGTAAACTGTGAGTTGCCTGTGTTCTTCTATTGATTTTTCTTAATTTTTGACAAATCACTTTCTTTTCTCTTCAGTTCCATTATTTAGTGGCAGTGGGAGGGGCTTTGAGATCTGATGCTTGTTCAGCTCTCTATTATTCCCTGATCAGGGCTCTGAATTTGTTCTATTTTGAAGCAGGGCTGTGGGTGGGAAGCTTTGCTGTCTCTTGTAGTTCTGAGAGTCAAATAAGTTGGAAGATGTGGAGCTAGGATTCAGAAACTACTTCCATATCACAATGTTCACTGACTAGGATATGGATTTCCTGAGGCCCACTCCCCACCACCACTCTAAATAATGATGCAATGGGTATGTGTGTGTACTCCTGAGTTCAAAATAAAATAACAGCACTGAGGAGAGCAATAAAAGTAGAATCAAATAGAATAATAAAAAACCAATAAAAAACAAACTAGTAACCACAAAAAACAAAAGAAGACACCAAAGCAAAAAACAATAAAACACACACAGAGGCACACAAACAAACAAGCAAACAAAACCCAAAACAAACAGGAAAACAAGACAAAATAAAAAACAGGAAAACCAAGCTCACACAGATATCCAACATAAAATGAAAAGAGAAGAAAGAAAGAAAGAGAGAAAAAAGGAAGCGATGCAGATCGACCCCTCAAGCATACATTTTACACACACATTAAGCTAAAAAAGAACAAAAAAATCTGAAAGATGAACACTCACTCATTCATGTATATACATAACTCGAAGACAAAACACTGCAGAAGAAAGAAAAAAAGAAGAAAAAAGAAAGTGAAAAAAAAGAGGAGGAAATGCAAATAGATAAAACATAGAACCAACCATGCTGTCCATTAAAACTGTATTGAATTAAAAAAATATGGTACATATACACAATAGAACATTATGCAGCCATAAAGAAGGACAAACACATGGACTTTGCAGCAACTTGGATGGATTTAGAGTCTATCATACTCTGTCACAGAAACAAAGAACTGAGTACCACATGTTCTCACTCATAAGCAGATCCTGAACATTTACCATAAACTATAAGAATGGGATTGGCAGTAGTGAAACATTGCCATGGTTGGGGGAGCACATAACATAAAAAATTGCACCTGATCTCAAACCAGGCAAAGTGTGGACCAAAGGGAGGCTCAATCTTTACCTGTATCATGTCTACTTGTATACCTAATTCTGAATTGGACCCCACATCTTTAAAATAAAATATAAGAAAATTAAAAATTTAAATAAAAATTCTGTACACTAATTGTCCTCTTGTTGCAGGTTCTGTAATTATTCCTCTCAGCTGCTCACAGGTAAATCCTTCTGTGGTCTCCTAAGGAGCTGTGGCCTGATTCACAATCTTTCAACTATGCGGCCAGGGAAGGAGGAGGGGGTGGTGAAGGTTGGTTGGACTTCAGTCCTCCCCTCCCACTGTCATATGGTTGGGGGGGGTCCCCTCCAGTGGGGAGTTGTGGGATTGTCTCCGCCACAGGAACTGTCAGGGATCATCCCAACCAGACTTATCCTGGAATAGAGTCCTCCTACTATGGCTGCTGTTCAGGCTCCACCTGGGTACATCCCTCTCAGTCATGCCCCAGCCATGGGCGTATGGTGTTCAGAGAATTGCTGAGAAGGAGAGGGTTGGGTAAGCCCCCTGGACTCACCACTAACCTCTTCAGGGTCTTCCTCATCATTTTCTGGTCACATTCTTTTACCCATGACTGAATCAGGGTAGGGGAGGGGGCACCTGAGACTCCGAAGGCTGAGGCGGAAGGATCACTGGGGACCTCCCAGAGATCTGATTTGTCAGTCTGAGGTGAGCGAGACAGGGTACTTTCCTGCACAGTTTTCAAGATGGTGGCAGGGTGCCTGTTTTGTTTTCTCCAGTGAAGTTTTGTCTCTAGCTCCCTCATTACACTCCCTCTGCAGCCCTTGCTGCCAGAGTTTGCCCAGCCACTGTGGTGGTGAGGCAGAGCCTGGAGTTGGCAGTTACTGCTGGCAGCTTCTTCCAGGGAAGGGCTTTGCTGCTTTTAAATGGCACTTGGCTTTTGCACCAGATGCTTCCTCAGGAGAACCTGGTCACTTGCTCCTGAGTCCCCACTCAGTCAGCCACTCACATTCCCACTTACAGACACATATGCAAAATTGCCTATACACTCACTCATTCACACAGGGACTCACATAGACTGACTGGTCTTCTGTCATCTTCCCCAATTCACCACAAATTCTTCAAGTAGCTATATTCTGTTGAAAGTTTCATTCTAATTATACAGCCTAGAACTGCACTGTTTAACATGGTAGCCACTAGCTACATGTGACTATTAAGCACTTGAAATGCAGCAAGTCCAACTAAGATCTAATACAATAACTTTCTGATTTTTGAGGGTTTAGTACACATTAAAAAGCAGAGTATGTCATATCTTTGTAATAATTTTAGCATGATTACATGTGGAAATGATAATGTTTCTAATGTAATAAACCACTCAGAGATGTGTTTAGAAATCCATATAATAGCATATTCTTTCTCGTTTTTTATTCATAGAACAAATAATTATGAACAATAATAGATATATAACTATTGGACATGTTTTATTTTATATGGTACCTATTTTCTGCATATTGAGAAATCACTAAATAATATGATTAAATGCATGAGAAATGTTTAAAGAAAAGCAAAGTGATATGCAATATACCTAGCTTGTCCTAATTTGTGTCATATATACAAATATATATAAAACATTTTTCCAATATATGTGCTAACTATATATCAGGCATGCAAGTGCACACACACACACACACAACACACACACACACACACACTCACACGCACACACGTAATTTGTAGAGTTGACTAAAAGAATAGAGTTTATCAGTGCTTAATAACACCTCTATTAAGGGTAACCTATTTTATTCACGGCTTTTCCAAAAGCCTAACATCTTGACAAAGTAAAAAATAAATAAGTGTTGAATAAATATCTAGTGGCACCAATTTTTTCACATTTATCTATACTTTCCATATGTTCCATGAGTACATTTTTACAGTAAAAAAAGCATAAACCCTAAATACACATAAATAGTTTCCTTTTTCTAAAAGGGAAAGTGAGGGCTTAAGAACTTAACTAATCCTCTAAAGGTTCACAGCTTGTCTATGGCTAAAGTGAGACTAATCTGTCTCCTGATCTAGTCATCTTCTCACTGCTTTGCTATTATCACTGATGTGAACTGATTGCATGTTTAGAATAAATCAAAGGGGAAAAGTGAACAGAGTTGAAATTACTCTGGCATTCAGTCAAATGTTACAGAAAATTCATCACTGAATTAGAAATTTTATTGACCAGTTGTGAAAAGCAATGCAGAAGAGAATGAAAGAAGACCACTGTACATACATTAGAGGCTGAAAAATAGAGGTGGTGATTGTGTCATAAATTGAAAAAAGATAGAGGATTAGGGGGGCAAGGGAGATAAATTCAACTTCAGACATAATGTG
This sequence comes from Cephalopachus bancanus, assembly GCA_027257055.1. Lineage (NCBI taxonomy): Eukaryota > Metazoa > Chordata > Mammalia > Primates > Tarsiidae > Cephalopachus > Cephalopachus bancanus. The sequence goes on from JAPVLO010000072.1 coordinate 1,406,488, forward strand.
TTTGAGTAGCTTACACGAACACCAAGGTTGTAAGGTCCATCATGCAGTTAAAAACACAAGAGAAAAAATGTGAAGCAATATTAAAGCATAACATGGAGATGTGGGAGTCAGTTTTTAGAGGTTAATTGGAATAGGATTCTCCATCAAATCTTTTAAGTTAGAGGATCTGAATACTATAATCTGCTCACTTAAGCACAGGACAGTTTTAAAGTGTTGCAGACAGTAAATTGCAACATCTTACAAAGGAATTTAAATTCTGGCAAGAACCAATGACTTATCATAAGCACAATGTAATGAGCAACAGAAACCTCTCAGAAAGAAAGGAGTTGAAAAGAGCAAAGAATTCCTAGAGAAATTCATAAAGATGACATCTGTTTTTCTAAATATGTTTGCCTGCTGTAACATTACCTAAAAATCAAAAGTTTTTATCTGATGACTGACTAATTATTACAGTGAGATAATTCTTCCCAAGTAAATAGCAAATAAACTGTGCTGTTTTCCACATATTCTAACTAATATTTCTTAAATAGCATGGCACGTATATTGAAATTCTTGATGTGTATAAATTTATACATATACATGGCTCCAGATTTCCCACTAGAACTAAGCCATCATTAAGCTAGCATACACACATATGCAATTTATAGTTTATGTATCTATATAAATATATTATGTTGATATATATGCAATATAGTATACACATATAATATGCATGTATTGTGTTTGTGTGTTTTAAATTGAGACCCAATGATACCCAAAGTATTAAGATAGTCCTCAAGTATATATTTCTATTAATATCTCATTCTCTGAGGAACTTTCAGGAAAAACATAAGCATCAAGCATTAGGGAGAATACATATTTGGTACATGTAAAAGTACAAACTTAAGTGCATAGTCAAAAGGGGGCTAGAAGCTGGTTGTTTTTTGTTTTTTTTTAATAAAAATAAAAAACTAGCCGGGTTCAGTGGCTCAGCCTGTAATCCCGTGCCTTTGGGAGGCTGAGGTGAGTGGATTGCCTGAGTCGGCGGGTTCGAGACCCGCCTGGGCAGCGAGACCTCATCTCTACAATAAATATAAAAATCAGCCAGGCGTGGTAGCGCATGCCTGTAATTCCGGCTACTCAGAAGGCTGAGGCAGAAGGATCGCCGGAGCCCAGCAGGTCGAGGCTGTGGTGGCCGGGAGCGGCCACTGCACTCCAGTCTGGGCGACTGAGTGAGACTCCAACTCAAAAAAAATAAATAAATAAAAATAAATAAAAAAAAACTAATGATATCTACATCTTCCACTTAGTTAAATATTAGACATAGCCTTTCTAAGCCCCACTCTCTTTTCTAGACTTTATATTTTTGCTTTTTACACTTTAAAGTAATTTAATTTGTACAACTTTTATGATGTCTTCACTAAAATTTCTTTCAGAATTAATCATTCTTCTCTCTTGTCTTTCTTTATACTCTGAGACTATATATCAGTCTCAAGGGTAAGGTCTTCTGTTATGAACTGAATGTTTGTGTCCCCTCAACGTTCATATGTTGAGACTCTAATTATCAATGTGATGGTATTTGGAGATGCGACCTTTGGAAAATAAAGATGAGATCTAACCTTAGGGTTAGATGATGAATTTAATTTATTTACAAGAAGAGATACCAGACAGCTTGTTCTCTTATCCCTCCCACACTCTCTCTTCCTCTTCCATGGATGCATACAAGGTTACTAACTGCAAATTAGGAAGAAAGTCTTTACTATAATCATTTGAAATTATTTGAAATCATGCTGGCAACTTGATTTCAAATCTAGCCTCCCAAGTGTGAGAAAATATATTTCTTTTGTTAAGATAATCCAATATATGACTATTTATTTATTTATTTACTTATTTATTTATTTATCTTACTGACAACATGAGCAAAGAATAAGAATACATTCTATGGAATAAGAATGTAATGCCAATAATTCATTTAAATTATTTTATGACTTGTCTAAAGGAAGTCATTGAGGAGACTGTTTATATTGGAGTCATTTACCTAGTTTAAATCATAGAATTCTGGTTCTGATCAGAATGAGGTCACTTTTACAAAACTTGAGATCCAACTATAAATAGCAATAGACTGAACACAATCTATGAAAAGATAATTGTCAGGTTTGGGGCAACAGGACAATAGTAACATACTCAGATGCCCTAAAGAATGGAAACAAACTAGGTAAGTCTCATATCGGCATGTCTTTTTGCCTGAGGGCAGTATCTGGACTGTAAGTCATTTAGGTGATCCCCTAAGAAGAGAATGGCAGGTTCATGAGCTGAAGAGGAAAAGACAAGACTTTATTCCAGACTGAGCACTGGAGAGGAAAGAGCCATGGCTAAAGACACAGATGTAGAACTTGTTCATAGGATTCTGTTTAAGAGCTGGGCTTCATTTTCATATGATAAACTTTGCTGTGTTAATAGAGAGTGGTGACTAAAGGGTGAGTGCTAAACAGAGATGTTAAGTATTTTGCAGTAGTAGGAGATATGTAATTTCTGTCCTAGCAGTATGGAGAATACCCAGTGACTACTTCAGTCACAAAGTTGAAATCTTAGAAAACTCACACATCAGGGGTAATGGTGACATCCTGAGGTAAATGTCATAACGTAGTATAGAGGACAAGATCATAACAAAAAGCCTAATATTTAATGTCAGCAATCTAATAGCATGCCATGGAAAAACATAATACCATTTAAAAGAAAACAATATGATCCAGAGTCCCTGAAATCAGTCGCTCCCAGTGTTCAGTAAATAGTTTATTAAAACCTAAAAATATGAAAAAGCAGGAAATATGATCAAGAAAAATATTAGTCAACAGAAACAAACACAGAGATGACATGAATATTAGACTTACGAGGCAAGACATTTATGATAACTATTATAAATATGTTTAAAAACTTAAACGAAAAGACAAACATAGGGAGAAAGATGTAAAATCTCAGAAAAGAAAACTTATCAAAGACCCAAAACAAAATGCTAGAAATAAAAATTTAAATATTTGAAATGAAATATTTAACAAGAAATTGGAGCAGAAGACTGAAAATCGTAGAAGAAAAGGTCAATAGAGTTGAGTACAGGTCAACACAAATTATTAAATAGGAAAAATAGAAAAAAAAAGATAACCTGTGAGACAATATCAAGTGAGGATCAGGCAGGCAATTGTAGTCCTAGTAGGAGAAGAAAGAATGGGAAATGAAAAGTATTAATAAATTTATTGCTAAAAACTAAAAAAACTTGGTTTAGAATCTCAATCCATAAATTTAGAAAAAAAAAACACCACAGCAGTAAAACCACTCTTAGCCTTATTTGAATGAAGCTAAACACCATAGGCAAAATTTTGCAAGCAGTCAGAAAAAGAAAAAGTCATATTACGTAATGAAAAATAAAACAAAAGATAACTGACATTTTATCAGAAACAAGAATGGAAGACCATGGAATGACATCTTCAAAGTGATTACAAATATCTCAACACAGAATATATATATAGTCAAAATATATTTATATAATCTAATATCAATATTACTCCAAACATGTAGAAAAACTTAAAAGCAAGTTGATGTAAAATCTGAGATAATTTATCATCAACAGAACAATGCTATATAAAATGCTAAAAGAAAGTTATTTTTGTGTAATGGAAATGATCCTGGGATACTGGGGTTGGATGGCAATCAGATCTACAGGAAGAAATTCAATGTACTAGAAATAGAGTATATATAGGGATAGATATAAAAACATATGCCTAATCCTGAGTTGTACCCCACATCTTTAAAAAATAAAAATTTAAAATGTCTCCCTTCATAGATTCTTCTCAATTTATTTAAAATATACATTACTGCTGAAAGGAAAAATGATAATTTTGTAGTTTGAAATTTATAATATCTGTAGAAACAAATTATGTGGTGAGATTGCAGAAAGGATGAGGTAAAAATAATTTTAGTTTGTATATTTACTATAGTTTACACAGTGCAGGACAATAGTAGCCCTAAATATACTTTAATTAATTAAGAATATTCATTGTAATCTCGGAATGAAACACTGAACAAAATATAGAAAAAAGCCAAAAAAAGTAAATAACTTAGAACATTATTCAGTTAAATCCCACTTCCCAAGAAAAAAAGGCAGGAATAGAGGAAGCTCCAAAAGGAAACAGAAATAAGAAAATTATAAAATGGAGAAGAAATGAATGATAAGATAGTCTCGAGCTCTACAATACAAATAATTACATCAAATGGGAATTGACTAAATACCCAATGAAAAGGTGAAAACTGGACTACAATGCAGAACCCAACTCTGTGCTGTCTTTAAGATATGCATTTACACTAGGAATTTTTTAATGGACCACTATGGGGAGAGGGGGGCTCCTTTGCTTTTCCTACCAGGTTGAGGTAGGGGACTTGCATCTGGGGTCTGCAGGGTGTGGGGTAAACGTTGTGGTAGGGGCTCAAGGGCTTCCATTTACAAAGGGGAATTAAAGAAATAATATTACTAAAAAAATGCATCTAACAAAAATAATGCAAAAATATTAACCACATCAAAAAAAAGCCATAAGTGAAATGTGTGAATTATGTTGATATCAGTAAATTATACTTCAGGACTTAATTTTATAACATGAGAGGAAATACTTATTGTAAACTATAGCAACAAAACGAAAAAGTGAACATTAACAAATTTTAAAAAATTCTAATTATGTGCATAGTTTACTTTCATTCTTCTTCTTTATCTTCCTCTTTTCCTATCTTTCTTCTGTTTGTTTTTTATTATTTAGGAAAGACTAAGGTAACAGATGGCAGGTATCAGTTCAGCAAGTAGTATCAGAGTAAGAGAGCTTTGACTCCATGGTCACACTGGTGTGGTGTGGTGGCAGCATGGGTATTTGAAATCCTAGTATGGTGAGAAGTATATTAACCAGGAGATGCACATCTTGGCATGCTGTGTAAGAGAATGGGCATGACATTAGCATGGGTGAAGAGATGGTGAAGATGGCAGTGTCACTTTGTCTTATTGAAATCAGCGTCAGTTAACCCAAAACAACTGTGAAAGTACTTAGCAACAGCAGCAGCTCCATATAGGGTGACAGACCTCAAGTGGAGTTAGGAAACCATTTTAATAGAGGGAAATAGGAGCGTGGACAGCCATACATGGGATATTGACATTCATCCATGGTGCCATGAGAGAATCTGTTCAGGAGGACAACCATGGCTATCCTGCTTGTGTTGTCAGAACCTGATAAGAGGGAGGAAAATGTCCATTGGCCAAGTGTGGCTTTTAGAGCACAAGTGGGGTAAGACAGGTATCTGCATAGTTTGTCATAGCTTGTAGGAGTACTAAGAGGGCAAGTAGCCTGAGTGAGGTCATGTGGAAATCTAAGTCATCAAGCACTATGTTTCAGAGCAGAGAGGTATAAGGATGGCAAGCATGAGGTTAGTAACTGAAGATCAGTTACATACTGAGCTCATTGATTCAATTAAAAAATGCGTTGGGGATACTGATTCCCAGGTTTTTGATTGTCAGAGCAAAAGACTTGCAAATATGATAAGGGGAAAAAATGGAATGGATTCTGCTCTTGAACTGAAATTGAAAGTATCATGCTAATATTTTTTTTTATTTTAAAGATTGAAATATAAATAATGTGTTTACTGGCAAGTACTGTCACTCTAATAGTAATGAACACCTATCACACCCAATTATTAATTTATAAATATCAATCTCTAATAAACATACCTATACTTTTTGGAGAAATGTCAAAATTCAGGGCTAGGACAGTGGAAGGTATATTATTAGACTGGAACATCGTTTGCAGCAGAAACTAAGAAAGTATTTATTGAATCTTGGGTACATGTCAAAAGAACACAGAACCCAGAATAAAGGGGTTCTCACTGGCCACTATTTAGATAATTTAAATATCAAATTCTATAATAATAATTACAGATTATAATCTATTGAACAATGTAGAAGACAATGAGTGTGCAATGATAGCAAATTATGTAAATTTTGTAAATAAGAAAAATTATAAATGATTTCCTTAAAGTAGAATACAAATTAGTAAGTGTAGAAACAACTAGGGAAGTTAAAAACATCACTATCTGAACAGTCTTAGTAATAATTAATTTGTCAAAAAATATCAATAGATGTTAAAATTCATGGGTGACTGTTTGATGGAAAAGAAAAATATTACTTAGTACCAAAGTACCCTACTTCAACTTACTTTTTAATTTTCAAAGAACAAAGTAACTTTGTAGTGAAGAATCCTGGCATACATGACCTAAATCAAGTGATTGTTGCTAACTTCACCGATTTAGACTAAAAGAAACAGTACACCACCTGATAAGATGTGATGAGAAGAATTCAGCATCACTTTTGTTAATTACCAAGGCAACTGACAGAACATTAATGGGAATCATATTATCTGACGGTAATGCATCTGTATTGAGTTTTTGATTGTGCTAGTTGTATTGTAGTTAAGTAGAGGTGTGGACTTATTTGTTGGAATTATACACTAAAGTATTCTGGGGTGTTAAGTTTTAATTTATAAAGTATTCAGAGGCATCAAGTCATTCTCAAAAGTATCAAAAAAGAATTATTTGTACTATTCCTGCAACTTGTTTAAGCTTGAAATTATTTTAAAATACAAAAACACTATTTAAATTAATTTAAAATTGTGGTTAAAATACATTCAATAAAGAAATAAAAATAAATCATTAAAATGGAAAAGCAAGACACAGGCTAGGAAGAGACAATATTTCAATGTCTACATCTGGCAAAACTGGTATTTTAAAATAAAAGAACTGATAACTTCCTTATTAGAGGACAAACATATAAATCAAACACAAGTAATAAAGATAATAATAGAATCTTCTTTTAAAAATATACAAATAGCCACATGTTTGTAAAAAGTTGCTCAACATCGTTAGTACATCATCACTGAAAATAAAAAAGCTACAATGGAATATTGCTTCACTCCTATAAGAATGGTTAAAATTAGAAAATTCTGACTACAAAGCAAGAGCATGGATAGACTAGAAATATAATAATTGATAATAACTAGAGTGCTTAAATTTTACCACTTCTTTTGGTAGTATCTTTTAGTAAAAAAGCTAAACATATACCTATCTTACAACCCAAACAGTATGTCTATATCTAGAAAACATAAAAACATATGTTAAAAATGCACAAGAATATTTATAGCAGCTCTACTCATAATAGCACAAAGCCGGAATCAACCCAAATTTGTGTCAATGGGAGAATGGTTATACAAATTGCAGCACAGGCATATGATAGAATACTATTCAGCAAGAAAAAGTTTTATATAAGTGCCAATATTTGCAACAACAAAGACGAATTTGAAAAGAAACAAAAAGCACATACTTTATGATTTCATTTACACGAAGTACAAACCAAGTCAAACTATGCTGATAGAAGTATAAACAGTAGCTGCTTTGGTTGCAAATTGACTTAAAGAGGCCATGAGGAAAATTACATATTGTCCAGGAAGCTGTTTAAATATATATATGTATGCATTTGTAAAAAACTCATCAAAGTGTTATACTTCAGAGCCATTCATTTCACTGTATGTAAGTCTTGTCTCAATTTCAAAGCTGATTAAGACTTAGATTGTATGATGTGCTAAGCATCTCATTAAGCAGATGACCATTCAGCAGAAACCTTTAGACAGGATCTTGGAGTCAGTCACAGCACTTAGTCCTAAAGTCACACCAGAACCATTCTTACAGTTGAGATCAAGTAGCTGCTTTCAAGGGATTGATATAAAATCGAAAAATAACAAAAACAATGACAACAGAAATAAAAATAATGTCATCAATATTATTACCAAACGACAATGGATAGTTTCCTTGGTACAGATCTGGCTGTATATTAGGTACTCAAATGGATCCACTCATTTAACCCTCAAAGCAACCTCTCAGGTCTATTTTTCCATTATTCCAAATTTTCCAATGTGACAACTGAGTGGCAGAGCAATTTTTTTTTTTTTTTTGCACTGGATCATACATTCAATATGGGACCTATCCTCAGGCCATGTTAATGTTTTAAAAATAATAGACATTGTAATTTATTTTAGATTTAAGAAAAACTTGCAGATGGTACAGAGATTTCTCATATACCCCACACTCAAGTTTCCCTATTGTTAACATCTTGGATCACTATGGTACATTTGTCACATCTAATAAGCCAATATTAATACCCTATCATCGACAGATTTCATACTTTACTCAGATTTCCTTGTGCTTTCTCTAATATTCTTTTTCTGTTTCACAATCCCATCCTGGATAAAACATTGCAACTAGTTATCATGTCTCCTCAGTCTCTTCTTGCCTGTAAGAACCCTCTTGCTTTTGATGACCTTGAGTTTTATATTTTGTAGATTATCCTCCTGATGAGATTTGTCTGATGTTTTTCTCATAATTAGACTGGGGTTATGGGTTCTTAGGATGAAGACTATGGAGGTACAGTGCCACTTTTATCGCATAATATCAAAGACGCATATTGTTAACATGACACATTACTCTTGATGTTAACCTTAATCACCTGAATAGTAAAGTGTTTGTCAGTTTTCTCCACTGTATAGTTACTAATTTGTTTCCCCTTTTCATACACTATTTTTTGTAGAAATGTCCGTATGTGTGGCCCATACTAAACAGTCCATGTTTTTAACACTATTACATGTTTCTGTGCGCCTTCTGTACATGTCCTTGGGTTCAGGCTGCCCAGAGAATCCCCAGCTCTTATTTGTTTTGTGTGTATTCTATTTCGACTGATTGTGTTACGCCTCATTAAACTGAATTTCTGCGTATTTAACTAAGGTCTCTGCCTGCTACTTGACTCATTTGAAGCTTATTGACATGGTCAACTTATTGACATCGATATTAAGTGGGCCTGAGATACAGTATTTACTGCCATTCTTTTTCTTTTCTTTCTTTCTTTCTTTTTTTTTTTTAGAATGTAGGATTTATTGAGAGGACAGAAAAGCTCCCACAGTGGGAGGGAACCCCAAGGGTTACCCTTTTTTATTTATTTTTATTTTTTAAATTCTTTTTTTTTTGTTGTTTTGAGTTGGAGTCTCACTCTGTCGCCCAGACTGGAGTGCAGTGGCCGCTACCGGCCACCGCAGCCTCGACCTGCTGGGCTCCGGCCTCGACCTGCTGGGCTCCGGCGATCCTTCCACCTCAGCCTTCCAAGTAGCTGGAATTACAGGCATGCGCAACCACGCCCGGCTGATTTTTTATTTATTGTAGAGATGAGGTCTCGCTGCCCAGGCGGGTCTCGAACCCGCGGGCTCAGGCAATCCACTCACCTCAGCCTCCCAAAGGCGCGGGATTACAGGCTGAGCCACCGAGTCCGGCTATTTTTTAAATTCTTATCCCTTTTCTGTAATACATGAGCATCCTGGGAAAACTTTTAGTACAAGCAAAGCACACTCTGTTCTAATTATGCTTTTACGTAACACCCCTTCTATTAAATGTGAGTCATTTTATCAAAGACTACTATACCCAAACCAGAAAGACATGTGAGCCAAATTGAAATATTTTTGTGACAAAATGATTTGAACATCAAAAAGAGTATCAATTTTTCCCACAACTTAGCTATTATGAATATTGCTGCAGTGAACAAAGTAGTGCAAATATTTCTTCAAGATTCTGATACTTCTTAATAAATGTCCAAAGATATAATCTGGATTATGGCAGCCCTACTTTTAAATTTTTTAATTTCTTTTTTTATTATAAAGATGTGGGGTACAATTCAGAGTTAGGTATATAAACATTGATTTTATGCAGGTACCCTTGTTAATGAGGTATGCCCCTCCGTCTCCTAGCAGTTTTCCTCAGCTGCCAATACCACCCCCCTTCCCCTGACAGTTTCCCACTACTGCCAATCCCTTTCTTATAGTATTATAATTGTTCAGGGTCCACTTACAAGTGAGAACGTATGGTACTCTTTTCTTATTTTCTGTGATAGATCACTGAGTATGATCAACTCTAAATCCATCCAAGTTGCTGCAAAGTTCAAATGTTTGTCCTTCTTTATGACTGCATAATATTCCATTGTGTATATGTACCACATTTTTTTAAATCCAATACAGCTTCAATGGGCAGCATGGTTGGTTCCATGTTTTTGTTATTGAATAGAGCTGCAACAAACATATACATGCAGGTATCTTTTTTGTAGAATGATTTGAGTTCCTTTAATTTTTGAGAAACCTTCACACTGACTTCCATTGTGTCTGTTTTATCTATTTATTTACTTATTTATGTATTTATTTACATTGTTTGAAGTAGGGTCTCACTCTGTCATCCAGATTGGAGTGCAGTGGCACAATTGCAGTTCAACACAGCCTCGACCCTGTGGGTCTATGCAATCCTACCTCAGCTTCCCAAGTAACTGTGACAACAGGTGCATGCCACCGTGCCCTGTTTTTGTTTTGTTTTGTTTTGCTTGTAGAGACTCAGTCTTTTTATGTTACTCAGTCTGATGTCGGATCCCTGGGCTCAAGCAAACCTTCTGCCTCATCCTCCCAATACTCTAGAACTACAGGTGTGAGCCACCAATTGTATAACAAATTCCTCATATCCTCAATACCATTTGATTTTTTTTTTTTTACCTTTTTTCCTCCTCTGGTAGCCATCATAACAGATTTGAAAATATCCTAAATGCCCACAATACCCATCAATGGAAGAATGGGTAAAGCAAAGGTGGCTTATACATTCAATGGAATCATATTCAGCCTTAAAAAATAATACAAGCCTTGTGTTATGCAGCAATATGAATGAATTTTGAAGACGTTGTGTTAAGTGGACTAACCAGACACTTAAGGAATAAATACTGCGTGATTTCACATTTGTGAGGCATTTAAAATCATTGATCTCACAGAAATGGGAAGTAGAATAGTGGGTTACAGTAGCTGAGGGGAAGGGGGAGTGGTGAGTTTCTGTTCAATTGGTATAAAGTTTCCATTCTACAACATGAATACATTCTAGAAATCCACTGTACAACATTGTACCTATAGTGATCAATATTACATTGTATACTTAAAAATATGTTAAGAGGGTAGCTACCCTGTTAAGTTATATTACCATGGGGGGGTAGGATAGAAAATCATGTTTGCAATATACTGAGTTACACCAAATAATTTTTAAAATCTATTCATTCATAATGGTACCAAAGACTTGTCAACTTTGGAAATTTCTAGGGCAAAAATGTTATCCTCAGCACTGGTAAAAAGAAATAATCATATTTTTAAAAAGCATACAGGCGAGATTTGTGAAATAAGAATGGCAAAATGGTCATATGATTGAAGTTGAGTGACAGGTTCATGGGGTCCAATAAATATCCTTTGAAATTTTGTGCGTTATTAAACTTTTTATTATAGAAAGGAAGAGAGAAAGACAGAAAGGTAAGAGAGACTTTTGAGGCTAGTTACCATAATATGCTCGATGTTGCATTCTCAAATGACACACAATAAATGCAGTATAATGTTTAATTGAGTTAAATTGCCACTGATTCATATAATCATGCCAAACTCAGCTAATTAAATTTTCTATGTGTAGACATTTAAATACAATAAACCCATGGGGACTCTCTTATGTGCTACTGATTAAAAACAAACAAAAATCAAACAAAAATTATGTAGCAAGGATTAAAAGTGAGGATAAAATCCTGACAAGAAGTATTATTTTGCTGGAAAACAAAACTCTGGTATTTGACATCAAAAGATCTAAAGATGAATCCTGATTCTGTCTTAGATGAGTTATATGATCTTTATCACTATAAATAAAGTCCCTCACAGACCCACTCCTTTACCTTTCAATTGTAGAAGATAAACACACACTTACCTTGTAGGGTTGTTGTAAGGACTGGTTGAAAAAAAATATATATATATATAGAGAGAGAGAGTTCGTTCTCTATTATATATATATAATATTCTAAATAATAGTGTTTTACATAAGTCATTCTTTAGAAAAAAATCAAAGACGGGCACTAAGGAATATCTTTAATGTAACTATTAGAACAACAGATTTTCCAAGAAAATGATATAGAACATTTGAATCAAGCAATAAAAGTATTTAAAATAATAACAGTAATAAACCTTGTAAAATGATTTGACATCTTTATGAAAATAGCCTGGAAGTTTGAACACCTGAACTCCCACTACTGCCAATCCTGTCCCCCTCCCCTGGCAGTTTCCCACTACTGCCAATTCTTTTCTTATAGTATTACAATAATTGTTCAAGGCCTGCTTATGAGTGAGAACATGTGATTCTCAGTTCTTTGTTTCTGTGATAGATCACTCAGTACTATAGACTCTAAGTTCATCCAGGTTGCTGCAAATTTCATAATTTTGTCTTTATGGCTGTGTAATATTCCACTGTGTATATATACTACATTTTTTAAAATCCAGTCCTTTTTGGATGAGCAGCAGAGTTGGTTCCATGTTTTTGCTATTGTGAACAATGCTGTGACAAACATGCAATAAACATCTTTTTCATAGAGTGATTTGAGCTCCTCCGGGTATATTCCCAGTAGGGAGATTGCAGGGTCGTATGGGAGGTGGGAGGTCGATTTTTTGACTGCTGATTACCCTAGCTTGTTAGAGGTCCTGACATTTCTTTCTTTCTTTCTTTCTTTCTTTAGAAAGCAGGATTTATTGGGAGGACAGAAAAGCTCTCACAGTGGAAGGCGACCCAAGGGGGTTGCACCAGACCTGACATTTCTGATTGTCTGTTCCTTCTTGCATATAACCCAAATCTGAATATGTATCAAGTCCAACTACATTTGATTTAGTACCCATTAATTGCTATAAAATTACATATACTGAAATCAAATTACTCACTTGATAAGAATCCCATTGAAAATGTCCATGAAACTGTATTTAGAAAATTGAAATAGAAAATTATTAAATACTGAGTAAGTATGAACCAATTACATAGAAGTAATTTGTTTCAACTATTTATTTAAAAATTACATACTTATAATATTGACAGTTTTGGATAAGGGTCTGTGGTAGTTAGTCTCTAAAATGCTCCCATGAGCCTGGTCCTGGTACTGTTGCTTTTATGCAGTCCTACATAGAGAAGGTTGACATGTACAAGCAAGAATAACTTGAGAAAATTACCATTGTGACTTCTAAGGCTAAGACCTAAAAGACATCAGTAGCTTCCACCTTGCTGTCTCTTGAATTGTGTGGGTTAGCATAACCACCTACCATATCATGAGTATACTAATGCATTTCTGTGGAGTAACCCTTAGGGCAAGAGAGTGAGTCACCTAACAAGTGCATCTCCCTGCTCAGTGAAGCCCTCAGGTGACTGCAGTCGTGGATAACCACTTGACAGCAACTTTATGAGAACTTGAGATCAAATCACCAGTTAATTTACTACCAGCTTTCTGACCCAGAGATGTCATGTGTGTGAGATAATAAATGCTTAATGTTTGAGATAATTTGTTTTGGAGCAACAGACAAATAATATAAGATATACAATACAATTCAGTTTTATTCTTCAGTACACTGAATATATAATGAAGTATATGTGTATATATCAACTTTTCTGATGTATAATTTATATATCATAAAATGTACACATTTAAAATGTGCATTTTGTTGAGTTTTGACAAATGAATAATCTACAATCATTGTCCCCATTATCAAGATATGGAACATTTTCATCACTTTACAAGGTTACCTTGTACCCATTCCCAATTTCTACTTCATCTTGAAATCTTGTCTGATATGCTTCTCTCACTAGAGAATATATTTGAATTTTCTAGTTCTTCAAACAAATGGAATAATTTAGGATATACAATTTCACATTCAAATCATGACTAATTTCTCTCAAAATGAAATTCATACACGTCACCATGGATATTAGCGTTTTTTGACAAAAAGTATTCTATTATATAGACATATCCCATCTTATTTATACAACCTCTTAACAAATATTTGTGCTGTTTCCAGATTTTGACTAATGTAGGTAAAGCTGCGAGAAGCATCTGTGTAAAAATCTTTGTGTAGACATATATTTTTGTTTGTCTTTTGTAAAACACCTAGAATTGGAATTGTTGGGTTCCATGGTTAGGATACAGTAAACTTTAAAAGAAAGTATCAAGCTATTATTCAAAATTATAACACTTTGAATTCCATCTAGCAATGTATAGGAGTTCCAGTTTTGTCTTTATATTCTCACCAATGCTTTGTATTATCAGTTGTTATTGTTGCTTTTTTTAACATTTAATCATTCTAATGGGTGTATAATAATATTTTATTGTGGTTTTAATTTGTATTTCCATTATGACTAATTAACGTGAACATCTTTTCACATGTTTGTTGCCCATTAGCTTTGCTTATTTATAAAATGTCTTTTCAAATATTTTCCATTTTAGTGTTGTTTTTTAAATTGTAGAATTGCAAGAATGCTGTATATATTATAGGAACAAATCCTTTGTCAAATATAAGTGTTGCAAATCATTTCTCCCAATCTGTGACTGACCGTCCATTTTTTTAATAACATCTTTTGATGAGACCAAAGATTTTAATGTTGATGAAGTCTGTTTACTTTTGTTATTTTGTTTATTGTATCTTCTATCCTGTCTAAAAAAATCTTTGCCTACTCTTGCACTGCAAAGATATCATTTATGATTTCTTCCAAAAGTTTATAAGTTTGTCTTTTGTGTATGCATGACAAAAACTAATGAGTGCTAATAGCTAGAAGTTAAAAAAAAAAAGTGACATATATCACTTGGGTAGCCTTGGGGAAGTCATTTCACAGTCTGAGAGTGAAATGCTTCATCTCTGTAACTGAGATTATAGTATGATTCATACCTGCCTTAAGAGTCATTAAGAAACTAAGCACCATAAAGAGTGTACAAGTTTTTGTAACTTACATAGTCTTTAAAATGGATGAACTATAATAAGCAATATTAATAATCAGAATTTATCAATGACTAATTATAACAGCAACACCATTTTCCCCCTGTGGTCATGTCTTTCTTTCTTTCTTTCTTTCTTTCTTTCTTTCTTTCTTTCTTTCTTTCTTTCTTTCTTTCTTTCTTTCTTCTCTCTCTCTCTCTCTCTCTCTCTCTCTCTCTCTCTCTCTCTCTCTCTCTTTCTTTCTTTCTTTCTTTCTTTCTTTTTTTCTTTCTCTGTTCAATATATAAACATCACATATTTTACTGTTTGATTCTTTTTAAAAAAATTTTTTTTAGAGACAGGGTCTTGCTCTGTTACCCAATCTGAAGTGCAGTGGGATAATCATAGCTCACTGCAGCCTGGAACTCCTGGGCTCAAACAATCTTACCACCTCAACCTCCCAAATAGCCAGAACTAAATACGTGCAGTACTATTCCTGGCTAGCTTTTTTAAAAATTGCAGAAAGGGGGTTTTGCCATGTTGGCTAGGCTAGTCTCAAACTCCTGACCTCAAGTCATCTTCCCACCTCAGCTTCCAAACCTCTGGGATTACAGGCATGAGTCATCATGCCTAGCCACCATGGTTCTTTTTTTTTTTTTTGAGTTGGAGTCTCACTCTGTCGCCCAGACTGGAGTGCAGTGGCCGCTCCCGGCCACCGCAGCCTTGACCTGCTGGGCTCCAGCGATCCTTCCACCTCAGCCTTCCAAGTAGTTGCAATTACAGGCATGCGCTACCAACGCCCGGCTGATTTTTTTATTTATTGTAGAGATGAGGTCTCGTTGCCCAGGCGGGTCTCGAACCCGCGGGCTCAGGCAATCCACGCACCTCAGCCTCCTAAAGGCGCTGGATTACAGGTTGAGCCACCCAGTCCAGTGGCCATGATTCTTAACTATGTCTGGAGTATGAAATAAAGAGCTTCTGGTCCACAAGCTGTTATATATTCCACAGAGCTATAAGAAAGTCAGCAATTGTTTCTTGAGTAATTTGCTATATCTAAGACTCATAATTGGTGATATACCTTAATATTTTCTTTTAGTACTCTTTTGAAGTGAATGTAAAAAATTGAAAGTGACATTTCTTCAAAACAGTAAAATGGCATACAAATTTTAAAAATTCCTCATTGTGTTGCTGTCTTTATTTAAAAATTAAAAAAAAAAAAAAAGATTCTGTGTCTGAGAATTGATGAGCAAGACCAGTCTTTAGAACTAGAGTTTTCTGATATCTTTTTTTCCTACTCCAGGATTATGCTAATGGTTCTTAAATCCCTCTAATTCTTTTAATTATTTGTAATGCTGGAACTGCTGCATTTGCAAGCTATTTCTCAGTTCTTAAGACAAATTTCACCTATTTTATAAAATTCATTAAACTTCATCAGGTCTTAGTGAGGAAATGAAATTTTTCTCCCAAATCTTACTATGACTTTTTCCTTCTCTTTTTTGCTTTTTAATATTTCTTTGTGTAAATATCAGAATTACCCTTCTTGATATTTGTTATGAGAAAATAAAAAGTTAATATCTCTAAATCTGTTTATCTACTATTCCAAATACTTTCAGAAGTCCTAGAATATCTAATGAATCCAAATTAAATAGATTATAAATCAAATAAACCAAGGTTATTAGTGACTTTTAGATTCCAAAGGATCTTTCACTTATTCATTCACTGAAGATGGAAAAGGAAAACTCTTGTTCAGACATGGGGACCGAGTCTTTCCTAACAACACTCAATATGCTATTAACAGAAAAATGTCTATGTTGTGGTCAAAAATGTTTTAGTCTATTTTGTGCTCACCTCCTAATAAACTATATATCTGCTTTCCTTCAATACCATTGAGGCTTCTTTTGGTCAGACTTCCATGGAAATGTGTCTTAAGTAATCATAACTCTATTTTCTTGCCCAGCTCCCTAATTACTGCAACAAACTTAGTCCTCTATTTCTTCTTTTTATGTTCCACTCCATTAGGAAAGAACATCATATTTTCTGAACTGATGAAATTAAACTTGCCCATATTTTCCCAGTCGTCATAATTTTTAGTAAGAGCTCATCTAATCAATTTTTGGCAAGAGAATGAAAATACTACACTAGATAGTGCTATTAAGATGAAATAGTCATGCTGTTGAATTAAAGATACTTAAATTAGGTAGACTAAAAATTTAGTTTGGCTTTTATTGTCTTCATTATGTCTAACCCTTAAATACATGTTTTGCAAGGTTGGTCATTTAACTCACATCAATATTTCTCTCAGTGCAAAAAATAAATCTTATTTTCAGGAGTTCCTAAACAGATAAGTTAAATGGAAACTGAATTTGTAAGCTTAATGTACAGATTATCAAAGAATGCAATGAAAACTAACTACATCTCTTAGCATATAAAATTCCAAATGCAATAGCTGAGCCCTAACCATCTACCTCACTGATATGTATGAGGGGAACCCTCTCAAAATGAAATTTATTTCTAAACATTTGTGTATTTAGTCTTACATAAGTAAACTTCAGTCACCTTCAAAGTATTTTGCGTTTGATGCTCTACACATATTGAGTGCTTTTTCTGCTACTCAAAAAAAAGAAAGCTTTTGAACTCACCAATGTTGATACCATTTAGTGCTTCTTCTGTTTTTTTTTTTTTTTTCACCTCTTCCACATGGACAAAGCATTTCATTTTGAGGATTTTTTTTTATCAGGAAAACAACAAAAAAATTGCTTGAGGCCAGATCAGGTGAATAGGGAGGATGGGGCACTGAGGTCATACCATTTTTGGTCAAAAACTGCTGAACACTCAGTGCAGTGTGGGCAAATGCACTCATAAATCATCCATCATGAAATGGGCAAATGCAATGAGATAATTGCTGAAAAAATAATCTACTGAAGTCGAACTCAGCCTCTCACAAAAATGCTAGCCGCTATGCTAATACCAATGGGTTCCTAGAACATTTACATAGTGGAGGAAACCTTTACTCCAAGAACCCACCTTCTAAAAGATAACTCCAAGTTTTTGGGATCCCCTTTCATATCTAATCTGACACAACTCAAAGCAAGTCCAGAATGACATTGGGAGTCTCAATACCGAATTAATTCTAGTAAATATATATTAAATACTCCTATGCATAGGAACTTACTAAGTGCTACAGGGTCTACAAAAAATGCATGAGACACCATATCTTCCCATTAAGATTTACATCTTAGTAAGAAAAATAGAGTCATGTACAAAGAGACTACAGTCTTACATAAAGTTGCATTAAATCCAAAGAAGCATTAGTAATAATAGCCCATTAGTAATAATAGCATTCTGGAACAGTAACAGTTCAGATCCAGACCGTATAAGTGAGTCATCAGTCAAAAGGGGATGAGTAAAGAGCGAAATCAGGTGAATCTGCAAAAACCATCACTGTCCTAGGAACTAAGACCTGGATTTTGTTGTTGTCCTTTTTGTTTGGGGCCCAATTCTGGGTGTATGAGTCAGCAAAGGGCATGGCTTCCATATCACATATTTGCAGGATGCACTTGGAAAGCTAAAGTGGGAAATAGAAAAATACTGTATGGAAGAGATACCAAATGCAGAAAGTAAATCAAGAAGTGAAGGTAGTTACCCAAAAGAAAATCAATCATTATATAAAAAAGATACCTGTACTTGTATGTCCACTGCAGCACTGTCCACAGTAACAAAATCATGAAACCAACCTAAATGCCCACCATGATTGACTGGATAAACAATTTGTTGTACATGTATACCGTGGAATAGGATGCATCCATAATAAAACAAAAACAAAATCATGTTTTTTGCAGTAACATGGTTGGAGCTGGAGAGTATCTTCCTAAATGAACTAATTCAGAAACAGAAAACCACGTACTGCATGGTTTCATTTCTATGTGGGAGCTAAATGACTACAAAGATGGAAGTAATAGACATGATGACCACGAAAAGTGAGGAGACCAAGAGGGAGATGAGAGTTCAGAAGTTACATATCAGGTATAATGTCCATTATATGGGAAGTGGGCCACTTGAAGCTCAATCTCCACCAGTGTGTGATATGTCTACATAATAAACATGCACTTGTACCCCTAGATCTAAAATTTAAAAAAAATTTTTTTTGATCAGAACTAAAAGAAATTTTAAAATTATCAATGCAAAGGAATTAGGAAAGGCATGAGTAAGTAGAAAAAGAAAGTTAGAAAACCAACAAGAACAGTGAAATTCTGTGTGGTCACTGGGATTAGGAACCAAGAGAAAACCCCTCTATATAAACAGTAAAATGAAGATTATTTTGAAATGTTGCCTAGCACTTTATCATTGATTACACAAAGCAACTAAAATCCAAGACTCAGACTATATTTAGGAAACTGAGGGGGGAAAGTGAGAAAAAGTCTTACAATAGATATTGAAAGAGTTTCTGAACCAAAAAACCTCTGGGGATTATGGGGCTGCTTATTGTTTCTTAGGCTTCTAATAAAGCATCTTATGGTTCCACTAGAGCAGGTAATGACTTTATTACTATGTTTTATCCATTTGCTAAACACATTTGTCAGAAAAACCTTCTTTCTGCAGAGGACATAACTAGATTTGGGGAGGAAAGCCATTAAAAACCATAAATATGATACCTGGAGAACTTACAGTGTAGAAGAGACAAACGACTTACCAAACTATAATACAATATTATTTTGTTGAAATTGTTCTGTGTTATGAGGGAGAAGCATTCAGCAACATGTGAGCATGTAAACTAGGGGAACCAGGATTATTTAGAAAAACCAGATAGACTTCTTTGAGGATATGATTTAAGCTGAGGTCTTAATGTTATGAAAGACTTGAGAAACCTCATGCCCTATGCCTATAAGTATATTTACATATTTATTGAAGAATAAGGAGGTTGAGGAATTCTGTGGAAAAGTGATCAGAGATGAAGTGGTAAAGTAGATAGAACTCAGATCACATGAACCTAATGAGCAGGATCAAACATTCTGATATTTATTCCAAGTTCAAGGGGAATCTAATAGAAGTGTTAAATTGAAGTTTTCCATTATGCAATTTATGCTTTACTATTATCATTGGACCAGAGTTTATATAATGAACTAAAAATGCTCAAAAGAGTTTGGTCACAGACCAGTTAGGAGGTATATGCCACACAGAAAAGAGAGGTTAGAAGCCTGGGTTTGAGTGTTAGTAATGGATATAGGAAGAAAGCAATGGATTAAAAAGCAATGTAGGAGTTAAACTGATTAAAAGTGGTTGTCTGAGAAAGCGAGAATTATCAAGAATTGTGTCCTGATTTCTGACTTTTTGAATTACTGAATGGTGTTGGAACATCTTAATTATAGCTAATTTTCCAAATATGAAAAGGTATAAATAGCAAGACAAAAATTAACCTAGATTCTACTAGATTGCCATCATAAACTCTTTTTTTAGTAAAAAGTATGTATTGCTTTATAAAATTGGATCTCATTGTAAATATAATATTATATCTTGCTTTTTTACTTACATCATAAGGTTTTTGAATATTGTAACCAATACCACAAATTCATTATTTGATGTTATATTATCTTATGAAAGTTCCATAAGTTACAAAAATAGTCATCTTTTATTATGTATGTTGATTATTTCCCAAATTTTTACACCTCTAAATAATGCAACTGTAAACATTCTTGCTTACCAATTTATAAACATCTCTAAATGTTTTCTTTTTATTAAATGAGCAGACAAAATATTGGGCTAAGGGCATTCTGTCTATATTGCAAAATTGTCCTCCAGAAGTTTTATTCCAAGTTGCAGTTCCACCAGCAATGTACAAGATTACGCATTACTATTTTAGTCAGCAACACAGATTTTTTAAAAAAATATATTCTTTCTCAACTCATAAGCGGGAAGTTTATCAAAAATCCAAGATTCCAGATTCCTGGGAGAAAGATTCTCAAGCTCATCTAGGGTCAGGTATTTGCCCCTGTGCCTTTTTTCCAAGAGCAGGATGCACAGGTATGACTGAAATTCACTTTTATTGGCAGAAAAAAATTTCTGAGAAGAGGAAATATTTTTAACTGAATAGAAAACTCTTAGAATAAGTTTTTTTTTTTTTTTTGAGTTGGAGTCTCACTCGGTCGCTCAGACTGGAGTGCAGTGGCCGCTTCCGGCCACCGCAGCCTCGACCTGCTGGGCTCCGGCGATCCTTCCACCTCAGCCTTCCGAGTAGCCGGAATTACAGGCGCGCGCTACCACGCCCGGTTGATTTTTTGATTTACTGTAGAGATGAGGTCTCGCTGCCCAGGCGGGTCTCGAACCCACGGGCTCAGGCAATTCCCTCACCTCAGCCTCCCAAAGGCGCGGGATTACAGGCTGAGCCACCGAGCCTGGCAGAATAAGTTTTTAATGGTTAGTAATGGTTGGTAACCAACTATAAAATACTAATATGCATCTTTGTACCCTTCAGTTGAGGAAAAATAAGTATAGATTACTGGAAAATGAAATTTTCTACTGTTATTAGAAGCTATGTGGATTTTAAATAATATGCAAATTCCAATATAAAATTTTCTGACTAAATCACTCTTTTAAAAAATTAATTCTGCTAAGGGAAAATGTTTCTATTTATGACCTGAAATATTTTTATAGTTTTTTTCCTGAAGCATATGGCTCAAAAATATTATATTTGATGACAACTCCTACTTTATTGAATTTGTAAGTAAAAGAATGCCTGATGATATTTTTCTGTAGTAAAATCTAAGTAGTTTTATTAATCAGGTCGATAACTATTTTATATATGCTCAAATAAGTGAGAATATTCAGAGAATGGAGAATTTAGGATATTATAAATATGAACTGAAGTTGTCAAGATATACTTCAAAGTGGTCTTCTTAATTATTCTTCCATGTCCACTTAATTGCCTCCCCCATTATCTCACTCAATTCTATTAAATATCCAAGAAGAGTCCTTCTAGATGTCAAGTTAATCCTAAAAGCAGTCTGACCTGTGCATCTTAGTCTTCTACTGTTACTGCAGAAAAGTATCACAACATTAATGGCTTAAAACAACACACTTTTAAAAATCTTACACTTTTGAAGATCAGGATTCCAAATTGGGTTTTATGAGGCTAAAATAAGCATATTGGCAAAAATGTTTTCCTTCTGGAGACTCAAGGGAATAATCTGTTCATTGCCTTTTTTACTTTCTACATGTTTCTCACATTCCTTGGCACCTTGACGCATTGCTTCCATCTCAGCTGCCACTACCACACCTTCTCTCTGACACCTCCCTTCCTGACTCCTTCTATAAGGATCTTTGTGATTACCTTGGACCCAATCTAGGATAATCTTTCCATGTCAAGATCTTTAATTACATCGCAAAGTCCCTTTTATACTGTAAAGTGACATATTCACAGGTTTCAGTGATTAAGATGTGGACATCTTTGGGAGAGCATGCTATTCTAGCTTTTACCCTGCCCATGCATTGAGCAACCAGTGCCCAGAAAGCGGGGAATAGATTTCCTGATCCTGGGTACCCTCATCCAGGGCCCATGCTGCTCCAACCCCTAGGTGACCTGCTACTGCTGTGATTATCCCGCTCTTGACAACTTGCTTTCCCATTTCCACTCCCTTGTGATGATGATGATTTGATTCTTCCACTTTGGGCATTGGCTCATCTCCTGAATCTAACTTTTGCATTTCCTCTTAGAGTAAATCTGTAGCCTGTACCTTACCCAGATAATCCATATGATCTCCATTATTCAACTCACTCAATCACCTGTGTGACTGAGATAAACACTAGAGCTTATGTAGCTTCCCATGAAGGCAAGCTAGGGCTTACATATATTGGTTGCACCCAGTGTTCCCATGGGCCCAGGGACATTTGTCTCTCCAGAAGTTTCACTGCTGAGCTTTTTCTGCCATAGCTTCAAATTTTTACCTTTATTTTTTTTCTCCTTTTGAAAATAATTATCTGAAATTTTGAACCAACTTGTCTGCCCATCCTTTTGTGACATGATTAAATGTTGTGGACCATTTGCAGATATTGGCTTGGAGTCTGCTTAAATTGGAAAGACAAAACAAAACATAACTTTACCTGAAATCTCATTTAGAGTACATATAAGCATTACTTCGAAATCTCAACTTCTATTCCCCACCCAAAATATCAAATTCCTGAGACAGTTACTTTTGGTTTAACTCAGTTGGGTTTAGTATACCCCTGTCTTTGAGCATTTTGGGAAACTCATACTTTATACTTTTCTATACTCAAATTTTACTAATACTTAGAACAACTCTCTGTTGAAGTAAGGCAAATGTGATTTTTTCCCCTTAAAACTGAAAAAATGGATTCAGAAATATTAAGTGACCAGACCAAGATAACAGTGCTTATTAGTACAGTACAAAATTGGCTAATGAACACAATGTATTATTTTAATGCAAATCTAGTGTTTATTTGTTTAAAACCTTTTGCCTAAATCTTATATAAATACTTGTATAATTAGCAATGTGAGTATGTGCGCTTAAGTGAGAGTTTATCTATATCCAAATATGGAAGTATTTAATATAAAAATCACATTTTTTTCTTTAATTACTATCATATCTATAAGAATAGTATACCCATTTTTTCTAAATAATTTTTTTCAGCTGTTGAGCTTGCATTGAATGTATATTTTTTACAAAGTGCTGTGAAGATCAAACAGTGCTAACTTCCAACTAAAAGTGAACAATATCTCAAAACATTACTTATTTTTTTTTCTTTTCTTTTCTTCATTTATTTATTATTTATTTTTAGTAGGATCCGTTGACCAGACTGGAGTGCAGTGGCATGCTCATGGCCACCCCAGCGTCAACTTGCTAGGGTCCGGTGATCTTTCTGCCTCAGCTTTCCAAGTAACTGGACCTACAGGCATGTGCTACCACGCCTGGCTAATTTTTGGTTTATTGTAGAGATGAGGTCTTGCCAGTTGCCTGGGCTGTTCTCCAACCCGCGAGCTCAGGCAATTCACTCACCTCAGCCTCCCAAAGTGCTGGGATTACAAGCTGAGCCTCCGAGCCAGCCAAAACATGACCTATTTCTGATCAATGCGGACATACCTCATCTTAATTTTTCTCTGCCTTACTTTGAGAATCTCCTCTTCTGTCAGCTATTTATATAGCTATTCTAAAAACTCAGATCTATGTGTTAGTGCTATTGACCCGATGTTTTGGTTCCCAGAATCTAATGCTTACATAGAAATGTGAGAAGTCAAGCCCTATTGCTTCCCGGTACCCATTCTGCCATGCAAATGAATACCAGGAAATGGGTCAATCATATTTTATAGCCCTATCCAATTATAGTCCCCACAAGTAGACCTGCCCAAGTGACAATCGACAGTTTACATGGGGCTGGCATTAAGCTGATAGTCTTGACAACACAGTCAATATAGACTAGAAACATCAAAGCTGTATTATAATTCTGGGTTATCTGAATTCAGCATTAATGTTTATTCACCCTCCAGGCTGCAATCACTGGCAAATTTCTAAAATTCATTTTTCTATCATCTCAGCAGTCATCATATTTCTTCAGCTTTTTGATGGGATATGGGCTTGTTGTCATGTTACTTTCTAATTTAATTTGATAGTCATTTAATGTCAGGATCAGCATGGTATAGTTACAAGAATGCTGACCTTGGAATGAGGAAGAAAAAATAAGCAGCTTCAGATCTCACCTCATCACTAAGTAGAAACATGCCTGTCTAGTAATCACTGCCTCCCTGTACCTCAGATTTCTGTGTCAGATAAAGAAAATGATAACTATCTTCCCTATTTTAACAAGTATATTGTACAAGTCAAAAAGATTTATGGGCCATGCATTTGTAACCCACAAGTTCTTATATACGTAAAAAGTAATGTATAAGCTGTAGAGAAAAGGTTTATTAGAAAACAGAAACTTGGCTTCTAAGATTTGCATGGTAACCATTTGGGGTATGCCCTAAACCAAGCCCCTTGAGCTATGTCTTTCCTTATCAATAAGAAGTGAAGGAAATATTTCATAATCTCCAAAGTGACTTTCAGCTCCAATACACTAGTGTTTTAAGAATATATGTTATTATTTTTTAATGTAAGTTCTGCATTATGTATTAACACCTACGATTTTCTTCTAAATGATTATTTTCCAATTATTCCACACCTTCAATGCACATGTTTTATCTACTTTCCTCCAGCATATTTTTCATGAGAAATCACACTTTATAAGCATCTAGTTATTTTTTTTCAAAATCTATTCAATCCTCTTCTATTATTTTTCTCTTTATATTCAGAACCCTTTTAAATTAAATAACATTGGCACATTTAATTTAGTAGGCA
The DNA here is from genome assembly GCA_027257055.1 of Cephalopachus bancanus. Taxonomy (NCBI): domain Eukaryota; kingdom Metazoa; phylum Chordata; class Mammalia; order Primates; family Tarsiidae; genus Cephalopachus; species Cephalopachus bancanus. Next base: position 1,431,704 of record JAPVLO010000072.1, read on the forward strand.
TCTACTTTATTCTTAGTGATAAGCTACACAAAAGGAGGTAGAGTACATGATATTTCAAAGTGAGAGTAAATAGCATATTATTGCAATTCACAAATTATACTAAATTGTAAGATGTAGCAAACAGCAGTGTGAAGAGAGACCTAATACAAATGGACTTTGAAATGTTAGAAACTCGGGCAGATAACAGCAAAATTGGATCTGGTTAAAAACAAATTCACTAAAGGACAAATGTTCTCAGAAAACTTACAGAAGGAGGAGAGGTTGAAAGAGTGAGGTAAGGAAAATTAGGTTATTTACATTAATAATCTATAAGAATATGAGACCATTATAAAAGTTTGGGGGGAAAATTGAAGCACATCATTATATTCTTCTCATTTGCAAAAAAAAGTTCATTTACTAGAGGATTAAGCAGACAACTATTGAATGACCATCCTGTGTCTAGCATTATGACCACTCTAGGTTCTGAAATACAAGCTAAGTTACTAAAGACACAACCTTTATTTTCCTGAAACGCTCATAGACTAGAGGGGTTGGTGAGCAGGTGCATCACCCAGTTTATACTGGGTGATAAGGGCAAAAATAGAGGCATGTATAACATACAATAGAAAGATGGGCTTTTTAAAATAGTGAATTTTTGGTACTCATGACATTCTGGAAACTTGAGTTGAAGCTTGCTAGATGGACACATTATAGAGGAAGAAAGAAAGGATTTCAAATGGAGCAAACACCAGGAACTAGCCCTAACCTCTTCCATTCTTAGCCCCCATCCCACAACCTTCCTTCTTATTCGAGCTCCATGAAACATACAGCTGTTCTTGAATTAGTAGTATTTATCTGTCCTCCATGATGAACCAACCTTGTTTTGAGAGTCTTTTCATTCTTACTTGTCTGAAAAGCTTTGTGTTTAAGATGAGTGTCCAACATAAATTCCACAGAGATTTATCTATTTCCAACATCGCATCTGTAAGTCAGACTGGGTTAGATTCCTCTCCATTATGCTCCACCACATCTCTTATACCCATATCTCTTATACACTATGGTAAATAATTATTTCCATTTCTGTATTTCCTACCTGGTTTGTGAAATTTTAAAGTGCAGAGCCTGGAATTTATTCACAATGCACTTTGAGGAGTATCGCCTCGTGCATAGTTCCTGGTAGGATCTCAGTCAATGTTCGTTGAATAAGTGAAAGATGAATAGGCAGACTCATCCTAGCAAAAATTAAAGGGACACTAGGCAAAACTATGAGTTGGTATCTACACACTGAGCAGAGAGAGTGTATATGAGGCTATGTGTGAATTAGATAATACTGAAACTCAGTTCTGTTAGTCACTAATCATACAGCTTCAGGCAATACATTTTACCTCACTGTTCAGCAATAACATATAGTAGTCCCTTAGAGTTTAGTTACAGACTACATAGGATATTGTTGTGTAAAATTTCTAGCACAGAGTTTAATGTGTTACATGGGGTCTGTAAATTTAATTTTCTTCCCTCCTTTAGTCTTGACCCTAAAAACGCCAGGCTTCAAAGGTACTGTTTTCAGGTGACTGAACAGAGATGCTTGTCTGTAGTAACCATACAGAGACAGTCATGGAGTTATTAAGAAAACACTGCAAGTTGGTGAGGTTGGATGCTATGAGCAGTGTGTTGTGAGGAGTAACAGCTATGGTAGGATGAGCAAGATACTGTTTGGGATATTAAATGAGTTAGTATCATTTGTATTTTCTGTAATAGCATCATGTTTTGTTCTGTTAGTATTTCTTTTTTAAAAATGCTGGTATGTCTTAACTATTGTAAGCAGAATTGAGAAAAGGATCATCTGTACTCATTAAGAGTTTGTCAAGTTCTTGTTTATCTAGACTCATGTATGAAGGCAGCTGTATATGAGAGCTTCTACAAGAAAGGCATGTTGGGAAGAGGTGGCAATTAAAGTGAGGAGAGTCACTTTCCAGAGCATAATATGTGGAGTTGAAATTGGAATCTGTTTTCATTTAATTATTAGTTGGATAAGAAAATAGCACCTAACTGCTCCTGTTGTTTTATCAAATAAATTCAAGTTTGAGATTAAAAAAAGAAGAAAAAAGAACACATTTTGTAGAGCTAGTCTGGCAGATCAGTTTTCTCACTTAGAAAGTATGTGATTAAAAGAATAAAAATAATATATGCTATGGCTTCCTTTATTTTATTGTGACTGTTTTATTAGAAAAGGCATTAGCTATTCATTTATGAGGGATAGATGCTTAATAAACTGAATTAGGGTTATTATTAAAGCTTCATTAAGTCAAGCAATTTCAATCACTCATTTATAGTCTCTTTAAACTTGGCATGCTAATTAAACTAAAAGAGTGCTGATATCTGGAATCTCATCTGCTTTTACAGATCCAGCTCAAGCCTCACCTCTTCCAAGAAGTCTTCCTTGTCTACTTCAATCTTTCCATAATGGACCAGTACCTCTACTATTCTTTCCTTGCCTCTGCACAAGGTCCTTAACACATTCTGAAAGGTTATTCCAAGTACTATCTCATGAGAAATTCATAACAGTATTACTCGATCTCTGCTGCCACTCAGACAGGAATGACATGGTCTGGATTTATATTCCTGTCAAATACAACTAGAAAATAGAACCACAACAACAACAAAAACTTATTAACAAATATTGGACAACAAATAGCACAAGACTGTCATGTCTGAGAAGATAAAAGAAGAATGGAGGGCCCAACCAGCATCCCTACATTTTGCTCCCAGAGATAATCCACAAACTTTAGCACAGAAGGAAGAAAACCAAACAGAATCCAGTCACTTTCCTGAGCTGAAAATAAAGATGGAAGTTTAAGGAGAACATGACAGTGAAAACCTGTGGACTCTGCAGAAATGACTTAAGTCTTTGTCTGAACACCATTATGTGCCTGCACAGAGAGAAACCCCACAAGAAAAAGTTATTCAATTAGAACCATTACTAGAGAGGAATAATTTGGTACTTGATTACACAATTGACAAGGAACACAAGGCGCTGTAAGATGCACAACCCCAATGTTTACACAAGACAAGGAATTATGGGAATTTCTTCCAACGAATAGAGAGACCTTGTTGAGACTGTCAATAAATGGCCCAGAAGGCCCATTAGTCCTTTTGAGCTGACTAATCTAGCTCCAGAATAAAGGTTAATTTAGATTTGCACTAAAACAACTCAAAAGTAACAGTTAAAAGGCTCAAACTAACACACAAGTAACTCAACTTCCTGCCTGTAAATGTTCAACATTCATTAAAGGACTGCAATAAAATGCCCCACAAAGTAAAATATACAATGCCCTACATGCAATTAAGTTACTAGTAGTAAAAAAAAAAAAATAGGAAAATGTGACTTGGAAAGCAGAAATGATGAGATTTGCAGAAAAGTGCTATTGTAAATAAAGTCCGGCAAACCTCTTTCAGGTCCTCTCCCACTGCAGGGAGTTTTCCTGTCTTCTAATAAATTCCTATTTACACACACACACATACACACACACACACAGCATAAATAAACAAACAAATAGAGTCTAGATATTCTAGTGTATAATACAAAACATGAACGTAATGAGAAGAAAATTGGAAACTATTTTAATAAATACCCAAAATTACTTCTAAAAATGGAAAACAATATTTTTCAACAGTGATGACTGCTACAATCATTTATCATTTGTAATTTCCCACTAATTCATTCAGAGATATGTTAAAAATTGAACTCTGAAATTAGATGTCTCAGTTTGGGTACTGAATTTACCATTCAGTGAATTTGATCAATAAACTTGGTATCTCTGTTTTCAAATGTCTCAGATGTAAATATGAGATGAAGTAGTAATTTTCAGGTTTGTTGTAAAGTTTAAATAAGAAAACACATGTAAAATGCTCTGAAGAGTTATCGCAAGATTAAATACACACCTGTTGCTAAGATTTTTAATTGCAGGGGTGGAAATAAGGCTTAAAGAGCATAGTAGCCTTTCCAGGGAATCAACCTAAGAGGCAGAGGTCAGATTTGTACACTGTATGACCGACTTCAAATCCCATGCTCATACAGTAAGAGGTTTCATTTCCTCATGCTGTGCTTCACCAATTCTCTGGTCTTGGGTTGTTTAATTAGGTGCTGACTTTTGTTTGCAGATTCTCTCAATTATTTTTTTTTCTACCCAGTTTTTTTTTACTTTGAAAGTTTAATTTAAAACATTTGATGAACAAGTTTACCCAAATTTTACCTTTAGATTTACTTTCTTTGGATACAGTGTTTACATCTTATAGAAAGTGCAAAGGCCATGTTCTACCCTGACCCAGGCTTTTTGCCCAGAGCAGCTCAGAACTCAGTGACTCAGACCAGGATTTGTCAGAGGAAGCAATTATGTTTCACAGTAGTCTCGTCCCTTGAAATACCTAGAATAAGCCGGGCTCGGTGGCTCAGCCTGTAATCCCGCGCCTTTGGGAGGCTGAGGTGAGTGGATTGCCTAAGCCCGTGGGTTGGAGACCCGCCTGGGCAGCGAGACCTCACCTCTACAATAAATCAAAAACTCAGCCGGGCGTGGTAGCGCATGCCTGTAATTCCGGCTAATCGGAAGGCTGAGGCGGAAGGATAGCCGGAGCCCAGCAGGTCAGGGCTGTAGTGGCCGGGAGCGGCCACTGCACTCAGTCTGGGCGACAGAGTGAGACTCCAACTCAAAAAAAAAAAAAAAAGGAAAGAAAAGAAAAGAAACTATAGTAGATTATTAAAAAAAAAAAAAAAAAAAAAAAAACAAATTAAAAGAAAGAAAGAAAGGAAGAAATACCTAGAATACTGTGGTACAGCTTTGGAATTGATTGTATAACTTAAATAGAATAAAGAAAGTACTCAGAGTTCTCAGAGATGTTTCCTTGTTAGCTTTGACTTCAAAAATGACAAAAACAGCTGGGCTCGGGGGCTCAGCCTGTAATCCCGCGCCTTGGGAGGCTGAGGTGAGTGGATTGCCTGAGCCTGTGGGTTCGAGACCCGCCTGGGCAACTTGGTGAGACCTCATCTCTACAATAAATCAAAATATTAGCCGGGTGTGGTAGCGTGCGCCTGTAGTTCCAGCTACTTGGAAGGCGGAGGCGGAAGGATCTCCGGAGCCCAGCAGGTCGAGGCTGCGGTGGCCAGGAGCGGTCACTGCACTCCAGTCTGCACGACAGAGTGAGACTCCAACTCGAAAAAAAAAATGACAAGAACATGGTAGCTCATAGTTGTTTAGCCCCATGGAGAGGGTGGGATGACTAATGAGCTTCCACAAACCAACTTTACCCTTGGTAGACCAGCCACTGAATGGACTTCCCTTCCTTTTCTCTGAGAAAAGAACAGATGATCTGGCTGTAAGATGGGGTGACCTGACACTAGTGTGGAGCCACAAGGGTGTGAATACTAAGTATATCCAATACTCCGAGTCATCATCCTTGGTTCGATCTGGACATAGCTTCCTACTGCTGTTCAGTCCAGACCCCAGGAAACTTACAACTAGGCTCTGAATTAGGAGAGTTAGGGAAATTGTGTAAGATAAGGAATTTACATTTGTACTAAATTTACATTTGGGGTAACTAATACTTTTAATTGTCTTTTTTATTTTTTTGGTAAACATACACACAAATTACTTTTTGCATCCTAAAAGTACTATGTTGACTACACCCTCTGAAATGTTTCCGAGTCAACAAAAATGGTTAGAACTGTAGTTTTTATTCTTCCTAGAAATACCCTTAAATTGTAGCTTGTCCTACTATATTATCTCCCTTACCCACTTTAGTGTTGCAAATTTGCTAAGTGTGCCTTTCTTCATACAGATGGTGACAAAGAAAAGTTTCCTCCTACCTAGTCCTCATTGTCCCCATAGTAGCCATTACATGCTTAAAGAAATGAAAAAGGTCAGGTTCAGTGGCTCAGCCTGTAATCCCAGCACTTTGGGAGGCTGAGGAGAGTGGATTGCCTGAGCCCGCGGGTTCGAGAACAGCCCGGGCAACTTGGCGAGACCTCATCGCTACAATAAATAGAAAATTAGCCGAGCGTGGTAGCGCACGCTTGTAGTTCCGGTTACTTGGAAGGCTGAGGCAGAAGGATCGCTGGAGCCCAGAGGGTCAATGCTGGAGTAGCCATGAGTGTGCCACTGCACTCCAGCCTGGGCAATGGAGTAAGACTCCAACTCAAAAAAAAAGTGTTTTCTAATTCGCAGAACCTACTAAATGTAATGAAACTCAGGATATTTCTTTAAATTAATAAACCTTTGAATCCAAAAACAAAGGAAAATATTACAGCATTTGATTATTATCTATTTTATTATTTATTACTCCTCTACTTCAAGTCCTCCAATGAGTTGCTGCTTAATTAGAACTCATTTCATAGCAACTCTTGCTGTGACATATAAGCTCTGCCTGTTGAAACTTCTATTTCCTACTCTCTACACCTATTTTGTGCCATTTCTTCCTGCTCATCTGCACAGCAGCTTTGCTATGCCCTTTTTTCAGTCCTTCAGTAATACTATTTTCTTTCCTGGTCTGAAGTATTTACATTTCTGCCTGAAATCTTCACCTAATCTTCTTCATATAGCAAACTCTTTCTCATCTTTCAGGTGCCAGGTTCAACTTCAGAGGAGCCTCTAATGACAACACTGTGTAGAGCACAGTTGTCATCCTCATTTGCCCCATGTCCTTAACTTGAATTCACTACATGTGTTTCACTGCACTTATTATAATTTATACTTGTTTTGTTTGTGTATGTCTTTTCTTGTTAATTTCCTTTTTCTCACACTAAATGAAGTTTCCATAATAAGAAGTAACATGCCAATTGTTTTTGCCGGTGCCCAAATAGCTTCTAGCCCAGAAAAGGTTCTCATCAATATTTAGTTGCAAATAATCTTGAAAACAAAACCTTAAAGGAAGACATAGGCTGTGGAAGCCAGCAGAATGTAGCTCTAACCCTAACTCTTTTACTGATGAGCTGAATGATTTTTCTTATCAATAAAATGAAAGTATTTTATATCTTATGGGGATATAGTAGACATTCAATGAAGGGTAGTTGTTTTTATCAATTTTGTTTCCTACAGTTCTTTTAGAAATGGCAGTAATGAGAATCCGACTCATATTGTATAATGAACTCAGTATAAATTCTGAAACGCAATTAATTAAATTAAAATGAGAAGCATAAGTTGTGTAGTTTGACAAACAACAGAAATATCAGGTAGTAGGGGATGGGGTGGTCTTGGGTAAGTTCAAACGATGTCCCCTGATCTCAGGCTATGCACGATAATTTAGAAAAATATTTGCCAAAGTATTGTTCTATACTCAGATGAAATGATGATCATGTAATCATCTTCCAAATTGGAAAGCATTAATTAGAATATGATATTTTAAATATAATAAATAATTTTTTGTTTATAAGTGACTTGACAGCTCAAAAAGACTAAGACAAAAGGCTAGAAATGATTATAATTTCTCAAAACCCATATCCCCTAGGGGAAACAAGATCTCTCAAACCAGCTTTTCTTCACTGCATTCAAATAATCATTAGGAAAGCTAAAAATAAAATCAATGTTTATGTGAAGTTCTAACTTCCACGACATCAGGTACATCTTAACTGCAAGACTGTGTGCTCTGTGGGAGAAATCTCTGCACTTTGGGAAATGACTTTATTGGATTTATTGACTGAATAGCTCCTCTAGACAGTGCATGATAAAAGCTTAGTGCTGGAATGGATAAGATTATGGTTCAAATTAATGAACTGAGAAGGAAATAAGAAGGTTGCATATTAAGTGCTTTCCCTTGAAGGATCTGGAGATCAAAACTGAATGCAGTGAAACTAATAAGCAACTATCATCAGCCCAAAATACTTCAGCTTTGTTAATAACTTCCTCTCAAAAACCATATTCAACTCAAACTATGAGCCCCAAACATCCTCCCATAGAAAAGCTTTTTTTATGTACAGATTTAATAATAGAGTTAGATTTAGTAATTAACAATACTACATTGTTTACTTGAAATTTTCTAAGGGAATTGATCATATGTGTCCTCACCACAAATACACACACATGCACATATATGCAGACACCCAATGATAATGATGTGTGGTGAAGCATATGTTAATTTGTGGTATAATTTCACAATATATGTGCTGAATAATCATGATGTACATCTTGAATACACAAATTTTTAAATTTGTCGTTTATACTGCAATTAAACTGGAAAGAAAAGAATTGGAGAATTTGACAACACAGGCAACATGGGAGAGTTTTCAGTGTTTGCAGAGAAGATTAGAAAGCTCCTTTTACTTTGAAAGGTATCTCACTTTTATCATCCTATATATCATTGCTTTATGGGTAGAATTACCAGATAAGATGCAGATAATCAGGTAACTAAAATTTTAAGTAAACATTGGCTACTTTAGTATAAATATGGCACAGGTATTGCATAGAATATACTTATAGTAAACTATTGTGTTATTTATCTGAGATTAGAAATTAACTAGGACATTTATATTTGTATTTTCTAAATGTGTTGCTCCCTATGCATGGGTGACATAGTGAGAATGGACATGCTACATCCTGCTGGTAGTTTCTTTTACTTTTTTATTTTAAAGATGGGAGTACAGTTCAGGGTTGGGTATACAAATGATCATTATGCAGGTGCACTTGTTGATGAGATGTGCCCCTCCTTCCCTGGCAGTTTTCCACCACTGTCAATCCCTTTCTTACAGTATTATGATAATTATTCAATTTTGCTTATGAGTAGAACATATGGGACTCTGTTCTTTGTTTCTGTGATAGCTCACTTGAGTATGATAGACTATAAATCAATCCATGTTGCTGCGAAGTTCATATGTTTGTCCTTCTTTATGGCTGCATAATATTCCATTGTGTATATGTACAACATTTTTTAAATTCAGTCCAGTTTCAATGGGCAGCATGGTTCATTCCATGTTTTTGCTATTGTGCTGCAATAAGCATGCAGATACAGGTATCATTTTTGTAGAATGATTTGAGTTCCTCCAGGTATATTCCCAGTAGGTGGATTGCTGGATCATATGGAAGGTCAATTTCTAGTTCTTTCAGAAATCACCACACTGTTTTCCAAAGGGGTTACACTGGTTTGCAGTACTACCAGCAGAAGCTTTCATTTTTCTCCACATCCTCGCCAGCACCTGTTGTTGTTTGTTTTATTAATGATAGCCATTCTTACTGGGGTTAGGTGGTATCTCGATGTGGTGTTGATTTGCATTTCTCTGATGGTTACTGAACCTAAGCACTTTTTCATTGTCTGTTGGCTGCTTGTATATCTTCTTGGGAGAAGTGTCTATTCATGTCTTTTGCACACGTGTTAATGGGGTATTTCCCCCCCCTCCCGTTTGGCACATTTGTGTTCCTTGTAGATCCTAGATGTTAGACCTTTGTCAGATATACCATTGGCAAATATTTTTTTCCCATTCTGTGGGCTGTCTCCCTGCTCTCTTGGTGGTTTCTTTTGCTTTGCAGAAATTTGTCAGTGTGATGAGGTCCCACTTGTCTATCTTATCTCGTATGGCATGGGCACTTGGAGTTTTGATCAGCAATTGGTTTCCAGTTCCAAATTCCATAAGGGTGTCTCCTGCATTTTCTAAGATTTTTATAGTTTGAGGTTTTACATTTAAGTCTTTGATCCATTTAGAGTTGATTTTTGTGTATGGTGATGGGTAGGGTCCTGTTTCAATCTTCTGCATGTGATCAGCCAGTTTTCCCAGCACTATTTATTGAATAGGTTCTCCTCTCCCCAGTGATTGCTGTTGGAGTCTTTGTCAAAAATGAGTTGGTTGAGAAATTGGGGCTTTGCTTCTGGAATCTCTATCCTATTCCATTGGTCCATATGCCTGTTCTTCTACCAATACCAGGCTGTTTTGATTACTATAGCCTTACAGTAAAGTTATTGTTGTCTGGAAGTGTAATACCTCCTGTTTTGTTTCTTTTGCTACAGACTCTTTTGACTATTCTTGGTCGTTTAGGTTTCCATATGAATTTCTGTATTGTCATTTCTAGGTCTGAGAATAATGATGTTGGTAACTTAATGGGTATTGCGTTGAATCTGTAGATTGCCTTCAGTAGGATGGGCATCTTAACAATGTTGATTCTTCCTTTTCATGAGCATGGAATATTTTTCCACTTGTTTATGACTTCTTGTATTTCTTTGAGCAATGTTTGGTAGTTTTTATTGTAAAGGTCTTTCACTTCTCTGGTTAGGAAGATGCCAAGGTATTTCTTTCTTTCTTTTTTTAAATTGTGGCTATTGTGAATGGAGCTGTGCTTTTTATTTTGTTCTCTGCCTGCTTGTTGTTGGTGTATAAGAAGGCGACTGTCTTTTGCACAGTTATTTTGTACCCCAAGAATTTGCTATGCTTTTATCAGTGAAAGCAGGTTTTCGAGTGAATCTCTTGGATTTCCGAGGTGTAGGATTATGTCATCAGCAAAGACGTTAAATTAACTACCTCTTTTCCTATTTGGATCTCCCTAATTTCCTTCACATTGCTCTAGCTAGGATTTCCAACACAATATTGAACAAGAGGAGTGAGAGTGGGCAGCCGTGTCTTATTCCAGGTTTCAAGGGCAATGTTTCCAGTTTCTGTCAGTTTAGCAATATGCTGTCTGTGGGTTTATTATAAATGGTGCTTACTATTTTGAGATATGTTTCTTCTATACCTAGGTGTTTGAGGGTTTTTATGAAGAAGGGATGCTGTATTTTATCAAAAGTTTTTTCAACATCTTATGCTATAACCATGTGGTTCTTGTTTTTACATCTGTTGGTGTATTTAATTAATTTATCATCTTGCAGATATTGAACCAGCCCTGCACTCTGGGGATGAAACCTATTTGGTCATGATAGATGAATTTTGAGATGCATTGTTGGATCCAATTTGCTAGATGCTTGTTGAGAATTTTTGCATCTGTGTTCATTAAGTATATTGGCTTGTAGTTCTCTTTTTTTGTTACATCTTTACCTGGTTTGGGTATCAGTTTGATACTCATTTACTGTTAGCTTCGCAAAATGATTTGGAGAGAGTTCCAGCTTTCTCAATTTCCTGGAATACTTTCAATAGGATCAGTATCAGCCTGTCTTTGTACATTTTGTATAGTTCTGCTGGGATGCCATCTGGTCCAGGGCTTTTTTATTGGGGGGGGGGTAGGTAGGTTATTTTCTTATGAAGGAGTTAATTTCCTGCATTGTTATTGATCTATTTAGTGTATCAATGTCTTCTTGTTTCAACCTTGGGAGGTGTGTGACATTAGGAAGTCTTCAATTTCATTTAGGTTATCAAGTTTGCTTCCATATAGGTGAGCATACTAATCTCTAGTAATCTGCATTTCTGTGGGGCCAGATGTGATTTGATCTTTTGTATTTCTGATTGTGTTTATTTGGACATTTTCTCTCTTTTTCTTGGTAATTCCAGCTAGGGGTCCATCAATCTTGTTAATTCTTTCAAAGAACCAGTTTTGTGTTTTGTTAATGTGTTCTATGATATTTTTGTCTTCTGTTTCCCATATTTGGGCTTTTACTTTGGTGATCTGGATTCTTCTGCTAAAGTTAGGGTTTTGGTGGTCTTGCATTTCCAGCTTCCTTAGGTGATTTGTTAGGCTGTTGACTTGTGATCTTTCCATTTTCTTGATATGTGTTCACTGAAATATAAATTCTCCAATTAGAACTGTTTTTATGGCATACCAGAGGACTTGGTAAGATGTTTCTTTATTTTTATGTTTTTCCAGGAATATTTTAATTTCTGTTTTGATTTCAGTGTTGACCCAGTAGTCATTCAGCATCTTGCTATTCAGTGTCTATGTGTTTGTGAGTTTTTTGGAAATGTTGTTGGTGTTGATATTTATTTTTATTCCACTGTGGTCTTAGAAGGTGCATGGCAATATTTCAACCTTATGGAATTTGTTTATGCTTGATTTATGGTCGAGAATGTGATTGACCTTGGAATACTTTCCATGTGGTAGTGAGTAGAATCTATATTCTGTGGTTGTTGGGTAGAATATTCTGTAGGTATCTGTTAAGTTCATTTGATCAAGTGTCAAGTTGAGGTTCCAGATCTCTTTGTTGAGTTTTTTTCCTTGATCATCTATCTAGGATTGTTAGTGGGGTATTTAAGTCCCCAGGTATAATAGCATTACAGTTAATATCTTCTTTTTTAGTTTACTTAGTAGTTGCTTTCTAAATGCTGATGTTCTTTTGTTGGGTGCATATATGTTTAGAATGGGTATTTCTTGTTAATATTTCATTTTTGATAGTGTAAAGGTTGTTTTGTCTGATATTAGGATTAGGACTCCTGCCTTCTTTTATGATCTATTTGCCTGGAAACTCGTCTTCCATCCTCTAACTTTGAGTCTATGTGCATCCCTTGTGGTAAGATGAGTTTCCTGGATGCAGCACATAATTGGGTTATGGTTTCTTATCCAGTTTGCCATTCTGTGTCTTTTCAGTGGTGCATTTAGTCCATTCAGGCTGATTATTGAAAGTGATCATTTATCCCCATCATGAGATTCTTATAAAGCTTTTCTTTGTTTATTTTCTTTTTGATTTGGGGTTAATGTATGTGTGTGTTTTCAAGTTTGCTGTTGTGATATATTCTCTGTTGATTCTGTGTTCTGCTGTTTTCTTGGGAAATGTGTTGTTGCTGTTGTTGTTGTTGTTTTCCTTCCTTCTATGCTTAATACCTTTTTAAGCATCTCCTGTAGAGCTGGTCTGGAAGCGAAATAATCTTCCAGGGTTTGGATGTCTGGGAAGGATTTTAATTCTCCATTCCTGATGTAGCTGAGCTTACTGGGTAGGAAATTCTTGGTTAAAATTGATAATCTTTGAGGACTTTGAATATTGGATTCCAGTCCCTTCTAGCTTATAGTTTCCTCCCGATAGATCTGCTATTATTCTGATTGGTTTTCCCTGGTAGATAGTCTGACCTTTCTCTCTTGCTGCCTTTAGGATTTATTCTTTTGTGCCTACTTTGTGCAGGTGAATTACTATGTGTCTAGGGATTGGTCTCATTTGCTGTCTTGTGGTGGTTGTCTGCATCTTTTGTGTTTGGCTGGCCATGTGTCTGCTGAGATAGGAAAGGTTTTCTTGTATAACCTCCTGGAATACTTGCTCCAAGGTGTTCCCCATTTCCCTTTCTTCTTCTGGGATGTCAATCAGGCATAGGTTTGGCCTTTTGACATAATCACATATTTCTTGTAGACTTTGTTCTTTCTTTCTGAGTTTTGTTTCTGTGTTTTTTACAGATCAGGTCAATTCCATGTTCTGGTTCAAGTTCTGAGATCCTTTCTTCTTCTTGATTAATTCTGCTTTCCAAGCTTGTCATCTTGTTATTGATTTCCTGGACATAATTTTTTATGGTCAACATCTCTGTTACAAGTTCTTTCAGTGTTCCATCTTGTCTTTCTTGAGTCTTATTCACTCTTTTCATCCATTCGCTAAGCCCTGACATATTCTGGTGCCAGTCATTGATGACTCCCATTGTTTGAGGTCTGATTTTTCAGGCATTTTCTCTTTCTTACACTGGAAATTACCTGTGGTCTTCCATTAGTTTTTCCTCATTTGTGACAGGTCTCTTTCTTTTCTTTTTAGTTCCATTATTCAGTGGCAGTGGGAGAGGCTTTTCACTTCTGATGTTTGCTCAGCCCTCTCTATCCTTCCCTTATCCGGGCTCTGGATTTGTTCTATTTTGAAACAGGACTATGGATGGGAAGCTTTGCTGTCTCTTGTAGTTTCAAGAGTCAAATAAGGTAGAGGATAGAGAGCTAGGATTCTGAAACTACTTGCAAATCACAGTGTTCACTGATTGTTGTATGAGTTCCCTGAAACTCACTCCCTATCACCACTCTATATGACAGTGCAATGGGTATGTGTGTACCCCCTTTGTTCAAGATATAGTAACAGGAATGAGGAGAATAGTGAAGAGAAGAATGAAATAAGACAAAAATTTAAAAAATGAAAAATGAAAAACAACACAGAATAATGAAAGCAGAAAGCAAAGCAAAAAAAATTGAACACACACACACAGACACACACACACACGCACACACGCGCACACACACACACACAAACACACACACACATACCCCAAAACAAATTGGAATAACAACAAAGCAAAACAAAACAAAAAACAACAATAACAAAAAAACCAGAAAACCTAAACTCTCACACACATGCCCAGCACAAAATGAAAGGAGAAGAAAAAGAGAGAGAAAGAAGAAAAGAAAAAAAATTGGAATTCAGACTGAACCCTCACACATATATTCACATACACATTAAACAAAAAAAAAAGAGAGAAGAACAAAAGAGCAAAAACTAACCAAAAACCTGAAAGATGAACACTCAATCATTCACATATACACATAAAGTGAAAATAAAATACAAAAGGGGAGAAAAAAGAAGGGGGATGCAGATCAAACCCTTATATTCACATTCATGCAAAAAGGAAAAATATGAACAAAAATTAAAAACTAACAAATGACAAAAAATAAAAATACAAATATAAAATAAAATTAAAATCTGCTGTCTTGTGGCAGGTTCTGTAATTGTTCCTCTCATCTGTTTCTGTGCTGTTTCCTGCAGATCTTCCATTTCATTCACTATATTCACAGTGTCCAGACCAGGGAAGGAAGAGTGGCAGTGGGGGTGGGTGGGGCTGCAGTCTTCCCCTCCCACTCTTGTATGGTTGGGGAATCCCTTTCAGTGAGGGAGTGTGGGCTTCTCTCTTCACCAGGAACTGGCAGTGATGCCCCAGCCAGGCCTAGCCTGGAGTAAAGTCCTCCTATTATGGCTGACATCCAGGACCTGCCTGGGTTCATCCCTGTCAGTTGTGTCCCAGCCCTATAGATCTGACATTCAGAGGATTGCTGGGGAGGAGAAGGTTGGATCAACGTCACCACTGATCTTTTTGGAGGATTTCCTGACCTTTTCTGGTCACACCCTTTGTCCTGAAGCTGAATCAGATTAGGGGAGTGGGCACCTGAGACTCAGCCCTTGTACTATCTCTCTGGAGTTAGGGATATTCCCTCTGGGTCACCATCAACCCCTGAGTAGTTGATCTGTCAGTCATAGAGATCAGTTCCGTTGCTTCGTGGTGAGCAAGCCAGGGTTCTTTCCTGCCCAATTTTCAAAGTGGTGGCAGGATGCCTCTTTCACCTTCTCCAGTGGGGCACTACCTCTTGGCTCCCTCAGCAGCCCGTGCTGCCAGTGTCCAGGCAAGCGATGCAGTGGTAAGGCAAAACCTGGAACCAGTAGTCTCTCCCTGCAGCTTCTTCCCAGGAAAGTTTTTGTCAGTATAAAAAAATGGTATCAGTTGCTTCACCAGGAAAGCCCTGGTCACTTGCTCTCAAGCCCTCACCCAGTCAGTCACTCACACACTCACTTACTCACTGACACATATACAAAATATTCCATATACTCACTCATTCTCACTGAGACTTGCATAGTTTGACTGGCTCAGCTGCAATCTTTCCTGTGGAACCCCCCCGCCACCATGGGTAGTTTTTAAGTGAATGAGAAGTGTTGCTTGAGGTAAACCATTGAGTAGCCCTTAGAGTTAAAGGACTCAGTACATGCAGGAAACCACACAAATATATTTGCAGATCTTAGAAATGTTTTGGGTTTTTTTTTGAGTTGGAGTCTCACTCTGTCACCCAGACTGGAGTGCAGTGGCCACTCCCAGCCACCGCAGCCTCCACCTGCTGGGCTCCGGCAATCCTTCCGCTCAGCCTTCCAAGTAGCTGGAACTACAAGCACGCACTACCATGCCCAGTTAATTTTTTTATTTATTTATTGTAGAGATGAGGTCTTGCCTGCCCAGGCGGGTCTCGAACCCGTGGGCTTAGGCAATCCACTCACCTCAGCCTCCCAAAGGCAAGGGATTACAGGCTGAGCCACCAAGCCCAGTTAGATATGTTCTTTAGTCAAAGCTATATGCCTACCAATATTGAAGCCTAAAATCTCACTAGAAGAGATAAATTACCAACAGTATACCTAACAAAGCCCTAACATCTGGGATCTACAAGGAATTCAAACATGCTGGAAAAAAAAAAAAAAAAATAGAAACAGTTCTATTCAAAAGTGAACAAAAGATATGAATAGACACCTCTCAAAAGAAGACATATGAGCAGTCAACAGATACATGAAAAAATCTGAAAAAGTGTTCAACCCCACTAGTTATCAAAGAATGAAAATTAAAACTATGCAGAGGGTCGGGCTCAGTGGCTCATCCTGTAATCCCAGCCCTTTGGGAGGCCAAGGTGAGTGGATTAGCAGAGCCTGTGGGTTGGAAACCAGTCTGAGCAACTTGGTGAGAACTCGTCTCTACAATAAATCAAAAATTAGCTGGGCATGGTAGTGCACGCCTGTAGTTCTGGCTACTTGGAAGGCTGAGGCGGAAGGATCGCCAGAGCCCAGCAGGTTGATTCTAGGGTGGCTGTGAGCATGCCACTGCACTCCATTCTGGGCAACAGTAAGACTCCAAATCCAAAAAAAAAAAAAAAAAAGCCTACACAGAGATACCACCTAACTCCAGTCAGGATGGTCATCATCAATACCTCAAAAAACAGCAGATACTGGAGAGAATGTGGGGAAAAAGGCAACACTTCTACACTGTTGGTGGGAGTGTAAACTAGCACAACCTATATGGAAGACAGTGTGGCAATTCCTAAAAGTTCTAAAAATCGACCTCCCATATGACCCAGAAATCCCTCTTCTGGGAATATACCCGGAGGAACTCAAATTATTCTACAAAAAAGATACCCATGCACACATGTTTATTGTAGCATTATTCACAACACCAGAGGCATAAAACCAACCATGCCTCCCATCAAAAGTAGGCTGGATTTTAAAAATGTGGTATATATACATGGTGGAATATTATGCAGCTATAAAGAAAGACAAAATTATGAACTTTGCATCAACTTGGGTGGATTTAGAGTCTGTTATACTCAGTGATCTATCACAGAAACAAAGAAGAGAGAACCACATGTTCTCATTCATAAGCGGACCCAGAACAATTATCATAACACTACAAGAAATGGATTGACTGTAGAGGGAAACTGCCAGGGGAGAGGGAGTGGGACTGACAGTGGTGGGAAACTACCAGAGGAGGGGGCACACCTCATCAACAAGGGTACCTCCATAATGAGCATTTGTTTACCTAACCCTGAATTGTATCCCACATCTTTAAAATAAAAACTTTTTTTGAAAAAGAAGAGATAAATCACTTTGGACAATGTATTTCAATATCTCATCTGTAAAAAGAGATAATTTATTTTATTCATTCAATAAATTATTTATAAAATAAGTTATTATGTTGAAGATTCTAAAGACACATCCAGGTCCATGATTCCACCTCCTTTAGTTTTTCTCCCTTCATGTAATTTAGAATCTTCCACAAGAATTTTTTATGATTCAGTTTTTATTTTTTATCTTCATAATATTTTGTGTTTTTTAAACTATAAATCCTGACCCATTAGTAGGTTCTGAAATCCACTTAATGGTTCAGGACAAGTCCTCGTTTAATGAAATAAAGTATCAAGTAAGGAAGAATTGAAATGCTTTCTGAAAACCTGTTATTCATCATAAATAATATAGATGCATATAAATAACATTCTATTGTATCTCTGGTCTTTAGACAAAATAGTTTGAAAACTCTGCCTTGGAAGAAATAGCGTAGGATTTCATATTTCATTGCAAAGACTAATCAGCCTGCTGCTTATTTCTACAAATAAAGTTTTATTGAAATACAGTCATCCTCATTCATTAATGTATTATCTGTAACAGTTTTAGCAAGAGGCTAACTGGTTGCAACCCGAGACTATTAACCCAAAGAGTCTAAAATATTTACTATCTATCTGGCTCTTTTCAAAATGTTTACTGATACTTAGATCTATACTCTGGGCCAGAGTATAGGATAATAGTTAGAGTTGTCTAAGTAGCCAAAGTGGGAATTGAAACACTGATATATGATCATTATTAAAGAGAAAAGTGAAACAGTATATTGATTGGACAATAATCTTGTAATGTTGACCTCTTTGTGTCATGGTTTAGATTTAGTAGCTGTGAATACTTAGAACGAATTCAGCATAGAACATTTTACTACCAGAGGCCCCCTAAGATGTGATTAAGAACGTGAATTAGAATCAGACACCTGAGACTGGAATCCTGAATCCTGATTTACTCAGGTTATAAATTCAAAGGGTTAATTAACAGTTGTGAGGAACAATTTCCTCATTGATAAAGTGAGGGTAATAATGTAGGGAGAATAATCAAGAAGTAAAAATAAATTTAAAAAAATAAGAAAAAATATACACCATGGCTTAGTTTATAGATGGCCCAAAGCAAGTGTCAAATGCATGATAAAATTAGACATGGCAGCTTATTTAAATAGTTTACCTTCTTTGATTCATTCATTTATTTGATAATTATATATTGAATGCTATATCAGGCACATAAGTCTTTTGGCATACCCGTTGCTTTGGTCTCTTGCTATCTGCAAGTCTCTTTACACTCTTTTTGATGTCTTGTCTCTCAGGTCCCAGTAGGATTTGTACACAGCTATTTTTCCCCCATGGGTTCAGCTAGCACTTGCATTGTTTATTCACATTTTTCCTCTTCTACCAATTTGCTCAGGTAATCAAGCTTTATTTACTTGTTTATTTATTTAAGATAAAATAGTTAATAAAATATAGGACAAATGCAATGCCCTCCTGGATGATGAGTTAACATTTTGAAGTCTAATTTTCTCCCTTCAATACTAATTAATTTTGAAATAAAATCATTTCACAGCCAAAGTAAGTTTTAGAATAAAAAGCCACCTTCAATTTTATACTCTCAGATTACTGAAAATGACAAGAAATGTAAAGTATGTTTTAAGGTCTCTCTTGAGAAGATGTGATTGGCTTGTTTTCTTGTTTCCCACCAAGCCATGGGTCATACATAGGTCATAGATAAATAGAAGTGAGGATGTACACAGTATGATTTCTGCTTCTTCCAAGGGAGAGTTGGAAGAAAAGACGTAGGACATCTATATGCATTGTTATTTTTGAGTTATTTTACAATACACACTATTGACTCATTTCATAACTATCTGGTAAGGCAAAGAAAAATAATGTTCTCCCTCGTAAGGGTTTAGGTTAAAAAAAATTTCAAATTGTTCAAATTAGTACAGCTAAGTAGGCGTAGCATTAAAATACAGTGAGATAAGTGCTAAAATAAAGGCAATTCAGGAGCACATCTGGAGCACATAGAAATAGTACCTGTTTCTTAATGTGGTTTTAGTTTGCATTTCTTTGATAACTAGTGAGGTTGAGCATTTTATCATGTATCTGTTGGCTGCTCATATGTCTTCTTTGAGAAGTGTCGATTCATATCTTTTGCCCACTTTGTAATAGGGTTGTTTGTTTTTTTCTTTTCAACATGTTTGAGCTCCCTGTAGATCTTAGCTGTTAGTCCTTTGTCAGATATACAGTTGGCAAATATTTTTTTCCCAGACTGTGTATGCTGGAGAGAATGTGGGGAAAAGGGAACACCTACACTGTTGGTAAGAGTGTAAACTAGTAGAACCTCTGTGGAAAACAGTTTGGTTATTCTAAAAGATCTAAAAATCAACCTTCCATATGACTCCGCAATCCTCCTACTGGGAATATACCTGGAGGAACTCAAATCACTGTATGAAAAAAACACTTGCACATGCATGTTTACAGCAGCATTATTTACAATAGGAAAAACATGGAACCAGCCATGCTACCCATTGAAAGAGGACTGGATAAAAACAATGTGGTACATACACATGATGGACTATTACACAGCCATAAAGAGGGACAAAATTATGAACTTTGCAGCAACTTGGATGGACTTAGAGTCTATAATACTGAGTGACCTATCACAGAAACAAAGAACTGAATACCACATGTCCTAACTCATAAGCAGACCTTGAAAAATTATTTTATACTATAAAAAAGGGATTGGCAGTAATGGAAACTACCAGGGGAGGGTGGGATACACCTCATCAACAAGGGTACCTGCACAATGAACATTTGTATACCTAACCCTGAGTTGTATCCCACATCTTCAAAATAAAATACTTTTTTTTTTTTTGAGTTGGAGTCTCACTCTGTCGCCCAGACTGGAGTGCAGTGGCCGCTCCTGGCCATCACAGCTTCGACCTGCTGGGTTCCGGCGATCCTTCCGTCTCAGCCTTCCGAGTAGCCGGAATTACAGGCGCGCGCTACCACACCCGGCTAATTTTTTTTTTTTTTGATTTATTGTAGAGATGAGGTCTCGCCTGCCCAGGTGGGTCTCGAACCCGCGGGCTCAGGCAATCCACTCACCTCAGCCTCCCAAAGGCGCGGGATTACAGGCTGAGCCACCGAGCCTGGCTAAAAAACTTTTTAAAAACAGCAACAAAATAGAAATGGTACCTGTTTAAAGTAAGTTGAAGCCTTATATACTTACTCTGAGCCATGTGACCCAGAGTATTAAATGGCAGGGAATGCTTTTTGGACAAGGTAACATCTAAATTGAAACCTAAGGAATAAGTGAACCAAATAAAGAACAGATGCCAGTGCCTTCTACACAAAAGGAACAACACGTGGGGAGAATGAAATACATAGAACTGTGCAACTTAAGCGTGAACACTAAGTAAATGATGCATTTTAATTAATAATAGTTTATCAATATTGGTTAATCAATTATAATGTAGTACACTAATGCAAAATACTAATAATAGGGAAAACTCTATGGTTTGGAGATGTGAGGAGGAGTAGCACAGTGGAACTGTACTTTCTGTTTTTATGTTTTTTGTAAATTTCAAAGAGATCTTCCCAATGAAGTCTATTAATTAAGACTAACATTACAGATTACTTATTGTTTAGAGAATATAAAATAATGTCTTATTAAAATGTGCAATGTTGATTAGAGAAGATTCTATTCTTCAAAAGGAAACTTTGAAAGCCAGCATGGGCTGCATCTTAGGAAACTCTACAGGATATATACAGAATTTAGGACTTTATCCAAGAAACTAGCTTATTTCATTTGTGGAAGTCATATGATCAGCTGTCTGTTTTTGTTTGCTTACCTGCTTGCTTTGGGGACCCTTTGAAGAACATTTAGGAAAACATGTGGAAGGGATTCAAGACTCCAGGATGAGTCATCATATAGAAGGATGTAGATGCACAGTGGCACATGTCAGGCAATGAGAACTCTAACCAGAGTTGTGGCATAAAGAAGGAAAATGGACATTTTGCCACCCAAAGGGTATGAGGACATGCTATGGAAACAAAATTTATCTTGTTTGTTTGTTTGTTTACTTTTGTAGAAACTAATCCTTATGTGCCACAGTAGTTGAAAATGTGAGTGTATAGCCTGAGTGATGCCTCTGTTGTGCTCTCTATTTCTGCCCAGAAAAACAAAAAAACAAAAACTGTTCTCTGTCTCTTGTTTCAGGCAAGTGTGGACAGTGGAAAGATAGCAACATCAATTATGATGAAATCTTTTACATTGATATCCATATATTCAGTAGAAATGATTTCCCATGCCCTGTGCTAAGGATGCCAAGATAAAATCATGAACCCTTCAGTTTATATGCAAGCCGTATAGCGAAAGCATAAACATATACAATTAACTGTACTTCATTAATAAAGAAAGAACAAATCTAAGATGTTTTCTCTTTTCTTGCTAACAAATAAAGAATTCATAAAGGTGTCACTTAAATCCAATATTGAGGAATAAGTTAAGTTTCCTAAGGTGAAAAAAGGAAATTCAAGACAGAGAAAATGGTTTGGGCAGAGACAGAGACACAGCGGTAAATTGGCACACTTGGATTAGCTCTGAGGTTGGTGTTTAAAGAGCAGGCAAGATCCAAATCATTGTGACCCTGATTCACAGCTTCAAGGTCATGGAACCACTGTTAGCAAAATGATACTGGGTAGACCAGAATGCTCAAAGGGAAATGGCAACACAAAGAAAGAAGACAGTAGCTGCCATATGGCATCTAGATAAAAGAGTCACTGAGAAGAGGATAAATCCACATGGTATCTAGTGTGAGAACAGATGTCTGCCATTGCCAGCATTCCAGTTGGAAAATATAACCAAAGCTGAGAAGTGATTTCTTATGAGTTTGAAGAAGGAACAGAAGTCCAGTATCTACATACAAGTCTGTCTGTCTTAGTTGTTTATAGATATGGTTTGTAATATGTGGTTTGTAATATGGCCTTGGGAATCAGAGGACTCTTTACTAATTATGTGACCTAGATCAAATTACTGAAATCAAAATATTTTTATTTGTAAAGTTTGACTAATAACACCTAACTTGTAGATTGTTGTGAATTTGTTTTAAGAGGACTTTGGGTGAGAAATATTATAAAATAGTATAAAAGTATCTGACCCCAAATAGTCCCTGAATATCTCTGAGTTATCTACCTTCTCATCAATAAGCATTTATGCTTAATCTTCATTTCCCAGAACAGTGACCAGCTTACAGAGGGAGTGTTAGATGTACATTCATTGAATGAATAAATGAGTGAAGAGTAGTCTTGAAAGGACTTACCTTTGCATAAAGTGACTTTGATTTGCCCCAGTTTGTGTCCTTCTCTTGATACCCTGACTAAGTTTTTGAATTTCTCAGATGTTAACTTGTTTCAGTGTCACTTCATTAGCACCATATCTGTTTGTGAGGAAATCTGGCAAAGTTGATTTCTCTAGGCCGATTTGTACTTTTTGTCCTTTGATTGCAATTAATGAGATTAATTGTTTATCTACTTCCCCGTTATGCTTTGATGAAGCCCACACGAGAACATTTTCCAGGAATATAAATATGTCATATTAGTGTGTTGTCTTATTGGGAGAGCAATGTTATTATACTGCTTTATTAATGCCTGTACATGTGGTTCAATTAAGATTTACAAATTAGGTTTAATTAAGGTTTATAAGCAGTGAGGTGAACTCCTGTCTGCGTTCATACGCTGATTCCTCTTCTTTCTTTTCTTACATAGTCCTAATAGTGATTAGAAAAATCAAATGAGCACTGGAGCTAGAAAATTACGTGTTTGCTCCGAGCATCTGATTCCACCTGATGTACCTATATTCTCTTTGTAGATGAGACTCGACACATAGGTGCCAGAAAATCCTTTACATCTGTGAGATAGCAAACAACTTATTCATGTTACCCAGAGAAAACCCATTGACTCTAGAATCAGTTGCATGATTTTGAGCCAGTTTTCCTCTCTGTTCTCAATTTCTCCATTTGAGAGTGAGTTACAGAGGGAGGGGGTGAGAGAGAGAGAGAGAGAGAAGCACCATCTTTGATATATTGTTACACGAAAGTATTAGATGAAATAAATACTTGGCCGTCACGCAAGTTTAATAAAAAATTGCTATCATAAAACCATATATAATTCTATGCATACATAAGAAGAAATAAGGCAGATGGAAGCATGACCAACATTTTATTGTCTGCATGACACAGTTATAGTATTTTAGGGTGTCAATGTCTTGGTTCCTCACTCTATTCAAACCTAACAAGTGCCTAATGCATATTTATAAAGTGTCAGGCAAAGAGCAAAGTGAAAATCAAAGCAAACAAGACAAAAAAATCACAACTCTGTCCAGAAGAAGGATAAAGGCATATTTAAAAAACATAAGTATGTGAATCGTAGCGGTAGGTGCAATTTTAAGAATTGGTAGAAAAGAGGAGAGATATTCTTCCATTTGGGTAAGTCAAGTCTTGGTTCACTTACTTCTTCTCCTTAAATGCTGGTTTATTTCTTGTTCATTTTGCGGAATTCTGGTCTCTTGGATCCATCTCTGGACTAGATTTATGAGCTTTTAAGAAAATAATTATCGTCATAATTAGTTCTGAACTATGCTGACCTGTCTGATCTATTTATTAACTCAAGGACACCCTATAGGGTTGTGAAATATCATATAGAGGCAAAAATAGAGGTGAAATGTTGCCTCTAGGAGCAATTCAGATAACATTGGTTGTCTATCTCCTAAAGTGACAAATCAACTTCCAACATTTCCAAGTTTATATAAAGACAAAGTAAGATAATTAAGTCACCTAGAGTGTAGAGGCCAATGACTATTTGTCTGCACGCTTGCCCTCCAGATAAAAGTGTGGGACCATTGAATTGTGATACGGGCAACAACAACATAATAACAACCTTGTAATATATACATTTAATTAAATTTGCTTGATGTTTAATTTATTGCTTTTCTTCATAATTAAAAAATAAAGTGGTGTCAATTCCTTTTTATCAAGACTTTTGAGGGAAATTACATATGTTCAATTTAATAATAAAGGGTAAAACCAAGATTCATGATGATGTCCATCTGATTCCATATAATTCCTACTAATTCCTGCCTTCAAAATAGTCCTCGAAATATAGAATAATAATTCCAGAGAGCTGACAGGAATCTCAAAGCTCTATTATTTGCATCACACTGTAATATTAATTACACATGTCTTTTGTGTGTAGATAACTTACATAAGAAGGAGTTATATAATATTTACATCCTCAGTTTAAGTAATGAAGAGAGCGTTTTGGATGACATTTGGACTGTCTTTCAAGTTCCACCATAGATATAACTGGTCAAAAAAATCTCAGTAAGGAAGGAAAGTGACATGGATACAAAACTGCACTAAGCCGGGCTTGGTGGCTCAGCCTGTAATCCTGTGCCTTGGGAGGCTGAGGTGAGTGGATTGCCTGACCCCGCGGGTTCGAGACCCGCCTGGGCAACTTGGAGAGACCTCATCTCTACAATAAATCAAAAAATTAGCCGGGCGTGGTAGCGCACACCTGTAATTCCAGCTACTTGGAAGGTTGAGGCAGAAGGATCACCGGAGCCCAGCAGGTCGATGCTGGGGTGGTTGTGAGCGTGCCACTGCACTCCAGTCTGGGTGATAGAGTGAGACTCCAACTCAAAAAATTAAAATTAAAATTAAAAAATTTGCACTAAATGACAACGAGAAAGCATTAAGAATGGAACTGTCTTGAGGGACATGACCTCAAAATGACTTTGTCTAATTCAGAACCTCACAGTCTAAGAAATTAGAGACATAAACCCAGACCTAGCTATGCCCATCGCTGAATCTTTATTTTCCTATTAAAAAGAGAATGCAGGTATATCTCTTGCTGTCCTGCCATCCCTTAAAAATTGTTAGCAAAATCGAGAGAGATGGTGGATGAAACATTATAAAGAATAGGAAAATGCTTGGTAAATTGTATATGGCTGCATAAACTTAGGGAGTTATTATTATGCTGATTATCATTGACGACAACGCGGACAAATGTGCTAATTATACTCATAAAATGAAGATGCAAATGCTTTACTCTGGACTTTCAAGAGAGGCTTAGTCTTCTCCTAAAAAGAGTGATTATAAGTACAAAATATTTCTTTTTATTAGTACTGCAATAGCTGTTCCATGTAATATTAATAACAATAATAAAATGTAAGCCACTTCTACATTATTTTCAGGGAGAAAAGAACACAACAGCCAAAAAGTTGAGTGAGTGGGAACTTGTCCCCTTTAATGATATCTATAAAAAAGCACTAGCTGTTCTAATAAATCGGCATGTCACAGCAACATCCCCTATGTTGCATTTTTCTAATTCATATTTTGCCTACTTTTATTTTTTGGCACCATTTGAAACTCAGTGGATATATTAATAAAAGTGACCATGATGAGCCCTGTAGCTGATTTACTCTATTATTCAACTGACACATTTTCCTCAAATTGTCCTAGACCTGTCTATTGGTATTTATCACTACATTTGGCTAGAATCCTTGGATAAATTTTGATTGCATATGACAAGGATCACTTCAAGGGTTCTGTTTAATTTGGGTTGCACATGCACATGCTGAAGCTGCTACCTGGAAAAGCTATGACAATTCAGTTTTTCTACATGATTTGGCACAAGCTGTGCTTGTACAGCTGGGAGAAATTTGATAAGAAAACATATCTGCCTTGATTTTTGATGACCATTTCTGATGACCATGTTGGACATTTTACCTATCAGTCTACGATAGAATGAAAGTCTAATGTGTGCCTTGTAATAATCTAGGTGCCCAGAAGCATATATCAAGAGATATATTGAGTTCTATCGAAATAACTTTCAAATTAGTTGATTGAGCATACAGCTTCTTCTTCTTGTAACTGATTACTATAAAATTAGTGTTTTAAAGAAACACAGATATATTATTTTTTAGTTTTTTTAAGGTCAGATGTCTGAAATGGGTCTCAGTGGGCTAAAATCAAGACATCAGCAGAATTGTGTTTCTTCTACAGCCCCCAGAGGAGAATGTACTTCCGTATTTTTTTCCTCAGCTTCTTGAGGCTGTCTGTATTTTTTTGGCATGTGATCTCTTTCTTCCCAATTAAAACCAGTAGTACACATTTACAAATATCTCTCTGACTTAGACTCTTCCTCTCTTGCCTCCTTCTTTCATTTATAAAAACCTTTGGGGTTACATTAGGCCTATCTAGATATTCCAGTGTAATCTCCCTATCTCAAAGACAGCTGATTACCATCCATAATTACATCCGCAATCTTACTTCCCTCTTTTTATGTACCATGACATATTCAAAAAATTCTGAGACTAGGACATGGATGGCTTTGAGCCCATTATTTTGCCTACCACATTGAGAATACTTAAATTACAAAACAACTAATACGTATTATTGAAAATTGTACAGTATTACTTAATGTTGTGCAATTCACACCATCTAGGTAGGTCACTAATGAGATACAACACAGAAGAGGAAAAAAAAAGAATCACAATAATCATAAAAGGATCAAAGCACAGAATTTTTTTAATAGGCAGACTTGGTAACTTTCCTAGGCCTCAGTTTTAGATCACATATTTATTAGAATAGCCTAAGAATTAGTAGCACTAACTGGGCTCGGTGACTCAGCCTGTAATCCCGTGCCTTTGGGAGACTGAGGTGAGTGGAATGCCTGAGCCCGCGGGTTCAAGGCCCGCCTGGGCAGTGAGACCTCGTCTCTACAGTAAATCAAAAAATCAGCCAGGTGTGGTAGCACATGCCTGTAATTCCGGCTACTTGGAAGGCTGAGGCAGAAGGATTGCCGGAGCCCAGCAGGTCGAGGCTGCGGTGGCCGGGAGAGGCCACTGCACTCCAGTCTGGGCGACAGAGTGAGTAAGATTCCAACTCAAAAAAAAAAAAAAAAAAAGAATTAGTAGCATTAATTATTAAAATACAATAAAAGCAAAATAATCTGTCACACTGCCCACACATTGCATTTACATTAGTAAGGGTTTTCAGGATGTTAACCTATTTGTACCATGTGTCTCAAACCTGTCCTGGAGGCTTGTTCACTGCATCCTACCAGTAGAAGGGAAAAAACTTGGAGGAGACACCCTCCCTCTCTTAAAATAATTAGACCCAAAATACCACATATAATTTCTGCTCATGTAACATAGAGTAGGTAAATGAGTACACAAACTGTACACAAAACTACAAGGAAGGATGTGGAATGAAATTCAATCAGGACTTATCATTATCCTATGATGGAGAAAGAGAGAATGGGTTTTACCAGAATGTTAGCAGTCTCTGCCACCAATTGGCAAACTTGAATACCATGGTTCCATTTTCAGCATTCTGACCCTCTTCCTGATTTCTCGACTGGTTTCCTTATGGCATACGTGTTCTCATTTGGACAACGCAACACATGTGCGTTCTTGCTCCTTTTGTACTTGTAAAGCCCACTGACATCAAATAAGGTCCTGAGACTGTGGCCCACAGCAATCTTATTACCGTAGATACTTAAGAGGAGATTGCTGGGGGAATATTAAGGGTATCATATATGGACAGGATCATAATTTAAACAACAAGCAGTAAAAGAAAGAGAAAAAACACTGGAGTCATCTGACTAAGCTTTACTTTGTCACTTTTTTTTTAATTATGGGTTCCACTCTGTCACCCAGGCAGGAGTGCAGTGGCAGTATCATGACTCACTACTGCATCAACCTCCTGGGCTCAAGTGATCCTTCTGCCTCAGCCTCCCAAATTACTGGGACTACAGGCACATACCACCACATCTGGGTATTTGGTTGTATTGTGTTGTTTTTAAATTTTTTGTAGAGATGACATCTCACCATGTCGCCCAGGCAGTTCTTAAACTCCTGGGTTCAAGCAATCCTCCCGCTTTGACCTTCCGAAGTGTTAGGATTACTGGCATGAGCCACTGTGCCTGGCCTTATTTGGTCACTTTCTGAGAAGGAAAGAAGAAAGAGAGGGAGGGAGGGAGGGATGGAGGGAGGAAGAAAGGGAGGAAAAATTAAATACAATTTTCTGTCCTTGTCCTCACCTGTAAAGCAAGCATAATCAAGCCTACCTTAAGGGGTATATTGAATAGATTATGATAGGATATATAAAAATGTCTAGTCCTTTGCATAATAAATGGCAAGTCCTAAATAAAAGATGCTATTAACACCATCAATATTTATATTGTTTTGCTAAAATGGCAATCTATTCTTTACAGTCTGCTTTTTAAAGGCAAGAAAATTTAATCTGAAAGATTAACGAGATATAGCCAAATATTTTTTTCTATCTTGAGTTAAACTGTAAGTTTTATCTGTGACTTTGCCGCTTATATTTCTTAATGGATTTTTTGTCACTTGGACTATGAAAAAGCAAATCAATGCAGCATTAATAATTAAGCAGAGAATATTACTTTCACAACCATCTTCTTGGCTAAATGAAAGATTGAGAAATAGCTCCTAACACAATCCTTTAAGCAGTGGACATGGAAACATAAATTTCTACATCCATATGCCATAGTTTATAAATAAACCTCTTGCTAATGTGATCCCTGAGTGTAAATTATATCAATATTATACTGTTTCATTACTTTAGAGACAAATAAAATCACCTCTCTAAAAGAATCTCGAATGATGCCAAATTTAATTTTTCGTTTATAGAATCACAGACACTAAGGTTTGGGCAAGATTGAATCTACACTTTTTTTTTTTTTTTTTTGAGTTGGAGTCTCACTCTGTCGCCCAGATTGGAGCACAGTGGCCGCTCCCGGCCACCACAACCTCGACCTGCTGGGCTCCGGCGATCCTTCTGCCTCAGCCTTCCAAGTAGCCAGAATTACAGGTGCGCGCTACCAGGCCCGGCTAATTTTTTTTTGATTTATTGTAGAGATGAGGTCTCGCTGCCCAGGTAGGTCTCGAACCCGCAGGCTCAGGCAATCCACTCACCTCAGCCTCCCAAAGGCGCGGGATTACAGGCTGAGCCACCGAGCCCGGCTTGAATCTACACTTTTACTCACTATCATCTAGTGTAAGAATATTTTGTTACATGCTTACAATGTGATTATCTAGTATCTCCCTTACTAATGTCAGGAAATTTTCAATTTTACAACAAAGAGGCTTATTTATGGACAGTTTTGAATATTGTCAACTTCTCAATTAATTAATTTGCTGGTTAATTAAAGCATAATGAATGGCTTCATAAATCTTGCTCTGTGTTGGTTACCAACATAGAAAGAGCAATTGTCTTTATATTCCACGTATCTTCCATCAGTCAGGTACGATATGTTATCTCATTAAATCTTACAGAAATCTCAAATTCTATTTTTTTACTATCCCCTTTGGATATAGAAAAACTAATATTTAGGAAGATAAAGTAATTTTTTTATAGTTACACATCTACCTGGGTGTTTGGAGGAGAGGACAACAACTTAACCACTGAGTTATGCTAACTTTCAAAATAAGTGGTAATCACAGTTCTTGAGAATTGTAGAGCTAAGAGTAAGACAATAAAGCAAATGAAATAGCATAGAAGTTAGAAAGGTATATAACTGATATATATACATAGTATGATGGGAACACAGGAACATATCCTATTAAATTTATTGTTGATTTTTCTGAAAGCAACCTTTTAAAAAGTAAAGTTTATGAATTAAAATTAATTATTTGGGAACAGATAAAATACAATATACTCTTTAAGAAAAAATTGGCATTTCATTGGACTTTGAATTTTATATGCTAGCACAGTGAAGTTGTCAAAGTTGATATTCAATCAGAGACTATACAATTATAAAGAGTCTTCTCATCAGTTCCATTTTACATATGTCTGGTCAGGTTCAACTTCGTCCCTCTGGGATTTTTTTGTCCTGTCTTAGCTTCTTCATTAATTTCTTTTTCACGTGTTTACCAAAATAAAAGAACTCCAGAAAGCCAACTAGTCAACCAGAGGTCATGATGATGCAAAATGACCAAGGAAAGATGGCTAGGTAGTCTCAGATGCAAAATAATCTTGTGTTTAAGGATGTGTACTGTGGAGTTAAACTAGATCTGGGACCATCAACTTATTACCTTTGTGACTGTGAGCAAATAATTATTCCTCATTAATCTGCATTTCTTTTCTCATTGGTGAAGTGAGCCTTATAATATCATCTTCAAATATTTTCATGAGGATTGTGTAAAATAATCCAACTAAAGTGATAAACACATTGCCTAGCACACATAATTATCTATTGAATGTTAAGTATTTGTGACATTTTGTGTAACTTTGATTACTATTTCAGAAATGCAAAGTGAAGGATATACCCTTTCTTCAGTCAAATCTATTGTGCCTATAGGAGTAATAAAAACCCTTCACTATTTAACTGTTGCTGAATTATTTCCCATTAATTATCTCTTTTAACCACATACTAACATAGTACACAGGCCATAATATTCTCATTTTAATGATGAAAATTGAGATTGAGGAAATTAAAAATGCTTTCCTGAGATTTTCTAGTGATTTTCCAAGGGCTAATGCAATATAAAATGGAAGCACTAAATTATATTAATGACATCTTATTAAACTGCAAAACTTTCTTTATTTTGCAAGCTCAAACATTTTAAACAATACATTTTACTATCACCATTTTATTAAGATTGATTTTATTAATTAATATTTCAAAGTATGTGCTTCATTTAATAAGACAAAGTCAGTCCCACTGCATTTCAATGTTAGCTATAATTAATGATGATATTATAAAAATTAATGCTTTTCCATTATCCATTATGACATCATCAATGCTAATGATCTGTTTATTGCTTCTCTGCTAATGGCAGTTAAAAGAAGCCAATTTTGAAGAGAAGAGAAAGAACCTAAAGTATGTTCAAGTCAGTAAGACCCATTGTATTTAGAGAATATTTGATTCTGTAATCATGCAGCAAATACATTGTAAAAAAATAACCAGTATTACAAAAGCTCTAAACATACTAAACATATGAAATAATTAATGCAATGAGAAAACACTATCTAAGTTTATCTTCTTAAACTTCCCATTGGGACATCATTTCTAACATTTAAGAATCCCTTCCTGCAGCAGAAAGAGAGATAGAGACCACCCTGGAACAAATATTCCATGAGATTATTCAAGAAAACTTCCCTCATCTCATCAGTGATGCAAAAATTCAAACACAAGAGATTCACGGGAACCTTGCAAGACAACAAATGAGAAGACCAACTCCTAGACACATAACAATTAGCTTAAACAAAGTAGGTATAAAAGAAAAAATCCTAAAGGCAGCAAGAGAAAAAGGTCAGATTACTTACCATGGAAGACCAATTAGAATAGTAGCAGATTTATCTACAGAAACCCTTCAGGATATGAGAGCTTGGAGCCCTATCTTCAAAGTTCTAAAAGCTAAACAATTTCAACAAAGAATAACCTACCCAGCCAAGCTAAACTTCATCAGTGAGGGAGAATTAAAGTATTTCCCAGATATTCAATTCCTAAGAACTTACACTGCCACCAGACCACCTCTACAAGAAACACTTAGGAAAGTACTAAACACAGAAGAAAAAGAAAAAAGAACAACAACGTTTTTCACAACAGTACAGGAAAAAGATTAAAAACACACATGACCCAAACTCCAAACCAAAAGAAAGATAGCAAACAAACAGAAACAACAACAACTCTATAAGAACCTTGTGATAGGGATCAACTCTCACATTTCAATAATTAGCCTGAATGTAAATGGACTAAATGCACCACTGAAAAGACATAGAATGGCAAAATGGATAAAATATCACCAGGCAACAATATATTGCCTTCAGGAAACTCATCTCACTAGAAAGGACACTCACAGAATCAAAGTAAGAGGATGGGAAACAAATTTTCAAGCGAATGGAACACAAAAGAAAGGAGTCGTCACAATCTTAATCTCAGACAAAATACCCTTTAAGTTATCAAAAATTTAAAAAGATACAGAAGGCCACTACATAATGATAAGAGGTTCAATTCATCAACAAGAAATATCCATCCTAAACATATATGCACCCAACATAGGATTGCCAACTTTCATAAAGCAGCTTCTAGGTAAACTCAAAAAAGATAATGACTTTAACACTATCATAGCTGGGGACATTAATACTGCACTTACAACCCTTGACAGATCATCAGGACAAAAAAATCAGCAACAAGATCAGGAACCTCAATATGACTCTTGACCAAATCAACTTAATTGATACCTACAGAACACTCCACCCAACGACCACAGAATATACATTCTATTTATCACTGCATGGAATGTACTCGAAGATCGACCACATCCTTGGCCATAAATCAAGCATAAAAAAATTTCAAAAGATTGAAATTTTGCCATGCACTTTCTCGGACCACAGTGGAATAAAAATAAGCATCAACACCAACAAGATACCCCAAAACCCACAAAGACATGGACACTAAACAGCATGATGCTAAACAACTCCTGGGTCAAGGATGAAATCAAAACAGAGATAAAAAGATACCTGGAATCAAATAAAAATGAAGATACATCTGACCAAAATCGCTAGGATGTCATGAAAGCCGTAATAAGAGGGGAATTCATATCTCTACAAATGCACATGAAGAAAATGGAAGGATCACAAAATAACAGCCTAACACGTCACCTAAGGAAACTAGAAAAGCAAGACAACCAAAACCCTAACTTCAGCAGACGAACCCCAGATCATCAAAATAAAAGCCCAAATCTGGGACATAGAAGATAAAATAATAATACAAAAAAATCAATGAAGCAAAAAACTGGTTCTTTAAAAGGATAAACAAGATCGATAGTCTCCTAGCTAGACTGACCAAGAAAAAGAGAGAAAAAGCCCAAATAAACACAATCAGAAACACAAAAGATGAAGTCACATCTGATCCTGAAGAAATACAAAAGATCATTAGAAACTACTATGTATACTTGTATGGAAACAAAGTTGAAAACTTTAAGGAAATGGAGGATTTTCTGACATCACACATCTTGCCTACGGTGAAACAAGAAGAAATTAAGACCCTAAATAGACCAATATTAATCAAGGAAATTGACTATGTAATAAGAAAACTAACTACAAAAAAAAAAAAAGACCTGGACTGATGGCTTTCCAGCAGAATTCTTTAAGACATTTAAGGAGAAGCTAATACCAATCCTACTGAAAATATACCAGTGATTGAGAAAGATGGAACTTTCCCCAAGTCATTTTATGAAGCTAACATCACATTGATATCCAAGCCAGGTAAAGACCCAACAAAGAAAGGGAACCACAGGCCAATATCTTTGATGAACATAGATGACAAAATTCTCAACAAGACCTAGCAAACCCGATTCAACAACACATCTCAAAAATCATTCATCATAACCAAGTAGGCTTCATTCCTGAGATGCAGGGCTGGTTCAACATTCGTAAGACCATAAATGTAATTAAATACATCAACAGACATCAAAACAAAAACCACATGATTATATCATTAGATGCAGAAAAAAATTTTGATAAAATACTGTACCCTTCTTGATAAAAACCCTCGAACATCTAGGCATACAGGGAATATAACTCAAAATAGTAAAAGCCATCTACAGGAAACCCACAGCCAGCATACTCCCAAACGGATAAAAGAGGGAACCATTACCCTGAAAACTGGAATAAGACAAGGATGCCCACTCTCATCCCTCCTGTTCAATATAGTATTGGAAGTCCTGGCTAGAGCAATCAGAAAAAAGAAGGTGATCAGGTGTAACCAAATACAAAAAGAGGAAGTCAAGTTATCTCTCTTTGGAGACATGATTGTGTACCTTGAAAACCCAAAAGAATCTGTCAAAAACCTCCTTGCACTGATAAAGGTCTTTGGCAAAGTCTCAGGGTATAAAATAAATAAAATAAAAGACAATCGCATTTCTTTACACCATAATAAATAAACAGAAACCCAAATAAAAAGCACAATCCCATTCACAACAGCCACAAAAAAAATGAAATACCTTGGCCTCTTCCTAATCAGAGATGTGAAAAACCTTTACAATGAAAACTACAAAACACTCCTCAAAGAAATCAAAGATTACACAAACAAGTGGAAAAATATCCCATGCTCATGGATTGGAAGAATCAACATTGTGAAGATGTCCATCTTATCTAAGGCAATCTACAGAATATTAATGCAATAGCCATCAAATTACCAAGAACATAGAAAAAACAATACAGGAATTCATATGGAAACATAAATGACCAAGAATAGCCAGAATAATCCTCAGGAAAATAAATAATAATAATAATAATCCTCAGGAAAAAAAAAATAGGCGGTATCACTACCAGACTTCAAACTTTACTATAAAGCTACAATAATCAAAACAGCTTGGTATTGGTACACGAACAAGCATATAGACCAATAAAATAGACTTGAGATTCCAGAAGCAAAAACCTCAATTTTTCAACCAGCATATCTTCGACAACACCTCCACCACCCACTGGGGAGAGTAGAATCTATTCAGTAAATAGTGCTGGGACTGGCTGACCACATGCAGAAGATTCAAACAAGACCCCTATCTATCCCCATACACAAAAATTAATTCTAAATGGATCAGAGGCCTAAATGTAAAACCTCAAACCATAAGAACTTTAGAAAATGCAGGACACACCCTTGTGGAAGTTGGAACTGACATCCAATTCCTGAGAAAAACCTGAAATGCACGGGCCTTAAGAGATAAGATAGACAAGTGGGACCTCATTAAACTGACAAGCTTCTGCAAAGCCAAAGAAACCATCAAGAGAGCAGGGAGACAGGCCACAGACTGGGAAGAAGTATTTACCAACTCCATGTCTGACAAAGGCCTAACATATAGGATATACAAGGAACTCAAATGTGCTGAAAAAAAAACAACAAACAACTCCTTTTAAAAATGGGCAAAAGACATCAACAGACACTTCTCAAAAGAAGACATACGAGCGGCCAACAAATACATGAAGAAATGTTCAACCTCACTAGTCATCAAGGAAATCCAAACTAAAACTACACTGAGATACGACCTAACTCCAGTTAGAATGGCCATTATCAACAACTCAAAAAATAACAGATGCTGGAGAGGATGTGGTGAAAAGGGAACACTTCTACACTGTTAGTGGGAGTGTAAACTAGTGCAACCTCTGTGGAAATCAGTGTGGTGATTTTAAAAGCTCTAAAAGTGGACCTTCCATATGACCCCACAAACCCCTTACTGGGAATATACCCTGAAGATCTCAAATCACTCTATAAAAAAGATACCTGCACACGTATGTTTATCACAGCTTTGGTCACAATAGCAAGATCATGGAAGAAACCATGCTGTCCATCAAAAGAGGACTGGATTTTAAAAATGTGGTAAATATACACAATGGGATATTACGCAGCCATAAAAAAGAACAAAATCATGAATTTCGCAGCAACCTGGATGGAATTAAAGTTTATAATACTGATTTATCTCTCACAGCAACAATGATCTGAGAATCATATGTTCTCACTCATAAGTGGACCTTGAACAACTATCATAATACTATAAGAAAAGGTTTGACAGTGATGGGAAACTATTGGGGGGGTGGGGAGGGGAAGGGAGGAGGAATCAACCGTAGTCAAGCCGGGCTTTGTGGCTTAGCCTGTATTTCTGCGCCTTTGGGAGGCTGAGGTGAGTGAATTGCCTGAGCCCATGGGTTCTAGACCTTCCTAGGCAACTTGGCGAGATCTCATCTTTACAATAAATCAAAAAATCAGCCAGGCGTGGTAGTGCGCGCCAGTAGTTACAGCTACTTGGAAGACTGAGGTGGAAGGATTGCCGGAGCCCAGCAGGTTGAGGCTGCGGTGGCCGGGAGCGGCCACTGCCCTCCAGTCTGGGCGACAGTGAGACTCCAACTGAAAAAAAAAACCCAAAAAACAGTAGTCAATATCTGTCTGGTAATGGGGGACACACCTCATCAACAAGTGTACCCACAATGCATATTTGTATATCTAACCCTTAACTGTACCCCACAATTTTAAAACAAAAAATATGTATTAAAAAAAAAGAATCCTTGTTGAGGAACTTGAAATGGGAAATTGGGGAATAAATAAAGTAATTAGGAAAAAATAGTTTTGTGTATAAGAGTTATTTTATACCCACTAAACCCACAAAAAATAAAATTCAACACCCTCATTTATTATAACTGGAAACCAGGATACCAGACATTAAAGTTACACAACTAACAAGAGGCGGAGTCTGCATCTCTTTAATGTAAACATGCCGGGCTATTAATAATGAATGTCTTGTCAGTGACAACTTAATAGTAGCATTTCCTGACAAGGGTGGGTAAGAAATATGCCTGGTTTTTCTTCTGGCTTAAACCAGAGAATTGGAAGATTTCTATTTATGTAGGTATTGATTTGAAAAGATTTTATATAAATAATTAATGAATAAGTCAATGACTAATTTGCCAACAAAGCAGAAGGAATCAGAAGATTGGATGTGGAGAGTGTCTCATAAACTCTTTCTCCACAAACAAAAAAACGAAAACATGAATATTTCAAGAACACAGTGATTAAGTTGTGAGTCAGG
This sequence comes from Cephalopachus bancanus, assembly GCA_027257055.1. Classification (NCBI taxonomy): domain Eukaryota; kingdom Metazoa; phylum Chordata; class Mammalia; order Primates; family Tarsiidae; genus Cephalopachus; species Cephalopachus bancanus. The sequence continues at coordinate 1,468,556 of JAPVLO010000072.1, forward strand.
AATAATACTTAGATGCCCTGACTCCTCAGATCATTCCCCACCTTTCCTCCATCTCTCATGGGCATAAAAATAAGTGCTCATTGGGAAATTAACTTTTTAAAAAACTAGAAAGACAAGATTTTATCTTTCTCACACCAAGAAAAAAATCATATATATATATATTTGATCTTCTCTTCCTGTAGAATATATACATAATTTTCTACAAGAAAATTATACAAAAGCTTTGTATCTTTCACTGCATAGAGTTCAGTGATGATTTGTTTCATCTGGCTGACTCAGCCTATGTCCTTTCCTAAGTCTACTTTTAGTGAGTCACCCATAAGAGTGAAGTTTTAGTCTATCACGGCTTCTTAGAGAAAGGTTATCTGCTCTTTCATCACAGATAATATTTCATTGGCTCTCTATTATAATGTGCAGAAATTCCATCAAGATCTCTTTGTTTGAAAGCATAAGCCATTAAAATATATAAGTATTCAGTCCCACTGTAAATAATTCTCATGAGGAGGATAAAGCCCTTTATTTATTCTGGGATATTTTTTACTATTGGTACAATAATCTAAAATTTCTACAGCCTCAAATGTTTTGTGATAAAACTTCCAGTTTCCCAAAAGATCTCATGCATAACAAATATAATAGGACTAAATAAAGACATCAGTTTAGCTGGGTTAGCTGAATATAACCCAAGGGCCTGACTCATGGATTAGATTTAAAGTGACACAGTTCCAATTAACTAGTGAATCATGGAGAAGGGTTTGGGAATGGAAATGTTTGGAGAAATCGTTTTCTTCTCCACCCAAATACCCAGGGCATTCTTTGTTCTGTGAGGACAGAATTCTGTCTTGTTCATTACTATCCTCATCACTTGACAAAAGTGTTAACGAGCACATAGTAAGCGGCTCATAAATACATGTTGAATAAATCAGAATCTTGTATAGAGAGTCTTAGAAATACAGATGGTAATCACTCACCCAAGGCATGTTAAAAGAGAATTTTCTTGATATCTTTATTTTTTATTAGTTCCATACATGATATGAAGTTCAGCCAGTGCTGAGAATGATAGTTTTAGGGTCATGCCACCCTAAACAGCAAAATTTCTTCTGATTTCAGAAGCCAGATGGCATACGACCTTGTTAATAAGCATTAGAATTCTAGGGAAAAAGACAAATAAAATGATTGGTCAGTTTCTCCATCTTTTGGCAAATCCATTTATTGGGTAAATAATGCAGAAAAATCTTAACGAGATGTCTGATTTATTTAAATCAACATGGAATTTAAGGAACTGATAATCAGCCAGTTTCAAGTCATAACTAAATAATGACTATGACATGAAATGTTAATAGTGGCATTTTATATTTTACAAAAATTTTCATGAGCGTTGTATTAACATTTTACCCTAACAACAATTCTTAAGATAGGCACTATTATTATTCTTTAAATGCAAAACAAAACAAAACAAAACCTCACATTGCTACATTATTCTGAATTATTGAGAAGCAAGTGATATAATTCCATTGCAAAAACTCTTAGGAGCAAAGAGAGCAATGTAGTGGCCCAAAGACTCAACGCTTTAGAGCAAAGAGAGCAATGTAGTTGCCCAAAGACTCCATGCTTTAGATAGACAGAAATTGAGTGATAAAGGGTGTCCTAGTTCCAGAATTAAAGGGCATTTTTATCTCTTATTTTTCCTCCTTCCCTTCTTCTTCCTCCTGTCTTTCTTCCTTTACCTATCCTGGATCAAGGAGTAGGAGTGAGATTGATCAAGGAGTAGGAGAGAGATTTGGTATTCTCAATAAAAAACTCTCTGGAATCCAACAGAGTGAAAGTGTAGTACAGCAGTTTTCCAGTTCGTGGAGTCAAAACACATAGGTAATTGGAGAAACAAATATAAAAAATATGCATTATGTTGAAAAGCTTGTTTTACTTATAGTTTCCTTTTTGTTCCATTGCTGTGAACTCATCCTTGTTAGGTCATCACTATTAACTGCTCAACTTTCTACTCTGTATTACAGATCCAACTACCTCCAGTTGGTCCCTTGGAGGAGTGAGGCCCACCAGGGAAGCCCCAAGGCCCTGAGACTGGAAGTTGTCCACAAATCTAACAATTTGAATAACTGAATGTACTAGCATAGGAATAGAGTCACTCTAAATACACATTTCCATTGGTAGTTATAGCATAGGGTAACCGAATAAGAATAGTAAGAATCATTTTGTTTGCTTAAATAGCAGCTTTAAGTTCTGTACCAGCTCTACTGTCCACTGAGGTTGTGACACTGGTCCGGGAACAGGGTCTCTTTCTGTTTGGGTGTATACTTTTTACTGGGGAATGGTGTATCTAAGTCTTGATGCCCACGAGCTTCAATGCAGTAGGAGTGATGAGTAGATAGGGTTCCTTTCACTTTTTTTGCAGCTGGTTGTCAGGTCTTTCCACTCTCCAGTCCCTTAGCAACACTTGCTCCCCTGGGTGGAAGAGATGTCTGGGTTCTCCGTGGTCCAGGAGGCTCCTAAGGGAAGCAAGCTTATGAACCATGATTAATTTGTGATTTGCATAACTTTTGCAATGCATGATGTCTTAGGCCGTGTTAGCTTTCTTTACTGTAAATGTCACTATCTAAATGTAAAATGCAGCTGTAAATTAAGTTCTATACAATGCTGTGCTGGTCAAGTGGCTAATGTATAGGTGTCAACAACTCTGGACTATAAAAGTGAACTGTAAAAGCCTAGAGGGCCAGCAGAACCATTTTAGAAAGACCTGGAGTCTGGCTCTGTTCTCTGAATTCGAGTTCAGAAATAAACTTCTTTCTACCAAAGAAAAAAAGAAAGAAAGTCTTATGCCTGGAAGAGTCTAGGTTCCCATGTAGGACTTATCTGACATCCAACACTGCTAACTAAACATTCAATAATCTTCCCATGTCAGTCATATTAAAATTTTAACTCTAACAGAAAATGAGATTCCAAATGAAGCTTGTCAATGGACATTTCCCAGGACCTTATATGGACTTTTACTCAAAGTAATTCAAGTTGATAAATATTATAGGTCAATGTGATTCAAATTGGCAAGTTGGGTCTAGATAGAATGGCAACCAAAATAGAGTAAGATGAGGGAGGAAATAAAGTAAAGATGTCACGAGAAATTTGAATTAATAGATGACACCGATGTGGGTGGCAGAAAGTGATGGAAAAAAAAACTATATTGAGGGAGAAGCAACAGACCTGGATCTGCCAGGGTCCTAATCACGCCTTCTTATTCCATCTGTGAACAGAGCTGAGGGATTTCTGTCAGAGGGTCTGCTAGTACAGACTGTGTCCCAGCATAGAGTATCCTGAGCCAAGTTTAAAATGTTAGGCATGCATTATCATTTTTCAAAAAATGCATTCACATAATCCTTTGCTTTTATGAATTTGTCATAAATTTAACAAGAGCCATGAGTTCACAAATGTTATCAAACTTATGGTATATGAATGAATCCTGCTGAAAAAATATAGGATTGAGGCAGAGGTTTCCATGTTAATCTCTCACAGTTAGGAAAATAAAGATAATGACTTTCTTCCTTTCTTTGGTTCATTGAAAAGTTGAGTTTTATTCTTGTAATTTCTGAAGAGATACTCAAGACTTTTCTTTGTGTGTGTGTGTGTGTGTGTGTGTGTGTGTGTGTGTGTGTGTGTGTGTGTGTGTTTCTCAGAACACTGTCAGGTCCTGGACTGTCTTCCATCATATGTTCCAAGACTGTCCCAAGTTGAAAGTTTTTTTCTGGGTGGGCATGTGGGATGGATTTCATATAACGCTTCAGTGTTTCTCACATATAACTCATATTATTGCAGGGTATCTACTACAACATGATTGTTGTCTAATGCTGAATAGTATCAGTTTATGTCCACTTTAGAAATGATCCAATAACCACTGAGGACTTTGCTTTATCGGTATAACATGCAGTAAGCACTCAAAACATATTCTGGCTAAATAAATGAATGTTTTCTTTGTTGGGAAGGATAAATGATTTGTGTGTGGTGTTGTGAGCCTTGGTAGAGTTCACATTCGTTTGACTCTGCACCCATGATAAAGAGTTGGATCAAGCAGAAAACATAAAAATGTACAGACAGAAAGACAAGAGACAGGACAGGAAAGAGAAGGCACATTCAGCCTTTTGAAGAAACTTTTGAATGAAGGGACTCTCTAAGAGTTGTGGGCCCAATAAAGAGAATTAGCGGGTGACGCTGAAGTGCTAGCAAGAGGAAGAAGCCATTACATTTCTCAGGCTTAAAATTCCAGGAGGAGGAAAAATGTTACTGGAGGCTGGATGAGAGCTGATGCCCTGTAAAGGAGGTGCCCAATGGACTCTGCAGACATTCTGGGCCGCCACAGACGGAAATGTTACAAAGCAGAGAAATGGCAGGAAGAATAAGTACCTCGAGGTCTCTCCTTCCACCATTCAATCATCCATTAGATCCCCAGTTAGAAGTGCCCATCTGAAAAACGATTCTGGACCTTAGGTAAATAGGGAGCCCAGCTGATGAAGCTCCCTGAGCTCATCAGGCCAAGACGGAGAGGATGGACTAGAAGGGAGAGATAAATGGGGCATCACCAGCATGTAAATGTTCTTCTAGAACATCGAGATTGTCCCTGTGGTCCTTTCTGTGAAAGGCACTTTTCCTGGAATTCATTCAAAGAACATCTTTCAGAATTAAGCCACTGTGATACCATAACTTTCCAGGGCTCATCAGTCATGCCCCCTGGGACGTATAAGGATTGTGATTCTTTGTTCACCCCAAACATTTAATGCGTGTCTACTATGTGTGTAATGTGGGGGAATACACAGGTTGCAAAAGACTACATTTTTACTAGCGGTACTGAATAATTTCCTTTCATAAAATTTCCCAGTTTTGATACTCACTGGTGAGACATTCTGGGGACTCTGAATGAGGAACAACGAGAAGAATGGTTAAATACAGCACTTTCCAGTACTGTGCTGTGACCTTGGCTGTACAGATTAAAATGGAAAATGAGGATGGCACAGTTTAGCCAGTTCACTGTCTTGTTTGGGCTGAGAGCATAAGAGTTCTTGACAGAGTTCTTCTCAACGTACTCCAGTAAGGCTTCACTCACTGTGAACTGTCTTCCCAGCAAGAAAGGAGGGAAGCCCCCTCTTTAGGTATTGCTCCTTCAGGGGATGTCTGGGCAGGGCTTATCTTAGGTCTGTGCACCCAGGAATGATGGTGTTTACTGAAAATGCACTATCTTCTTCTCACTGAAATGTCATCACACTGAAAACTGAAATATATATATATATATATATATATATATATATATATATATAAAATGTATACTTTCTATAAAAGAAAGTATAGTTTTATATCTGAAATATGTATAAGCTATGGCCATTTGGTTTATTGGATGTACTACTGTAATATGAAAAGATTCACTGTGCTTGTAATAAATACTTTTGTGTTAAAATTGCAAAAAAGAAAAAAATACATTGAAAAGAGGTAGGTAATGAAACACAAATTACTTTTACATTTGGGTTTAGCCAGCAACTTATAGCAGGCCTCACAGTTCCTATAAGTGTCCTGTAGCTTGGCAATAATGAAGTATGAAGCCCAAAATAATTCAATTTTTTTTTTTCTCCCAGACTGGAGTGCAGTGGCTGCTCCCGGCCACCATAGCCTCGACCTGCTGGGCTCCGGCGATCCATCCGCCTCAGCCTTCCAAGTAGCTGGAACTACAGGCGCGCGCTACCATGCCCGGCTGGTTTTTTGATTTATTGTAGAGATGAGGTCTCGTCAAGTTGCCCAGGTGGGTCTCGAACCCGTGGGCTCAGGCAATCCACTCACCTCAGCCTCCCAAGTGTGTGGGATTATAGGCTGAGCCACTGAGCCCGGCTAATAATTCAAATTTTGATGAATGTGGCACAAAATTGTTTTGCATCCAAGTAAGAGATCAGAGTCAGTAACTAAGTCATCGCAGTTATCTACTGCATTCCTCTCTCTTTTTAAAAAGATTTTATTTTTCACCATTGACAAGTTACATGCATGAATTAGTTAGAATTTATAATTTAGCCATCTTAAATTCTTTTTGGAATTTAGATAAATATATGGTTATTCAATATGCACTCTTTAACTAATATTTACTGAATACCTACGATGTGCCAGCCTCTATTCTTGTTTTTAGAATATATCATTAAATAAGTTAGACAAAACACTTTTCTTCAGAGGTATATATGTTAGTGGATAAAGACAGATAGCAAGCAAACAAATGGTAATCTAGGAAGCCCAGCACTTCAGCTAATGGTATTAGCTAAGGAGAAAAGCAGAGAATAAAAGGAGGTAGGGACAATTGCAGAGAGGTGTCTCAAATATCCTAACGTGGTCTGGGAAAGATCTACTAAGAAGGTTCCTCTTGAGCTCAGAACTGATGGAGGTGAGAAAGGTGCCAGGCAGAGGAAACAGTAAGTAAAAAAAAAAAAAGAGAAAAAAAATCCTGCAGTAAATCATGCCTGGAAGTTTCCTGGAAAGATTAAAAATGCCCATGCAGCTACAGCAATGTGAATTGAGAAAAAGTATTTCAGAGAAGAGGCAAGAAGGAAGACTGGGAAAGCCTTATCGGGCCCTGATGATGCTTGCGCAGATGGGAAGCATCTGGTAGGCTTGAACTCTAGCATTCCATGACCTTGCTTATTTGTTTTTTAAAAAATGTATCACTCTGGTTTTGTTGTTTAAAATAGATTTTTGAGTCCTAATGCCAATCATCTTGCAGACATGAAAATTGATGATGCAGGAGGAGAGAGAACAGAGCTGGTGGGGTACCACCCCTGACTTGGTGAGCAGTTCAGGGCCTGGGCATGGGCAGATGCTCAGAGGGTCCTTCAGAACCACAGGAGGGAAAGCAGCACGAGCATCCTGGAGACCTGCAGTTGCAAAATAAACTGGTGGGATTTGGTGGAGGTTATCTTGTAAAAATCTCTGTTTTCTCAAGGAAGAAGGTTAACAAAAGGGATCTAGGAATTGCACTAGAGGTCAAGGTATTAAGAACTCTCTAGGAGACAGAGTAAGCAAGAAGGCAATGTAGTTTTAGTAACAAGAACCAGAGGATTTCTTAATAACAATGAATTAAAAGAAGACATGCCAGCTGTTTGTCTAGTTTTCTTCAGCTTCATTCAATTGTGCATATGCAGGAGTAAAAGAGATGGAATGTTGGGTTCCACTACTTTGAAATTTTGTCAAGAAAACTGAAAGTGAAAGAAGTGAGTCTGGTTCTCTTTGACTTCTTCTTATGGATATCAGATAGAAATTTCCAAGGCTGTTGGACTGAAAGATGAATTTCATGAATGAGAAATTCACAAGCCTAGAGTTTTAACTGGGCTTTGCAATACCTCTAAGTCATCTTTTCACATTGACTTTAGGCCACACACTTCATTCTCTTCATACACAGTAGGAACTCAGCAGAGTTTTCCTTATTTTCTTTCTAGATCCCTCTCTCCATATATGGAGAGAGAGAGAGAGAAAGAGACACTTTTACTTCCTGAATGTGTAATTTTGCCTTTTTCATTGATGGCTCATCCATCTCTAATTTCATTATATGGTGATTATTTGGCCTTTATTAGAAAATTGAAGCAGAGAATTCCTGTCATGTAATTATATTTTAAAAGCCAAGTAATACCAGATACTTTTATTAGCATTAACAATTAGTAGGCCTCTTAACTTCAGCTGTGACAAAGAAATTTCTTGTAATAATTTTGCAGTGGTAATTTTACATACCTGTCATATTAACATTAATAATAGAATTAATGTCAAGAGGGTTGATGCAGGCATTCTTTATTTAAAAATACACAGGAGAGGAAAAAAAATAATTTGACAGGTAATCAAAGAAGCACCACTTGAGGTTCTTAGTTCAATAGTCTAGATTCTTTATTCCAAAATAAATTCCAAAGTTTATTTCAAATAAATTTTTTGATTGATTGAAAATATATTTCTTTCAGATAGAGATCATGTCTTGTGCTTAGAATCACAAAATTTTTAAGTTGAAAAGGATCCTAGAAATTATCTCAGCAGCCACAAATTCAGAAGCCTTGAAAGCTAAGCAGGTATTATAAGTGAATGAAAATTCCAGACAGAGGGTGGGAGAAGGTAGAAAACACAAACCAGATAAAAAGAAAACAACAGCTATTCACATCCCGGATATAATTCTTCATGAAGGAAGACTCACTGTTGAAAAACCCTCTCACTTGTCAAGACAACTTTTAAAAGTAATTCTTGTCTACGTTTTCCAAAAATTTACTTTGGCAATATGTGATATTTGATTGCTAACACACACAAACTTTTACACACACACACACACACACACACACATAATTAACAAGACTAAATAAAACTTGGATGTATTCAGGCCCCTGGGATACCAGTTCACAACTGATTTAGTCCAGCTGAGAGTAACTGAGTCCTAAAGAAAGTTAATAGCGATGACTTCTTCAGTGAAATTCCAACAAGTTAGTGACAAAGTTAATTCGATTTTAGGGGTTTCTTTTGTCTCTCAGTCTAGAATTATGTTCTATGCCAACAAATTATCCCAACATTGTTCTTAGATAATTTTCAAGATATTTTGTTAAATTATTTTAGCTCAACTTTTTCTCCCAAGATTTAATGATTGAGTCCTCTGGTCTTAGTGACTTTTCTTTTGAATGCACAGGTAAGCACAGACAAGTCAAGAAAGTGGTCTGATTTTCTTCCTGATCTCTGATTGTGAGTGTCATAAAGGTAGAAAGAAAGAAAGAAAGAAGGAAGGAAGGAAGGAAGGAAGGAAGGAAGGAAGGAAGGAAGGAAGGAAGGAGAGGGAGAGGGAGGGAGAGAGAGAGAGAGAGAGAGAGAGAGAGAGAGAGAGAGAGAGAGAAAGAAAGAAAGAAAGAAAGAAAGAAAGAAAGAAAGAAAGAAAGAAAGAAAGAAAGAAAGAAAGAAAGAAAAGAAAAGAAACGTGATTATCAAGAGTCAAGTCCTTGGCATGTACTTTTCTTTCCAAACTGTAAATCAGGCTATGAGACCAGGAGCCATAAACTGTGTCTGCATGTAGGTAAAGCCACACAGCAGGGGCCCAGAACTTGATCAAGCTTTCTGGATCCTAAAGAAATAATGGCATTATATGAAGCAAATAACAGTGTACTGTCCTGGTCCTCCATCTGTGTCCTGCTGAAATGACTCTAATCAACTTCATTTTTAAAGTCTAATTCTAGATGATTCCATGCTGCAGCAAATCCTTCTCATGTTTGAAGTCAGAGATCATAAGTCATATTCATGGTTTAATGAAAAGAAGATCATAATTAGTGCTTACAATGCATAAATTGAATGTATAAAAGATAAGAATACATGCAAACACACACATATATACATAAATATGGAATATTATAAAATGTTTTCACAGTCATGTTAACAAGTGAAAATCAAATGTCTCATTAATCATGGAATAGGATAGCCTGACCACCCTTGGGAGGATAAATACAGAAAAGATATGAGCTAAAACTTGAAGGAGAATTAAAGAAAAAGCAATTACTAGAAGATGGATGCAAAATAACAGGGATGACCAGAATTAGGGTTTCAACAGCAAGACTGAGAAGAATGGGACTGGTTCCAACTCTGATTTCTCCTATCTCTGTTTTCTCATCTGGGGTCTTATTTTCTCACTACCATTCTGCTTGCAACACTTCTTCAGGACCACATGGTTCACATCTTGGCTCTGATTTCCTCCATACATGTTTGTGAAATGCACTTAGCCTACACTTATTCCAATGCTGTCTTATAATGTGTCCCTTCTTTTTTTGGGGGGGGGAATGATTAATGTTTTTTTCCTGAGGCAAACAACTTTGCCTTCTCTGTGAAGAAGCCAAGACAGCTGGAAAGCCTGCTGAGAAGCCTCCCAATTCAATCTGACATTGAGATATAGCTGGAAAGCAAAGATTGTGTCTCCAACTTGCTTGGGTAAGTTAGGTGTCCACATCCCTAAATCAGAGTGACTTAACACCAAAAGATCAGCTTTGCTTTGGAGACATTTCCACGCTGGGTAAATCAACCTGAACACTTTTAAGTTGTTTTTTTTTTTTTTAGAGGAAGACAACATATAGTCTTGACAAAGTGAGCCGTGAGTGTACAATCCTGTATTAGCATTCTCTCTGTCTCCATCTTTTCTCTCCTTTTAACTACCAGCTATCACATTTTCACTCTGCATGCTCCTATCTTTGTTTTTGGCAGAGAGAAAATAACATAATCTTTAAAGGCAAACAAACTTGTAGCTTAACCACCTACATGACCTTGGGCAATATTTTCAACCATTATGAAATATAGAAAATACCAGATATGTTGCAGTTTTTTTAAAAACAAATTATGTGTGCCCAAGTCTTCAGGGCATCTTGCACATTGTTAGTATTTACTTGAATTAAATATCATATTTAATTATATCCTTCTTTTTATTTTTTCCTTGTAGTTCTCACCCCTTCCTATGCAACTGTTTGGTTTGTGTTGTCTCTTTCTGTCAATCTTTGTTCACAAACATACTTTTCCTCTGTTTGTTGTCCTCTTTCTCTTGTTATAGCTCTTTGTGTGGGTTCCTGTTTGTTCTCTCCCTCTTTCTCTTTCCTTCCTCAATTTCTTTTATTTTTTCTTTATTTCTACTGCACTACTATATTTCTCCATGCTCACTGTGTGTCCTTCATTCTCCTTTTGCCAAATTCTTTCCATTGTTTGTTTGACACAATGTGCCACTTTTTGTTGCAATTGTTTGGGCCTTATTTTCTATATATTTTTATTCCTTCATATTTTACCCTTACACACTCCCTCCTGTTCTCTCTGTTTATTTGGCTGTTACTAGCTGGCATTGTTTGCCTCACACTCTCTGTACTTTACAGTTCTTTTCATATTTTTTCCCTTCTGACTTAGCCCCTCCCAATTTAAATGCCCTCATACACTCAATCTACATAATGAAATTGGGGTTGTATTGTTTGGGGAATGGCGCATGATGCTTTTCTTTGGTTTGCTTTGACCTTGACTTCCCCTTGGATATCTACAAGCTCCTGTTCCATTTGCATGAGTCAGGTCTCTGTTGGTTTGATGTTCGTGCTCTACAACATTGCTTCTCAGTGCAATTTTATATTTTACGCACTATGAATATCATGCCCAGAAGCTCACAATCTTTCATTGCAATGTAGCAGGTGACACAAATAGAATTTGCTACAAAAGAAAATAAACCTAAAAAGAGGTCACTGTTGAATTTATAACAAAAGGTCAAAAATCTTGGGGGAGAAAGAAGAAAATATAGGTTTTGAAATACAAGACATTATTGATGTTTGAAAACCTCCTTAATGGAGGTTACATATTTAATGAAATATCAATCTCATTTTGTATATGAAAAGACTGATACTCAAAGAGAAGTATTTTGTCCAGAATCTTACTCAGTGCCAATAAATGCCTGAATTGGTGTTCAAGTCAGTTTCTTCAGATCTCCACTTCTGAGTAGGTTGGACTAATTGTAGCAGACCATTACAAATACTGCAACATATACAAATAAATATATAGAAATATAGACAAATTATAAAATTTCTATTTTTAAAATTATGGAAAACTTGCGGAAGCAGAGCTGTATGAATAACATTTCCAGACTAGAAAGAACCTTTTTAGATGAGCTAAGACTTCTTGCTGTCTGTTTTCTTAGGGGTTTGTATTGATTTTGAATATAGGCTGAAGATTGGGCTTACCAGAGGTAGAGGACTCTACATGAGAAAAATCAACAGCAAAAGTTTTGATGGCTGCATGTGCTGGCATGGTCTATTGGTGCCAAAGGACCCCTGCTAAGTTTTGCAGTGACACAGCAGGCTGGGCACTGGGCTGGGTATGCAGCAAGTAACCACAGATGACTTTGAAGAAGACAATCCTGTTTTAGAGAGGGGCCTACAATAAGGGCATACAACTTCTACCCTTAAGAACTTTGTAGAATTTGAAGCTGCACAAGACAGAGGAATAAGAAAATAAATTCAAAATCTCTAAAGTGCAGAAATGTTAGTTCTGAAGATAGAGACAAGCCAAGCTCTGAAACGAAAGCTCAAATGGTAGCAACTGATAAAAGAGCTGGATTAAATGGCATATAAAATCTCCTACAGATCTATAGCACCACATAAGCAGGATGACAAAGACTTAAACTCTATTCTCCAGTGGAAAGATCTTACACAGAAAACTGCCAGGCTTTTCCAATAAAGCCAGCAAAGAGAATAGAGATAAACTAGAGGTATACTTAGGCAATCTAAAACTAACGTTCAATCTTGATCCACCTCAATTCCTGAGCAGCCTTCAGTCTATTTGTGAAAGATAGGAAATTGTCATTCTTATCATAGGGGAATATGTTATCTTTACCTGATACAGTCTTTTATTATTATATTCACTATGCTGGGCAAAAATTAGATACATACATACATACAGTTAAGCAGGCCCACTTATTCACTGAATAGCAGAGAAGGATTTTAAAACAGCTGTTAAAAACAGAAAAATAATATTTTGAGAGAAAATGTAAATAGATATTTGAGATTCCCAAACTATAATGCTTAAAATTAAGAACTCGTTGGATGAAAAGACAAAGACAAGTAGGAAATATTCAAATTGAAACACAGAAAGAAAAATAGAATAAGAACAACAAAGCGGTATATATGAAATGTGCAGGACATAATTTTAATGTTTTCATGTTTGTATGAAACAAGGATCAGAAGCATAATTTGCATAGATAATGTTCAGAGATTTCAAAAGTGATGAAAATAGCAGATAGTAAAAATCTCTTCTCAAGAAACACAAAAGAAAATTTCATCTAGACCTGTCACAATCAACTGCTGAAATTAAAGATAAGAACAATTATAAAATCAGCTGAAGAAAAAAAGCATTATCTTTATTAAGCTAAAAATAATGCTGATGACTGACCTTGGTGCAATAACAACAACAAAGGTAGAAGCCAGAAATAATGGAATTACATCTTATAATGTAAAAAAAAAAATGTCAACCTAGAATTCTCAGCATAGATATTACACTCATCTGACTATAAAAATTGGGGTCTGAAATTTTGCTTTATTTTTCTGAAGGATGTTTTGTGACTTTTATGGTATAACCTCTGGGTTGATATTGTCATGTGGGAGTGGTCCCTAAGAAGAGAATGAGAATACAGACACCTTTTTTTTTTGTTGCTTATTTTTGAATCCATGTGGACGTGTTCTCTTGAAGAGAATGAGAATACAGACACCTTTTTTTTTTTTTTTTAATCCTGTCTTTTCTTTCAGTCTTCCCAGGAGGAATAAAGACAAGTGTGTGGTTGATTAGATTAAAAGTACTGACTTGGCTGATTTAGAATAACTGGGGTTCCTTATTTGGAAAGAGATTGTATATAGATGAGCCTTTTTCTCTTTTCTCTTCCCAGATTATGTCCCATCCTGCACCCAAGCTTAAAATGTAGTATGTAGTCCTAAGATCTTTCTTCTAGACAGTTGAGGATATGTTGCATCTCTACTGTTTCTTCATTTCTTCCACATTGTCAGAGAGAGGAGAGTAAGTTCCCAAAATGGTGGGTTGGATTTCTTGAGCTTAAGATACGCCTTTTTTTCCCCCAAAAAAATCAAGAAAAAGACAAGCAAAAAAAGGGGGGGGGTTAGGCATTGCAGTAACTTGTGGAAGGACTTAGAAGTTTAATTATTTTTCTCTGTAAAAAGATTTACAGATGATAGAATTAATCCATCAATGTCAACTTCAAAGAAATTGGTAGAACAGAGACTAGAGCTGAGAAAAGAGGAGCTGAACCTCACAGGAATTGGTAGATGAGCCTTTCATTAAAGCCCTGGATGAAATGAGAAAGCAGACTGAGTACATGTCCCCCCATGTGTAGCTGTGCACAACAGGGACGTTTCAGGCCAGAGTCAGGGAGACTCACCATTTCTCAGGTGTCTGTGATTGAGCAAAATCTATTTAAAAATTGACATATATTTATTTGTATAGCATATGGGAAAGTTATCCAAGAAGAAAATGCAGGCTCTTCTCTTTTATCGAACTTATTTTTTCACTCTAAAGAGGAAAGTGTTTCTAAGCATTTTGCTTGATTGCTTGCTTGTTTATTTTTTCCTTTTTGGGAGAGATACCAGATAAAATCTATAAATTAAGGATCTCATGTATTTTGTTATGCAAACCTCCTCTATAACCTAATGTTAAAATTGCTTCATAGGGGAGGACCATGGTATGTTATCAGTCTAATAAAGTGTATATTCTTAAATAAGCTCAGTGTCTGTGAAAAATAATATGGGATCTTAGAAATTTTGTGGATTCAGCAGAGTTTATTTGTACACATAATCTCCAAGTGACACGATGGGATGAAAACCCACCTAATCACTGAGAGAAGGCAGAGTTCTAGAATCTAAGGAGAGAATAAGATTGGAGTGCCTATGAGTGTATGTGGAGGTCAGGGAAGGTAGGGGAGAATCTGGGAGGGAAGATGTTTATCAGTGATAACTGTTATCTATTCAAATAGTCACAACACCAGTTTAGTTTACAGAATTAGATGTATACTTAGAGAAGGCTAGACAAAAAATGCACTAAAATTAATATTTTCCAACTCAATTTTTCAAGCCTGAATCATGTAGGGTCATCTGAATTATGTGGAAATTACTCTGTAGAAGTTTATTTGGCCTGTGATAGGAAATGATCAAAGTCCTCATTCCTATTTTGTCTTTTTTTCTAAGGTTATTGGTCCCTGAATTGACTTATAATGGTGAAGAAGTAGATCTTCCAACTGGAAGAAAGCTTTAACTCTCTTCACTATATACTATATCTGTCTTTTGAAAAAGAGGAGTGAAAATCAGGATTTGGTAGAGTATGCCATATAGATGCAAAATATTCACAAATGTTTCTAGGTATACCAGAAACCCCAAACCTGGCCTTGGCCAACATCTGTGTTTCTCTCCCTCATTTATAGATAAAAGCAGTTAAAAGCAGTTAGAGACTTTGAGATCATTCAGAGATCAACACGTGGCCAATTGTCATGACCCCAGGAGCACAAATATCTCTCTCTCCTGAAATCCACATCTATGAACACCTTCTGTCTTAGAGTTCCCTTGATTTTAACATTTTCAACATAATTGATTTTAAATGTAGTGTACTGTAAGATTACTTTCCAGCTCTTTGACTCTGCAGATGCAGTTTAGTTTGGAAGAATGTATGATACCTGTAGAAGTGGTATGCAGGATGTAGGGTAGAAGTTATCTACTCAAATTAGGATTTGATAAATTGCTGAACCAGAGAAATAAAATGAAAGTCACACCCAGATTGCACTGTAAAAATGAAATTTGAATCAAGATTTTCTTTTTAATTCATCTCCAAAAGATTGATCTGCCACTGCAGATAGGTATTGATTATGATTCAGCTGGAAGTATGATTCTTTAGACTATGTTCTTATATGTCTGCCTTAAAGAGACACAAAGGAAAAAAATCTTATTGGATAATATTTGTTAATGATGCTAAAATATGAGTGATATTGTTCCTTTCTCTCTATTCAATACATGGATGATTCTAAATCTATGTTTATGATTTCCCAGGAGAGTGATACATTGATGCTACTGTGTACAATATAAATACATTCTCTAGGCTGTTTGATCATCACCTCTGCAACTGACCTAAGAGTGCAAAATCCAATGAAGCTTCCAGAAATGGAAGTTTTCATTTATTAGGACTCACCCTTGTCTAGCCTGTGTGGCTTTCAAACTAATCCTTGCAGTATACTGGTTAAAATCTGGCATTAGTCTGCCTATATCAAACTTGTTGTAATTTTTCCTGTGGTAATAGTAGGTGTGCACATGTCTTGAATGACATTCTTACCTATAAACCCAGATTTATCCTTGATTACAGGATTTGGTCTCTCCTTTGAATCTAAAATTGAACTTTAACTTCTCCTGCATCTCAGTCTACATGGTTATGGCTTAAATATACTGTAGTGCTTTTGAACCCTTCCTAGGAGACTTTTGTCCCAGCATTGGCAGTTTAGCGGGCTGGGTGGGTTCTATGCTAACTTAAACTTATCTATTTACATAGATGCTAGGAGATATTATCTGCCTAGCTGAAGCTAATATAACTCAGCCATTCCTGCTGCCAAAGCTTTTGCTCAGGAGAGCATACCCATCAAACATCTCAACTAGCTTTATTCAGCTGATTATATTCCATTGATGTATTGCAATCGTTTCACTTAGTCCTATCTTTGAGAGTAATGGTTAAGCAGTGGCCTTGGGATGACTCATAATATCCTAGAACATGCAGATCTGCTTGCAAACACTATACTCCTGGCTCTACTTATCATGGTTCTAGAAGCTATAGATATTACAACCTTAAGCTGTATGCAGGTGGGCATATATTTATCTTTTATCTCCATTTATCGTCCCACAAATGTGTTACTTTGACAGAATTCTGCATAATCACATACCAGTCTCTCTTGTTGCGTATCTCTATAATTTTGGAAGTCCTAAATATGGTGATGGCTTCAGTGGTCCTAACCCTTAAAGGATATGGAAATTCTTTGGAAATCACTAGCCAAACCAAGAACTTCTAAAATTTTACTCTTTCTCAGCTAGGCATCAATCATTTCTATTACACTGTCTCTTCTATAACTGAACCTGAAATTCTCAAAATCACATATTAAGGACATTGTTTTTGAATTAGTATTAGTATCAGTGTTAATAGTTTTTCTTTCAGAATTGCAAATAGTTTTCTCTTACAAATGCTTATTTGTACTTTATCATTAGACTCATAATATTACAATGTTTAGGACAGAGAATCTGCAGAGTGGGCCAGTAGACTGAAGACCAGTAAAAAACAAATGCTGTAGTTCAAATTCAAAGGTTGTCTGCTAACAGAAATCCTTCTTACTTGAGGGAGGTCAATCTTTGTTCTGTTTAGACCTGCTATAGGTCATGTGAGGCCTACCCTCACTAGTATGGATGATCTGCTTTTCTCAAAGCCTGCCATTTAAAAAAAATTTATTTTAAATTTGTGGGGCACAATTCAGAGTTAGGTACACAAATAATCATTGTGCAGGTACCCTTGTTGATGAGGTGTGTCCTCCCTTCCCCAGGCGGATATAGACTACTGTCAATCCCACCTCTCCACCCCCCTCCCCCACAGTTTCTGGCTACTGTCAATCCTTTTCTTATAGAATTATGGTAGCTGTTCAAGGTCCATTTATGAGTGAGAACATGTGATACTCAGATCTTTGTTTCTGTGAGAGATCATTCAGTATTATAAACTCTAATTCCATCCAAATTGCTGCAAAGTTCATGATTTTGTTCTTCTTTATAGCTGCGTAATATTCCATCGTGTATATGTATCACATTTTTTTTACCCAGCCCTCTTTTGATGGGCAGCACAGTTGGTTCCATGTTCTTGTTATTGTGAACAATGCTGTGATAAACATATGTGTACAGGTATCTTTTTTACAGAGTGATTTGAGTTCTTCCAGGTATATTCCCAGTAAGGGGATTGCGAGGACATATAGAAGGTCGATTTTTAGAGCTTTTAGGAATCGCCACACTGATATCCACAGAGGCTGTACTAGTTTACATTGCCACAAACAGTGTAGAAGTGTTCCCTTTGCACCACATCCTCTCTAGCATCTGTTATTTTTTGAGTTATTGATGATAGCCATTCTGACTGGAGTTAGGTGGTATCTCAGTGTAGTTTTAATTTGCATCTCCTTGATGACTAATGAGGCTGAACTTTTTTTTCATGTATCTGTTGGCTGCTTATATGTCTTCTTTTGAGAAGTGTCTATTCATATCTTGTGCCCACTTTGTAATGGAAGTCCACCATTTTATATATTAATCTCATCCAAAAACACCCTCACAGAAACATCCAGAATAATGTTTAAATAAGTATATAAGCGTTGTGGTCCAGCCAAATTGACATGTAAAATTAACTCATCACTCACTCTAAAATCATAGTATCTAAGTTTTGAACATCTTGAAGGACATCTTCACATTACTCTGCTCAGAACATGAGTATCCTCCACGACTGTCCTATCAAATTTACCCAGTGTAACGATAGTGTGCCACAGGTAGCCAAACCTAGGATTTTGGGATTGAGGCTCAATGACTCCCATCTTAAGCTGTATCCCTGCCTAAATCATGGTATGATAAAAACTTCTTCCAGCCTACATGGCATAAAACGTTGTATTCAGAAAGTCTTCTTGATGCTGTGAATGCATTTGAATGTTATTACTGGGAAACAGGAGTTGCCAGTGAAGTGTCCTCTCTGAGTACTGGGATTAGAGACAGAGGATAAGAGTTATTTCTGGTCCTTCTTTTTATATTCATTAGCTATAAGACTTTAGGTTAATGATACCATTTCGTTAGACCTTGGTTTTCTCGGCTGTAACTTAGAAATAAAATACCTTTTTAACATAGCTATTTTTAAGACATTGAAGAAATATATCAGAAGGCACTTTGAAAATTTTAAAATACAGTCCCCAAACGAATTAAACAGTTACCACATGTTAAATTGTATTAAAATGTCTACTTCAGTCACTAAACTGTGAGTTCCTTAAGTACAGGAATAATGTTTTATTCATTAACACATCTCCAACACTTAAACAGTGCCATGCTGTTAAGATTAAATATATGTATTTATTTATTAATTCAATTAGTGCTTATTACCTACTTCCTATGTTCCAGCCACTTTGATCAGTCAGTAGATGCTCTTTAAATATATAAATGTAATTGAAAACATTTTCTGAGACTTTGAAGGAAATAGGTGAGAAAACAAGTTTGGGAATTATGATCAGTGCATATTGATTTTGTACTTTTATTTTTGTCTGATCCTTTCTATTTTCTGATCCTTTCTAGTCTTTCTCCTCAATCACCCACAGCTGGAGATACTTAGTAAATAAGCATCTCTAACTACATGATTTTTTGCACCAGCATCAAGATTCGAACATCCCTGTTGTTTTTCTGGCAAGAAACTAGGTGCCCCAGTTCTGACAACCAAGCAACTTCTCTTTTTTGTCCCAGATACCTTTTTGGATCTTACAAATTTTACTGTTTCTGCTGCTTTGGGTTTTATTGTCAATTATATCTCCAACAACTTGCCATTATAGCTACTAATGAACGGAGTAAGTTTTGCTATTTTATGTTCCAATTGAGAGGCCAACATCTAAAACCTATGACTAGACTGTACACCTCTGACATTAATCACATGAGCACAAGGGAGGGATCAGCAGTCCCTGGACACTACCAGGGGAGGGAGAGAAAAAGAGAGGGCATGTAACAATACAAAGAATACCTGGTCCTTTACCAGGGGATGTGAGGGCTAGGTAGAGCCCCAAGCTTCACATGCATGCTGACTATTTGTGTAGTTAATCCTTACTTGTATCCCACACCTCTATAATAAATTTTTTTTAAGTGCTGCTCTGTAATGATGAGATGGAAAAAACCAACAACTGTAGTTTAGTGTTTTTATTTATTTTTTTACTAATATGACTGATATGTATTATCCCTATGTACATTAGCCACCATACTAGTATGTACACTATTTCATCTAAACATCTTAATAACCTTAAGAAAAGATAACTAAAGATTACATTATCGTGATCACCATCTTCATCATCATTATTTTTAGGTGAGGAATTCAGAATGTTTAAAGATTCACAGGTTCTCAAAACATCTGAGTGATAAAACTAAATCCAAAATTTCTTCTGTTTTGCCATTATGTGATTTATTTTAAAATTGCTCATCAGGCCGGGCGAGGTGGCTCACGCCTATAATCCCAGCACTTTGGGGGCTGAGATGAGAGGATTGCCTGAGTCCATGGGTTTGAGACCAGCCTGGGCAACTCATCTTGACATTAAATAAAAAGATTAGCAGGGCATGGTGACACATGCCTGTAGTTGCAGCTTCTTGGAAGGCTGAAGCAGAAGCATTACCTCAGCCCAGCAGGGAGAGGCTGCAGTGGCCATGAGTATGCCATTGCACTCCAGCCTGGGTGACAGAGTAAGACTCCAACTTCAAAAAAAATTGTTCATAATCACTGTTTCTGAAGGTCTATTAGTTTATTGCTTGAATGAGATGTCACTTCTTCTCTAAATCAGTCTTACTCACTGGCCAAGTGAAGAAGCAAATTCTCTTCATGGATCAGGTTTTCAGTCTCTCAATCCGCCCATTGTTACTCTCTTCCCATGACCCAACTGGCTTTACCTTTCACTCCTGGAAAGATATGTGCACAATCAACCAAGTGCTGAAAGATATTCTTTTTGGTGAGCCATTTTATCAAAAAGAAAAAATTTTTAAAAAACCAGAATATGTATTTTCCCTGCTTTTGCTGGAGAAATCACTGAGAAAAATAATTCTACAAAAACGCCAGTCTCAGAGATGAATTGTAACAGGAAAAAATGGACTTTTAATAAAAAAGAAAGGTAGTGGTGTGTCTTGATTAAAATCTGCCTGGTCATTTTGTTTTAAGTCAGAGTATTGTACACTTCCTCAGCTTTTTGAAGCTGAAACTGTTCTTGTCCTGAGTGCCTTTATTATTATTATTTTTTTAAAGAAGATCCGGACTTCCTGGAACAAAAAGGGGAGGGGGTGGAAATAATAAGCAAGGGGAGTAGGATGGGGAGGAAAGAGGAACTTGCACCAGTCAGATAGAGCCCTTGGCCAGCAAAGTATTTGTATCAGCAGATGAAAATCTTATTCAGGATCCAATAAATGTAACTCATAAATGTTTAATCCACAACGAAGGAAACAAATTTGATCTGAATTGGGAAGAATATTATTTTGCCAAGCACAGCAGTCTCTAGACATTCACAGATAAATTCATGGTTAGCTAGTTTGTATTTTCACAAATTCCCCATGCAATTTATAAATCATCTTAATGTAATGATCTTATCACTTCTTCACATCTTTATTCACCAACCCCTCAACAAGGTGGTCTACTTTCCAGTGCAATCTCCCTATTTGATTAGTGATGTATCTTTAGATAAGGCACAACTTTCCTGTACCTCGGCTGCAAATTGTTTTATAATTTATTTATGAATATACAAAAACATTTTAAGGACTAAGAGATTGGCAAACTCTTTCGTAAAGGGTCATATAGTAAACATTTTAAGCTTTACAGGGCATATACTCTGTATCACAACTACTCAACTCTGTCATTACAGGACAGAATCAGCCACAGATAATGTGTAAATAAATGAATATGGCTATGTTCCAATAACACTTTATGGATGCTATAATTTGAATTTTATATAATTTTCACTTATCACAAAATATTGCTGTTCTTTTAGTTTTTTTTCCCTCTAAACTACTTAAAATATAAAGGCTTTTTTACCTTGCCAGGACCATACAAAATGGTGGCAGGCCATATTTAAGCAATGGCCCATAGTTTACTTACCTTTACTGTAAAAAGGTATATTTGTAAAAGTAAATTAAGCTTAGAAGCATGCACAAAAGATTAGATTGCTAATGAAAAAAAAATTTTTTTTTGAGTTGGAGTCTCACTCTGTCGCCCAGACTGGAGTGCAGTGACCACTCCTGGCTACTGCAGCCTCGACGTACTGGGCTCCGGCGATCCTTCCACCTCAGCCTTCCGAGTAGCCAGGATTACAGACACGTGCTACCATGCCCAGCTGATTTTTTAAAATTTATGGTAGAGTTGAGGTCTCGCCAAGTTGCCCAGGCGAGTCTCGAACCCATGGGCTCAGGCAATCCACTCACCTCAGCCTCCCAAAGCGCGGAATTACAGGCTGAGCCACTGAGCCCGGCGCTAATGAAAATTTTAACAAAACATTTAAGGTGATATTTTCATGATAGCAAGTAAAAACGTATGTCTGGTTTGATTGTTGATGGTTGAACCAATTTTGGGAAATGAATATGCAGGCAGGCAGACAAATATTCTGTTAAATCATTTAAAAATATTTGTTACTACATCTAACTTCAAACAAATATTCTATTTTCATTAATAAGGAAGCTGAAAAAAATCTTCAATTATCTATTTAATTAAAAATATAATTTTCAGCTGAGCTCGGTGGTTCAGCCTGTAATCCCGCGCCTTGGGAGGCTGAGGTGAGTGGATTGCCTGAGCCCGGGGGTTCGAGACCCGCCTGGGCAACTTGGAGAGCCCTCATCTCTACAATAAATCAAAAAATTAGCCGGGCCTGGTAGCGCGCACCTGTAATTCCAGTTACTTGGAAGGCTGAGGCAGAAGGATCCCCGGAACCCAGTAGGTCGAGGTTGCGGTGGCAGGGAGCAACCACTGCACTCCAGTCTGGACGACAGAGTGAGACTCCAACTCAAAAAAAATATATATATATATATAATATATATATATAATTTTCTTACTCTTGTAGGACAAAGGGGACTCATAGATCATTATGGACTATGCATCTGGAAGTAGGCATGATGACTTCATTTCCATTTTTATTGCTAATTCCCTTTTGTTGTGAAATTTGTGGCTAACATGTTATTTAAAAGTAGATGCAAAATTAATTTAAAAAACTTTACCAAAATAAAAGTGTTTTTTAAAAAATTTTCTACTATCAAAGTTACTCAGTTGAACTCAAAGAAACTTCTCTTTCAAAGTGTTGGGAAGAATAAATTCCAAATGTGATCATGAAAAAAATGTGATTCTTAGACAATTTAAATTTAATGCATATTCATTGATTGCCTCTAATAAGTCAAATTATGTGCTACAGTCTTCTACTTGAAATCTTATTTAATATTTAAAATGCCCTTTGTGGGAGACTCTAGTGTTTCAACTTTGCAGGTTACCAATAGGCCCAGAAACTTTCATTAATATTGTTGCTTCCTCAATTTTTCACTTTTCTCCCTACAACATGGAATGCATTCACACAAAATGATTGTCTAAAGAAGGCATGTTAAGTGAAAAAGGAAATGAAGGAATCAGTTTGTGCTCACTGTGAACAAGGTTTTGTGAGAGTCTATTCATTCATCAAGATAGTCATTCATTCATGGGGAATCTTCCATGCATCCCTGAACACCAAACTTGGTTTGACCCTCACAAGATAAGCATATATTATCTTAAGCCTTCAACAGTCTTGCAAATTAGGGGTTATTATCTCTATTTCACAAATGGGAAAACTAAGACATGAATTCCAGAGCTCAAGGTTACAGTGCCAGTAAGTGTTGGTTTCTAGATTTGAACCTTCTTTTATTTGACTTAAGAGACTGTTCATTTCACACCACACTGCCTCTAATGCCACAGAAATAACAGACTCCTTTCATCAAGTGTCTTCAGTTGCTTCTCTATACTTTGAGCTCTGTTTGTTTTCATTCTGACAATGATAAGGAAGAAAATTCCACCATGCCTAGAAGGTCCTCAGTTTTCTGATAATCTTGCAAATATATATATTTGTTTCAGAAGTGTCTCTATAGTGAAGAGGCTATGGAGGCTTGACATGAATTGAAAGTAGGTTTTTATTTGTTTGAAATTATTACACCAGCCTTCCCTGACATTTGCTGTTAATTATTCACTGGGAAATAGAGAAATATGTCAACACAACATTTGTCACTGGTTATTTAGAGGCTCAGGTTGACAGATCTTGGCAGAATCTTTGAAAGATGTATCTGACGTGGTTGCTCTTAGTCTCCTTATTTATTTTATATTCTCAAGACTGCAAAATAAAATAAAATCTCCCACTAGTGAGATAGCTACACACAACAGAGACAAATATTGTGGGCAAGGTTAGCAGTCCTGTTACCCTGATTGGAAATGTAGGCAGTCTTGATCTGTCCTATTTCCTGTGCACTTCAGGAAAAAGTTATTCAAGGAGTTGTGAAATTGGTACATTTTAGGCCTGATGGAAATTTCATGAGAAGTGAATCAGAGAACAAATGTAATCACTAAGTGTTTCTTTACCATCCTTTACCAAAAAAAATTTTTAAAAAGTCAAAAAGAGACCCTCCCTACATTAATGTGTTCTCTAAGAGGTAATCTATGTTTATTCACAAGATAAAAAATAAGGTTCTAAAAAATACAAACATGACATCATAAACTCTATTTTGTCACAACTCCTGTCTCCTGTCTCTCACAAAATTCCAAGTACAGTCTACCTCCGGGATTGTGTTCTTTCTTCTCCCCTGCCCAGTGTTCTTTTTCCTCCCATATTCACATGGTTTCTTCCATTGAATTTCTTGTTTTCAGCCTCTATTCGAGCTTCTCAATGCTGAGGCAGCTGTTGAAATCATACTGTTTGTCACTCCAAATGATCTGAATGTAAGTGCTGGCCCTAATGTT
Organism: Cephalopachus bancanus; assembly: GCA_027257055.1. NCBI lineage: Eukaryota > Metazoa > Chordata > Mammalia > Primates > Tarsiidae > Cephalopachus > Cephalopachus bancanus. The sequence continues at coordinate 1,492,832 of JAPVLO010000072.1, forward strand.
ACTCAGTGAATGAATTTGATCAACTCACTTTACCTCTCAGATTCGTTTTTTCTTCTTTCTTTAATTTAAAAATTGGTATTCCTTTTTTTAAATTATGCATTCCTTTCCTTAAAATGACCAATGGTTACCCATCCCAATTTTTTTTTAAAAAATTCAAATTCCTTATCACTATTCTTACATAATCTGTATTTATTTTTCTTTGACCTCAGTCTATAATCCTCTTCTTGAATATTCCAAACCTCGGGTTGTTTTTTTTTTCTTCTCCTCTGTCCAGTATTCTCTTCTTCCCATATTGACATGGTTTCCCCATTAACCCAATGAGGGATCTGTTCAAATGTCATAATATCAGAAAGGCCCTCACTATCTATGACATTCATACTGCTCCCCCTCTCTGCTTGGCAATTATTAACATCCTTAACTCGTGACAATACGTAAGTCCATGTCAGTAGGGACCATCCAGAAAGCAGATGCACAAGGGAGCAAAAGTCTTTAACTGGAACAGTCTTGTAATGAGTTCAGTGTGTAGATGAAGTTGAAGAGAGAGGATGAACGATTTACATGGGTTCTCATTTATCATGGTGAAGAGTTTGAACATTATTCTGAGTGCAATGTGAATTTATTGAAGAGTATTTAGAAGGAATGGCATAACTAGATTTCCATACTATCAGATTGTGTTGATGCAAGGTGTAAAATGGTTCAGAAGGTGCAAAAATAGAAGCAAAGGCATTATTTAAGAAGTCCTGACAGATTGGTTTTAAGCATTTCTAAGTGCATATGATTCTACCTGAAGTCCAGATGACATCATGCAGAACCATTTCAAGGCAAGTAAATGGAGGTAATGATGTATGGCTTCCAAGTAGCCAGTAGGTTCTTTGTTTTTGAGCAAGGCAGCAAGAATAAACTAGAAAGAAAACCATAAAGGTCAAAAAGACTAAAACTTTCTCTAAGCCTAATTCATTTATATTGTATACTTTCTTGAGGGACCAAGGAAACTCTAGCAGAAATACAGTACAAGTGGTTAATGCCAGAATATGGCCCCATCATCAAGGCTGGGTTGGTTTAGACAATACTCAGGCCAGAATAAAAGTAGACAAAAATATCATAATCCAGTGAAAGAAGACAAATATATGTTCAGAAAGTTTCTGTTTCTAAGAGAGTGTGAAATAAGTTATCCAAGAAAAGTTAATTCTGCTTAGGGGTGTCCCTGAGTCTTAAAGTGAGAAACAAAGGCACACATATAAGAGGAGTTTTCTTACTGCAACAATGGAATAAGTCAAAGAGCAAAAGCAGATTCAACCAGTAGGATTAAGAATTTGACTTCTTGTTGTTCTAAACACAGGACAGGGGATGGCAGTAGAGGTGGTAAAAAACAGATAATATTTTAAGTCCCTTGTATTTTGGCATTACGTGTCTCTATGTATTTGGACCAAGGGAGAAAATGTGCTCCATTGAACTGAGCTTGTCTGCTGAAGTTTGCCAAAAATCAAAAGAGAAATGAAACATGTGAGGTCAGAACGGTGGCATTGAATAATTTCAGTTTTTCTTTTCAAGAAAAACCTCAAGTGACAATGAACCTGATGTCTATGGCCCTAGGTCTATTTCAATTTATGTGTTGTTAAGACATCTTTATGCCATCATATGTATCTGAAATCTACCATCTGGAAGAGGCAATAGGTTCTTTCAGTAAAACCCTAGGGAACAGAGACAGGTATAGTCGGTGAGCATTAGGGGAAAGAAAAGTTACACTTATCGTAAGGAACATCCTTCCAAATAAATGCTAATTGTGAAAATTTTAATTTTTCTCATCACTGGAAGTTTCATGTAACCAAATGACTGATACAGAGAATGTTATAGTTGATATTCAAGTGTCAGGTTGATAGGCTAGAATTAATTATGTTTAAGATAACATTAAAGATTTAATTTTATTTTCTTTCTTTATTTGCATATTCAACCAATATTTATTAAGAAGTCTCACAAAATCCAGTCAGGCTGCTAGAACAAATACTATAGACTGGTTGGCTGTGAAGTCCAAATCAAGGTATAGGCAGATTTCTCATCTGTTGAATCTCTCTTACTAACTTATAGGCAGCAGCCTTCTTACTGGGTGCTCACATGACATTTCCTTGGTTCGGGCTACTGGGAAGAGAGAGGAATGGAGAAAGGGGAGAGAGAGAGACAGAGGGAGAGAGAGAGACGCAGAGAGAGAGAGAGAGAGAGAGAGAGAGAGAGAGAGGCAGAGACAAAGAGAGAGAGAGAGATAGGGAGACAGAGATATCTCTTGTCTCTTCCTATTTTTATAAAGGCATTAATTCCATCATTGGAGCCTTACTCTCACTTAATCTATCCCAAGTTACCTCTCAAAGGCCTCAACTTCAATTTCCATTCTATTGGAAAGTAGGGTTTCAACATATGAGGAGGTACCCCCCCAAAAAAGAATCTCAAATTTATTCAGTCCACATTCAGTTCTTTGTATACTTTACATTTTTGCCAAACTCTAAGAATAAAAATAACTAAGCTTCACTCCATCTCTCTGGCCAACACCCATGGACTTGTTAAGTTTAAGATGTCTATTAAGCATCCAAATAATAGGTAGGCATTCAGATACTTGATTCCAAGGTTCAGAGAAGTGAAAGAGGGAGAGTTGGGAGTTGTTAGCACATAGATGCTGAATATACCATGGGAGCATATGATATTACCTGTGGAGCTGGTGAAGAGAGCAAAGAAATAAAAAGAAAGAAGGTACAGTAGCTGAAATTCAGAGAACTCAAAATTAGGATATTGGGATAGTAAAAGTTGAACTATTGAGAGTGATCCTGTAGGGAAAAGAAAGACATAATGGAGCAAAGGAAGACCAGAGAGTTTGGAGGAGACACATAAACACACACACACACACACACACACACACACACACACACACACACACACACACAGAGAGAGAGAGAGAGAGAGAGAGAGAGAAGAGAGAGAGAGAGTAGAAAATAAGTAAAAAACAACAACAACAACAAAACAATACGAAGAAAATGAAGGACTTTCTTGTTTGAGTAGCTTGAGAACTAAAGTTTGATAATTAATTCTGGAAATATTTAGTTTAATGATGCCCTTGACAAAACCTGCTTCCACGAAGCGATAGGGACAAATGGACAAATGCCTGAATGCCTAACTGCCCTGGGTTTAAAGGAAATAGATGTAATGGAGGGGAGAGAAAGGATATAAACTGCCATCTGAGGAACTTTGTGGTAAAAGCAAGTGGCAAAGTGAGGCATCAGCTAAAGGGACATGGAGAGGTAGAAAGGTTATTGTGAGATGAAAAATATTTTATGTTTATATGAATGCAGAAAAGTTGTATTGTGAAAAAAATACCAGGCAATAAAATGATTAGAAATTGCAGATGTAGTGTTCTTAAGTACATGAACTACAACAGGATTTATTACACAAATGGACAATTAGATTTGAAAAGAAACACAGGTGTTTCATCAATAAAAATAAAAATTAAAGCAGTGTACATGCATCCCTATGTAAAGGTTCACAGATTAATTGGTGAGAACACGTAAAAGTTCAAGGTTTGTTTCTATTTTCTAGGGGAAAGAAAAAACAGTGTCTTCAGAACCAAATTAAGGCAGTAGAAGAGCTGTTGATGTTTAAGGAGAGAGAATGTGAAAGAAAGAGCTTCCATTACATAAATTTTCAAGTGGAGTTCTGCTAATGACTTATACAGTGATATTGATCACCTTGACATTCAGAGCAAGCCAATGATTTCTTGGGTTGTCCAAGGTCCCTTTCCTGCCTTCTTTTTCTTCTATCAAATTTTTCATAAATATGTCATTGCAATTTTTGTTTGTTTAAAGTTGGGAATTACTGCACTAGGACATCAGAAAGAGTAATAAATTGGAAATATTTAATAGAATTCCTGGGAAAATCTAAGAAGCCATTGAAAACAGTCAGCATAATTTTGTTTGGTTCCAGTTTTCAAAAGGTTTTGCTTCTTTAGTTACAGTCATAGAGTAAGCAGATACTTAGATTTAACTATGTTTGGTGTATAGTCACACATTTCCAGTTGATTGAGGATAATGGAGTAAAAATAGGATATTGATGCTCTAAGAAAAAGAGGGAGAAAACTGATGCTTCTAAGGTTGAGACTGAATGAAGTAAATAAAGGCTAGACAGGGAAAAAAGTGATATGCCATTTGATTGGAGGCTCAGGATGGATCAAGTAATTGTTGGAGTCAGTTGTAAAGGGAATGATATGGAATAAAACAGAGGTGGCTGCTTGAAATTAAGATTATACACAGGGAACATGTTACTGGCAAATTCTAAGTATGAACATGAACAGAGCTGAGAAAAGATTGGGGAAAGGAGAGGAAAGTGGAGGAAATGAGATACCAAAATCTTGACAAGATTATGGGGCAAATAAAGGGTTTTTCATAAGAATTGTGGTAATTAGCCTAAAAGCTGTGGTTGAATAAAAAGGAATTTAAGGCAAAAACTATGATGAGTACCTACATTTAAAGTCTGGTCAGTGAAAGAAGCTATTAAAGAGAGAAAAAAAAACAACTTAGGAATGTACAGCAGGAAAGATTTGAAGAACATGAGGATAATGTGGTGTATCTAAATTGAGAGAGGATTTAATTCCCAGAACTGGAAGCAGTAGTATGTTAAACATTGAATATAAGCCATGATATTCTAAATAAGAACTTATCGTTTTCTCAGAAGGATGTACTGTCTTATTGAAGAAGACTTGGATGGTAAGAAAAATGTGCTTTCCGTCTGAGACCTGAATGTGACTCTCTATATGATTACTCACAACAAAACAAAACAAAACAAAACAAAAAACTAGCTATTTCAGAAGAAAATAATTTACTATAGCAATATTTTTTCAGTAGTCTTATCTTAGGAAATAAAATTAAATGATGAATATACAAGTCTAATGCATGATTAAAGACTAGATGTCTACTAAACTTTGAGTACTTTTCTTGGTAGTTGCATATATTTCCTAACAAATGAATAGACCTTGCCAGAGAAATATTGTAAATTCTATCACTAAAAGCAAAGCAAATGTATGCATACATTTGTTTATTCTTTCAGCAAGCTATATAGAAATAGTCACCATATATCATGGCTATATTGGTCTCTGAAGAAAAAAGCAAAAATATAATAAAGTTTGCAGCTCCAAGATCACCAAATCTAGGGAAGATTTCTTGCTCCTATATTTGTTTTAGGATAAATAAGAGATTTTGAAAATTTGAAACTGAATTATTGGTATGTTCTTTACCCGGGAATCTATAAATAGCAACTAATGGCACTGGTTTTAGAATAGCATTGTCTGATAGAAATTTTTGCCATGAGGACATTCCCATGTTGAACATTTCACCACTGAGCTCCAAAAATGTAACTAGAACAACTGGGGAACAGATTTTATTTGATTTCCTTAGTTTAAGTTTTATTGTCAACCATCTTTTATAGGTAGTGGCTGCCATACTGGAGAGAACAGCTGGAAACTTGAATCTCCTACATTCTGATGCACTTAATGTTGCTCATCTTTAAGGGGAAGAAAAAAAAAGCAAAAGTGACATCAGATGAAAAAAAGCTGATCTTATCTTTTATCCATATAAATTTCTCTCAGAGTATTCCCAGCCTCATACTTGTCATTGTTTGTTTCTTTCAATGATATCTTAAATGGAGCATGAAGTCGTAAGAGCCTTAAGCATTCAGGAGGTTTTGCTTGATAAGCAGCTTCTATCAGAAATTAATCTGAAAAGGAGTCTGCCTGGAAGTCATTGCCCTTTATTTCCTCCTTTTTTTTGGCTTTTTACCTCTTAAAATTAAGCTGAAATGTGGATATACTTTCTCACTTACCTGCATGTGTAGACTTATAAAGAAGCTTCTAATAAATAAGACTGGGCTATGTATTAAGAGATGGAAGTTCTAAATTAAGTCCTTTATCTCCTACCTGAACAAGAAAATAACCCTCAGTAATTTTATCTAGAAAGTGGAAACAACAACACTTACCTGAGTCAGAGATGTCCTATCATAAGGCACATACAGCCCCTTAGAAAAGTAAGAATCAATGTATGTCCAATGTTATAATGAAGTAAACAAGGCCTGAACTAAAAGACAATTATTAGAAAGTAAAGTGTGTCAGAATGAAAGGATTGAACTGTAAAATTCCATCAATTCAAGCATTTAAAATCAACCTTCCATATGACCCAGCAATCCCCCTTCTGGGAATATCCCAGAGAAACTCGAATCACTCTATGAAAAAGATACTGGCACACACATGTTTACTGCAGCATTATTCACGATAGCAAAAACATGGAACCAAACCGTGCTGCCCTCAAAAGTGGACTGGATAAAGAAAATGTGGTACATATACATGATGAAATATTATGCTTAGAAAACAAAACTATGAACTTTGCAGCACCTTGAACAAATTTAGAGTCTATAATACTCAGTGATCTAGCACAGAAACAAAGATATGAGTACCACATGTACTCACTTATAAGCAGACCCTGAACGTTCATCATGGCAGTAGTGGGACACAGTCAGGGGAGGGAGGGGAGCACATAACATCAATAAGTGTACCCAAACTCAAACCAGGAAAAGTGGGGGCCAAAGGAGGACCAATTTTTACCTGGACGATGACCACTTATGTACATATCCCTGAATTGTACTCCACATCTTTAAAACAGAAACAAAAAATGGAAATAATGATGTTTAAATAAATAACATATCTTTTTCAACTTACTCATCTTTCATGGCAAAATGCATTGGCTAGGTATATGGTATCAAGCCCAAATGTCAGGAGTTTTCAAATGTAGAGAGACCTTGTTAATTCAATCACTCCTGGAGCTGGTACACAAGGCCCTGTGCAAATTGCAAGCAGCTGGTCTCATCAAATAAACCATTCAGGGTAAAAATGTCAATTTTAGCAGATGACATTTTCTGTTTTGAGAAGACTAGCAAGAACCACGGTTTTCACAAGGTGTTAATTTAATTGTGCTAATTTAAATGTTCTTTATTATTATAGTTTTACCACATATTGTATTGTGAATGGAGACATTGTTCCTAGTGCAAAATGAATTTTTTTTTAAAAGAATTGTGTCATTTTGTTTTATTTTATTTAAAAAATCATTGATTATTTACTAAGTGCTAGATATTGCTAAATTTGAAGATTTTAAAATGTATATAATGCATAGTCCCTGTCCTATAAGAGCAACTACTGCAGTAGAGAAAACCGGATAAATAAATAATTACAAAATAGTGAACTCTAAGCACAAAATATGTGGACGCTCAAAGAACAGAGTCAGGATAGGGAGAAAGTACAATGAGAAATGGCTTTCCAATGTAACTCCTTAGTGTTTTCTGAAAGGTAGAACCTTGCCAACTACATGGGATATAGGGAGGGAATTCTGCAAAGGTAGGGTGACATGGAGACTGGTACCTATCTCTACTTCAGCAAATAGTCTGGAATGTATAGCAAGAGAGATTTTTGGAGATTTAGGAAATAAAACTGCCAGGTACAGTGACTCACGCCTGTAAACCCAGCACCTTAGAAGGCAGAGGCGAAAGGATTGCTGAGCTCAGGGATTCGAGACCAGTCTAGGCAACTTGGTGAGACTTTGTCTTTACAATAAATAAAAAAAAATTACCTGGAGTGATGGCGCGTGTCTGTAGTTCTAGCTACTTAGAAGGCTGAGGTGGAAAGATCGCTTGAGCCCAGCAGGTCGAGGCTGCACTGGCCATGAGCATGCCACTGAACTCCAGCCTGGGTAACAGAGTAAGACTTCAACTCCAAAAAATAAAAAAATAAAAAAGAAAGAAAGAAAACCGTTAAGGTGAGAAGCAGGGAACTGAGGAATATGAGGCATGCTTAGAAATCCAGCCTTTGTTTTGCAGGAAAAGAAAGAGCATGGGGATCAGTGTGCTTAGTCTTGAGTTTCAGAATGGATGCTGTGGCAGATCAAAAAGAGACCTAAGGCAGAAGAACTAGTCCTAAGCAAGAGGCAAAATATGTGTTAATTAAGAAAATAACAATAGAGATGAAGGGAAGGGGGTCAATTTGAAAAGAGATATAAAAGATAGTAGTTAAAAGATTTGGTGACTATTTAAATTTGCAGGTAATTTACAATGGAATAAATCAAGAAGGCTACTCAAATTCTTGGTTTTGTAAATTGAATTAAGGATAAGAGATATAAGAAAGGAATGTACATATGAGAAAATGGATGTTTCCTTCCTTTTACTTCTATATAGAGCCCATGGATTGGGATATAATTAGTTCAGTTTTATACATTTTTGTTTGCGCTGTCTAGGTAATGCCTTGGTGATATTACCTAGAGGGTTCTGAAAATTTGAGCTTGAAACCGAGGAATCGGTTTCAAAGATGGATCAGAGCCATCTTTGAAACAATTTCAAGATTTTTGAAGCTACAAAAGTATTTGTATTTACCCAGGGAGAATATTGGGTAAGTCGAAAGATGATTGGATGATGGCAAAAATACCTATGATTCCAGGGCTGTAGGGGCTAGAATGAAGAGAAGCCAACAAAGGTTAATCATGAGCGGTCATTGGTGTAGGGGAGAGGCTGAATGGATCGATTAGTAGACAGTTTCATTCACAGTTTCTGTGCCAAATGCTGGGCTTGTGCTAATGTTGTACACATACATGATACATTGATCAGGTGTCACCGAACAGCCTGGGGGATGGTTGTCACAGGAAGGAATAATTAAAAACAATAATGAGAGGATAGATTGATGCTTATATAGGATTTGATGAATTACACACAAGACAGGCACAACATCCAAAACCAGAAAAGATTTTAACATGAGAGGCAAAGGACCAGAGAGTTGTATAATGTGTGTGTAGGTGAAGAGAATTTGTGAAAAGTTGTATAATTAGGGGAAGTTATGCGAAACATGAGAAATTAGACATTCCCCCAGTATATAGCAAGTGAACAGCCAATAGTAACTCTGGCAGAACAATTCCAATAGCAGTGGTGTCAGAAACCAGAATAGGTAGAACGCAGTGTGCAAGAGTGTGTGACAGGTGTAGATTGTACTTGGAGGTGAAGGGTCAGTGAGTTATGGGCCAATAGCTAGAAGAGTCACAAAATCAAGTGAGTTTGGTTTTGGTTTCTTTTGTGTTGATTTGCTGTTCATTAATTTTCAGCCAGAAGTAACTGATATGGTTCTGTATACTCCATGAAAGGAGGCAGTAGGCATGAGAAATATGAGGAAAAAATAAATAAATATGCAGTGGAACAAGATGTTTGAGAAGAGAAGTTTATGAAAGAGAAAAGTCGGTCACAGTGGCTATCAAACAAGGGAGGTTTTACTCCCTAGGGGACATGTGGCCAGGTCGGCCATGATTTTTGATTCTCAGTGCTCTGAAGGGTGCTATTGGCATATAATGAGGACAGGCCAGGAATGCTGCCACACTTTTTACATTGCCCAAGACAATTCCTCACAACAAATGCTTATCAAGTTCAAAAGGTTAATAGTGTTGAAACTGATAAGCCATACTCTACCAGGGGATTTGAATATGTTTTATTAGTAAGCAGCAAGAACTACAGAACTTTTACCTGAAGGTCTTTATTTCCCTGTAAACAGATGAGGTCATTGGAGAAAGATAAAGGAAAACTAGAAACAGACATGAAGCCCAGTTTGAAACATGCCATGAAAGAGGAGAGAGGTTCAGTTGAAGAAGCAAAGGATGATAGAGTACTTTTGAGAGTGAAGTTGGTATTAGCCACTCAATCCACTGGAACTGACATCTCATTGGAAAAAACCAAATCTAAGCCAAAAGTACTATGTACGTATTGTTTATCAGTATAAAGCCTCTGTGTTCCCATGACGCTGCCTTTTACTTTGTTGCAGGCTGCCTCATCCCTGGCAAGTGCTAGCAGAAAAGGCTGGTGAGTTTACAAGAATGTGTGCACATGCTGTGCCCTAAGAGCAGTCCAGCTGCGATTGTGGAACTGAACTTTCCTCAGGGATGAGGAATTGCATTCCTTTGCCACTGCTGACTGACACTTTGTCAAGTTCCTTGGAGTGAGAGAAAAAAAAAAGTGAACAAAAGCAACTGCACTCTTTCCAAGACCCTATCTGGGCCTCAGGTCAACTTTAGTCTTGAATACAAATCACAGAATGGCTTAGACAGTACAGCTGAAGCATACAGGTAACTTTAAAAAAGGGATGGTCTTAAGAACAAGCTTGCCTATTTTTCTTTTCTTTTCTTTTCTTTTCTTTTCTTTTAGTTTATTGCTCACTTGGTGAGAAACAGTCATAAAGATGCCAAAGCCTAGACCTCCACTCTGAATCCTAGTACATATCATTTCATTTCAAATATCCCTGAGCTTGAGCCCCTACTGTCTTTACTATGTCAAGCCAGACAGAGCACGGGGGATGCATAGATTTTTCAAATCATTTACACAGATGGACAATTGAGAATACTGAGTATAGAGAAGCCCTCTCTGGATTGTTTGTTACAACTGTATGTAAGTCTATAGCTATCTCAAAATTTAAAATAAATAAATGCATACACATGCATTGTGTGAATAGGCAGTTTTAGACATTCATAGAGATTGTTTATTCTTTCAACAGTTCAACCAATAAAATTATGTACATCCTCCAGGGCACTTTCAGGTAGAATTGCCTGTGGATTTGTTCAAAATCAAGGTTATTTCTGCAATCTATTTTTCTAACACCAATTTAATTGTAATAGTTCTTTTGCCAGCCAGGCGCGGTGGCTCAGCCTGTAATCCTGCGCCTTTGGGAGGCTGAGGTGAGTGGATTGCCTGAGCCCGCGGGTTCGAGATGTGCCTGGGCAGCGAGACCTCATCTCTACAATAAATCAAAAAATCAGCTGGGCGTGGTAGCGCATGCCTGTAATTCCAGCTACTCGAAAGGTTGAGGAGGAAGGATCGCCGGAGCCCAGCAGGTAGAGGCTGTGGTGGCCGGAAACGGCCACTCGCACTCCAGTCTGGGCGACAGAGTGAGACTCCAACTCAAAAAAAAAAAAAAAAAAATTCTTTTGCCACCACAAGCCTCTTCTTTGGTTTGGCTAAATGAATTCAAATTAAATTAAGGGATATGAGCAAGTTACTCTCTTATTGTTTATAGAGACCTGAAGAGGGATTAGGCAAAGTAAATGTGGGGTTTTTCAAAAATTCCATAAGCTTGTGCTGATTTTTATTTCCAACATCCCTTTTCCACAGAATAAACTCCAAGTGTTCTCTACCCATACTCCAGAAGACAAAGTGTCTGCATTTAATGTGCAGAGGGGGACATTCCTTTGATAAAACTTAAGATGGACAATATGTTTGTATTTGAAAAGAAAAAGTGGCTTTCTTTCAAACTCCATCATTTCCTGATTACAGGAAATTAAATAAAGCAGCCATCTCAGCACCCATGGTTGTGAGCTGGGTGTATGGGTGTTCATATGTCCCTTATGTCTGTGCTTAACTTGGAGCTAGATTCCATTTAAATGAAATAGAGAAAGACGCCTCTCCTTGCAATTCTCACCATTTATGACAAAACTCCATTACATGCTGAACCAGGAAGTAATGTTGCATATCAAATATGGTCATAGAGGAAGAGTAGTTTCACAAAGCAGCTTCGAGAGGACCGGCATGGTTTCTCACGTTTTCACTTGAGTTAGCAGCATCCCCAGTCCGATTCCTGTCACCAGAACTTGTGCAAACTACTGCATTTTTCTGCAATAATATGTCATCATTAACCATATGTCTTCTTTCCACCACTTTTTTTTCCCCCAGCAATTCCCTATCATTAATTTTTAGTACTGTTTCCTGAAGACACTTGGCTCCTATCCAAACGTAATGAGGTTGAGATTCGTGAAGTTCGATAATTGTCAGGGGAAGAATATAAATGTAATAAAATGCAAGTTTCTTTTTCTATGTCTCTCAGCAATAGTAGAAGGACTGATTGTGGTCATCCCGTAGCACTCATCTGGGTTGAGCAAATTATTGTGGTCCTTAGGAGATCATAGCTCAATGCCAATCAATAAGCAATTAGTTTTGATAAATGCCAGGAGCATATTAGTAATAATCAATAAATTAATTTTCACAGAATATTATATATCTTCCAAGAGATGCATTATTTAATTTAAATAAAAAATATTTATTGGATTCCAGAAGTATAACAAATACTGATCTGGAATCAGTAAAAACAAAATGTTAATAAATGTAGTGTACCTGCTTTCAAAAGATGCCCTGTCATGTTGAAGAGAAGAATTATGCCAATAGTACAATTGTTCTCAGTTTAGCAAATTCCCCAGGGGTTATAGAATGATTGCCTCCTTTTTTTATAGCAAGATCCACTGAGATTATTTTCAGTGTGTCACGATGCCTTAAATATTAAATACAGCAGCCTCGAGCATCTCCTGGTTATTGAGCACTTGATATGTGGCAAGTGCATCCGAAGAACTAAAATTTTAGTCTTATTCAATTTGAATGAATTTAATTTAAATTTTAAAAAGCTGATACTCAGTCCGTTATTGGAAAACCATTTAATTATGTTTGTGATTACTTGGCTATGTGGATCTACTTCTGCAACTTTTATGAGGACTAAGATCACGTATTTCCTATGAAATTATAACATCTCGATTGAGATGTGCTAGAAATATAAAATACAAATCGAGTTCTGAGGTTTAGCACAAAGAAAAATATTGCAATCTGTCTCATTAGTAAGGTTTTATGTTGATTACATGTCAAAGTAGTAACATTATAGATATATTGAGTTACGTGAATACATTATTAAAAGTAACTTTTTCTTTCACTTTAAAAAAATATGACTACTAGAAAAATTTAAATGACATGTGTGTCTCACATTATACTGGTGTTGGAAGTGTTACTGGAAATGAAAGCCATGTACTTTCTTCTTTGGGGTGGATGGCACCTGGCTAAGACTACTGACCCTTGGCTCTAACAGCAAGAAGTTAGCCTCCCACACAGACTTTGGTGCCTGGGGACAGAGGCAAAGAGATGTGTGGCAGCAGAGCCTAAAATCTGACTTCAGGTTCTTCAGTTACAGCTAAAAGGAAAGTCACCTTTGCTTTAGATGCCATCTTAGCAAAAATACATTTCAAACCCCTCCTCTTTACTTACAATGAGACTGAAACCCAGACACATCAAGTACTCTACTTAGGATTATAATAAAAATTAATGAGAATGTAAAGACCAAGAAAGCAGTGTCAAATACCACATTTCACAAAATCGATTACAGTTTTATAACAAAATAAACTACTAATATTTCTGGGAGGGGGAAGGAAAGTTATTTCCTGTAGGAAAATCCCTGTACAACACTTGACAAAAACAGATTTTTGTATAGCTAATATCTTTGCAAAAATATGTGATCCTTATCAGAGTAGAAGTTACTAATCAACTCACCTGCTTAGGAAAGAACTCGTGCAACTACTTGGCAAGACTTTATGGATTTTGCACTAACAGTGGTGGAACGGGTGAGTGGAAACGGGTCTCCTGGCCATACAACGCAAATCAACACCCCCACCTAGTGGTTCTTCTGCCAAGTTGTACACAATCTGTCAGACAATGAGCACACACTTTACACACATCTTTGAACGTGTATCATTGCCCACTATTTATATTGCAACTAAGATCTTGCCATCCAGGACCGTGCAGTCAAAATAAACCATTTGAAGAGTAGAGGATGTACTCGGGAGATTCAGAGTGTTACAATACCATCAGAAATGGTTTTAGATTTCAAATGAGAGCATGGAACGTTCAAAGAGCATTGATATGATAGGTCTGCCTTTGCTTCAGTTTGAAACCCCAGTTATTTCTGGTTGAGATATCTATCCCCATAAATTGCATCATAAATTAAAATTGGTTTCGATAAGGGGAGAGATACCAGCATCAATTAAAAACAAACATGATGTGTAGGTTAATTCAGCATGAAAGTCACATGGGATTATAAGATATGTATTATTTTTAGTTGCTTGGGTGAAAGAGGAAGAGACCTTCTAGAAAATCAAGAAGAGTTTCTGGCCAGCCAGGTGCAATATGTTGAATCTTGATACTTAGTGGAAAATTTTCAGAGCTTTGTCAGATGTTGAAATAGCTTAAATTACAGACCTTCAACATGTTAAATTTTTGCATGGTAGTATAAAAATCTTCTTCTTTATTGTCATAAAGTTAGACTTAGAGCCATAAAATGATAGTATGCCAAAATTTTAAAAATCATTCATCTATAAAGCTAGTCTTGGAAAACTCTAGAAAACAACTAGTCCCTTTTCGTAGTTTCAGCTCCAGGGACCAGATTGAGAAACTCCACTGATATTTTTATAAATAAAAACTCAGTTATTTATTTTTTATTTACTTATTTTTTGGTAAGGTCTGTGTTTCTCTTGGAATAGATCCCTGAAATATTCTCTACTGAATGAAGAAATCATTGTTGGAGGTTCCACATGGATAGTTTCAATAAGAAAAAAGCCAAACTGGGGGACAATTGACTCTTGGAGTTTGGAGAAGGTAGGTTTTTGTTTGTCTGTTTTTAAGTTAGGAAAAGGGTGTATTTGGATAACTAGCCCTCTCAGAAAGTAAGTGACTAGCACTCACACCTACAATAATAAAAATCTACTTACTTATTTATTTATTTATTTAGTTGACTTGAACTCTCTCTCTCTATCCGCCAGGCTGAAGTGCAGTGGCACCATCATGGCTCACTGCAGCCTGGACCTCCTGGGCACAGGTGCTCCTTCTGCCTCAGCCTCCCAAGTAGTTGGGACTCAGGCACACACCACCACACTCGGCTAATATTTTTTGTAAAATCTATCTTTAAAGAAAAGCTTTCTTTGCCCTTAACCTTTAATTGTGATTACTAAGTTCAGCTTATTATCTGCATATGATACAGAAATGGGAAAGGGCAATAAAGAAACAAGGCAGTGAGTGAAGGTTTTGGTGCTGACTGTATTCCAGAGATCTTATTCAGTCTCATTAAATACATGACATCCTCAAAGCTGAGACTTATTATTTTTGGTTTTGCAGACAAGAAAATTGAAGTGCAGAACCATTAAATAAGCTGTCCAAGATCAAATAGCTAGCAAATGTAGATCCAAGTTTTTAAAATAGACCTATCGTACTATCAATAACTTTCTTTCTAAACTATTGATTAGTTTTTAATGACAGAAGCTGTCTGTTTAAACTCTACAACATGAATCTACTCTATATTTCAACTTTGCATACAATAATTAATTTAGCTGTGTCTTCCTAACAATGCCATCTTGGAGTGGCTACTATTTTTCTTATTTCAATGATGCAAGATCTGAGGATTGACGCATCTTCACAAGGGGATGCATCGAGGGGTTAAACCTCTATTCAATAGCTATCCTTACTTCAAAACCCTGTGGTCTGCTCACAAAAACCCTTCTGTTAAATAAATACTCTAAAAATGTGTTCTTTTCCTTTACTGACCTCTTATCACTGTCCTTGTTAATTTCCTTCATTTTTGTCAAATCTGACAAATTAATTCATAAGAAAATACAATTAGGAATAATCTCCCTCTGACGCGGTTCTTGAAAGCCAAAAAATGGAATTAGAAATAGAATTGAATGTGGACTAAGTATTGCAAAGCCTCCTCTCTTTTGGTTTCCTTTTTCCATATTCATACAGCCTTATCAGAACCCCTGTGAGATTATAGAAAACGCCGGCCTTATTTCCACTAACAGTTGTTGGTTTTGTCATTTTCATCCAAACACCTTAGTCATACGTAATTGGATTTGCTCACTACAGAAAAAGTGGCATTTTTGTGATAATGAAGTTGAGTACAAGGACTCATTTGACATTAAAGGTGCTTTGCAAATATATTAAGGAAACCTGCTTTAGAGTACATTAAGGAATAGAGTGAGGGTTTAATTTTCAAGAAATATACTAAAATGTCCAGAGGATACTAGGCACTGGCAAGGGAATAAGCTCTTAAAGCCTCCCTGAATTCTCTGAAGCTCAAATACATTTCTTAAAAGTGGCCCTTGCTTTAAATTTCAGATTTCATTTCACATCTTCTTTACGTCTGCCACTTTCAGAGACAACAACAAAATACCTAAGAAAAAGCAAAGCAAAAGAAAACTGCAATAAAATTTTTTAAAGAAAGAAAGGGACTCATCAGCTAATGGAAAGAGTCTCTACACTGGTATAAAGGTACAAAAGTAGAAAAACACGTAATGCATAATGTTTTGGTTTTATTTAAATAAATTATTCAAGGATGTCTAATGTTTCCAACAAAGACATATACCTAGCAGGTCTGGATTGAATATGATTTGAAGCCCCTGACTTATTCATATGTTCCTTTGTGTTCAATTCTCACTTGAATTGCATCTTCTAGGACGATATCATTTTGGGAGAAATAATCAAAGATACTAATTTATGAGTTTAGTGAACCATTTAAGGACATACATTAATGCGAGAAATAAAGTCCAGGTGCTCGCTGAGAAATATAAAATGTAAGGCATGTTGAAGGATTTTAAAATAGATTTATTTAAGGATGCATGTATATGTATGTGTACAGAAATTATCAGGGAGAATATACACAAAAGTCTTAATGGAAATGTTGAAGAAAAAAATGCAGAGTGGGGGTCAATAAATTAAAGAAAATGGTATACTCTTACATTTTGCAAGTTGAAATTCTGTTGTTTAAATTTTTACAACAAAAATGCATGAATTTTCATGTGAAAATATTTTATTTTAAAGGTTTTTAGATTTATAAAGCATCTTAAAGCATACACTTTGCAAGTATGCATATTATGTGTGTCCTTTCTAAAACTGTAATTCAGTCATCACTTTATGGACCTGATATACTTAAATAAAAGTTAAAAAATATTTTTTTAAAGTTATTTTTATTTATTTTGATGGTGTGGGGTCCAGTTTAGCATTAGGTAGATAAGAGGTCATCATGCAGGTAAAGTTTGGGCTTCCCTTTGGACCCTACTTTGCCTGGTTTGAGATTAGGTACCTTTATTGCTGTTATGTGCACCCCCAGCCAGCAGTGTTCCTCTACTGCCAATCCCTTTTTTATAGTGTTATGATAAAGGTTCAGGGTCCACTTATGAATGAGAACATGTAGTACTCACCTTTTTGTTTCTGTGATAGATCAGTGAGTATGATAGACTTTAAATCCATCCAAGTTGCTGTGAAGTCCATAATTTTGCCTTTCTTTATGGCTGCATGGTATTCCATCATGTATTTGTATCACATTTTTTTATCCAGTCCACTTTCAAGGGCAGCACGATTGGTTCCATGTTTTTGCTATTGTGAATAATGCTGCAATAAACATGTGTGGACGTATCTTTTTTATAGAATGATTTGAGTTCCTTAGGGTATACTGCCAAAAGAGGGATTGCTGGGTCATATAGAAGGCTGATTTTTAGAACTTTTAGGAATCACCACATTGTTTTCCACAGAGGTTGTACTAGTTTGCATTCCCACAAGTAGTGTAGAAATATTCCCTTTTCCCCACATCCTCTCCAGCATCTGTTGTTATTTGAGTTATTGATGGCCAGCCTGACTGGAGTTTGGTGATATCTCAGTTGGTTTCAATTTTCATTTGTTTGATGTTTCGTGAGGCTGAGCATTTTTTCATGTATCTGTTGGCTGCTCATATGTCTTCTTTTGAGAAGTGTCTATTCATATCTTTTGCCCACTTTGTTTTGCTTTGTTTTGTTTCCTTTCAGCACTTTGTATTCCTTGTAGACACTGGATGTTAGGCCTCTGTCAGATAGACACTTGGCAAATATTTTTTTCTCATTCTGTGGGTGTCTTCTCACTCTCTTGGTGGTTTCTTTTGCATTGCAGAGGTGTTTCAGTTTGATTAGTTTCCATTTGTCTACCTTATCTCAAGAATTGATTGCCTACTCCAATGTGCATAAGAGCGTTTGCTACATTTTCTTCTAGGATTCTTATAGTCTGAGGTTTTACATTTAGGTCTAATAAAAGATAATTTTTTTAAAAAAACCATATTAATGGACAAATAAGTCCTTGAAAATAAATCAATTTGATCATATATTCACTCATTCTATCTTACAGCATGACTTGGGCAATTTAATTGCCAGTATTTTCCAATTGTGTTTGGCTAATGTGCAAAAGTGCAGTTAATTTTGAAATGCTAACCTTGTGTATCTGCATTCATAAATAGTTTCTAGTAGGGTTTTTGTTATTGTTTTATAATGATTTAAGATTTCTTGGCATTTTCTATATAAACAATCATGTCATCTGCAAATAGGACCATTTTGTTTCTTCCTTTAGAATTTAAGCTTTTTCTTGATCTTATTGGAATGTATAGGATATCAGGCTGAATAAAAAAGATTTGTCTCCCAAAAGAGGGGAAAAAATTCAGATGCTTTACGAAAGTTTGAGGAAGTTCCCTATTGTTTCTATTTTGAGTGAATGTTAAATTTTGTCAAATGTTCCTTATTTACCTATTTAAAAGATTTTTTTCTTGATTCTGTTAATATGGTAAATTATAGCAATGGAATTTATTTTGACCAACTATTGTTCAAGATATATTATGTTTTATTATATATAATTAAGTTCTGTTTAATAACACTTTGTTTTAAATGGATACTGGTCTGTAATTGTCTTTAATTTTTCCTTATGTTTTAATGTCTTTGTCAGACTTAAGACTAGGATTATGCTGGCCTTTAAAAACAGTTGGGCATGATCACTCTCTATTTTTTGGAAGAGTTTGCAGACTCAATTAGATCAAGACAATTGATGGTGATTCTCACACTTTTATGTATGCAAATTTTTTCACATGCACATACCCAGGCACACATATTCCTTGTTTCTATATTATCTCTGTATCCTTGAATGTTGATAGTATTTATCAGAGAAATTGGTAGATTGTTTTGGCATCATCTTTTGGGGAAAGTTTTGATTAACAAATTCAACTTCAATAATGCGTCTTCAGATTTTTGGCATCTTTTTGTGTCGGTTTTGCTAAGTTGTTTTTTTTTTGAATTGGAGTCTCACTCAGTCGCCCAGACAGGAGTGCAGTGGCTCCCGGCCACCGCAGCCTCTCGACCTGCTGGGCTCCAGCGATCCTTCCGCCTGAGCCTTCCAAGTAGCTGGAACTACAGGCGCGCACTACCGTGCCCTGCTAATTTTTTGATTTATTGTAGAGATGAGGGCTCGCCTAGTTGCCCAGGCGGGTCTCGAACCCTAGGGCTCAGGCAATCCACTCACCTCAGCCTCCCAAAGGTGCGGGATTGCAGACTGAGCGACCGAGCCCGACTGCTAAGTTGTATTTTTTTAAGCAGTCTGTTCAATATTACCTAGTTTGTTAAATGTGGCGATATAAAATTGTTTATATATTGTCTTATCATCTCTTTATTGTTACAGGATTTGTAGTAATAAACCCTTTCTCATTCTAGACATTGATGATTTGTATTTCTTCTTTATTTTTGTGATTAATTTGTTTTGAGAATTTTATTGATATTTTCAAAGGATTATTAACTTTATTTTTTTATTGGTTTTCTATTTCATTAATTTATTTTATTTTATAATTGCAATTATTTATTTTCTTATTTTTAATTTTTATTTATTTTTTTAATTCTTTTTTGTTTTTTAAATGTAATTTATTTTTTCCCCTAGGATAGACTCTTAGATCATTGATTTTATATCCTTCACTTTAGCTATATTGTCCTTGAGTTCAAAATGTTTTTTAATTTCCCATTTCTAAATTATAACATTTTCTAATATTATCTTGAATTTAAAAATCCTTTACAAATGTGCTTTTTATAACATTTTCTAGATATTTGGGAGTTTTCCAGATACGTTATTGTTATTGAAATCTTAATAACAATCTTAAATCATTCCATTGAAATAACAAAGTGGAGGGTATGATTTTCATTTTTTCAATTCTTGGCACTTGTTGTATAGCCCATCACGGCAACTATCTTGGCAAATGTGCCATGTGTACATTAAAAGGACGTGTGCTCTACAATCGTTGAATGTAGTGATCTATACATTTCAATCAGATCAAGGCAGTTGATCGTCTTCTTCAAATTTTGAAAGTCACTACTGATTTTTTTATTCTTGCTATATCAATAGCTGACAAAACAGTATTGCCAACAACTATAATAATTGTGGAATTATTTCTCCATTTAACTCTGTGTTTTCTTATTTAACTTAAGACTTTTTTACGAGATGCATAGACAATGATAATAGTTATGTATTCCTGATTAATTGTCCTCTTTTTCATTGTGATATGCTCCTCTTTATTTCCATAGAACACTTTTTGAAATGTCAATGTTATCTGATATTAAAATAGTCACATCAAGCTTTTATTTGGTGCTTATTGTGCAAGGCATGTCTTTTCCCATGCATTTTGTTCAGTATATTTGTTTATTTTTAATTAACAGATTCTTGTATGAAGCTTACAGTCTTATTTGAGTGTTTGTTTTCTACTTTCTGATCACTGCCTTTTATTTAGACTATTTAGACAAAATTTAATGTATGATATGATTAGTTATTGATATGGTTGGATTTTAGACTGTCATTTTATCATTTGTTTTCATTCTGTTCCTTTTTTGATTATTTGCCACTGTCTTCCTTGTGTTGAATTATTTAAATCATCCTTAGTGTTTCATTTTAAATTTTGTATTAATATTTGGTTGTCTCTCTTTACATATATGCTATATATATAAGTAACCTTTCACAGTCTACTTAGAGATAATATTGCGACATTTCATATAAAATGTTGAAACTGTGACATGATATGGGCCTTCTTTATTCTCCTTATACACACTGATATTTGCATTATACTTGTTATATATTACATCCATATACATTGAAAACCCCACTGAAAATATATTTGCTTTAAGATTCATAGATATTTCAAAGAACTTAAAAAGGCATATATAATTCTTTAATATTCACCCAGATGTTTACTAAGTCTCTTGCTCTTTTTTCATTTTCAAAGAACTATATTACCATCTGGCATATTTTTCTTCAACTTGGAAAAATTATTTTTAAATTTTATTTTTAGAAAAACTACAAGTGGTCCGTTTTTAAGATT
Organism: Cephalopachus bancanus; assembly: GCA_027257055.1. Lineage (NCBI taxonomy): Eukaryota > Metazoa > Chordata > Mammalia > Primates > Tarsiidae > Cephalopachus > Cephalopachus bancanus. The sequence continues at coordinate 1,513,869 of JAPVLO010000072.1, forward strand.
TCCTTCATTTCAGAATCTTTTTTGTTTCTCTTTTATTCTGAGCAAATATTATTGCTGGATATAGAATTCTTGTGTAACATGACTTTCTTTGAGTACTTGAAAGATATTTTGTCATTGTCTTCTGGCCTCCATGTTTTCTGATGAGAAATTCAGTCATTCAAAGGGGTATCCCCTGTATGTAATATGCAATTGTTGCTCTTAAGATTATGTCCTTATACTTAATTTTTAGCAGTTTGAGGTGATGTGTCTGAGAATGATTACCTCTGAGTTTATTTGAGTTTATTGTGTTTACTGAGAATTTTTTAAGCTATAAATTTAAGTCTTTCAGCAAATTTAGAATTTTTTGTGATTATCTTTTTCAAATATTTTCAAATGTTTTTCAGCATCAATATATTTTTTCTCTATTTCATTTGTTCCAAAAGTGTGTATGTTAGACATTTTGCAGGCCCCTCAAACTGCTTTTATTTTAATAATAATTTTTGCCTGTTTTTAGAATGGATAATTTCCATTAACCTGTTTTTGGACTAACTTTTTCCTGTGTTATTAATTCTGCTCTTAACCCTATCTAGTTAACTTTTATTACAAATTCTGCATTGCTCTGCTGAAATTTTTCACATTCTTTTTTTTTTTTAAGTTTTGGTTTCTGACTTAAGAACTTTCCTCTTTGCATGAATTTGAATGTATTTCTTTTTATCCCATAGATCATGGTTTTAATAGTGGGTTTAAAATCTTTTTTATTTATTTTCATAATAATTTCAATTTCTGAATTATGGGGCTAGCATGTATTTACTGCTTGTCCACTTCATAACTAGTTTTCGTTTTTTCTATTTTTTGTATATAAAGTAATTTTGAATTTTAATGTGAACATTGTGAATGTTATGTCAGGTGAATACTGGCCCTGTTATAATTGTGAATACTGACATTTTGTTCAGCAGGCAATCAACCCAGTTAGATTCAGATCACAAACTCTATCTTATTTTCTTTTTGTAGTGACTTAAATCTCAATTAGTTAAGCTTTTCTAAGCTGGTTTGGATCTGATTTGTGTCTACATAGCTCAGGGTATGGTCTGAGACACAGGTGTTTAGTTTTAATTTCAGTTCTGTTCTCTGAGTCTTTGGTACATTAGTTTGGGTGTCTTCCATCCATGTATAATTCTGCAGCAGGCTTGAAGCTAAGCAGTGGTTCAGGTCTCAGTTCAGCTCAATGAACCTGTGTTACACTAGTTTGTGTATTTCTCACACATATATAGCTCATAAATGGACCTACAATTTTATAGGTTTATTAATAGAACTAGCAGACTCATTTCCTTAGTTATCAATAATCTCTAGCATGCCCCACATGCTCCAGTTTTCAAGTTTCACTTTTTCTTTTTCCTTTGGACAGGCAAATGTGTAGTTTCTCTTCTGTTTCTAGCCAGCACTATTGTGCCTTTTTTCCTCAACTAGGACTGATCCTTGGAAAAAAGCTGAGAAAAAATTTTTTTAAAGCAAACAACAACAGCAAATTAGAGAAGTAATTTCTCCAACTTTTGACACTTCTCCAAAATCCACCTGTTTTTGTTTATTTAATAGAGTCCTCATGTAAATTTATTTGTTTGTATATGCTTGCTTATTTATTTGTAGCCCAAAGACCTTCTCCTGGATAAGGTGTTGTAATTTTATATTTATCAATGTAACCATATATTTTTGTATATACTTATCTATAGTAAATTTCTTTTTTTAATTAATTTTTTTTATTGTAAAGATGTGGAGAACAATTCAGGGTTAGGTATACAAATGTTGGTTATGCAAGTACCCTTGTTGATGAGGTATGCCCCTCCCTCCCCTAGCGGTTTCCCTCCACTGCCAATCCCACCCCCTTCCCCTGACAGTTTCCCACTGCTGCCGATCTCTTTCTTATAGTATTATAATTGTTCAAGGTCTGCTTATGAGTGAGAACATTTGGTACTCTGCTCTTTGTTTCTGCGATAGATCAGTGAGTATGATCGACTCTAAATCCATCCAAGTTGCTGCGATATCCTTTTGCTTGTCCTTTATGGCTGCATAATATTCCATTGTGTATATTTACCACATTTTTTTTAACTAGTCCAGCTTCGATGGGCGACATGATTGGTTCCATGTTTTTGCTATTGTGAATAGAGCTGCAACAAACATGTGTGTGCAGGTATCTTTTTTGTAAAATGATTTTAGTATCTCTGGATATATTCGCAATAGGGGAATTGCGAATATATCCAGAGGGGTCATAGGGAAGGTCAATTTTTAGTTCTTTCAGAAATTACCACACTGTCTTCCACAGAGGTTGCACTAGTTTGCATTCCCACCAGCAGTGAAGAAGTGTTTCTTTTTCTCCACATCTTCACCAGCATCTGTTGTTGTTTGTTTTATTAATAATGGCCATTCTTGCTGGAGTTATGTGGTATCTCAATGTGGTTTTGATTTGCATTTCTCTGATGATGAGTGAGGTTGAGTTCTTTTTCATGTGTCTGTTGGCTGCCCATATATCTTCTTGGAAGAAGTGTCTTCATGTCTTTTGCCCCCTTTTTAATGAGGCTGTTTGGTTTTTTTCCTTTCAGCGCGTTTGAGTTCCTTGTAGATCCTAGATGTTAGGCCTTTATCAGATATACAGTTGGAAAATATTTTTTCCCATTCTGTGGGCTATCTTCCTGCTCTCTTAATGGTATCTTTTGCTTTTCAGAAGCTCGTTAGCTTGATGAGATCCCACTTGTCTTATTTCTCAAGGTATGGGCATTTAGGGTTCTGAATAAGAATTGGTTGCCAGTTCCAATTTCCATAAGGGTGTCTCCTGCATTTTCTAAGATTCTTATAGTTTGAGGTTTTATGTTTAGGTCTTTGATTCATTTAGAGTTAATTTTTGTGTATGGTGATAGGTAGGGGTCCTGTTTCAATCTTCTGCATGTAATCAGCCAGCACCATTTACTGAATAGGTTTTCCTCTCCCCAGTGATTGTTGTAAGAGGCTTTGTCAAAGATGAGTTGGTTGAGAAATTGAGGCTTTGGTTCTGGAATCTTTTTCTGTTCCCTGGTCTATGTGCCTGTTATTGTACCAATACCAGGCTGTTTTGATTACTGTAGCCTTACAGTAAAGTTTGAACTCTGGAAGCGTGATACCTCCTGTTCTGTTTCTTTTGCTAAGGATTGTTTTGGCTATTCGTGACCATTTATGTTCACGTGATCTTTTATGTTTCCTTATGGATATCTGTATTGTCATTTCTAGGTCTGAGAAGAATGATTTTGGTAACTTAATGGGTATTGTGTTGAATCTGTAGATTGTCTTTGGTAGGATGGGCATTTTAACAATGTTGATTCTTCCTGTTCATGAGCATGGAATATTTTTCCATTTGTTTGTGTCTTCTTGGACTTCTTTGAGCAGTGTTTTGTAGTTTTCGTTGTAAAGTTCATTCACTTCTCTGGTTAGGAGGATGCCGAGGTATTTCTTTTTTCTTTTTCTTTTTTTTTGGTGGCTATTATGAATGGGATTGTGCTTTTAATTTGAGTCTCTGCCTGCTTGTTGTTGTTGTATAAAAATGCAAATGTTTTTGCACTTTTATTTTGTACCCTGAGATTTTGCCAAAGTCCTTTATCAGTGCAAGCAAGCTTTTGACAGATTCTCTTGGATTTTCAAGGTATTGGTCACATCATCAACAAAGAGGGGTAACTTGACTTCCTCTTTTCCTTATATTAAATTTCAACCCAACGGTTATTTATCAAGTAACTACTGTGTAAAAGTATTGTATTTTATTTGCTGATACAAATATGGATGTCTATAATCTTCATGGAGATCATCATTTATAGAGGCATTCATCCTATATACAAATGGTCATGACACTATATGGAAACTTCCATGAGAGATATAAATGTATGGTATTGTGGTCATACAGAAGCAAACTTGTTTGATTCTTCCATGGGCCTCAAGAAAAACTCTCAATGTGGGTTGATTTTCCTGGAATTCCAACAATTAAGAGGAGAGATTTTTTTTTTAATGGCAGAATAGCCTGAGAAATGGCAAATAAGCATGAGAGGTGAAAAGATAAGGAATTCATACATGTGGTTACGGAATTAATTGGTAGGACAGAAGGTGGCAGGAAAGCAAAGAAGTCTCAGATAATGCCTAAAAGGAGTTTCAATTTCGTCTTATAAACAGAGGTGGGTGATACTCACTTTTAAAGATGGAATTGAAGCAATAGACATTTTGACATAAATATGTAAGTGAATTTTGCTTTATTTCCTAAACACTTTGTAAATGCTTTATAGGGTCATTCAGCATATCTGTATTATACAATTTGAATGTGTTCTCAAAAGTGCATGTATGAAGACTTAATCCCCAATGCAACAATGTTGAGAAATGAGACATTTAAGAAGTGATCGAAGTAATACAGTCTCTACTCTCATGAATGGATGAATGCCTTTATCATGAGAGTGGGTAGCTGATTTTTAAAAAATGGTTCAGTCATAACCCACCCCTCCATCCCTGCCCTTTGCATATATGCACTGTCTTACTTGTCTGTTTCTATCATGGGATGACTCAGCTAGAAGTCCTCTCAAGATGTTGACTACTAGACCTTGGGCTTCCCAGCCTTCCAAACTGCAAGAAATAAATTTATTTTCTTAATAAACTACCCAGTGTCTGGTATTCCTCTATAACATCACAAAATGGACTAAGACATTATGCCAACTTCCTGGTATAAACTAGGTGCTGCTAAGTTGACCCTTTATAAACATACTTTGATTTATAAACTGATACCACTGATGTATAAAGAGAGAAATAAAACTGTGGATTTCATAAAGCAGGGTTTGTAATGGGTATTATGATATGCTTTTGAATTATTCTATTTGTTGACGTTATATGTTTATGATAACAAAGCCCCAGGTTCACTTTATTTCCTGCTGTGAAATTCAAATTTATCTGTGAAAAAAAGTAAAGAAAACATTTTCCAAAAGTATCAATGCATTCTGTGAAAGCCTGAGCATTTCCTATTAGGAACACACTTATTCCTGGAATAGAAATTTACCCAGAGAGCTTTCCACAAGTTTTGCAGCAGTCTACCTCTCCTCTTTCACCCCACCTTTTACTTTAGAACATACAGGAGTGTGTGTATATGCAGAGAAACTTATATAATTCAGTGCAATTTCCAAAGACTTTCAGATAGTTACAAAAAATTTAAGCTAGTGCCTTCTGTCCAGTTGTGTTATTAAAATGCATTTTTCAGTCTGCTAAAAGCAATTTTGAGAATAATTAAAATTTTAATAAATAACCATAATATATTAAAAGTCAAATTATAATACTGTGATGTTATTGAATTAGGGCATATCCACTCTACAGTGAACTCCTTAATAAATTATGCATGAGCCTTTCAGAATTGTTTACCTCAATTTGGACAATTTCAGAGATTAAAGAGTACTGTGTAATTCAGTTTGTAGTCTGAGGGCATAATAGTAAGAAAAGAAACATAGCTTGTATTAGTTCCAGCTTATTTTCATATTAGTGCCTTACTTTATAATTGTGTTTGAAAACATTTATTTATTTCTTTTCTATTAGTTTTGCTTATCGAGAAATGTAATTGAAAGTAAATCAACTTCAATAGAAGTTCAAAATAAAAGCAATCTGTGGAAATAAATTTATTTTCCCCATAAATTGTATTCATCTCTTAAGACTCTTTACAGGACACATTTTCACACCAACATTTCTTTTAAAAGCATCTACTTTAATATTTAACTTTGGAGGCAAAATGCTAATGGTTCATGAAAAAAATAGAAATAGGGTATTGTATCTATCTATATCTACACCTATATTATATGTATGTATCTCCTCTGAAAAAAGAACTAAATGTTTGAAATAAGCAATATGAAACACAATAAGCTAAATGTCTTAACAGAGATGTTTAATTATTTGACAATCCTTTGTTGAGTATGGAGCAAAGCAAGCGTGTTCATCAGTATGGAAATATGAACTCCGTGAGCTAAAGGAGAACAGAGTTGGGTGGTGGAAACCAGGTAGCATCTTAAGCATATTAACTCTAAATTGGAAGCACGGAGAAGCTGATTGAACAGTTTCCTCAAGAAAATACATTTTGTGTTTCTTCAACTTGACTTGGTGATAAGTTAAGATATAAGTATCAATGCAATTTTTCAGTCCATCTACATTCCAATATATATATTCATGCACCACTGAATTACAATTTACTGTCATTCATGTTCAAAGTTAAGATGTGTGCTAGCTTTGTGTTCTAATTTACCAGGTATTGGCATTTCTCTGTCGATGATATCAATGTGTTTCTCTAAGGGGATACTTCACTATGAGCTTTGTCCTATCCTCTTTTAAGTTATAATAAAGGCAGTCTGGAGACTCTGGCCATTACAGGAGGATTTCTTAAAGTTCTTTTTAAAAATATCACAGTTGCACTTTCATGGAGTGTAGAATTGGTATTGAAAGCAGAGAAAGGGGAAACTGCTAATTACATATTCAGTGATGTAAAGTCATCGCAGTATACTGAGATTCTAGTGGAAAAAAAAAACAACAAGGATTAATTTATCCCTATGTCCTCATTTATCCCTGTGTCCAATGTGCCTAATAAAATCCTTTTATGCACTGGGTAAATGTTTGGTATGAGAAAGTAGCATAGATAAAAATAAGAGGTTGTCTCTTAGAGTACACATTACTTTAGAGGGAAAAAATGATGAGACAAATAACATCTCTGCAATGGGAAAGACTAAGCCCCCATCTACTGGCTAATGAAGTTTTTGGGGTGTGTGTGTGTGTGTGTGTGTGTGTGTGTGTGTGTGTGTGTATTTCTGCCTTTCCTGTTTGTGAATCAACTGAGGTTTGGTTGACCTAGGTTGAATATGTCTATAGGTTGTTAGATCTAGGCCTAACACACTTGTCTTATTCTTCTAGGATGAAAAACCAAATGTGGTATGATCCTTTCATGGCAGTGATAGAAAGACAAAAGGGCAGGTATCATAACACAAACACTTTATGCCCCAGTTTGCATTATATTTGCAACAATTCATTGACCAAATTCAAAGTCAAGGGGAAGGAGAAGTATTTGTCACCTACCACCAGGCCATGGCCAGGATCTGAATGTATTATAATTTCACATTATAGGGGAGTAAAGAATGATGACCAATAACTCGATACAATACAATAAGTTTGTATGGATAACTTATAAAACAAAATATCTGAAAATAGAATGTATCTGGAGATAGAATAAGATGGTAAAACAACGACAAAAAAGTAAAGAATCAAACGGTAAAATGTGACTTCATCCTTTATCTTTGTCTTCTCAAAAGATTTATTTAATTCCTTTTGCTCATTTAAACAAAAGACTTAATGTATCTAGACTTTAAAATTTTGTTTTAGAATTTAAAATACCTGACACATAGCAGTGGCTCAATAATTGTTAGTTCTCCCAATGTAAGACTGAGAGTCAAATTTATAATTGACCCAAAAATTCAGACTTTGAAGCATGATGCAAAACTAATTCATGCACTTGATGTGCCTATCATTGTCTATAGGTCAGCCTAATTCTTACAATAGATATATTTATCAGTGTATTCAACTGTCAGTGGTTTCATCCAACACACTTGTTTTTTGTTGTTCTTGTTGTTTAAATTCCTGTGGTGTGCATTCTGCTCCATTCCATCAAATAAAGTCCACTTTCAGCACATAGCTTGTGCCATTTTCAGCACTAGAATCTACCACAGCTTTATGTTCCAAAACTATCTCCAGAAGGCTGGTAAATATAGTCTACTTGTGTGTTAAGAAAAGAGGTGGGCAACACAGATATTGATAAGTACTAGCAGTCTGTAATAACCAATTTCTTTGATTTGAAGCTTTGATGTTACCCTTGTCTTCTCATTTAGCAGAGCCAATATTATGTGTTTATTGAATTATTTCATTTTTTGTCCTCAACAAACAGGAAGGCTACATTTCCCAGACTTTTTACATGTTCATTTGATTATGTGACTATTTCTGGCCAATGAACATGGATAGTCATGATGCATACCACAAAATCCTGTAGCAAGATTCATTGATCTGTCTCTCTCAGCTTATACTGAATGTGAAGACCCTGTGGAGGATTTTAACACAGCCCCAAATAAGAGTGATGTTACATGAATGAAGGGCCTAAGATCTCTGAATAACTACATAGAAGACCTCTCACCAAATATTTAATCAAACAAAACAGACAGGGACATTAAATACATTTTATTTTGTTAAATCATTAATTTATTTGTGATTGTTACAGCAACTAGTATTAAGGCAATACAAAAAGTTACTTTGAAATAGAGTGAAGCTAAAACAAATCTTGGCAATCTTAGCCTCAGCAGTCAGAGAAATAGACACAAGGACACTAACCTCAGAGGCTGGAAAGATGTCAATACATGATATAAAATAGCAAACTATTTAGCAAAAATATAGGAAACAGTAACTTGAGAGTCTTCCCACATAACTTTTGAGCTTATGGTTAGAAAACAGAACATTAGAGGTTAACCTATAAAATAAAAAGTAGTTTGCAAGCTGATATAAAATGTAAAAGAGTAAATTTAGAAACTAAGGGTATTGTTTGATTAAAAATACATGACTTTAGAGTCCAAGATTTATTGTCTTAAAAAATGTGAGTGACAAAACTCCGGTAAAACTCTTCAGTTAAACCAAGTGACTCAGGGCATGAGTGTGATTAACATATGGCCTTTTCGGCTGGACTCTGTGGCATGACCTCATCTCTACAATAAATAAAAAAAATCAGCTGGGCGTGGTAGTGCATGCCTGTAATTTCGGTTACTTGGAAGGCTGAGACGGAAGAATCGCCGGAGCCCAGCAGGTCGAGGCTGCGGTGGCCGGGGCGACAGAGTGAGACTCCAATTCAAAAAATAAAAAAATAAAAAAAACATATGACCTTTCCCCCTGTTGCTGCAGGTGGTTTCAAGTCTACTGCCATTGATTTGAGAGACAATTACAAGACATAAAAAATATAAAACAAAATAAACAATCAAATCTTGGAATCATATCCAGGAATTATGCCCTACCTTGAATGTGATGAACTACCCACTGAATTCAGTTAGCAAAGGTATCACTACCTTGCTGTGTGTTTGAAGAACCTGTGTTTTCAAAGAAAGCACAAGCACAAACTTAAAATGCTTTTGATTTTTCAAGCTATAAAAGAATCTTTAGATTCCAAAACTCCCAGAAACAGAAAGCCAGCTCTTCAGTCAATAATTTTACCAAGGAATGAATATCCCTGAAAATCAACTTAAGATATGACTAAAGAAAAAAAAATATGTCCCAGATCTAAATACAAAATAGAATAATGGACAGACCAGTTCCTCTCAAAGAACAGACCAGAGTTTAATGACTGAATCTCTTCTAGGGTTCATGAAAACCTGGTCATTCCATTGTTCTTCCACACAATGTTTCAGAGATTCCGTGAGGCTTTGACTGCTGTATATGTCCTATTTTTCCCTAATTTGTAGAGACGTGCTAGCTATGGTATTCTTTTGTGGATGCTGCCATTCCGTATCAAGTATGGATATGGAAACCAATAACTTGTATCATTCTTTTCATTGGTAAGGAAACAGAGAAGTCATATCCAATTCTGATGTAGGGCACCAAATTTCACCTGGAGATGTTGGACTTGGATGCAATCACTGAACAAGATGTGGTGTTGTTATTTTTGGAGAGGAAGTAAGGGGTTCTTTATGAGGGAAGAAAATGAAACAGAAGGATGAATTGTGTAATTCCTTTTCTTCCTATTTACGTCATGCTATTGTTCTTCACTGGAAAACTTCCTTGAACAGATTCCTGATCAAATCTCTTTCATATTGTTTGAGTTCTGGCTAAATGACCATCTCTCCCACAAAGAATTTTCCCTAAGAACAGTAATATCTTATCTGTTCTTCCTCTAAAGCTCGCACCCATCTATCTGTATATTTTAATGATCCACTGAAACCAAGTTTAACTATCAAGAAGTGGTGCGGTTTGGGCCTTATTCTCTTATATTTCTGAGCTTCTGTTTCCCCTAACTATAAAATATGGGCATAAACATCAACATCATGGAAATATAATGAGAATTAAATGAAATAGTTATGCAAATTATATTAAAAAATCTAGCTACTATTAGTTCCATTTCGTCCTATTGTTTAATAAGAGAGAAAGATTTCTAAGAATTGGGAGTATGCCAGATTTTTTAAAGAGACGTAGCACATTTTATCTCTCAGTAATGTTTTCTTAAGAAATTTAATTAAAATGCTTTTACTAAAATATATTTTGAACTATGGTTCAAACTATGAGTCTTTTATAGCATTTCTCAGGCAGATGTCCTTCGGTCTCCTCAGCACTCCTGAGACAGTCTCAGTTGCTTCAAGTTTAATAAGAGACTCTGGCCGGGCTCGGTGGCTCAGCCTGTAATCCCAGCACTTTGGGAAGCCGAGGTGAGTGGATTGCCTGAGCCTGCGGGTTCGAGACCCACCTGGGCAACTTGACGAGGCCTCATCTCTACAATAAAGATCAAAAAATCGCCAGGCATGGTAGTGCACACCTGTCGTTCCAGCTACTTGGAAGGCTGAGGTGGAAGGATCGCCGGAGCCCAGCAGGTCGAGGTTGTGGTGGCCGGGAGCGGCCATTGCACTCCAGTCTGGGTGACAGAGTGAGACTCCAACTCAAAAAAAAAAAAAAAAAATAGACTCTGTTCCCTTTTTTCATTTATAGTACAATGTCCTCTCATGATGCTTAACAAGACAAAATAAATCACAGACAAAAATAATAAAGTTTCAGAGAAATGGTTTAAAAAAAAAGAAAGAAAATGACTAATTCGTTTATTGCATGTGTGTGCGCATGTGTGTGTTCTAGCAGTTCCATTTACTTATTTTTAAAGGTTATCACCTGTTTCTCTCTGGTCAAAAATAAATTAATGAAAATTTTTTCCAGAAGGCTTTCCTTTGAAAACTCTAAATCTATATTGAATTATGCCTAGGATGTGAGGGTTTTGAAGCTGATTAACAACCAGAGAAAGGTAAGAACGGGGTAAGGAGTGAGGGGGGAAGGACACCTTGTCTATCTTGGTAGCGAAGTCACAATTCTGACAGCTGTTCCAATTCACACACACATGACAATAAATCTGTGATTAAACTTGCTGTTTTTTGTGTTATTTTTTATTCACATCTTTTTTTGTTGCTGTTATTGATATACCCAGATATCTGGCATTTGGAATAAAATCAAACAACCAGGTTTTTATGTATGCATATGTAGATGAATACATGCAGGCATTTCAGAGTTTTTTCCAGTTTTATCCAATAAGTGGAATGGCATTTCAATGGGGAAGTCACAGGGGCCACTCCTGGTGTATTGAAGTCCCCTGCCCACTTCTCCCTGAGCCCCTCCCTCCACACACACACACACACACACACACACACACACACACACACAAATTGGCACATCTGCATTCATGTGCGTGGAAACTTGCGTATGAAACTGTAGAACAGAGATTCTGGAGTGAAGAGTAATCGAAGTAGAAAGGCAAGATATTGGACAGTTTCAATTTAGGGCCAAATCCTGGAGATCTAGGTAATATAGGCCAGACAGTGGAAAAATTAGAAGCTATTGAAAATATCCAAGAAATGTTTTCAGAGCCTCTAGACATTTGCCAAGAGGATCAAATGAGGCATTAAGTAGTCTAGAATGTAGTTCTCTGTCCATCAGTAGGTAACCCAGAGGGCATCCCTGAAGAAAGGAAACTTGGGGGCAGGCAGGTACCAGTTAGGGCAGTGGGAGATGTCCAGCCTGAGAGCTGGCCATGAGAAGTTTAATCATGGAAATGTACAAGCAATAATGAAACTGACCAACTGTCAACCTGCCTGTTAATATTGCTATGTATCAGAAATTCTAAACACCTTCAGTGTTTAGTGATAAAATACATTTCAAACTAAACAAAAACAAAACTCTTTTTTTTTTTTGGTTTACATTTTAAGGAACTGCTGCATTTGTTTTTGTGTTTTAACATTATACACATATACACACAACACACACACATTTGCTTCATATTAACACACCTTTTGTTACTTATCTTTAAACACACATGGTATTCTATACAGAAGTCAATTCTTATAATTCTCAGTTATGGAGTCAGATCTTGACAGACATGGACTCAGCTACATGTAGCTATTTCAAGGGTGAGTTTGTGAAGGTTCAAAATCATCCAGTCTTTCTCTGGGCACAGTTTACATCTCAGTCCCCTGTGCTGCATTATAGCAGTGGATTCAAGGTGAAAGATGATAGCACAGAGATTAAAAGGACAAAGAAAAAGAAATGTGCTAATGAGCAATTCTGTCCTTCTTAGTGACTAATGACTGTTTTATTCATGTTTAACATCCAAAATAGTGAAGCAGTGTGTCAATTGTAAGGTGTAACATTTGCTTGGTGAGTGCAAAATTTAGTTCCTATTTCACTAAATCTAATAACATTTTTAATTCTAATTTTGATCTCCTTTTTGATTAATCATTTTTAAAATAAAAAATAATACAGAAAGTAGTGATTGTAACTAAAAACAAGCTTGCCAGGAAGAACACAGAGAAGCAAATGCCTTCCAGACTCCATAGCTTAGGAACATTCTGAGCTGGCTTCAATGCCTCAGACATAAAACTGTCCCCATAGGCCCAAAGCACTGAAGCTTGTCTAATCAACCTGATGAATAGAAAACAAGAAAGGGGAGATGGGGCAGGAAGGAGAAGTAGGGTGATTGATAGATGGCAAATGCTGATGGCAGCCTGGTTTGTGGAACTCATGACTCCTTTGAGATTCCCCCAAATAACAGCTGAACACTTTGAAAAGGGCCTCAAGTTCTGATTTTTCCGGTGATGTGCAGGCAATAGGGTTAGAACCACAAACGCATGTCTGCATTTCTTCCTGTTCCAGTATTTACTCATTTATTATCTCACAGGCACATCCAGCAAATTGATCAGGCTCCTAAACCCAGAAATTCCTAATAGCACACAAGGACTCAAAACAGGTTATTTCAAGGAAGACAGTTAACAGATATTGGGAAATACTATATTCCACATTGGGTATTTTTCTCATTTTAAACATGAAGAGACTGAAATACTGAGAATTTAAATTACTTATCCAAGGAAGTGGCAAGTTACTCATGCAGGAAGTTTTATTGCAGAACGTCCCATTCACGAATCTGTTTTCTTAACAAAGCATCTTGACCACCATTAAAGACCTACACATATTTAAAATATCCCCCTGTCTTTCCCATTCAAGATTTAAATTTTAATAATTAATCTGTAATATCTTTGCCAACACTACATTTTTTGTACCAGCATTTTCTTTTTTTTTGAGTTGGAGTCTCACTCAGTCGCCCAAACTGGAGTGCAGTGGCCGCTTCCGGCCACCGCGCCTTGACCTGCTGGGCTCCGGCGATCCTTCCGCCTCAGCCTTCCAAGTAGCTGGAATTACAGGCATGCGCTACCATGCCCGTCTGATTTTTTGATTTACTGTAGAGATGAGGTCTCGCTGCCCAGGCGGGTCTCGAAACCGCGGGCTCAGGCAATTCACTCACCTCAGCCTCCCAAAGGCGCGGGATTACAGGCTGAGCCACCGAGCCCGGCTGTACCAGCATTTTCATACCCTTTTGCTCATGTAGGATCATGCTACCTCTCTGATTCCAATGTATTTGACTATACAGTATCCTAGAATATGCAGTATCTCTACTAGTGATGATAATTCACAATTCATATCACTCCATTTAGTACCCATGGTCTTCTGTGGGCTGGAAATACAGAATCACTCAACATAAGACTCAAGTATCTTTTTTTTTTTTTTTTTTGAGTTGGAGTCTCACTCTGTCACCCAGACTGGAGTGCAGTGGCCGCTCCCAGCCACCGCAGCCTCGACCTGCTGGGCTCCGGTGATCCTTCCGCCTCAGCCTTCCAAGTAGCCAGAACTACAGGCATGCGCTACCACGCCCAGCTGATTTTTTGATTTTATTGTAGAGATGAGGTTTCGCTGCCCAGGCGTGTCTCGAACCCGCGGGCTCAGGCAATCCACTCACCTCAGCCTCCCAAAGGTGTGGGATTACAGGCTGAGCCACAGAGCCCGGCTAAAGAAAAACAAGAATTATCATCTTTATTGTTTTATTTACTAATGTATTTACTTTTTTACTTGGTCTAAGACGAAACAAGGCAAATAAGTGCCTTCTCCAACCCAAGAGTATTTTGCAAGCAACCCACTGAACTTAGTAAAAACATAGATATTTGCTTCTCTCCACTTTTCAGATTCTCATACATCAGCGCTGATTCCTGGGTTCTATCTCATGTCTCAAAGCTTTCTTTGTTTTATAATATCTTTTTATATTAAAGTTGCTTATTTAGGTTTCTTCCTTGCCTCACAATCATGAGTATCATCTTATCATTCTGCATTAGAAATCATTTAATTTATAGCAAAAGTCTAATATCTGCCACATTTCTGTCTTCTGATCTTGGCTGCCAACCCCTTTACTAGTCAGCATAGGCTAGCTTATGTGGCAGCAAAAAATGCCCTCCTCCCTCAACCCAGTGACTTAAGAAAATTATTTTATTTACACTCCTAGACCAACAGGGGCATCCTCTTACTATAGCTGTTTATTATCTAGGCAAATGGAGGCTTCATTTAAAAATGTGAGAAACAAACAAGGTGAAGAAAATGAGATAAATGTTGCCTTTCATACCTTCATTGCTGAAGGGACTGACATAAGTTCTATTCATTTTAATGATCAAATTTAATCTCATGATTGTGCCTGATGTCAACAGGAGTGAGAAAGGGCCATTGTGAACAGCCCTGATTGCTATAATAACCATCTGATTACTCAATGCTGTGAACCAAAGGTAGAAAGGAGAAGTAACATGTCACTCAACTTTTAGTTTACTTTAGCTAAAGCCTTTCAGTAACCTAAATTCACAGCAATATAACAGAAAAATAAACTTCAGAATGCAAAATAAACATCTTAGTTCTTTCTGTAATATTACATGTAATATTACATGTTGCAAGCATTTTAAGAATTATGGTTTTCATAGCCCATTTAATATTCTAGGAATTATAATAACACTTTTTTTTTTTTTTTTTGAGTTGGAGTCTCACTCAGTCGCCCAGACTGGAGTGCAGTGGCCGCTTCCGGCCACCGCAACCTCGACCTGCTGGGCTCCGGCGATCTTTCCGCCTCAGCCTTCCAAGTAGCTGGAATTACAGGCATGCGCTACCACGCCCGGCTGATTTTTTGATTTATTGTAGAGATGAGGTCTCGCTGCCTAGGCAGGTCTCGAACCGCGGGCTCAGGCAATCCACCCACCTCAGCCTCCCAAAGGCGCGGGATTACAGGCTGAGCCACCGAGCCCGGCTTTATAATAACACTTTTAAAGTATATCACACTTTACCTGCTCTTCAGGTTTTCAGATTTTCATTTTTTGAGACCAGTATTATATGGCTCATATCACTCCTTATTGGTAGTCAGGATTGCACATACAAGGCCCAGGCTACAGAGTAAATCAGATGTGATATCTGCACTCTCCTTAATTAAGTTTTCTATTTCTTACTCTATTAAAGCACCATCAGTCCATGGCTTCTTAAGATTGAGAATCTGCTGACACTGTGTTACTGAGAGAAGCAAGTGATATTAAATGGAATAAAGATGGGGCTTATGGGGGCAGGAAGATTGTAAGGCAGAAGTAGAGGCTTCAGTGATCAAGATCACATTACCACGAAGGGGTGAGGAGTGAAAGAGGATGTGGCTAAATAGTAAAACCCTCAGAAATACAGAGCAAGTGGTTCTGGAAAGAAAAAGCAACATTGTAATATAGGGTCATCCATGTACACCTGGCTATATGGTAAGGGAGTTCTGAGTGCAAAAGCACTTCTGCTTTCCAGGGCTGCAGCCTCGTCTGTAGACAGTAAAGTTTTCCTCCAAGCAAGGAAATGAGGGGATAATTTGGGAAAGAGCAGAAGATGTGGGCATTTGCATTTTTTAAACTAGAATCTATGTTCCTCTTTCATTGTCTTCCATGCTTCAGCCATCCCTTACTGTTTTCTCTTGGTCATATTAGGAAAACAAAATATAAGACACCCAGCTTAATTTGAATTTCAGTTAAACAAACTTTTGCTGTTTGTTTGTTTGCTTGTTTGTTTTTAAAGTATGTTTAAAAACATACATTTGAGACACAGGTATAGTAAAATATTACTTGCTGCTTATATTAAATTCAAATTTAACTGGATATCTCGTATTTTATATGGCAATTCTAGCTAGGAAGACTTGCTCAAAAAAATAACATGCGCCCTTATTTTTTGCTCTGGGTCTGCTTCTAGGAAAATTCTCTCAAGACAGACAGCTGAAGTTAGTTTCTGTTGTCTTTAACTGGTAAAATTGAGTAAGGCAGATGTATTCTGTTTCCAGATTTCTATACTAAGGATAATATATAACCTTTCCAGTCTTACAACTACTGGAAGCCCGCCTCAGAGGCCTTCACGTTGACAGGGTCCAGAAGGCCAAAGACCCAGGCTACAGGGCAACTCTGGGCAGCTAGCAGCCCTGCTTCTTCTATCTCCACTCTCAATCTCACCACTGGAAACCTGGAAGTTGGAAGATGTAAAGAGCTCTATATGGGAGAAATAATTTTTACCAAATAGTAGTGTTTAGTAAAAGAAGGATTTGTTTTGTTAGAAGTATACTCTTCCATTAGAGCACCCTTGGCTTTACTTCCCTTTGTTAAGGAGGCTTGCAATTTTGGTTAGGTATTGTAACTAAGGTAAATTGAGCCGGGAGTGGGGGGGGGCTTTTGTTTTACAAACGTTGAAGCTCATTCTCCCTGTCTCCCTGACAAGGGAGAATTGACACAGATTGTAAATACCAGGTGTGACATTATAGAAAACTAGTCAGGTCAACTTGCAGTTAAGAAACCTTGAGAATGTTGTTTTACCCCAGTTGATTACAAATTGCTGTGTGAAAGTCACAGGTGTAATTTACAAATCAATGTGACAATTACAATGTTTAGAACTTGGTAGTGATTTATAATGTAATGGTTATAGAGATAAGTAAGTTTTTGTATGAACATTGACAAATGGTGATCATTAGAAAATGTTAGGAGTTTTCAACATTTCTAGCTAAGATAAAATATTAAAAGAATTTGTAACTCATTGTACATGGATCAGAAATAACATTCGGAGATAGCATTCAGGGTTAAAAATAACATGTCTGATGTTGTAGTTTTAGAAAGTAAACAGTATGCTATTACGGTTCAAAGAAAAAGACAGAACCCCATTAGGGTTGAAACAAAGATCAAAGCAGGATGGACAATAAATTAATTAAACAGGGAACTTATTAACTCTGAAACAAAAAACATGCTTTTGGCCTTAAGTCAAAATCTAGGGTATTAAAAAGGAGTTGTAAAAGACAATAAAGCGGCATCTGTCCTGCTCACAACAGAGTCAGTTGTCCGAAGTGTTTCCTTCAATGCCGACACCATTCCTCTTTCAGGAGACGCTGAACCAGCTGGAGCTGGACTCTGGCATATAACATCTGACTGTATGAGTAGATATTGTATTGAATATTATGTATTATATATTATTAATATTAATTAATTCCTCCAAATCCATTTTCACCTTTATCTAAGTCCTAAGAGGCAAATTTTTGGAAGCATAACCTGTCCAGTCTTGCCATATAACTTGTAATTGGGGAAGTGGGGGTAAGAACCATGAGAAACTTCCACAGTAAATTTGAGTACAGCAGAAGATAGGAGTTTCAGTGTTCATGTACCTGCTAGCCAAGGGTCATAAGTGGATAAAATGTTTTGCTTAAAACTCTAGCTCCTATCAGAGGGCCTCATTCTATAGATATTGTTCTCTGCAGATTTTATTAATAACTTACTCCCCTTGAGTCTTCAGACTTAGGAATGATCTCTGTTTTGCCTAGCCTAAGGATGCTTCATTATCCCTTACCTAATTTCCCTTAACCTGGACCACATCTTTATAAATGCCCCTTCATTATTCACTCTCCAATCAATACTTTGCTATGCTTTCTGGGTCCTGAATAAATACAAATACAAATGCATTTAAGAAAAACCTACCTGCAGTGTTATCAGAAAGTATTAGTAACTTACTGTGATGACATTATTTTTACTAGAAATATTTGAGAGATTATTTTATATATAATTTTTTAAGTCAATGTATAATTTTTCTGTGTTATATTTATACCATGGACCCAGCCAGGTATTGGACACCTGAAATGTTAGGTTTATTCACAATTAGAGGAATTATTTTAAATGTTACCCTGTGTTGGTGGTCATAACATGGACTTTGAAACCATGTTCCTGTTAATATTCTTTGCCCTATATACTAATCCCAAAATGCATTTTTCTTTGAAGCAGTGGAACTATGATCACTTTCCTGCTTTCTGGCTCAGGAATTCCCTAGTACCTATTCCTATTCCCAGGAGATACCTCAGATAGTGTTGGTTTTCTGGGAGCATATGTGGAGGCAAATGACATATGTGCCTCAGGCAGGGACTGGCCTCAGAATAGCTTCAGGCTTCTTCCTATCAGAACTGAATGATTAAACATGTGTTTGCTTGACCAAATTAATAATACAATGTCTGAATTACTTTGTCTTTATAGATTACAGCTTTGACACTTACACATTGGGAATAACTATACATCTTTGTGGACTAGATGTGAAGAAGAAACTAAAAATGCATGTAAAGCTTCTAGCACAATATGTTATTTGTGGTATAGATAGAATAATTGAAGTCCATTTTTAATCCATTTATTCCTTATTGGATTCAACCTACAAGTTTTTGGGGTTTTTTTCATTTTTATAATAGGGCTACCTTGCATGCTTTTTTTTTCTTTTTGAGACTTACAAACAAGCTATATGTAATGTGTCTTGTTTTCTTCTCTTTGCCATTTTCTGAGGGAGAGAAGAAAATAAGATCAGGTGCAATAAAAAAGCTTCTATTCTTTTTCCAGGTATGTAAGAAATTATTAGAGCAGTTATAACAAAAATAATATTCTTATGGGACTTTAGAAAAGACTACTCATTTCCTTCACCATTTTCAGAAAGCCTTTCTTTCTGACCTTTAGTATAAAATGCATGATTATGTAATGGAGTCCCATAGAAAAACATTTCTATGTCCTGCACGCTATTATCTCACTGCATTTTCTTGAAGACAAGAGTTGGTATTTCATCACTGTTACCAACACCTAATGTGATACTTGGCACATATAAATACCCTTTATCTATCTATCTATCTATCTATCTATCTATCTATCTATCTATCTATCTATCTATCATTGTGTATGTATCCTTATCCACCCCATCTCTGTTTAGTTTTGAGGATTCTCAAAACAAAATATTCAGATAATGTTGAAATATTGTGCCATTCAAGAGATGATTAAAAAATCAAATATTGTTAATTTAGAAAAGTTAAACCATTTGAGGACACAATGTTTTTATAATAAATCATTTCATAGTAGAACATAACATTCTACTTTTTTTCCCAGTTGCATCAACTGCCTTTTTTGACTGGACCATGCACTCCTTGGGAACAAAGAGCTCCTTCTCTGTTTTACATTGTTAAGTCTCCAGAGTCCTACAGATGGCAGATGTGCAGTAAATCTGTTAAAAAATGACTAAAAATATCTGAAGCCTTGGGGGTAAAGAAGCATGCTTATTTGCTTTCCAAAATGAAGAGCTAGTTCCCACGGGTGACAATTAAAAAGAAGAGCACTTTAATTATCTGAAAAAGGGGGATGAAACAACTAGAATGGCACATACATCTGATGAACTGTTTAGTGGGAGTCTTGAGCATCAGGGTTCATGGGCATCTGAGAGCCCTCTTCAAAAGTAATCACTTGCCTTTGAGGCCATGCAGCTTGATGCTCTCACAACTGCAAGTGCCTGGCACTATATCAAGAAGAGATTTATTGAATTTAACAGACCAGAATATTATTACATAAAGAATACTGTCCCTTACCGGCAATCAAATCACCCAGCCATCTGATGGTTTCACTCATTTCCTGAGCATTTCCTATCTTCTACTGCTGCTATTTGGTGAGAACCAATTCTGGGTCTGTCCACCATGCTGGGCACAGCCACATGTGACATCATGTCTCCAATCTCCACTGAGTGGAAGTCTCAGAAAACTCAGTACCACATTGCTTTTTTTTGTTTGTTTGTGGGATGTTTAGTGTTTGTTTTCTGCTTGTTTTTTGGTACAAATTTCTCTTTGGTGTTTTAACAAAAGTTAGAGTATTCAGTAAGTAATCCCTTTTTTTGAACCCTGTCACCATTCCACCAGTTTCTGAGCAGTTCTTGAGCAGCTTTTGCAGTTTTATGTTCAATGATTCAATACTTTTGTCTGCTGTAATAGCCAAGGACCCAGGAATACCTAACTTGACTCTTTGGCTCAACACTACTCCACAGGTGAGTCAAACATTAAGACATTTGCATATAGAGGTCCAGGTAAAAAAATATTAAGTAGGGTTTTAGACCCAAATCCCAATCAATACTTGAGTATGTTGTCATTAGCACAAATAAAGTGCAAATCTCCTATGTTGTATGGGTCTTCTCTGAATTTGATTCTATTTAGTCTCATCACCAAAAGAAAGCCACACTCTAAATTGTTTTCGAGACATAAAGCTATATTTGGTTAACCAGATTGCTACTCAACATCTGTAAGATACTGAAAAGGCCTTCATCTAGTTAAGAGGGTAGCAGACATCAACTTAATTCTATATGAGTTTTTAAATAATTAAGCTTTGACCTCAGGTTTGGTTTGACATAGAGAATTTTATTTTCTAGGTAACATCTAGCTCAGAAACACCTTTGGTTTTTACCTAGCAACTTGGATAATTCCCAATACATCTTGCTCATAAATTTAAACTATGTAGAGTTGACTCTTGAATAATACAGGGTTTAACTTCATGGATCTACTTATATTCAGCTTTGCTTACACATCTGCCACCCTGAGACAGCTAACCTCTCCTCATCCTCTTCCTTCTCAGCCTACCCAAAATGAAGACCATGGGGATGCAAACTTTTATGATGAACCGTTTCCACTTAAAGGAGAGTAAATATATTTTCTATGTCTTATGATTTTGTCAATAGGTATTTTTTTCTCTTGCTTAGTTTATTGTAATAATACAGTATATGATATATATAATATGTTAAAATATGCGTAATTGTCTATTTATGTTATTGGTAAGGCTTTCAGTCAACAATAGGCTATTGGGAGTTAAGTTGTGGGAAAGTCAAAAGTCATGCACAAATTTTCTGCTGCACTGAGGGTTGGGACCTCTAAACTTTATATTGTTCAAGGGTCAACTGTACTTAAAACCAACTATCTGATATCTACAGCATACTGCCTGATATTTCTTTAGTTAACTCAAAATTTCATTAGGTACATTCAAAAAAAAAATCTGTTTCCATGAGGTAGTCTTTCAAAGGACCAAAAATATGTTATGTCTTGATCTGGTTGGTGGCTATATGTGAGTATCTATAAATAAAAATCCTTGAACTATAAAGAAATAATGTTTCCAGTGACTCAGCCTGTAATTCCAGCACTTTGGGAGACCGAGGCAAGTGGATTGCTTGAGCCCGCAGGTTCGAGACCAGCCCAGGCAACTTGTCAAGACCTCATCTCTACAATAAATCAAAAATTAGCTGAGTATGATAGCGTGCGCCTGTAGTTCCAGCTACTTGGAAGGCTGAAGAGGAAGAATTGCCAGAGCCCAGCAGGCTGACGCTGGGATGGCCATGAGTGTGCCACTGCACTCCAGCCTGGGCGACAGAGTGAGACTCCAACTTAAAAAAAATAAATAAAATAATAATAACCACAATAACAATAATGTTTCCATATGCATGGTTTTGCCTGTTACTTTGACACTACATAACAGCGGATGTCATTTATCAAGCCTGCTCCAAAAATTGCCTCATTGTTTTTCCAGTCTCTGCTTTTTTCTCACATTTCAACTTCTTTCTGCCTCTCTTCATAAAAGCCAGTACCATGTATTATGTTAGTTTTCCAGTCATAGGTTTTAATTTCTGTATCAGCTATTGCTATTTAACAAATCATCTAAAAACATAATAACTTAAAATAACTATTTAGTTCATGATTCTGTATTTTGAAAAATGTCTGGGTTCAACTTTTGCTGTTTTTGGCTGTGATCTGTTTTGTATCTGTGGCTTGTAGTGGACAATTATTCTAACTTGTCCTGTTTCGTCTGGTCTTTTATTTTCCATCAGGCTAGACCATCTGGCCTTCTGACGACTCAACAGTTGATTGCAGATACATGAGTGAGTCAAGCTGGGAAAAGAAGAATCACCCAGTTGAATCCAGATCAAATTCCCAACTCATAGAATTTTAAAGGTAAATACATGGTTGTTTTAAGCTGCATCATTTTGAGATATAAAAGTCAATTTTTATATCACAAAACATGGTAAAAATCTATAT
Source organism: Cephalopachus bancanus (assembly GCA_027257055.1). NCBI lineage: Eukaryota > Metazoa > Chordata > Mammalia > Primates > Tarsiidae > Cephalopachus > Cephalopachus bancanus. The sequence continues at coordinate 1,536,352 of JAPVLO010000072.1, forward strand.
AACATATACCTCCCAATGTCTATAGAATTAAAGTAGAACGTCCACTAATAAATCTGCATGCTTAAAAGTCATTCATTTGCGTGGAAATAAGTAAAAATAAATGAACAATTAAATAAAAAGAAAAAATGAATGAGACAGAAGTGGTGAGAAAAAAAGATTAAGACATAGAAAATAAGAGACCATTCAAGGCTTCAATAGGAAAAGAATCTAGATAGAGTATATGGGTAGAAACAAAGAATTTTAATTTTCTTCTCTAGAAATTAACCATAACTTTTTATTGCACATCAGAAAGTGTACATATAAGTTTGAGTCAGTCATTATTATTGGGTTGACATAACAAGCATCTTGAGGCTATTATGTTACTAAGAGAAATGTTCAGAAACAAAACTGCATCTAAATTAATTGTACTTTCACTTGCACAGTTGGTCTTCTTTGGTCCTGGAAACTGCACTCTTCCCATTATCATAGCCACACATGCTCCAATTATTACAATAAAAAACAATCTTCAAGTAAAATGATAGTATCCTCCCAAGCACACAAAATTATGTTCTGCATGTGTGAGCAAGGAAAGTGTAGGGAAGATATTAGGACAAGTTTTGTTTGTTTATTTGTTTGTTTTGTACTAGAGATAGCTTGTTATTCTTGAAATAAGTAAATTAAGGCTCATGTCACAAGCCTACTAGTCAACTGAATTTTTGAACAAAATGAGAAGTTGAACTTTTTTTTGTAGAGACGAGGTCTCACCAAATTGCCCAGGCTGGTCTCGATCCTGCAGACTCAGGTAATCCTGTCACCTTGGCCTCCCAAAAGGCTGGGATTACAGGCTGAGACACCACAGCCAGCCCGAGAAGTTGAACTTTAATACAACCATAACTTTCTTCTCTCTCCTCTCTCTTGGTCTCGCTGTCACCTTTGCTCTTTCCCTTTCTCTGCTATGACTGTTTTGAATGTGTATGTAATGGAAAAACTAATGAGATCACATTGGTCCTTAGCAACTTAAACTTTTCTAAAATTAATGTCAACTCTTGTTTTACTTAATTAATATTAATGAGAACTTTTATTTTGCTTTACTAGAACAAGACTAAATGCAAATGGATATTTTTCTTACAGAAGGGTATATACAAAATTAGATTACTACTTCCTTCCACTATCACATAACACAAGGAACGTCCAGGATCAGCCATTCTCCACTCCAACACCATCATAATAATTGATGTCTCCATGATAGAGTAACAGACACTTAAAAAAAATGTGGCTATGCTTTAATTTAGATTCTTCCTGTAGGCCATATCATATCATGAAGCATTTACCCATGGACCTAAGAAATTGGTTTTTGAATCTAGGCTTTTGTTTTGTTTCCACTGCTCCTCCCCCCGCATACTATTTTTTTTTTGTCATTTATCACTAAAAGGTCTGTGCATTCCCTCACTCACACAAATAATTTTTAAATCAGAGGTAAAGTCACATTTAATAAACCTACATTTCAAGAGGAAAATAATAAACAAAATTAAGTTAAGGTTACCAGATGATGAGTTAATAGATGCTGAGCAGCAATAATAATATTGACTACTATAATTAACTGTTTATCATCCTAAACTGTCTTATCTATTAACCCATGTAATAAACAGTGCTCCCTAGTGCTTACTCATTGTCAGGAGAAACCAGAGACTTGCTGGACTCTTGGATCACACCTTGGCACAGCAGCTGATGTAACTAGCATCTGTAGTGGGTGCAATGAAGTACTTGCTGAAGCCTGATCTTTACCAGGAGGAATGCTGAGAAAAAGGTGCTTTTAGAAGGCCAGGAGGCAGATTTGTTGGGACTCTCCATGGAGTAAGTGGCCCAAGAGGCAGACAGGACAAAATGGATCTGGGAGATGACATAAACTGTGTTTATTACAGTGGAGAAGATTTGATTTAATTTCAGAATTACAGAACTTTAAAGTTTTGTTTTGTTTTTTTAACTTTCCAGGATATATTTCTCTGTTCTCCTGAGGATTCATTGTGTTCCTTTTTCTAACATAGCAAACCACCCTGATATTTACACAAATAAAGCTATAGCAATGTTTATTTTAATCTTGAATGTACAAATTGGACAGTGATTTGCAGGAGTAGGTCATTGCTGCTCCATTTGTCTTCAGTTGAGGTTGGGATGAGAATGTCTGGGACTCCTCCTGCAGTATCATTTGCTGTGCGGTCTTTTCAATGTGATGACTTCAAAGTAGCTGGACTTCCACCATGGCAACTCAAGGCTCCAAAGACCCATTATGATAGAGGTTGAAATAGAGAGAGAGAGAAGTGGAAGATGTAGCCTTTCTAACCTAGCCTTGAAGTCACAATGCATTGCTTCCATTTCATTCTATTCATCATAAAAAAGTCACTATAGTAAGTTAATATTCAGGGAAAAAAAGAATTAGTCTTCACCTTGTTTTTATGAGAGAATGGTCAAATAATTTGGAGATAACTTTTATAACCCCCATTCTTTGAATCTTAATAGGTTAAGGTTCTGTGTTCCATATAGTTTCCATGTATTTTGTACCTGATCTTTAAAGAAATCCCCAGAACCTATTATATAATAATGCTATTTAAAATTAAAGTACTTCTCAGCAGCTATTGGCATAGTTGGATTTTTGGTGTACTAAACTATTTCTATCCCTCTATCCCTCTAGCAATTGTCTCTAGTGATTTCACTAGTAGAATAATTGGGAGGCCATGAAAAAAAATTAACAGGAGATATACCAGGCCACAATTTAGAAAACTTTTTGATCAAAAATATGTAAATTTAGGGCAATGCACATCTAATGTACACATAAATAATCTCAAGGTGAGTTTTTTATTGAACAGAACAATGTCTACTTTAGAGCACTTCAGCATGTCAAGCACATCAGAATACACACAGAACACATTGGAAAGAAAGTTATTAGTAGAATATAGCATTCCTCTCAAGATACCACTATAGGAGGAGGAACCAAGATGGCCACCGGTAAGCAGCAGATTGGCACTGCTCTCACTTAGCAAAACAAGAGAGTAGGGATTCTGCCTTTATTAGATGGAGCTACGCAGAGCACTTTTAGACTGGCTAATCATTGTGAACCCAGCAAAGTTCACTCTGAGTGCACAGACTCAACAAAGTCAAGGCAGACATGGAATTCCAGGCACCCCACGGACCACACTGCACCAGCCGCTCTTTACCAGGTATGCACAGAAAAAGAAGATCTGTTGGGAGAAGAAAAGGAGTGAGTGATTATAAGGTGCTCTGGATCAGTTCACTCCTTCCCAGCAATGTGTAAAACATCAGTTTCATGCAGGAGGAAATCTGGGAGGGATGCAGTGGTGGGTGCCAAAGACCAGGTGTGAATCCCATAAGGGAAGGCTCATCTGCCAGATGAATCTGACTGACATACTCACTGACAGTACCTGGTGGGGCAACAGATGGGCTCCTGTCTTGTAGGGCAGGGAGGAGAGTGGGGAATCCAGCTGCCAATTAAAGGAGGCATCCTAAACAAGTTTGGAAGGGTGAAACTCCCTGCAACTAGCAGGGGACTCATTGAACACACAGAGAACAAAAAGGCAGGTGTGGAAATGTTCCCCCACCATGACCTAGGTGTGTGTAGGAGTAGATATCACTCTGGGAGAGGGAAGGAAGGAGTAACTGGGTGTGGGGCTAGGTTGATTCACTCACTCCCCTGTAGCCCACCATAAGTCACAGGCAGCAGGAAGCAGAGAATCTAGCCTGACTAGTTTAGCAATGGAGAGAAAATCTGCAATAACAAGGTCCTGGCTCCTCACTGAGTTCTCAGACAAATGAGGAAAGACTGAAGAACAAGCATCTCACAGAATTTTAAAGAAACCGTGCGCAAGAAAGCAACCCCCAGAGCACAAACAATGTAATTCCCTTGAAGGACATGCCCCAATTGACAGTCACAGATATCAGAGAATGGATGGTGCCAATAAACAGGAATCAAGAGAAACATTAAGTGAAACTCAAAGAAATTGTACAGGAAGCAAAAGTGGACTTAACCAGCTTCAAAAATCCTTACTCTGAAATTGTAGAAATAAAGATCTCTATCCTCAAAATCAATAATAAAATAACAGGCTCAACCAAGGAGAGGAAAGAATCTCAGTATTGGTAACAGGTTCAACCAAGGATAGGAAAGAATCTCAGACATTGAAGACAAAAATATGGAATTAACACGGTTTGTTGAAAACATAGGAAAAAAACTCCAAAAGAAGGAAGAAAGCCTCAGAGAGTCGTGTGACTTGTTAAAAAAAGACAAACAAACAAACAAACAAACAAACCAAAGCTATGCCTGATTCATATCCCCAAAACTTAAAAGAATTTCCCCATCTTGCTAGAGAGATGAACGGCCAAGTGCAAGAGATTCAGAGAAGCCCTGCAAGACAGTACATGAGAAGATCATCACCACGGCACATAAAAATTCACCTTGAAAAGTAAGCACAAAAGAAAAAATCCTAAAGGCAGCAAGAGAGAAAGGAAACCAATCAAAATCTCTCCAGACTTACCTGCAGGAACACTACAAACCAGAAAAGATTGGAGTTCAATTTTTAGCCAAGAATCTCTTAATCAGCAAAGCCAAGCTTCATCTGTGACAGAGAATTAAAAAACTTTTCAGACATCTAATCCCTAAGAGTCGTGTGACTCTTCCCCTATACCAGTCCTTCAGAAGACACTTAAGAAGTTGAACACAGAAAATAAAGAGAATGATCATGCACACCATAAAAAAAGCAAATACAGAGTTAACAGAGCTTCCAGAGCAGCCACAAAAGTGAAAACACACAAATATAAATATGCAAACTTTTAAATAAAACAAAGAAATTCCATGGGAGTCCTACGACAGAGGTAAACTCTAACAAATCAGTAATCAACTTGAATGTGAACGGAATGAATGTGCCACAGAAGAGACATAAAGTGATAAACTAGATTGAAAACAAAAACAAACATGATTCAACAATCTGCTGCCTCCAAAAAACTCATCTCATTGCAAAAGACACACACAGACTAAAGGTTAGAGACTGGAAAATGACCTTTCAGGTGAATGGAAACCCAAATAAAGTAGGCATAGCTATTCTAATATCCGACAGAGCAGTCTTCCAGCCATAAAAATTTAAAAGGACACAGAAGAACACTTAATAATAATAAAAGGCTTCTCAATCCAGCAGCAAGGAATATCCTTTCAAAACATATATGCACCCAACACAAGAGCACTAGGTTTTATAAGAGAACTTCTAAGCAAAGTAAAAGAGGACATTGACTTCCACATAATCATAGTAGGAGACCTAAATACACTACTAACAGCTTTAGATAGATCATCAAGGCAAAAAATCAACAAGGAGATTCAGAACCTCAACTTGATGCTTCATCAAAAGGACTTAATAGACATCTATAGAACCTTTAACCCACAACTACAGAGTATACCTTCTACTCGTTAGTTTATGGAGCATACTCCAAGATCGATCACATTCTCAAGCACAAATCCAGCATGAGCAAATTTCAAAAGATTGAAATAATACCATGCACCTTCTCAGATCACAGTGGGATAAAAATAAATATTGCCACCAGCAAGATACCTCCAAAATACACAAAGATGTGGACTTTAAACAACATGCTGTTGAAGGATTTCTGGGTCAACATGGAAATCAAGACATAAATAAAAAGATTCCTGGAAACAAACAAACAAAGGGGAAACACATAATCAGAATCCCTGATATGAAATCAGTGTTAAGAGGAAAATTCATAGCATTGCATGCACAAATGAAGAAAACAGAAAGATCATAAACAGACAGCCTAACATCATACCTAAAGGAGCTGGAAAGGCAAGATCACCTAAATCCTAACCTCAGCAGACAAATCCAGATCACTGAGATAAAATCAAAGTTATAGGACATAGAAGATAAAAATATAATAGAAAAGATCAATAAGCCCCCACCCCCAAAAAAGAGAAAGCCCAGATAAACACAATAAAAAACATAAAAGGCAAAATCACTACTGATCCTGAAGAAATTCAAAAGTTTATCAGAAATTATTTTGAAAACCTGTGTATGAATGAACAAGAAAAACCTAAAGGAAATGGAGCAGTTTTGACATCACAGAACTTTGCAAGGTTGAAACAAAAAGAAATTAAAACTCTAAACAGGCCAAAAACAATCGGGAAATTGACTCAGTCGTAAGAAATCTACCTACCAAAAAAACCCAGACCTGATGACTTCCCAGATGAATTCTACAAGACATACAAAGAGGAACTGATTCCAATGTCACTGAAAGTATTCCAGGTGATACAGAAAAATAGAATGCTCCACAACTGATTTTATGAAGCTAGTATCACACTGAAAGCCAAACTTGGCAAAGACTCAATAAGGATGGAAGGAAAGAGAATTACAGTCCAATTTCCCTGATGAACATAGAGGCAAAAATTCTAAACAAGATTTTAGCAACTTGAATTCAACAACACATCTCAAGTATCATCCACCATGGCCAAATGGGATTTATTCCTGGAATGTAGGACTGGTTCAATATTTGCAACACTATAAAGGTAATTCACCACATCAACAGATGTAAAACCAAGAACCACATGGTTGTATTTTTAGACACAAAAAAAGCATTCTACAAAAGCCAGCATTTCTTCTTAATAAAAACTCTTGAGCACCTAGGCATAGAAAGAACATTCCTCAAAGCAGTAAGAGCAATCTTTGATAAGCCCACAGCCAACATTTTCCTCAATGGGCAGAAGTTGGAAGAACTCCCTCTGAGAATGGGAACTAGACAAGGATGCCCATTCTCACCCCTCCTGTTCAACATAATGTTGTAAGTCCTAACCAGAGCAACCAGGCAAGAGAAAAAAATCAGGCGTATCCAAATAAGAAAAGAGGAACTCAAGCTATCACTCTTTGTGTACAATATTATTCCATATCTTAAAAGCCCTAGGGCAACTGGGCTCAGTGGCTCAACCTGTAATCCCAGCACTTTGGGAGACCGAGGTGAGAGGTTTGCCTGAGTCCACAGGTTCAAGAACAGTCTGTGCAACTTGGTGAGATCTCTTCTCTACAATAAATCAAAAAATAAGCCAGACATGATAGCACACGCCTATAGCTCCAGTTACTTGGAAGGTTGAGGTGGAAGGGTTGCCTAAGCCCAGCAGATCAAGGCTACGGTGACTGTGAGCATGCCACTGCACTCTACCAACCTGGGTGACGGAGTGAGACTCCAACTCAAAAAAAAAAAAAAAAGGAAAAAACCCTAGGGAGTTTGTCAAAAGCCTCCTCACACTGATAGTCAAGTTTGGTAAAATCCTGGGGTACAAAATTAATGCGAAAAATACAGTTGCCTTTCTATATAGCAGCAATAAGCACACAGAGTGCCAAAACAAAAAGCACAGATCCATTCACAATAGCCACACAAAAATGAAGTACTTTGGCATTCATCTAACCAGAGAAGTCAAAGACCATTACAATGAGAGCTACAAAACACTGCTCAAAGAAATCAAGGATGACACAAACAAATGGTAAAACATTCCCATGCCCATAAATTGAAAGAATCAATATTGTCAAGAGGTCCATCCTACCCAAGGCAAACTACAGATTCAATGCAATACCCATGAAATTACCAACATCATTTTTCTCAGGCCTGAAAATGACAATACAGAAATTCACATGGAAACAAAAAAAACAGCACTAATAGCCAAATCAATCCCCAGCAAAAAAGTAGAAGATATCACACTTCCATACCTTAAACTTCACTTCAAGACTACAGTAACCAAAAGAGCCTAGTACTTGTACAACAATAGGCACATAGATCAATGGAAAGGACAGAAATTACAGAAGCAAAAACTCGATCTCTCTACCAACTCATCTTTGACAAAACCACCAATAACAACCACTGGGGAAAGAAGACCATATTTAACAAATAATGCTGAGAAAATTATCACCATATACAAAAGTCAACTCTAAATTGATCAAAGACCTAAATGTAAAACCTCAAACTATAAGAATCCTAGAAGAAAATGTAGGAAACACACTTATGCACATTGAAACAGTCATCTAATTCTTGACCAAAACTCCAAAAGCAAATGCCATAAAAGCTAAGATAGACAAGTGAGACCTCATCAAACTGAAAAGTTTTTGCACAGTAAAATAAATCATTAAGAGAATGGAGAGACAACTCATAGGATGGGAAAAAAAAATTGGTAATTATGTATTTTAGAGAGGGTCAATCATCCAAGATCTATAAGGAACTCAAACAAGATGAAAAAATAAAAAAACTATTAAAAAGTTGGCAAAGGACATGAATAGACAATTTTCAAAAGAAGCTATATGAGCAGCCAACAGATAAATGAAAAAAAAATACTCAGCCTCACTAATCATTAGTGAAATGTATATCAAAACCACAATTGGATACCACCTAACTCCAGTAAGTATGGCCATGATCAATTAAAAAAAAAGCAACAACAAAGAAAACAGATGCTGGTAACTGTGAGGAGAAAAGGGATCACTTCTACACTGTTGGTGGGAGTGCAGGCTAGTTCATCTTCTATGGAAAGCAGTGCAACAATTCCTAAAAGAACTAAAAATTGACTTTCCATATGATTCAGCAATCCCTTTCTTGGGAGTATACTTGGAGGGACACACACACACACACACACACACAAAGTGGTACATATACACGATGGAATATTATGCAGCTATAAAGAAGAACAAAATCATGGATTTTGAAGCAAATTGGATGGAGTTGGAGACCATCATACTTAGTGATCTGTCACAGAAACAAAGTTCTGAATTCTGCATGTTCTCACTAATAAGTGGGTCTAGAACATTAACTACACTAGCACAAGGGAGTGATTAGTAGTTCCTGGACACTGCCTGGGGTGGGGGTAGGGGTAAGGCATAATGACATAGGGTACCAGGTGAAGTGAGGACCAGTTGGAGGCTCAAACTTCAACTGCGCACAGGCTACTTCTGTAGCTAATCCTAACTTGTACCCCACATCACAACAATAAAATTTTTAAAAAGTTACCATTATAAACACAAAAGCTGCTATTATCTGTTGAGTGCATCCTCAATAGATATTTTTGTATTTATGTACCAATGACAAGCCACTCACTGGTACATAGTAGAATTAAATAAATATTTTTTTAATAACACAAAACAGAAGACAAAGCAAACAATATAAATCCTCTTTTAAACTTTCTGGAACCTCTTGAGACTGATTGAATGTGCAGTGCTGAGCTCTAGTGGTTACTTATTTTATATATATATATTTATTTATTTATTTGGTAGCATATGTGCACTCTGCAACCACAAGGAGGCTAAACAGAAGACACATGCAGTTTTCCATATGCACAGAAGTGGCAAAGAAAGGTCTGACTGTGGTTGCTAGGGGAAACCATTTCAAGATGGAAAAATCAAGCCTAGAGAGGGGAAAATTCTTCCAGTGTTCTGGAACTAATGGATGGAGAAGCCAGGATGTACCCAGTCTAATTCAAACCTTTCTTTAGTGAGTGGTTCCTGAAGTAGGGTGATCTACTCTATGGATTCACAAACTGCTGCTATGTCAGAGTAACATATTACAACTTTCATTCATATTTTTCTCACATTTTAAAAGTACTCAATATGATTAAATATATGTACAAGTACATACATTAAGACAGCAAAATATATAAAATGTAAATACAAAGTACATATACCTACAGCGGGAAGCATATCGTTTTTCTTTATTTATAAGTGTTTTTTTTTTTAAGTTATCATTGAATTGAGTCATAAATGTGTACCATCCACTGGTGTTCCTAAAATGTGAACCAATTGTTCCAGTATTCAAATCAAAAACACAAAAATAAGCAGCATTTTTCTGATTTGGGATTTGTGTTCAATTACTCTGAGTAGCTTTCCAGTTGATAGTCAAGTGGCATCATTATTTCAAAAGCTATTAGTTCCTATAGATTAAATTATATCTAACACTCACCACCCTCAACCACATTGAAATATCAGGACATTTTATACCATTCTCTCAGCTTTCTAAGGGCTCCATTAGCATCATGAGAAACTCAACACTGTGAATTGGCAAGTAATTAAATGAAGCATATGATGAGATTATGAAGCCTTGTTTCTATTTGGAGAAAATCCAAGTACCTCACCTGAGTTGAAGTACCTGAGAATCTCTGTCATCTGGAAACATGATTCCTGGAGCAGGAAAGATCATATTCTGTTGCTGATGAGGAAGATAATAGAAAATGTACTTATTAGGAAAAACAAAGCAATGTTACTTGGCATGGCTAAGTCTTCGCAACCTTTAGTGACAGAGCTAAGACAATTCGCTTCTGTTCAAGAGATTTGTAAGCACTTATAAATGTGTCAGGTCCTATGCAAAGTGAAGAAAGAAGACAAATTCCCTGTCCTAAGGGTCTCATATTCTAGTAGAAAAGACATGTAAACAAATACATTTATAATGCTGTGTTGTAAATTCAAGAATGAATCACCACATAAAGTATATAACTGTGCTCCAATTCTTCAAATTTGACCTACATGTTTCCCTGGCATAGACCCGTTCTGGCATATAAATGCTATCAGGGGACTCAGGCACTATTACATATAATTGCATCAGACAATTCATCATTTACCTTATGGTTCACAATAAAAATACATGCAAAATGTTAAAGGAGGCCGGGCTCGATGGCTCAGCCTGTAATCCCGTGCCTTTGGGAGACTGAGGTGAGTGGATTGCCTGAGCCCGCGGGTTCGAGACCCACCTGGGCAGCAAGACCTCATCTCTACAATAAATCAAAAAATCAGCCGGGCGTGGTAGTGCATGCCTGTAATTCCGGCTACTTGGAAGCCTGAGGCGGAAGGATCGCTGGAGCCCAGCAGGTCGAGGCTGCGGTGGCCAGGCGGCCACTGCACTCCAGTCTAGGTGACAGAGTGAGACTCCAACTCAAAAAATAAAATGTTAAAGGAAATATATGACATCAATCCTTATCCCCTATCTCACAGAATTAACCACTGTTACAATCCAGGTATTATTTATTTTCATTTTAAAGAAAAAAGCTTACTGTTTTATAGAAAATGATACATGCTTATTAAATTGAAAGGCATAAAAGAGATGAAATTTTAAAATCACTGAAAGTCTTATGACTTAAAAGTGACATCAGGTGCCACCATAGTGGGTAGCATTCATTAAGTATGATAAAGTATGTAGGAGAATGAATATGTTGAAAGAATGAAATATTTTATTAAATGGGGTCATTCTGCTCCACACTAGTTTGTTTCTGTCATTAGCTATTCATTAATTTTTGCTCCTTTTCTTGACTAATTTTTGTTGCTCAATAATCTCACTATTTTTGCAACATTTTGCTTATTTTCTTAGGTCTGGGAAAATATTTTCTTGTGAAATATGTTCAGCTTTCAATTTCATTTGTTCTTATCTGCATCTTTTTGTTTTTCTCTAGGTGGTACATGCGTATTTTTATGTAACTTCAGGTTAGGGTTAATTATTTTGCTGTGGTTTTCATTTTGTTTTTGATAACTTTTAAACTCCTCTTACAGTTCATGCCATTCTTTTTTTAAAATACTGAATGAACAGCATTGATGTGCTGAGCACCATGCCAACTCCTGATTTCTTATCCTCCATGGGGGAGAGAGACATAAAGCAAAAAAAAAAAAAATTATTGGCATATATGTACACGAAGGAAACAAACAGTGCTAAGGAAATAATCAAGGAGAGCTCTGATTTGAATTTGGTGGGCAGGAAATGTTTCCATAAGAAGTGAGAGTAGAGCCAAAAATAAAGAATGGTGAGGTCAACACAAGAATGGTGCCTAGAACATTATAACTACTTAATAAATATTTGATGCATAAATAAATAGATAAATACTTTAATATAACAATTAGGAAGAAGAGCATTTAAGGAGAGAGATCTAAAAGTGCCCAGACCATTTTACTAGACTCATATTTACTTAGTAAGTCTCCTTTTAATTTTGATATCTCTTATCTGTGATAATAATGACAACTACTATTATCTTTAAAGCTATCATATATGGAAACTATACAACACGTACTGTGTTTTAATCACTTTTCATTTATATCTCAATACTCACAAGATCATAAAGTAAAAATTTTTATTGGTGATGTGTTGTTTTGCTTTATTTTTTTTTTCCAGATAAAAAAATTTCAGTTCAAAGGAGCTTAACTAAATTAGCTAAGGTTACAAAGCCATAGGACCGAACCCAAAATTGAATGCAGGACTGCCTTTCTACAGATCCAGTGATCAACATCTACAATGTTAATATGTGATCGAATGTGATCGACTACTTGCCTCATTCCAAACCTCATGGAATATAATAGTTTAAGTAATCTATTCACCTCCAACAAAGATGGTTAGAGTACTGGGGCTAGAAATATTATCTAGATTCAAATTCAAATACAGACATCAGCAAGGTGACCTTGGGCAAATAACTGAATTCAAGTTATTTAGGTTTTAGCACCTGCACCACATAGACAAAAACACATTAATTCTTAAGAAGATTAAATTATACAGTGCAAGTAAAATGCTGAGCTCTTGTCTTGACAGAGGGTGGTTGTTTAGAGTATTATAAAGACAACATAAAGCAAGTAGTTGTCATGTATGTGCAAAATAGTGATTTCTTATTAGAGATGACAGAAGAAATGAGATTCAAAGGGCAAATGAAAGTTTCAAAATAAGGAGACAATATTCCAAATGTAGTGAATGCTATGCACAAGGGCAGGAGACAAACTCATTATCTGGAAAACACATATCAGCAATTATTTTACTACATTTTTTATAGCAAATTGGGGAAACTAGAAAACAATGTTTCTGCTTAACAGAAATGTTGGTGATATTCTAAAAATAGTGTTCCTGGTAAAAAGAATTATAATAAAAGAACTTCCCAGAAAAGAATGGAAAAGAAATCCTCCTTGAATCACTAATTGTTTCATTTTCTCAACCAACTGTGCTTGAAGGATTTATTTTTGGCTATTTTTTAAGAGCCAAAGTGTCTTCCTACATTCATTTTCCAGAGTATAAGTTCTCCTAGGCAGGAAGTTTTCAAACTTATGATGTTCACTGGTTGTTAAATGCTAATAATGGTGTTCTCTCTTTCCTAACACTTTGGAGCTCCAGCTGGGTCCAGAACTCTAAGTGTGAAGCTCAAGTACAGAAGGTGGGATGGGAGGAGGTATTTCAGGAAGGAAGTGATGGCTTAAATACTGCAAACGTCTGTGAAGCATACTGGCACTTTGTTGTTTCCAGCTTAATTTAGCAGTCTTGAGAACTTAGAAAAGATTTTTATTAGTATCTTTTCCCTGTCTGTTCACCAGCACCATTTGCTAGGGATAAAATTTAAATCTTGCTAACTATTGTCTTTGTTAGAATCATTTACTACTTTAGTTTGGGAGGAATTATTAAAGAGGATAGAGAGTATCTCTTGCTGACAGCCTATTTGGTGTCATTGCATTGCTTAATTCTCACAAGACTGTAATAGTAACTGTTGCTTTCATTTGCAAATAGAAAATGTATGTTGTACAGGAGGTAAAGCAGCTTGCCTGAGGTCACACAGCTAAAAAATTGTAACACCAGGATACTAGTCCTCCTCACACATAAAACCCCATGTTTAAAGCACATCACTGTGGATCAGCTTTGGTTAGGTCATTAAATAGACGTCCTTTACTTCTAACAAATTCTATGCAAAATATTGAGGGACATATGCATTGATAGGTGAACAAAGGAAGCTCATTTATTGACTTTTTTGTATACATTTTGCAAAGCATGTAACAGAATTTAGAGCAGCATTTATTAAGAGCCACATGAAATTTTGAAAAAAAATAAAGAATACAAGGCTGTAACTTTAAGAAAGATCTCAGGGGAGAAGAAATCAGTTATTTAAAAACTCCAGGACAAGAAAAACAACTGAAAAGCATAAACTATTTCAGAAAGTCTTGGTTTTCAATGTAAAGACAGAAGCGAATTGCATTATACCACACATTGCTTAATAAAAAATTAAGCATCAGTTTGCCAGGAAAGATAAATGTGTTTGAAATTTGTACTTTATAATATTTGGTGTGAATTTGTACAAGATAATTATGTAATCCATCAATGAGCCATGAGGCAGGGGGAGCAGTGGTTCCAAACATTTACAAATCGACCAGGTGAAGTAATTACACCTGTAGTCTGTTTCATTGCATCCCTCTCCTGCTTAATATCCTTCCATGTCCTTTTTTGGAAGGCCGAGGCAAGAGGATTACTTGAGTCCAGACGTTCAAGACAGACATGGACAACATAGTGAGTCCTCACCTCTACAAAAAATCAAGAAATTAGCCAGGCTTGGTGGCAGATACCTGTAGTCTCAGCTACTTGGGAGGCAGAGCAAAAGGATCACCTGCACCCAGGAAGTCAGGCTATGGTGAGCCATGATTATGCCATTTCACTCCAGCCTGAGCAATAGAGTGAGACCCTGACTCAGAAAAACCAACCAACTAACCAAACAAAAATATATTTACAAATCACATACATTACCTTGAATTGCATTATCATGAACTCCCTAACCTTTGTGCCATGTGATTAGAGGAAGATAATATTTCCCTAAGCTCTGTTGAAGCCCAACTATATCTCTCTGCCTTTGTTTCTATTATTCTGGATCATCGTCTGGTCATTGGCTGACATCTTCCTTTAACACGGTTTATTTTAACACCACCAGATCCTTTTATTTTACACCGCCAAATCCTTTGATGTACACATTTCACCTATTTTCCCAGTATCTCTCTCATTTTTTCTAAACAGGATACCTAGAAGTCCTCTTACCCACTAAGTTTGGTTCATTTGTATTGTGACAAAAAAATGATAAAGTCATTCTCCAAAAAAACAAAGCTTCTAATGATCATATTGTTGTATAGTCACTAGCTTAGATATCTGTCAGTACCACAAGACTGTCTATGCCATCCTACAGGAAAGTGCATGAAGTTTATGTTTTATTTAAATCTTTGCCAAGAATGCCACAGGCTAGTGTGATATCTACAGTGGTGAGTACTTAGTAGGTGCGTGTATGCGTGAAGTCACAGACAACACACTGAAGGTGACCAGAGGGAGCATTCCATCCTAGTAGAGGAGGTATCTTGGAATGGAAAGCAAGTCTCTTGTGCATCAGTTTGTTTGCTTGCATCTGCTCCTGCTTAATATCCTTCCATGTCCTTTTTCTTTTCTTTTCTTTTCTTTGAGTTGGAGTCTCACTCTGTCGCCCAGACTGGAGTGCAGTGGCCGCTCCCGGCCACCGCAGCCTCTACCTGCTGGGCTCCGGCGATCCTTCCGCCTCAGCCTTCCAAGTCGCTGGAACTACAGGTGCGCGCTACCACGCCCGGCTCATTTTTTGATTTATTGTAGAGATGAGGTCTCGCCAAGTTGCCCAGGCGGGTCTCGAACCCGCGGGCTCAGGAAATCCACTCACCTCAGCCTCCCAAAGCGTGGGATTACAGTGTGAGCCACCGAGCCCGGCTCCATGTCCTGTTTCTGAGTAAAGACCTAATTGCTCATACAACAGGAAACCTTATCACAGTTTTGCACTCACTGGCTCTGTAGCCCTATTTTTGTATTTCCCTTTTTTCTTTCTGTTCAACCACTCTGGATCTCTTTCATGCAGCCGGGTTTCCTGCTGCCTCAGGGCTTTTGCTCACATTGTGCAAAGTAAGTATCCCTTCTTCACCCATTTTATGCTTTTTCAGATTCTAAGAATCACTCAAACATCATTTCCTTAGGGAAACTGTGCTAATCCTATGAGCCTCCCTATTTTGTTCTATATAGCATTTATAATTTTCTTTATGATCTTTTTGTAAATTATAATTAATATTATTTGGGTAAATATTTTGACTATTATCTGCCTTCCCCAGAAGACTTTAGCTTCTGGAATCCAGGGTTGTCCTTTTATACTCATTGTTTTATCCATAACATCTAATACATAAAAGTTATCTTAAAAATACTTTTAAAAAAGAAACTGAATAAATGAATTCAGTTATAAAAAGGAAATATCAAGAGTTATTAAGAGACCAGGTGAACTGACATATATGAATCACCTTGGAGAGATTCAAACTCTCAATCATAAAAACGTAAACCCAGTTCTAATCTTCCACTCAACTTAAATCAAGAAACAATGTTTATTTCATCCATCAAAGGAGGTGTTGATAATGAAGTATACCCTATCATGACTAAATAGCACCATACATATTACACAATTTAGTAAATATTTATTGAGTGCATGAGCAAATGAATGCATGAAAGCCTATTAAGATATATCCATAATTTAACCAAAATGGTGAGGAGCAGGGATGTACTGATAGCATTAAAGAAAAGTAATATAAGAAGAAAGTAAGAAATTGGAAGGAAGTAAAAAAGAAAAAAAAGCTACATTTCCAAAAAATGGAATGGAATTTTTTTCTTATTTATTTATTCAAAGACATGAGGTTTTAATAACAGATTTAAGAAATCACAAATCCCAGAAAGCAGCTTGAGATATATGTTATTTGAACGCTTCTCTTCACAGCCCCATGGGAACTAGAAATTTAAAAAACCACAAAGTCTCCAGACTTCCATTTAAAAATCCCCTTTTCAATTTGAGAGTGACCTGGAGAATCTGTATTATTGATCTAGACCTATGGTTATTTTGATAATATTCAGAAATACTTGTTGGGGATGTGTTTGTTCCAGAAAAAAAGACACCACTGTACTACATACAAAAAGGAAGCATCTGAAAGCAGGAAAATTTACAGCATGAGGCAATTTGATTTCTATGTAAGATTAATTTAATAAACACTAGATCTCCAAATGGAAAGAAAATCTCATTCAAATATCTGAATTCCAGTCGGTGGCTCACACCTATAATTCTAACACTTTGGGAGTCCAAGGCGGGGGGATTGCTTGAGCCTAGGAATTCCAGACCAGACCAGTCTACTTAACATAGTGAGACCTCATGTCTACAAAAAATAAAAATAAAATTAGCTGGACGTGGAAGCTTGCGCCTATAATGCCACCACTTTGATAAGCTGAAGAGGAAAGATCTGAGCCCAGAAGGCTGAGGCTGTAGTGAGTCGTGATGGTATAACTGCACTCCAGCCAGGGCAACAGAGTGACAACCTGACCAAAAAGAAGGAAGGGAAGGGAAGGGAAAGGAAGGGGAGGGGAGGGGAGGGGAGAGGAAGGGAGGGAAGGGAAGGATTGAATTCTGAATTCCAGGCTCTTTCTGCACATACTGTTTAACCTCAGGCAGATTACATAATTATCCTAAACCTCCATTGTACTAGTAAGAATCCTTCAGAGAAACAGAACCAACAGACATACAGAGGTGCATTAGAGGAGATGTGTTATAGCAACTAACTCAAGAAGTCCCATGATTTGCTGTAGCAAGCTGGAGATCCAAGGACCATTAACCATCGTGCCTGTTTCTAGGCAGTAAAATAGGCTAATAATCCCTATTTCTCAGCATTGTTTTAAAAATTAAATAAAATAATCTGCCCAAATTGCCAAGGAAGGTATCCATTATCAAATAAAATATATGTTGTATAAATGGCTGAAAAGATAAAGGAGAAAGAAAAGGAGAAGATAATCTGAAGATGGGGGGGCATATTTCCTTCTATTCTTTAGCAAATTTCATATAGAATTATTTCTCAGAAATTAAGTAACAACAAGAGCATATAATCCAACTAGCTGTCAATGAGCAGTTTTAACTATAGATTTATTTATATATTCAAGCTATAGCAGGCCACTGGTGTCTATTGATTTCTCTTCTCTGAAATAGATGGTTTTGTTTAGCTGTGAAAAGGGAACAATTTTCTTGACACCAACCACTTGTTTAATGGTTTTGGAATAATCTATATTTCATTAAGATGATGACTTATTACGCCCAACCTTCTGCTGTCTTGCAAACTATTGATTTAAGGGAGTTTAGTGCTTCGATAGCACCTAATAAATTGGCCCCAATAGGCAGTGCCATGTTATATACTCATCCCTCACTGTATAAACACTGGCCTCGCATATTTTAAAACAAATTCACGGGTTTGTTTTCTCGACAAGATCCCTCCCCTCCAAACCCTACCACTGAAACAGTCACTGTTTTTTTTATAATCCACATAAAACTTTTAGATAAGTAGAGGGTATCACAATCTATATTCATAGTGAGATTTATTGGAGGAAGGAGTATTTCACTAAATCCTCCCTGTAAATCCAGTGTGCAAAGTAGTTAGTACAGTAATCCATCTCCTGGATATTTTAAACGAGGCATTAATGGGCTTGGAAGGTAGAGTGGCTGTGAATCATCTGGCGGTGATGTAGGTAGTTAGAGACTTTATTAGCTCAAATGCTTCAAACTCAGCTCTGCCTTCTGCCCCTTTCTCCCACCCTCCAGGTCCAAGGACATTAATCTTAACTCAGCTACTACTTTTCTCCAGATATATGCCTCTTTCTTTTGGGGGCATTTTAGTTCTTTCTTTTATGGATGCAATATTCTTCTGAAAGTCATGGAAGATACCAATTTGAATTTTTAAGTTCTGTTTCATTTTTAAGGTTTTTTTTTTTTTTTCTCCAGGGTCTATTTTCCACTACAGATTCTTCTTTTCTTCAACAATCTGTGAAAAAATGTGGCTGTGGCACAGGTGACTTATATTACTTTCTTATTAAGTTCTCTAGAATAGTTTAACTTGCGAAGTTGTAGATTGCTTGTAGGAATGTAGAAAAGATACACTAACTCCCTTAAGAAGTCTTATGTGAGTCAGCATCATGGCTCACACTGTTGTTCCAGCACTTTGAGAGGTCAAGGCAGGAGGATTCCTTGAGCCTAGGAGTTTGAGACCAGCCTGAGTAACATAGGTAGATTTTATCTCTACAAAGATTCAAAAAATTAGCCAGGTGCAGTGGTGAATGCCTGTAGTCTCAGCTTATCCAGGAGACTGAGGCAGAAGGATTGCCTGAGCTCAGGTGGTCAATGCTACTGTGAACCGTGATCGTGCCCCAGCACTTCTGTTTGGGCGACAGATTAAGACATGACCTAGAAAAAATTAAAAAAAGATATCTTAGGTAATGTCACAAATGTACAATTTGAACAAGATCTTAAATAATTTGGGGGTAAATCCTATATAGGAAAATTAATATTCCAAATGAATGGACAGTTAGCTATTCAGAAACAAAAATGGCACTGTGACTTTCAAAGACTGTCATTAGTTCAATGTGGTTAGAACATGATATACAGCTATCCATGAGATGAGTGTAGAATGAGAGTTTGAGACAAATTTGCATACGTACATATTCAATACCAATTTTCTGTTTGAATGAAAGTATGAATTAATCACTCAACCAAACAATAAATCCATGGATAAACTCTTTCTACCTTCCATTTCCATGGCTACCTTCTTCCTCAAAGACACAGTGCCTTTTGTTTTGCTTTTTATTAATTAATACTTTTTTGAAAAGTCTTTTAAAAAGAAACCAGAATAATTATCTTCCCCTTCTGGAAAATGTGTTGACCTTTGATGTAGAATCCAAGTCCCTCACTGTTTCCTGTAAACTTTCAGATAGCTTTCATGTCCTTGAAGGTGACAATAATTAGATCAGAAGTATTGCCACACTTACTTCCAACTCTTTACACCTTATAGTTGACAAGAATACAGTGAGCCAACACATTAGCTGATCTTTTCAATTTATTACTCCAAGAATCCATCTGTTCCAATTGAGGATCTCGCAACACTACTGTTAAGGCCAGATGGGCAAATTTGTCCTTACGCTGCAAAGTAGCAGCATCCTCAAAGCCTCGCACAAGGACTTTATGCTTGCTTTCTCCCACAGATGGAAAGAGTGGTGTTCCCTACCATAGGAGCTCTGCAATTTTCAATTTCTACCCTGAAGCCATTTAGCAGGAAACTACTAGTAAGAAAACAAAATACTTGGCATATTCACTTCTTTTTATATCAATATTTTGTGTGAGAGGAAGGTGTAGGCAAAGACATCTTATGACTGAGAATGTCTATTTAAACCTTTTCAAAAAGGTATCCAACAAAAGAACATCTTCAGAATACTAGTATCGTTCTATTGGGTTTGTTGTTTCTAGTTTCAACATCCATGGAAAATTCATGGAATAATGATAAATCGTGTCAAATCCATTGCAAAATCCTTGTCATGTTAGTATGAAATTCAGTTTAGAGAATTGCCAGAAAAATGTTTCCCTAGATCTTCAGCTGACTGCCCTGTCAGCTGCATGCTGGATTGATGTTCATTGGGGTGGGGAGGAGAGAGGAAGAAAAATAACAGAAGCTAAGACATCAAGAAGTTTCAATCCTAAACTCAGTTTCTGTTTCACTAATCTCTGAAGATTCTTACCCATAACTTAAGTGATTTGTTTCACTACTCTCATGGAACTTGGAACACTACTTTATCGGTGACCTGACTCCTCTCTCGGACTCTTGCGTATTTTGTTTTCACACAATCTGATAGCAGGTCTAATGTCAGTTTCTAGAACTTGCTACAACAGCAGATCCTCATCAAATTTTGTTTATTAGAAATATAGTCAGATGCATCAGGACTTTAATGCTGCATCTTAATTTGAACAAAAATGTAATCCCCAAAACTTAAACATTGGAATCATGTAAGAAAAAAATTCTATCTGTTCTGAAGATAATACAAATAAATATCAATGTATTGATGAAGAATTTCACAAATTCATTATTGGATACAAAGTTGAACTTTGCTTTTTAATCTATAACTGGGATTTTTTTTGTTTGTTTGTTTTTGTTTTTGTTTTTTGTGTTTTTTTTTTGAGTTGGAGTCTCACTCTGTTGCCCAGACTGGAGTGCAGTGGCCGCTCCCGGCCACCGCAGCCTCAACCTGCTGGGTTCCAGCGATCCTTCCGCCTCAGCCTGCCAAGTAGCCGGAATTACAGGCATGCGCTACCACGCCTGGCTGATTTTTTTTGATTTATTGTAGAGATGAGGTCTCGCTGCCCAGGCGAGTCTCGAACCCGCGGGCTCAGGCAATCCATTCACCTCAGCCTCCCAAAGGCGCGGGATTACAGGCTGAGCCACCGAGCCCGACCCTAACTGGGATATTTTAAGTAAACTCTAATTTGTCATCAACATGTTAAGTAAACTCTAATTTGTCATCAATGTTATAAATAACTTTCATGCAACAAATCATGATACTTTTGTTTATAGATTTATTTATTAATTTGCTTGGTTGTTGTCTTTTTTACACATTTATCTATATACTAAATATATCAATATTTCTACCTAGGTGCTAGGTATCATTCTAAAAACATTAAAAGTATTAAACGTTTTAAGTATGCGACATAAAAAAAACTTATGAAAAAGATGCTTATACCCATTTTACAGATGAAGAATCTCAATCATAGGTGAAGTTATTTGTTCACAGTCAAATAGTATGTGGAAGAGTTAGGATTCTGAAACTTGAGTCCTGATTCATACCCATGGTAATCATTCAAAAACTAGTTGAAATAATAATCATTATAATAATGTTGATTACATACAATGCTGTTTTTTCTCTTATAAGACAGCTACACTTTTTAAAAAATTGTCTTGATTAGGAGACAAGATATAACGGTTACAGAAAAAAAAGTACATAAAATTTTTAAAGTAGTATTTGAGAGTTTTTTCTAATTGATTGAATTCTGGGGAAAAATATGTTTAATTTATGTCTTAGTTTTGATCATAATGTTAAATAAATATTGTCAGATTCTTTACAGATGCTTCTTTGGTTTTATAAGAAAATCTGCATTTTAGTGATAGTTTTGACCATAAGCACAAAAAAATGTATTTCAAGATTAATTTTCAAGTTGCTAAAATTTCATTCATCTTGTTTTCATAGCTATCATATCTTCTTTCATTCTCTTGACTTTATCATTTACAGGTACTTTTACTGAGGAAAGAGAACTGAAAACTAAAAACAAAGCCTTAAAAATTATTTAACCTGAATAAATTCTAGGATTTATTTTTCAAATCTTACAAGAATTTAGCTTAAGGTAATGACTTAAAATTGAAATTATAGTATTTAATTGTAAATTGTTTGGCATTCTACCATGATTTGACCCATCTATTTGACAGCAGTGGGAAAGGACTATGGAATATTAAAGATTTTAATAGACATTTTCCAAAAGAATATATACAAATGTCAAATAAACACAAGGAAAGATGCTTAGTATCATTGGTAATGAAGAAAATACAAGTTAAAATCACAATGAGATACCACTTTCTATCTACTAAGATGGCTATAATTGAAAGAAAACCAAAAGACAATGGCACATGGAGGGAATGATGTAGAGAAATTCATATCCTTTTACATTGCTGATGGGAATCAAAAATAGTACTGCCACAAAACTATAAAATGAATGTCATCTGCAAATAATGATCAGTTTATTATTTCTTCCTATCTAAATGGACACCTGTTCTTCCTATTTCTTTTTTTTTTTTTTTGTAAATTTTCCTAGCTAGAACTATCTGTGCAATGTGAAGAGAAATGGTATTAACTGACATACTTTCCTTACCCCTGAGTCTAGAAAAAAATATTTCTGTCTTTTACATGTAAGTATGATAGTTTTTGTGTTTTCACAAAATTTTTTCACAAACTGAGAAGACTTTTTCTATTCCTAGTTTGAGTACTTTTATCCTAAAAATATGTAGGATTTTGCTACATGGTCTTTTGGTGCCTGTTAAAAAGATCAAATGATTTTTATTATTTATTCATCATGCATTGCTTACATGTAATGTATATATATGCATTATTCCCATGTTATTTTATGTACATGTATTTATATACAGTATGTGCATATAATAATTATAATTTAGTGGGTATATGGTATTGTTAAAGCCTTCTATGTGCTCACTGACTTTCTGTCTAGTGGTTCTATCTATTATGGAAAGCAAGACATTATAGGCTCCAACTATAATTGTTGATTTGTCTATTTCTTCTTTCAATTTTGTCAGTTTTGTTTTATGAATTTTGGAGAGCTGTTGTTAGGTCTGTGTATGTTTATAATTATTATATCTTCTTGACTTATGGAAAGTTATCATACATAATGTATTTCTTTGCCACTTAACAATAACAATTTTTAGTCTATTTTGTTTGATAAATCAGTTACTCCAAATCTCTTTTAATTACTATTTTCAAGGAAGTTTTTTTTTTTAAGAAAGCAGGATTTACTGAGAGAACAGAAAAGCTCCCAGAGGGGAGGAGACTTGAGGGGGTTGCCTGGAATTGTTTAATATAATGTTGCTTTAGCCCTATTTAAATAATAGAATTTAAAGTAAGTCTTTTGTAGACAGTGTATAGTTGGATCATGTCTCATTTTATGTCATTCTTACTTTTTTAGGTTTGAGCTACTTTCTAATGTCCTTCTTTTTCAGCCCGCAAGATTCCCTTTAGTATTTGTTGCAGAGCAGACATTAGAGGAACAAACTCTCTTACATTTTGTATGGTGATATCTTCATGTATATTACATTTTTGAAAGATCGTTTTGCCAGAAATAGAATTATTTGATTGCCAGGTATTTTTCTTTTGAAAATTTGTATATGTCACCTCACTGCTTTCTGGTTCCCATACTTCCTTATGAGATATTGGTTGTTAATCTTATTGAGAATATTTTGTTTCTACCTAATGTGTTGCTCCTATCTTGCTGTTTTAAAGATTTTTTTTGTCCAATAATTTAATAATAATATGTTTCAGTGTAGCTCTTTTTTAAGTTTGTTCCTACTTAGAGTTTGTTCAGCTTCTCATATATGGGGATTAGTTTTTATATAATTTCGTACATTTTGATCCATTATTCTTTAAAATATCATTTATTTCTCCCTTCTTCTTCTGAAAATTGCAATATGTGAATGTTGTTGTGCTTGATGGTGCTGTCCAGGTCTTTTAAGCTCTGCTTATTTTTCTTTGTTTTATTTTTCTGTTTCTCAGACTGAAAAATCTTAAATAACCTATTCAAGTTCAGTGATTTCTTTTCTGTTTTCTCAGATCTTCTGTTGAGCCCCTCTAGTGAATTCTAACATCAATTGTACTTTTCAATTCCAAAACTTTATTTGTTTTCTATTTTTATATTCTTATCAATATTTTATACTTATTTATCATCCTCATATTTCTCTTAATTATTTGGATGTGTTTTTATATGTTTGAACATATTTGAAATAACTTGTTTGAAATTGCTGTCTAGAAATTCTAACATTTGGACTCCTTCAAGTATAGATTCTTTTCATTTATTTTTTTCTTCTGTATGGACCATATTTCTCATGTCTTTTAATTCTTTGAAAATTTTGTTTGAAAACTAGAATTTGAATATTATAATGCAATAACTCCAGAAATCAGACTACTTCTCTTCCCCAGGATCTGTTATTATTATTGCTTATTGTAGTTGTTATTTATTAATTAATTATTTTTTAAGTTAATTCTACTAAGTCTGTCTTCCTTGCTATGTGTGGCCCCTGAATTCTCTCCTCCATTAACTTCGTGGTCAATGTCTTATTGGAGAAGTATTGTCTTAAATATCTAGTATCATAAATCTTTCAGTCTTTCTTATGGGGCTACATTTGTTTGTTGGGGTGTACCTTAATCATTCACCAGACAATTTACAACTTTGCCTTAGCTTTCACTTCCTTTTTTTCAAAAGCCTCAATATCAGCAGCAAGTAACAGTATAGGGTCTCTTGGGGTCTTTCATGAATGTATGTGGTTTTCTATGTTCCTAAATATGTTGAAGGTTTTCAAAGCTTTTAAAGTCATCTCATTTCCTAGTCTTTCCTTCTAAACTATTTGGTTAGTCTCTTACTGCCCCAATTGTTATCTATCCCCATGGCAGCTCAACTAAGACAATAGCCTACAAATGTTTTCCACTCATAGTCCTTGCCCAACCAAGAAAGCAGCTTTGAACACTAGTGAAGTCAGGCAAAATAATGACAATCTATTTGAGCCAGTCTTACAGGGAGCCACAAAATGGGTGAGAACAAATCATTACAATTCTTTCCAGATAAGGTCCATTCTTCTCTCTACAGTACAGGCAACACTGAAGAGTGAAGGATGGGGCTGGGGCAAAGAAAAATGCCACAAAGTTTACTGTCATTGACAAAAATTAGCCTTTTGTAATAAACAAATATTTCTAGAGTGACTATGAACCTTTAGTTCATTTTCAGATTTCAGAAAAGTTGATTCTGACTGTTTTTTTATTTTTTAACTGCTTTTATTTGGAGTAGCAGAATTTGGAATTCCTAATACTGCCATTTTCATTATCATCCAGCCTTCATTTCTTAGCAAGGAAAATAGTTACAAACCAGAAGAAGAAAGAATCAGAGATAAGCTTGAGGCTGAAAGCACAATGATCTCCCTCTTGTGTCTCTAAGGTTTCAGGGGCTAGGACAGTGGCTTGCCCTAATGGACCTGTACAAGTGACCTCTTTTTTCCAACAATTTTTATTCTTGTTTTAATTAGTGAACTTTATGATATTGTTTTAAAAGTCTAGTATAATTTCTTCATAAAAATAATACAAACTCATTACAAAAATTCTGCAAAATGCACAAATTTGAGGAGAGATTCAAACAATTATGCTAAATCATTAACTATTATTTCTAGTTAAGGATTATTCCTTTTATACATCTGTTTACAAAATCATGACATATTCTAGATGGAAGATTGCATACTGCTTATTTTCAATTGGCTAGAGCATTTTTCTGTTAATAATCTTATTTAAATTCCAACTGGTATCTGTTCATGATATAGCCATTGAAATGCAGTCACCATAAAAACAAACTGTTCCATATATTTTGGTTGTATAATGTTTAGTCAGTGGAGACAATGTAAACATTTAATTATTTATATTGTATATTTAAAACATCTTCGTTATTTTAATTATTAAAACTGTCATTGTTATGGGCTAAATTATGTCTTACAAAATTTATACATTGAAGCCCTAAACTCCAGTGTCTCAGAAAGTGACTGTGTTTAGAGATGGAATATTTAAAGAGGTGATTAAGTTAAAATGAAGTCAGTAGTGTAGACAATAATCCCATATGACTGGTATTCTTCTAAGAAGAGAAAATGTGGAAACACAAAGAGACACCAGTGGTGTGCTGGTATACTGGTACAGAAGAAAAACCACGAGAGAACACAGAGCAAAAGTCAAGGAGAGAGGCCTCAGGAAGGATCAGACCAGCCAATACCTTGGTTAAGCTGCCCTGTCTATGGTAGTTTTTTATGGAAGCCCTAGAAAAAAAAGTATTGTGCACATTTTGATATTTACTAGCTCATTTATAATGAACAGTGATGACACTTTTGGAAATAAACCACTAGAGATGGCACTTATTAAAAAATTCAGACAGTATTTTATCACATTTGTTTCGTATGACATGATCTTAATATTAATTACTTCACACAACCCTTCCTGAAACCCCATGAGTAAATGAGAACGTGTAATTTTCATGTTTAATTTTTCACATTTAATTGTGAAAATTATCTAGAATGCTGAGCATTTCCAATATCTATTTTTACTACCTTCTAAATGTCCATTAGATAATATTGTCCCTCTGAAGATATGAGAAAGGCTCTTGCTAATTGCATTTGGGTGGGAAAACATAGAACATTATCTCTTGTAGCAAGGCACTCCAACATAAAGATCAAAAATCCCCTATTGTAGCACACACACAAAAAAAATTGTTTTTATTTTTTTAAAAAAATTTTCCTAGGTTTTTAGACATGTTCTGTTGTTGACCTGAAAAACTGAACAGGATAGACCCAATGGCAGATGACACATTCATTAACAAGGTATCTAACTGAAAAGACACTTTAGTTAATCAATTATTTGTGGTGGAGCTGTAATCGCAAAGAAAAAAAAAAGACAGGCTGGAGGTGTTTCTTTTTGAAAGTTGTTACCTACTGTCTGATTCTCTATACAATTATGTTCATATGCAATGTATATTTTGATATAAAAACTATATATATGTGTGTCTGTACATATATATGTGTGTGTGTGTGTGTGTGTGTGTGTGTGTGTATATATGTGTGTGTGTGTGTGTGTGTGTATATATATATATATGTTTGCACCCTGCTTGTCACAATGTCTCAATATCTAAAACTAGACACATTGGATGCCAGGCACTTTACTGGTATTTTACATATATTGTATTGCATTCTCAAAATTTATCTGCAAGAAACTGAGCCTAAATTTCTCTAAGTTTTTATAACTGCAAAAGTCAGATTTCTTTCCAAAATTCTAAGTTGCTTCTTAATGAAAATGTGATGATGAAGAGAAGCAAAAATGTACAATTGCAACACTATTTGTGAAAACAAAGCAGTAATAAAAAAGGAAATAAATATTTTCCAAATACATTATAAAATACTCATTTATTGGACACTACGCAACTCTAGAGAAAGAGATCTATGTATGCTTGCATGGAGAGATGCATTGCTATATTTTAAGTTTTAAAAAGTACAAATGAATGCATGTTATCATTATCATTGCAAAAAAACAAAAACATACATAATACATATATTTACTTATTTTCACACACACAGACATTTCTCAAAGGTTAGTGTACCTAGGTATTACCTGTCACCTGGAGAATAAAATCTCTCAAGTGGGATCTGAAATTGTGCCCTTCTCTTCTGTTTTGTTTTGTTTTGTTTGAGTCGAAGTCTCAATCTATTGCCCAGGCTCGAGTGCAGTTGCACAAACCCAGCTCACAGCAGCCTTTACCTCCTGGGTTCAGGCCATCCCTCTGCCTCAGCATCCCTAGAAGCTGAGACTATGAGTGTGCACCAGTATGCATGGCTAATTTTGTTTTTAATTTTTAATACCGTATCTGGCATCATCTAATATTTATTAAATTAAAGTATCCTAGAATGTGTTTTATGTAACTCATCAAAGTATTAACAGTGTATGTCACTGGATAATAATAATACACATTTCTGAAGCTATTTTTGATTTACAGAGACATCTATAGTTCATTAAGGCACATTTATATTAGCTGTCAAGATGATTCAAATAGTTCTCTTATCGCTCAAGCCTAATGTATTGTTAAGTGATTCTAGGGTTTCAGTAAAAGAATCACTGTGATTGCCTGGTAAGCAGATTTCTGGGCCCTAATCTAGAGTTTCTAATTCATTTTTAGAGAATTTACATTTCTAACAAGTTCTCAGTTGATGTTGATGCCGACCTTCAGGGAACTATAATTTGAGAATTGTTATAATATGTTAAAGTTAAAGCCCCAGTACTTCTTTAAAGCTTCCTAAATTATCCTAACATGTAACCTGGCCTAAAAGTCACAGGAAAAAAATTATCAAGCCCAAGTCCCCACAGTGATAACAAATAGAAACTAATTTGTATTATTATTTTTTTATGTCAGATGTAACTGTCCGCTTGTATAGTTTGCAATAAATTTTGGAAAAGAAAGCACTATAAATATTAAAATCAATGATATTGACTCAGAACCTCATTATCAAAGCACTTGACTTGTTATCATTATAAGGGACAAAAGAATAATCCTTGTACCTAAAGTACTAATATAGTACTGTTAACTATTAAGTGCATTCAAGGAAATCATCTTTCCTAGCAGTGAGGGTCTGAATCCAGTCAGAACACAACAAAGTAAACTGCTGATTTTTATATTAGTAATTTATTCATTCACCATGTTGCTTCAACATAGCTTCCAAACCACAAATTAAAAATTAGCTTGTGTAACTTATTTTAGTGGCCGTGCACCAAATTTCTTCAAAGCCCGGCAAGATTATTGGATGTTATTGTGAAACAAGAAGCTTCAGAATGTAGACCTTACATTCACTAATTATTTGTGTAGCAATTGCTTATTGATTTATTGATATGTGCTAAGGAATAAGAATACTAACCCTGCGCTGGATGGCCTTGAAGTGTAGAATAATCATGGTGCTCTAGGATGCTAAAAACATAAACAAGTATGAACAAACTGTCATGCATCCCTTTTAGGTTGGGATTTTTATCTTTTTAAGCAATGTGAAAACCCATTTTGATTTGTTAATTTGACAATTTGGAAAATGCTTTGATTTCATATTTTTATCATAAATATATTTATTAAAATGCTTCTGAAACGATATAAGGCAGTGACAAGAAAACTGTATACTTCCGATCCTAAAAGGTCTAGGTTTAAACACCCTGGCACACACATAGACCATGCTATAACCTACTTTTGAAAGAACATGGTATAATGATTTTTCTTGGTAAGGCATGCATGAACCATTGGCTGATTAGTTACTATATTATTATTTATAATTTGTTCTATTATTGAATGATGCTAATGTCAGTATTTTGTCCCTAAAATTTTAGAAAGCACTATGTTATGTAATACTCATTCGTTTTTTTGTTTTGTTTTGTTTTGTTTTGAGTTGGAGTCTCACTCTGTCGCCCAGACTGGAGTGCAGTGGCCGCTCCCGGCCACCGCAGCCTCTACCTGCTGGGCTCCGGCAATCCTTCAGCCTCAGCCTTCCCAGTAGCTGGAACTATAGGCGCACGATACCACGCCCGGCTAATTTTTGATTTATTGTAGAGATGAGGTCTCGCCAAGTTGCCCAGGCGGGTCACGAACCCGCGGGCTCAAACAATCCACTCGCCTCAGCCTCCCAAAGGCATGGGATTACAGGCTGAGCCACCAAGCCCGGCTACATTCATTAGTCTTTAAATCACTGTGTCTACATACAATGGAGGGTACAAAATTAAAATTAATCAAGTGATAGAAAAAAGTTTGGCATCTGATTGAATGATGTCTCCATAAAATTCGTAGTTGAAGTCCTAATCCCCACTACAACAGGGCATGACTTCACTTGGAAGTAGGGTCGTTAAAGATGCAAATTAGCTAAGTGGGGCCCTACTGGGGTAAAGTGGACCTTCATTTCCAATATGACTGATGTCTTTATCAAAGGGGGACATTTGGACACAGGACACATACCCAGTGCTAAAGCCATGTGAAGATTTTTCAAGCCACAGAATGTGAATGATTTCCAGCAAACAATCAGAAGTTAAGAGAAAGGTATGAAACAGATTCTTCCTAGGAGCTCTCTGAAGAAACAAACCCCATCAGCACCTTGATATCAGTCTCTAGAATTGTGAGAAAATAAATTTCTGTCATTTAAGAGACTCGATATATTATATTTTGTTAAGGCAGCCCTAGAAAACAACACCATTATTAATAAATGGCATAGTTTTATTATTTTATAAGCTATATATATAAATAAATCTAAATATAAAAATGTATATTTTGTCTTTTTGAATACCAGATTTGGTCTAAATCATATGGTAACTTTATAACATTTGTTGAGAAATGTTTATCTCTTCAGGACTCTAAGAAATTTTTTTATTTTTAAAAATATTATGAAGAATTTTCTTTAATAATTTTTAAGTCTTTTTTCATTTTTTAAAATTATCAGTTTTCTGAGGTTTTCTACCTTTTGCCAAAGAAATACTGAAACTTTATGTTTTGAAATATGCACTTTACCTTTATTCTAGATTAAATTATATATATTAAAATGTCTATAGATTGTTGTTAAAAATTTATTTCATCTCAATATTTCTAGTGATTTGTGTTCCTCACTGTCAATGTTGTTTTATTATAATGTCTCTCTTTGTAGACCAAATCTAAAATTTTTAATTACTTATTCGTGCACAATTTCTCTCATTTTTTCTGTCTTTTCCCCTCCATCTTACCCATAATATTCAATAATACAATATTCAATATTGTAATGTAATTCCTAATCATCTCAATAAGCAAAAATGAGAAACTAAATGATTAAACATTGAAAAGAAAGAAATAAAATTACTTTTTAAATATGAGGATAGTACATGTTGAAAATACAAAGAAATATTATAGTACTAAAATAATAAAAAACTAAATTTGTCAAGGTCAAAAAATGAGATTGAATCCAAAAATTAATTGTATAGTTATTGTAACAAGCAATCACAAAACTAAACTTAAAATGTCACTTACATTTAAGTTTTTAAAGCACCATAAAACATCAAATATCTAGAAATAAATCTAACAAACATTTGTAACATATCTACAATGAAATCTATAATTCTGAGAGAAACTAAGGAAGACATAAATAAATGAACAGACATGTCATTTGGAAGACTCATTATTATTAATATGCTGATTCTCCCAAAATTGATTTGTAGATTCAATGCAATCCCAATCAATTGTTGTCTTTTTTAAATTTCAAGCTAATTTGAATATATTTATGCAAATTCAAAACGCAAGATAGCAAAAAACATACTGAAAAAGAAGAAATTTAGAAGATTTATACTACCAGATTCAAAGACTTTCTTCAAAGGTATAGAAATTACACAGTATAATATTGACATGTGAATAAATGTGTGTGTATACTAGCACAGTGCTAAGTACAGTCATGTGCTGCGTAATGATATTTTGATTAACTGCAAACCACATATCCAACAGTGCTCTCTTAAAATTGACCAGCAAGGTGCAGTGACTCATGCCTTTAATCCCAACACTTTGGGAGACCAGAACTAGATAAAGGACTGCCTAAGTCCAGGGGTTCGAGACTAGCTTGGGCGACTTGGTGAGACTTCGTCTCTACAATTTAACAAGAAAAATTAGTTGTGGTGCACGACTGAAGTTCCAGCTACTTGGAAGATTGAGGCGGAAGGATAGCTTGAGTACAGCAAGTCGAGGCTGCAGTGACTGTGAGCAACTGCACTCCAGCCTGGGTGACAGAGTGAGACTTCAACTAAAAAAAAACAAAAACAAAAACAAAATGGGACTGACCAAAACAACAAGATTGTATATTAATCAGAGATTATAAATTCCCAGTCTCACAGTTTTAAATTTGTACCATAATCTGAGTCTGGTTCTGATGTTTCTTTGTCTTTTCATATTGTGTTTTTTCCTTGCCTTTTAGTATGTCCTGTATTTTTTTTTCATTTTTAAAATTTTTAATTATTATGCACATATAATAGTTGTATGCTTATGTGGTACATGTTATGTTTTAATACAGGCATACTAGGTGTAATGATCAAATCAGGGTAATTAGAGTATCCATCACCTCAAGTCTCTCTTATTTCTTTGTGTTAGGAACATTCAAATTTCACTCTTTCGGTTATTTTAAAATACACAATAAAGTATCGTTAACTATAACCACTCTATTGTGCTACCAAATACTAAATCTTATTTATTCTATCAAACTGTATATTTTTGTTGAAAGCTAGACATGATGTATTAGATAATAGAAACTAAGGTAATGGCTTATAATGCGAGGTTGTATGTTAATATGATGGAGTCAGGCTGTGTTCAATATTTACTGTAGCTGTACTTCTAGAAATTTCAATTTTACCCAGTGTTCTTATTTGCTCTCTCTTGTCTTTGAATTTCCCTGGTCTTGTCATTAAACAGTCTGCCCTTTATACCTCTTTTAGTCAAAAAAGAAGCCTCAGTTTCCAGAACCAGCTCTTCACAACTTCCCAACCACTGCCACAAACATGTGAGTGAATAAATCCTTAAGATGATCCTTGCCCAAGTCACTGTCGGATCACCAACCTGGGAGGCTCCAAGACAGGACCACCCAAATGAGCTACTCTCAAATTTCTTACACAAAGAAACCACAGAAAACAATGCATTGCTCTTGCTATTTTAAGACTCTAAGGTGTGGGCGGATTTTTTTTTTAAAAAACAATTTTAGTAACTAAAAGTCTATTGCTCTCATTTTTCAGATGTTGCTGTGGTTTAAAGAGGTTACATTTTTGCAAAGCCCATGACAATGGAAATACCAAAGAAGTCTTTCTGACTCTGATATTGTTTGTGGTTCTACTTTGTTTTTTCACCTAACCATTTCTTGAGTAGCAGTTATATTTAACAAATCCTGTCCTCTGAGAGAGAAATAGTATGCTTCTTTGTACTCCCCCCCATTGGTCTTATTATTATTATTATGAAATTTTATTATAAAGATGTGGGGTACAATTCAGGGTTAGGTATACAAACATTGATCATGCATTAATGAGGTATGCACCTCCCTCCCCTAACAGTTTCCCTCAACTACCATTCGCACTCCCTGACACACCAACAGTTTTCCATTACTGCCAATCACTTTCTTATAGCATTATAATTCTTCAAGGCCCTCTTATAAGTGAGAACATATGGAACTCTTCTTTGTTTCTATGATAAATCACTGAGTATGATCAACTCCAAATTCATCCAGGTTGCTGCAAAGTCCATATAATTGTCATTCTTTATGGCTGCATAATACTCCATTGTGCATATGTACCACATTTTTTTATCCAGTCTAGCTTCGATGGGCAACATGGTTGGTTCCATGTTTTTCCTATTGAGAATAGAGCTGCCACAAACATACGTGTGCTGGTATCTTCTTTGTCGAATAATTTGAGTTCCTCCGGGTATATTCCCAATAGGGAAATTGCTGGGTCATATAGAGGGTCAATTTCTAGTTCTTTCAGAAATCTCCAGACTGTTTTCCAGAGAAGTTGTACAAGTTTTCATTCCCACCAGCAGTATAGAAGAGTTCCTTTTTCTCCACATCCTTGTCAGCATCTGTTGTTTGTTTTATTACTGATGGCCATTCTTCCTGGGGTTGGGTGGTATCTCAATGTGGTTTTGATTTGTATTTCTCTGATGATGAGTGAGGCTGAGCACTTTTTCATGTGTCTGTTGGCTGCCCGTATATCTTCTTTTAAGAAGTGTCTCTTCATGTCTTTTACCCACTTTTTAAAGGGGCTGTTTGTTTTTCACTTCGGTGCGTTTGAGTTCCTTGTAGATCCTAGATGTTAGGCCTTTGTCAGATATACAGTTGGCAAATATTTTTTCCCATTCTGTGGGCTCTCTCCTTGCTCTCTTGATGGTTTCTTTTGCTTTGCAGAAGCTCATTAATTTGATGAGGTCCCATTTATCTAACTTATTTCTTAAGGTATTGGCCTTTAGGGTTCTCAATAGGTATTGGTTCCCAATTTCAATTTCCATAAGGGTATCTCCTGCATTTTCTAAGATTCTTATAGTTTGAGGTTTTACATTTAGGTCTTTGATCCATTTAGAGTTAATTTTTGTGTATGGTGTTAGGTAGGGGTCTTGTTTCAATCTTCTGGATGTGGTCAGCCAGTATCCCAGCACCATATACTGAATAGGTTTTTCTCTCCCCAGTAGCTGTTGTTGGAGTCTTTGTCAAAGATGAGCTGGTTGAGGAATTGAGGCTTTGCTTCCGGAATCTCTATCCTGTTCCATTGTTCTGTGTGACTGTCTTGTACGAATACAAGATTTTGTTTTGATTGCTGTAGCCTTTGCTGTAGTAAAGTCTGAAGTCTCGAAGTGTGATACCTCCTGCTTTGTTTCTTTTGCTAAGGATTGTTTTAGCTATTTGTGGTCGCTTATGTTTCCATATGAATTTCTGTATCGCCATTTCCAGGTCTGAGAAGAATGATGTTGGTAGCTTAATGGGTATTTGTGTTGAATCTGTAGATTGCCTTTGGTAGGATGGATGTTTTAACAATGTTGAGTCTTCCTATCCATGAGCATGGTATATTTTCCCATTTGTTTGTGTCTTCTTGAATTTCTTTGAGCAGTGTTTTGTAATTCTCATTGTAAAGGTCTTTCACTTCTCTGGTTAGGGAGATGCCAAGGTACTTCTTTCTTTCTTTTTTCCTTTTTGTGGCTATTGTGAATTGGATTGTGATTTTTATTTGGGTCTCTGACTGCTTGTTGTTGGTATATAGGAATGCAACTGACTTTTGCACATTTATTTTGTACCCAAGACTTTGCCAAAGTACCAGCAGGTTTTTGACAGATTCTCTAGAATTTTCAAAGTATAGGATAATATCATCAGCAAAGAGGGATAACTTGATTTCCTCTATTCATATTTGGATACGCCTGATTTCCTTCTCTTGTCTAATTGCCTGGGTTAGGACTTGCAGCACAATATTGAACAATAGGGGTGAGAGTGGGCAGCCTTGTCTTGTTCCAGTTTTCAGGGGAAATGTTTCTAGTTTCGGTCCATTTAGCAATATGTTAGCTATGGGTTTGATATAAATGCTGCTTACTATTTTGAGGTATGTTCCTTCTATACCTAGGTGTTTGAGAGTTTTTATCAAGAAGGGATGCTGGATTTTATCAAAAGCTTTTCTGCATCTAATGATATAATCATGTGGTTCTTGCTTTTACATCTGTTGATGTATTTAAGGACATTTGTGGTTTTGTGGATGTTGAACCAGCCCTGCATCTTGGGGATGAAACCTACTTGGCCATGGTGGATGATATTTGAGATGTGTTTTTGGATCCAATTTGCTAGAATCTTGTTGAGGATTTTTGTATGTATGTTCATAAGGGATATCGGCCTATAGTTCTCTTTCTTTGTTGCATCTTTACCCCGTTTGGGTATCACTGTAATGTTAGCTTCATAAAATGATTTGGGGAGACTTCCATCTTTCTCAATTGCCTGGAATACTTTCAATAGGATTGGTATCAGCTCTTCCTTGTATGTTTTGTAAAACTCTGCTGGAAAGGGCTTTTTTTGGTAGGGCCTTTTCGTATGACAAAGTCAATTTCCTTGGTTGTTATTGGTCTATTTAGTGTCTCAATGTCTTCTTGTTTCAACTTGGGTAGGTTGTGTGATGTCAGAAAGTCTTTCATTTCATCTAGGTTATCAAATTTGTTTCCATATAGGTGTACATAGTAACCTCTGATAATCTTTTGTATTTTTTAAGGTTCAGTTGTGATTTGATCTTTTGTATTTCTGATTATGTTTATTTGGGCTTTCTCTCTCTTTTTCTTGTTCAATCTGGCTAGGAACCCATCAATCTTGTTAATTCTTTCAAAGAGCCAGCTTTTTGTTTTGTTGATGTTTTCTATAATAAATTTGCCGTTTATGTCTCATATTTGGGCTCTTATTTTTGTGATTTGGATTCTTCTGCTAAAGTTGGGATTTAGTGGTCTTCTCTTTCCAGCTCCCTTAGGTGATTTGTTAGGCTCTCCACTTGTGATCTTTCCATTTTCTTGATGTGTGCTCATATAGATATAAATTCCCCTCTTAAAACTGATTTCATGGCATCCCAGAGGTTTTGGTAAGATGTTTCTGTATTTTCATTTGTTTCCAGGAATCTTTCAATTTTTTTTTTTTTAATTTCAGTGTTGACTCATTCATTGTTTAGCATCATGCTATTTAGTGTCCATATTTTTGTGTACTTTGGGGAAATTTTGTTGCTGATGATATTTATTTTTATTCCAATGTGGTCTGAAAAGGTGCATGGCAAGATTTCAATCTTATGAAATTTGTTTATATTTGATTTATGGCCAATGATTTGGTCGATCTTGGAGTACCTTCCATGTGGTGGTGAGTAGAATGCATATTCTGTGGTCATTGGGTGGAGTGTTCTGTA
Source organism: Cephalopachus bancanus (assembly GCA_027257055.1). NCBI lineage: Eukaryota > Metazoa > Chordata > Mammalia > Primates > Tarsiidae > Cephalopachus > Cephalopachus bancanus. The sequence goes on from JAPVLO010000072.1 coordinate 1,572,748, forward strand.
CGTATCAATTAAGTCCATTTGTTCAAGATTCTCACTGAGGTTCTGGGTGTCCTTGCTGATTTTTTGTCTTGATGATCTGTCTAGGATTGTGAGTGGGGTATTAAAGTTCCCTGCTATGATAGTGTTAGAGTCAATCTCTTTTTTAAGTTTGCCTAGAAGCTGCTTTTTGAACATTGGTGCTCCTATGTTAGGTGCATATATGTTTAGGATGGATATTTCTTGTTGATGGGTTGAACCTTTTATCATTATATAGTGACCTTCTACATCTTTTTTGATTTTTGACAGCCTAAAGAGTATTTTGTCTGAGAGTAAGATTGCAACTCCAGCTTTCTTTTGTGATCCATTCACCTGAAAATTTGTTTCCCATCCTCTTCCTTTGAGTTTGTGAGTGTCCTTTCTGGTGAGATGAGTCTCTTGGAGACAATATATTGTGGTCTCATGATATTTTATCCATTTTGCCATTCTGTGTCTTTTCAGTGGTGCATTTAGTCCATTCACATTCAGGCTGATTATTGAAATGTGAGGGTTTATCTTTGTCATAATGTTCTTATGGAGTTGTTGCTGTACTTGTTTGTTTGCTGTCTTTCTTTTGCATTTTGGGTTGGTTCATGTGTGTTTTCAATCTTTTTCCTGCATTCTTGTGAAGAACATTTGTTGTTCTTTTTCCTTTTTCTTCTGTGTTTAATACTTTCTTAAGAGTTTCTTGTAGGGTTGGTCTGGAGGCAGCATAAGTTCTTGGAGATTGGATGTCTGGAAAAAAATTTAATTTTCCCTCACTGATGAAGTTTAGCTTCATTGGGTAGGTGATTCTTGGTTGAAATTGTTTATCTTTGAGACCTGTGAATATTGGACTCCAGGCTCTCCTACCCTGAAGGGTTTCTGTAGATAAATCTGCTGCTATTCTGATTGGTGTTCCCTAGTAGGTAGTCTGACCTTTTTCTCTTGCTGCTTTTAGAATTTTTTCTTTTATACATACATTTTTCAGATGGATTATTATGTGCCTAGGAGTTGGTCTTCTCATTTTTTGTCTTGCTGGGGTTCTCTGAATGTCTTGTGTTTGAATTTTCACATCACTAATGAGGTGAGGGAAGTTTTCTTGAATAATTTCATGGAATGTTTGTTCCAGGGTGGTCTCTGTCTCTCTTCCTGCCTCAGGAAGGCCAATTACTCTTAGGTTCACTCTCCTGAAGTAATCGCTCATCCCTTGAAGGTTTTGTTCTGTCCTTTTAAACTTCTTTTCTATGTTTTTGACAGTTTGTTTTAGTTCTATATTTTGGTCTTCAAGTTCTGAGATTCTGAATTCTGCTTGGCTAGTTCTGCTTTCCATGCTTATTAGTTTGTTATTTATTTCAATCACAGCATTTTTTGCTGCTGCTATCTCAGTTATCAACTCCTTCCTATTTTCCTCTTGTCTCTCCTCCATTCTTTTTATTCTCTCTACTAACATCTTGATATCTGGGTTTATAGTATGTGACCAGTCATTCTGGAGACTCTTTATTGTTTGCATTCCAAAGTCTGTTTTCTCAATATCTGATCTCTCAGGGTTCTGTGTGAAACCTATATTTTTCTTTTGATTTTTCTTCATTTGTGTAGATTTGCCTCCCTACTTTTTCCTTTTATCCCCCTCCCTCTGTCTTCTTTAAATTGTTGTTTTGGGGTGACAGCATTGCTTTTTGTTTCTATTTGCTCAATCTCCTATTCTTCCTTATGTGAATCTTCTGGCTTTGTTCGATTCTGAGGTTGGACTGTAGGTTGAGGATTATACCTTTGGCATCTTTGAGATTTATTTGAGCAGGGAGCTGTGATTCAAAATTTATCTGCAGTTCCCAGTATCCACTGACAGGTGTATGGATACACTCGCTCCTGCTTCCCACTGCCTTGTAATATGTTCATGAAGTGGTGGTATTGGTTTGCTCCCTCCTTAAGATGTACTGTTCCCTTACACAATCCAACTTGGAGGTTGGGCAGAGCTGGGTGGGCAAGTCACTGCAGGTCCCTGCCTGGTCACAGGGCTCTGATGATCCCAGGTTTTACTGCAGGCAGATACGACTGGGGGAGGCAGACTGTGAGACAGCTGGGTGCTGTAGGTCATGTGTCACATGCGGCTTGGGCCTCTTTTTCTTTCTTTATTCCTAGGTCCCAGGTTAGAGGCTGGACAGAGCTGGGTGGAGCTCATGGGGCAATGCATGTCTCTTCCTGGTCTCAGAGCTCGTTGTTCTCTGGTCCCTCTGTGGTCAGGGGCAAGTCAGGACAGGTGGAGTGCAAGACTGCTGGGCATTGCTGGTCAGCATAGTGGTCAGCATGGCTGGGGCAGGGTGGTGTAACCAACAAGGGAGCCCACGGCTCCATGGAGAATGAACCTTGGGCCATCCTGGGCAGTGGAGGCTTAGGGTAGGGTTGGGTGCTACAGCTGGGGAGGGAGCCCGGAGTTCCGTGGGTGGCAGCAGCTTGGGTCAGGGCAGGGTGCTTAGGTCCGGGAGGGGGCCGGGAGCTCCAAGGGGCATATGCCAAGAGCCTCTGCAGGCAGGCGGCAGAGGCTTGAAGTGGGGTTGGGCACTTCAGCCAGGGAGGTGGCCCACCCAGACCTCCGAGGAGTGGCACTGAGGGCCTCTGCAAGCAGTGGCAGCTTAGGGCCTGGTGGCACGCTTCAGTCTGGGATGAGGCCCATAGCTCTGAGGGGTAGGTGCTGAGGGCATCTGCAGAGGAAGTGGCTTGGGCAGGACTGGGTATTTCAGCCAGGGCAGGGGCCCAGAGCTCCAAGGCAAGGGTGCTGAGGGCCTCTACCAGGGTGGCGGCTTGAGGTGGAGCTGGGTGCTTCAGCCAAGGAGGGGGCCCAGAGATCCAGGTTGCGGTGGCAGTGGCTTTGGCCCTGGTGGGGCGCTACAGTCAGAGGGTGAACCTGTAGCTCTGAGGGGCGGGTGCATAGGGCCTCCTCAGGCAGCGGTGGCTCGAGGCAGGGCTGGGCCCTTCAGCCCGGGTGGGTGCCGGGGGCCTACACAGGCTGCGGTGGCTTTGGGCCTGGTGGGGCGCCCCAGCCAGGGATAGAGCCTGCAGCTCCGAGGGTGGGCACTTAGGGCCTCCCTGGGCAGCTGCAGCTTGAGATGGGGCTGGGTGCCTCAGCCAGGGCAGGGACCCAGAGCTCTGAGGGGCAGGTACGGGCTTTGGGCTGCGCACAGGGATCTTCATCCAACGATGGAGCTGGTAGCTCTGAGGGGTGGGCATGGAAGGCCTTTGTGGGCTGCGGCAGCCTGAGACAGGGCTGGGCATCCCAGCCAGGGAGGAGGCCAGCAGCAGCTGGGTGCCCGGCAGAGCAGTGTAGCCAGCAAGGGAACCCAGATCTGCACAAAGCAGTATCCGAGAGCCTCCACAGGTGGTGGTGGCTTGGGACCGGGTTAGGTGGTGTAGCTGGGTAGGGAGCCGGGAGCTCCACGTGGCGGGGGGCCTGGGGCTGCCTGGGGCAGAAAAATGGTGGCAGGGGGGCCGTAGCTGGGCAGTGTGTGGGACAGAGGACCTCCAGGCCTTTGACCGGTTCAGCTGGTGGGAGGTAGGGGGTGGGGGGTACAAGAGTCATTATGGGAACTCACTTTTGGAGAATCTCACAGTCCCACCTGTGCCATCGCCATCTTACCAGAACTCCTAGTCTTAGTATTATTGCCTTGTAGTAACACAAAATAAGACACCCTTAAAAATGAGGGAAAGAGATGAAAGTTTTCAGCATATTGATATTAATTATTAATTTTATATTATTACTTACAAGATTCACCAACAAAAGAAGATGCAGCTTTAACTTTGTGGAGGACCAAGTTCCTTTTTTTTTTTAAATAAAGTGGCAGAAGGCAGAATCCAAACACACCAAAAGCACTGAAATTGCTCCACCACACCCAATTCATGCAATACTAGTTAGATCACACTGCCTCGTCCACCTTCTGGAGCTACAAAAGGAAGTACAAATCCATTTTAATCCCACTGCACAAAACTTCTCTCAGTGTGAAGAAGAGACAATAACAATGATGCTGTTTAGAACTCCTGTAAAACGAATATGGTGACACAGAACAAAGTTGAATTGGTGACTTAGGGATTCATTCATATTTGAAATAAATTAACACCAAAAGAGTAAGATGGCTTTTTGTTTGTGTGTTTGTTTTTTGCGCAGTTTTCTTTCATTTTGTATGCAATCACAGATAGTTATTTAAATTTCTCAAATGATTAAGATGGTATTTATTCCTCATTTTGTATGTAAAAATTCCCTACAGAAAATATCTAATAGGAGATAAAAGAAGATTCATTTTAAATATATGATTTAAATGTAAATCAGTTTTTAAAATTGAAATCATTTTAAATGAACAGGAGTTTTGGTTATTTAATTTAATTTTATTGTGAATTTCTATTCCTGTTAAATAATAAATAATAAATGACTCTGTGTTTTGGAAAAAAAAGAAACATATACTTTCCAAAGAAACATCATTTTAGACCCACAGATTAACCCCATCAATACCAGATATTTTTATTTTTTCAGAAATAATAGGGTGAGTTAAAAATTCCTTTCAAACCCTGTTGCATCATTTAGAGAGAAAAATCAATGTGCTAAGGTTGAACCTAAGGTGATCTCAATCTTTTGGAAGTGGGCCCACGAGTATGGATCTCAGGAAAAAAATAAAGCACAAAAAGACTTCTGAAGATTTGTAACTACTGGCAGAATCTCAAGTACTTTGGTTGTATTCTTCAGACTCTCAATAAAAGACTGTTTTAAAAATAATTTTGGCAAATTTAATGATCCAATTACATAGTAATCACTAATCATGTGATATTTATTAGTTACCTGATGCTCCAGTGTTGTACAAGGGGGACCCAAATAACCTGGAATTATCTTTTGGAGGGCAGGCACCTTGTAGTACAGACATCCCCCCTAGGCGAGTGTTCTAGGAACCCATCAGCATCAATGCACCAGCTAGTGTTGTGAGACGTTGTGTTCAGCTTCAGTGATTTTTTTTTTTTTAATTTGGAGATTTTTTTCAACTTATTTGTGCATTTCATGATGCCTGATGTCCACGAACAAACAGGTAACTTTCTTTACACGAACATACAGGTGACTGGTTCTTCCATCATGGCTATGCACCTGCCCAACACAGCACTGAGTGTTTAGCAGTTTTTGACCAAAAACAGCATGACTTCTGTGCCCTACGCTCCGTATTCACCTGATCTCGCTCAAGCAACTTTTTTTGTTTTCTCGGATGAAATAGTCCTCAAAGTGAAATGTTTAGTTAATGTAGGAGAGGAGACACAAACACACACAATGGCAGAAGCACTAAAAACATCAAAATTGACGAGATCAAAAACTGTTTTGAGCACTGGATAAAGCATCTCAATAGGTAGACTATATCAAATGAAGAGAACTTGGAAGGATAAATACACAGTTTTTAAAAATAAATTCCAGCTTTTTTGGGGGGAGTGTCCTCTCTCACACACTTGGACACTAAGATAAAGAGATAGAAACTCTGATTCTAAACAATGACTTTTAAGAAAAGGACATCATATGAGAGGAAGAAATTATAACAGAAATGAGAATGACATGTGATCATCAATAAAGGAAAAGTATATTTTTTAAAACATATTACAAAAGTTATAGAGCTAAGAATGAAGGCCATTTAGACTGAGATTTCCCCACTGCATGGAACTAGGATATAGCACAGTTTAATAATTCATGTTTATAACAGGCATGGTGGCTTACACCTGTAATTCCAGAACTTTAGGAAGCAGAGGCCAGAGTTTGAGGCCAGTCTGGGCAACTTAGCAAGACTTTGTCCCTACAATAAATTTTTAAAAAACAAAAATTTACGAGACATGGTGGCATCTGCCTGTGGTTTCAGCTACTTGGAAGGCTGAGGGAGAAGGATCACCTGCGTTCATCAGGTCATGGCTGGGGTGGTCGTGAACATGCCACTGCACTCCAGCCTGGGAAGCAGAGTGAGACTTTAACTCAAAAAATAAATAAATAAAATAACAGTCATGGTTAATCATTTATGTATGAAAACATATAATACTAGCATCAAATCGTTTTTGATATGAACAATGCATTCTTAAATTATGAGTTGAATTTTATATTTTTTATTTTATATATTTAAATATTTTAATAGCAAACATATTATTGCATTTAAAAGTAATTTCCAAGATGCTTTTATAATTTTAATGGTATTTTCAAAATTTATCTTTAAATGCTTCTTGCAATAAACAATACATTTATTAATAAAACTAAAATGGGGCACAGCATTCTATAGTTACAGAAATTATAATCTAATATTTGAAATAAATTATTTTTTGTATAATTATTGAATGTATAAATTATTTTCCACTTTTATTTTTTTCTCCTTTATACTTTTATTTTGCTTGGTTTTCACATGCAAACACAAACACACACAAATATTACAAATAATCACTCATACAATAACAAAAATTATTATGAGTGATTTTTACATCATTAATAAATCAACCACCATGATTTAAATATTGCTATATGCATAAATTACATTCTTGTCTTTATCTATATCTACATAAGACTTGAATTTTTCTATAAAGTTTTATTGTGTCTTGCTTTTGTGATTTCTCATCCTAAAACAATAATTTCCTTAGACAACTGTAGTAAATACTATGATAGCATTTTCACCTTTTATAATATTTTAGTAAAATGATATATCATAATTATTATAATACTGAAATTTTTCATTGTTTATTTACCATTTCTATGTAACACTGTGGTAAATATCCTAATATATACCCTGTTTCATATGTCTAGATTACACCCTTAGGTTAAATTGTAATAGACAAAGATAAAATGTTTGAATATGTTCATGATTATCTTATACATATTTTATTTCATATTTCAAGTTTTCTTACTAAATATAGTGTATCAAGTGTTAGAGTCTTCTCAGCAATTCCCCTAGGGTCATTCATTCTTTTAGGAATTAAGCACATGTTCATTGCACTCTCATTAATTTCACTATCACATTTTTTAACTAGATTGCTTTTAGGCTGTGAAGTATGCATTGCTATAATTTTGCACTTCTGTGATTATTGGCAAATTTTGACTATTTTTCCAAATATAATTTCAGTGTGGTACAAATCTAACTAATACATTTTTTATCTATCTCTATCTAATTTCTATAATTAATTTTGAATATATTGATAACAAACCATTTAAAGTTTATTTACAGGATTTCTAAAATGTCTAAATTACAACTCAGAAAAAACTATGAGTTAATAAAAGAGATAAGATAGGTAAAAGTGCTTTGTAAAATATAAAGTTAAATCAATATATTGTTATTAATACTGATTTTCTGATAATTCTCATAAAATTAGTAGGAGTTTAAGAAATTTAGTAGTATGCATTATTCTGTAATAAAAATAGAAGCCTATAGTTTAGAGTGACTAAGTTACAGATTCAAGACCTTGAAGAAGAATAATTAAACTAGTAAATCTAATCCTAAAAAAAAGTTCATTAATAATCTATTGGGAGAAAAAAGCATTTGCAGTGGAATTTAAAGATAATCCCTGACAAAGCAGAGGGAATTTGTATGGAATATGCACAACCCTCTAATTGTTAGAAAGGACAAACTGCTTTGAACTTTAAAAGCCACACTCTTAGACAGTTGGGTAGCAAGATGGTACTTGAAATTTATAAAATACATTTACTGAGAAGGAGGTTTTGAACAGTGACCTCTATATGTTTTATTTCTCAGTTTTTGAAAATTATTGTCAATTCTATAATATTCTCTCCTATCCAATGAATATGTCATAATGAACTTAGCTGATTTTAAAAGGTAAGTTCCATGAAAATCAGCAGCTCAGTTACCTTGTATTATAGCTCTCCTTACAAAGAACATTAACCAGACCCATTGTAGCTATCTTACAAATATTTGTAACCTAATTAATAATGTATAGCGGTAATGAAACTTGACCACAAATTATATTAAAGCACCTATAGCAAGTAGACTAAGATTTTAATTATAATTTTCTCATCTGTGAGTTTACTTTCTTTATCAATAGTTCACCATAGTTCATTTTAGTTTAGTAACAACATAAGAGCTATTGGGTATCTACTGTGTTAAATACATTATTGGAAGCTTTGGTTGGGGTAGAATATTGAGGACATTACTATTTAGATAAACTTTTAGAATAGCAAGGTGATGAATATGGGATTTAAAAAAAAGTATAATTGTTACAACTCACAAAAATCCAAGAAAACTCCTTGAAAAGTGATTTCTGATATGAATATAAAAGATAAGCTGAGAGGTAGATAAATAATGGAAGGTAGAAGGCCTCCAAAACAAGAGATATGCATGAATAAATGTAGAAATATAAAACTCAAGCATAGATTTAAAGCATGAAGAAGAATGTCAATTAATAGAACTACAGTGTGATCATTTTGAAGAGTTCAGATTTTGTTTTGTTTTGTTTTAAGATACATTAGGAAAACTTTGAGAAACTGTAAGCCTGAGAGTGACATGCAAAGTGATACATTTTAGATTGATTGTGCCGGGTTTTTACCAAACAAAAAGAATAGAAAACATAAATAATACTTGAGATGCTGGATCTGTAATTTGATAAGAAGTTAAGACATCCTTAAGTTTAGGTACGATTAGTAAATATTAAACAACTGGAGAGAGCTGGGTAATATTTAGGAAGCAAACATAGAAGATAGTCATATGTAATCACTGTGATGATATGAATAAGGAGACAAAGGAGTGGAGAAGCATTCACTGGTTTCTTACTTTAGGTCTGAAGGGATATAAATAGGTGTGGTGTTTAGAGGAAAAATACAATAATCTGATTTAGAACAGGTTAGGCTCAAAAAAATCTGAAGAATATTCAAGTGGATATATTATCTTTAAAATTATTATATACGCAATTAATATGACAAAAAGTCACTTTGTTAGATTTATTGTGGTGGAATACCTTTCTAATTATTTCCCATCCATACCCATGTACCTTGTGACTTTGTGATACCTTGACACTCAGACTCTAGACTGGGTCACGTAATTTGCTTTGGCCAGTGAGTGTTAATAAATATAACAGAAGCAGAGACCCGAAAAAACAAAATAAAACAAAAAAACCAAAAAGCAAAAAAAGTGCATGTTTCCATTTGTTTTTCTTGCCTCTACCATCACCATGACAAAGATGAACTTATAATAACAAAATGCTCCCAGAAAGTGTGAGATTCCCATGGGAGAGGCAAGCTGCACCAAATGTCTCAGTCAAGGCCATCTGGGTTTAGATCAGCTAAAAGCAACTGATTCTAAGACAGCTACATGAGACCAGCCAAGGTCAGCAGAGCTATCTTGCAAACCATCCAGAGAGATTAGCAATAAACACTTTTGGTGGAAGGGGCATGCCTCTGAGGTTTTGTGGCTGTTTGCAGCATTATTTAACAAATGCTAAATAAAATTATCCTCTTTATTGTTTTTGTTTTCCTGGTTTAGTGCTTGAAATTAAAAAAGTGTAACAGATTGATGTGATTCTATAGAGCCTCAAGACATACTACAGCAGAATATGAAAATCTGGGTTGTTTAAAATAAATCCCTACCTTCTTACATCATACAGCATCCTTACAGAAAATAAATGGGAAATTTAACAAGACAAGTTAAACCAAAAATAACAATATTTGAAAAAGTGTATATAGTCAGCTTCAAAGAAACCAAAAAGCAAAGCAAAAGTGAAGGACCATGAAACAGGAATAGCAGGAAGCTATTGACACCCTTGGGTCTAAAGGTCAAAGAGGAGGAGCTGTTGCAGAAATAGGGCAGATGGGTCAGTTGAAGGAGCTGAGGCTTTAGGTTGGATCAAGCTGTGATCTAGACAAAGGGGGTGGTGTTTTTCTGAATATTGTGATCCAGCTGAAGGGGTGGTGCATTTCTGAATGTTTTCTTCTCTAGTTTCAACTAGAAGACATTATTTTCCTCTTAAATCAATTGGAGATTTAAGAAGAAAAACATTGGAATGGGAAAAGTTAGCTAACAAAAACATCTAGTAAATTCTACACTTTTTTTCTATATCTATTTTTGTCTCAAAAAATCTGAGTCCCTATCTAACATAGATACCATTTGATTATGGAATGATATTAATTCAGTCATATCACACCTAAATATGTTAGCCACTACCAGTACTTTTCAAAGAAGCTAGCAATAAAAAAGAAAGTTTGAGACACAATTGATATAAAGTATACCACTTTTTGACTTTCTGAGTCCTATTTCTATAGCAATTAGTAGTTTTGGGTGTGTTTTGCTTTGTGTGCATGCAATTAAATGTCAATAATAACAGAAGTTAATTATAAAGCATTTATTAATTTGAATATAGTAAAATTATTAAGTAGGTAAGAATATTTCTTTTTTATCAAACATATCAGTTTGAAAAGTATGTCTATGACCCACAAGTATTAAAAGAGGCTCTCAACTGTGCTTCTCATAAATATACAGATATATACATACACACACACACACATATATATACATATATAGCCATATAATTATATATATATATACACACACATAACTATAAACACATCATGTGTGTGTGCATGCATATATGCAAGAAAATAATCAAATATACAGGAAAATATTTACAGGCCAATCAAAGTTTTATTTACCTACATCTCTATCTTTCTATCTATCTATCATTTCTCTCTCTATATATAGAGGGAAGAAACAATGAAAGAAAGACTTTATTTGTATTTCAATATATTTAAATGTTTTGAGGCTAACAAACACAGAGATTTTGAAATAAAACAAAAAGGAAAATCATATTATTGATCTACTTGAATGATTTTTAAATAACTGCTACCATTCCAGTTTTAATTTGTCTGAAAGACTTTGTAAAAAATTGATCTTTCTATTTTGCATAATAATAAAACTTAAAAGTTAGATTGGCTTTCATCTTCAAAAACTTTTATAAATGGCTGCAAATATTGCTTTAGCATTAATTTAATCTATGCAAGTACCCACTAGAGAACACCCATTACTCCTGATTTATGTCAATTTTATTAGCTCCAGTTACAGGAACACACATATTACAAGCTTTTAAACCAGCCTTTCTAACCTCTGTAAACTGTAAGTACAATTTAAATTTATTTGTTGGTGTAAACTTGATATCCACTCTCCTTTGGAAGTCTTAATTTAATGAGCTATAAGAAACCAAAGGCAATGAGAAAGTGTTTCTTGTGCAAGAGTCCATCAGATCTCTAGACGCATTGAGAGAGCTGTGTCTATAAAGCAATATAGATTTTTTCATTGACGGAGTTGAGTCATTTTCACATACAGATCTGCATATCAGCCAAAGAGAAATAGTCATATAACATGCCAGTATTTTTTTCTGACCACTCTTTTTTTTAATTTTAATCCCCTCTCCCAACCAAACAATAACAACAAATTAATGCCTAGAGCAGTAACTCTTAGAGGTCCTTCCTTGCCTGCAGTCTCTTCCCCAGGTCTTCTTTCTTTTTCTTTCTTTCTTTCCTTCTTTTTTTTTTTTTTTTGAGTTGGAGTCTCACTCTGTCGCCCAGGCTGGAGTGCAGTGGCCGCTCCCGGCCACCGCAACCTCGACCTGCTGGGCTCCGGCGATCCTTCCGCCTCAGCCTTCCGAGTAATCGGAATTACAGGCGCGCGCTACCACGCTCGGCTAATTTTTTGATTTTATAATAGAGATGAGGTCTCGCCTGCCCAGGTGGGTCTCGAACCCGCGGGCTCAGGCAATCCACTCACCTCAGCCTCCCAAAGGCGCGAGATTACAGGCTGTGCCACCGAGCCCGGCTTCAGGTCTTCTTTCAAAGGTCCGCTAAGATTTTAGGTTTTGACCTCACACTGCCTATGTTTAAATTCGGGGTCCTGAATTAACAATGATCTGATTTGAGGTTGGCTCAATAAGCTTGCTGTAACTTTGTGTTCTCATTTAAAAGAATGACTATTAACATTGCTTTGTATTTGGTGGTATTACTGAAATGAAGAGCTAATTTATCCTGTACCTAGAAATTCCTAGGCCTTCAATCAATGTTTGCTCTTAATATTATTATAATTAACATTTTTATCTTTATAAGTGTTATCGTCTTCCTAAAAATATTACCTGGCACAATTGTAATTCAATAAATATTTATAGAATAAATGAATGAAAGATTAAAGGCTAAGGAATCACACAACCTGTGCTGGATGCTGTCTACTATCTCACTGTCGTCTACCAGATAATGTCCATATTCTAACTAGGCAGAGGAAATAGATCCACTTCTACACCTTTCACTCCTTCTGCAGCTCTCTACCATGCATGTCTAACGCTTTGCCTAGGGAGCCTGTCCATTGTTATCCTACCATGGATCCTTTATCTGGAATGTGTTTTTCTCCTTCATATGGTCAACTGCTTTTCATCCTTTTAGAGACAGCTCAGTCATGGTCCCACTGAAAATGTCTTTCCTTGTTTCTCCTAATGGTGGTGTTTATTTCCTTCTGAAGGCTCTAAGAGATGGTTACCTATGTTTGTGTCATAGCATATCCCATACTGTCTACCATTCAGCACTGCCCTGTGATTCTGATATGGTTTCACAGTCAACTCAATTGTTCTTGACAATGACTATTTCAAACTCTGCAATCTCCTTTGACCACCAGTGTTTCATCATGTTTACCTTATTTTCACCAATCTTGCCACATCATTCATAGGCAAAATAATCTCCCCCAGAAGGAAATTTCTGCCTTATCCCCAACAAATCTACAAACCCCACTTGTCTAAACATTCTCCCAGTTCCTATCTAGTATTAATTCTCTAATTAATCCATTTTCAATACTAAATTAATACTTCAGAAAACTATATCGTGTGACCCCAGTGCTCAAAGCTCATAAATACTTTTATATGTCCCTTAAGATAAATGTGTCACCCATGATGTTAATGGCGTTATATAAGGACAACCCATATTTTCCTCCTACCAGTGGAGGAAGCTGACATTTGGCGCAGTCTGAATGGATTTGAAAGAAGAGAGAAAAGAAGAATGATATAATACATGAGTGTGTTAGTACGTATTTGCAGAATCTGGGAAAACTAAGCTTGTCTCCTGTATCTCTTATTGGACAAGTGTGAGACAACATTGTAAAACAAACTTACAAGTTTGACCAACTCACCATGATACATCTGGTTCTATTTCATATTGCCAGCATTGAAAATTTTTGCACACGTTATTTAATCTTTATGAGATTAAATATGAGTTACCTTGTACTTGATCTCAATTATACAGATTTTTTTTAAAAAATGAAGCTTTAAGAAATCAAACTATTAGGATATGGAGAAACCTAGTCTTGAATCTATGCATACTGAACCAGAGTAGTTTTTAAAACACTATAATATTATTTGATAGTGATAAATTTTAATTATGACTAAAAACTTCGTTGTAGGGCATTTTTTTGTTAACAGAATACTTTTATACCATTTTATATAAATAGGGGTGATATTGCAAGGTTATAGAGACATATCATTGGAACTCCAGGGCAGGAAGTACTTCAAAGCCTCTATGGATATGAACTAGACACTGAAATGTATCAATCAGGAAGCAATCTGTTCCTCTGAGCATTTCTTTCTCTTCCTCTGTGTCCCTATTTTTCTCATGCTCTTTTATTGTGGTAGGCAGGATTCTAATCATATTCCCCCAAGATTCCAAACCCATGTTTATTCGATTAAATATTAACCCAAGTATACTTACAAAATATATTTTTTAGATATAATTAAAGTTGGGGTCATAAAACAAAATTACTCTGGATTAGACAGCTGGCTGTTGTCTAATCACTGGAACCCTCAAAAGCAGATTCTTTTTTTTCTGGCTATAGTAAAAGACATACAGAAGAAGGAGAGGGCAAAGGAGAGATGAGGCAGAAGGGAAAGTGAGATAGATTTGAAGTGTGAAAAGGATTCAACCACAATTGCTGGCTTTGAAGATGGAGGAAGAAAGCCACAATCCAAGGAATGTAAGTAGTTGTTAGAAGCTAGAAAGCATCCCGGGCTGATAGCCAGCAAGAAACAGGTATTTAGTCCTACAATCATATGGAATTGGATTCTGCCATCCACCTAAATGAGCTTGGACATGAATGTTTTCATTCCATTCCAGAAAAGATACAGCCTCACCAAAGATGCCAGGGAGGGAAAGAAGTACATCTCTAGTAAAGCTATTCAGGAGACATAAATAGCATGCATAAACTGATAGTGATGTGGAACATATTAAGGTGCTGAGAAAAGGGTGTCTGGAAAGCACCTTCATTTTAGCCCAGAGACTCATGTCAGACTTCTGACCTACAGAACTGGGAAATCATGATTTTATGCTGTTGTAAACCAAAACATTTGTGGTAATTTTTAACAGCAGCAATAGAAAACTATCACATTTATCTTTTTAACTATGTATCTCTCCTTGCAAATGCTATATGTAATTTCTCTCTACATACAGATTCCTTCCTCTTTTCTATCTATTCCATCTTGGCAGCCCCCAATTTTGCCTGCAGTTCTGAGTTACATGAACCTTTTCATCTAGTCTGGAACCTATGATTCACTAAGCCTGTTTTCATCTTTCAATTCAAGAATTTGAAGTGAGGGATAATATAATTTTGCCAATCCAATCACTGAATTAAATTCCCCTGGTCAAGTCACAAATATTCATCCAGTCAAATGGAAAAGAGTCATGAAGATGGTTGACAGCTTGCACCAGGACATGGAAAGGCAGGTTCTCGAAGGAGAATAATATAAAAAAAATAAGATGCCAGGGAGGGAAAGAAGCACATCTCTAGCAGAGCTATTTAGGAGACATAAATAGCATGGAATAAATTCAAACTGGTAGTGATGTGGAACATATTAAGGTGCTGAGAGAAGAGAATCTGGAAAGTATTAGGACTATAATATTTTTCTCAATCACACTTAGTTAGGTTTACATATATTTTCAAATTTCAGGGAGGACTAAAATCAATACTAAGCCCTCATTAATTTGGATATATAGGTGTATAAGAACATGAGTCTTTTGTGTACGTGTATATATGAGCTTGTGCAAAATATATACATATAAATATGTATTTATGCTTAATTTTGCTGTTCATTATTTTTCCATGTTTTCTCAACCATGTAGGCTCAGCAAAATAAAATGGCAAGTGGCGTAATTAAAAGCACAAGCAGCTGAGAGTAAGTTCTGCAAAGATTAGTTCTGGCACAGGTTTTATTTAAAGTTATAGAATAGTGACCTGGGGAAATAAAAGTGCATTCATTTGAGAAACTTTATTGACAAAGCAGGAATAGAAATGCAACAAAATTCGAAGTGCAAAAGTAGATCTGGGAAATTGTGTACTTAAGCATTCTATGCAATTCTCCCAAGCACTGGCTTCATAAATCCAAATGTCTAGCTCTATTATGTAAACCTGCTCCTTCAGTGCAGTTGGTTGGCCGGACAATGCATGAGGTAAGCATGACTTGTGCTGAATGGGCAAAAACTGAGCAGACATTTATGAGTCCAATTTTTTAATTACTTTTTATCTCTTTGCCATTTATTGAAAAACCACCATGCTTTGGGGCCCATCTTCTACAAACTCTTTCTCTGACCATCTTGGCCATACTTCTCTTAGCAGAGTCCACAATTTATTGAAGAGTGTTACCCAAGAAACGAGTACTAAATAACTCTCCTCTATGTATTCACCATCAAATATATGCCTCAACATAAGCACAACATTAATAAAACAAATATAATACCATTAACTCAACAAATATTTGCTTAGTATTGGCTACATGTCAGGGATAGTTCTGAATGTTAGTGATACATGTATGTATAAATCAAATTAAGCTTTTGTTCCCATGGATGTTTGACATGTCAGCTAAAGAAATTCAGACCCAGATAGCAGCTTGCCAAAAACTACATACTGAATTGAGATTAGGCTAGAGATCAGGGTTTCCATCTCCATATTCCTAGCACAAATGTCTGGGAAAGCATATGGTATTTACAATGTAAATTACAAATTAAAATGGAGTTCTTGTTATATTACTCCAAGGTACTGCTTCTCTGTCATTTTTCTTAGGGATGTGGCTACCTAAAAACAGATTTTTACCACTTTTAATAATATGGAAATTAAATTGAATTGAATTGTAAATAAAGAGCATGCAATTAATATGTTTTATAAAAAAAGAAAACTGTATGTGAGCTCAAAACCCATAGGACAAATTCCTACTGAAAACCTCCACCTGGAAATCACAGTTAATATTTTCAAGGCTGAACTCATTATCACTCTTGTCCAATCTACTCTGACATACATTCTGAATATAGGTGACTCATATTTTTTTTAAAAAGTTGTTTTCACAAATGGCAAACTTCTTTTTCAAGCAACAACAGTCAAGAACCATAAGAATAATCCTAGACTTCTCCATCTGGTCACTCCCTCAAGCCCTGCCCACACTGTTCTCCCCAACAAATGAATGTATAAATTCTGTTCATTTGATCTTCTGTGTGAATTTTATTTTTGTTCCCAAACATTCACTCTCCTTGAAAGATTATATATTCTCATTTCCAGTGGACTTGGTCATGTGAGTTGCTTTATTCAATGGTGTGTATAAGGATATGATATGTTCTACATCTTGTAAAAGCTTTAGCAGTCATTAACCATTTGGGCCATTCTCTTTTATACTTCCTTCTTCTACAATAATACATGTGCCATATATGCCTTTTTTTTCATGTGGAGTCAAAGGAATAGAAGATACATTCCCAATGACTTGGGGACACCAATATGAGTGGGGAATAGATTTTTTTTGTAAGTCGTTGAAAATTGAGATGGTGTGTTACTGAACTACCACTTTGCAGTAACTGAATAGAATATCCTAACATCTCTTGTAACTGACATCTTTCCAGTCTTATGTCATGGTCTTTACTCAGGTCCTCCATTGTTTCTTGCTGAAACTATGGAAAATCATCCTATTTGTCTTCCTGCCTCCATTCATTTCTTGCTTGCAATCAGTTCTCAATATTGCAAAAATAGTGATGTTTCTAAGTAGAAATATTTTTTGTTTGAAGTTACTTGAGAAGTCTCGATCATCATTACAGTGAATTCCACAGCCTTAGGCTTCAAAAGCAGTGTTTTTATAATCATCATCTATGTATTTTTTTGCCATACTGGTCGCTGAATATTTTCAAATTGAGATTCTACAATACAGCCACGTTGAAGTATATAAAGTCAAACACAGTCAGCTCAGACATTCATATGCCTTCACATATGTCAATCATTTTGCTGAAATATTTTTCATATCCCCAACCACATAGTAAATAACTATTCATCCCTTTAAAAATTATCTCACTTAAACTTGTCTTCCTTTGTGTGTCCCCTCTCTGTCTATGGATGCTATTAAATAGATTATACTGCATAGTGAGTGCTATCTTCATTTTCAGTCTTCTCCTTTAGATGATAAAAAATATGAGGAGAAGAACGTATCTTATTCATCTGCACATTCCAAATGGCAATATACAGCTTGGGAAATAGTAGATAATAAATGTTTAAAAAGGTGAATGTTTGAACTTATGAAAACATACCACACTTTAAGTACTCTAGGACTCCTGCTATATTTATATTCAAAATTAAACAAAACACAAAATTGTTTATTTTAGAATTTACGATATATGGATATTTAACAATATCTGTATTTTTAACAGAAACAATTAACTGGGTTTATCTGTGTTTTCTGCAATAAAAAGTATTTTCTGTTCCTCGTGGTCAGATATGTTCTACAACCGGTGCTCCATGACTGTGAGCTGGAAGGGTTCTGTTTTAGTTTTTGTCATCCAGGAGTGTTGTTCATCCCCCTGAAGGCACAGGAAAGCTCTGTATGCCAACACTGACTTTCCTCTTCACAAAGTATCTTGATCTTTTTGGCTAATTTTAACAAAAATACAAATCCCAGCCTCACTGAAATGAATATTATGACAACAATGTGGTCTCATGAAAACAAGCCAAAATAAAAATAAATGTTGGTAATGAGTGAAGGTTCAAATGACGATTATTGTGCACTGGTGGAGTACATATAAAATATCAAATCCTTTCCAGACTGCAATTTCACAATATTAATCGGCAGCTTCAAAATAAACTTATGTCTATATTAAGGAATCTTTCTTTTAAAACATCAAATATTATTTTTGTAGTCTCCCAATGTTTTCAACACTGTCACTCAATTATCCATTTGTGTTTATTTATGAGGATATTTATGGCAGTATTGTTAGTAATTTTGAAAGTGTTAAAGATATTTAAGTTCTTCTACATCAGAAGTTAATTGAATAAAATATAGTATTGTTCAAGATTTAGTGTTATGTGTCTGGTCACAGTGTGTCAAAGAATGTTTAATGCTATGTTAAAACACTCTTGATGGTAATGCTAGTAAAAGTGTAAAATGTGCAGCCTTGTAGAAATTGCAGTTCCACTTATGTAAATCTTCATTAATCCAATAATATGTTTTGAGAACCTGCTGCATGAGCAAGACATTATGTTAAGAATCAAAAATATAAAATTGAGCAACACAGTCAAGGGGTCCTACCCTCAAGGACCTTAAAGTCCAGATGGATAATTAACTATATACATGGTATTTTGGTAACTATAGGTAGATGAATGTGCCAAGAAAACAAATTTGAAAGAATACACTGAAGTATAAGAGTGACTTTCTCTGAATGACAGGACTGTTGATGTTTACTTTACATTTCTTATTCTTTTATTTCCCAAATTGTTACCATAGGCATGTATTATTTTTTATCATGATTCATTAAGAACAAAAATCATCATTATTATTCATCTCTAAATATCCAGCTCCAAATCCCACTAAAGGAACACCTGGAATTATAATTTGTAACTAGTTCATCCTGAAAAACTCAGAAGGTTGCGGTGTGGTCTACAGTCAGATTAATTGCATTTTGGCTCCCACATCCCATTGTGAGCACTATTTAGTGCTTTTATGGACTGAGTCCAAGCAGAACCCTTTTCCCAGGACAAATTACAGAATGAAGAAAAGAGATACGTACTAACTCTTGTAATGTGTCTTCTACTGGCATTTTCATTACTTGATTTTAGAATATTCTCAAAATAATGTTTTTCAAATGGATGTTGTCCCCACTGCATACATGAAGAAAAGGAGGTGAGAGAGTTAAATCACTTCCCATGATCACAGGATATGTGAAACCAGATCTTTCTGATACCAAAATCTATTGTATTTCAACCACAGTACATCTTTCTTCCTCTCTTTCCTTCCTCCTTTTCTCCCTCCCACCCCCTCTTTCTTTCTTTGTCTTAGTGTATGCTAGGCATTATTCTAACTAGACATTCAATAAGGTTCTCAATTATGTTTTGAGGCAGTTGTCATTACTCTCACTTGAATATTTCTAGGAACAAACAAATTCCTTTTTGGAAGTAATTAAACAAATAAGAGAATAAAATATCCAAAGGAAAGCCATGCATTCCACTAGCCTGAAAGCACTGAAATTGACTAGAACCAAGTTTGTGTTTGAAAAAATAAAAGATAATGTGTGCACGAATTTGGGATATGAATGGAGCAGAGGTCAGGTGGATATTTTTGATTCCTCTATTATGCCTGTGCTAATATACAATGACTGAGTTGGACAAGTCATATAGCCTCTAAGAGATACAATGTTTTTGCCCTTATAAGATATACCCACAAGTTTGTGCAAAAATTACAAAAATCAATGAAAATTACTCACCTAAGGTATCCAGCATCACACTTAGCATGCTGTTAATAAATGCAGCCTTATCATCATCAGATATTACCTGCCAGCCATTCAACACAGTTCCTGAATTAAATTGTTTATACTCTTTGGAAAGAGATTGCCATAAACACGTTATTACAAGACACCATAATTGACCTTTACTCATTCATTCAACAAATGCATAGAAGTTGCTCTGAGTCACATACTGTTCTAGGTGTTGGAGGTACAGTGTTGAGCAAAATAGCTAAAATAAGAAGTGCAGATGAATTGTGAAGAGAACACTGCAGAGGCAGTGATTCACTGTACCCAGAGGTAGAATGTAAAGAAAATCTCAGAAAAGTGACATTTAAGGAACTAAAGAATGGAGGAAATTTGATGAGGCAATGTATTTGCGGCACTCCACTTGCCCGAAGCTGTCTGTGTGTTAGATTTCTCTAGTAGGGTTTAATATTTAATATTTAATTCATAAACAAGAGGCCATTTTCTTAGACAGACCTTCAAAAAAACCTCTCACCATGATCCCATGGAGCTTAGGAGTTAACAATTCAATGAAAACCTGGCCTCATTGAAGGCAACCATGATCTTTTTTCCTATCTACAGAAACCACTGGGTGGCTTTTCCATTCAAGTTTAAGCCTCTTCTTTGCTCCAAAGGTAAGTGCCCCAAACAGTGGGTGAAATTAGAAAAAAGACATATTTTTGTCACATATCAGGAACCTGCTAGTGACTCAAAAATGCAACGGGCAATCCCCAAAGGCAGAGAGATATTTGTCTTGAACTTCTTTCACCCAATGGAGATTGGACAGCTGCAGTGATATGCTACTGATACCTACACCAAATGGAGTGAGACTTGTGTGCTTCATTCTACTCATTTGAAATATGAAAACAATAGAAAGACCTACCTCACAGGGCTATTGTAAAGACCACAGTTGGAACAATAACAGACACATTTAAAAAACTCAAAAAACATTTAACTCATGCTAGTAATAGTAACGGAAGTATTAGTGGTAGGAATGCTACATCATTAAGATAAGCAGCAATATTAATTAATATTATTGTCTCTTCTGAAAGCTCTACATTAAGGTTATAATTTTTTTCTTTTTCAGCATGTTTTTCTGATTTTTGTTTTCCTCATTTTTTTTTCAATGAATATTAAATCAGTTTCTTCTATATGATGGCCCTGTTTTGGGCACACTGGATAATAGTTACATAAAGAAGCAATCATGCTCGTAAGAGGCTTGGTCCAGGATGCTTGTGGAAGAAACTCTAGAACTGAGCAGTCTAATAGGAAGCCATCAGTCACATTACTTCTTGTATATTAGGAGCAATTAGACTTCAGTAGCATTAAAACTTAGTACTTTGGTCATGCTAGCTACCTGTGGTCAGTGGCTAGTAAATTGGATAATCACATCATCACAGAAGTTATATTGAACAATGTTGTTCCAGAGGAGCTTGAATATGAACACATCCCACAGAAAAACAATGTGGGGATTTTGTTTCATGGCCACCCTCTCCTTACTTCACTATCTAAGACTTGCCATACCTTTCACCACAGGGCTTTCTTCCTGTGCTCAAAACTGCTAAAATGTACCTACTACCCTTGGCAAATACCTACATACTCATAATCTCTCTCTACACACACAAAGAAACTCATCTTGAGCTGCCTGTCATTCTCTCGTTTCATACTTTAGCTCAATTATCATTTCCTCAGTGAGTCTCCCATACCCCTGCCCGTATCCCCTGTTATAAACCCATCTGTATGCTTCTCCCTGTTACATAGCCACACTCTATTATCACCTCTTCCTTGCAACACTTCATACAAGTGTGACTTCACTTTTATTTAAGAGATAATTTTGTTAAAATCTGGTTCTTCTAATATACTGAAACCTTTATGAAAGCCAAAGTTATGTGAGGTTTAGCTCATCATTTCATCTCTTCGTGACATTTTGCCAGAAACATAGTGGGATCACAATAAATATTTGGCAAATGAATGAATGAATAAGAGTGAGAGAGATCATTTATGGTTAGTGGATCTCAGCAGGCCTCAGAAATAAATGAATGTTTTAGCTACACTGTGAGAGTCTAGGCACTATTGTCAAGATAGGCATGGCTCTTACTAGGTGGCGAGACAAGAGTCTTTCTAGATCCTGAAATATGTTTGGGTGAAATAACCATCTCATAGCAGGGTGAAAAGACTAGCAGATTTCTTTCCCCCAAGTCTTGATTATGTATCCAATGACCATGCTGATACCACCACTTTAACAAAACTTTGAAATATAGGCGTGCTTTCATTATAGACATACTAAAAGCAAAGTCAGCTTTCTATTTAAAGTTTCCTGCTCCGGGCAAATTGTTCTTTGTTTGTGTTCTGCTATAACCTTTTTTACTGATGGTTTACAAACTCCCACCACTTTTCCTATACTGAGTTATACTCTGTGAATATTGAGATAACAAATGGCCAAGGTTTGCTGAGCAGTTTACCCACCAGTACCACATACTAAATGCCTTGCTTATGTTATCTCATTTAATCCTAAAAGCAACCCAACGGAAGAATTACTATTATGTTCTGAATTTTGAGATGAGAACATAGTAGAGAAATAAATTTAATAACTTACCCAGGATGATATAACTCTTCTTCCTTAAACGGATGCACCAGCTAGTAGTAAACAGGACCACTAGTTGGCCTAGATTATTGACATACTTTGGTAGATCATTGCATTATTTTGGAGTAAGAATTATAACGGAGTGTTCTGACTGCTGGGAGGAAACATGAAGGCAGTCGGCTGAAGGGACCAAAGCCTGGGGAAAAATGAGAATGTTATGTTCTGCTGATAAAATGGGGTTTTTATTTTACTACAATAAGTGCCCCACCCCAAAACACAGTATCTAAAAGATGTTACAAATTTTTTTTTTAACTCTTGCTTCTTTCCCATAGGTTCAGGTTAAACTATTATAGGAAAATTGTGTGTAATCAGATAAGCAGTTATTAAAGTGGACTCTGAAGAGAGACTATCATCTCCTCAACTACTTACACTTTCCATATCCTTTTTTCCCATTGACAAAATGTGAATGCAAATCTTAGATGCTTCACTGCACTGATGTGAGGATTAAAAGAGAAAATATCCATACAACACTTAGGAACCCCTCAAGGAACATTCTTTAATTTTTCTAGAATGACCTCATTGGTTGTTTGCACCATGAGTCAGATCTGTCATCTGAGTTGTCCATGGACTCACTCTAACCGAAAATCACCAACTTTCACTGCTGAAACAAGTTTTAGTATTTAGAAGAAATTCATTTTAGGGCATCCACTATGCATACCAATGAGGTGAAACTGATGTATGGGGTTATCAGACTGTGGCATCTGCCATCCCCGGCATGACGTTGATATGTTCACATGTGAAATCTTATTTCATTTTCACAAAGCACCCTATAAAATGTGAACAATCTTTACATGACAGTTAAAGAAACAGGCTAGACAAATTAAGTGACTTTCCCAATGTCATGCAACTAATGAATGAAAGGAAATTTTAGCACCTTGTTAGACCCCATCATATATTGTTATCTGAGTTCTAATGAATGAGATATGTCTTGGGTATTTAATAATTGTATTTAGCACATGAGTTTTAATTATTCATTTTTAATCACTTTTCCTGATTTTCATATAGAAAAATACTTTTACTATTGGATCCTAACCTGTTTTTGGAGGAGTTACAGCAATGATTCCAAGTCAGATAATACTTTTCCAGAAAAAAGTGCAAAAGCATGTTTCCTTCAAAACGTTTTTTAAAAATAGAAGTCAAATTTCCTTTTTTTTTTTCTTCTGAATTGAGATTTCACTCTGTCACCCAGGCTGAAATGTGGTGTGGTGCGACCACATCTCTTGACTTCCTGGGCTCAGGTCAGTTCTTCTGCCCAGTCTCCCAGGTACCTGGAATTATAGGATCAAGCCACTATGTGTGGCTAATTAATTATTTTTTGTATTTATTTTTTGTAGAGACAAGATCTCACTTTCTTGTCTAGGCTGTTCTCGAACTTCTGGACTCATTCAATCTTCCCACCTATCTTTTGACAGGTAAGGTGTTCACATCAGTCTGGTATTCCTAGAAGAGCAGAAGTCTTGTAGTTTGTGTCTCACGTGTTTAACTCATATCACAATACAAAAAAGTGAAAATAAAACCATAGTAGATGACCACAGCATATTTGTTGATATTAAACTAATATCTAGTCATCAGTTCATTTAGCCAATGACTAAATGCACAGTGCATACATATTTACATACAGGATACCTGCTTGCGTTCCAAAATAGCATGAAATGTACTGCCAGCTGGGCCTTTTAGTCATTTTAGCACCTTGGCATCACATATGTGTCTGCCATGTAAAATGCACATTGATCTTTGTGAAATGGATATTTTATTCAATCCTCAAATTGTCCAAATTTGGATAGTACTTAATTACATCTCCACTGTATAAATAAAAAACAAAAGCAATGTCAAAATGTAAAGATTTTGTCCTTGTCCCAGAAAGACTAGGAAATTTGGATATGTCTGAAATCACAAAGAGCCTAAACTCGAATCTATCTTTTTTAGTTTCAATCCCATAAACTCCAACTACTTATATTTAAGAGAAGATCATTGTAGGTGGTTGAATAGCATCCCCTAAAATTCAGGTCCACCTGAAACCTCAGAAAGTGACCTATTTGGGAACAGAGTCTCTGCAGATGTAATTAAGGTAAGGATCTGAAGAAGAAATCATTCTGGATTATGGTAGGTCCTAAGTCTAATGATTGATGTCCTTATAAGAAAGAAAAGGACACACAGATATGTCGGGGACCAGCCCCGACCGAGGGTGGGTAAGGACCGCAATGGAGAATCCAGATGGCGAGAAGAGACCACTCAGAGGCAGTTTCTTCTGGGAACAGTCTGGCCAAGACTGAAGCCAACTTTATTCAAACTTCTTCCATCTTATATACCATTTTTCATACCCTCCAGCAGTGTGACAATCACTTGCTGGGGGTGACCACATCATCACAAGATTGTCACAAGACTTTCAAATTCCATGCACACAATTACAATTCCATGATGCATGACGTGCTGCCCACAATGTAACAGGTACACAAATTAATCAATAGTTTCACAAGATGTTTCCCATAACCCATTCATGTTATACTTTATGTTCTAAACTTCTTGATTAATTCTAAATTCTAATCAATCCAGTGAGCTAAACTCTGATTAACATTAAAACCGAAATTAATAACTTCTAATGACTCTCAACAATTAAAACTATCAACTTATTATTATCTTAACTTTATATTAATCTTCTATCCTTACTCAATTTATATTTATCCTATTAACTTACACCTATACTCTTATTATTGTAACTTTCTAAGTTACAATCAAACACTACATTAAGTATTACTTAACCTTACACTATATCTATGAACTTATTTTTATTATACTTATAACCTACTGATTTTTAATATGCAATGCCCTAAACTCCTATACTAATTACCTGAAAACTTATCCTTAAACTAAAATCTTAACATTACTTCTATGAATTTCTCGTGTCTAAACTTTACTTCCTTATATACTTCATTTCTTAACTCTTAACACTATGTATTATCCTAATTGATCCACTATCTTATTATAAACTCTTATAAACCTTATCACTAGCCTTAATTAATATCCAAACTATAAGCTTATTACTATATTTTATAAAACTTAATAAAACTGTAATTCTACTTAAAAATCTAAATCTTATTTCCTGTTATGTGAAAGCTACCTGCGTCTGGAAACCTGTCACACTACTTTGGGACAATGAGCTGCACCGTTGCCATGTCAATAGCCGGGGGGCTGAGAGTTTCAGCATGTACAGAAACCAGGAACGTTCTGCTTGACCCAAGGCAGCATAACAAAACTATTATCACAATTATAATGTTTAACATTAACCTAAGGGAAAACTTTCTAGCAAGAACAAAGGCTGACTAACCAGTTTACCAGGAAATAGCAGCTAAAAAATATCTTGAGAAGGAAAAAACAGTTTAAGAAAAGAGGGAGAAATGGAAAATGATTCTGCTGTGAATTTCTTTTAATCATAGTTGAATTTTGTATATTACTGTTATAAACTTTATTATTATGTATATGCATTGGTCTTTATTCATATGCCAATATCGTAGCTGTACTGATCTCCTTGTGTCAGAGACAATTCTCCAGACAGACCCTTACAGGCCTACATACATGTAGCTGTAGATGTTGGCTCCCAACACAGATACACAAGGGGAAAGGTCATGTGAAGACAGAAACAAAAATTGGAGTTATACAGCCATAAACTCAGAAAGCCCAAAGGTACCAGAAAGTGGAAGAATTAAGAATTCTTCCCTGAATCCTACAGAAGGAGAGTGACTGGATTAAAATTTCAATTTGTATTTCTGGCCTCCAGAACTATGATAAAATGTTTTTCTCTTCTTTGAAGTTGTCTAGTTTGTGTTAATTGGTTGCAATAGCAATACGAAACA
Source organism: Cephalopachus bancanus (assembly GCA_027257055.1). NCBI lineage: Eukaryota > Metazoa > Chordata > Mammalia > Primates > Tarsiidae > Cephalopachus > Cephalopachus bancanus. The sequence continues at coordinate 1,598,993 of JAPVLO010000072.1, forward strand.
AATGCAGTCACAGTCTTTAGATCTACTTGGAAACACAGGTACCTACTGGAATGTGCTCTTCCCTCTGAAACCACCACACATGCAGATACCCATGCCCATCGCGTAGCCTTGACCACATTCCACAATGACATTTCTCTCCCCTGGGGAGCCACGTCCAGAGAATAGCTCAAAAAAGGATACTGTGCTGTATGTTTCAAAGACTAAAGCGATGATTCTAATCTTCCATTTTATGACAAGGAGCTTGGTTCTCTCTGGAAGCTTATTTTCAAACTGGTGAATGGAAGTCAAATAGAGTGCCTCTATTGTTATTCAAAGGTAGTGAAGACAGAAAAATAATTAGAAAGGATGCATATGACTCTACTTTGCATGCTGTTACAAACCTCTACAAAATAAAATCTGAGGCGATTTATCGTTTGAATTACATTTGCTGTTTCTAGGCATCATTCCCAAGGTTTTGACTGTACAAGGAGGCAACATTGCTGCCTTCACTCAACTGACCTAAAAAAACAAAACAAAATTATTGTATCTATGAAGAATCACCTGGGAAGAACAGGGCACTGGGGAACAAGGAAGATGAATTTGGTCTTTCATCTGAACTCACTTTCTTTCTAGGGAAATGCACTGAAGCTCCAAAATATTCTAGTTCCACATGCAGAGTTTGAAGTACACATCTGCTTGTCCTTATCCCTTAACCCCATTCCCATCATCTTCTGCTTGAGAAGCCATACCATGCCTCCCTCTGGGGTACCTCCCAGTCTTTCACATCCTTAGCTTATGACTCAGCCCAGATGTCCTATCTCCAAAGACCCGCACTCTGATGCCCTTCTTCAATGACCTCTCTACCTTCCACCTGTCTCCATCATGTTGCCATTTGCTCATTTCTTCTCAGCACTTTTCATTATTATCACATAATCTATTTGTTTTTTGCCCCTTCCCTTTGTTAGTACTGCATTTTCATTTTGTGTCTCTACCTCTTGGAATACAACTCCAACTACAAGGGCAAATGTGTTTTCTTTTCCTCTGCTGTATCCCAGACACCTTGAGGATTGAAAAGCTCAGAGAATGTGCTCAATAACTTAATAAAAGAAGGCTTTCCTTCTTTCCCTTTGAATGTTTCACAGTGCAACTCCACACAGTTCCAAGATCATCCACCGCAACGAGTGGCAGCATCCTTCATGCACTGCCAGGGCTCAGTTTTCCCACAAGCTAAGACCAAAATTTCCAAGAAAACCCTTGACTTAATATTTGACCTTTAAATATTGTAATGATGCCAATCTTACCATGTATGCGTCCTTATCCCCTTATCTCATTCCCATCATCTTCTGCCATGAATCCACCATGAAGCAAGGCAATAAGATCTGGTCAGCTAGTACTTGCCTCAGGGATTTGTTCTCTAAAAAAGACTTCAAAGTAAGATGGACAGAAGTGCTAGTTTCACCACTGGGAAGCCCTTCTTGGGGACTGAACATGTCCTAGGTGCTTTGCATATGCATATAAACTCTCGCAACTCCCTTTTTATGTCTGGTTCTGAGAGAAAGAAAAAAATATGCTGTTTAAGACTAACAGTTTGCAAATTAAGTGGAGAACTGAGACCCATCTCTAATATCATATTTCTCACTTTCTCCTCTTCTAAACTACATATCTGTAGCTTAGAGCTTTGTAAGCCTGTCTTAGGAAAATGGTATCTTATTATCAGGTTCAAGAGTTAGGGGCTTCCTGGAGCAGTTTCTAAGGCAGTGAACCCGTTCCTAAGATAAAGAATAGTTGGCAAATTGCAGTTGGGTTCAGTAGACCAACAGCAGCATTGGCAAGTGGCTTAATTCCATGGAGTACAACAGAACCAACCTTCAATAGCGTCAGTCCTGGACATACACAGCAAGCACTACTGACAAAGAATGAAAAATAAAGAAAATCAGCTTTACTTCTCATTTTTATTAGGAGACATTTTTGAACTTTTTACTATATGGGAAGTGGGTCTTGAATTTGTGCAGCTGGATATTGTATTTCCCTGAGCTACTGACATTTGGAAAGCACTGCTTAGGGTTCTGTGTGGAGGCAAATCTGCACTTGGCATTTCCTGTGAGCGTCCTGCTCCTGTTAAAAAGGTCTCCTGATCACCCTTTCTGGAAAACTTCCAGTTTCCAGGATGAGAGCAGCCCTGACATATAATGTTGCTACTCTTGGCAGGTGGAAGAAGTGACATCATTTATCACAGGCTGAATCCTAAAGAGCATGGGAATCTGCTGTGCTCACTGCAAACTCCTCAGGTGATTCTGGTCTGGTCACTTGTTCTCTAGGTCACCATTACTCATAGGTAAAACAAAGAGGATAGTGGCAGTGATGATCACTAATGTTCTCTCAGCAATAAAATTCAGCTTCTTAATGAGTCCATGAACCTCTTTGTATGCTAGGATTTGGAACTTTTTAAAGGTTTCATCAAGGGTAACTACATACTCAAATGCATCCAGGTGTGTGTGTGTTGTGTGTGTGTGTGTGTGTGTGTGTGGTCTTTTTGCCAGAGTAAACAGAGTCTTTCTAGAGTCAGGCCAATTATTTTCTAAAACTAGCTAGGGTTCATGGATTACATGGAACCTGGTGCCTCAGGTGTTGGGTGACTTGCCGAAGGGCACAGGGTGTTAAAACAAGGCTGGTTAGCATGCTATAAGCCTAAGGTACAGCTTTAGTTTCATCAAACAATGCTAATCACTTGAGGTTTTCTTCTGCTTGTTAAAGCTGATCTAAATTATATGCATCTGCACTGACTTGTTTGAAAAAGGAATAAAGTGATGATACTAGTCAGGGTTCTCCAGAAAAAGAGATTTTAAAATGTTTTCTCATACAACAGTAGGGACTAGCATGTCTGAAATCTGCAGAGAACGCTGGAAATTTATGTCAAAGTCGATGTTGCAGTCTTGAGTTTGAGTTCCACAGGGCAGCAGGTTGGACATTCAGTCAGGGATTCAAACTTGCACTCTTGAGGAGAATTCCAGAACCATTCTTCTTCAGGAAACTTTATTTTTTCCCCTTGAGATTGTCGCTGATTGGATGAGGTTCACACACATATAATGGGTAAGCTACTATACTCAAAGTTCTTAAAGTTAATCACATCTAAAACATGCCATTGGAGTAATATCATAATATGTATTTGACCAAGAAACTGGGCTCCCTAGTTCAGTCAAGTGAACACATCAAAGCAACTATCACAGTGACCATATTTAATCTCTCAATAAAGAGGAATTATTGAGTGGAATGAACTTTGGATTCTGACAAAACTGGATTGCAAGCTTGAATTTGCTACTGACAAGCTGTGTGACTTCAGACAAACTTCTTAATTTTGCTGGTCCTCAAGCATAGTATTGATGGCATGAGATATTACAAGAATTTATTGAGATAATATGTATAATCTCCTTATCAGAGTAGGCACCTGGTTTGCATATACCATTTATTGTCTCTTCTCTAAGAAGCCTTTTCTAAACCTGTTCAAACATACTCTATCTAATGTTCCCCCTAGAATGTGGTTTCCATTTTGATGACATGACATCCAGAGTCTGTCTTAGGCAACACTCCTATTGCTTTTCTCTATACTCATTTATTCATTCAATCATTCAACAAATGTGGTATATAATTGTAATGGTAGCCACTAATTACTAACTATTGAACATGTGTCAAGAAGAGTACTCAATAATTTCCATGTATTAAATTATTTAACCCCAGCAATAATCTTAGAAAATAGGTACTGTTTTTATTCCCCTTACTTAACAGATGAGGAAACTAAGGCCTATGGAAGTTAAGTTAACTCCTCAGGATCATAACCCTAGGAAATGGTAAACCAAGAGTGAAACTCAGGATTTAATTCACAATCGAGTATAAACTTTCTATTCAAAGGTGCAGGTGTTCCTCTTGTTTATAAACTCTTGTGTATTTACCCTAACTCAATTACTCCTTATGGTAGGCAAAATAATAACCCCTTCAAATATGTTTATGTTTTTACTCACCAGAACCTGTGACTATGTTAATTTATATGGAAAGAAGAAATTAAAATTTCCCATGGAGTAATGCTACAAATCAGCTGACTTTCAGATTGTCTGGGTGTCCCAAAGGTGACCAGAAGTGAACTTATAAGTGGGAGAGAGAAGCAGAAGAGAGAGAACTGGAGAGATGGCCATATGAGAGCAACTTGGCCTGATGCTGCTGGTTTTGAAGACGGAGGAATGTGGCCACAAGCCAAGCAACACAAGTGGCCTCTAGAAGCTGGAAAAGTCAAGAAAACAGATTCTCCCTAGTGCCTCTAGAAGGAGCACAGCCTGCAGGCATTTTGACTTTAGCCTGATGAGACCTATTTCAGACTTCTGATGTCCAAAGCTAAGATAATAAGTTTGTGTAGTTTTAACCCACTAAATTTGTGACAATTCATTATAGCAGAAATGACAAACGAATATACCCTTTACTGATACAAGGCCCATATTTTAAAAGCATAAAAGAAAAGAACAGACATGTTCATTGTGCTTCTTAATTTCCAAAGTGCATTATGTAATTGGACCTTCATCCTACCCTAAGGTCATACCCTACTCTCATAACCATTTCATGAAAGAACCTTGATTCAGAGAAGTGTGGCAATTTTCTTAAGATTGCACAGTGAATCAATGCCAGATGGTTCCTGAATTGCTGCTTATGGTTGCAAAGAATAACTCTTTTTCCCAGCACCAAGATAAAACTTAATCCACGTTTGCTGCGATTAAAAAAAAAAGAATAAGACAAGATATGCAACATATGTTGCACTGGTGTGAAAGAAAGATTCGAAAGAAAGACCTGTGTGAGGAAGAACTCATCACCGTAACACTCCCTACCCTAGGCCCCTGTGTCCCTGGCAGTGTCACATGTATGTGGCTGCCTTCATTACCCTGATTTTCAAAATCTCCTAATGAGGGCTGATGCCTTGAGAGGGCTTAGACTGAAATCTCAAGGCTGGGATGGAGATGCACATGTCGCCTCTCTAAAATAGCATCCTGTTTATGTCTTCACATCATGACACTGGCAAACTAGAGTGCCAGAATGCATATTATAACCCACTCCCCTTTTTTATTTTTCTAAATCAAGCAAATGACAGTCATGCGACTCTTCTTCAGAGTCCACTTAGCTTAATTGAACAGAATGTGATTTCTGTGAAGCACAGGTGGCGAGGGAGGCAGCGACATGGCAGGTTATTATCTGATTTGAGGTGGCGGCCTTGGAATAAGTGGCTTGCTGAGTGTATGTTAATGGGCTGGGCCCAGGGAGAGGCAACAGGGAGACAGAGGGGGCTGAGGCGGAAAGTGGGGGGTAGGAGTGAGGTAATCTGTTGATATGGACTGCAGTGAGCTGGGAATGTACAAGGAGTCACTCCATTTAATGTTCCCAACGATCCTGAGTAGAAGTATCATCCTGAATAAAAGACGAGGAATTGAAGTTCAGAGAGCTTGTGTACATTCCTCAAGGTCAAACAGCAAAGAAGGATTTTGTCCTTGTCTAACTTTCCAACCCAGCTCTTTCTCCTAGATCATTCCACCTTTCTAGCATACTGTAATTCCTCAGGGACTGGAGGAATGGGGGATTGTGAGAAGTAAGAGGTAAAGTCCTGTTTCTGATGGGTAGATCATGAAAAAGAGGAAGCTCTGGCCATTTGCTTAATCCCAGCTCCTCACATTGTATATACAATCACAGGCTCCACCCTCAGGCCAACCTAGACTAAGTCTCAGCCTTGTCCATTCTAGTTACATAAACTGCAGCAAGCTATTTATTTTTTTCTGAGTATGTGTGCTTGCCTCTATGTTGGAAATATTAACAAAGGATTGTTTTTAATCTTCTACTGACACATCAGATTTTTATGTATTTATGGGGTACCTGTGATATTTTGTTACATATATAGGATGTATAATAACGATGTCAGGATATTTGGGGTGCCCATCACCTCAAGTATTTGTTATTTCTATGTACTGGCAGCATTTCAAGTCCTATCTTCCAGTTATTTTGAAATATATGATACATTTTTGTTCATTGTAGTCATTCTACTTGGCTATCAAACAGAGCTATGTTAAAGATTAAATAAAATAACATGAGTAAAGGTTTAGCCCAAATTGGGGCATGCAGTAAGTGGTCAGGCATTGCTAGCAGAGCTGATTAATTATCAGTAGTGATGGTCTTCTCTGTCCTTGTTAGAAAGCATTACCAGGCTGTGAGGATGTTAGGCCACTGGGACAGGCTCATTTTCTTTTCAACAAACTTTACTCTTTTGTTAATAAAACTGACTATAAAGTAAAGAGTGGACTCTGCTGGACTCTAGGATGCTCTAGAGGTCCCTCAATGATCCCCATGACAGGAACAAGGAATTAAGAGGTAGGTTGAGAAAGCACCATGTGAGACCTCTACTGCTGCTTTTACTTGAATAGCTCTGCTTTTGCTTTCTTTAAAAAATGGCATTTCCCATAATAATACAAGCAGAGGCGAGTTGGGAGTGCCTCTCCCTGAAGGACTCCATGGCCTTCTCTGGTTCATTTCATCTTCGTCTGACCTCCACAATCCTCACCACTGTGTCCACTGACTTGTGTCAACTGTAAGTTCCTTTTTTTTCCCATCAAACCAAAGCATTGCAGTCCACCCTAAAGTATCCACCATTTTCATATCTCACCACCAGTACATAAGCTATTCCAGCTCCCAGAAATGTCTTCTCTTTATGCACCCTGGAGTCTTATCACCAATTTTCCAGCTCAATCTTCATTTTCTCTACGTCTTCTTTGACTCCTGTGTTTTTGAGCAGGCAAAATTATCCTCCACTTTTGAAACTCCACAGAACCAGAGATTCTCTGTTCACATTTCACTTTAAAGCTAAAATACAACTTTCACAATGACTATAAGTATTGACTTATCTGTACCAAGGTGGGACATATTTCCCCAAATGGCCTTCTCTGTAAGCATCTTTGTGAACAGTTATTACAGAGGGGTTTACTGAACAAACATTCACTATGTAACACTTCTTGAGCATTAAGTGCTACATGAGTTAGGATTCACTCAGGCTCCTTTATAGCAGAACCTGACGTACATAGTTTAAACAGGAAATGTGTTTTTTCTCCCCTCTCAGATAGAAATGCAAAGTCAGTTGGTCTAAAGCTGATATGATGATTCAATTGTTGAGGACCCACACTCTCTCTTTATTTATAATTTTCCATCCTTGGAAGATGGCAACCTAATACAATATGGCTGCTGGAGTTCCAGCCATCATATCCACCTTTCGTAAAATAAGAAAGATTAAACGGGTAGTGTAAAATGGTTCCTCCCTTCCAGCTAAATCACTCCTTTCCCTGTAAGAGTTTAATAGGAAAGCTTTCTTGTTGGTTTCTTTTTATACATCATTGGCCAGTCTTATCTGTAAGGGAGTTCGGGAAATGTGGCATTATAGGTTAGCCCAATGTTTCTCTCTTAATATAATAGGGACCTGTTATAAAGATTAAAGGGAAGACTGGTGTAGTACTATGTTATAGATAATGGTTTTTGTCAAACCCTGAGACAGAGTCTTGGGAACCCTAACTTTAAGCCGGTCAGAGATTCTGGAGGCCTGTAATGTGACTGGTGTCTGGGATTGGGGCCAGTCTAGGGGACTGAGCCCTCAACCTGTGCAATCTGACACTATCACTAGACAGTGTTAGAACTGAGTTGGAGGACACCCAGCTGGTGCCTGCTGCTTGCTGTGACTGCCATATTTGGTCACAGAATTCTTCTTCTTTGATGATTGTTGTTGTGGGGGTGTGAGAGTACAGGAAAAATGAGGCTTGGGAGAGTTCTTCTAAAGCACCTGGATACTAGACAGATAAAAGGCAACATATTAACTTAGAGGATTCCGGTTTGCCTGCTAAGCAATCATTGATATATTTCTCTGATCTGCCTAATAAAGCATAGAATGCATGTGTCTCTCTAAATAAATGCTGGGGATACAAAACGACTTCTAGGAAGCTTATACTCTTCTGGGGCAAAATAGCCAGCACACTTCTTCTGGAAGAAGTGTGCAATATAGAAAGTTAGACATTAAAGGCAAGCGCATGAGATTTGGGAGTTTACATCAGATACTGTGGGTCAAGGAAGCTTCTTGAGCTATTTTACAAGAAGTTTTGGCAGTAACCAGATAAAGAAGTGCTGAGAAGGGAATTTCAGACTGACAGAATGATACTATGAAGTTATATAAAGAGACATAACAGCATAACATTTTATTCCCAAATATAGGTGCACATTAAAATCATTTCTTCTCTTCTGCATGTTCTGACACCAGTGTAGTTGTACTATCAATGTCCGTGTCATGTATATGTCTGAACTGGATGATATTTGAGAGATTGAGTTGGAGAAGAGTACAGGGTAGCTAAGTTCTTTTGGAGAAAGATGGAAAACAGATAAATAAAACAGTTATAGATTCTGATTACAGCAATGAGAAAAATCAAAAGAAAATGATGAGGGGTGCATAAGATATATATATATATATATATGCATATATATGCATATATATATGTATATGTGTAACTGATGTATATATATGCAGCTGATCAGAAAAGCCATTCCTGAAGCTTCTCAAGTGCCAGGCAGAGATTTGGACGCAACAAGTTTTCTGGGAAATACCCTATATAGGATTGAGCCTCCATTTTCCAAATCCTAATTATCCACATGTTATATTTTTAAAGCTCTTACATTCTTTTTTAATACTCTTGTATTCTTTTTTTATCAATATTTTATTATGATTTTGTGGGGTACAGTTAAGGGTTAGGTGTACAATTACGTTTCATTCAGGCACCCTGTTGATAAGAGGTATTTCCCCATCCCCAGACAGATATTTGCAACTGTTAATCCCATGCCCCCTATAGTTTCCCAGTACCGTCAGTCATTTTCTTATAGTATTACAATGGATGTTCAAGGTCCATTATATGAGTAAGAACATGTGATACTCGGATCTTTGTTTCTGTGGGAGGTCACTCAGTATTATAGACTCTAGTTCCTTCCAGGTTGCTGCGAAATTCATGATTTTGTTCTTTTTTATGACTGCGTAGTATTCCATCATGTATATGTACCACATTTTTTAATCCAGTCCTCTTTTGATGGGCAGCATGGTTGTTTCCAGGTTCTTGCTATTGTGGACAACGCTGTGATAAACATACGCGTGCAGGTATCTTTTTTATAGAGTGATTTGAGTTCTTCAGGGTATATTCCCAGTAGGGGGATTGTGGGGTCATATGGAAGGTCGAGTTTTAGAGCTTTTAGGAATCGCCACACTGCTTTCCACAGAGGTTGCACTAGTTTACACTCCCACCAACAGTGTAGAAATGTTCCCTTTTCACCACACCCTCTCCAGCAGCTATTATTTTTTGAGTTGTTGATAATTGCCATTCTGACTGGGGTTAGGTGGTATCTCAGTGTGGTTTTGATTTGCATCTCCCTGATGATTAGTGAGGTTGAGCATTTCTTCATGTGTTTGATGACTGCTTGGATGTCTTCTTTTGTGAAGTGTCTGTTCATATCTTTTGCCCATTTTATAATGGGGTTTGTTTGTTTTTTTCTTTTCAGCATGTTTGAGTTCCTTGTAGATCCAGGATGTTAAGCCTTTGTCAGACCTGGAGTTGGCAAATACTTTTTCCCAGTCTGTAGGCTGTCTCCCTGCTCTCTTGATGGTTTCTTTGGCCCTGCAGAAGCTTGTCAGTTTAATAAGGTCCCACTTGTCTATCTTCTCTCTTATGACCTGTGGGTTTCGGGTTTTGTTCAGGAATTGGATGCCAGTTCTGATTTCCATGAGGGTATTTCCTTCCTTTTCTAAGGTTCTTATAGTTTGAGGTTTTACATTTAGGTCTCTGATCCATTTGGAGTTAACCTTTGTTCATGGGGATAGATAGGGGTCCTGTTTCAATCTTCTGCATGTGGTCAGCCAGTTTTCCCAGCACCATTTACTGAATAGGTTCTCCTCTCCCCAGTGGTAGGTGGTGGGGGCTTTGTCGAAGATGAGTTGTTTGAGAAATTGAGGTTTTGCTTCTGGAATCTCAATTCTATTCCATTGATCTATATGCCTGTTCCTGTACCAATACCAAGCTGTTTTGATGATTGCAGCTTTATAGTAAAGTTTGAAGTCTGGTAATGTGGTACCACCTGTTTGTTTGTTTGTTTCTTTGTTTGTTTGCTGAGGATTGTTCTGGCTATTCTTGGACGTTTGTGTTTCCATATGAATTCCTGTGTTGTTTTTTCCAGGTCTGAGAAAAATGTTGCTGGTAATTTGATGGATATTACATTGAATTTGTAGATTGCCTTAGGTAAGATGGACATCTTCACAATGTTGTTTCTTCCAATCCATGAGCATGGGATATTTTTCCACTCGTTTGGGTCATTATTGATTTCTTTGAGCAGTGTTTTGTAATTTTGAGTGTAAACTTCTTTCACGTCTCTGATTAGGAAGATGCCAAGGTATTCATTTTTTTTGTGGCTATTGTGAATGGAATTGTGTTTTTTATTTGGGTTTCTGTTTGTTTATTATTGGTGTAGAGAAATGCGATTGTCTTTTGTACATTTTGTATCCTGAGACTTTGCCAAAGGCCTTTATCAATGTAAGGAGGCTTTTGACAGATTCTCTTGGGTTTTCAAGGTACACAATCATATCATCTGCAAAGAGAGATAACTTGACTTCCTCTTTTCCTATTTGGATACCCCAGATTGCCTCCTCTTCTCTGATTGCTCAAGCCAGGACTTTCAATTCTATGTTGAACAGTAGGGGTGAGAGTGGGCATCCTTGTAAAGTTCCAGTTTTCAGGGGAATTGGTTCCAATTTTTGTCCATTTAGGAGTATGCTGGCTGTGGGTTTCTCGTAGATGGCTTTTACTATTATGAGGTATGTTCCCCGTATGCCTAGATGTTCAAGGGTTTTTATCAAGAAGGGGTGCTGTATTTTATCAAAAGCTTTTTCTGCATCTAATGATATGATCATGTGGTTTTTGTTTTGACATCTGTTGATGAATTTCATTAAATTTATGGTTTTACAAATGTTGAACCAGCCTTGCATTCCAGGAATGAAGCCTACTTGGTCATGGTGGATGATTTTTGAGATGTATTGCTGAATCCGGTTTGCTAGGATCTTGTTGAGAATTTTTGCATCTATGTTCATCAAAGATATTGACCTGTAGTTCTCCTTCTTTGTTGGATCTTTACCTGGCTTGGGTATCAATGTGATGTTTGCTTCATAAAATGATTTGGGGAGAGTTCCATCTTTTTCAATTGCCTGGAATACCTTCAGTAGGATTGGTATCAGCTCCTCCTTAAATGTCTTGTAGAATTCTGCTGGAAAGCCATCTGGACCAGGGCTTTCTTTTGTAGGAAGTTTTCTTATTACGTAGTTGATTTCCTTGATTGTTATTGGTCTATTTAGGGTCTCAATTTCTTCTTGTTCCAACCTAGGTAGGTTGTGTGATGTCAGAAAGTCCTCCATTTCCTTAAGGTTTTCAAGTTTGTTTCCATACAAGTGTACGTAGTAGTCTCTAATGATCTTTTGTATTTCTTCAGGGTCAGATGTGACTTCATCTTTTGGGTTTCTGATTGTGCTTATTTGGTTTTTTTCTTGTTTTTTCTTGGTCAGTCTAGCTAGGGGACCATCAATCTTGTTTATCCTTTTGAAGAACCAGCTTTTGTTTCATTGATTATTTGTATTTTCTTTTTGTCTTCTATGTCCTGGATTTGGGCTTTTATTTTTGGTGATCTGGATTCTTCTGCTGAAATTAGGGTTTTTGTGGTCTTGCTTTTCCAGCTTCTTTAGGTGGCTTGTTAGGTTGTGAATTTCTATTCCTTCCATTTTCTTCATGTGTGTTTGTAGGGATATAATTTCCCCTCTTACTGTAGCTTTCAGGGCATCCCAGAGATTTTGGTAAGATGTTTCTTCATTTTCATTTGTTTCCAGATATCTTTTTATCTCTGTTTTGATTTCATCATTGACCCAGGAGTTGTTTAGCATTATGCTGTTTAGTGTCCATGTCTTTGTGGGTTTTGGGGGACTTTGTTGGTGTCAATGTTTATTTTTATTCCACTGTGGTCTGAGAAGGTACTGGTAGAATTTCGGTTCTTTTAAATTTGCTTATGCTTGATTGATGGCCGAGTATGTGGTCGATCTTAGAATATGTTCCATATTGGTGATGAGTAGAATGTGGTGATGAGTAGAATGTGTATTCTGTGGTCTTTGGATGGAGTGTTTTGTAAGTATCAATTAAGTCCATTTGGTCCAAAGTCACATTGAGGTTCCAGATCTCCTTGCTGATTTTTTGTCCTGATGATCTGTCTAGGGTTGTGAATGGGGTATTAAAGTCCCCAGTTATGATGGTGTTAGAGTCAATATCTTTCTTTAGTTTTCCTAGAAGTTGCTTTATGAAAGTTGGCACACCTATGTTGGGTGCATATATGTTTAGGATAGATATTTATTGCTGATGGATTGAACCTTTTATCATTATGTAGTGGCCTCCTGTATCTTTTTTGATTTTTAATAGCTTGAAGGGTATTTTGTCTGAAATTAAGATCGCTACTCCTCCTTTCTTTTGTATTCCGTTCACCTGAAAGTTTGTTTCCCATCCTCTTACTTTGAGTCTGTGGGTGTCCTTTCTAGTGAGGTGAGTCTCTTGAAGGCAGTAGATTGTTGCCTGATGATATTTTATCCATTTTGCCATTCTATGTCTTTTCAGTGGTGCATTTAGTCCATTCACATTTAGGCTAAAAATGGAAATGCAAGAGTTGATCCCTGTCATAAGGTTTTTACAGAGTTGTTGCTGTTTGTTTGTTGTCTTTCTTTGGGTTTTGGAGTTGGCTCATGTGTGTTTTTAATCTTTTGCCTGTACTCTTGTGAAGAATGTTGTTCTTTTTTCTTTTTCTTCTGTGTTCAGTACTTTCTTAAGTGTTTCTTGTATAGGTGGTCTGGTGGCAGCATAGGTTCTTAGGGATTGGATATCTGGAAAAGATTTCAATTCTCCCTCACTAATGAAACTTAGTTTGGCTGGGTAGGTTATTCTTGGTTGAAATTGTTTCTCTTTTATAACTTTGAAGATAGGGCTCCAGGCTTTCCTAGCCTGAAGGGTTTCTGTGGATAAATCTGCTGCTATTCTAATTGGTTTTCCCTGGTAGGTAGTCTGGCCTTTTTCTCTTGCTGCCTTTAGGATTTTTTCTTTTATCGCTACTTTGTTTAGATGAATTATTATGTGTCTGGGAGTTGGTCTTCTCTTTTGTTGTCTTGAAGGGGTTCTCTGAATCTCTTGTGTTTGAATTTTTTCATCCTTGATGAGATGAGGGAAGTTTTCTTGAATGATTTCATGAATTTTTTGTTCCAGTGTGGCTTCTGTTTCTCTCTCTGCTTCAGGAAGCCCAATTACTCTCAAGTTTGGTCTCTTGAAGTGATCATTCATCTCTTGCAGGTTTTGTTCTGTCTTCTTGAGCTTCTTTTCTATGCTTTTGACAGTTTGGGTTAATTCTGTGTTTTGGTCTTTGAGCTCTGAGAGTCTTTCTTCTGCTTGTCTGATTCTGTATTCCATGTTTATTAGTCTGTTATTCATTTCCATCACAGTATTCTTTACTGCTGTCATTTCTGACATCAGCTCCTTCCTATTTTCCTCTTGTCTCTCCTCAATTTTTTAAATTCTCTCCATTAATGTCTTGATGTCTGGGCTTGTTGCATGTAACCAGTCATTCTGGGAGCTCTTCATTGTTTGTGTTCCAGAATCTGTTTTCTCAATGTCTGATCTTCCAGGGGTCTGTGTGAGACCTATATTCTTCTTTTGGTTTTTCTTCATTTGTGCAGTTTTTCCCCCTCCCTACTTTTTCCTTCCCTCCATGTCACTGTCTTTTTTAATTCTGTTATTCAGGGGTAAAGGAATTGGTTTTACTTCTGTTTGTTCAATCTCCTATTCTTTATGTATGCCCTCTTACTTTGTTCAATTCTGGAGTTGCACTGTAGGTTGGGGGTGGTCCTTTTTGCAGTTTTGAGATTTACTTAAGGGGGGAGCTGTGATTCAAAATCTATCTGCAGGTCCTGGTATTCGCTGACAGGTATGTGAATAATCTGGAACCCACTTCCCACTGCCTTGGAATCTGTCTGTGCAATGGGGCTATAGATTTACTCCCTGAAATAAAATGTGTTTAGCAGAGGGAGAAAATGGAGCAGACAGTGGGTTGAAGAGGGGGGTGGAGAGATAGAGGAGTAAGGGGGGAAACAAACGAGTGTGCCAACAGATAGAGAGAGAGGCCTATACTGAAACAGATAAAAACAATAGACCACAGCTACAGACGAACCAACTCTCATACAAACAAAAATAAAACATATAGTGATGCTAACATACCAGCTATCCAACCACCTTTTCAGTGTGCTATTCCTCTATACAAAGATATGGTTTACAGAGATAAGAAAAGAGAAGAAAAGGAAGAGGAAAAAAGAAAAAAGAAACAATACAGTAGGAATAGAATTAAGCTATTAAACGAATAGAAAAAATGAAGCACAGTCTGAGACATTTCATTTAAGTCCAATGTCCTTTCAGGTCTGATTTCTAGTTTTCTTTTCAAGCTGGTAAATTAGTTTGGAGTTAGGGTCAGTTGCCCCTGGTCTGCTGTGAAGGACAGTTCAGATCACCCTCTGTTCACCACTCTGGCCTATGTCTTTATCAAGCCTGTTTCTCCCGTTTCGATGTTGTTACCTTGAATCGCCAGCAGGTGGTGCTATCTCAGCTGCTCACCCTAGAGGGGATGGGGCTGGACAGGGACGACAGAGACTGAGGATGGCAAGATGGCTGCCTGCCTCAGGGCAGACAGCGGGAGACTTATGGCGGGCAGGACGTCTCGGTTGCAGGAGAGGTGGCAGCGATCCCAGCAGATCTTCCCTGAAGGGGCTTTAAGGACTGAAGTTGTGGATTGCCTCTGGCCCGGGTGGTGCGATGTGCTACTGGCGGCGGTGGCGGTGGCTGCGGTGGCTGCGGTGGCTGTGGCATCTGCGCTGCAGTGGCTGTGCAGACCACTGCAATGCCCCAGTGGTGGCAACGGCCGAGCTCTGTATAAAGAGCAGGCTGCGATGTTGGGGTCCGTGGCCCCTGGGGCGAGAATCAGAGACCCACTGCAGTTCTCCTTTGCAGAGGTTTTCACGGACTGGGTTGCCCCATTGCCATCTTGCCAGAAGTCTACTCTTGTATTCTTAATTACTTATTTTTTTATATCAACATTAGTTTTGTTAGCCTTCTTCAAAAACCCTTGGTGTCCCCTCCTGTAACCTAATTTTACTTGAATAATGGACTTTGTTGTGTCATATTTTTCTTGTGCACAATAGTATAAATGTGCAATTACCTAAATTATCTAAAATTTACCTAAAACTCTCTTAGACCAAAATGTACTGAGCTAAGGACTTTGGGCATGTTTTTCAAAATCTGAGTGGTGGAGACTATTGAGGAAGAAACTGCTTTGTGGGTTTTACAGAAAATGGTCCAGAATGACAAGTTCTGGGTGCACAAAGGCCAGTAAGGTAGCTGTCACAATAGTGTAAGTAAGAACCATGAGCATAGACTGATCCAAGCTGGGACACCCAAAAGAGAGCGAATGACTGACGGCATGGTCTGGGGGTCATCTATTTACAGGAAGGCAAGAACAACATTAGTCATCTCCATCCATGTTTCCTATCAAATTAACATTTTTCAAGACTTTTTTTCTGTCTTGCCAATGCTTTGTTGTCTTTCTGTAGGTCTCCAGCTCTAAGAAACAGATGGATTTAGGCAGCAAGTCATTGTCAGGCCTTCAGACTAAATCAATAATTCAGTGTAGTCTTATCTTGGTACCAAATGGATTCTGTGCTGTTATACTAACCATTTCAGACACTGAGTAGAAAAAAGAGGAGCTGACTAAAAACAGAGAGACAAAGAAAATCCTTGTGTTTGTGGGGGGAAACAAAAGAAAAGAAAGACAAAAAATAATTTAAAACAAAATAAAATACCAGAAGTTTAAACAGCGTTCAATGAATGATTTGGGTTTTTTTTGTTTTTTTTTTTGAGTTGGAGTCTCACTCTGTCGCCCAGACTGGAGTGCAGTGGCTGCTCCTGGCCACCGCAGCCTCAACCTGCTGGGCTCCAGCGATCCTTCCACCTCAGCCTTCCGAGTAGCTGGAATTACAGGCATGCACTACCACGCCTGGCTGATTTTTTGATTTATTGTAGAGATGAGGTCTCGCTGCCCAGGTGGGTCTTGAACCCGCGGGCTCAGGCAATCCACTCACCTCAGCCTCCCAAAGGCGCAGGATTACAGTGATTTGGGTTTTTATTTTTCTTTCTTATTATAAAAATACGCATATATATGAGAGAAAGAAAGTAGTAGACACATATTAAAATCATTGCACCTTTCAGTCAATTCCAAAAATTATTACAAGATGTTACAAGATGACCAAATTTGTTATATCAATATTCACAACTTATTTCTTTGCTTCAGATTATTTTATAACAAGTCTCAGGCCTAATCATATATTTTTCTGTAAATATCTAAGTAGACTTCTTTAAAAAATAAGAATTCATATAAATGTAACCACAGTAAAGTCTTCATATTTAAAATATATTCTGCCATTGAACATGATAATCTGTAGTCTTATATTTTCTAGGGTCTTATACTTTTCTTTCTTTTTTTTTTGAGGTGGAGAAAGAAAATATTTATTTAAAAAAGAGATTACTTCCCACATGTGACAGTCTGGGGTGTGATCCGATGCCGCATGGAAGATGCAAAGAATTCCATAGACGTTAGATTTTAAAATATAGTTGGTTTAAAAGTAAATTAGAGAGAAAAAAAGAAGGGAGAGAGAAAAGTCATCTCCCCAAGGTGGGAGAGGGGGCCAAAGCCGAGAAGCATGGCTAATGCCATAGCTCAAAGAGCACATGGTCACACCAGAGTCTAGCAAGTCAATGGCCTATACTTTTCTTAAAACAGTTTTTTTTTTTACTTGAATTAGGCTATAAATAAGGCACATACATTATAATTAGTTTGTATGTTTCCTTATTTCTTTATATAAACTTCCTCCAACATAGATTCCTTCTTTTGACAATGATTGTGTTGAGGATACTGTCAAGCCTGTTTTATAGAGATGGCACAGTGTGGATTATCCTGATGGTAACAATGTGGCATCATCTACTAAGTTATTCTGTTCCTTATAAATTCTGCAAATTAGCTCATCTAAAGTCTTAATCAAATTGATGTTTGATTTTTTTGTTTGTTTTTTATGAGACTACGTATATTTTTGTCTAACTCTCACAATGCTAATGGTATCTTGCTGTCACTCTTCCTGTGATGCTTATAACCATTGATAATCATCCATTTGTTAATTAGGGGGTTTCAGAATGGTGCTTTTCTAATTGTACATTTTTAATTTTATTTATTTTTATTTTAGACTCGGGTACATTTGCATATTTGTTACATGGCCATGTTGTGTAGTGGTGGGGATTTGGTCTCAGGTGGCACATTCTCCATATAATAACGTTGCACCCCGTAGGCAGTTTCTGAACCCTATCCTCCCTACCCCCTTGTTGGTATCCCCAGTGTCTATTATTTCCATCTTTGCAAACATTTAGCTCCCACATATGATAGGAACATGTAGTCTTTGGTTTTGTGTTTATGGGTCAGTTCACTTAGAATAATGATTTCCAGCTCCATCCATATTGCTGCAAAAGGACATGATTTCATTCTTTTATATGGCTGTGTAGTATTCCATGGGGTATATATACCACATTTTCATTATCCATTGATCGGTTGATGGGCATTTAGGTTGATTCCACATCTTTGCAATTGTGAATTGTGTTGCTTTAATTATTAGATAGAATACTTCTAAGAAAAACTTTCCAAGGAAACATACTTTATACTCATTTCATCAGCACTGACATTATCATCAGCACAAAGTGTTCCGGACATAGATTCCCCTCTGAAGCCTGGTCAATTTCAGTTTCCGTGATCTTGCATTTTCGTGCACAGGATTCCATCAGTATCTTTCTAATTACTATCTATTTTTAATGTCTTCCTCTGTGAAGCATTTTTAGTCCCATAATGACTTTTTCAATTGTCCCTTTGGGATTTGTTATTCTTCCCTTTTTCTTACCACAACCATAATGACTCCTCTACTCAAATTCCATTCAGTTTCCTCAAAAAGAGTTATGAATTACAACCTTATTACTGAGAAGCAAAGTAGAAAAATGTGTGAGTTGCAATTATATGCAAAAAATAATGAATAAATAAAAAACTGTATGATATTGGCATCTTTTTTCTACTATCGCCCTAGAAAATAAACTTTATCATTATACCTGTTAAGGTCTAAGTAATTACTGCCCAACCTAGAGAGTAAGCTTAGAACAAGTCTAGAAGCTCTGTATTTTAAAATATTTAAAGATTAGCCTTATGACCTCATATGAGGACTGCTTAGTCAGCTGGGGAGAAAAAAAGCTGCCCTCAAAAAAGTTCCAAAGGTCAAGAAAGATGATAGAATGAGGGGTTTTAAAATATCTATAATTGTCTACAGAATCCTTCAGCATAGATAGTATGATATCATGTATGTGATGGTTAAACTAAACTATAAAAGTTATTGCTTGTCTTACTCAGAAATACATACCCCACAGATGGCTGCGAGGGGTTTCAGTTATCTTTAACTCTTGTCAACACCAGATGTTTTGCTAATTAGTATAATGAACATTAGAAATAAGTTGTCAATGGTGAAATTAAAGAGTTTATATATAGCATAATGGACTCTAGAAATAGACTCTTAGTGTAATTAATGGTATTCAAGATACATAAACTTGCTAAAACATTTTAGAGAAATTCCCAGTGTGGCATGGAAGGGACATTTGGATCTAGGAGTGCTTTCCTATTCAATACCATATGAAGCAGCACAAAATGCATGGAATAGAAAATGCTTTTGGTTCACTTTGAATTGTGAGAATTTTGTCTGCTGACAAGAAACAGGACTTATTGACTTCTCCTCTAGAACACTGCTGTTTTCCAGAAAGGATTTTTTTGTGTAAAATGCCCTCAAAATACCTAAAAGAATAGTGTTAGGATTTTTTTCTGTAAGCCGTTTGCATTTGCTTGATAATAAACATTGTTTTAAAAATGTTATATGGATCAATTTTTATATGATTGTGCTGAATACTTGAACAGGAAATGACTAATTAATAATGCTCCAATTTCTCAAAGCCCATTATCTACAAAGAAGAAAATGCATGAATAATTACATAATTTGTGTCCATGACTTGGGAGAGAAATTTCTGAAAGAGGAAGACCCAGTCAACTCCTGGCCTGTGGCCTTCTCTGAGAACCACTTCCCTCTTCTTTCTTGTTCCACAATTTATCTTTTTTGTCTAGTTCTTGATCCTTCTGGATTTGACCTCATGCTAACAGTCTTCTGCTAGGGATCTACTGGCTTTTCCTTTGGTGGCACCCATTCCCTCCCCATCTTCCAGAGAGGAACATCTGGAGCTCAGGAGAGAGAGTGGGTTGGCCCTTAAAAAAGATGTGGATAGGTTGTCCTAGGGAGATGATGTATAAAAAAGTGACAAAGAAGCCAGGTGCAGATACCAGCTGTTAGGGGCTGGGGATTGAATATGAGGTGCCCATCTGTAAAGTGTGAGTAGGAAAAAAGCACAAGAATCATGGGTAAAAGAGGGAAACCCAGGAAGTAGAAAGGAGAAAAGAGTTTGAGAAGGAAGTAACAGAATAATCATCATTTCTTCTCTATTTCCTGTACTTGCCTGGTATTAATTTTCCCTGGGGACTTTGTAAACTAATTTTCATGGAATATTCTCTTTACCGAGGTGATCTGCTGCCCTCTGTTAGAGCCAGAGAAGAAAAACATCTCATTTCTAAACGTTCATACATATTACTCTTTCTTCTAGTAACTGATTTCTCGTTTTATTCCAATCCCCACACATTGTTTTCTCTTTCCCTGTCAGCCTCATTAGATTAATCTCATTCTGACCCAGACATTGATTGGGGAGTGTTCTCTGAATAGCTTCACATGCTGATGCTTGATGCCAATATCTGAAAATGGAGTAGATGAGGAGTGTGTAAAGAGACCAAAAAATCACAGCAAAGATAAGAGGTGTCGATGAGAAGGGAACTTTGCACCACTGAACCTGCTTTACACTGTTTCCTGGAAAAAATAAGAGGACCATTGATTTGTTTTATGGAACAAGATCCTGCTTGATGCTAACAGTCTTTAATCACTGGCTGAGATGATAAGAAACTCTTTCATTTCATAGAACATGCATGAATATTGCAAACTGTGAGGACGGCTCTATGTCTTAGAGAGAGAGAGCAAGAGAAAGGAGAGAGAGAGAGAGAGAGAAAGCTTTTCTTTGTACATTCTCAGACACTTCCTAGTACTCCCATGTTTTCTCCTGTGTGCAGAAAAATTCAACTATTTATTTTTCTCCATTCTTACCTATATCTATTCAAAAAATAAGTTATGTATCTGGCATCATGCCCAGTGTTGAGAAACCAGAGTTGAATAAAGCCCAGTCCCTGTCCTCAGAAAGTCCTCAGTTCTAATCATACCCTTGCTGTTGAGGACAACACTTGTTTCTCCCTATCAGCCTCATTCAATACTCCTTAATGACATGTTTAGTGTGACTATAGCCAAAAGAACACTAAAAAAAAGAATCAAGAGAACTTTGTCCCAGAGATGGACTCTTCCCCTTAGTTATTTACAAATAAATCCCACTATTTGGAGAAATTTATGATTTACAAATTATATTTTACAAAGCAATTTTCTGTTATTATTATTATCATTATTATTAGCCCATCTTTTAAAAAATATTCTTTTTTTAACTTTTAGAATTTTTATTTTAAAATTGTGGAGTACATTTCAGGGTTACGTATACAAATATTCACTGTGCAGTTACCCTTGTTGATGAGGTGTACCCTCCCCGCCTTCCCCAGGCAGATGGCAGGTACTTTTTCAGATAAAATCAATGAGCCTCATCTCAGTCAAGTTTATTCAGATAGATAGTACTAAAAGCATACTAAATTAAGTAGTTTACTTTTCAAACTGATGTTTCCTTCACTGCAACCCTTCCTTATAGTTCCCCGTGTTTTGTCTCTTTATGGGGTAATATTGTTTAACATTTTGTCATGTCAGCCTATATGATATGTATCTTTAACCACTGGCTCAGAAAATAGGACCTTTTCTAAAAACTTTTTTAATAATTACATTTGTCACTAAATATTAATATGATCATCAAATATTTAACAGGATGATCCAGCCTTAATGATAACTATTTATACATCTCTGAGTTTAGGAGGGCTAATGGAAGTACCAAGAAAAAGGGAGGAGATATAAGAAGAGAAGTAGCAGAAAAAGAGCATGTTACATGCTTTAAGACACTGTGCTGGGGTTTTATAGTTGTTTTTGTTTCTTCTTCAGATTCATTGGTTGATGAAACAGATGACACTGGACTAAACTAAAAAAATCTTAAGTATCTGGTGTTAACCAAGTTATATATAGTTAAACCACTTTTGAGTAATAGAGCTAGATACCCTTTGTTAATTTTTGTCCTGAGTCTAACTGTTGAAATTCCTATTTAAGTGATCTGACTGATATGTAAGGTTTCCTGCCTCTGATCCCAGTAAAATGTCAAGGATCCCTTAATTCATCAATCTAAACACTGTCCTTCAGACATCACAGTCTAGGTGTGATGGTACAAGTTAAATAAATAAATAAATAAATAAAAGCATGAAAAATCAAGGTATCTTTGTTCCTCTTTGGTTTGCAGAGACCCATCTACTTCATCGAACTTGGTAAAGCCAGAATTTCCAGTCCCTTGTCATTGCACACCCCAGAAACATTGCACATCTGAGACCACTCAGACTTGTGCCAAGGGGCTTCCTTCAGACCCTGAATATTTATTTTCCCCAGTAACTTATATGTGCACCCTGTTTCTAATAGTTCCTTGCTTAATGGATTTAAATTATGATAGATTCTCTGATTGATTAATTTCACTAAACACATTTACTGAGTCTTCAGTCTGTGCCTGAAATTGCACTAAGTGCAGTAGAATGAAGATTCTATCTTTAAGTACCTTAAGTCATTGAAAGATTATAAAGTTATTACTTCAAAAACGGTAACGCCAAACAGAAAGTGACGAGTATCAAAGTACAGACAAAATGATCTGACATTTAGAGGATGGAGAATTATATAGCAGGTGGGAAGATAATAATACATTTAATAATAGCTGCCATTTATTTTGCATGTATTATATGCTTCCCTGTGGGCCTAGTGCTTTATGTAAGTGGGTTCATTTAATACATTCAGCAGTCTTGTAATGTAAGCAACATTTAATTACTCATAAAGCACATATTTATTGCCTACCTACAAAGTGCTAGATGCTGAGTATGCTTGCTTATATGATAAAATATCATGAAGAAAGAAAAGCTTCAAAACCTTTCCCAAGGCTGCCCACTAGTCAGAGTTAACCCATATCTGCTTGGCACCATGTAGTTAACTTTCTCCAAAATTGTAAAACGCAGAGAAATATCTGTGAAAGGAAAATTTTTAGCCAAGAGTGCAGGATGACTAGTAATTTTAAAAATCAAGGAATATTAAATGCCTACCAGATGCAGGCAGTGGGCATTTCTTCCTAATTATCAAAGAAGAGAGAATGGGACAGTATATTAGAGATAAATATATAACAATATATGAAGAATTGGGGAAATCAGAATAGTACGCTATGGGAGAACTTTTAAAATAATCAATATTTAACTTTATTGAAGGACATTAGAAAACACTTCTCAGAATGTCTTTCTTTTTTCTTAAAAAAAAAGGAGACAGGGATGTGTAGGCAGAATAAATTAAAAGAACTAAGGTTTGGAGATGGACAACTTGAGATTGATAAAGTGAGATCTCATTGCATGTGACATTTATTATGTGAATTTGAGGAAAATCACTCAGAATTTTATTAAAATAGAAAGCTCCACAGAGCAAAACTGATTAAACACCAGTGAACTAAAAAGCAGGTGTTGAAAAACCACAGCCTGCAAGTGAAATCTGGCCAAGTCCCTGCTTTTGCGAATAAAGTTTTATTGGAGTTCAGCCATACACAAGTGCTGATGGGTCATTTATGTCTCCTTTCATGCTACAACAGCAGAATTGAGTAGGTGCAACAGAGACCATAAGGTCCCCAAAACCAAACATATATATTTTCTGGTCCTTTACAGAAAACATTTGCTGACTTCTGGATTGGTGTTTAATTCTGTATTCCTGAATATCTAGTGAAGATTTTGATCATACCTGTTTTGTTGTGTTGTAATTGTTTTTACTTATTTTTGTTTGATGACTTTTGTGTTTGACATCTAGGAGTATTAAACTTGTAGCAATCTACTGGCTGGCTTAGAAAGGCAGATAGAATGAAAACAATCAGAACAGATCAATTCACCCATTGCTAACTGAGATAACTAATATATCTGCCTGGGCTATGAGGAAGATAAAGTTGAATAACACGTGCTTGTTATGCTTAAAGCAATGCAGGAGGAAGAATCATGATAATACCAATTAATAGTACTAGCAAAGAAAGACTGTGATGCAAACAACCATGACACAAAGTAACTAGTTATATGAGTAGTTTTTTTTCTTTATTACTTATTTTTTAAAAACATTATAAAGATGCGAAGTGCAATTCAGGATTACGGATATAAGTGGTCATCATACAGGTGAAGTTTTAGCTTCTCATTGGTGATCACTTTGCCTGGTTTGGAATAAGATGCCTTTATTGATATGTGCTTCCCCTCCCTCACCCCTCACCCTCACCCCAGGGAAGTGTCACATTACTGCCAATTCCTTTCTTGTAGTATTATGATAAATGAGAGTATTGGATCATATCCAGTTGAGGAGAATCTGAGACAGCTTGTTGGAAGAATAAATTAGCATGTGAAATGAAAATGGAAAGATTGGTAGGGTTTCAACAAGCAGAAATTTAGGGGAAGGCTTTGCTTTATGGATGGGACTGAATTGAAAGCACATGTTTCTGACACTTAAGCACTGCTTTCACGGTCTCTATGAAATTTATCAGTACTGTAGGAACTTTGATGCCACTGCCAGATTCTATTTATACCTTGCCTAATTTTTTTCTGGCCTAAAGCAAATTTCCCCATGTTAATTTTTTTACACATGCAGATATCTCATGACTAATTCTAATAATTAGAGCAAAAGAAAGGGATAGTGAGGGAACATTTTATCCAATCCATTCATCTTGGTTACCCCATTCAGCAACTTACTGACTAAATTAAATCTCAGATTCACTGGGGATATGTTTGACGCAGATAGAAAATTGAAAATGTATTTCCACTACATTAAGGAAATAGCCATTTTCAAAATGAATCTCTTTATGAGAAGTAATCAGAATTAGATAAGGATGGAGAGCAAATGCCTGCAATATTTAGATGGCTGTGATATTAAGGGTGATTAATTATCATCTTAAAATATCACAGGCAATGTTTGCCTCATCTGTTCGCCTGAATTGACCTCTTCCGTACCCATTATGCGTCTCCACAGTTGAGATGAGTTTTTAAATGGGCCTTGCACAGGCTGGTGGTTCACACGTGTGTCTGTAATGAATGAACAGCACAGGGCAGTGATGCTCCTGACCTGCTGATTCCTGTCACGATGATGTGAAGAAAAGATCCTGGGCACTGGAATCAGACAGACCTGAATAAAAAACCTTGAAACGCACTTCTCTCTGACTGATTTTTCTAGACAGTTATAGTAGTTTTTCATTTGGTGGTTATAAAGACGAAATGAGAAAATAAACATATTAGAAAGATAAAGATAGTATAATGTCCAACACACAGCAACAGCTCAGTAAATGTTTGTTTTCACCCTCCTTTTGTATACAAATTGATTTCATTTTAAAATCAACAACATCAAAAACTCGCAGCAATGGGAGGGCTGTTTTCATGAGTAGCTGAACATTTGCCATCCCAATAAGGACCAGAACTTTATAATAATTCTATTCCCTCTTTAAGATCAGTGAAAGCAATGAGATGAAGCACTCGTAAGCTCACTGTCTTTGCAAAGACTGAGGGCCAATCCTCAACAACTGTTAATGCTAGAGTGTAAAAGGATATGTTTATCAGCAGCTTCTCATATGGGAGATGCTATTCTAAGTGCATAATCCTCATAGTAGCCTTAAGATACAAGTATTATTTACAGATAAGAATTTTTTTTTAAATGCCTTGGCTGGGCACCAACAAGCAATGGACACATAAGCCCATAGATATCAGGTCAGAGGAAAATAAGTGCACCAGTGCACTGCAAGTTATGTTGTACAAATCAGATGTTCATTCTAAATAAGGCACTGATCAGAATTAAATAGTTTTTTCCAATGCAATAAATCAGCAACTAAACAACTGTTTTATTATTTCTGGAAGAATGTATGTGCATACATATATTTATAGATCCTTAGAAACATTGATGATTGCTAGTTGGCTTTATCTGAGAACCACCAATTTAATAAAGAATTAAATAAGATTATTAGACTGGACAAGCTAAAACCACCATGAGTAAAGACTGGTAGATGGTGGACAGTTGAGCATGGAAGGTGTTTTCAATGATATGGAGGAATGGGAGGAGAAAAACATTTAGATTTGCTCTATCATTTTCTAGAATAAAGAACCACGGCCAGAGGGTCTAAACTAAAGAAAGATGACCCATACATGAATTTAGGAAATCTTATGAGTAAATGTACTACCTTCTGAAACAATGACAGATTTTATTTTTATTTTATTTATTTATTTATTTTTGAGTTGGAGTCTAACTCTGTCACCTAGACAGCAGTGGCCGCTTCCTGCCATTGCAGCCTCGACCTCTGGGCTCTGGCGATCCTTCTGCCTCAGACTTCCAAGTACCTGGAACTACAGGTACGCGCTACCAGACCCCGCTAATTTTTGATTCATTGTAGAGATGAGGTCTCGCCAAATTGCCGAGGCGGGAGACCCACAGGCTCAGGCAATCCACTCACCTCGGCCTTCCAAAGCACTGGGATTGCAGGCTGAGCCACCGAGCCCAGCCGACAGTCTTTAGAGCATTCAAGCAAGGACAGAGCGAGCACATTCCAGGATTATAGTGGAAAAATTCCTGCACAGCCGGGCTCGGTGGCTCAGCCTGTAATCCTGCGCCTTTGGGAGACTGAGGTGAGTGGATTGCCTGAGCCCGCGGGTTCGAGACCTGCCTGGGCAACTTGGTGAGACCTCATCTCTACAATGAATCAAAAACTAGCCGGGCATGGTAGCACGTTCCTGTAGTTACAGCTACTTGGAAGGCTGAGGCGGAAGGATTGCTGGAGCCCAGCAGGTCGAGGCTGCGGTGGCCGGGAGCGGCCACTGCACTCCAGTCTGGGCGGCAGAGTGAGACTCCAACTCAAAAACAAACAAACAAGCAAACAAAAAATTCCTGCACAAGGCATGAGGTGCAGCAGTCAAAAGGGATGAGTGTGGAGGTGCCTTATTGTTGTGCAAGTTCATGATTTGCCAAAATTACACAGAAATCTTTTTGCGTAGTTACTTCCTGAACAAGCTGGATGACTTTATTTTTAAAAAGTTTTGAGTACAGAGATTATGCTGTGATTACCCTCTATTTTCAAAGACAAATGATTCTAAATTACAAACGCAACATTTTAAGATGTAACTATAGCCAAATTAGACACCTGTTCTCAAAATGTCATGTTTTTAGGGTGAATATGTCAAAGTCTCTGCTCCCTCTCCATGAATCTTGTCTTCTCCATCCTTTTCAGCTTGATGACACTTTACAAGCTGTTGCACAATCTGCCTTGGACAAGAAAGAAGAAGTGACCCCTGAGATGGAGTAAATCCAATGTGTGGTGAGAACCTTAGAGGTGGACAGAAGTTTGGCAGAAAAGAAAGCAGTCTTAGGTTCTAAAGAGAAGATGGTCTTTTAATAAGAGCAGCTTGTATTGAATTACCTCTACTAAGAAACAATCATATCTCTTTTGGATCTTTTTGGATACAAATGGTACATAACCAAATCAAACTAAACAAAAATGGAATTTATTCTCTTGTTATCTACGGGGCAGAGGACCACTAGCTGTGTTCAAGGGCTGACTGCAAATACCACCAGGCCAAACAGGACCTTGTACCTGGCACTTAACTGGGAGTAGCAGAGTCCTTACATGAGCAGAAGGAGACGCCTTATCTAAGAATGACCAAACAGGATGTCTCTTGGGAAATTTAAAAATAAAACCATAAAGCCAAAAAGCCTCTAGCTACAACAAGAAACATCTAAGACAGATTTATACACAGAAACATAGAGGAGAGTTTTTCCAGATCATGTGTCAAGACTCCTACTGTGGCTTACTTTTCTCTGTGTCCTTAAAATCTATTTGACACTACCTAATGTTTATAATGAATTTCCCACTGTTTACTTAAGCTAACTGAAACAGTTTTTTATGCTTTCCAACAAGGACTCCTAACAAATACACTTGACCAATTATGCTAAACCCTCCAAGTCTGAAATTTCTCATATGAAATACACAACTTGGAGACAATATAAGAAAATATATATATTTAGTTTGAAACACAGTGGTCATTCAAAAATACTTATGCAATTTTATTATATGATTGATGCCAGGCTAAATCTTGAAGATACAAATATGAAAAAGACATGATTCCTATGATCTATAAAAGATCATTATTATAATTGTTACCCGTAGTCTGTGCTGAATAAATATGTGAGTGCACATATTTGTGTCCTAAAATATTTGTAGAATTAGTGCACCATATATATCTCAAGAATAAATATTATCTTTCTCACTGAATCCATTTGGTTTGTGGCAAACAATTTTCTCTCTATAAGTAACTGTGCTGCACTATCAGCAATCAAGTTGATTAAGGGTTGACTATTTTGGTAGCATTCCATCAGGGTTATCTCCCAAACTTGGTAAAGTTTAACTTCGATACTTTTTAATACCTACTGTGAATCTTTCTTTCATCTCCTACTTTTTTTCTAAGGATCCAAAGAACATCCCACTCTAATATTGAAGATACCATAGTCTTGCTTCATGAACTGTGCTGTTGTTTTTCTCCTTCCATCAGGAACCACCATGAGACACGTGCATCCTTAAACCCAAATAAGCAGCTCAACGAATTTATGTGAAGCTGACAAAACTAAATAATAGATTGATAATATTAGAAAACCTCATGGTTATATTTCTAACCATTTTAAATACTTTGTGTTTTATACATATAGCCTAAACACATCGACTCACTTGAAGTAGTACGAGAAATTGGTTACCACATGTGCTTTGCTGTTGGAAAGATCCGAGTTACAAATTTGACCTTAGGAAATCAACTGAGCTCTCACTCCCTATGGTCCCCCAATAGAAATAAATAAATAAAGGAATGGATATGTAAGTTTGTGAGTGTGTGTGTGTGTGTGTGTGTGTGTGTGTGTATGTGTGTTTACCTACACTATTGTTGCAAGATCCCAAGGAAAGAATGGAAAGCAATTATACACTGTCCAACCCCTGATCAGCTGTCTGTCACCGATGAGACACTCATGAGGTCAACTCTTCCTTTATTAGTATTTAAGGAGAAATGTTCAGAGGTGGGTCCCAGAAAGGAAGCCTCCTTGTTTTAAATCAAGTTAAATATATTTCTTTATGATATGGCTTCCCAACTGTAAAGGATTATTTTTCCTTTTTTGTTTTTAAGAGTTTCAGTATTATTCTATATGTGAATTTCTCTTCATTATTTTCATTTCAGACATGATGAGCCATTTCTGTCTGTATGTCTCTATTCCGAACTTTCTTTCCTACATAGATATTTGTCATTTAAAAAAAATTATAATATTTGTTCCTCTTTCTGTCAGGAAACCTTCACAGTTTGTAGATTTGATCTTTATTATCTATTCAACAATACCAATTTTCATTCTTTTTTCAATGTTCTCATTTTTTAGTAAGTCCCTTCTATATAAGATAAAAGTACCTTAATTATATCATAGTCATCATTGATTCAGGGGCATTTTAACATATTTACTGTTTCTACTATGCATCATGATTTCAGGTTTCTTACAATCATTCCAGTACCAAACATTTTCTGTTTTATCTACTCCTATTGCCTGATCTAAAATGCCTCTTTCCAAGTCACTTATTTATTGTATAGTCATGCATGGCACAATTGTGTTTCCATCAATGGCAACCATATATATGACGATGGTCCAATAAAATTATATTACTGTATTTTACTGTACTTTTCTATATGTAGATATGTTAAGATACAGAAATTTGTACCATTGTGTTACAATTGCCTACAGTATTCAGTACGGTAAAATGCTGTCCAGGTTTGTAGCCCAGAAACAACAAGCTATACAATCTAATCTAGGTGTGTAACAAACTATACCATCTAGGTGTGTGTTAGTACATCCTATGATGTTCTACAATGATGAAGTCCCCTAACCAAAGCATGTTTCAAAGCATATTCCAATTGCTAAATCACACATGACTGTATATACTAGACATTGTATCTTCTTGTCTCATTTTATGTTTATCTTATACTGAAGATAGCAAGCAGTTTAATTTATTTACTTTTTATTATTTAGTATCCTGCAAAGTCCATAGTTTTGAAAACAATGTTATATATCTGAATTTTTGTATGATATTCCATTTCACCTTTTGACAATAAATTGTATATAATTGAATTTGACTAAGGGTATCATAGAACAAAAAATTGAAATACATACAATAGAAGTGTATTTCTCTCATGCATAAAATTGTGGAAGGTGGCCGCCTCGGTGGCTCAGCCTGTAATCCCGTGCTTTGGGAGACCGAGGTGAGTGGATTGCCTGAGCCCCCGGGTTCGAGACCCGCCTGGGCAACTTGGCGAGACCTCATCTCTACAATAAATCAAAAAATTAGCCGGGCGTGGTAGCGCATGCCTGTAGTTCCAGCTACTTGGAAGGCTGAGGCGGAAGGATCACTGGAACCCAGCAGGTCGAGGCTGTGGTGGCCGGGAGCGGCCACTGCACTCCAGTCTGAGTGACAGAATGAGACTCCAACTCAAAAAAAAATTGTGGAAGCAGGCAATATTGTCCAAAAGTGATGCTGACTTCCAATGAGTCCTCAGGACCCACTTCCTTCTGTCATTGCCTCACTAGGCATGGCCTCTGCATTGAGATAATGTAATAAATTGCCCCAAACTTAAAGTGGCTAACAACAACATCAAAATATTCTCTTACAACTCTGAAGATCAAAAGTCTACAATGAGTCAGCAAGGCTAGGTTTTGTTGTTGTTGTTCTTTGGTTTGTTTTGGAGGCACAAGAAGAAAACTTGTCCTCTTGCCTTTTCTAGAGGCATCCTGTATTTCTTGGCTCATGGCCTCATTCTCCATCTTCCAAGCCAGCCGTGTAGCATTTTTTCTCTTTGCTTCCATCTTCACATTGCTGTTTCTTTGACTCTGACCCTACTGCTTCCCCTCTTATAAGAATCTTGTGATTACACTGGGCCTACCCAGATAATCCAGGATAATCAGTCCCTATTTCAAGGGTCTTAATCACATTGGTAAAGTACTTTTTGCTACATAGAGACCTAACTTATTCACTGGCTTTAGGGATAAGATGAAAACATCTTTGAGGTGACATTATTGTCCCCACCCACCATTTCAAACTCCTTGCTAGTCCAAGATAACCACTCTAACTTCCATCTCTCAAGAAGGCAACAGTGACAGTGAAGAATGAGCAAATGCTGCATGATTTAGTTTTTTGACAAAGTGTCCTGGAAGCTTCTCCATGACACTTGGGTCTGCATCCTATCAGCCAAAATATTTTATCATGCCTACACCTACCTGCAATGGAGATTAGGAAATGCAATCTGTATTCTCAGAACCATGTGCCCAGATCTGGAGAGAGAAGGCATGTATGTGGACAACTAGAACTCTTGTCTCCAGAGAGTAATTTTCCACTAATAACATTTTGTCCTTACTTTTTTACAGTCACTCATAGAGCAATGTATACACATGCAGCATTTTCAAACTGACACAGAACCTGAGCTACCAGGAAACCATGTACACAGTCAGTGCCTATGGGCCATTTGAATCATTTAAATTGATTCGGGGCTAGAAGACAAATATATTTATGTAGTTCCTAAGCAAGTACCTAGGATGTAGTAATGGAAACCCACTTGACATCTCTGTTGCTCACTGTAAGGGCTTTTATCTTGCCTTAACTTGCTGATGCTCTAAGGCTGAACAGTTAAGAGTCTGGGAGAAGCTTTGATCTCCATTATATCCAGGACTCTTCTTTGTTCCACCCTTGTTTTGGGACCTCTATTTGGGTCAATATGGCCTTTCAGGGTGTACTATCTTATGCACAATGCTTTGTATCTGCTAAGTCTCTTTCTGACTGGGACCAACTGACTGATTTGATAAATGAAGAAAACCAGTTGAAATGGTCTTTTGGCTTTCTCAAAATATAGCCCCTGAGTAGTGAAAGGATGATTGTTTTTCATTTTTCTGCCACTACTGCATCCATAGTAGTTCAGGCTGTCTAGAAATAAAATAGATATTTAATAATTATTAAGCACTAAAAGTATTTAATTTGTTTTTGTTTTTAAAATGAATACTTAGGTTGATTAATTGTGATGTGAGTGTTCACCTTTTGAGGCACATTGAAAATTATTTTATTTGGAAGAATAGAGAGATTGAGGTAAGACTATTTAATTGCCAATTTAGAAACCATAGAAGCAGGTTTGGAGTATCTATGAAGGTGTTGATCTCTGTTCAACATTGCATGTGGACATCTAGACATAAACTTATTTATCTCTTCTATATCACTTGATGCATTCAAAAGACTTCCTTCATACAGTTTCTCTTTCAATCATACAATAGTCCGATCAGTGTGTCTAATTGCCCACATGGAATTTTAAACAACTCCAGCTTCCTCATTTACCATTTAGTTTAATGACTTGGCCAATGTCACAGACCAGAAAAAAGCTTACTCGACAGGTGTTCCTTCCCTGATTTCTTATCACCCTTTTCAACAGACAGCATTTATCATCACAGCACATAAACTCCCTCAAAAAGAATGTGCAAAATAGAGATGAGTTTCAAACACACTAACCCTTGCGTCTCATAGTATACTAGACCAGATAATTTTATAAACACGTCAGTTGGTAGTGTCTACATTACACCAAACTTTGTATCAGCTTCAAACAACACAACAAAGACAACGAGCATAATGGTGCAAGGTTTTATGTCTTCTATCAGTTACCTATATTAAAGTTGTATGATTTTTGAAAAAAGAACAATGAATATAAAAAGCATAGAAGTCTGGGTCCTTCACAATGCAAAATGAAGATATCATTAAAAATTCATAGAACATTTTTGTATAAAATTTGACAATTTATAGTTATAGCTTTACAAAGTCTACACATCTTATATGAGTTACTCTTAATAAGAAGTAGACATAAAAATAGCTTGTATAAGGTTGTTAACAGATGTGTGCTTCTGATAAGTTATTTTTTAAGTTCCCCAGAAGTGATTCAACTTTGAATCTTTGGTGAAACCCTCTCAGTTTTACAGAGTAACCATACTTCTGGTAATTTTCTCTAAATAATTCAAAATATGTGAGGGAGAGCTAGATTATTATTTACAATGATGAAACAAATTAAGTTTCCCTGAAAATATAATTCAGTACTGTAATGCTCTGTGGTCATTAAAATAGTGTAACCATGTGATTTGGAAGCTATTTATAAAATTGCAAGACATAATTTTAAACAAGTTGGGAAAACATGCAACTGTTAGTATGGTATGATAATGAAATCCTTTTTCTTTCTTTCTTTCCTAAGATTCCTTAAAGTTTCTTTATGCATAACTTCCCTTCAAATTACTTCCAATCATCTTATACATAGTGCAGGCACTTTTCTGTCTTGCTTTTTTGCTTTCATAGCCTATCTTCCATGGTCCTTGCTCCTTTTTCTGGCTTTAGATACTTGTGTTTTCAGGAAATCATCTCTGTCCTATGCACATCCTTTGTGGTTTCTCAAAGCCCTCATTCATTCTCATGACTTCAAGTACCATCTTTATGCTGATGACTATAAATGTTTGTCATCCCTTCTAGAAAGTATATCACTAATATTTGTAGGCCCCACTTTGAACTTTGACAGCCACTGACTATACTGTGTTTCAAACACAGCATTTATTCCTTTTATCTCACCTTATAGATTTTCTGTGTTTGAGGTGTCAGCATCCTGAATGTACTCCTCTTGATTTACCTCCACAAACCTCCTGTCAACATGTAAACTTTTTTCCCAAAGAATAATCTAATGGCCATAAATTTATTATGTACACAGAAATCAATTTACATCTTTCCAATAGTATCGAATATCTATCAGATAAATAAAACACTAGTTGGTAAGGTACGTAAAACCCTTCCTACTTGGGCTTTCTATGAAATTTAGAGGAAACAAATTTCCAAAATAAGTCCCACAACATGAAATTATTTGTATTTCTTCACAAGTACTGAGTTCTTCCCACATACATAAACTGAACTTTGTCAGTCATACTACTCTTTTCCCCTCTTCTCACCAATTTAACACATTCTTTTTCTTAATAGTTCAGTACATACACTGCTAATAACACAGGAAATGCCTGTGAAATCTGTGATGCACGAATGAGTGGACATAGGTTAGGAATGGAGAACGTCTTTTCCTAGGTGAGGAAAGTGAGAATAATGGGAAGGTGCTGTGTTCAGCACTGACTGAGAATCTACTATGTGTTAGACATAGTTGCTTTACAGACATTGAATTATTTTATTCCTGCTATAGTTTGAAAGTGTCCACTCCAAAATAAAGGTGTTGCCAGTGTGATAGCATTAAGAGGTGGGATCATAAATAGGTAATTTTGCCATGAGGGTTCCTCCCTTGTGAATGGGATTAAGTCCCTTTAAAAAAAAAAAAAAAAAAGACTTCACACAATATTCAGATAGCTTGTTCTTCCACCTTCTGCCAGATGAAAACATAGCATTCCCAACTTGTGGAGGAGGCAGCAACTAAGTGCCATCTTAGAAGCAGAGAACAGCTCCAACCAGATGCCAAAATTTCTAGTGTTTTGTTATTGGACTTACCAGCCTCCAGAACAGTGCGAAGTAAAGTTCTGTTCTTTATAAATGATCCAGTGTGGAGCACAAATGTACTAAAGCAATCCTCATAATAACCCTTTGTCTCACTACTATCCACATTTGAAATATAAGATATCTGAAGAACAAGGAAGTCATGAAATCACTGGGTTGTAGAGCCAAAGATCAATGCCAGGCTTCTTATCAGTATTGTCTTAACATATAAGACATAACAATCTTATATTAAGAAAAACAAAACATAAAATCAGTTTAAAAACCCACGTGGAACTAAAATTATCAAAATTTTAGTCTTTTTTCCCTTAACTTTCCACCTCTGTCATGCTACATATTGTGTATTTTTGATAAGTTGATTAGCAACAACTCCACTAGTTTGATTCTTTTTTTTTTAATGCAGTGACGTCAAACTTTTTTGCCTATAACTCAGGTTACAATAAGATTTCATGATTGCTTCCTCTACCCTTTTTAAAAATGTTATTGTCAAAACAACAACAACAAAAATATATATATAACTCAATGATGATAAGGGCATAGAAAGAAATGAATAGAATTTAGAGCCTTAGAAAAGACAGTAATTATACAAGAGCAAATGATCAGAAAAATTGCACCTAACCATAATCCACCATATATATTAATGACTACCAAAATAGCAGCAATCAAAATTCTCGCCAACCAAAGACAGTGCAGATGATGCACTTCAGAACAAAATTATGAGACTCCCAATTAACTTTGATTATGTATGCACAGTAGGAACTTTCCAATATTGCAGACAAAGTGTTACATGGCAACCCATTTAGAATACTCAATTATAATCTTCAGAAAATGTTAGTTATGCAGTAATTTCAGTTTAAAAATATCTGCTATTAGTCTCCTTTAAAAAAAACTAATTTTGTAAGGTTGCTAGAAAATTGACCGTAAGCACTGTGAGATACTACTTGCTGGAATTGTCTGTTGTGCTCTCTTTAAAAAAAAAAAATCAATCAGTTTCTTACCAGTGCATAGTAGAATCTAATCTCACAATTCACCAGGACATTCACATCATTTATTCTTCTACTCTTGAATGTTTTAGAACTAACCGCACAGCATATCCCTATCACACTGTTGTTAATCCAATCTGATTCCACTTGGACAGAGCTAAATTTCAGTTGGAACATTCTCAGGCCTGTTTGGGGGTTGAGGGTTTATCCTCTGCTATTAGGTGGTATTAGCCCATGGTTACTTATCAACTATGTCTTAAAGTGTCTTCATCTCAGACACGACAATCTCTGTTATTTCTTATGCATGTTCTTTCCCAGAATAGACTGTAAGTGATTTAATTGGACTAAGTGCTGCCTCTGTTTGGCTGATGATGTGGATTGAAGAAGAGAGGGACAATAGACTTCCAAAGGAAGGAGGCTTCTTTCTGTCTCATAAACAGGATCTAAATGGTTCAGATTTCAGGAAACAAATTACTAATAGGCTATTCAAACTCACACTCTACAACCAAACTCTTTGTGTTCAAGCCCATGTTATTACTAGCCAAGTGTTTGAGACCCACAACTGAATTGAGGTTCCTGTTCCAGAGTAGTTAGCAGCCCTGCCCTAAAGGAAATGAAGGGGATCTTAATGTGGATGGTTACATTGTTCCCCTCATGGAATACTTATTTCACCTTGACAACAGCCAAATGCTCAGTTGCCTGGCCTACAACCAGGGAAAATCAATTTATACTGCAGACTTTTTTTGTGGCTCTTGTCTGACCCTGTCCTGTTTGGCCTGCCTGACCATCATTCTAGCACTGGGAGCTAGATCTTGTTTTCTCCCTAGTGTCCTGGGAAAAATTCAGCCTGGGGAAGCCCTTAGTTCTTCAGATGAAAGATGAAAATGTAATAAAGAAATAAACAAGTTCAAAGATTTGTACTTACAGATCCTGGGCAAGAAGGATGTGATGAGTTGGGAGGGCAATGCTTCTTACATTAAGCAAAAGTCTTTTGGTTTATTGGATGAATTTGTAGTTGGTTTCCAAATTGTCATGTTGATATTTCACAGTATTCAACCACTTATCTCACCATTCTTCATTCTTCCCCTTCATTCTCTTTTTTCCCTTCCTTCCTCCCTTCCTTTCTCCCTTCCTCCCTTTCTTCCTTCTATCAGTCTTGCCTGCCTTCCATCCTTTCTGCCTTTTTTCCCTTCCCTCATTTCTTGCCTTTCAAGAATATTTAATCTTGTACCTGTTTTGTTTCAGTACTTCTGTTATATATCCATCATCATTCAATGCCTCAATGGTTGTTTAAAATTAATAGGACTACTACTAGCTATCAATCGTATACATAGAAAATATAATACACATTCAGAAAGGTTAGAAAGTCATTTATCTCCCAGAATATTTTTTAAAATAGAAAATACTGAACAGCAGTTTGGGGTCAAAAAATTATGTTTTAAAAGTGCGTTCATCGAGAATGTTAGTACATAATAGAAGATGCTCCTGGGAAAATAGTTGGTATTGTTTTGAATTCCAGTTTGAAAATACTGAGTGATTATATGAATATTTTTATGTTTTTACCTCACAGTAGAAGAAAAAATAGTAAGCCAATATGGAAAGGTAACATTAGTTCTGCCAGCTCTTAACAAAACATTTTTAAGCTTATTTGGTTTTGTATTTTTACCCACAGATAATATTATGTGCAATTTTTATAAATTTAGAAAACAATCAGAAGAGCACACAAAAAAAGGAAACAAAATTTATTTTATACCTAGGGGACAAAGACAGAGATAACTACTGATAATGCCCTGGAATGTATTCCTCTGTCATTTAGCATTGTATGTGAGGGCTTTATTTGTTTTACTGTATTTTACATACTTAGGGTCATATTTTATACTTTTTTTTTAGTTGGAATCTCACTCTATAGCCCAGTTTGGAGTGCAATGGCATGCTCACCACAACCTCAGCCTCAACCTGTTGGGCTTAGGCAATCCTTTCACCTCAGCCTTCCAAGTTGCTGGAACCACAGACATGCGTCACCACGCCAGCTAATTTTCTGATTTATTGTAGAGATTAGGTCTCACCATGTTTCTGAGTCTGGTCTTGAACCCCTGAGCACAGGCAATCTTCTTGTCTCTGCCTCCGAAAGTGCTGGAATTACAGGCATGAGCCATCATGCCTGGCCTGTTTTCTACTTCTAATCCAATCATGTTGACATAACATTATATTTTTTAAAAAATTATATGACTTGAAATGAGATGTTGGGATGCTTCCCCTTTGTTGCAATGAGCTAGATTTAGAAGGCTCTGGTCTTTGGTTCTGGACACTTCGCGATTTGGTCCCAAGTCCTCTTTTGTGCTTTGGCCCCACGTCCTCTATTAACTATTTGTGTTGCTTTAGAAAGTTCCTGCATATCTTGAGTATCTATCTTATCCACTGAATAAAATAAAAAGATTAGAATTAGATGATGTGACTTTTAAGTACTAATGTCCTAGAATTTTCTATCAGTGCAAAGTCTCCCACTAGTACCACGAAGGATTTTGGGAGCCTGTGGAAGACAGCAGAACCTTGTACATTTCCGTGACAACTCAGAGCACAGAGTAGGAACAACAAGATTCTGTCTGCGGCCTCTCCTGATTGGTGGAAGTTTTGCCTTCTGCTCTACACATCCCCAGAACCTGCTCAGGACACAGACAGGGTGTGTCTGTGGGACTTCTCCATGGTGTTGAACCACTTGGACCACAATTCAAAGGAATCGTGTGCAACAAGCGAAGTCTTTCCAGTAGACAAAGTCATTAATAGATTGTGTTAGTCTTCTACCTTTTACCTGTATTATAGTAGTGCTTATGACTGTCTTCCGAAAGTCTTATAAGACAAAACAGAAACACAAACTCCATATGGTCAGTCAGCACAATAAATAACTTTATTCAGGGATTTTAAATGTTGCGTACAGTTGAAGGGACATAGCCAAAAAAACACAAATGTAATGATGTTTTTTCCACTAATGGATCTGTGGCTTTGACCAAGTTATTCAACCTCCTGAGGGGCAGCTTTATCTTGAGAGCTAATTTGGAGTTCAATGGATGTAGGTGCTATGTGAGTTTGAGAAATTCACTGAACATCTCTAAGTTGAATCATAACCTATTTTATTATATATATATATAAAATAAGTTATTGTTATTTTACTAATGTTGTCTGTGCATTCACAGTAGTCTTTTGGGCATTTCATGATGCTTGCCTGCTGCTTCTCTGACCCTCTTCTACCAACACCCTGTCACCTTCTTTTTTTCTTTTGCTTCACTCTCTTTATCTGAGCTGGCCTTCTGTCTCCTCCTTGTTCATCCTTGGTTTGTTATTCTTCATGCCTCTTTGATCTTTCTCCAGATCTTTGTTTAGGGACTCCTTACCTTTAAATCTGTGCTGAATATCATACCTTCAGAGAACTTCCCTAACTGCTCTACTACTGGCCCCCCAGTACCCACAAGATGCTCATTAATTTTTAATTGTATTTATTTAGTTTTGTTTATTTTTAGAGACTATAGGTTGCTATGTTCCCCAGACTGAACTTGAGCTTCTGGATTCAAGTGATCCTCTCTCCTCAGCCTCCCAGGTCACTGAGACTACACCGATGCACTTGGCTTAAAATGTTTCATCTTAGCTGGGCTCGGGGGCTCAGCCTGTAATCCCGTACTTTGGGAGGTTGAGGTGAGTGGATTGCCTGAGCCTGCGGGTTCGAGACCCACCTGGGCAACTTGGTGAGACCTCATCTCTACATTAAATCAAAAATTAGCCGGGCATGGTAGCGCATGCCTGTAGTTCCAGCTACTTGGAAGGCTGAGGCGGAAGAATCACTGGAGCCTAGCAGGTTGAGGCTGCGGTGGCCGGGAGCGGCCACTGCAACTACAGTCTGAGCAACAGAGTGAGACTCCAACTCAAAAAAAAAAGTTTCATCTTAGCACATGTTACTATTCAAAAGTAACATATATGTCTGTATGCTTGTTTGATTATTGCCTGTCTTTCTGCCCACTAGATCAGAGGCTCTGTACAAACAAAAAGTTATTTGTCCTTTTAACTGCTGTGCTCAGTACAGTGCCTGGCCCAAAGTAGTTGAGTGGATATGTGACTCAGCGAAGGAAGAAAAGAAAACTTAGAATGAGATTAGAAGATGGGGTATAGACACAAATTTTAAGGATCTTTAAGGCATCTATGAAGTACTTTCTTTGTGCTTATCTCTAACACTTGGGGGAAGGGACATCATTCACTCGGGGTCTAAGGCTCAGAGGTCATCATGTGTCCAGAGGTAGCATGTGCAAACTATGACCCTTCTTTTGGCTGAAATACACATAATCTTTAAACATTTCTTTTGCATTCCAATTATATGCATATATCCATTTATTATAATATTTTAAAAGTTGCTCCCTTTTCATCTATTATAAGATGCTCCAGGAAGATTCTCAGTGCCCAATATATGAACTTTTCTTGTGACTTGAGTTCTATGATCTTGGCCCTGACAAGTTTATCTGGTGTTGAAAGGTTGTGAAGGTCTTGGAGGATGGGTTATTTTGTAAGTAACATGAATAGTTCTAAGCTTTTTCTAAATCATATTTATGATTGTGAAGAGAATGGATTGGAAGGCAGAAAGATAATGCTGTGAATTGAATTCCCTTTCAACTATTGTCTGTCAAATTTGCATGAGTAGACGAAAGAGTAATATTGATGTAGTGTTTCTCAATTACTTAAGGATAATTGTTTAAAAAGAAAATGCTTCTTTTATACATAGGCTTAATAGGCTATGTATACATAGCTAATATACATAAGCTGAATGATTAAAATAATTCGATTAATTCAAAATATTAGATGAAGACCCCATATCTTTCTAAATATAACTAATCAGTCACAGGAACTTTGGGGGCTTGATGTTTTAGAAAGAACCTTGGTGGAGAAATTAAGAGTGCTGGATCTTATCCCTGCCGAGACCCTGTAAGGATTGCAGTAACTGTCAATAAAATAAGTTTTGGCTTTGTAGTTTTGTTTCTCTTAAAGTCTCAAAAATCCACCCTTCTAAGGGTTTTCTTATATTAGTTCATACACTCTCAGCGGAACAAAGTGATTTTATCCCAGGGTCACAGCACTGGACTCCGTTTACAACTGGTGGATGTATGTGACAGTGTAAGTGCCAGAGGCAGACATTAGGTATACAATGGGCTTCTAGCCTCTGAAACATGAATCAAGCAGACAAGTCAAACAGGTAATACCTATCAGAATGTTAAAACTTGGGTGGTGACTGCATGATGTGCAAGTGAATGTCAGAGTCTTTCCATGCAGTGTGTCAGAATCCCATTATCCCTGCTTGAATAGGTGCTTACCTCCCTGTGGCTATCCACAGTTTGGTTATCTCCAAATTCTTTGACATCTCTTAGCTTTCCTGCTCCCTCCCTATATTTTCTTATTTTTCCATTATTTCTTCTGCAGGAATAACTACAATCCTTCTGTAACCAATAAACACTCAATTTTCAAAACCAGTGTGACCTTAGATCCTAAGGACTACCCGCCTAAGAGATAGAGTTCAAACCAATGAGATATTTACATAGTCTGAAAGTGTCTCATGGCATAATGAGCAGATAAAAAAGTGAAAGAAAAAATTATTTGCAGAAGAAATAGCATGGAGAAATTTGAAATGGTGTATTTAGGAGTTGGCGAGAAAATCAAATGGCTGAAGAATACAGTGTTGTCAAGTGGGAAATAATATAGAAATTTATTGCAAAGGTAGATTGAGGACATTTCATGCATATTGAACATGACCTGAGTACCAGGAGCTAAGTTAGGTGCTAGAAACACAACAAACATGGAGTATCTATGATCCTAGCCCTCCCCGTCTTCATGGAGCTTGTGGTCTAGGGGAGGATGAATAGCTCTATGACAAACAATGAATAGCTAAAAACAACAACAACAACAACAACAACAAAAAACTCTAATTGCAAAATGGAATTTTTCTATAATAAAAGAAAACTAAGACAAGCTAAAACTGGAGTTCAATAGGATAGTTTGGAAATGTCTCTAAGGAGGTTTTATTTGGCCCATGATCTCTAAGGAGTCAGTCATGACAATACCTGGGAGAAGAAGCTTCTGGGTAAAAGAAACATTATGAGCAAATGTCCTGGGGTAAAATAAAGGATAAAGAAGTGTTGGTGTTTGAAACTTAGTGAGGGAGTTATGGCACGTCAGGGTACAAACAGATAGGTGAGAGGTCAAAAAGATCAAAATTCTAGGCTTGAATTTGACTACAAATGTAATAATAATGATGATATTGAAAATAATGATGATGATAATGAGAAGGATAACTATACTTACCATTTGCTGAGTCTTACTCTGTACCTGAAGCACATTGCATTTGTTAACTTATTTGCCTGTCATACTTATCCTATGGAATAAATACACCCATAGTCTCCATTTTATGGATATATAAACTGAAGCACAGAGGTATGAAACAACTTTCTCAAGGTCACATAGATAGTAATGTGACATTATTAAAATGTTTTAAGCAAGAATAACCTAATTGGATTTATTCTAAAGAAGAAATTTCCAACTGCAATCTCGTAAAAATATTAAAGAAGGACAAACATAAATATAGAAATTTTTAAGAGCATATTACAA
This sequence comes from Cephalopachus bancanus, assembly GCA_027257055.1. Classification (NCBI taxonomy): domain Eukaryota; kingdom Metazoa; phylum Chordata; class Mammalia; order Primates; family Tarsiidae; genus Cephalopachus; species Cephalopachus bancanus. The sequence continues at coordinate 1,640,754 of JAPVLO010000072.1, forward strand.
TAGTCAAAGAAAATAGGTAGGGAACATAAAAAGAAAACAGTGATGTTATATATATTTTTGAGATGAAATTAACAAAATATGTCATGGATTAAATGTGGGAGATAACAATGAGAAAAACTGAAGAAAATCTGAATACTTCTTACTTGAGCAATCACATAAAAAAGACATTAATGTTTTGAGTTGGAGAATACTTGGGTATAAATGTATAAGAGACTTAGAAAATCAAGACTTTAGATTTAGAACTATTGTTGTCATGCTGTGTTTTACAGAAATGTAGTTTCTTTATCAACAGAAAGGAGTTGAATAGAGTAACCATCAGATACCAAGACAGATGGTGGATGGATGGATGGATTTGTAGCAGGGCATATTAGATGGAAAAAATGTAATAATGTCAGCATTCCTGCCACCATCTGACCATCTGTCTTGTTAGTCTCTCTCTCTTTCTCCCTCTCTCTCTCTCTCTCTCTCTCTCTCTCTCATACACACACACATACACACATGCACACACACTCCACACACATGCACGTAAACACAAATGTGCAATAGGAGTTATTTATGATGTGTGTCAGCATATCTGGGAGGATGCTGTGGGAGTTTAGATCATCTTGGAAGAGCACAGCAGGAGCCAACCAGAAGCTGCCATTCATAGCTGTCTTACAGGAAGATAGAAAACCACAATATTTGCCCAAGGTCAATACTGCCCTAGTCAACATCCTGGGATTTGGACTAGAATTTCAGTTCCTCACAGAGGAACTGGAAACAGTAAGACAGCTGGAATCAAAGTAACTTGCTCTCCTTGGGAACCTGGCATACACAGGTGGCAATGTGACACTCAAGGAACTATTATTCAGAGATCTTTCCTGGGACATCAGAACCTGGATCCAGATAGATGTCAGTGAGGCTCTGGCCTGAACACAGGCGATCACCTTGAATTTTAGAAGTCTGTTTATCAAAGAAAACTTTCTTTAGTAAAAATGATATTGTGTATTTCCAGAGCCCTCTTCCTTCTATTTTTTCCTCCCAGAGAACGGTATTCTTCACATTTTGCTGTAATTACTTACTAACTTTCATAGAAATGGGCTTTTCATTTCTGTCTCCTAAGTTCACAACACAGAATCTGAAACATGCAAACACCTACAAAATGTGGATTGCTGAGTGAATGGAACCTCTGATTTAACTTCAGTATCAGATGAAAGTGTTGGTTCCACACCAACAAGAAGACTCTTGAAGTACTTTCAAGCCTATTGAAATGTTGCAAGGGCAATACAAATAATGTTCTTTTGTCTATCTTGATGCTTCATTAATCTAAATTCTTTAGTGTGCATTTCTTATAAACAAGGTCATTCCCCTGTATACCCACATTCCAACCATGAAAATCAAGAAATTAACATGACATATCTAATTGACCCATTTATCCTGTAGCTTCTATTCAAATGTTGCCAAAACTTTCAAAAATGTCAAAATTATAGAAGCAGAAAATAGAATGGTAGTTGCCAGGGGATGGGAAGACTGAGAAATGGGAGTAGCTCGACAGGTATACAGTTACAACTATACAAGATGAACAAATTCTAGAGATCTGTTGCACAACATAATGCCGATAGTTGACAATTTAGTATTGTGCCCAGAAATATATTATTAGGAAGATAGATTTCATATTAAGTAGTTTTACCACAGTCAGCCAACCAACCAACTAATCAACCAAAGGCTAAGTAGGCTATTGACCAACTTGTATAACTTCACATTTGAGAAATGATCACAAGACCAACCATGTCATCACCAACTTTCCACCATCATTAACCAAAATTTTTTTCAATAGTTATTTCTTTAGTTAAGACTTTAAATACTGATTAGAAATAAAAATTCTTTTAGAGAAACCACTCGATGGCCATTCCTTCATGTTTAGGCATCAGGCAGGATGCAGAGGCCGAGACCTAGTGTAGAGAAATTTTAGAGTGAAAAAAAAACTCTGAAGTATTTTTGCACAAAGATATGAGATTCAAGGTGTTGAATAACAATACATCTAAATGTAATAGATGTTTTGAGTCAGTCCCTAAATAAAAAGTAACTTACATGTTATATTTACTTAAGACAAATCCAGGACTTAAAATTGCTGTTCGCTATCTTGTGTGTTTTCTTCCTCTTTATGCATGTTTATTTCTTCTTTTTTAGTTTGGTTTATAAGTGAAAATAGATTGAATTTAGAATCCCAATAAAACTCTTTCTCTCTGTCTCTCCCACCTGCTTTCACTGTACTATCCATTCATCAGAATCCTTTCCTTGCAACCTATGGGAATTTTGAATCACAAAATATAAAAAAATACAGTAATAATCCTTCTGTATTATAATACTTCTGGATAAAGCAATCTCTGTGACTAGAATAATTCATTTCTCTTCCATCAACAATACTCCTCACTAATGCTAAAGAATTACTCTATTCTGTACTACAAGCAATATGCAGTCCAGTGCCTGGTACTTAGTAGACTGTAAAAAAAAAACTTATTTAATTGATAATCTCATAATTGCACATCTAAGTAATATCCACAACCAGTCTTTGAGTGATAGATTCCTGTTTTCTTTTTTTAGATTTGAAAATAGAAACTGAACAAAGTATAGTAACAAAGATGCCAGATTGAAAATTATATATTCATATATTCTGATATATTCTGATTCCATTAAAGACCTCTTCATTACTTCTCAGTTACCTGGCAATTATAGAAAATCCTAATATTTTAAATTTAGTTTAAATAAAACAGAACAAAATGTCTCTATTTCCAAAGTTCTCTTCAAATTGAGATACTTCAACTTGACAATAGAATGATTCAAGCTCCCTCTCCCTGAGGTAAGAATCTATAATTTCTCATCAAGGACTCCAGACTTAGATACCATAAAAATGCATGGGGTGATGGGCAGTATGGATTATCTTGTTGCATCTATGAATGTGAGATTGAAATATTTGACCTATTAGATTTTCTTCACACTGATGAAATTTTGGATGGCAGCTTCACTTAGAAACTAAATTAACCAAAACCCTCCATCTTGTTCAGGAATAATTTAGACCTTAAATGGAAAATTGACTTTTCTGCTTAGTCAGACTTTTGCCATCAAGAAGTGATTGGGGAAGAAAATGATTCCTCATCACTTTTAGAATCCAGATGGACTAAGCATCAACGTCTTGTTTTGTTCCTGTAGTGAGGGAGAAAAAGTCATTCATTTGTTACTTTATTTACTAATTCATTTATTGAATCATTTAATAAACTTAGCATGATAGAATCCAAAATTTAAAAAAACAGTCCATTACTGCTCCCTAAAATCAATGTCAATTTTTTCAAGTGGATAGAACAGGGCTTGTGGCCTCTAGAAGACTATATTTTAAGGTCAATTTCCACTTCCAAAGAAAACACATACTCCTTAACACAGACTTGCGAGGGCCATATTCAAAGTTCCAGCCTTCTCTGAGTCAAATGCATACATATTAAGAACAAAGTAGAGGCACCACAAAAAGTCCCTGCCTCGTAGGTTTATCAGGATTTGAGGAGGCAATTCAAGATAAAAGATATGGGGTCATCTACCCATATCAGATAATTATTTTTTCTGTTCGGGCCCCATTGGGAAACTTAGAGACTAACTCTGCCTTCTGCCTGTGGGGGACTCCCTGTAATTGAAGACACAGAAGATACAACGCAGGATCCATAGGAAAGGACACATTATTGAATTAACTGGGGATGATATATACTGAGATTTATTCAGTTTAACATTTAATTGTATTTATTGCCAGTCTATTACATGTCATAATAAATATGTCAGTTAATGTTAAGGGCTTATAACATCACAGATTCAAGAAACAATGCTTTTTCTCCATTGTCACTTCCATTCTGTTCCCAGAGGCAAACTTCTTTACAGTACTTTTAGCTTTATTTTGCTTTTACTGTGCTTTTGTTTTTATTTCTGCTTTAGTTTATCTATTATCTATCACTTTTAGCATCTTAGTTCATTTTTGTGGCTGCTTGTACATGCCTAATACCCCAATATAAACAGATATATCAATGGACTTAGATACACGTTTACTGATTCCAACATCCTGACTAAAAAATTATTTACTGCTGAGTCAAATAATGTACTTTTACACAATTACTCTTCAATTTGGCAATAGTAATCAATTAATTTTTGTCTTATATTTATTTAGTGTCTGTGTCTTTCTATACCCTCTAAAAATTTGTAAAATATCTCCTCGATGCATTTTTCACATAGTCTAAACTGTCAAATAATTTAAATTTATTTTTTGCCTCTAAAGATGGTATTTCTAAAACCGTGTAAATTGTCTAGATGATTTGTCTTGGGATCTGCCTTGTAGTTATAATTTAGGTAATTTTTTTTCAATATCATCCTGAGAATTAATATGTTTTACTTCTTTACTATTTACTTTCAGTGGTTCTAATCCTGGGTCCACCCACCATCATCGTGTGTGTGTGTGTGTGTGTGTGTGTGTGTGTGTGTGTGTGTGTGTGCGCTTGTCATTTTTTATAAGCCTCATACTTGATAATATGGCTGGATTTAAAATTATAATATGTAATTAAATTATATATTTAGAAATTTGTCTAAGGAAGATAATTAACTAATGGGATTGAGAAGAAATGATCAAAGAATCAGGAGGAAAAAATTAAGTGCATCCCAGACTAAAGAAGATAGTGTTTCATAGCAAATAGTGGTTATAATTTGTGTTGAATGCTTTCTATAATTCAATTAAGATGAGAAATTCAGATTTTTACTGAATTTTACAAGAAGAGATATGTCATTGGTTTGTCTAATAATAAATGTTTAGCAGAAAGGTAGGCTAAGCCTGATTAGGTCAAGGAGAAAAGGAACCATGTTAAGTAGAAACAAAAAACTAGATTACTTTGTTTGGGGATCTTTGCATAAAGAGGATGGGAGAAAAAAAGATAGCTAACTTGGGGCCAAGAATTAGAATATATTACAGGGTATATGTTTGCATGTTGAATGAATAAAGAAGAAAAGAGGAAAAAAGTAAAAAGAAGATATTCCAGAAGTAATGCCACTGAGTAGATGAGAGGAGATAAAAACCACGGAACAAATAGAAGATTATCCTCAAGCAGTGTTGGCAAAAAAGTCAAACTCTGTAAAATATGCAAACAAGTTTATTCTGAGCCAAATATGAGTGATCTAGGCCCATAGTACAATCCCAAAAGGTTCTGAAAACATGTGCCTAAGGTCATTGAATTACAACTTGGTTTTATACATTTTGGGGAAGATAAAAGTTACAGGCAAAAAATAAATCAATATGGTTTACATTGGTTGGGACCTGAAAAAATAGGACATCATGAAGTAGAGAGGCTTACAGATCACAGGTGCATTCAACATTTTCTGATTAGCAATTGGTAAGAAAAAGTTAAGCTCTGCCCAAAGAATTTGAAATTAGCAAAGGAAATTCTTGAGTTAGGACAAGGGGAAGTTGTAAAAGCTAAGGTTCTTGCTGTATAGCTGAAGCCTCTAAAAAGGAGGCTTCAGAGAAATAGATGGTATATGTCTTAAAAGGTCATCTCTACCAATACATATTCCCCCAAGAAATGTCTTTGCAGAGTCACTTCAAAATGTAAGGGGAGAACGCTCCCCCCCCAAAAAAATGGAATTATCTTTTGGAGGGTGGGATCCTTGCAGTATACTCAAAATTTGTTCTCCAGATCAGTTAGCCAAAGTTTTTATCTGGAAGTTTTGGCAAAGTTGCCTCACAATTTTTGGAAGAAACATCCTGAGTTGTGGCAAACAGGTGAGTGGTTCTTCCACCATGACAATGCACCTGCCCATACCACAATGAGTGTTCGACAGTTTTTTACCAAAAATGGCATGACCCCATGTCCACCTTCCCTATTCACCCTATCTCACCCCCAGCAACATTTTTTCTATTTCCTCTGATTTAAAAAAAAAAAGTTCTCAAAGGGAAATACTATGCCAGTATGGAAGAGATGAAACAAAAAATGGCAGAAGCACTAGAGGCATCAAAATTGATGAGTTCAAAAACTGTTTCGAGCAGTGGAAAAAGTGCCTTGATAGGTGTATTGTATCAGAGAGTACTTTGAAGGTGACTGAAGTTTTTAAACATGTAAGAATATATGTGCATTTTTTTTTTTTGAGTTAGAGTCTCACTCTGGCGCCCAGACTGGATTGCAGTGGCCGCTCCCGGCCACCACACCCTCGACCTGCTGGGCTCCAGTGATCCTTCCACCTCAGCCTTCCAAGTAGCCGGAATTACAGGCATGCGCTACCACGCCCGGCTGATTTTTTGGTTTATTGTAGAGATGAGGTCTTGCTGCCCAGGCAGGTCTCAAACCCACGGGCTCAGGCAATTCACTCACCTCAGCCTCCCAAAGGTGCGGGATTACAGGCTGAGCCACCGAGCCATGCTATGTGCAATTTTTAATAAGTAACTTCCATGTTTATTTGGGTCCTCCCTCATATGTCAAATACACATGTTTTGGGGTAAAATACTTGTATTTCCTTTAGGTCCTACTATCAGTCATATGATGCTATACCAGAGGTTGAAATTTGTGATCTTATTGTTACAGAGTCTGTTTTCAGTCTTATGAACCACGTTTTAAAGTAATGTTGGTCAGTTGTGGCTAAAATTCCACAAGGGAGAGGAGTCATAGCCAATAATTTAGTGTTTTATGTTTCTCATATCTCAGAGGAAGTCTGTTTTGTCAATTTGAGGGCTTAAAAGTTTATTTTTGTTTTACAGTAGAAAGAAGACTACATTTTCAGTTTTAAGGAGGGAGAAGGAGATATAGATGCTTTTCACTATAGGTAGGGAAAGAGTAATAATTAAATCATATTTTCTCTGTTACTGGGAATTACAAGGAGAGAATTTTAAAGTCACTTTAGAAGGAAAGATTAGTTTCTAATTGTGATATAATCAGAAAGCAAAAAAATGTCAGATTGTTCCTAACATATCTTTTTTTTAGATAGGAAAGCTAGGAGGTCAACACCGTAAGCACTTATAAGACACAGCAGTTTCAAAAATTATATAACTTGTAGCCAACAAGAAGAAAAACCTATAAATCCATCTTTAAATATATGTTAAAAACCTACTCTCTGTGTATATGTTCATATAAATACTTTCTGAAGATTATAATTTTTTTTTTTTATTTGGAGTCTCACTCTGTCGCCCAGGCTGGAGTGTAGTGGCACGCTTCCGGCCACTGCATCCTTGACCTGCTTGGCGCCGGTGATTCTTCCACCTCAGCCTTCCAAGTAGCCAGAACTACAGGCACATGCTACCATGCCGAGCTAATTTTTTGATTTATTGTAGAGACGAGGTCTCACCATGTTGCCCAGGCTACTGTTGAACATGTGGGCTCAGGCAATCCTCTCGCCTCAGCCTGGGCTGAGATTATAGTGCTGGGATTATAGGCTTGAGCCACTGTGCCAGGCCTATAATTTTTTTCTTAAGGAGAGCTATCTGTTTTTGGTTAGAATTGAAGAAAAAGTCTTCTAAAGTTAGCAACATGAGAACAATAACTGAGTTATGAGAAGACCACTCAAGTATCAGAGGAAAACATATCCCACAAATTAATAAGACGGAAGGCCATGAGATGAGAATGAATTTGAAGATGTGTACACTAAATGCAGGACAGAATGCCAACTCTTCTAATATTTATTTCCAGAATCTTTCACCAGACCACATTACTGCTGAACTTACTCCACAGAGTCTTTCACATAGTCAGAAAATCCAAGGGGTGTAATGTGGTTTTAAAAATATTTAAACAATCATGGCCAACAATAATGACAGTATGACTTCCAGATCAAGCACTAGAGCCACAATATTATTATATTTGTATCTTTTGCAAACCCCATTTGTATTGCCCATGCACAAGAAACAAATTTCCCCTTCCCTCCACAGGATGATATATGTATAAAAGTATAAAATGAGTATACAACACTTCCACACATGGCTCTGCTGAACCTCAGCTAGACTCATACTTCTATAAAATTAATAGTCTTCCCTACATCTCCATGATTAGTATTGACCTATCTTTATTTTTAACATATGCTGTTTTTAAATATTCATCTTTATAAATTTTATCTTGCATGTACAGAGAAGATGTTCTGGATCATAGATGGCTTTTTTTATTAATTACCTTACAGGAAATAACAAGAATCTAATCTCCCCTTTGCAACCCAAGGCAAAGAGAGGTCAGCCAAATGATAACCTCTTCTACAAGTATGTCTTGACATTCCAAAGGTAGAGATGAAGAGCATCGGATTCTTTCTTCCTTTATATACAGGAGAGAGACAGCTGATCCCTTTCTTTCAGGGAACAGGAAAACAAACAACTTTTACCCTATTGAAACATAATAGAAGGAATCCTGGGTTCTCAGCCTAATGTTTTGGAAATTAAATGTACCTTTAACAAGGACCAGGTAAACCAGGGGTTTGTTTTGTAAGACTTAAAGGTTTCTCCTTTGATCTGAGCTTCATACATTTTAAAATGCAAATAGCTGGAGAAATGGCACTCTTGCTGTCCTGGCTCTTCTGGGTTTAATTTGGGGGCCTCATTGAGACTGTAATTATTTAACTTTCTGCGATCAGATCAATTAACTAGGAAAATGACTACAGAGTTAAGTTTTATGGTATGTTTTATGGTATATCTTTAATGATATACATTTCTGTATCTCAGGAGATTAGATCTTCTTATAGGAGCACTGAGAAATACAAAGAAGTTGTATTTTTCCACAAGGGGCAACTCAGTGCCTTTCAAAGCAGTTAGTTACATTTTGAAATGATCTTACTGAAAACCATTGGAACAGTAGTCAGCATTAGTGAGCACTCACTAATAGAAAAAGGAATTATACTAACTGCTTCGTATACATTTGATTCTCACCAAAACCCTATGACATGGAAACTACTATTATACCATTTTAGAGTTATATAAACTGAGGCACAAAGTGATTATAAAATTTTCCTGAAGATTCACAGCTGTATATACTTACATCCTCTTTTCCCTGAGGAAGTGGAGCTACTCCAGGTGGCTGTATCCTGTATGCTCTACTAAGCTTGGTTCTAGTGCACATCTTCACATTGTACTGATAACTCTGTAACCATAACATTCTCCCAACTGATTTACAAGACCTCAGTTCTTTATAACATTTATGCTGTCAGGATTCCTGGATCCTTTATATACCTTATCATTGCCCTCTAGATGCACTCCTGTTTTTCAAAGTACTTTTTAAAATGAAGTACTCTGAATTGGATCCAAGTGCTTTTGTGTTCAGATAAGGAGCTGAATTTTCTTTTTAAAAGGTGATTGAGAGGCATTGCAGGGGAGAATAATAAGAAGATTTGCATTGTTTAAGGTCACTTTTATAGAACAATGGAGAATGACCTGGAAGAAATCCAACTAGTAAAAGACAGGCATGAATCTGATGGTCATTGAGTCAATGTAGATTAGAGATGATGGGAACTTAAAAGAAGTTCTTAGCAGTGGAGATTTCCTTGATAAGTAAGGTCTGATTAATTATTGGGATTAGTACTATTGATATCAGATTCTTGCATTATATGAGTAAAGGGGTTTACAGTCCCAAGTCACAAGGGGGAAGAGGTGTCTGTGGAAAGAAATTTCCCAAGACCATAGGTGATACCATTTGCATCTAGTATTTCTAAAATTTTTAAATAAAATTATTAAAATAATTTTAATAAAATTATTTCACCCTTTTGTTATTTAGACTGTTGAGTATGATGTTATCTGCAGATTTATCATATGTGATCTCTATTGTGTTGAGGTACATCTAAGCCATGCATTCTATTGTCTTATACCTTGACATCTAGTTGTAACAAAATTTCATTTGTCCTCTTTCCTCTTTCATTATAATCGCATATTAAGTTAGATATTACCAAAAAAAACACAAAAAACAAAACTAGAGAAAGTAATTGATCCCCTTTCTTGTATTTAAGTAAATTTATGCAACTGTAAATGCTGTGTCATGTTCTGAGTCCATCTAATTCTCTGTGTCTTTCAATAACAGATTAGGCATCTATTGTAACAGACCTTTTCTTTGTGCATTTCTGAGGCTGAGAATATTTAATAAACCCCATTTCTGTCATAAAACAGCAACAATTTGAAATTATAATTTATTCACATAAACAAAAAAACTAATGCAAGATAACATTGTTTCCAATCGTTACTCTTTTTTTTTTTCTTTTTTTTTTGAGGTGGAGTCTCACTCTGTTGCCCAGACTGGAGTGCAGTGGCTGCTCTCGGCCACCGCAGCCTAGACCTGCTGGGCTCCGGCAATCCTTCCTCCTCAGCCTTCCAAGTAGCCGGAATTTCAGGCATGCGCTACCACGCCCGGCTGATTTTTTGATTTATTGTAGAGATGAGGTCTTTCTGCCCAGATGGGTCTCGAACCCGCGGGCTCAGGCAATCCACTCACCTCAGCCTCCCAAAGGCGCGGGATTACAGGCTGAGCCACCGAGCCCGGCTCAATCGTTACTCTTAGAGTAATTTACCTTTTATAAAAGTGACCAAAAGTAATTTACTTTTTTCTCTCTCAATGTGTTAGATATAGTTGAGTTATAAAACTATAACCTGCCAAGGGAATTTTCTCTTAGCCTAAGACACTGTCGAAGCAATACAAAGCTGAGATAGAAGTTAAAATTGGAATTATTCGTATGGAGGCTACAACACTAGCTTCTAAAGAAATGATTAACACCATATACTATCACTTTAGAAATATATTTAAGAATATACTCTTGTTCTCAATATTTTTGGGTGTAATATTCAACATCAATTTTATATGTGTAAACTTTAATAAATATCATTTATTTCATTCATTCCCTTATCTATTCAACGTTGATCAAAAGTCTTTTAGCTTCTATGCAATGCTGCTGAGAATACAAGAGTACAAAGATATAAGTCCTGCACTCAAAGGAGTTGTAGAACATTTGTAAAGACAAAATTTTAAAAAAAAACTGCTATAACCTAACTTCAGTCAGAATGCCCATCATCAATAACTCAAAAAATAACGGATGCTGGAGAGGGTGTGGGGAAAAGGGAACACTTCTACACTGTTGATAGGAGTGTAAACTAGTACAACCTATGTGGAAAACAGTGTGGCAGTTTTTAAAAGATCTAAAAGCTGACCTCCCTTATGATCCCACACTCAACCTACTAGAAATATACCCAGAGGAACTCAGATCACTCTATGAAAAAGATACCTGCACACACATGTTTATTGCAGCATTATTTATAATAGCAAAAACATGGAGCCAACCGTGTTGCCCATCAAAAGAGCACTGGATAAAAAAAGTGGTACATATACATGATGGAATATTATGTAGCCATAAAGAAGGACAAAATTATGATCTTCGCAACAACTTGGATGGATTTAGAGTCTATAATACTAAGTGGCCTATCACCGAAAAAAATAACTGAGTATCACATGTTCTCACTCATAAGTGGACCTTGAACAACTATCATAATGCTATAAGAAAGGGATTGGCAGTAGTGGGAATCCGCCAGGGGGAGGCACACCTCATCAACAAGGGTATCTGCATAATGAACATTTGTATACCTAATCCTGAATTGTACCTCACATCTTTAAAATAAAAAAATTTATTTTTTTAATTTTTTAATTTTTTATTTAATCGATATTGTTTATTTTGATATTGTGGGGTACAGTTAAGGGTTAGGGTATACAAATATGCTTCATTCAGTCCCCCTTGTTGATAACTGGTGTCTCCCCGTCTCTAGACAGAAGTTTACTACCATTAGTCCAATCCCCCCCATAGTTTCCCAACACTATCAGTCATTTTCTTATAGTAGTGCATTGGATGATCAAGGTCCACTATATGAGTGAGAATATGTGGTACTCAGATCTTTGTTTCTGTGAGAGGTCACTTAGTATTATAGACTCTAGCTACATCCAGGTTGCTGCAAAATTCATGATTTTGTTCTTTTTTATGGTTGCATAGTATTCCATCATGTATATGTACCAACTTTTTTTATCCAGTCCTCTTTTGATGGACAGCATGGTTGGTTCCAGGTTCTAGCTATTGTGAACAATGCTGCAATGAACATTCGTGTGCAGGTATCTTTTTTATAGAGTTCTTCAGGGTATATTCCCAGTAGGGGGATTGCAGGGTCATATGGGAGGTTGATGTTTAGAGCTTTTAGGAATCGCCACACTGCTTTCCACAGAGATTGCACTAGTTTACACTCCCACCAACAGTGTAGAAGTGTTCCCTTTTCGCCACACCCTCTCCAGTAGCTGTTATTTTTTGAGCTGTTGATAATTGCCATTCTGACTGGAGTTAGGTGGTATCTCAGTGTGGTTTTGATTTGCATCTCCCTGATGATTAATGAGATTGAGCATTTCTTCATGTGTCTGTTGGCTGCTCAGATGTCTTCCTTTGTGAGGTGTCTGTTCATATCTCTTGCCCACTTTATAATGGGGTTGTTTGTTTTTTTTCTTTTCAGCACGTTTGAGTTCCTTGTAGATCCAGGATGTTAAGTCTTTGTCAGACCTGGAGTTGGCAAATACTTTTTCCCAGTCTGTAGGCTGTCTTCCTGCTCTCTTGATGGTTTCTTTGGCTTTGCAGAAGCTTGTCAGTTTAATGAGGTCCCACTTGTCTATCTTATCCCTTATGGCCTGTGGGTTTCAAGTTTTGTTCAGGAATTGGATGCCAGTTCCAATTTCCATGAGGGTATGTCCTTCAGTTTCTAAGGTTCTTATGGTTTGAGGTTTTATATTTAGGTCCCTGATCCATTTGGAGTTAATTTTTGTGTATGGGGATAGATAGGGGTCCTGTTTCAATCTTCTGCATGTGGTCAGCCAGTTTTCCCAGTACCATTTACTGAATAGGTTCTCCTCTCCCAGTGGTAGGTGATGGAGGCTTTGTCGAAGATGAGTTGGTTGAGAAATTGAGGTCTTGCCTCTGGAATCTCAATCCTATTCCATTGGTCTATATGCCTGTTCCTATACCAATACCAAGCTGTTTTGATGATTGTAGCTTTATAGTAAAGTTTGAAGTCTGGTAATGTGATACCACCTGCTTTGTTTTTTTTGCTGAGGATTGTTTTGGCTATTCTTGGTTGTTTGTGTTTCCATATGAATTCCTGTGTTGTTTTTTCTAGGCCTGAGAAGAATGTTGCTGGTAATTTGATAGGTATTACATTGAATCTGTAGATTGCTTTAGGTAAGATGGACATCTTCACAATGTTGATTCTTCCAATCCATGAGCATGGGATATTTTTCCAATTGTTTGTGTCATCTTTGATTTCTTTGAGCAGAGTTTTGTAGTTTTCAGTGTAAAGGTCTTTCACGTCTCTGGTTAGGAAGATGCCAAGGTATTTCATTTTTTTTTGTAGCAATTGTGAATGGAATTGTGCTTCTTATTTGGGTTTCTGTTTGTTTATTATTGGTGTAAAGAAATGTGATTGTCTTTTACACATTTAGTTTATATCCTGAGACTTTGCTGAAGGCATTTATCAGTGTAAGGAGGTTTTTTGACAGATTCTCTTGGGTTTTTCAGGTATACGATCATGTCATCTGCAAAGAGAGATAATTTAACTTCCTCTTTTCCTATTTGGATACTCCTGATTGCCTTGTCTTCTCTGATCGCTCTAGCCAGGACTTCCAATACTATATTGAACAGGAGGGTGAGAGTGGGCATCCTTGTCTTGTTCCAGTTTTTAGGGGAAATGGTTCCAATTTTTGTTGGTTTAGGAGTATGCTGGCTGTGGGTTTCTCGTAGATGGCTTTTACTACTTTGAGGTATGTTCCCTGTATGCCTAGATGTTCGAGGGTTTTTATCAAGAATGGGTGCTGGATTTTATCAAAAGCTTTTTCTGCATCTAATGATATAATCATGTGGTTTTTGTTTTGACATCTGTTGATGTATTTAATTACATTTATTGTTTTGCGAATGTTGAACCAGCCTTGCGTCCCAGGGATGAAGCCTACTTGGTCATAATGGATGATTTTTGAGATGTGTTGTTGAATCCGGTTTGCTAGGATCTTGTTGAGAATTTTAGCGTCTATGTTCATCAAAGATATTGGCCTGTAGTTCTCTTTTTTTGTTGGATCTTTACCTGGCTTGGGTATCAATGTGATGTTAGCTTCATAAAATGATTTGGAGAGGGTTCCATCTTTCTCAATCGCCTGAACTAGCTTCAGTAGGATTGGAATCAGTTCCTCCTTAAATGTCTTGTAGAATTCTGCTGGAAAGCCATCTGGTCCGGGGCTTTTTTTGTAGGTAGTTTTCTTATTACATAGTCAATTTCCTCAATTGTTATTAGTCTATTTAGGGTCTCAATTTCTTCTTGTTTCAACCTAGGTAGGTTGTGTGATGACAGAAAGTACTCCATTTCCTTGAGGTTTTCAAGTTTATTTCCATACAAGTTTACATAGTAGTCTCTGATGATCTTTTGTATTTCTTCAGGGTCAGATGTGACTTCATCTTTTGTGTTTCTGATTGTGTTTATTTGGGTTTTTTCTTTCTTTCTTTCTTTTTTTTTTTTTTTTTTTTTTTTTGGTCAGTCTAGCTAGGGGACCATCAATCTTGTTTATCCTTTCAAAGAACCAGCTTTTTGTTTCATTGATTTTTTGTATTGTTTTTTTGTCGTCTATGTCCTGGATTTGGGCTTTTATTTTGGTGATCTGGATTCTTCTGCTGAAATTAGGGTTTTTGTGATCTTGCTTTTCCAGCTTCCTTAGGTGGCTTGTTAGGCTATTAATTTGTGCTCCTTTCATTTTCTTCATGTGTGTTTGTAGGGATATAAATTCCCCTCTTACTACAGCTTTTAAGCTGTCCCAGAGCTTTTGGTAAGATGTTTCTTCATTTTCATTTGTTTCCAGGTATCTTTTGATCTCCGTTTTGATTTCATCATTGATCCAGGAGTTGTTTAGCATCATGCTGTTTAGTGTCCATGTCTTTGTGGGTTTTGGGGGAACCTTGTTGGTGTCAATGTTTATTTTTATTCCACTGTGGTCTGAGAAGGTGCATGGTAGAATTTCTGTCTTTTTATATTTGCTTATGCTTGATTTATAGCCGAGTATGTGGTCGATCTTGGAATACGTTCCATGCGGTGATGAGTAGAATGTGTATTCTCTGGCTTTTGGATGTAGTGTTCTGTAGGTATCAATTAAATCCATTTGGTCCAAAGTCACATTGAGGTTCTGAATCTCGTTGTTGATTTTTTGTCCCGATGATCTGTCGAGGGTTGTGAGTGGGGTATTAAAGTCCCCAGTTATGATGGTGTTAGAGTCAATATCTTTCTTTAGTTTTCTTAGGAGTTGCTTTGTAAAAGTTGGTGCACCTATGTTAGGTGCATATATGTTTAGGATAGATATTTCTTGTTGATGGAGTGAGCCTTTTATCATTATGTAGTGGCCTTCTGTATCTTTTAAAATTTTTGATAGCTTAAATGGTATTTTGTATGAATTTAGGATTGCGACTCCTCCTTTCTTTTGTGTTCCATTCACCTGGAAATTTGTTTCCCATCCTCTTACTTTGAGTCTATGCATGTCCTTTCTAGTGAGATGGGTCTCTTGAAGGCAGTATATTGTTGCCTGGTGATATTTTATCCATTTTGCCATTCTATGTCTTTTCAGTGGTGCATTTAGTCCATTCACATTCAGGCTAATTATTGAAATGTGAGAGTTCATCCCTAACATACAGTTCTTTTATAGTTGTTCTTCCATTTGGTTTATTGTCTTTTTTTTGTTTTGGGGGTTGGTTCATATGTATTTTATTCTTTTTCCTGTACTCTTGTGAAAAATGTGGTTCTTTTTTTTCCCCCTTTTCTTCTGTGTTTAGTACTTTCTTAACTGTTTCATGTAGAGGTGGTTTGGTGGCAGCGTAAGTTCTTAGGGATTGGATATCTGGGAAAGATTTTAATTCTCCCACATTGATGAAGCTTAATCTGGCAGGGTAGGTTATTCCTGGTTGAAATTGTTTATCTTTTAGGACTTTGAAGATAGGGCTCCAAGCTCTCCTAGCCTGCAGGGTTTCTGTAGATAAATCTGCTGCTATTCTAATTGGTTTTCCATGGTAGGTAATCTGACCTTTTTCTCTTGCTGCCTTTAGGATTTTTTCTTTTATGCCTACTTTGTTTAGGTGAATTATTACGTGTCTAGGAGTTGGTTTTCTCATTTGTTGTCTTGCAAGTGTTCTCTGGATCTCTTGTGTTTGAGTTTTTGCATCATTGATTAGATAAGGGAAGTTTTCTTGAATGATCTCATGGAAGGTTTGTTTCAGTGTAGTCTCTGTCTCTTTTTCTGCCTCAGGCATACCAATTACTCTTAGGTTAGGCCTCTTGAGGTAATCACTCATCTTTTGAATGTTTTTTTCTGTCCTTTTGGGCTTGTTTTCTGTGTTCTTGAGAGTTTGGGTTATTTCTATATTTTGATCCTCAAGCTCTGAGATTCTTTCTTCTGCTTGGGTAATTCTGCTTTCCATACCTATCAGTTTATTGTTTATTTCATTCACAGTATTCTTTATTACTGTTATCTCAGATATCAACTCCTTTCTAGTTTCTTCTTGAGTCTCCTCAATTCTTTTTAATCTCTCCATTAATGTCTTGATGTCTAGGGCTGTATTTTGAGACCATTCAGTTGTTTGCATTCCAAAGTCAGTTTTCTCAGTGTCTACCCTCCCAGGAGTCTGGGAAGGACCCATATTCTTCTTTTGGTTTTTCTTCATTTGTGTAGATTTTTCTCTCTAGTCCCTTAGTGGATCAAGTTCCTGAGATCTAATCTCCAGCCTCTCTCCTCTGTTTCTGTTGCAGGTAGTTAGCTTGCTCCTTGGAAGGTCTGTGACACAGTCTCTATTCAACATAGGGGAGGGGCTTTGTCTCCTGTTAATGACATCACCGTGGGAACCGAGGTGGAGGCTCTGCTAGGTGGGTGGGCAATGCGATGTAAATATGCCTTGAAAATGGCAGAGGTGGTGGTTTTACTTTCACTTTTAGGGGCCTCCTGTGGGTCTCTAGGCAGGACCAGCTGCACAGCTGGGTGCTGGATCTGGGGTGCCTCCAGCCGGCTGGGGTGAGGACAAGGTCCAGCATTTCCTCCTCTGGAGCTGGAAGCCTGCGATCGGCACCTTATGTCAGCTTGGGGTTCTGCCCCCTTTCACAGGTTTATGGTCACGCACGCTGAGTGCCTCAGCCAGGGTGGGCCCAGGGCTTCCGATCTCCAGAGCTCCAGAGGGCAGGTGGTGGCTCTGGGTCCTTCCCAGGGCACTTTAGCCAGAAATGGGACTGGTATTGCTAAGGGGTGGGCACTCAGAGCCTCCCTGCGTGACCAGCAGCTTCGCGCTGGATGCTGGTCATGACGGGGGATGGAGCTGCGGTCAGGGATTTGGAATTCCCCAGCTGGCCGGAATCACATATAGTGGGGCAGCCACCGACTGGCGGCAATGTCTGGCCCCGCGTGAGACCAAAGTCCCCAAGCCTCGTACCAGTGCAGCTGGAGGTGGGCGGGGGGTGCAGGAAGAAAAGTAATAGTCTTTTTGGGAAACTCACATTTGGAGAATCTCAGGGATCCATCTATGTGGTGGCCATCTTGCTTCAAAGTTTTCAAATAAAAAAAAATTTTTTTTTTAACTGGTATAAGAAAGGGGAAACAGCATGGTAAATATAAAGAATGCTATAGAAAACAAGTAACTCTACCTCTGGAAGTATCCCAGAAAGTTACTTAGGTGAGGTAGTACATGGACAATGCCTTAAAGATAACTGATGAAAGGGTGGGGGTAGAGTCATTATTCGGTAAGAAACTCGAACTGTTCTTACAAATACTCTTTAATCTCAGGGAATTAGCCCAATCAAGCCTTATTTCTTGCCCACTTCACCTACTACAGTCCACTTCACCCACAGGTGAGTTGGGCGGGAGGGGAGGGTGCTGTGATTCAGCTTCATGCAGAAACCCAGGAGGCAGGCAACTTGCAGGCTGGATTCTGCCTGTTGATAAGTGGTCTTAGAAACTGTTTATAGAAGTGACATTGCTCACTTCTGTCTACATCAAAATGCCCCAAACTTCTTCCCTTGATATAGATAGGAACAAAAGCCTAGGAATTGTAGTTTGGTATTGGGCCAA
This sequence comes from Cephalopachus bancanus, assembly GCA_027257055.1. Lineage (NCBI taxonomy): Eukaryota > Metazoa > Chordata > Mammalia > Primates > Tarsiidae > Cephalopachus > Cephalopachus bancanus. Next base: position 1,658,858 of record JAPVLO010000072.1, read on the forward strand.
GGGAAGGAAGGGGTATGAGCGATTGATAAGGACAGGTAGTGCCTCCCGAATGGATAAGGGGAATCAAGGAGAGGGAACAGGACTTGCAAAATTCAGGAGAGAAGAACATTGCATGATGAAAGAAAAGTGATAGAGTAGCTGCAGGGGAACCCAGACTCCAAACAGGACATTCATGTTGGCCTTGACATAAGTTTAGATTTTATTGTGCAAGCATTGAGAGCACACTAAAAAGTTTTAAATAGAGGAATGATGAAATTATATTTGCATTTATGGAAGAGAACTCTGATAACATGGAGGGTGAATTGAAAAAGAATAAAATAACGTAGCTTATGACAGGCATAGAGAAATATAAATAAGGAATTTCTAATCCTTGCCCCATTGGGCCTCACTGTATATTTGAAGACTTGCATTTGTATAGAACTATGAGTTTTCAAAGAACTGTTACACCAATCCCTTTTTATATTCATGGTAAAAATATGAGATTAAGTGGGTATATTTTCTTCTTTTCATGTAGGAATAAGTTCAATTTACACAGTCGTGATTAAAATTTTGCTTTAAACAACAATTTTGCTTTTAAGAGAAGTATACTAGCTGAGTAAGTTGACTCAGAGTCTTCCACAGGCTGCTATCAAAATGTCAGCTCTGGCTTGCCATAGGTGGCAGACTGGGAATGGTATGGCCAGAGTTGCAGGGGGTGAAAGTATTCACTAAGATAGTTATAAATTAAGAAAGGCAAATTTATTAAAGGTAAGATACATTGTGAAGGGCACAACAAGAAGGGCAAGAGCCAGAGTGCTTACTCCCTGCTGCAAAGAGGCAGTGGTCTGAGGTTCTGAGGTTCTTCCCAGTGGAGTTTGACCTGCTCTTTGGTTAAGACGAGTTTTAGGATTCCCATCAAGCATTTGGGTTTCTGCCATGCAAATTAGGTAGTTCCAATTGCTTGGTGTTTAACTTTGCTTGTAAGCTGCTTATGGACCAGCTGGAGGCTTATAAAGTGGCTGGTCATTGTGGGATTTTGTTTCTTCAACAATAACCATTGACTACTCTTTGTCATAGAACCAGCAGCAAACGTTTTACAGTTGGTTATTCAGCTTTTGTAGTTCTCCTAATTTTATTCTGAGATTTCTTTCCTCAAAATAGTTTACCCAATTTACCCAGTTGATGCTGGCTTAATCAGGTCTTATGTTCCTCTACATGGCTGATATCATCTGATGGTTGACTGAGGCTAGAGGTTCTGCTGTCAAAATAACTGATCTATTAGAAGAGTCTTCAGATCTGAAAACCTGGGCTCTCCTGAAGGCTGCTTGAGTGCCTTCACCACATGGCAGCTGACTGTCTTGATAGACCACTTTTGCTCCATGAGCTCCCATTAGGTAGTCTGAGGCGCTCCTGTTCAATTCTCCTTCCATCCCCATCATGGACTGAAGGAGTTCCCTGCCTGTGCTTTTTCTCTCCCATAAATTTTTCACCTCCCGACCCCCGTCCCCCAAACATCATTCATACATCATACTTTGTCATGGTTTCTGCTTCCTAGAGGACTCAACTAGCATACTAAATAATTTAATTTATAAATGCATCATTATCACAATAAAAATATCAGACATGCATTCCCTAAAATGTATGTACATATTAAATACCACAACATAAAAGAGAAATTTGAAATACACATCTATATATATGGTGATTGTTGACTTTATACAAATACACAGAGAAAGTCTGATCAAGAACTTTAAAAAAAAATCATGATCAGGTAATAGTAATACATATAATATTGTAAAGCTTCAAACAGTTAGGACTAGAAATAATCAGACTGAAGAAACAAAATTTTTTGATAAATGATAAATTTATATGATAAATATAACTTCTCAAATTAAAACGAGATAGATAAAATTTTTAAACAATTGAGTTTGAACGTATGACAGTTATATTGATTAAACCAATTACATGGTACACCAATAAAATTTTGAATGGACCATAATTTAATTGTAAAATAAAATATGAAATCATATAAATTATCTTATAAACTTAGAGTAAAGAAAACTTTTTTACACTAATTGAAAATACAGAAGATATTAAAATTGATAAATTTAATTCCATTGATACAAAAATGTTTAATGTCACATAAAAAGAATAACCATAAGCGATGTCAAAAGAAAAAAGAAAAACTAATACAAACTGTTTTTAACTCAGGTTGCACTAAAGCTCAATAAATGAGGTTATCGTCTTGATTTCCAAGAGCTAGAAAACAATAAAAAACAAATCCAAAGGAGGATTAAAACAACACAAACACATATACTCGCAAATTACAAATTGCCAGTACACACATGAAACTATGTTCATCTTTCACCTTTTGCTAAGTGAGAGAATAGCAACTTGGAAAATACAACGTGATATATTTTCTCGACTATCAGATTTTTGATGACAACACTATAAAGAAACAAGCACTTTCCTATACAGCTGGTGAGAATGCAAAACGGTATAATCCCTTGGAGGGCAAGTTTGTAATATCTGTCAAAATTGTATTTGCATTTATCCCCACTATCCCAATCCCATTACTGTGGCCTTATCCTGCACAATCATTTGTTTATGCATTAGGTGTTAATTGTATCATTGCTCATAGTCACAAAACATTAGCATTCACCCAAACGTCCCCCTACAAACACTTAGTCAATTCTTATTATGCATCTACTAAAACAAACAAAGACAAAATATCGACACATCACAAAAGCAAAAGCAAGGCATTTCTTTATGTACTGTTATAGAAAGTATTACAAGATATACTAAGTGAAAGTAGCAAAATCCAGGACAGTGTATGTAAATTACTACCTTCAGTGTGAAACTGAAGAGTGATAAGAGCATAAACTCATATTTGCTGGTGCTTTCATTAAAAAAATATTGCAGGAACACAAAATAAATGAGTAAACATGGACATTGGCACAGGAGAGAAAAGATACCACACTGCTAGGGAAAGAAGTGGGACCAAGATTATGTTTTCTGCATCTACATTCTTTATATAGTTTTGAATTTTTAATCATAAATAAACTAGCCCTTTAAATAAGCAAAATTCAATGGGAAAAGGGGGCTTGTCTGCATTATTCTCACAGATATTGTCGATATATCCATGTATTCGTTAGATAGATAAACAGGCATTTCTCACCTTTTTTTTTTGCTTTTGAGTTGAATTCTCAATCTGTCACCCAGGCTGGAGTGTAGTGGCATGCTCACGGCCACTGCAGCCTCCACCTTCTAGGCTTGGCCGATCCATCCATTTCAGCCTATCATGCCCAGTTAATTTTTTGATTTATTGTAGAGACAAAGTCCCACCATGTTGCCCATGCTGGTCTCAGACCCATGGTCCAGGCAATCATCTTGCCTCTGCCTCCCAAAGTTCTGGGATTATAGGTATAAGCCACTGCATCCGGCTTCTCACAATTTTAGAGAGTGAAAAAACAGTGCAAGATGGCACGGAATATGTCTATGAAGAAGACATGTACAGGTGTCACAAAATATCTCAGTTTTGCAAAATAATCATGCCTCCTAGTTCTGCTATTTTACTTAAACTAACAGAATGCTAACTAATGATGTGGGTCTTTACCAGGAGTCTCTCAGTCCAAAAGAAGACAACAAGAGGATTATTTCAACTATTGCTTCTATTGCAAAGTACATTTAGGAACTTTTCTAAACAGGGTAGAGGGAAGCTTTTCAATGGTACCCCATCGAAGGGGCTAATGTTGCCTAGGGGAAGGAGGGACCTTAGAAGGTACACAGAGAATGTGACGTTAAAAGGTAGACTGTCTTTAAAAGGTGATGAGCAGTTAAACCAGGAGGAAACGAAATAGGGTGTTTTCTAGGCAGAGGCCTATGTACATAAACATAACCAGGCTCCAAAAATCTCAACTCTTAGTTAATAAAGTTACACAAGATTTTACTGAGCTTAAACCTGGAAAGAATGAAGAAATGACTTCAGTTTCTGATGATGAAGAGATTTGCCTAACTAGGTTAATAAGTTTGGAATTCTCTTGTAAGAGCTGGAAAACTGAACAAAAATATTAGCCAGAAAAGGGATAGAATTATGTTGAAGTTTTAGAAAGATATATGGAAAACAAACAAACAAGCAAAACCCTCAGAAAAAGGAAGAAAATTTTGTAAAGGTTTGCCAGCACCTAAGAGCAAAAAACTTCAAGAACAAGTAACTTAGTGAACCATCGTTGTGTTTCCAGACAAGGAAACGGAATGCTTAAACTAAACATTATCAGTTGGAATTCTTCCAGGAGACCTTGCTGAACTCTGGGTCAATCAATGAGGTCTGATTCCATCTGCTTATTGACATTCCCCTGTGGGAAGGTCAGGTTTGAGGGCCACTCTCTTAAAGTTGCCTCATTTGCTTCCAACGGCATCTTTTCTCTCTTTATCAGAAGCAAAGGCAGCAGTTTTAAGAAAATGAAAAATCCTTTCAAGTCTAACTTCATGCCCATGTGAATTTCTTAGAATGCTTTTATTGGAAAATTGCATTTGTCTGAAAGTGAAAAAGATGAGACATGATGAAATGCGGTGTTGGGATAAGCAAATTGAAGCTATTATATTTTCTATTCCCTTAGCATTGTCCCAGAATTAATAGATCCCTGACCTCAAAAATAGGGGTATTGTAACTTTTTAATGTTCTTCCCCATCAATCATATTTATTTGGGAAGGAACCTTGAAAAAGCGTTCTAATCAGCCTTCATAGCAATATTTTTGTATATGTTAATTTAATTCATTTTTTCCCATGTCCTTTGTTGCTATGAGATTTGTATTTTTGGTTTAAAGTGAAAAGACACCATGTATTACAGAGATTCTCTTCCTCAATACTGACACCACCTGTAGTTTAGCATACACACACATACACACACACACACACACACACACACACACGTATGTATATATAATCTGTTTTGTCTACATTTCCTGGAGCCAAATATTTTCCGAGGCTCTCATTGGCATGCATATTTTGTATCTTATCTTTTAACTACTGGGTAATATTTTAAATCTTCTTTTAGCATTTTCTAAACATAAATGTAATTAAAATTTTTTAAAGAGTCATAAAAAAGAATTTAGAAATGCAAGTATAGAAGAAAGGAAGAAAAGAAAGAAAGAAGAGGAAAATTTTAGAAAAAAGAAGGAAGAAATAATTAACTTTGATCTCACAGAGAAGAAATGAGTGTTAATATCTTAGTGGATATGCTCACATTTATGAAGTTGGTGTCTTAAGTGCAAATGGAAGCCCATAGGCCATATAGTTAAATATCTAAAAGTCATTCGTCAAACAAACAAAAATGAGCATAATTAAATTTTCTACAACAGGAGTTAAAGAAACTAAGAAAAATCATTAGTCAAGCAAACATATTGACTATATATAGTCTTCTAGCCTGACAAATATATCTAAATAATGACAAGAAAGTCAAATACTGAAATCTCTGCATTCTAGGAGTTTCTCACCTTGGCAAGACAATGTAGAGAAAGCTGTGCCCACTTCTGACCTCTGCACTGGCCAGTTCAATAGGGGTCCTCACACAAGCATATGCCTATTTCACTTAATCTGGCCAGTAAATTCAAGTCCTGATTTTAGCTTCCAAAATAGCTGTGGCTAGGTCACTTCCTAGTGATGGGATTTATACTTAAACATATAGATTTGAGAAGGAGGCAATAATAATGATTTAAACAGGAACTTCTAGGTAACTAAGACATTAAGGGGGAAGGAGGTTGAGGATTCCAGGTGGGCACATTTCCTTGGCCCATAGATGCTTATGTAGGTACATGTAAGGTTTGAAGAAAACCCAGGACAGGGTCTCTTTTCTAGTAGTCTGATACCTGGTATATTTTTTTCCAGGTTTTCTAAGCATACATTATTACGTAGTTTCAATCATATTAGATGTACAATTCTGTATTTTACTTTATTGTTTCTGGAGAATTATATATGGTATTAAGCCTCTATATGGTGGCAAAGACAACCCTGGTATAAAATATTTTAGCTTCTTTAAGTCCTGTTGTAGAAAATTTAATTATGCTCATTTTTGTTTGGTATACTTGATGCCAAATGTGTGTGTGTGTGTGTGTGTGTGTGTGTGTGTGTGTGTGTGTGTGTGTGTTATTTGATGCTTATGAAAAGACGGCACTCAAAAAAATCCCTTCAGATATGGGGGAGGTTAGGGGGAGACAATGTGAAGTTATTGAGAAGGTGGAATGTGATCTGATCTAGAGAAAGATTAAAATGAGATGAAGGAGAAGCCCTTAATTATCTTACCATTCTAAAAGTGAAAGTTGAAATGCAAGACATAAGTCCTGACACATTTGTACTCAAAAGGTAAAGCAGGGTCCTAAGTACAGACAAAATTCTCAATAAGAAGTTATATGATCATAGAACTATAGTTTTCTATTTTATATAAACTGGATCTGAAGTCTTCAGCTGAGACTAGGACAGAATAGAGAGATGAGAAGTCTGAGGAATGATGAGAATTTTAAAAATGAAAATCCATTGTGGAAAATAGGAGAAAATGCTAACAAAGGAATTTCTTCTGGGTTTTCTGGAAATGATCAGGGTACCATCTTACTCTGGCTAGGGTTCAGAGTAGCACAGGAGGCAGACAGGTGTGATTTTAATCAGGACAACTCAGTAGTCTGGAAGTAGCCATGGATCCTAGAAAGAGAAGGAGCATAATGCAAGTTTGAGGTTGTGCCAGCTAGTGAAAAAGCAAAACAAAACCATACCACACAACAGTGATGGCCAAAGAAAACTAAAGTGATGGACCATGAATACCAATCTGGAAGCAAGTGAAGACAGAAAGCATTTTATAAGTAGGAAAATGTAGAAATGGAGTAAACAAACAAACAAAATCCCCCTCCCAAAAAAAATCAGGGGTTTGAACAACAGTTTTATTGTTTTTATGAAAGAATCTCATCCCAATCTCTGCTTCTTTATCTTATTGCTGATCTTTCAACAATTACTTTTCCATCTTTTATGAGATCCCTATCTCTCTTCAAACTCTATTATGTCTTTAATCATTTTATAAGACCCCCTTGTGCTCTCTGTCTAGGATTAAATTTTGTTCTCTTTGTAGACCATGTGTTGCCTGCCACCTTAGCAAATGGAGGCTAGTTATTCTTGTATGTCCTTTAACGCATTCAGCAAACAACATGAAATATGAGTTATCTTACAGTATTAAAGACCAAGGCTAAGGTGCTCGGTTGCCTGTAGTTGTCCATAGACAAAGGCACTTTTTAAAGAAGAAGATGAATGTTGGCGCAATTAAAAACCTATACTATAAATTAGCGGATCTGTCCCTCTTAATTCCTCATCCCATGGGAATCAAGTCATCTGGATAATTATTAAACCATGAATGCGAATTTAGCTAATATCCTCATCCTCCATATAGAATCTTACATAAAATCACTTCTTGGTCCTTGAAAGTGGTTTCTAAGCAATCATTGAAACTTGCAGTGTGGGTATGGTTTAAATATCAGTAAATCACAGGCATATTTTTATGCATTATTGATTTCTATTGTCATTTACTACTTCATTATGTTTAGGGAGTTTATTACTTGTAATCCCAGCTAAGCAACTCAACAAGGTTATCACAAATCAATTCAGTGCATCACCAACAAGCTGTCACATTTCTTTATGACCAGCCTGAGAGTTTACATGATCATATCACATTCCTAACTTAATTTTAAAGTACAACACAGATAAACTACCCAGTAATGTCAGAGATACAAAGTACTTCACATTGAATATATGCCTCCAGGCATTACAATAATGCACTATGAAACTACAGGGTGCCAAAATTTTGCTCTCTAAGTGATAGGTCCATAAAGACCTTAGAATGCTTTAAGCTACATATCTTAGAAGGAAAAACACTGTTTGTCTTGTCCAGAAGAAAGTTTTGAGATTATTTTAAAGCTCTCAATTAAGGGTCGAGAAAAGTTAAAATATCTGGTGATATTAAAAAGAGAGAACACATAACTTAAGGGGGATATAATGACTGCTCTGAGACTCATAGAAGATGAATATAAAAAAAAAATTTTTAAAGCATAGAGTTGTTCTTTTATATTCCGGAAAGGAGCACCAAAATCTTAGATGCAAGTTTTTGGAACATGACCTCCTCGGTCAGCATACTAGGGCAGTTTCTAGTTAATTTGAACACAGAATGGGCGATCTTTCTTGCAACATTTGGGTAGTCCCAAATGTTACTTTTAGAAGAGACCATGAACATTCACCTTTTAATTATTGTAAACTCAGTAAAGAAAGATATCTAACTTTTGTAGTTGTTGCTGTTTTGGTTGTTTCTCTTATTCTATTGAATGGAATGGGTGTGAGACTTGGTAGGAGATTTAAAAAAAACTGAGTTTTGAGATTATAAAGATATGACCAAATAATCATTAAGACTTTTTTTTTTTTTTTTTTTTTTGAGTTGGAGTCTCACTGTCGCCCAGACTGGAGTATAGTGGCCGCTCCCGACCACTGCAGCCTCGACCTGCTGGGCTCCAGCAATCCTTCCGCCTCAGCCTTCCAAGTAGCCGCAATTACAGGCATGCGCTACCACGCCCGGCTGATTTTTTGATTTATTGTGGAGATGAGGTCTCGCTGCCCAGGCGGGTCTCGAACCCGCAGACTCAGGCAATCCACTCACCTCAGCCTCCCAAAGGCGCGGGATTACAGCCTGAGCCACCGAACCCGGCTTCATTAAGACTTTTAAGACTCTTTTTATTTTTTACTTTTATTTTTTTAGACAAGGTCTCACTCCATGGCCCAGGCTGGAGTGCAGTGGTATGATTATGGCTCACCACAGCCTCAACCTCCTAGGTTCAAGTGATCCTCCTGCCTCAACATTTTGCATAACTGGAACTACAGATGCCACCATGTCCAAATTTTATTTTTCTCTTCTTTTCTTTCTTTTTTTTTTCAGTGATGAGGTAAGGGTATTTTGCCCAGTCTACCCTTGAACTCCTGGACTCAAGCAATCCTCCTGCATCAACCTTAAGAGTAGCTGGGATGACAAGTGTGCATCACTAAAGACTTTTTAGTCTATAGAAATGATACAGATTAAATAAGAAATGGATTTTAAAACCTGTATCTATCAGAATTAAACCAGAGAAGCAGAACCACTTCATAAATTTCTGTGTGCATGCATGAGTGTGTATGTGTATGTGTGAATTAGTGTGTGTGTGAGTAGAGAGAGAGAATTTTGTCTACTATCTGACCACTGTGCTACTCTGAACATTAGTTAAAGCATAACAGAACCCTGATCATTCCCAGATAATCCAGAAGAGATTCCTTGGTGAAAAATTTTCTCCTATGTTCTACAAGGAATTTTTTAAAATACAAATATTCTCAACAAACTCTAGACCTGCTATCTCTCTGCTCCATCTCATTCTCAGCTGATGACTTCACCTTCAATTCACAGAGAAACTAAAATTACAGTTCAGTGACCACATAAATTCTCATCAAGAATTATGTCTATTCTCAGTACTCTGCTTTAGCTTCCTGAGACCAAATATTAAAAAAAATGCATTGAGATTCAAGTCCTGCAATAGATATAAAGATATATTTGTCAAAGAAATTTGGGCTTATACAATTGTTGAGCTGGTTACACACTCTCTGTGAGACTGAAACTCTGCATATGATACTAGAGCTTGAAGCCAACAGGATATATTTTTAGGAAGAAAAGATAGTATAAAGTTAAAAAGCAGGCTGAAATTTACAAACATGAGCTGGAAACCCATCAAGATGGACTAAAACCTATAGCACTTATTTTTGCCTCTGTCCTGGGTGACAGGTATTCTCTGCAGAACTTAGGGTCCTTTATCACATACCTAAAAACACATACTTCTGACAGAAGAAGAAGAAGAGGAGGAGGAGGAGGAAGCTAGAGCAGTTGCTGCTTCATACCAAGTAGATAAGTCAGTAGATTAACAACAAAACTTGTAGGTTCAGCCAGGCACAGTGGCTCACACCTGTAATCTCAGCACTTTGGGAAGCAGAGGTAAGAGGATTGACTGAGTTCAGAGGTTCAAAACCAGCCTGGGCAACTTGGTGAGACTTCATCTCATGTACAATTAAGAGTGCCCAGCACACAGCAGATCCTTAATGAACATTTGTTGAAACATGAATAAATGTCCTTGTTTTAAAAGTCCCTTTCAATGGAATAGCCAACATTGAATAGCCTAGCATATAAGATACTTCCAAATGTGTCTGAAACTAATTTGGCAATACTATCTCAGTATGCATCTTTCCAAATGTCTACCAACTATCTCAATATGCATCTTTCCAAAGGTCTACCAAATTTCAAAGATGACTCACATTTTCTACGGTAACCTTTTAAAATAAAAGCTAATTCTAGCACTTTGTTGAGGCATATTGTGTGAAATTTGCCCCTTATTTAAAAACTGAATTGTACACACACTTTCTAGCTGGGTATATAACAGTATAACTGACATCACTCTTGCCTTTGAGATATTTATAGTCTTGAAGAGAATAGAGACATATAAAACAGAAATGACTGTAAGTACATACACACACACACACACACACACACACACACACACACACACACACACAGTACAGCACAAGAGGGGCCATAAGGAAAGAGAAAGCAAATTTGGCTTGAATGTCTAGAAAATGCTTCCTCAGAGATGGGATGTCTGAGTTGAAACCTGAAAAATATGTAAAATCTTTTTATGCATAGGCCCAGAGGCTACATAATTTGTAGGGTTCAGAGCACAGTGAAAAAATGCAGGCCCGCTTGCTCAAAAAAGCAGGAAAAGTTGCTAAAAAGTTACTAAAATACAAAGCTCTTCCCTGTCTTCCATGGTTTCTCTTTCAACTTGGCTTGTCGCAGTGCTTTTATTTACTTCTTAATGCCATTCTAGCTGAAACAATAATAATAACATTTTAATATATAGCATAAATTTACTCTTCCATCTTTACATTGTACAATGCCAAGTTCAATTGTAAATATGAGTAGTTAACTCGTGGGCAATCATTGAAATTACACAATTGGTATTCTGTGGTCCACACATGTATGTGTATTTCATTTTTTATCAGAACAGTAAAAACACTGTACAAAAAACTCAAAGGTTTTTATTTCACATCTTGAAATTTTTTCCTTGAAAAAGGAAAAATAACTAGGGATTATTCTATTTTTCCCTTTCCTTCTACTTTATCATGTTTAGCAATTTCGGGTTCTAAATGCAAGTGTGGCCTCTTGAAGTTCCTAGTACCCCTGCTTTCTCAGTCACAGATGTACTCCTCTTGTTCACAATTTGAGTCTTTCTGAGTACCCATGCTTCCTGTCCTCCAGAACTCTGGGCCCATGAGGCATCAGGAATACCATATGCATCTGGCGTGAGAAGGACATTCAAATTGCACATATCTCCTCTAATCACATGCATGCCCCAATGTCCCTTCAAATTTTACTTGCAAAACATAAGTTCAAAGATAGAATTATTTAAAAAGTTATGATGGATAATAGCAAGTATTAAACAAAGTTTGACTTCTTTGTTAGTATGAGGACTGCTGCTAATGCACAAAAGCTACACTTCTGAAAGCCAGCCCTGAAATGAAGCAAGAAAGAGCAGAACATGCTGGAGAACTTTACTTCCTGTGGAAAAGTTAGAGTACTTGGTGAAAGGAGAGGTCTGCAAAATGTGAGATGAAGAGAATTTTAAGACAGGTCACCAAGTCACGAATAACTCCTATCATGTGAAAGTCAACTAACTTCAGTCCTAGCTACACTTACAACTTTGGAAGAATTTGAAAATTTTGTTTGTATTCTCTTTGAAGGATTTGCTCTGCTTCTCTGGGAGCATGCTCTCCTGGTCTGCCAACTTAACCGCATCAAGTGTTTTGTCCATCTATATTCTCTCCAGTCAATGTCATTCACTCCTGTTATTTCTCTTACTCCCAAACAAAGATAGCCAGTTCAAACTTCATGCCAAAGCACCAACAGTTTATCAGACTGCCTACCGGACATATGTCACATGCATCTCAAATTGTTCATCTCTCCCTGACCATCCTTACCAAGATGCCCTAACTCAGTATCCAGATCTTCACTTCTAAAATCTAAGAATCTTTTTTGATTTCACTTTACCGAATTTCAAATACCAGAAAATAATCTTTAAATGTCTACACATGTCATCTCCATTTCTACCTCCTCAACTTAAGCCTGTGTTATTCTGTCTCTTGTTTGATCTGGAACCTTCTTTCTTGCTTCAATTTATGCTTTATAAAGGTGTTTCAGGACCATTCTGGAACAAATTCTGATTATATCACTCCAAACTGTAAGTTGGTTAGAAGACTAGTATTGTCCAGGCTTGAAAATCAGTCTCGTTTCTTTTTCTTACCTTGAGAGGTGGAGATCTAGACTCATCTGCTATGCGATTTCAGCAAGTCACTCAAACATTTGTGCTTTAGTTTCCTCTTCTGCAAAAAGGAAGTTATTTATGTATTATTTGTAAAGTTGTCGGAAGGAGCCAAAGAGCTATATATGTAAATAACTTAAAATATTGAGCACTATTAAGCTGTTGAATTCATCAGCTGTTGCTAGATAACAAACCCAAAACCTCAGTGACAAAAAGCAATAGGCATTTATTCTTTGCTCACAGGTAGGAAGGTTGGCAGATGGTTTCATTTAGCTGTGGGCCACCTGTTTTTGGATCCAAATCACAGGTCCATGCCATGTGCTTACTGAGGGACTCAGACTAAAGATGCAGTGGTTACCTGAGCATATTCTTCTCATGACAAATATGGGAAGCTTCCAGATATATACATGGAAATATAGGATACTACTAAGTACTCGGCTCAAGATCACCACTGAGTGATTTCCATTAAGCAAGGTAAGTCCATGACTGTGGCATGGGAGGTATAACCTCCTACTGGGGTTGGGAGAGTAGGGGAGTTAAGAATTCCTGCATAATAATCTAATTTGCCACTCTAATTATCACACATTCTTACTTCCAGTACTTGTACTACAGGCATACTTTATTTATGTATTTTATTTTATTTATTAACATTTCCATGAGGTACTTTGCATGGGGAACTTTCCACATGCTGTCTGGAGGACTCTCTCCACTTCCCTAATTTAGCCATGAGCTTCTTGCTCATGGCTTTTTAAAAAATTATATAATAGATACAGATATAGTTATCAAGAACAGTACTCAAGTAGCATAGAGTAGGCTCCCAAGAGAAATTGGTAGAACAAATGAGAATGAGTGAAGAATTTCTGGAGATATTTATTTTGTGAAATTTAAAGACAAATGAATAACAGAAACTCAATGCAACATGAAGCTGGGCCATGCTGAGGTAGTAGCTGAGCAACTGATAAAAAGCCTCAGTGAAAAAAGTAAGGTGGTAGCAGGAACGTGGACTAATTTAAGGACACAGCTCAGTAGTGGATATTTGAGACACATCTCTAATAACATCAGAAGCCTCTCTAGGTTCATTTTGTTGGCTGATGCAGACCAAGAAGAAACACATCCTACAGAGTGCTAATAAAGGGATATGAGGCATTGGAAGCCAGGCCATTACAGGATAGATTTTATCATGGGAAGTTGAACATAAACTTCAAATCAAAACCAAAAAGTGTTCAATATAGTCAAGTCCAAAACTGGCTGTGGTCAGAGTTTAATAGAAGAACAAAAAATATGATTAAGGTCAAAGATAGTCACAGGCAAGTCAGAATGTCAATATAAGTGTGCATACATCACTCAAGAATAAGTACACGACCAGTGAGAGAATGCTAGAGGCCAAGTTCTTTCCACTTACTGGGATGTAACATGGCATAGGACCAAGAGAGGGCCTGACAGCCTATGCAGTGAACATACAGGAAACAGTAACACCTTCATAAAATGTTTGCCATTTTTAGAGTGTCTGCTTCCATGATGTGCCAGGCAATGATATAAAGATTTTGCATATATTACACTGTATTATTCTCATAATAGCCCCCATGAAGTGCATGTTCTTTGTTCTCACCATTTTACCAATGAGACGTGCAAGGTTTAAAAGATTTCAGAAGTGTTATGCAGTGGTGCGGCTTGGAGTGGAGAAGAATTCCAGAGTCCTGCTTGTACTGGGGCATGTAACGCCTCAGCAATGCATTTAGTTGGCAATAACCTTGGCAAGGATTCAAGACTTGGTGGATAATTCTAGTCTGTGATACCTTGACTGGAGACTCATGATCTAAGACATTCCCATATGTCTTGGCATGACCATGTCTCTAGCAAGATAAGGAGAGATTTCTTGGATGATATCTTAGAAGTATTGCTCCAGGGTGTTCTCAGTTTCCCCTTCTTTCTCAGGAATGCAAATCAACCACATATTTGGTCTTTTATGTAATCCCAGACCCCTTGTAGGCTTTGCTCAATTTTCCTATTCATTTTCTCATTTTTGTCATACTGCATTAGATCAATAATTTGATCCTCGAGGTCTGAGATTCTTTCCTCTGCCTGATCTACTCTGCTTTTAAGGCTTGCTATTGTGTTTTGAAATTCCAGGAGGGCATCCTTTATTTAAAGAATTTCATTTTGGTTCTCATTAGAATGGCCAGGTCAGCTTTCACTTCCCAAACTGTTTTCATGTCCTAGTTGATATGAGTATCTCAAGGTTCTCTCTAAGTCTCTTTGCCATTCATAGTCTGAATTCTATTTGGGCCATCAGGGATAGTTAGTCTGGATGGGTTTTATTGCTTGGGATGTGGGAAAACACTCTGTAGGTCTTGACTTGTTAAGGTTTTAGGGATTGCTGTGTTTTTTCACTGGTTCTTCCTTATCTGTAAGGGCAGATTTGTCTCCTTTTATTTATTTCTTTGTTTCTTTTTTTCTTTTAATGCTCTTTATTTTTTAAATTTTTTTATTTTAAATATGTGGAGTACAATTAAGGATTATGTATACAAGCGGTCATCATACAGGTGGAGTTTGAGCCTCCCTTTGGTATCCACATTACCTAGTTTGAGATCAACTACCCTTATTAATATTGCGTTCAACCCCTCCCCATCCCCCATCCCAGCAGTATCCTGCTATTGCTAATCCCTTTTTAATAATATTATGGCAAATGTCCAGGGTCCGCTTATGAGTGAGAACATGTGGTACTCTGTTCTTTGTTTCTATGATAGATCACTGAGTATGATAGACTCTAAATCCATCCAAGTTGCTGCAAAGTCCATATGTTTGTCCTTCTTTAAGGCTAATATTCCATTGTGTATATGTACTACATTTTTTAAATCCAGTCCAATTTCGATGGGCAGCACAGTTATTTCCATGTTTTTGCTGTTGCGCATAGTGCTGCAATAAACATGCATGTGCAGGTATCTTTTTTGTAGAACGATCTGAGTTCCTCTGGATATATTTGCAGTAGAGGGACTTATTTATTTATTTATTTACTTACTTAATCTAGTTGCTACTATTGGGGGTGGCAGTTGTTTTGTTTTGTTTGTTTTTCCCTGACCTCCCTCCTCTGGTCTGCCTGTGGAAGAAGCAGACGTGGCAGGAAGGGTAGTGAACTAGGGAAAACCATCTGGCAGGGCATTACAGGTGCAGTCTGGTTGTCCAGGCAAGTCTTTTCCTCCATTTCAGAGACTTTTCCCTCTCTCCAACACAATCACCAGGGTCCCTGGTTGTCCACGCCTGAAGTGCCCAGCTCCCCAGCCCGTGCATCTTGGCAGCAGGATTGATGCAGGCCTGGTGGGTGACCAAGAGGAACTCTGCAGTTCTACTCCAGCGCAGGTGCTTTGGGAGGCATGAAGTGGCCTCCTCCCATCTAGGCGATAGCACCCCTATTGCACAGGGGTAGAAGGAAAGCAGATCCCTTGATGGAGAATGTTTTTCTCCATCTTTTTGCAGATGGGCAGGGCCCCTGCCCTGGCACTTGTGTAGAGGTGCACTACCTCTTAGAACCTGCCCTGCTCTGTGGGAGGAGCTATCGTAGTGATGGCAACCTCCCCCACACTCCTTATCTGGGGCCACAGCGAATGTGGGGCTACTGGAGAAATGTTCCCAAAGTGGGCACGTCACCCTGCTGTGGGCTGGAGAGCGAGAGAGGAGAGACCACCACCACAAGGTGTTTCCCCCAGAGCCTCTTCATGGAGGTGCGGGGTATGGATGGCGGTGTGGCACCAGGGCTCACGGGAATTGGGTTTCCATGGGCTCCACGTGGATCTTGCTGTGCCTCTGTCCCCACTATGGGCAGCTTTCTGCACATGGCCGATGCAGGAGTGGTGCAGGAGGAGCTACTGTACTGTCGCTCCCTTGGCTGGGCCCGCAGAGGTTTGCTTGAGGTATGCAAAAAATAAAATAAAGTTTAAAAATTGTCGTTTTCACTCCCTCCCATCATTTTCCAAACGGGCTCTCCAGACCTCGTGGTGGGACGCTTCTGGAAGTGACTGCGGCTTGAAGTTATTGCATTCCCAGGTGACTGTCCTATAAAATTCAGCTTGGATTTTCAGGCCGACCCTTTTTATTTTTGAGTCATAGTCTCACTTTGTTGCACAGGCTGGAGTGCAGTGGCATAATCACAGGCCTGTTCCTCTAGATTTCTTTGCTGAGAGTGGCTATCATGCAATGTTTGCAGTCAGCCACCTCAGTCCACCCTCGAGGGCTTCTTGAAATGGCTGATTTTATATTTACACCAGGAAAATTACAAGGTAAGCCTAGGACTTCTTGTGCCAGATGCAGATGGTATGGAAAACTGATGGAAACATGTCAGGTGAATAGAAACTAGTTTGCAATCCAAGCCCCAACCAAATACAGAACAATAAGAAAATTAATCATCATCATCATCAAATTATAATTAAATGGTTATTATGCATTTGATTTTAAAATCAAGAAATTCCTACATGTTCTTAATCAATAGGATGCGATGGTAGAGCAGGGAATTCTCATCTTTATGGGAGGAATGACAGCTTATAAATCGGGAAGGAGTCATAGAATTGGAAAATCATCCCACCTTGATTATGTATCACCACACAATGATTGTGTGTCCTCTTTTGTTTCAGACAACTTTTACCTGATACAAATAGCAGAAATGTATCAGATTTTGAACCAGAACACTCTTGTCCATTGGATAATTTTGAAAATTATTGGCTTTATAAATTTGCCATGGATAGATCATTTCTTCAAGCTTAATTACCTTAGCTCTATTCAACCAAGGGAAACGTTTATCTCAACATTGCTGGCTATTAAAAATGAAGTGATGATTATAAAAGTTATCTATGATACTAGACAAATATAATCTATTGTTTCTAAGGACTACAAACAAGTTACGAAAGCATAAATGAAGTATTAGTTCATAAATAAAGCTTCACAATAATCTATAAAAACAGAAGAGAAAGCACAGAGTAATTAGAAGTGTCTTATGCCTTTATTCTTCTCCTTTACCCCTCCTAGTTCTTCCCTTTTTTCATTTTTTGATTCACATTTTTAGATAACACTGAGTTGCTCAGCATTATGAGATGTACACCACTGGAAAAATTGATCTCAGAACATACACAGGCAGTTCTTTCTTTTTCTTTTTTACTATGGCAATTTCTACTTAGGCACTGTGGAATATATTATTGGAGAAGATTCTGCTGATCTCAGGCTTTTCGTGCAGACAAAGTGGCATTTTGCAACTCACTAGTCTCTCACAGTTACCCAGAAAGTCCTGCTTGCCAGCTGTGACAGATGAACCCTTGTCAAACCTCCCGCTTGTTTCTAAGAGTTAAGCTTTTTATTTCTCTTTTGTCGATCAGTACTTGTTCCTGGGAAGAAAAGGCAATGGCAGAAATTTTCTTTCTTTCTCTTCCTCCTCCTCCTCCTTCTCTCTCTCTCTCTTTTTTTTTTGAGTCCACTTTGTTGCCCAGGCTGGAGTGCAGGGGCATAATCACAGCTCTACTCAGCTTCAACTCCCGGTGCTCAGGCGATCCTTCCATCTCAGGCTCCTGAGTAACTGGGACTACAGGCTCACACCACCTTGCACAGCTAATATTTTAACTTTTTGTAGCAATGCGGTCTTGCTTTGCTGCCTAGGCTGATCTCAGTCTCCTGGGCTCAAGCAATCCTATAGCTTCAGCCTCCCAAAGTGCTGGAATTACAGGTGTTAGCTACGCTGTGCCTAGCTAAATTTAACTTTTTAAAATATTTTTATTTTTTCATTGATTTGCAATGTAAAGATTTTCAGGTGTACAGGTTATAATTTAATATATTCACATAATCAAATCAGGGTAATTGGAATATTCATCACCTTAAATATTTATTTTGTTTAAGCTAGGAACATTTAAATTGTTATTTTCTAACTATTTTGAAATGTACACTAGATCAATGTTAACATCAGTCACCTTGACTTGCTATGTGCTTTCCCTTGTAATTTATTTATTTATGATACTTGTTTGTGGCATATAAATATATATTGTCACTTCAACATTAATGTTAGAAATCTTGAGGATCAACAGCATACCAGTAGCTAAAGAACATGCAACTGGGGGGTGGGGAGGAGTCTTTGTTGTGGTTCAATATTTCAATAATAAAGGAATGAAATAATTGAGTTCCAATCTGTTCCCCTCCAGTGGTATGATATAAAATTGTATTTCAGGAGAACACATTACAACCATACACACACTGAGTTTTTGAAAATTAATCTTTTTATTGCTGGGACTATTTGCAATGAAAAAGAGTCCTCAAACCCTGTTATGCTTATTGAAGATTTAGATTTTATCAAAACTGATCTATATTGCAGCTCTTAGGAAAGATGAATCAAGAAGATATGCATGACTACTTTGGAGACTTTGATTGACTTGGAAAGCGGGAGACAGTTCTCTGCCTCAGAGTTATTTTCCACAAATACAAATACAAAAATTAATTTTTTTAAAAAAGCACTTCTGGTATTATACCATTGTAATTCAAACCTTCCAGCTGACCTTTCAGGTTGACCATTTTGTCTTCTTATTTGATGATAAAGCAACCTACTTGTTGCCTAATCTTAGCTACTGAAATATATCACTAGAGAGTACTCTCCTGCAGTATCTTTAATTCCCCTTAAGCTAGTCACTTTGCTGTTACACTGATATGTTAACTTGGCTTCTATTTATAAAGTCTAGTTCACCTATAATAAAAACCTTACTACATGTCAAAAAGTATGCTTTAAGAACAAGATAGGTACTATTATCACCATCTTGTACAGATGGGAAAGAAAGCAGTACTAGCATTGGCTGAGGTGAAATTTAAACCCTGACTGACTGTCTTGTAAGAGCCACATTTTAATCTCTTCAGTTTTTATTGGGGGGGGGGTTGTTTGTTTGTTGAAAGGAAATCTGTAGAACAAATAAAAAGCCTGAATTCGAACTGAAAATTCTGGTTGTGCCATTTAGGAGCTAGTAATGTAGGAAAAAATTACTTTATAAAATGTAAGTTGTTGTTTGTAAAAGGGAAATAATAGCTATTTCCTGTCTACCTTAGGGCATAATGTGAGAATTAAATGAGACTATTTATGTGAAAAGTGCTTTATAGAGTTTAACAACCATACAATTTAAAATTGACTTTGCCATTAATATTATTTGTATAATTAGCATTATTACTCTTTATGCCTCTGACAAAATGATTTTACTGAGAATCTATAACAGTTTCTCATATTCTTATTATTATGTTCTTCATTTATCTCCCTCTTACATAATGCATTGATTCATTTAGCACTGTGCTTTTTACCTGCCAGCCATTGGGTTTTACCTTCTCAATAGATCCTAGTCATTGACATTGAGTGTGGGAGTTGAGAAGATTAGAGGAGCTAGCCACGTGATTGATATGAGAACCAAATAGAATGAGGCAAAAGTGCAAAAATTATCTTCCTATTTTGAAAAAAACAAATAGTTTTGTGTTAATAGGACTATGAGATATGACTAATGGTTCAAGAGACTAAGAATATTGAACAGAATCATACTATAAAGGGTACTGAACACTACATTATGAATTTTCAACTTTTATTTGTGATAAATAAATAATTTTAAAAGTTTCAAATTAGGCAACGTTAATCATAGGCCCATTGAAACACAATGACACTGTGCCTATAGGGGAAAACAAAGAAACAAACAAAATTTTTAAAATGATAGCAGACTCTCTTCAGCCTGGGCAGCAAAGTGAGACTTCAACTCCAAAAACAAGCAAACAAAAACAGAAAAGAAAAAAAAAGTTAAATCTGAGCAGGTTTCATTGAAAACAAGAAAAGAAATAAAACTCTTGCCACTGCACTTCCTTCTCAGGAGCAGATACTGGTCAGGTTTTTTTCTCAAATTATTGCACTACTCTAAGCCTCAAGGTTTTCATCCTGTAAATGAAGATGGTGATGCCTCCTTTTTAGTGTTCCTCTAAGGATTAGAGTTAGTGCCATTGCAAGTGATAGCATATAATATGTAATATACTCAAGAAAGCCTGGTCAATGATGATTAAGTGATATAATACGATTAATTTCCTTTGTTGAGATACAAAATTATCATTGATATAAATCCAGCCATTTTTGTTATTTTAAAACTTATGCTTAAGCTTCTGGAAAAGTGAATAAATGGGTTTTCCCTTTATTTTTCTGCTCAATACAATTAGTTACCTTGAAATCTTATATAAAGTAAATATAAGAAAAGTCTAAGAAATAAAGATCAAAAACCAGATTGACTTTGGGTTCCAAGAAACAGCATGATAGTAGATTCCCTGGATTTATTTTATTTTATTTTATTTTTGCTGCATGTGTCCCAGACTTGAAGCTGAAAAAGTCAGCAATCTAGAAATGCCAATAGATGCAGACAAAAATAAGCCTCAGCAAAAGTCTGTTATTTCTAGCCAAAGGATGAGACAAGGGGAAGCTCAGAAAGACAGATAATAACCACTCGACTTCATGCAAATGCTGCTGAAAATGCAAATGTGCTGACAATAACACAATAACCACTGACTTCATGCAAATGCTGCTGAAAAAACCACGGCCTACGCCACATCTGTATCAGCAATTGCTGAGTGAGATCTTAGGCTTTTATCCTTGTAAATGTTTAATAAAGCACCCTAAATCCCACCTTGTCTTTCCCAGGTGATGTGACAGAAGGTCAAGTAGGGAGTTCAGATTTGAATCTCTTCTGGATGTAACACCCACCCTACCATAGTATCAGTGGAGCCCATGTAAGGAGCATAGACTTCCATTGTCTTTCTTTCTTTTTTTTAAATTTTATTGTAAAGATGTGGGATACAATTCAGGATTAGGTATACACATGTTCGTTATGCAGATACCCTTGTTGATGAGATGAACTACCCACTTCCCCAGGCAGATTCCCACTACTGCCATTCCCACCTATCCCCACCCCTGTCCCAGGCAATTTCTGACTACTGCCAATAATTTTCTTATAGTATTACAATAATTGTTCAAGGTCCACTTATGAGTGAGAATATGTGACACTCAGTTCTTTATTTTTGTGATATATCACTCAGTATTATAGACTCTAAGTCCACCCAAGTTGCTATGAAGTTCATGATTTTGTCCTTCTTTATGGCTGCATAATAATCCATCATGTGTATGTACCACATTTTGTTTTTATCCAGTTCTCTTTCAATGGGCAGTACAGTTGGTTCCATGTTTTTGCTATTGTGAACAATGCTGCAATGAACATGCATGTTTAAGTATCTTTTTCATAGAGTGATTTGAGTTCCTCTGGGTATATTCCCAGGAGGAGGGATGTGGGTTCATATGAAAAGCCAATTTTGAGATCTTTTAGGAACCGTCAAACTGTTTTCTGCAGAGGTTGTACTAATTTACACTCACACCAACAATGTAGAAGTGTTCCATTTTCACCATATCTTCTCTAGCATCTGTTGTTTTTTGAGTTATTGAAGATGCCACCCTGACTGAATTTAGGGGGTATCTCAGTGTGGTTTTAATTTGCATTTATTTGATGACTAGTGAGGCTGAGCATTTTTTCAACTAGTGAGGCTAAGCATTTTTTCATGTATCTGTTGGCTGCTCGTATGTCTTCTTTTGAGAACTATCTATTCATATATTTTGCCCACTTTGTAATGGGGCTGTTTGTTTTTTCCTTTTCAACCTGTTTGAGTCCCTTGTAGATCCTAGATGTTGGGCTTTTGTCAGATATACAGTTAGCAAATATTTTTTTCCCAGTCCGTGGGCTGTCTCCCTGCTCTCTCAATGGTTTCTTTGGCTTTGCAGAAGGTTGTCAGTTATATGAAGTCCCACTTGTCTATCTTATCTCTTATGGCATGGGCCCTTGGAGTTTTGATCAGAAATTAGTTGCCAATTCTAATTTCCATAAGGGTGTCTCCTAAATTTTCTAGGTGCTTATAATTTGAGGTTTTATGTTTAGGTCTTTGATCCATTTGGAGTTGATTTTTGTGTGTAGTGATAGGTAGGGGTCCTGTTTTAATCCTCAGACTTAATGACTAAATCAAGTTCTCTAAACAAGAAGATCAGGAAGGAATAAGTGGACCTTGAACAATTATTGTAATACTATTTCTTCAGGAAGGAAGAAAAAATACAGGATGCACAAGTGTGGGCAAATATAATAAATTTTCCTTTTTTTCTTGAGTTTTCTAAGTGATGTTTGATACTGTATGCAAAAATAATATTACCATCTGAGATGGTTATAAAATATATGGAAAAAACATTTTAAATGATTATATTATAAATAGGGGAGAATAGAGGGACATAAATGTAGATAATTCTGTATTTCTATATTTACTTAATCTGGTAAAATTTGAACATGTGTATGCTATGGTAAGGCATGTGTATATAATTCAATAATTGGAGCAACACTGAAAAAACTATACACTAAAAAACAAGCACTCATACATCTTGGTAGATTAAATATGGTCACAGATTTTTTTCAGTTTCTTCCATAAAGGGGTAGAATTTATTTTCCCAAATTTACATTTGAGCTATTCTTATTTGTGGTATGATTTGACCAATTGGATGTGGTGGAAATGACATTGTGTGTGCTCAGGAGCCAAGGCCTCAATAGCTTCCACTTTTTCCCTCTTAGAATGTTGTCCAAGGACCACTAGATATAAACCTCAGACAAAAGGTTACAGGGAGAGTGAGAGGTCCTGCTACTCAGCAATCCTAGCTGAGCTCAGCCTCTAGCCAACTCATCAGCTGATGGCAACCACAGGAATAAGCACAGTGAGACCAGCAGAGAAGCTGTCCATTCAACCCACAGAAGAGTAAGAAATAATAAAGGAGAATTTTTAAAAAAATACAATACAAAAGGATATACTCAAACACACTACAGATAATTAAAACTAAAAACTAAAGTCTGAGTAGATCAAAGAATGATGAAAGAAAGAAAAGAAGAGAGGGAGGAAGGGAGGGAACCCCAACATATAAAAATGTATAAATATACATAAAAAACGAAATAGTCGCAATAACTTCATGTTAGTTTTATATGGAATGAAAATATTTGGCTATGCTCCAGTAAGTAAAACATATTTTTTAAGTTAAATCAAATATATTATTAAATAGATTTAATCAACAGGTAATAATGGTTATATAAAATAATGGATGCAAGACTAAGTATTTGAAAAACAATAAAAAAATCACAAGAGTATATCAATGAATGCAGAAAACGCATTTGACAACATTCAATATCCATTTGTGAATGTAATACTCAGAAAACTAAGAGTATTAGGGAAATTACTCAGCCTGATAAAGAATATCTGCAAAAAAACTAAGATAATATGATACTTAATCGTGAAATAAATGATATTTTTCCCTGAAATTATGAACAAAGCAAATATTTCTTTACTATGTTATCAAATATAATACTAGAAGATCTAGCTTGTATAATATGACAAGAAAGGAAAAATCAAAGGCAAACAGATGAAAACAATAAAACGTTTTATTTTCTGATGGTGTAATTGTACATATAAAAAATATCAAGAGGCATAGAAAGTAACTTAGAATTAAAAAGTGAATTCCATAAGTTGAAAGGATACTGGATCACCATTCAAAAATCAACATACTAGCAATGAAGACCAGGACACCAAAACTTAAAAATACAATTCTATTTAAAATCACTAGAAAAGCTGGGCTCGGTGGCTCAGCCTGTAATCCCGCGCCTTTGGGAGGCTGAGGTGAGTGGATTGCCTGAGCCCGCGGGTTCAAGACCCGCCTGGGCAGCGAGACCTCATCTCTACACTAAACCAAAAAATCAGCTGGACGTGGTAGCGCATGCCTGTAATTCCGGCTACTTGGAAGGCTGAGGCAGAAGGATCGCTGGAGCCCAGCAAGTAGAGGTTGCGGTGGCCGGGAGCAGCCAGTGCACTCCAGTCTGGGAGACAGAGTGAGACTCCAGCTCAAAAAACAAAACAAAACAAAATCAATAAAATCACTAGAAAAATGAACACTCTTAGTGAGAGTGCAAATTAGTCCAATCTCTATGGAAAACAGTGTGGCGATTCCTGAAAGACTAAAAATTGACATTCCATACAATCCAGCAATCTCTCTTTTGGGAATATACCTGCAGGAACATAAATCATTATACAAAAAAGATACCTGCACACTCGTGTATTGCCATACTATTCATAATATCAAAAACATGGAATCAACCCTGCTGCCCATCGAAAGTGGACTGGATAAAGAAAATGTGGTACATACACACGATGGACAGAATTATGGACTTTGCAGCAAACTGGATGGATTTACAGTCGATCATACTTAGTGATCTATCACAGAAACAAAGCACTGAGTAGTCCATCTTATTTCTCATAAATGGATCCTGAACACTTATCACAATGCTACGAAGTAGAGATTGGCACTCACAGGACATTGCCATTGTAGGAAGGAGGGAGAGGGCAGGTAACATTACAAAGGGTACCTGATCCTAAACCAGGGGAAGTGAGGACAAGTTAGAGGACCAAACTTCACCTACACGTAGACTACTACTCATGTACTTAATCCTGACTTGTAACCCATATCTCAATAATAAAATAAAGAGAATAATAAATAAATAAATAAGTAAAATAACTAGCAAATGAAATACTTAGGTGTTAATCTAATAACACATTTTAAGAACATGTATTTTAAAAACTATAAAATTGTAAATTAATGAAATAAGTGATGATCTAAATAAATTAAGACACATATCATGTTAGTAGTTTGCAAGACACAACCTAGCAAAAATTTCAATTTTCCTCAAATTGTTATATAGTTTTAATACAATTCCTCTTGAAATGTAAGCAGACTATTTGGAAATATGGACAAGTTTATGCTAAAATGTATATGAAAGGCGAAGAAATTAGAAGAATCATAGTACTTTTGGAAAAAAAGAAAAAGAACACAATGAGAGGAAAAGTCTACCAAGCTTGGGACTTACTATATAGCTAGTAATGAAGACTGTGTAGTCCTGGTAGAATAGGTGTATAGATCAATGGAACAGAAGAGAGAAATCAAAAACAGACCCATATAAATATTTCTAGCTGAACTTTGACAAATGTGCAAAAGTAATTCAACCGAAAAACAACAGTTTTTTTTTTAACAAATGGTGCAAGAGCAATTGGAAGAAAAAATGGCCTTGACTTAAACTTCACAACTTATACAAATATTCACTCAAAGTGAATCACAGACATCAATGCAAAGTGTAAAACTATAAAAGTTTTAGAGAAAATAAAAAGAAAAAATCTTTAATATCTAAAACTAAGTAAAAAGTTTTTAGAATCTCAATGCCAATACTGTGATCCATAAGAAAAGTACTGACAAATTAGACCTCATTAAAAGCAAAAACTTTTGCTCTGCAAGTGACCCTCTTGAGGAGGAAAAATAATTTACAGCCTGGTAGAAAATATTTGGAAACCACAAATCCTATTATTATCTAGCATACATACAGATCTCTGACAACTCAACAGTAAAAAAAAAAAAGAAAAAAAAATTGGATAATAGAAAAAAAATAAATGAAATGAGATTTCACCCAAAAATATTTATGGATGAACAGTAAACATATGAAAATATGTTTAACATCATAGACATTAGGAAAATGCAAATTAAAAACATTAGATCTCTACAAAACAGTCAGAATGGCTAAAACGTAAAAAAAAAGTATGATAATGTCAAATGATTGCAAGGATACAGATAAACTAGATTACTGATACATTGCTAATGGGAAGATAAAATGGTATAACTACTCTGGAAAATAGTTTGCCAGTTTCTCGCAATAAATAAACATGCAATTCCACTCCTGAGCTTTCATTAAAGAGAAAAGAAAACCTATGTTTACATAAAAAACTGTATGAATGCTCACAGTAGATTTATTTGTAATAGATCAAACTTGAAATAACCCATACATCCTTTTATGAGTAAATGGTTAACTGTGATACATTTAGCTTATGGAACACTACTTAGTCAGCAATAAAAAATAATGAATTATTGATAATGCAACAACTTTGAGGAATATTGAGAAAAATTTGAGAGTAAAACATCACAAAAAGTTACATACTGTATGATTCCACTTATGTAACATTATTTAAGGGATAAAATTAGATGGAGAAAAAATTGTATTTTTTAGCTGTTAGAGATGTGGTGAATGTGAGTAATGTGGGAATTATTGCTGTGAAAAAACAATATGAGGGAATCTTGTGTCCAGAGAAATGCTACCTCTGTTGTATCAATGTCACTACCCTGATTGTGACATTGCACTATATATAGCTTTGCAAAATCTCCCCTGGTAATACTGGGTAAACTGCATCATGGCATTTCTCTGCATTATTTTTTGCAGCTGCATATGAATTTATAATTATCTCTACATCTTTAAAAGGTTTAATTAAAAAATGGTGCTCATGTAATGTGTTATATTTGTTTTAAATATTTCCCCAAGATACAAAAATAGGATAATTATTGTGGGAGAATTTTGATAGAAGACTTTTTGATTGAATGCCTCTGGTAATATGACAAAAAAGGAATTAAAATTCTATTTTTTCCACCTAATTATGTGTGAATGATGACAATTTGTGGCCTACAACTTTTTCAGCTGCAAATTGGGAATAAAAAGGCATAATGCTGAGGATTATTATGGAACTTAAACTGGATAGTGACATGATATAAGTAAAGTTAGCTAGCTCTTAACTACCAGGTTAATTTTCTGAAATATAGTAGGTAACAGTGGAATTACAATTACAATTAAATAGAAACATATGCTTTATACGTTTGAATTGTAATTAAATAAATTATGTTTATTATGTTTAAGCATAGCTCTAGCCAATCTAATAGCTTTGTAGCGATATTTAATTTTTTAAATTTGTATTTTCCTTATGTCTATGATGTTGAACTTCTTTTCATGTGTTTACTGTTCATCTATAAATACTTTTGAGCAAAGTCTTCTCTAGAATGAGTCATTTAATCTTCAAACAATATATTATTACTATTTCCCCCTTTTTTTCTTATGAGGAAATTTATGTTCATATAGAGTGAAGGAACACAGTTCAAGATCACACAGCTAATACATTTCAATATCAGGATTTATGAATTCATTTTGTTGTGGCATTTTAATTAGTTGAAGATTGCATTGCATGAGCTCTCTGTCACCTTGGGGTGGTATCTAGTAAGTGACTTACAACATCCAAGTGAAAGGTAAGTTTGCAAGTACCCTAACATTTTACATGGGTGGCAGGCAAAAATGTGGGCTAAGAAATATGGAGAAATTTTGTAAGCCTGTGGAGATCTGGAGTTCACCAAGAGGGAAACGAGGGCCCATAGCATAGGAGAAAGTATAGGTAGTGAAACAGCCTCAAGAGGTAAGCATTGAGTCATGTCAGAAAAGAACTTGGTTTTATAGGCATTGAGCTAAACACATAAAGTGTATGTGTGGTGTCTTACGTTACAATAAACCAGAATAAGAAGTAAACATTCCTATTTGTAATGACATGAAGGGTCTAGAAAACTGTCGGTTGTTTGCAAGGTCAAGATTTAAAATCAGGAATTCAGTAATAGAGGGGAAACAGAAAGAACTGGGGAACGAAGTAGATGTTTCATTATAGCATTGATTTTTTTAAAAGAATTGCTATTCAATTTATTTCACTTTTTTTTTGAGTTGGAGTCTCACTCTGTCTCCCAGACTGGAGTGCAGTGGCCGCTCCCAGCCACTGCAGCCTCGACCTGCTGGGCTCTGGCGATCCTTCCGCCTCAGCCTTCCAAGTAGATGGAACTGCAGGCGCGTGCTACCACGTCCCGCTAATTTTTTAATTTATTGTAGAGATGAGGTCTCGCCAAGTTTCCCAGGTGGGTCTCGAACCCGCGGACTCAGGCAAATCCATTCACCTTCGCCTCCCAAAGGCGCGGGATTACAGGCTGAGCCACCGAGCCCGGCTTAGTTCACATTTTGTATTATGCACCCTCATGTAATAGGAAATGTGCTAAGCACTGTGGCTATAGTCATAAGCAATACAGACACGTTGCTGCTTTCATAGAGATTTCAGTCTAGTTAGGATAAAGACTATTAACCAAAACAGAAAGTTGGCCATATACAAACACCCAAGCATTCATTTTAATCAATTTTAATTATATGTAGTTGGTACAAAGCAAGCACACAGATTCTGAACCTGTGGTCCATCTTCTATGACCCCTTAGAGCACCTCTGCAAAGAAGTGACTGAAAATGACCTAGATAAGCATTGCACGTACAGGCCAATATACATGTAAATGACCTAATCAGTAAAAGGAAGAGGGCAGGTAAGACCAAAACTCTGGGAAGAGGATACTGTTGCCCTTCCTGCAACGGTCTCTGCTTCTAGTCATGTTTCTTACCTTCACCCTTATGTAGAACTGCAATATGATGCTAAAATCGATGTTGGGATGAAGTTACTGTGAAAGACGAGGGAGGACAGGGTAGAGACAGTAACCTAATTTAAAGGATCTTGGTAGCCTCACAGTTTTATAAAAGTTTGGGAATAAATTAATCTGACATAAAGGAGTCACTGGCATTTATATCAAGTCTAGATTTGTATTTTTTGACAAGTCCAGGTGGAAAATTGTGTAAAATGTAAGACTTCATTGAGCAGCCAGATGCTGCATCTGAACTGAGATTCCGTGGGTCAGTAAATAACCCAGGCCCATAAAGTATGTGGTGGCAATGGAAAATACTATAACTTCTTTTAGCAGATCAGAAAACAGCTGGTTGGTTTTCCCTTTAAGAAAAGAAAAATATTTCTGTATTTTTTTAAGTCAAATATCAACACATCAGCACAGTTGGAAATACCGAGCATATTATTATTATCAATCAAATGTCAAAACCACAAACCCTGGACTTCCTGGATCATTGGTCTAATGAGAGTACAGAGTGAGTTTGGTTCTCTGAGGGGCAGTTTGAATCTTTGCAGAGTCTGTCTAGCAGGAATTTGGGGTTAATGTGAGTGCATTTGAGAGAAATGGCCATCAGAATCTCACATGGATAGAAAGAGTTTAACTAATATTTTCATTTTTCTTCTTGTGTTCATGATGTAGAATCCATTCTCTACTATTTCCCCTTCTACAACCCTCACTTCAATCTCTATGATTCATCTCCATTATTATCCAGTGTATATAATATTTTCTGGCCATGTCTCTAATACTTGAGTCCAGATAGGAATTAGGATATTGTAGGATAAAGGGTCAATGACCTTAGAAGTAATTAAGAAAATAGTGGTTGTCGCCGTGATAGCAACAGTAGTTGTGACAAAATAGAAGCATCGCTATCATGTAATAAGAGCTTTAGATCAAAACTCAGTATTTATCCTTTTTGTGTACATTTAAAAATACAAATTTCGTTTTGCTACATGGTTATATCACTTAGTGGTAAAGTCTGGACTTTGGATGTTACTATCACCTGAATAATGTCCATTGTATTAATTAAGTAACTTTCTCATCCCTCACCCTATTCCTACCCTCTCACCCTTCTGAGTCTCCATTGTCTGGTATTTCTTATTTCTAGTTCTTGAGTGTCCACTAATTTCTGTGAGATCCAAAATAAATCATCCCCTGTATTCTAAAAATTCCCATTTTGTTGGAATTTGTTATTGAAACAAGAAAAGTATCCAAGTGACTTTGGTAAAGCCAGGAAGATGAAAAGGAAATTATAATTGTAGACTGGCAGAACAACCCTTACTATGTAGAAGTTAAAATTTGATGACATTGTTAACTGTGGTAGTGTGGAAAATAGACAATATACCTAAGAACAGGGAGAGCTAGCTGAAGAGTTTTTCATTTATGATCTTGATAATGTGAATCTGTGTGTTTATTTTGTTTTGTTCTGTGTTAATGTTTAGTTTATATTTTTAGCTGTATGTGACAAGATATGGATAAGTAAAGAAAATATTTATAAAGGAACTGTTTTGATTTTATGCAGAAATTAGAAAATAAATATTAGCCGGGCATGGTAGTGTGCACCTATAGATCCAGCTACTTGGAAGACTGAGGCAGAAGGACTACCAGAGTCCAGCAGGTCGACGCTGGGGTAGCTGTGAGCGTGCCACTGCACTCCAGCCTGGGGGACAGAGTGAGACTCCAACTAAAATAAAACAAAATTAAATTAAATTAAAATGATTGTATTAGAAAATAAATCTCATTTTATTACCTAGATTCTCCAGATTACCAAAGCCATTACAAATAAAATATTGTTTCAAGATTAAAAAAATCCAAAGTTGGTTTGGCAAATCCTTTCTTTAAAAACCAAAGTGAATAAGATTTTAGGTTTTCAGACCATATTGTCTTGTTTGCAACTACTCCATTCTAACATTTTAATGTGAAAGTAGCTATAACAAAGAAAAATTGAGTGAACATGGTATGCAGTCGGCCCCCCATGGACATGGGTTCCGCATCCTTGGATTCGACCAACCACAGGTTAAAAATATTAAAATATATATATATATTTAAATACAGTGAAAGTAATCAAAATAAAAACAAAGCAGCATATTTACACAGCAATTGCATTTTATTATATATGTAATCTAAAGTTTTAAAATATTTGAGAGGATATGGGTAAGGTATATGCAAATATTATGCCATCTTATGTAAGAAACTTGAGCATCCATAGTTGTTGGTATCAACAGTGCATCCTGGAACCAATCTCCTATAGATAGTAAGGCACAACTATATTTAAGTTTTATTTACAGAATCATGTGCCAACTGATTTTGGTTCATAGTTTGCCACCCCCAATGTAAAAGCCATAACAGTAAGATCTTTTATCCAACTACAGAAAGATTTCAAAGTGTGTCACATAGATTCTCTCAACTGGACAAATTGATTTTATTTTATTTATTTATTTATTTATTTTGAGTCTTTCACATTGTTGCTCAGGCTGGAATGCAGTGACATGCTCATGGTCCCTACAGCCTCAACCTATTGCACTCAGGCAATCTTTCCGCCTCAGCCTTCCAAGTAGCCAGAACTACATACAGGCACAGCCACCGTGCGGGGTGGATTTTTTTTTTTTTAATTGTGGAGATGAGATCTTGCTAAGTGACTCAGGCTTGTCTCCAACTCCTGGATTCAGGCAGCCTGCTGGCCTCTGCCTCCCAAAGTGCTGGGGTGCATGTGAGCCATCACTACCGGCCTGACAAATCGATACTCTTAAAAGCATTGTTCCACATTATTGTTTTCAGCTAAGTCATAGAGAGGTCTATAACAAAGACAATTTGGGTATGGCTTATATCGAATGGAGTGAATTTCAACAAAATTCAGAGAAAAAACATGAAATTTTTGTTGTTGTTTTTGGGAATATTGTATTGGTGAAAGCTGGGCTAAAATAAACAGAAATAGTTCACAATCAAAGAAAACAAAACCCAGACACCAAACTCAGAACATCTGAATTTGTAGTGGCAGGGTATAAATTGATAAGGGTACTTAGCTACAAGCATGGTTTAATAAAGAGATGACAAAGAGGGTTAATTCAAGACACTAAAAGCAGGGCCAAGACCAGCAGAATTAATCCCAAGGAGCAAGGCTGAGTTTTAATAAAGGAATGAGACAACTGTGTGTCAGCATTGCTGTGGACCAGTGGCAGATATGTGCTTTAATTTGTCTCACATTTTGAATGATACTGTCCGTTTCCACTATCCTATTCTTGAATCACAATTGCATATTCGTTATCTGAGGGGCAAGTACATGTCTCTTAAGTTGGCAAGTCTTCAAAATGAAAGAGAAATACTACACATAATGACTATACCTTAGAAATTGCACCTGGAGAACCTCATCAAAATCTGGACCCAATTTAAATGACATGGCTTTTGCTCTTAGAGCTTATGACATAATAAGATGGGAATTTTAGTAAGCTGAATGCTGAATAGGTGCATTTTTTTCATGTTGAGGAAAGTAAATAGTTTCTGACCAGAAGCTGGACTCTGCTAAAACACAGATGGACCCAAAGTTTTGCTACTTTTTCCATTGATAAGTAAGAACTAACTTTCCTACAATTTATACTGGCATAGTCTTAGTGCAGAGCAAATGATGTTCTGAGTCTTCAAAGGCTGTGTCATAAGTTATTTTTCTGCTTCTCCGGATGATCTTTCTGAGGTTTCTGGACTACCACGTAAGAAATCTGACCTGAGATCTGAGACCACTCCTGCAGAAGAGAACTTATATAGGTACTTTGAGCAATCAGATAAAACTACTATTTTAAATACACTTGCCAAGGTACCAGACTTCAAAGTAAGCTTTCTTTCATCTGAACCAGACTATTTGTAAATTGGATACCACTGAATACCAAACTGGACACAAACCCTTCCATGATTTATGAAACAAATATAATTATAAAATTATTAAATAGCTTTTGTTTTAAGTCATTGAATTGTGTGGGACTTCGTTATACAGCAGTACATGACTATAACAAAGGTTATTTATAGTCTGTTTTACACTTAATGTGAATACTCGTATATTTTGATGAATAGATATTATGTTCAATGACAGGGTGATGTTCTAGACCACAATGGGTGAGTTATCGCTGTGTACCATATAAAACTTTCAGAGTCTTAAATGTCTTCATTCCAAAAAATATTTAGTCCCAGTAATTTAGAATAAAAAATTTTGAACATGTATTATTTTTGCCATGTTAAACTTTGCTTTAAACTGTGTTGGAAAGCAGGAAATAGGCTAGTTTGCAGGGCTTTCATTAGAAACAAATCTTAGGAAAGGACAAAAAATGTATTTAGTAACCAAAAGTTTTCCTTATCGTCAACAAAATATCTTTTTAGTTGTCTTATTGGAAATTCATCAATGGATACTTTCCACCTCCTGAAGGTCCTTCATAACATGGTTTTATCCCACCCATCCAATCAAGTACCCCATTTCTTCTTGACACAAACTCTGTTTATTTTCTCATTAGCAAAATCTCTCAATTCTTTCTTACATGACACTTTCTTTCTTACATGCCACTTTCTTACATGCCACTTTCTTACATGCCACTCTTTCCTACATGCCACTTCAGACCCCAGTAGAAGCACAAAGCTCGTTCATAATTTTAACTATTACCTATTATTATCCAATAGGCAATCACTTTAAGTATCAACTATTATGTTTCAATAATTAATTTTGAATGGGTAATCAAGAAAGGCTGATTTATCTCCTCTTACTCCCTTGTTTTTGTTTGTGTGTTTGTTTTGAGTTAGAGTCTCACTCTGTTGCCCAGGCTGGGGTACAATGGCACACTCCTGGCCACCGCAGCCTTTGGTTTGGTTTGTTTTGGTTTGGTTTTAGTCAGAGTTTCACTCTGTCACCCAGGCTGAAGTGCAGTGGCACAGTCACAGCTCATCACAGCTTCAACATCCTGGGCTCAAGCGATCTTTACACCTCGGGCCCCCTAGTATCGGAAACTGCAACTTAATTAATTAATTATTTTTTTTTTTGTAGAGACGAGGTCTTGCTATGTTGCCTAGGCTGACCTGATGTATCCCCTTTATAAAGCATTGACATTTTCTTTATCTTCTAATCAAATTGATATGCTTTTCCTGGACTAACTATGGAAGTCATTTTGGAATTTCACTTCTGGGTCTACTTAAAATTTTTCTTCCATTAGAGGCTCTGTTTCTCAGATAATCTGTATCTCTCTTACTTATTAGATTAGTCTTAAGACTTAGGGAATTCCAACTCCTCATTGTTTATTATTATTGAATTCATATTGTTGAATTCATACTATTGCCTGTGTGTGACATCAGTAGAAGCTGATGAAGTTTGTGATTGAAACATCCTTTGTGGTTCACTATGTCCTCTGGCGGATCACATTTTTCTAGCAAAAATTTAGACCAACTGAAAGTTCTGGATGGTGATCCCATATATTTTTCTGAATTGTTTACTCATTGTTATTATCCTTAATTTCTTGGGCCACAGGGAACAAAGCCAATTCTTCTTAAACAAGACAACACCTTTTTATTTAAGGCAGCTTCCAGGGGCCTTCTGATTCATTTTATATTTTCCTCTCTTCTGAGAATATTCCAGCATAGCTCTCTTTATGAGTATAGGGTGAGTCCCCAAGAATAATCATCCATCAAAGGAGGCTGTTTCACCCAGATGATCTGCATTTAGGCAAGAGAGTGGCCTCTATACCTTCATCAACAGTCATAAGGCTCCCTAGAAAAAGTCTTTTCTGCACAAATTGTATTGTCTTCCCAATTGCTGCTGTCACAAGTTATTACAAACTCAATGGTTTAAAACAACATATATTTATTATCTCACCATTCTGGAGGTCAGAGTCTGAAATCTCTTTTACTGAACTAAGATTGAAGGAGTTGGCAAGTTTTGGTAGCCTTGTTCATTTCTTCTGTCTTTGGTATATGAATAAATTATAGAAATAAAAAGAAGAAAGCATAGTTTTAACAAGATGATTGTTTTATTATGAGATTACCCATAAATGTATATTTCTATGTCTTGCCTTCAGAATGTTTTATTGCCACAGAACACTGCGTGTTGGAAATAAATGAATTCCCAATACTCACAGAAGTGAATGGATTATTCAAGGACATACTAAATAACGGGAAACAAACTACAGTATGATTCATGTGAATCTCAGTGCATTTTCACTTCCCACTTGTTCATTTTTTTTTATTATTATCATTTTTTAATAGAGATGGAATCTTGCTCTATCTCCCAGGTGGAAATGCAGTGATATAATCATAGCTCACTATAACCTCAAACTTCTGGGCTCAAGTAATCCTTCTGCCTCAGCCTCCTGAATAGTTAGGACTATAGGCATGTGTCATCACACCTGGCTTTTATTATTATTATTATTATTATTATTATTATTAATGATGGGATCTCAGTATATTGCCCAGGCTGGTCTCAAACCTGGCCTTAAGCAATCTTCCCATAGCAGTCTCCCAAAGTGCTGAGATTACAGTCATGAGTCACCTTACCCAACTCTACTTGTTCTTTAAAATTGAAATGTATTGCCACTGCCTTACTGGATTAATTACCAGAAAAGTACAGTTTTCAAAAAGTAAAATAGAAAAAAAAATGGTATGATATTTTAAAAAAAGGTATAAAATCTTTTAAATTCTACAGGTCTACCAACAAAATGAAAGCTTAAATGAAAACAGATTGTTTCACATTCCCAGTACCTAGTAGAGAGGCTAGCACGTTGGAAGTATGCTATAAATATGTACTAAAACAATGAACATTCTCTATTTGGGCTTACAAAGCCTAACTATTCCAACAAAAGATAATATAGACTTATCATATGTCTTAAGAATTTATTCAAATGGAAGCTCAAATAACTTATTAGTAGAGTATAGCCATTATAGAATAAAACCTATATTGAGTTTTAACAACAACAAAGCAATGTAGCTCAAAATGAGATGGTCATTCTACTCTACATGGTATCATTTATAGCACAATTAGCATCTGACATTAGAGTGTCAATAAATATGGGCATTTTCTGCATACAAGGGCATGTACTAAACTTTGGAAAAACATAGTTAAACAATAACTAATAATACAAAATTTCATGGTGCATTATTTTAGTGGGAGTTTAAACTTTTTAAATGTTGCAAAATAAGTTATGTAAAATAAAACTACCTTTGTGATTGACAAATATATTTTCATTGAAAAGATTCAAGTAAAACCAAATTATCTATTGTATGCTTTTTTAGGAGACATCCTCTCTTTATAGTTTCATATGCAAATAATTATTTAATTAAAAGTGCAGACATTTCTATGGAGAAAAAATATCAGGTGATTTGAACACCAAATACTTTTTAAGGTACTTTCCCTTAATCAGATAAAGTTATATCTGAGGTTATGGGTAAATTTAACTGGGAGAAAAGAGAGGGAAGATCATTACAAGTAGACTAAAAAATATATGCCAAGGTACAGAGGCATTCTTAAGAAAAACTAAGTTAGATGGTTCCAGAAAACATAGATATTAGGAGAGACAGGAACAACATGGCGACGGCATAGGTGAACATTCTCTGAATGTGAGTTCCCCAAAAGATTCTTACCTCTCTTCCCCCACCCCCCAGCGCACCACCAGCCACGCTGGTGCGAGGCTCGGGGAACTTCGGTCCCATGCAGGGCCAGATATTGTGACCCCCTGCTGCTGCTGTTCCACTGCATGTGTTGGAGTCTTGGGTCCCAGCCCCCTCCCAGCTCCCTCCCTGGCTACATCATCTCTAGTCCGGCACCCGGCACCAAGCCACTGGTCACTCAGGGAGGCCTGGGCACCCACCCCTCAGAGACACTGGTCCCATTCCTGGCTGAAGTACCCTGTGGGGGGCCCAGGGCTACTCTTGCCACTCACCACCTGCCCTTTGGAGCTTTGGAGCTCTGGAATTTCCGCCCCACCCTGGCTGAGACACTCAGCGTGAGACCCCAAGCTGGGGGATCCAGACAAGTGTAGAAAAACAGATCTACATAAACTGCCTCACCATTCTCCAGGCAGAGAATGTCATTGCCCCACCAACCTATCAACAAACTTTACCTCAGTTCCTAAGGCAACGGCATGAAACAGGAGACAAAGCCCCACCCCTACTCTGCAATGAAAAACAAAGGGGAGAGGCCGGAATCGGAGATCAGAGAAGTGACTTTAGTCTGATCGCTTATTTTGACCTATGATTTTATCATTGTAACTGTTGGTTTTGATCACATTTGTTGTTTACCTTCTGACTTACACTGTTTCTTGATTTTATTGGCCTGTCTCTGTGTAGCTGTCAGTACTCTTTAGGGAATCTTTCTTACATGTCTTTCTTCACTTCTTCTCGGCCTTATGTCTCTTTCTCACCTTATACTTGGTACATATATCTGTTTTCCCTCTCACTCTTCTCTCTTTCTAACCCCCTATTGACCCCCACTTCCTCCATTATTTTCTTCTTTTGTATCTCCCTTTTTAACCTAGGCACCAAGACTACATACTGCTGAATGGACAGATTGTAAGGCAGAGGGAAATAGGTTCCAGTGTGCTCATACACCTGTTCATGGAAGCTAGAATCAGCATTCTGAACCACAGCTTCCCTCTCAATTAAACCTCAAAACTGCAAAAAGTACAAATTGAAGCCTATGCTCCAACCTGGAAAGTGAACAAAGCCAGAAGACCCTCATAAGGAAGAACAGGATATTGCAGAAGAGAAATAAAAGCAACCCCACCGTCCCTCAAAAATGGAATTAAAGAAGGGGAGGGAAAGGAGGAGAGAGAGAAAAATCTACACAAATGAAGAAAAACCAAAAGAAGAGTATGGATCTTTCCAAGACCCCTGAGAGGGCAGACACTGAGTTAACTGACTTCAGAATGCAGACAATGAAGAGGCCCCAGAATGAAGGGTCTCAAACTACAAATGTAGATATCAAGACAAAAATGGAGAGATAAAAAAGAATTGAGGAGACACAAGAAGAAACTAGGAAGGAGCTGATATCTGAGATAACAGTAATAAAGAATACTGTGAATGAAATAAATAACAAACTGTTAAGCATGGAAAGCAGAATTACCCAAGCAGAAGAAAGAATCTCAGAGCTTGAGGACCAAAATATAGAAATAATCCAAACTCTTAAAAACACAGAAAATAAGCTCAAAAAGACATTAAAAAAAAACCTTCGAGAGATGAGCAATTACCTCAAGAGGCCTAACCTCAGAGTAATTGGACTACCTGAGGCAGAAAAAGAGACAGAGACCACACTGGAACAAACTTTCCATGAGATCATTCAAGAAAACTTCCCTTATCTAATCAGTGATGCAAAAATTCAAACATAAGAGGTTCAGAGAACCACTGCAAGACAACAAATGAGAAGACCAACTCCTAGACACGTAATAATTTGCCTAAACAAAGTAGGCATAAAAGAAAAAATCCTAAAGGCAGCAAGAGAAAAAGGCCAGATCATCCACCATGGAAGACCAATCAGAATAGCAGCAGATTTATCTACAGAAATCCTGCAAGCTAGGAGAGCTTGGAGCCCTATCTTCAAAGTCCTGAAAGATAAACAATTTCAACCAAGAATAACTTACCCAGTCAAGCTAACCATCATCAGTGAGGAAGAATTAAAATCTTTCCCAGATATTCAATCCCTAAGAATTTATGCTTCCACCAAACCATCTCTACATGAAACACTTAAGAAAGTACTAAACACAGAAGAAAAGGAAAAAAGAACAATGTTCTTCACAAGAGTACAGGGAAAAGAATAAAATATACGTGAACCAAACCCAAAACCAAAAGAAAGAAAGAAAAAAAAAAAAACAAGTGGATGAACAACAACTCTATAAGAACTCTATGATAGGGACCAACTCTCACATTTCAATAATTAGCCTGAATGTGAATGGACTAAACGCACCACTGAAAATATATAGAATGGTAAAATGGATAAAATATCACCAGGCAACAATATACTGCCTTCAAGAGATCCATCTCACTAGAAAGCACACACACAGACTCAAAGTAAGAGGATGGGAAACAAATTTTCAGGTGAATGGAACACAAAAGAAAGGAGGAGTCGCAATCCTAATTTCAGACAAAATACCATTTAAGCTATCAAAAATTTTAAAAGATACAGAGGACCACTACATAATGATAAAGGTTCACTCTATCAACAAGAAATATCTATCTTAAACATATATGCACCCAACATGGGTGAGCCAACTTTCATAAAACAACTTCTAGGAAAACTAAAGAAAGATATTGACTCTAACACCATCATAACTGGGGACATTAATATCCCACTCACAATCCTAGACAGATCATCAGGTCAAAAAATCAGCAAGAGGATCCGGAAACTCAATGAGACTTTGGACCAAATGGACTTAATTGATACCTGCAGAACATTCCATCCAAAGACCACAGAATATACATTCTACTCATCACTGCATGGAACATAGTCTAAGATTGACCACATAATTGGATATAAATCAAGCATAAGCAAATTTAAAAGGTCTGAAATTCTACCATGTACCTTCTCAGACCACGGTGAAATAAAAATAAACATTGACACCAACAAGGTCCCCCCAAAACCCACAAAGACATGGACACTAAACAGCATGATGCTAAACAACTCCTGGGTCAATGACGAAATCAAAACAGAGATCAAAAGATACCTGGAAACAAATGAAAATGAAAAAACATCTTACCAAAATCTCTGGTACGCCTTGAAAGCTGTGGTAAGAGGGGAATTTATATCCCTACAAACAGACATGAAGAAAATGGAAAGAACACAAATTAACAGCCTAACAAGCCACCCAAGGAAGGTGGAAAAGCAAGACAACAAAAACCCTAATTTCAGCAGAAGAATCCAGATCACCAAAATAAAAGCCCAAATCCAGGACATAGAAGACAAAAAGATAATACAAAAAAATCAATGAAACAAAAAGCTGGTTTTTCAAAAGGATAAACAAGATCGACGGTCTCCTAGCTAGACTGACCAAGAAAAAACGAGAAAAAAACCAAATAAGCACAATCAGAAACACAAAAGATGAAGTCACATCTGACCCTGAAGAAATACGAAAGATCATTAGAGACTACTACATGCACTTGTATGGAAACAAACTCTAAAACCTTAAGGAAATGGAGGACTTTCTGACATCATACAACCTACCTAGGTTGGAACAAGAAAAAATTGAGACCCTTAATAGACCAATAGCAATCAAGAAAATCGATTATGTAATAAGAAAACTACCTACAAATAAAGGCCCTGGTCCAGATGGCTTTCCAGCAGAATTCTACAAGACATTTAAGGAGGAGCTGATATCTATCCTACTGGAGGTATTCCAGGTGATTGAAAAAGATGGAACTCTCCCCCAAATCATTTTACAAAGCCCACATCACATTGATACCCAAGTCAGGTAAAGATCCAACAAAGAAAGGGAACTACAGGCCAATATCTTTGATGAACATAGATGCTAAAATTCTCAACAAGATCCTAGCAAACCGGATTCAGCAATACATCTCAAAAAACATCCATCATGACGAATTAGGCTTCATTCCTGGGATGCAAGGCTGGTTCAACATTCGTGAAGCCATAAATGTAATTAAATACATCAACAGATGTCAAAACAAAAACCACATGATCATATCATTAGATGCAGAAAAAGCTTTTGATAAAAATCCAGCACCACTTCTTGATAAAAACCCTTGAACATCTAGGCATACGGGGAACATACCTCAAAATAGTAAAAGCCATCTACGAGAAACCCACAGCCAGCATACTCCTGAATGGACAAAAATTGGAACCATTTCCCCTGAAAACTGGAGCAAGACAAGGATGCCAACTCTCACTCCTCCTGTTCAACATAGTATTGGAAGTCCTAGCTTGAGCAATCAGAGAAGAGAAGGCAATCAGGGGTATCCAAATAGGAAAAGAGGAAGTCAAGCTATCTCTCTTTGCAGATGATATGATTGTGTACCTTGACAACCCAAGAGAATCTGTCAAAAACCTCCTTACACTAATAAGGGCCTTTGACAAAGTCTCAGGATATGAAATAAATGTACAAAAGACAATCACATTTCTCTACACCAATAATAAAAAACAGAAATCCAAATAAAAAACACATATCTATTCACAATAGCCATTAAAAGAAAATGAAATACCTTGGCATCTTCTTAACCAGAGACGTGAAAGACCTTTACAATGAAAACTACAAAACATTGCTCAAAGAAATCAAAGATGACACAAACAATTGGAAAAATATCCCATGCTCATGGATTGGAAGAATCAACATTGTGAAGATGTCCATCTTACCTAAGGCAATATACAAATTCAATGCGATACCCATCAAATTACCAGCAACATTCTTCTCAGACCTAGAAAAAACAACACAGGAATTCATATGGAAACGCAAATGTCCAAAAATAGCCAGAACAATCCTCAGCAAAAAAAAACAAAGGAGGTGGTATCACATTACCAGACTTCAAACATTACTATAAAGTTACAATCATCAAAACAGCTTGGTATTGGTATAGGAACAGGCATATAGATCAATGGAATAGAATTGAGATTCCAGAAGCAAAACCTCAATTTCTCAACCAACTCATCTTCGACAAAGCCTTCAACACCTACCACTGGGGAGAGGAGAACCTATTCAGTAATTGGTGCGGGAAAACTGGCTGATCACATGCAGAAGATTGAAACAGGACCCCTATCTATCCTCATGCACAAAGGTTAACTCCAAATGGATCAGAGACCTAAATGTAAAACCTCAAACCATAAGAACCTTAGAAAAGGAAGGAAATACCCTCATGGAAATCAGAACTGGCATCCAATTCCTGAACAAAACCCGAAATCCACAGGTCATAAGAGAGAAGATAGACAAGTGGGACCTTATTAAACTGACAAGCTTCTGCAAAGCCAAAGAAACCATCAAGAGAACAGGGAGACAGCCTACCGACTGGGAAAAAACATTTGCCAACACCAGTTCTGACAAAGGCTTAACATCCTGGATCTACAAGGAACTCAAACGTGCTAAAAAGAAAAAAACAAACAACCCCATTATAAAATGGGCAAAAGATATGAACAGACACTTCACAAAGGAAGACATCCAAGCAGCCAACAAACACATGAAGAAATGTTCAACCTCACTAATCATCAGGGAGATGCAAATCAAAAGCACACTGAGATACCACCTAACCCCAGTCAAAATGGCAATTATCAACAACTCAAAAAATAATAGCTGCTGGAGAGGGTGTGGTGAAAAGGGAACACTTCTACACTGTTGGTGGGAGTGTAAACTAGTGCAACCTCTGTGGAAAGCAGTGTGGCGATTCTTAAAAGCTCTAAATACCAAACTCCCATATGACCCCGCAATCCCCCTACTGGGAATATACCCTGAAGAACACAAATCACTCTATAAAAAAGATACCTGCACACGTATGTTTATCGCAGCATTGTTCACAATAGCAAGAACCTGGAAGCAACCATGCTGCCCATCAAAAGAGGACTGGATTAAAAAAATGTGGTACATATACACGATGGAATACTACGCAGCCATAAAAAAGAACAAAATCATGAATTTCGCAGCAACCTGGATGGAACTAGAGTCTATAATACTGAGTGACCTCTCACAGAAGCAAAGATCCAAGTATCACATGTTCTCACTCATATAATGGACCTTGAACATCCAATGTAATACTATAAGAAAATGACTGGCGGGACTGGGAAACTATGGGGAAGGGGGAGGGACATGGGATTAACAGTAGCAAATATCTGTCTGGGGGCGGGAAAACATCTCTTATCAACAGGGTGCCTGAATGAAACATAATTGTATACCTACCCCACAAAATCATAATAAAAAATATTTTTTAAAAAAAGTAGATACTAGATTAAAATGAGATTTTAAAAATAGTTAAAGCCCTGGAGGAATTTGATGGTCATAATCCATTCTGCAAGGTTCAAATATTGTTGGATTTAGGAA
Source organism: Cephalopachus bancanus (assembly GCA_027257055.1). Classification (NCBI taxonomy): domain Eukaryota; kingdom Metazoa; phylum Chordata; class Mammalia; order Primates; family Tarsiidae; genus Cephalopachus; species Cephalopachus bancanus. The sequence continues at coordinate 1,701,667 of JAPVLO010000072.1, forward strand.
AACCAGAGCATATTAATCTGAGGACACAGGATATATGAGGAATGTACAATAAATCTTGTTATAAAATGGAGATGAGAAGACTCTGAGACTGTTTAATCTGAATAAGACATGAGGAATTTATAATCAATGTCATAATTTATTTCCCTAGTTACTTGAAGTTGACCATCTTTTCTTATATTTATGGAAAATTTAGGTTTTTAAAGTAATCTTTCCTATGGATATATCTCCCCCTTTTTCTCTTGACTTCTCTTACTTCTTTATAGCAATGTAGAAAGTTGTTTGTATAAAGAATATTAACATTTTTTCTGCTTTATATGAGGTAAATATTTTTTCATATTTTATATTTTGTGTTTCAACTTTAGATTAATGTATCCTTAGCTCTACTTTTTTTTTTTAATGTGGGAGTATGTTTTTAATATCTAATATACTATTTTTTGCTTTAGGACTTTTGGATGTTCCTGGCTTGTATTGAAAAGCATATATATTTCTAAATTTTCTTCTATTACCTTACCTCTTATTTTTTATGTTAAGGATATAAGTTCTGTGTTAAATGGGAAAGAAAAAGAACAGGGGAGACCATCCCCCCTGCCACTTACCTCAGAGCTTTGGTTTCACCCCAAAGAAAATAAAATTCAATATTTGTTCTTGTCCCTGAATATTCAAGGATTTTTATTTTAGATACAAATCTCAGTTTCAGCCAGTCTTTTGTCCTTACTGTTGTGTTATTACAGGAGGTAACAGAAGATAGCTAAAAACTTGTTTAGAACCTATCCACAAATACATATTTAATCTGTTGAATGTAGCTAATTGTGTACTGAGAAATGTCAGTATATGATCAACTGCACTAATATGTACTTTTTCTTTTTTCTTTTCTTTTTTTTTTTTTTTTGAGTTGGAGTCTTATGTTACCAGGCTGGAGTACAGTTGCACACTCACGGCCACTCCAGCCTGGATCTGCTGGGTTCAGCGATCCTTCCACCTCACCCTCCAAATAGCTGAATTTACTGGTGTCCACCACCACACCTGGGTAATTTTTTTTATTTATTTATTGTAGAGATAAGGTCTCCTCAAATTGCCAGACTGATCTGAGCTCAGACAATCCTCCTGGCTTGGCCTCCCAATGTGCTGGAATTGCAGGTATGAGTCACCATGCCTGACTAATATAGGTACGTTTCTTTAAAATGTGTGCCTATGTGTAGTTTTTATTTTGTTTCATTGTTTATTGGAGCCAGTTGAACTGTTAAACATTTATGACACATATTTAACAAATTGGTTTAAGAAGGAAATAAATTTTAAAAACCACAAAATGCCATTTTGTTAATTATGTTTTTATTTGTTAAGAATAATGTATTGTCTTTCTAAGAATTTTAGAATTGATACTTCATTTCTGGAGATAAAGCTATTTCCTCAGAATGACTTACTTATTCTTCAAGTAAAGTTTTGTAGGCTCACATCTAGAATTTTAATATAATACCTTATCATTGCATTCTTTTTGTATTTACGTAGTATGTTAATTTAATGGAGCACAGTCATCATAAATGGACAAAAAATGGTAAATAAAACCACTGGGGCATTCTATATTTATTGTGGTAAAAACACATATCATAGGATCTACCTTCTTAAGAGGTGTTTTTTCTTTTTAAATTTTAATTGACACATTGTACATATTTATGAGGTATAATTTAATAATTTAATTCATGCATATGTTGTATAGTGATCAAATCAAAGTTGTTAGTGTATCCATCATTTCATGAATTTATCACTTCTTTATAGTGAGAACATTTAAAAAGTCTCTCTTCTGGCTATTTTGTAACATACAATAACATAGTGTTAACCATAGTTTCCCTACTATATAATACAATACCAGAACTTATTTCTCCTATTTTATTATAACTGTGTGCTTATTGACTAACTTCTCCCAATTCTCTTTTCTCTCGCTCCCCTTCCCTGTCTCGTGCCCCTTCCCTGTCTCACTCCCTTGCCTTGTCTACTCCCTACTTCTTCTATAATATCATTTTTTTAAATTCCATATATGAGATGATGCAGTGTTTTTTTCTTTTTTAATTTGGCTTATTTTACTTAACATCATGTCCTCCAGTTTCATCCATGCTGTCACAGAAGACAAGATATTATTATTATTATTATTATTATTATTATTATTACTATTATAGCTGAATAGTATCACACTGTATATTGTTTCTTTATCTATCCATTGTTGGACAGTGAGTTGATTCTATATTTTAACTATTATAAACAGTACTACAATAAACACAGAAGTGCAGACATCTCTGACTTTCTGAATTCATTTCTTTCATATATATATATCTAGTTGTGGGACTGCTGGATCATGTGGTGGTACTGTTTTTAATTTTTTGAGGAATGTCTACACTGTTTTCTGTAATGTCTATACTAATGTACAAATCCAGCAACAGTGTGTAAATATTCCCTTTTCTCTAATTGTCACCAACGCTTATTTTTCTCTCGTCTTTTTGAGAATAACTATTCTTACTGAAGTGAGGTGGTATCTGACTATGGTTAGGATTTGCATTTCCCTGACAATTACTAATGTTGAGCATTTTTAATATACCTGTTGGCCATGTATATGTTTCTTGAGGTATGTCTATTAAGGTCTTTTGACAATTGTTAAAGTAGATTATAAATACCTTTGCTGTTAAGTTATGTAAATTCCTTATGTATGTTTCATATTAACCCCTTGTCAGATGTATCATTTGCAAATATTTTCCTTCATTCTGTAGGTTGTCTCTTTCTTCACTCTGTTAATCATTTCCTTTGTTGTGAAAAACCTTTTTCATTGGATCTAATCCTATTTGTCTATTTTTGTTTTTGTCGCCTCTGTTTTTGCGCCTTTATTTTTAAAATCTTTGCCCAACCTGATGTTATTAAGTGTTTTCCATATATTTTCTTCTAGTACTTAAATAATTTAAAGGTTTCCAATTAAGTGTTTGATTTTATTTGAGTTGATTTTTGTATATGGTGAGAGGTAGTAGATTAGTTTGATTCTTCTGCCTGTGGATATTCAATTGTCCCAGTACCTTTTATTGATGAGACTGTGTTTTCCCTAGTGTTGTGTTTTTTTTTTTTTTGGCACATACAATACAGAATTGTTACCTATAAGCACAATATTGTACAGCATATCTCTAGAACTTTTTCATCTTGCTTAAATGAAACTTTATACTTACTGGACAATGTAATGCAGTAGCCCCCAGATGTAATTCTTCAGAACCTGACAATTCTTCCTTCACCCTCTCGAAGGCCCTAGCACCCACTATTCTGTTTTCTATTTCTATAAATCTGACTATTGTAGATACCACATATATGTGGAATCATGTTCATGACTGAAACAAACTCTGCCAAAACATGTTAAAAGAGATTTATTCTGAGCCAACATGAGTGACTGCAGCCTGGTTTACACAATCTTAAGAGGTCCTGAGAAACCATCTTTGGGGCTGTCATGTGTGGTTTTATACATTCCAGGGAGATAGCAGTTGCAGGTACAATCATAAATCAATACAAGGAAGGTATACATTGGTTCAACCTGAAAAGGCAGGACATCTTGGGCTTACAAGTTATAGATGTATTTTATAGATTCCTTAGTTGACAATTGGTTGAGGGGGTTAAGCTATTATCTAAAAACTTGCAATCAGCAGAAAGGAATGTCTGAGTTAAGATAAGGGGGTGGTGGAGACCAAGATTCTTATTAAGTACATGAAGCCTTGTGGGTGTCAGCCCTGAGAGAGAATAGACAGCAAATGTCTTTTATTCAGAATTTAAAGGTGTCAGACTATAAGTTTAATTCCTCCTAAATTGTGCAAGGCCTGAAAGGGAAAATATTTAGCTATGTTAATGGATAGTCTCTACAGATGCAAAATTTTCCCTACACAGGAAGACTTGGCAGTAACCCTTCAAAATACTATGTAAAAAAGCCCCACCATATTTGGGTATTAAATATTCTGATTTTCTTCCTTGTCTGTCACGTGATGTTAAGCTAGGGCCAAGTTGAAAGGTAAGCAACATTGTATAACCCGTCTGATGAGATTTTATGGTTTGAAGGGCATGACTCCCAGGCCTCTGAGACAGAAATTTGGACAAGAGGAAAAGAAAGGCCAGAGTTTAGTCCTCAATATAGCATATGTCCTTCTGTGATTGACTTATGTCACATAGTAAAATATTAAGTTTCATTCATGTTGGAAAGATTTGTTCTAAAAATTTTAAAATAAATAATACCCATTGTGAATTCTGTCACAGAGAAAAATACAGGTCCAAAGATCACTGTCTTCTCTCCTTGGTTCAGAAGACATGATATTTCTGCCCTACCTATGGTCTATGGTCAGTCAGCTCAGTCAGTAACCAAACAAATTGAAAGACCCATAAAATACCTCTCTGAAGCTCATCTTTCTCATCTGAAAAAAATAAGGGAATGGTAATAAGACATCTCTAGATTCTTCTTAGTTTTCACCTTTGATTCTCCAAGGCTACCATGAGATGGTAAATAAACAAACAAACAAACTTAAAAATGGTGTCAGAAAAAAATTAGTGTTTCTGTTTGATCTTGGGCAGTCCCCTCAGCACCTTGAGCTGAGCTTCATGACTAAAATGTTATTTTTCTCACAGCATATTCGGGATCGAAGTAAATATCAGCTATAAAAATACTTTGTAAGTTAAAAATGTTAAGTTGGTGAGCTGGGAAGTTGCCGTTGGTATGCAAAGATTTGCACAGAAATTAGATTAGAAATGAAGTTTATTTAGAAAGTAGAAAAGAGTAGATTCTCTTCTCAAGTGAGAGTAAGAGACAAATGCTTGAAGGAAACGTGGTGGCCAATACTTGAGATTGAAAGCTTTTATTTTTATTTTTCATTTTTTTGAGTTGGAGTTTCACTGTTGCCCAGACTGAAGTGCAGGGGCACGCACCGGTCACTGCAACCTCAACCTGCTGGGCTCCGGAGATCCTTCCACCTCAGCCTTCCAAGTAACTGGATCTACAGGCGTGAGCTACCCGGGTGAACCCCCGGGGGCTCAGGCAATCCACTCATCTCAGCCTCCCAAAGCGCAGGATTACAGGCTGAGCCACCGAGGTCGAAAGCTTTTATAGCTTTTCTTTTGTGGGGTGGGAGGGTCAGGCAAACATTCACAGGAACTGAGGTCATGATGATGGGGTCTGTTTCTGTATCTCTGATGAAAGGATGGATGGGTGGATCAGTCACAAGTGGTTAATCACATAGACAAGAAAGGCTGGGCTGGTATCTGAAAGACAAATTCTTGGGAGAAGTTAATCTTAATGTCCTGTGACTCACTCAATGTCCTGGGAAAGGATTATTGTCATGCATGAGCTTAAGGAGACCAGTGAAACTCCATTTTGGCTCTGTCCTTTCATCTGCTATTCTTTTGGAAATTAAAATCCAGTGGAAATACTCTTAGCAAAAACATGAAAGTCAATAATTGGGGTTCCAGTTTAATATCACCTCCTCTAGCAGAATCTAATAAAGTTTTCCCAAAATCTCATTAAAATATCAGTGAAGACATAAAAACATTCATAAGTTAATACTGACACCACACACCTGAATAAAAAGACAATTTATAATTCCAGCTACTTGGAAGGCTAAGGCGGAAGGATCACCGGAGCCCAGCAGGTCGAGGCTGCGGTGGCCGGGAGCGGCCACTGCACTCCAGTCTGGGCGACAGAGTGAGACTCCAACTCAAAAAAAAAAAAAAAAGACAATTTATTTGGAGATCTAGAGGAGTTTCAACCAACTCCACAGCATATGGAATTTTAGTGGTATACCTGAGAAAGAGAATCAGCTTGTGCTCCTGGAGTTAGCATCCTTGGTTTTGCCCACTCTACTGCTTCTTGACTCAAAATGCAAACTCTGCAGCAATCATAAAAATGAGAAACTATTTTAGCCTGAGGGTTTGTGAGGTATTGTCTGGACATAGACTTTTTTCCTCCTGGACCTGGCTTCTTTCTTCCCCCTCCATCAGGAAGTGGCCTCTAGCGAAGGCTGGCCTTCCCAGTAATGAGTCATTGGATACTGGTGATTGAGCTATGCTGAAAGCAATGTAGGCATCACTCTTAATCAATGTAACTGTAAACATTATAAAGCAATTTGAATCATTAGCTTTCTTGATAATAAAACTACATGCTGTGCTGTCCTGAAGCACGGAATTTTTTTCACTGAACGGCCACCATCAGTGCCTCTTATAAGTTGTAATAAATGAACGTTTTACCCTGTTGGATCTCCAGGTAACTTATCTGGAATAGAAATATATACTTTCAAGCCCTCTCAGATTTGAGGTTCCTGTGTTTCAGGGTTTTATTATTTCAAAAAAAGTATACAGTTTCTATTTTGCCACTTTTGCATTAATCACCCTCTACTTACACAGGTAATCATAGATTGCCATTCATTATAAACATAAATTGATAGTACAGCAGAACATGTCTGTTCCAATCCATATTTCCCTATCCACCTTGGAATTAGTGTGCCTGGAGCTCTACTAGTAGATAATTGCCAGCAAGGTGACAGCATCTCAGTGTCTCCCCCTACCTACTTATTTGTTTCAATGCTTGTTCTGGCAAGACAATCTTGGTCTGACCTGCAATTCTAACTCAAAAGTATAGCAGAACTAAAGCTTCCAGGGTAAATGTTTAACCACCGGGAGATGTGAGTCAATAGATAAATGATCTCAGCCTCTCCAGACTTTGGTAGAAAAGTTTGAATGCTTTCCACAAAGTCCCTCATGGATTTGAATTCCAGTTGTTTAGAGTGGTAAGCCACTCATCAGCGTACTCTGAGAGGACATTACATGGATTTAATATACCAAGTGAGTGTCCATTTTGACATTGCCTAAATGTTTTTCTAACGGTTCACTTAACTTACCCTCTAATCACCAGCCAAGGACAAAACTGGTTTTTCAGAGGTAGCTATTGATAATTGTTTTACAGCCCCCTCTCCAGCTTGTCCGGTACTAATTAGCTCTACTATTTCAAATATTTTCCTCTACCCATGAGACCCAAATTAACTCAGTCAGTCCTTTGTGACACAGATAGACCCCATCACAATGGCAGCAATCTTGTGACTTATCCACCCATCTGTCTGCTGTCCATCACATCAGTACCTGTGCATACCTGCCCTCTGTGATGACCTGGAGCAGACTACCACCCAACCAACTTAACAACCTGCCCCCATCAAAGAAAAAAGTTTTTTAAAAGCCTTCAACCTCAAGGAGTCGATTGCCCTATCCTTACTAGACTCTGGTGTGGCCATGTGCTCTTTGAGCTATGGTCATTGCCATGTTTCCTGGCTTTGGTTCCCTTGCCTACCTTGGAGAAGTGAATCTCTCTATTTCCTCTCTCTCTAACTTACTTTCTAAATAATCTGCATTTTCCAATCTAACTTCTATGCAATTCTTTGCATCTTTCATGTGACAGTGTATCACTCACCAGACAACCACGCTCCCAACAGATCTTATCTAACATTCTGGAGGCCCAGCTGGGAGTGTGACCTAACATACTCTTCACTGAATTTTATCTTCTCCTATTTCACTTTCCCACTCTGCCTTTGGAATTTTCTCCTAAACAAACTACCTTTTCTAATTTTTTGATCAGCGTATTTTCTAAGACAAACAGATGGGCAGACTTACTAGATGAGAGGGAAAGAGAGAGAGAAAATTGCCTGTAAAATGGGGATAAGTGGCAAGTTCTCATGATAGAACACAAGTGTCATAGGTAGTGTTTAAGAAAAGTTGAACATAATATGCACACTTGCTAAGAAATGCAATTTTTAAATGTCTGGTCTCAGAATGCCATTTGTAAGAGCCAAAAATTACCCATTGCTTAAATACTGAATTACTTGAAGACAAATACTGAATTACATGAGGATAAATCTGAGTATTGTCAGATTAGTGACCTAGAATAGGGCTTGCTCAAGGATAAACGTATCATTTAAGTAATATGAAAACATCAATGAAAGAATAAAAAGTAGAATGAGATTGATTTTTTTTGCTCAAAAAATGTGTTTTTGATGGGCAATGTATGATATCACCTATTAGAATTGATAAATATACTTGTTTTCATTAATAACAGGAAAGTATATATGCATGTACTTACATTTTACAGAAAACAAGTTTATTCACAGTAACACATTGTACAAAAAGACATTAAAAGTCAAGAAATGGCAAGAGGCAGATGTTAGAAAGTCTTGGGACCAAGAATGGCAGGAATAAAAAATTCCTGAATCAACATTGCAATAAATGAAACCTATATGACACCACACACAAGGGAGACATTCACTGCCTCCACATCTGTTGGGTATCAAGCTATTGATCATTAGAAAACTGCCTAGAGGGAATTCAGCTATGAAAAATTCTCTCTGATGAACAAGTGCTTGCAAAAGTGACTTCTAATGGGATTGAAACACAGTATACATCTCCTATCCATACAGTACCTACTGATGGCAGAAATGAAGACATTTACTAAGGTACATTAGCATAAGAATCTAATCTAATTACTTAAGGAATTGTAGGGTTTATAAGCATATAGAAATCGTAAAAATGAGGGTATATATATCATAATAATCCTACGAAAATTATAACTTTGGGAAATTCTAATTGAAACAAAATCTGAGTGAGGCTCATAAATGTTGATCTATGAGCCTTCTGCTTCTTCTCTCAAATTTAAGTCTGCCAAAAAGAGAAGACTTAACTTTCCTTAAATATTTATATTGCTGCTGTTGTTTTTTATTTTTTTTTCATTTAATGGACATCTTTCTACTAGCAAAGATATCTTTTCCTCTCTACCTGGTTGAGTAGGGGGGATGGATACAGGAAAATATAATCATTTTGAAAAGAATAGAAATTGTATTAAAAATGAGGGCATATTGACACCAGTGATCATACACAGCATACTGATCATAAGATCATTTGACATTGTGCACCAAAAAGATGGGCTACAATGATGAATTAGCCAAAAATCCCATGAGAGGAGATGACTGCTCAGATACTATCTTTTACCTTCTAGGACATTATTGTATTTGTGAAATGCATTATAATTAAACACAATTATATTAGTAATACATTGAAACAGAAAATTCTGAGAGCTAAACCTAATAAGCCTAGAGGCAAAAAGGGGAGGACGGGAGAGAAGTATTTTTTCCTTACATTTTATATAAGTACACCATTAAATCTCTATAATTCTTGGCTTTTTGATGACTTTAAGAGGAAAAAAGTAGTGTTTTAAATGAAAACACTGTTACCTTGCTGTTATGTGTTGATTGTAACGAATAATTCTAGTTTTACAGAAACAATTTTAACAGAAGACTGCTTAGCCTTGAGACAAAAAAATTTAGTCATATAAAGTAGTATAACCCAAGGATTTAAAGAGATTGAATTTGGATAACTAATTTGATATATTCTTGGTTTCAGACAATAGATCATGCAGGGTGAAAATTCATTGAAAGATGTACTGGGGGAATCCCCACAAAACAAAATTATTTATAAAAAAGTATATATTTATTCTTACATGTATAAACTTCAGTCACCTTCAAAGTACTCTCCATTGGATGCAATATACCTATCAAGATACTTTTTCCACTGCTCAAAACAGTTTTTGAACTCATCAATTTTGATACTTTTTAATGTTTCTGCCATTTTTCTTTTTTTTTTTTTTTTGAAAGCAGGATTTACTGGGAAGACAGAAAAACTCCCGCAGTGGGAGGGAACCCGAAGATGTTGCCCTTCTGCCATTTTTTGTTTTACCCTTTCATATCAGCAAAGTGTCTCTCTTGGAGGACTTTTTTTTACCCTGGGAAACAAAAAAGTCACTTGAGGTGAGATCAGGTAAATAAGAATGGTAGAGCATACGGGTCATGCCGCTTTTTGGTCAAAAACTGTTGAACTCTCAGTGTCATGTGGGCAGGTGATTTTTAAATCATCCATCATGAAATTGGCAGACCATGGAAGAATCTCAAAAAAAAAAAAAAAGATGAAACAACAACAACAAAATCACTGAAGCCAAATGCAGTCACAACAATGCTAACTGGTACGCTGTTATCAATGGGCTCCTAGAACACTTACCTTGTGGAGGAAGCCTGTACTGCAACAGACCTGCTCTCCAAAAAATATCCTTCTTTTTTTTTTTGAGAGGAGTGTTCTCCTTATACACTAATAAGATTTAAAGAAAATATCTTCCTTTGTCTATTTTTGGTATGAAGGTAATACTTGCCTTATAATATAAATTGGGGCATGTCTTCTCTTATTTCTTTTTTTTTCTTCTCTCAAAGTATTTTTTTGTCATTGATTGCTAACTAGAATCTTGCTAACCTGTAAAATTGCCTGCTGTACTAATATTGTGTTTGCATATTTTACTTAAGCAAATATTCTACCTAATGGCTCCAATTACTATAGTAAATTTGCATTTTGTACCTAAGAGTTTGGGTACAAAATTAACTATAATGTCTAATTGTCTGGTTCCATGAAATTTTCAAATTTATTGGCAGGAAGTTCATAATTCTATATCTTTTAAGATTCCTGTTAATTTGTATTAATATCAGTTTTTATAAATCTCACTTTGTTTTCTGTCCATATTTCCTTGATGAGTCAAGAATTTTCTAGTCCTTTAATCTCTTAAAAAATACATTTCTTCACTTTGTTGTTTTATCTTTTACATCTTCGGTTTACTTGTCATGAATCTATTTTTTTATTATTTTCTTTTTTTTTTGCTTTTTATTTTATTTTAGAGTTATGGGTCACAAGTGAGGATTTGCTACATAAGTAAGTTGCATGCAGGTGAAGTTTGGGCTTCTAGCTGACCCTCTCTCTTCCTGATAGTGGACCAGGTACCCAGTATGTTGTTATGTCTTTTCCACTCCTCTCCCTCCTCTAACAGTGTCCAGCATCTGCTGGTTCTACTCTTTTGCTCATGTGACCAATGATCAGGGTCTAATTATGAGTGAGAATAAAAATGTCATGAATGTATTCTCTTAGCTTCATTATTATTTTTTCTATTATTCTTTTTTGATTACTTCTTAACCTTTAAAAATTTAATGTTTATTAATATTTAAATTTGTCCTCCTTTCTAATACAAACATTTGTTGCCACAAATTTGCCTTAAATGTTCAAGTTAGCTGCATTCCACGTGTTATAATATGCCACATTTCCTTATTGTTTAATTAAACAAATTTTATAAATGGTTATTATTTCTGCTTTACACATAATTTATTTAAATTTTTGCAACTTTTATAGGCATACTGGCATACAATGAACTACAAATATTTAAAGCACATGAAATGATAAGTATTGATACAAGTACATACTCAAAGATCAGTTACCACAAGACAGTGGATACATCCATCACACACAGAAGCTTCCTTGCACTTCTCTATTTGCTCCTCATTGCCACCCCTACTCCAGGCAACCAGTGATCATTTTCATCATATAGATTTATTTTCATGCTTTAGACATTTGTATACATTGACTCATACACATAGGCTCTTTTTGTTGTCTGACTTCTTTAACTTAGCACAATCTTTTTTCTTTTTTTGAGTTGGAGTCTCATGCTGTCGCCCAGACTGGAGTGCAGTGGCATGCTCCCCGCCACTGCAGTCTGAACCTTGGGCTCCGGCGATCCTTCCACCTCAGCCTTCCAAGTAGCTGGAACTACAGTCATGTGCTACCACGCCCAGCTAATTTTTTGATTTATTGTAGAGATGAGGTCTTGTCAAGTTGCCCAAGCGGGTTTCGAACCTGTGAACTCAGGCAATCCACTCACCTCAGCCTCCCAAATCGCAGGATTACAGGCTGAGCCACTGAGCCTGGCAGCACAATCATTTTAAGATTCAGTCTTATTATCGCCAAGCCATACCTTATTGTCTAGACATACCATAGTTGTTTATTCACCTATTGATAGACTTTGAGATTTGAGCAGTTACAAATAAAGATATCATGAACATTTTATGAACATACAGGTTTTCTTTTGGAATCTATGCATACTTTATCTTAAATAAATACTTAGGAATTAAATATTGGATTATATAGTAGGCATGTGTTTAATATTTTAAGAAACTGCCTTGAATTTTATTTTCCCCGGAATGGTTGCAACATTTTAAATTTCCACCAACTTTCAATGAGAGTTTGCATTGCTCCAGGCACTTGTCAATGCTTGGTTTGTTCAGTCTTTTCAATTTTACACATTTTTAATCAGTGTGCAGTAATATTTGACTATGGATTTAATTTATAATGACAGATGATGTTAAGCATATTTTAGTGTTCTTATTCGTCATCATTATATCTTATTTCATCATTATATATTTTCACATTTTTGCACTTTTTTATTAAATTGTTTTCTGTTATTGAACTTTCAGGCTCTTTATAAATTCTGGATATAAGTCATCATAAGGTATATACTTTGCAAATGTTTTCTCTTTTTAGCTTTTCTTTTGTTTGGAATGATACTTTTAGGAGCAGAAATTTTACTTTTTCTTTTTCTTTTTTTTTTTTTTTTGAGTTGGAGTCTCACTCTGTCGCCCAGACTGGAGTGCAGTGGCATGCTCTCAGCCACTGTAGCCTCGACCTGCTGGGCTCTGGCGATCCTTCTGCCTCAGCCTTCCAAGTAGCCGGAACTACAGGTGTGTACTACCACACCTGGCTAATTTTTGATTTATTGTGGAGATGAGGTCTCACCAAGTTGCCCAGGTGGGTCTCAAACTCACGGGCTCAGGCAATCCACTCACTTCGACCTCCCAAAGTGCTGGGATTACAGGCTGAGCCACCAAGTCTGGCCGATTTTACATTTTTTAAAAGCATAATTAATCAACTTTTTTGTGAATAGTGCAGTTAGGGTCATAGTTTTAAAAAATGGACTAATACAAGATTACAAATATTTTCAACAACTCTTATTTTAGAATATTTATGTTTATAATTTTAGATACTATGCATAGGTCTTTAGTCTATTTTTAATGATTTTTTGAGTATTCTTTATTCTAGAGAGTCTGTACTCCTTTTTCAAAAAAAAAAGTTGAACCTAAGTGTGAGGGAGTAATGCTTCCTGCTTCACTGTGGTTAAACTGTAGGATAGGGAACCAAAAATCAATAAATTTCAAACATTTCTCTAGCACTCACTTTAATGAATGTGATCAGAAGCAGGTCACCTGACACCTGTGAGTCTGTTATCTCAAATGTAATATAAGTGGATATGACTCAATGACTTCGAATCTCCTTTTAATTCCTGAGATTATTCTCTTAACATTACTTGATATACATACATACATACATACATATACATATATATATATATTTTTTTTTCTTTTAAGCGAAAAATAAGGATTTATTGAGAGGCCAGAAAAGCTCCCACATTGGGATGGGACCCGAAGAGATTGCCCTACTTGATATTTTTACTGATTATTGGTCACAACTAGTCTCATCCAATACTCTGAGACAACCATAAGTTGCCAGAACCCCTAGCAATCAGTGACTCTCTTTTTACTCTTTCATCTAAGTTAGCTTGGATCATCACTTTTACAGTATTAACCATACAAACTTGAATCCATTATGTGGTATTATAAGCTGAATATAACATATTTGTCTCAATATGATTGATAATGCTGTAGTGAAAAAATAGGTACTTTATAGCTTTAAAGAAATGCTTTATATCTTGGGGGGGAGGCACTATTAATTATCTTTGAATTTAAAAAATCCTACCCAAAATAATTTTCCACCAGAAAAGGTAGAGTAGGAACAAATCCTGGCAATAATTCAGCTATGTAACTTATGGCAAGTTCAAAGAGGTGCCAGCATAGTTTTGAGAAAGTCTCACACAGAGAGCACATCAGTGGTTTGTACTACTACTTGTTTTATTATCAATGAGTAAAAGAGATTAAGGGGTTGTGAAAAATAATTTGAAAAAGATATTTAACTTTTTTGTATTTCAACATGAACTCATTATTTTGGTAACTATTTCTATTACACTTTTCCCCTAGATCTAGAAAAAGAGAACTGCTTGTCCTAAGTATTATTCCCATGGCCAGTGGGAAGAAATGGTGTTTCTTTGTTTGATGGCAAGTGGGTGCTCATGAGATTCAAACTCCAGCAATACATAAAGGATGAAAAATAAAACAAACATTTGGCTATGAATCAGAGAACGTGTATTTTCCACCAAGCTCTGCAGTAATGACAGTGAGAGATTCGGTGGTCTGGGATAGTAAAAATACTAAGGGTTGGGAATCCAGCGTTCTTAATTGTGGTCTCAGGACCTACCATTGTGTGTTCTACGGCAATCTGTGACAACTATTTTTGACTCATAGCTTTTCCATCTGTAAAACAGAATAAATAATGCCTGAAAGAATTATGAATGGTTTGTGTAAAGTAACTGGTATAAAATTGGTACTCAAAAAGAAAAGGAGATTTAAAGGAGTAGCCAAAATTATTTTCAAAGAAGAACTTTGATTCTGCCTTCAAATATTCTCAGTGTAAGTTTGAGTGTGAAAACTTTCTGCTTTCTTCTTCCAAAGCAAGTCTTGAGTCAAATTCTCTATTTCCCCAAGTTTACATAAACAATTCTCCTCATTTTAATGTCTATGGGGGCAGCTGAGTGCTATGCTTAAGTAATCACACCAAATAACTGCTCGCCATCATTTTCTAGCGTGTACCTTCTTTGTAACGTGGCATCTCACAGTTTCCAAAGCTCACACAAAAAACAATGATTTCTGAGAACTCTGGCACACATTTATTATTCTATATAGTCTAAAATATAAAACCCTGCTGACATTAGTTAGGGTACCTGATCTCAAACCAGACAAAGTGGGAAACAAAGAGAGGCCCAAACATTACCTGTGTGATGACCCTTTGTATACCTAATCCTGAATTGTATCCCACATGTTTAAAATAAAATAAAAAATAAAACTTACAGTTGAAACAATGTAGATCAGAAGACTAGAAAGTGGTCTCACATAGTTTCCCCTTTGCAGTATGATACAAAAATATATATTTATTTTTATCCCTATCTGGATTTAGGCACAGAGGTTTTAGAACTTTCGGGATTTCTGAGGAATAGGCATGTATTTGTTATTCATACACGTTAGTTTATGTTAATAAGTTGACTTAAGATAAGATTCCTACATAGTCTCAGAATGAAGTTGGTTAACAGAGATACCACGTGATCAGAGAGTTGAACCAGTCAGTCTCACCAACCAATTACTTGAAAGAGGAGTGGAGGGCTACAGACTGAGATTTAACACTCCCTTAAAAAATGATATATGACATTTGGAGAACTTTAGAGTTGTTGAATATATTTATATGTTAGGAGGGTGATGCACCCCAACTCCACAGAAACAGAGTTTCTGAGCTCAGGACTCCACTAAACTGCACCCAATGTACCTCTTCAACTGGCTGTTCATTTGTATCTTTTATAAAACTAGTAAACATAAGCCCAAAGTGCAATCTTGAACTCTGTGAGCTGTTCTAGCAAATTAACCTACTGAAGGGGTCTTAGGAATTCCCAATTTATAGCTAGGAGGTGAGAAGTATTGGTGACCCAGGATTTTCATTTGGCATCTGGAGTGGTGGTGGTCTTGTGAGACTGAGCCCTCAAAACTATGGAGTCTGATGCTACCTCTGTGTTGCAGAATTGCATTGAATTGTTGGACACCCAGTTAGTACTTGGAGAATTATTGTTGGAAAAACTCCTGCCTTCTCATCTCCCTTTCCTTTTTGTTTGTGGACAAGTAATCTTATGCATTAAGGTCAAGTCATTATTTTTATCAAGATACTCAGTTCCTAAGCAGAGAAGTTGAAAAGTTTGGGAATATTTAGTGTGAAAAGTCAAAGACAAGAGTATGAATAGACCGTTGGCACCTGCCTCATAATAATCTGTTGGTATCGTGCGGTGTGGAGAATGATTTTTTTAAAATGAGACTTGAATGAAATAGAATATACCTGAAGACAGAGTATGGCAATTGAATGAGTTTTTTTTTTAATTTATAATACCCAATAAGGGAATAAACTTCACACTTGTGAATTTACTCATCAAACTGATAAGTATCTCTCAATTGCTAAAAAAAAAAAAAAAGCACATAGTCTGTTTTGTGTGCTATAAAGAAATACCCAAGACTGGGTAATTTATTTTTTTAATAAATGATTTAGTTCACAATAATTCTGGATGACTGGAAAGGTCAAGATTGTACACCTGCACCTGATGAGGGCTTCAGGCTGCTTCCACTTATGGCTGAGGCAAAGGAGACCCAATGTATGTGGGGATAACATGAAGGGATAGAAAGAGAGAGAGAAGAGGGTGGTGTCAGACTCCTTTTAACCACCAGCTTGTTCTCTGCAACTAATAGAGTAAGAATTTACTTACTTCCAATAGAGGGTATTAATCTATTCATGAGGAATCCACTTCCATGGCCCAAACACTTCCCATTAGGCCCCAACCTCTGCATTGAGGATCAAACTTCAACATGATGTTGGGAGGGCAAAGATCCAAACCATAGCACAAATAGATTCTCACTTATCTAAGTTCTCAAAGTAACTATAATTCTGTAACTAATATTAACAGCAGTAGTTTGCTTGACACTGTTTACAAAATACTTCTACATAATTTTTTCTTATAAAACTCACAAAGCAGCCGGGCTTGGTGGCTCAGCCTATAATCCCGCGCCTTTGGGAGGCTGAGGTGAGTGGATTGCCTGAGCCCGCGGGTTCGAGACCCGCCTGGGCAGCAAGACTTCATCTCTACAATAAATCAAAAAAAAAAAAAAATCAGCCGGGCGTGATGGCACATGCCTGTAATTCCGGCTACTCGGAAGGCTGAGGAGGAAGGATCGCCGGAGCCCAGCAGGTCGAGGCTGCGGTGGCCGGGAGCGGCCACTGCACTCCAGTCTGGGTGACAGAGTGAGACTCCAACTCAAAAAACAAAACAACAACAACAAAAAAAAACTCACAAAGTTTTGTTGTTCTTGCTTGTAGTATGAAATTAATTTTAGAAATTAAGTGAAATTTTCTAAGGCAACACAGTTAGTAAGAGATTAATATGAATTCCCAAATTGAGCCTTTTGATTGAAAATTCTTTGTTATATCAACTATATGAAATGTTTTTCTGGTGGCTGAATTCATATGATTTCTGCAACTAATTCCACTATGATCACTTCTAAAGTTTTTTATAATTATTATTATACTACTGCTAAGTACTATTATTAACTATTACTAATCATTTTAACAATATGACCTTACAAAGAGGGACCTCCAAAAAAACTGGAATCATTTTTGGGAAAGTGGGCCACTTAATGTACAGGCTTTCCCTACTAGGTGAGGTTTCTAGAAACCCATCAGCATCAGTGTACCAGTTAGTACTGTCTTGAGAGGCCACGTTGAGCTTCAGTGAATTTTTTTTGGAGATTCTTTCAACATGTTTCCTACTTCATGATGGTTGATTTACAAGCATACCTGCCTACACGATGCTGAATGTTCATCAGTTTTTGACCAAAAAGCAACATGATCCCCATGCCCTACCCTCTTTATTTACAAGATTTCACCTTGAGAGACTTTTTGTTAAAAAGTTCTCAAAGGAAAATGTTTTGCCGATGTGGAAGAGGTGAAACAAAAAACAGTAGAAGCACTAAAAGGCATCAAAATTAACCAGTTCAAAAGCTGTGTGAGCACTGGAAAAAGCAACTTGATAGATGCATTGCATCGAACAGAGAGTACTTTGAAGGTGACTGAAGTTTAAACATGTAACAATTAATACACAAGTTTTTATAAATAAATTTTATTTTTGGAGAGGTCTCCCCACATATATCATCTCTACTGTGACAGTCAGCACTTACTTCATATTGCAGAGTTTCTCTGAGTATGAATCAAAAGTGATATTTTGCATCCTATGGTCATTCTTCAAACCTTAAATTTTCAACCCTATTGAGAGAATATTGGTCTCTGAAGATTATGGCTGAAAAGTTTTGTTGTTGATAGCCAATATTTTTTAGTCCTGGGAACACTAAAATTATCACAAATGACTTGGTGTATGGACATATATAATTCATCCTTTCTTGCTAGATTGAAGAAAAACCTCGAGGGAGTAGCTACCTTCCCCACCTTGACCACCATGTTAAATTGAAAAGGTCAAGATGCAGCAGAATCAAACTTCTATTTTTTTTTCTGCAATTCCACATTAAACAGTCAGTTTGTTGGAAACAATGTACAAGTTAAAAATAGCTCAAATAAAAGTTACAGAAGAAAATAAGATTCAGATAGAGAAAATATTTAATGGCAAAGGATATTTAGAGAAAAGTTTATTTTGCCTTCTAGAACTGTTAATTATTCAGTCACACTGATAAAAATTTGAGGAGAAAAGGCATCTTCAGAAGTCTATAAAAATTTCCAAATATTTGCAAAAGACAGCTGCATTCTTATATAACAACAGCAAGCAGGCAGAGAACCAAATAAAAAGAACAATCCCATTCACAATAGCCACACAAAAAAATGAAATACCTCGGCATCTTCCTAACTAGAGAAGTGAAAGAACTTTACAATGAGAACTACAAAACACTGCTCAAAGAAAACCAACAAAATACAAACAAATGGAAAAATATTCTATGCTCATGAACAGGAAGAATCAGCAATCTATAGATTCAGTACAATACTCATTAAATTACCAACATCATTCTTCTCAGATCTGGAAATAACAATACAGAAATTCATATGGAAACACAAATGACCATGAATAGCCAAAACAATCCTTAGCAAAAGAAACAAAGCAGGAGGTATCACACTTCCAGACGTCAAACTTTACTATAAGGTTACAATAATCAAAACAGCCTGGTACTGGTACAAGAACAGGCATACAGACCAATGGAACAGGATAGAGACTCTGGAAGCAAAGCCTCAATTTCTCAACCAACTTATCTCTGACAAAGCCTCCAACAACAACCACTGGTGATTCAGTAAATGGTGATGGGAAAACTGACTGATCACATGCAGAAGATTGAAACAGGACCCCTACCTATCACCATACACAAAAATTAACTCTAAATGAATCAAAGACCTAAATGTAAAACCTCAAACTATAAGAATCTTAGAAAATGCAGGAGACACCCTTATGGAAATTGGAATGGAAATCAATTTCTGATCAAAACTTCAAATGCCCATACCATAAGAGATAAGATAGACACGTGGGACCTCAACAAACTGACAAGCTTTTGCAAAGCAAAAGAACCCATCAAGAGAGCAGGGAGACAGCCCACAGAATGGGATAAAATATTTTCCAACTGTATATCTGACAAAGGCCTAATATCTAGTATCTATAAGGAACTCTAAATGCCAGTAGGAAAAAAAATCAAACAGCTCCATTAAAAAGTGGCCAAAAGACATGAATAAACACTTCTCAAAAGAAGATATATGGGCGGCCAACAGACACATGGAAAAGTGCTCAGTCTCACTAATCATCAAAGAAATGCAAATCAAAACCACATTGAGATACCACCTAACCCTAATAAGAATGACCATCATTAATAAAACAAACAACAGATGCTACTGAGGATGCAGAGAAAAAGGGACACTGCTGCTGGGAATGCAAACTGGTGCAACCTCTTTAGAAGAGAGTCTGGCGATATCTGAAAGAACTAGAAATTGACTTTCCATATAACCCAGCAATCCCCCTGCTGGGAATATATTCGGAGGAACTCAAGTCATTCTACAAAAAGATAACGGCACACAAATGTTTGTTGCAGCTCTGTTCACAATAGCAAAAACATGGAGCCAACCATGCTGCCCATTTAAGCTGGAATGGATTTTTAAAAATGTGATACATATATACAATGGAATATTATGAAGTCATAAAGAAAGACAAACATATGGACTTTGCAGCAACGTGGATGGATTTAGAGTTGGTCATACTTAGTGATCTATCACAGAAACAAAAAGCAGAGTACCATATGTTCTCACTCATAAGCGGACCTTGAACAATTATCATAATACTATAAGAAAGGGATTGGTAGTAGTGGGAAATTGCCAGGGGAGAGGGGATGGGATTTGCAGTGAAGGGAAACTGCTAGGGAAAGGATGGTCACACTTCATCAACAAAGGTACCTGAATAAGGAACGTTTGTGAGCCGGGCTCGGTGGCTCAGCCTGTAATCCCGCACCTTTGGGAGGCTGAGGTGAGTGGATTGCCTGAGCCCGCGGGTTCAAGACCCACCTGGGCAGGCAAGACCCCATCTCTACAATAAATCAAAAAATCAGCAGGGCGTGGTAGCACGTGCCTATAATTCTGGCTACTCGGAAGGCTGAGGCGGAAGGATTGCCGGAGCCCAGCAGGTCGAGGCTGCGGTGCCTGCACTCCAGTCTGGGCGACAGAGTGAGACTCCAACTCAAAAAAAGGAACATTTGTATACCTAACCCTGAATTGTACCTCACATCCTTAAAATAAAAAATAAAATGAAAAAAGATGGAGGAAAAAAATTGCTTTCTGGGGTCTAGAATTTAGAAATAATCCACCCAATTACTTGAGGATATAGACTGTAGACCTTTCAGTTTGAGAGAACAACCCATGTATTAGCTGTAAAAGTACCTTCGAGTAGTATCTTCCATGTATTAAAAAAAAATGATTGATATGGGGTAGTTAGGCATCGAGTGACCGGCCACACTTCCAGTTCCCAGTAATTTCTGAAACTCTGTGAATGTTATTCTGAAACGTTGCCAAATTAATATAAAATACATTTATTCATATAAGGTTTGTTTTAATGGCACTCCAAGTGATATGAGAAGGTTCTGGTTTGAAATTAGACTAAGACATTAAGAGACAAGCAGTATCGTATTTGTTAATCAAAGGAATTTGTTTACAGAAAATGGATACATCAGAAAGTAAAACATCTTATCAGTGACTGCATGATTTCTCTGCTCAATAGTAACATAAAATATTGCTCTTGGACTTCCATTAGTGCATGCTACCTTTTTACAAATTGAAATGTAATTAACACACTACACAATGAGCATATTTGAAGTGCAAAAGTTGGTATGCTTTGATATATGATTATTTACTATGAAATCACCACCAACACCAAAATTATAAACATACTATCCCCTCCAAAATATTTATCATGCCCCATTGAAATGCTTTTCATAACCAAAGACATTTACCCCCAGTTTGATTTACTTTCTTTCATTATAGACAAGTTTTGAATTTTTTGGAATTATATAATATGCTTATTTCACTTGACATTATTTTAATATTCAGCAATGTTGAATCTTAAAATGAAGTACCAATACTTGAATTCTTTCCACTGTTGAGTAATATTTCAATTGTTATACACATATACAACAATGTTTGCTTGTTTATTTTCCTGTTGATTGATATTTGAGTCATTTTTAGTTATTAGCTCTATAAAATAAAACTTCTAAGAATATTTGTAGAAAAGTATGTTGATAATGTATACAGTAATATCCGTTGGATAAATTCTTATACATGAAATGAATGGGTCATAGATAAGTGATTATGATGTTAAGAAACCATAAAACTCTTCTCAAGTAGTTATACAGCAGTGAATGTAATTTCCATTTATTCCACATTCTTGCCACTACCTTACATGAAAAGTTTTTGTTTTGTTTAATCTTGTTTTGTTGTTTTATTTTATACCTACTAACTGGTGTGTAGTGGTAATGCAGTGGGGCTTATTTGCATTTTGCTAATGACTAATGATGCTATCTTTTTGTGCGCTTAACATATGTACATCTTTTATCAAATGCCTGTTCAAGTTTTCCTCTTTTTTATCGAGTTGTTTTATAATGATTAAATTTTGAGGTAAAATAATTATATATTCTTCATATAAGTCCTTTATCAGATTCATTTTTGTTTATAAAAATGTTATCCTCATCTGTGACTTTTTCAATATCATTAGAAGAGTAAAATCTCTTTTTGATAAGTTTTCAATTTTTTCTTGTATGAATTGTGCTTTTGCTGCTATATTTAAGAAATCTTTGCATAATCCAAGGTTACAAAACTTTTCCCTTATGTTTGTTTCAAGAAGTTTTATATTTTTAGGATTTACATTCATGAATATGAATCACGCCTAGTTAATTTTTGCATATGATGTGAAGCAGGGATCAATGCTCTTTTTTTGTTGTTGTTCTATATAGATGTATGGTTACTTCAGTACTATATATTGAAAAGATTATCTTTTCTTTTCTGAATTTCTCTTGCACTTTTAAAGAAAATCGGTTGACCATACATGGTTCTATTTCTGGATTCTCTATTTTGTCTTACTGGATTAATTGGTCTTTTTTTCATTCCAATATCACAAAGACTTATTTATTCTAACTTTGTAATAGGCTTAAAATCAATTACTGTAAGCCATCCCTCTATGCTTATTTTTCAAAGTTGTTTTGATTATTCTACACACTTTTAATATACGTGCTTATTTTATTAAAATTTCCTCGATTTTTTTCAAATGACCTTGCTAAAATTTTGATTGAATTTGTATTGAAACTATAGGTCTATGCGTAAAGAAGATCTTAATAGTGGGTCTTCTAACCCATGAACAAGGTATCTCTTTCCATATATTTAAGGCTTGTTTCTTTTCATTCATTATAGTAACTTTTTCTTTAATTTTTAGTATATGTGTGTTGCTAATCTTCTATCAAGTTTATCCCTGAGTGTTTACTAGTTTTATCGTATTGCAAGTAGTATTGTTTTTATATTTAAATTTCCATATTTTTAATTGCTAGTGTATAGAAATATAATTCATTTAAAAATAGTATTAACTGTGGTGGGAAAAAAATATCTGAACAGATATCTCAACAAAGCAGACTACACAAATGGCAAATAAATATATGAAAATATGCTCAACATCATGCCAGCATGATGTCATTATTTCATTGGAAAATGCAAATTAAAACAACAACGAGGTACTACTAGAATGGCCCAAATCCCAAATACTGTCAACAAAGAATGCTGGCAAGTAGTGTCTCAACAGGAATGCTCATCCAGTGCTGGTGGAAGTACAAAAGGGAACAGACATTTTAGAAGACAGTTGAAGAGTTTCTTACAAAATTAAGCCTATTCAACATACAATCCAGCAATCATACTTCTTATTATTTACCCAAATGAGTTGAAAGTATGTCCAGACAAAGACCTGCACATAGCTATTTATAACAGCTTTATTCATAATTTCCTAAACTTGGAAGCAACCCAGATGTCCTTCAGTAGATGAATGGATAAGCACAATGTAGTATGTTCAGACAATGGGACACTATTCAGCAAGGGAAAGAAATAAGTTATCAAGTCACCCAAAGACATGGAGGAAACTTAAGTGTGCATTACTAAGTGAAAGATGCCAGCCTGAAAAGATTACATATTCTATGACTCTAATTACATGAAATTCTGGAAAAAGCAAAATTATAGTGACAATAAAAAGATCAATGATTGCCACGAGCTTGTGGTAGGGAAGAGATGAATAGATGGAGTACAGGATTTTTAGGGCAAGAAAACTAGTCTGTATGATACTGTAAAGATAAAGACAGTTCATGATTCATTGGCAAATTCCATACAGTTCCATAACACAGAGTGAAGTTTAATGTAAACTGTAAATTTAAGTTAATGATGTATCAATATCATTGATTGTCAAAAATGCATTACATAAATTAACACATTTGCCAAGAATAGTTAAACAAAAAAGACAGAGTTTCCATAATACTCCTTCTTAACTGTCCCCACAGTTACTCCAGTTAACTTTGTTTGAAAACCTTAAACTACACTAAGAAATAACACTATCTTTTATAAAAATTATCAGCATTTTAAAAAAATATCGAGTATATATATTTTTTCCTTTTAGATTCAATGGGTACATGTGCAGGTTAGTCACACTGGTATGTTGCCTAATGATGAAGCTTGGTTTCTGTCGAACCTGTCCCCAAAATAGTGAGCGTGGTACCAAATAGGTAGTTTTTTCAACTTTTTCCCATCCCCTGCCCTTTAGGAGTTCCCCAGTATCTGTTGTTCTTATCTTTATGTCCTTGTGTACCCAGTGTTTAGCTCCCACTTATAAGTGAGAACATGCAGTGTTTAGTTTTCCGCTTCTGTGTTAATTAGCTTAGAATAATGGCCTCTAGCTACATCTACATTGCTGTAAATGACAATTTTGTTCTTTTTAATGGCTGTATAGTATTTCATGGTGTATATATACAACATTTTCTCTTTGCAATCAACCATTGATGGGCACCTAGGTTGGTTTCATGTTTTTGCTATGGTAAGCAGTGCTGCAATAAACATATGAATAGAGGAGTCTTTCTGGCATAATAATGTATGCTCCTTTGTGTATATACTCAGTAGTGGGATTGCTGGGTCAAATGGTAAATGTATTTTTTAGTTCTTTGAGAAATCTTTAAACTGCTTTCCATAGAAACTGAACTAGTTTACATTCCCACCAACAGTGTAGGAGTACTCCCTTTTCTCCACAACCTTGCCAACATCTGCTGTTTTTTGACTTATTAATAATAGCCATTCTGACTGGGGTGAGATGATATCTCATTGCAATTTTGAATTGCATTTCTCTGATGATTAGTTATGTTGAACATTTTTTCATGTTTGTTGGCCACTTGTATGCCTTTTTATGAGAAGTGTCTGTTCATGTCCCTTGCCCACTTTTTAATGGGATTGTGTTTTTCTTGTTGATTCCTGTTAGTTCCTTATAGATTCTGGATATTAACTCTTTGTTGGATGAATATTTTGTCAAAAATGTCTTCTATTTTGTAGACTGTCTGTTTACTCTATTTATAGAAGTGCAGAAGCTCTTAGTTTAAAGAGGTCCTACTTGTCAATTTTTGTTTTTGCTTCATTTGCTTTTGAGGACTTTGTCATAAATTAGTTGCCTCAGATGATGTTTAGAAGAGTGTTTCTTTGGTGGATTATATATTCTGAAAGCTTAACAAAATCATTTTTTTGTAGTGTAGTAGCTTAATTTATTTACCGATTTATTTATATTCCACAGACTTTCTACATAGACTATATTGCAATTTGTGAATAAATGTAATTTAAATTTTTCCTCTCTAATCTAAATGCTTAGAATTTTTCTTGTTTCTTTTCTAATTGCACTGGCTAGAAACCCAGTAAAATGTTAAATAGACAGGCTCAAAACTTGCCAGTTGTCTTATTCCTGACTTTATTCCTTGTCTTATTCTTGATCTCAATGGGAACAGCTCTCAATATTTTACTTTTAAAGGGTTTTTTTCATTGTTTTTGTTTATCATGATGAGGAAGCTGAATTCAAGTCATAGTTTGCTATGCTGTTTTCTTAGTAATGGACTGTGAAAATTGGCAGATGCTCTCTGTGTCTATTTGAATAATCCTATGTTTTTCTCCTTAAAATTTTAAATATGGTAAATTACCTTTATTGATTTTTAAATGTTAAAGAATATGACAGTCTAGAGATAAATTCCAAATGTTGTGATTTATTGTACTTTTATATATTGTTGGGTTTTATGTACTAGTATTTTATTAAGACTTTTGCATTAATTTCATGAGGAATATTGACTTGTAGTTTAATTCTTATATTTGTATGCTGTGGTAGTAAAGTAGAGCTGCCCTCAGAGAATGAATTGGAAATGTTAACTCATCTTTACTTCTAAGAAAGTATTTGTGTTGAATTGTAATAATTTCTTCTTTAAATGATAGAATTTACCAGAAAAAAAAATCTCATCTTGGTTTGATATGTTCTTTACAGGAAAGTGTTTACATAAAAATTAAATTCACTTATTAGATGTAGGACCATTCTGATGATTTCTTCTGCCCTGAGTGAGTATTGGTAGTTTCTATCTTTCAAGGAATTTGATCATTTTAAAAATAAAATTTCAAAATTACTGGCATAATGTTTTTCATAGTATCTTTTATTTCTCAGATGTGTAGAATCTGTAGAGAGATTGCCTCTTTCATTTCTGATATTATAATATATTTATTTTGATCTGTCTGACTAGAGGTTTGTCGATTTTATTAGTCTTCTATAAAGTGAGCTTTTTGTTTTACTATCCTGTCTTTCATTTTATAAATTTCCACACTGATTTTATTTTTCCCTTTCACTGTTTTTTTTAAAATCCTCTTTTGTCTTTAGTTTCAAGAACTAGAAGATTAGCTCACTGAATTGAGTTTCTTCTTCTTTTATAGTATAAATGTTTGCTACTAAAAATATTTCTATAAATACTCCTTTAACTGCATCCTCCCAATTTTTATGTTTATATTTACATTTTTGATAAACTTAAAGTAGTTCCTAATTTCCATGTTTCTTTCTAACACATTGATTATTTAGAAAATTTTCTAAATATTTCTTTTTGATATATGTTTTTAAATACTGAATCCTAATTTAACTTTATTAATGTCAGAGGAGATAATTTGTATAATGTGGATTTTCTACAAACGTTGATATTAGTTTGTGGCTCTGGATATAGTGTACCTTTGGTAAATGTGCACTTGAAATAAAAGTGCATTCTTCCATTAACTAAAATATTGATTAGGTTCTTCCATAATTGTATTCTTCCATGAACTAAAATATTGATTAGATTATGCTAACTAATATTGCTGTTCTGTTTTTAATATGCCATTGTTGCTTTTTCTGGTCTAGTTGTAATCAATTATTGAGTGAAGGGTGTTAAAATAACCAACTATTCTTGTACGTGTTTCTACTTTACCTTGCAAATATATGTGTTATTGCTTAACACATTTTATTTGAGTACATTTTATATTTAGGTAAATTGTTTATTAGGTATATAAGCAATTTATCATTTTTATAACTTCTTTATTATATGCTCCTCTTTATTACTGAATCTTAAGCTCATGTTGTCTGATATTAATATAGCCACTCCAAATGTATTTTGCTTAATTGTTAGTATAGTATAACTTTTTAGATAATTTTATTTAAATTGATGTGTCTTTATATATAAAGTGAAAATTTTGTAAGCCTAATATAATTGATTCTTGTTTTCTTATGCAATGGGATAATATATACTTTTTAACTGTGGTATTTTAGATCATTTATTATTAATGTGATTTTGTATGGTTGGTGTATTATTGATGTATAACAAAGTATCCCAAAATTGTCAACTTAAAATGACATTTATTACTTCACATACTTTCTGAAATTCAGGAATCTGGGAGTAGTTAAGTGATTTTAGCTCAGAGTCTTTCATGAGAGATTCATTTAAGCTGTCAACTGGGGCTGAAGTCTTAGCAAAGATGACTGATGCTGCAAAAATTGCTTCTGAGCTCACTTATGACTGTTTAAAACAATTTTCAGTTCCTAATTAAATATAGCTCTCCTTTTGTTGCTCATGAGTTGGCTTTTTTGGCAATATCTATAATGTCTAACCTTTTGTTCACCCCAACCAGTGTATTTTCAACTAAGATATTGTATTATTTTCTTTTTAACTCTGATTAGTCTGACTTAGGTATTTAATGTGTTTTGTGTGTGTGTGTGCGCGCGCGCAAGCGCATTTAACATGCTTAGTCTTTTGTTTACCTTATTGACCATATCACATCCACCCAAAGACTATTTCAATGTCTTTGTTCACTAATTTTATCATCTGTGTAATTTCTAGATTGCTTTCAGTTGATTGACACTTCTATTCATCTTGCCTCATATTTCCCTGCTTCTTTTTATTAATAAGATTTTTTTATTGAATGCCAGATGTGAGTTTTACCTTGCTGCATGTGCTGGATTTCAACTAATTTACTTGTAAATATTTAATAATTTTAAGCTTTGTTAGGTAGAGCAAAAGTATCAGTGAGTCTAAAACTAATTTTGTGCCATGACTGAGGTAAGACTTTTCTGCCCTTTATTCAGAATTTCATTAATTATAAGGTGTTTCATTCCAGTTAGTGAACCCAGTAACTTTTGCCAGGCTTATCTGAGCCTATGAATTGTTCTTTTTAATTCCTTGAAGGGTTGTTTCACTGCTCTCGGATGCTTACTCACACACATGGACCTATCAATCCTCAGTTGAAAACTCAAAGTAGACCCTCTTCAAGTAGGTGTTTAGAATGCTCTCTCTCTCTTTCTCCCCCCCTCACTCTTTCTCTCTGTTTAGCTATCTTCTCTTCTCTCTGATAATCTGAACTATTTCCTCAAACGATGGAGAACACCAACCAGACTCTCTCTGGGTTTACCTAAGGTGTGCTGCGGTCTATAAACACTTCAGACAATAAGCTGAAGCAATAATCGGGCTTTCCTCATTTGTTTTCCATCTTTAAGTGATTGCTATCCTTATTGTCTTATATCCAATATTTTTAAAGGCACAGTTTTATGTATTTGTTCATTCTTTTAGGTGGAAGGATAAATCTGTTTCCTGTTATGCTGTTATGTCACCTTAGATGGATGGAAAAAATGGAAGTTCTTTCTTAAAGGAGATTCAAGTGAAATTTATTCATGACAGTCACAGTTAGCCATATCAAGATAGAGATTAATATGCAACCTGGATAGAATAGCATAATATATTCTAGATACCACTTTCTGGCAGCATCAACAGCAAATGGTGGGTTCAGATTCTTGTAATCCTTATCTATAACCTCTAACATGGTAATGTTTATTGTCCTTTTTCAAAAATTGAGGTTTTTTCCTCAATTTTACATAAAAAGCTATCTCTACCTCTAACTGGCAACATTAGTAGAGATACTGTTTTTCTTTGAACACGGTTTCAGTGCAAGGCTCCCTACACCCTCACCCTCAACCCTGACTCTGTCACTTACACAACAGTGTTGCCTTAACTCCAATTGTATAGATATTTTGAAGCCACTACTGTGCTAGTGCCTCTGAGTACATGGATACTTTGTATCAGAATTCATCAGTATTAACTCAGAGCTGGCCAAAGCTGAATCTGGTGATTGAATGAGAACAGATGAACGGATTTGCAAAGGTAGCAACTAACATTGAAGAAAGATATAATCACCTTCTGCTTAAAGTAAAGGACAAAGTCTGCATAGCACATCATAAACCTAATAGAATTGTTCAATTTATTTTTCTAATATTTCAGAAGAAAGAGCTTTGGCATTGAGAATGTAGAACCCGGAAAGAGTATGCTGAATATTTTAAAAATGTTTAAAGACATTTTTCTTTGCTGAATTTACATAAAAGAAAAGTACATGTAGATCACTCAACTTCAAATTTCCAGTCATTTCTGGAGAATGGATCTTAGTAACAATGACTGCACATCGACAAATGGACTTTTTATTTTTATTATCAAATTATGCAACCTCAATTATACATTCCTACCCAGCTAGCACTATACTTCAAAAGACAGATTTTTAAAGCTGTTAAGAAAACACGCAAAGAGAAGCCAAATGTGAAAAAAATCTTGGTTAGCCTTTACTTTTAAAGCAGGACAAAAGAAATAACAGATTGGGTAATTGATTGCAGTAATGGACTCTGGCATTTATTTAACTATTAAGCAAAAAAAATGCTTACATATAAAAGAAGAAATGTTCAGTTAGAAAGATTAAAGAGTCATCAACTTATTATGTGTTGCTGCTTTTTTTTTCCCATTTCTGTAAACTATGGCATAAATCTGAGCTCACACTTCCTTATAAAGTATTAGCTCAGGTGGAGCCAAAATAGTAGAATTGTACCTTTAAATATATTTACAAATGTTAAAAGATTAAATTGACTACTGTAGTAGTGAGGTCCTCATTCCTGAATATGTGAAAGAAGAGTCTGGATTATCATTTGTTTTACAAAGTAAGATATGAATAAGAGATATAAGAAAATATGCAAATTACTATTCACTTAATGTACTAGAATTCTCCAGAGAAACAGAATCAATAGGGTATATTAGATATATGACAGGAGATTCATTGTGGTATAGGCTCACTAAACCACGGAAACTAAGAAGCCACATGACATGACATCTACAAGAATAATCAGAAAAGCCTCTAGTTTTATTCAGTTCAAGTATGGAGTTTTGAGAGCCAGGGGAACCAATGGTGCAATTCCCAGTCCAAGGTAATGATCTAAGAACTGAGGTGAAAAGGTGGGGAATTTGTCTTTCCTCCGCTTTTTTTCTTCCTTCCTTCCTTCCTTCTTCCTTTTTTCTAACTCTGCCTACTAATTCAAATGTTAATCTTCTCTGGAAAACCCTCACAGGCATGCCCAAACAATTTAGTATCTACTATTTGAGCATTTTTTTGTACAATAAAGATGATGAATAAAATGAACCATCACACTGATGCCCACTACACTATTGGTGAGAGAGAAAAAGAAAGCGAGAGGAAAAAAGGGACCAAGAGTGCTGGAGTCCAGCTCCAGGAGAGAGTCAGGGCTTGAGGTGGGGGAAGAGGGAAGCGGCGAAAAAGAAAAGACGAACACAACAGGATCCTTCTTTGGGGAGAGTTCAAGACTCTGCCAATTTTTATTCAATTCTTACAAGCTTATATAGTTTTTTTACTGACCCCCCTACCCACAAAATGTATCCCATGTTACACATTAAATGTTTACATCATGTTTTTTCTTTTGTTTATGGGGAAGTTGACCTTTACAAGTTTCATTTTGTTCCTTCCTGCTACCAGTGGTGTAACAAAATACCAGCTGCCAATTTATCAGCCACATCCTGTGACCTCTAGGCCAACTGAATCTCTTCCCTTCACTATTCTATTTCTTTTCCTTTACTAATCTATTTTCTTAATTCTACCCATTTTACATTTTATATTTCTAAACAAAACTTATGTCTAAATCTACACTTATATATGAAATTAATCTTACTTCTAATTCTAAATGCATTTAATTTTAAACCTACATTAAGTGTATATAATTTTAAGTTTACCTTAAAACTTAATTATTTCCTATTCCTTCTATTTAACTAATACCTACATCTATAATAAACATTTATCTTTTAATTATAACTGCTATTTATCTAATCCTTACTTCAATTTTAAACTCTTTCTAATTAAACTATAAAATTTCTTAAATCAAAAAGGCATGTCTGTGACTTGTTTTTCCCAAAAACTGTTTTTGGAGATACTCTGTCTCAATTTCCCACTTCCTCATCAATCACAACAGTCAATGTTGTTACTTATAAAGGGTGTGAGGAAGTACTTGTTTTTCCTTTTTAGCTAAAGGTTTCAAAATTTGCATTCCCTTGTCCCTTCAGGGTGGAGATTTTTGCTGTTGAGCCTTTTTTACAATTCCATACATAGGTCTATTGCTAATTCCACATCCTTGCACATTCTAGCTAATTGTTTTATTTATCAAGGAAAGTGTTTTTCAAGCCTAAGTACGCATTCCTTTAAGGCCAAAAGGAGTCCTTCAATAGGATCCATGGGGCTCTGCCTCCAGCATGGCCGCTTCCCACTGGGGCTCTGCTCCCAGTCAGCTTTTTCCCCATTTTCAGGTAACCTCCATTTTGTATCTTTAGGGTTGTGGCTTCTGGCACAAGAGAAAGAATTAGAAAGTAAAGGGGAGAGGGAAAGGGAGAGGGAGAGGTAGAGACAAAGAGAGAGAAGGAGAAGTAGGGGAAACAACTAAGGAATTAGCACATTTTGGGAAGTTCGAAAGACAGTATGCTCTTTCTACTATAATTATTTCAAACTTAACAAAATAATAGACATTGACAATAGGCTTAAAAGTTGGGACATAGAAAATATTTAAAGCATCTGTAATTTTTGAAATTGTAAAACCAAGAGGAATAAGCACCATCTATGCATTTAAAAATCCATCTCAAACACTTTGAAATGGACATATAATAGGTTATAAATATAATATCCAATAAGAATCATTTTGATTTAAATTACATGGCTAGCCGGGCGTGGTAGCGCGCACCTGTAATTCCGACTACTCGGAAGGCTGAGGCAGAAGGATTGCCGGAGCCCAGCAGGTCGAGGCTGTGGTGGCCGGGAGCAGCCACTGCACTCCAGTCTGGGCGACAGAGTGAGACTCCAGCTCAAAAAAAATAATAGTAACATGGCTTTAGTTTATCATCAACTGTTATTTAAAATTTACTCCAAAATCAATAAAGAATGAGATTGACTTATTGAATGGAGGAGAAAAAATGAGAGGAGCATGTATACAAATATTGAATATGCAGGAGAGAAAAGAAAAACTAATGTAACACCCCTTCCTGATTTCACCTCCTATCTGTGCATGCCCCTTATATATTCTAGGCAATGACTAAATAGTTCACATACTCATCAAAGTATGAAATTCTAGTCACATGTTTATTATTTTACATGCCTTTGTAAATGAAAAGATGTATGACAAATTAAGAGAGGTCATTTTATTGGGAATGAAGAAAGTTTTGTTGTTGTTGTTGTTTATTTTGATTGCCATTGCAATTTTGTGCCTTAGGAATAAAACATCTATTACAATGAAATAAGACAAAGAGTTATTCTGATCAAGGCCATAAAAAAAATAGTTAAAAGGACGGTATGGAATTCAGTCGTGACCATGAAGTATGATACTGATCAATCACACCTATTAGCCACAAGAGCTAATAGCAACTTTAGTTTCAAATCACCTGTCATGCCAGGCTCAGTGGCTCAGCCTGTAATCCCAGCACTTTGGGAGACCAAGGTGAGTGGTTTGCCTGAGCCTGAGGGTTCAAGACCTGCCTGGGCAACTTGGCGAGAGCTCATCTCTACAACAAATCAAAAATTAGCTGGGCGTGGTAAAGCGTGCCTGTAGTTCCAGCTACTTGAAAGGCTGAGGCGGAAGGTTCGCCAGAGCCCAGCAGGTCGAGGCTGCGGTGGCCGGGAGTGGTCACTGCACTCCAGTCTGGGCGACAGAGTGAGACTCCAACTCAAAACAAAAAAACAAATCACCTGTCATAATGAGAACTCAGATTTATGTATTTGCTGATTGCTTCAGAGAGAAAGTGTTTTTATTAAAGATCTTGGATAGAAATATCAAACCACTGAATAAAATTAAACATTGAAGATGTTAATGTTTGTGAGCCAATGTGTGTGTGCTTGTGTATGTGTTTAGGCAAAATATCCATTAAGGGGAAAAAGGCAGCATTCATTGTTTGAATTCTTATTGTGAAGCATGGGACTATCTTCACAAACATATGATGGCAGCAATAGAATGATTTCAATCAAAATAAAATCTGTATCTTAAGATTTCACGGTGAACAGAAATATCAATTTTGTTCTATTTCTTTTACTTCTTAAATACTGTAAGATTGGCATGAATGATGAAAATGTGTGTGTGTGCATGTGTGTGTACAGTATGCATATACATGTATATTGCTTGATTTAAATTCTAGGTTCCTGATCTTTAAAGAGAATTGAAATTCAATTCAAGACATTCATTCATTTATTAATTTGTTCATTATTCTTCAAATATATCTTCATTGCTCATTCTGTGGTACACATTGAGCTACGACTGACGATAAAATGATAAATAATACATAGATTCTACTCACAATGGGAAAAAAATCACAATGTGATAGGTTCTACCGGCGTAATCACAGAAGGATACCTAGAAAAGGCAACCGTCTACACTGAGTCTTGGTTTATGACCATGACTGAGCTAGATGGATGAGCATGGGCAGTATGGAAGAGAAACATTTCAGAATTTGTAACTAGGTCTAACTGTAGAGGTGACAGAGTGGCCAACAAGTTCCGATATGCTGCAGCATAAAGTATTCAAGTACATGTTTGCATGTCTTTTATTAATTGATGGGTGTGGTAAGGAGTGAGGTGGTAAAACACATGCTGAACTTTATGTCTATGCTTCATGTCATTGTAGTATATACTTAAAGAAATTGGAAAGCAGCTTGACAAAACATTGTGACAAAAATTTATAAAATTTATGGCATGTCAGATGTGTTTCTAAGCACATTCACAAACATCATTGTATATTTTTAAAATGTCTAAACTTTACACAATTTGATTTAAAATTCTTATCTCTACAATAAATCAAAAAAAAAAAGAGCCAGGCATGGTGGCGCATGCCTGTAGTTCCAGCTACTTGGGTGACTGAGGTCAAAGGATCGCCTGAGCCCAGCAGGTCGAGGCTACGGTGGTCGTGAGCATGCCCCTGTACTCCAGCCTCAAAAATAAAATAAAATAAAAAATAAACTTCTTAGAAAAATAGATCAGAGTCAATAATACTTTACAAATAAAAAGAAAGAAGAGCGTCACAAAAAGTAAGTAAAAAAAGAAACAGTTTCATAGTTATAAAGGAAGAGAAACAGATTGAAAACCAGATAGATGATGGAGCTGTATTTACAAGGTGATTGTTGCAAACCTGATCTTCCTCTTTCGTCTCTTACTCTTCTACAATCCATTCTCAACACAAAAGATATGCATAATTTTTTAAATAAAAATCACATCATGTCATAAACACACATACACACATCTCTGTACATACAACCCCTCCCCATGCTTAAAGCATGCCAATGGCTTTCCATGAAATGTAGAGCATAATCAAATTATTTCTCCTTTATGCTAAGGCTTTAGGTTATATGGCCTATATCTCCACACGCTGAATATCTTTATCCCATTACTTGATATATTCTAGCAATATATGATATATTCTCTGCGGACAATTCTATTAAGCATTTTTTTTTTTTAGAATTTAAGGAAAAATATCTATGACATGTATACATGTATGCTGAAATGGAACTTGGTTTCTTTTCATTAGTACACGTTTCTCTTTTATTCTAATTCTATTTCCTTTTATTATTCTAGCAAATATTTTTAAGATTTTCGGTGTAATTGTAAGTTTTTGTTATTCATTTGACTCTATCAATTTTTTCTTGTATTCTTTGCGCCACATCATTAGATCAAAAAAGTTTTAAACATTGGATGTTTGATTAATGAAAACTTCTAATAAGAATAGGAATTTCTTTTCTTGTTGCTTTTCAATTTGTTTTATTTTAAATTATATATAGTTATATCACCTTTTAAAGTAATATTTTCTTTGTTTAACTTTTTTATTGCTTTATATTCCAACTTAGTGTCATTTTCTCTTATGTATTTTGTTTGTTTGTTTGTGTTGGAGTCTTACTCTGGTCGGAGTGCAGTGGTACATGGGCTGAGGTGATCTTTCCACCTCAGCCTTTCAAGTGTCTGGGACAACAGGCGGGCACCACTGCATATAGCTAATTTTTAAAAACTTATTTATTGTAGAGATACGATCTCACCATGTTGCCCAGGCTGATCTTGAACTCCTGAGCTCAGGCAGTTCTCTTGCTTCAGTCTCCCAAAGTATATATATAAATGATATATACTTAAGTTTTTTATTATATTTTAACCTCATTTTAGATTCCATCTTTTTAATACATAGAGTGACAATAATGATACTTAGTTTAGTTTAATTACTAACATAATTAGGCTTACTACGACTAGGCTACTTTCTGTTTTCTAGTCTCTTTTAAACTATTTCTCATTTTCTGTTGGTTTTCTTTATTATCTATTTATTTTATTCATTTAAAATAATTACTTTCTACTTCTAAAAGGATATTTTGACTGACAACTCAATTTTTAAAATATTGAAATTATTACACACTTACAGAAGGTACAAGAGACTTATTTTTCTGACTCATTTGTGAATAAGATAGCAACAAGCTTTTCATTACTTCCGAATACAGTAGTGTACAGTTTATACAGTCAGGGACATTATTTTCTGTTGTCACAATGTGACCACAAGACCAAAACACTGACATTGACATATTGCTTTTGCTTTAATCCTCAAAGCTATTTGTGTTTCTCTAATAGTCTTCAAAAAATGCCACTCATAACAAAGAAACCCAATTCAGAATCAGATATTGCATTTTCAGTTGTCATATATCTTTAGTTTTTGTTAGACCTCAATTTTTCTTTTAGTTCTATGACTTCAAAGATTTTATATATTATACACCAGTTATATTGCACAAGGTTTCTTATTGTCAATTTGCCAGATGTTTTTCAATGATTTGATTTATTTATACACATGTATGCATTTTATACACATGTATGCATTTCTCAGGGATTGTTTTTCTCTTAGTAAAGATCTTGCTGTTCTCATTTTATTTTTTATCTGTAGTTTCATATTATGTGAAAATTAGTATTTGCACCATACATGTCCTGTTTTATGACACTCTTTCCAAAGGCAGCTTTCCATTTCTATCTGCTTCTATTAGAAGGAACTTGTAACAAAAGTTAACTACTTGAATATTCTTCTTTAAATCAAATACTTGGTAAATTAAAAATATATTTCATATTCCATAATTATTTCTTAAAATCTTTCCATTCAGCCGGGCTCGGTGGCTCAGCCTGTAATCCTGCATCTTTGGGAGGCTGAGGTGAGTGGATTGCCTGAGCCCGCGGGTTCGAGACCCGCCTGGGCAGCGAGACCTTATCTCTACAATAAATCAAAAAATCAGCCGGGCGTGGTAGCGCATGCCTGTAATTCCAGCTACTTGGAAGGCTGAGGTGGAAGGATCACCGGAGCCCAGCGGGTCGAGGCTGCGGTGGCCGGGAGCGGCCACTGCACTCCAGTCTGGGCGAAAGAGTGACACTCCAACTCAAAAAAAACAAACAAACAAACAAAAAATCTTTCCATTCATGGCCATGTTTTTGTAGGCACATGTATTTAAGTGTTTCTTTGCATACTAGAAATGCAAAAACAAGAAACCAAGGCTTATACAAAGAGGAAGTACAA
Source organism: Cephalopachus bancanus (assembly GCA_027257055.1). Classification (NCBI taxonomy): domain Eukaryota; kingdom Metazoa; phylum Chordata; class Mammalia; order Primates; family Tarsiidae; genus Cephalopachus; species Cephalopachus bancanus. The sequence goes on from JAPVLO010000072.1 coordinate 1,738,271, forward strand.
TTGATAGCAACTGGCCCTAATGAAGGTTCAAAACTGGACTTACTAGATAAAGATCTAAAATCAATTATTTTAAATATGTTTCTGGAGATAAAGGAAACTAAGTCTGAAGAAAAACAAAGTGAAATATGATAATAATATCTCACAAAATATAGATTATCAAGATCTAGAAATCATATCAGGTGAATCCATAAGTTTGTAGTGTTTTTGCTTGCCTATGGAATGCAAATAACACACAACGGTTGGCTGGAAACATCTGCCAGTTCTCGGGTTGACTGACATGGATCATTTTGGATCAAAGAGTTTAAACAGTCTTCATCAAAGTCCGATGGCTTTCCTGAATGTGAAGAATCACTCAGGTCAAGTAGCCCTCTTTGAAAAGACAAAACCATTCTGACTGGGCTCAGTGGCTCATGCCTATAATCTCAGCACTTTGGGAGGCTGAGGTCAGAGAATTGCCTGAACTCACAGGTTCGACACCAGCCTGAGCAACTTGGTGAGACTTCATCACAGTGAGCCACTGCACCCGACCAGAATGGATTTTAAAAAATGATTTAGCTATGTAACGTCTACAAGAGATGCATGTGATTTCCCCAATGGCATTCTCCCTGTATGACAAAAATGTTTCCATTGCATTTACTCTTCTGTTAAACTCAGAGGAATATGTCAGAAGTATTTGTTTTTCTCCTTTTAACACTCCATCTTCTTTAGTTCACAAATAGCACTAACCTTTTTCAAATCTCCAAAATGCAAGGTATTTTCATCAGCACAACATTGCCCTTCCAAATAACAAACAATAAACAAACTTCCAACACTGCAGTGCTGCCATGCCAAAAACAAACACTATGAACATATGCATCAATCTAACATAAAGAAATTAGAAATTCTGGTTTTGAAAAGTACAATAATTGAAGGAAAACATTTGTGAGAAGAACTGAGCAGCAGATCTGAACAAGCAGAAAAACTATCATTGTTCTTTTTTTTTGGAGGGTTGGGGATGAAGGAATACAAGGCGGATCACAGAGGAGCAATAAAACAGTGAAATACTCTGTATAACACTATAATGGTAGACACATGTCATTACACGTTTGTTCAAACCCATAGAATATAGAGTAAGCCCTAATGTAAACTATAGACTTTCAATAATAATGGTGTGTTCGTTCATTCATTGTAACTGATGGATCATTCTGGTGGGAAATGTAGATAATGGGGTTGTCTATAAATGTGTTTGGACAGAGAACATAAGAGGGGATATGAGAAATGTTCATGCCTTCCTATCAATGTTGCTGTGTACCTAAAACTAAGTGTGTGTGTGTGTGTGTGTGTGTGTGTGTGTGTATGAAATATAAAATATATTTGAAATATAAATATAAATATTTTGAAATATATATGAAATATAAAATATATTTGAAAATTAAAATTGTGTAATAGAAAATATTTAACATAGAATTAGAAAATAAGTTGGTGGCGGTGGCTCATACCTGCATTTCCAGCACATTGGGAGGCAGAGGCGAGAGGATTGCCTGAGTTCAGAGGTTTGAGACCAGGCTGGACATCTTGGTGAGAGCTTGTCTCTACAATAAATCAAAAAATTAGCTGGGCATGGTGGCACTCTCCTGTGGTTCCAGCTACTTGGAAGGTTGAGGTGGAAGGATCATCTGAGCCCAGCAGGTAGAGATTTTGGTGGCCGTGGGTATGCCGCCGCACTCCAGCCTGGGTGAAAGTGAGACTCTGACTCAAAAAGAAAATAATAAAGAGCTTAAGGAATAAAATATGTAAGATATATAGAAAAGAAATAGCAAAATGGCAAACAACAATTATATCTTATCAGTAATTACATTAAATGTAAATAAGATTTAACTCCCAAATAAAAGTCAGATAGCTTCAGAATGGATTTTCATTTTTATTTTTTAATTTTTGGAGTTGGAGCTTCACTCTATTGCCCAGACTGGAGTGCAGTGGCACACTCACAGCCTCTGCAGTTTCAAACTGCTGGGCTCAGACGATCCTTCTACCTCAGCAGTCCAAGTAGCTGGAACCATAGGCACACACCACCATGACTGAATTTTTTTTATTATTGTAGAGATGAGGTCTCACCAAGTTGAGCAGGCTGGTCTCGAACCCATGGGCTCAGTCAATCCTCTCACCTCGGTCTCCAAAGTGTTGGTATTATAGGTATAAGTTGCTACACCCAGCCAGAATGGATTTTTAAAAATGATTCAGCTACATAATGTCTATAAGAGATACTTTTTTGTTTTTGAGGTGGAGTCTTACTCTGTCACTCAGGCTGCAGTACAATGGCATGCTTACAGGCCACCACAGCCTTGACCTGCTGGGCTGAGGTGATCCTTCCATAGCTAGAATCACAGGCATGCACCACCATGCCAGGCTAATTTTTTTTTATTTATTGTAGAGACAAGATCTGGCTACATTGCCCAGGCTGGTTTCAAACCCCTGGACTCAGGCAATCCTCTTGTCTCTGCCTCCCAAAGTGCTGGGATTACAGGTGTGAGCCACTATGCCTGGCTCACATTTTTAGATTCAAAGACACAAATACCTTGAAAGTAAGTAAATGAGAAAATACATACCATCCAAATTTGGGCAAAAAGAGAACTAAAGCAACTGTACTAATATCATATAAATTACACTTTAAGGCAAAAAATATTTTTATGTTCAAAGAACATTTCATAAAGATAAAGAAGCTAAATCTATTAGATAGATATAACAATTTAAAATATATATACACCTAACATCAATGCCTCAAAATACAGGGAGCATAAACAGAAAACTAGAAAGATAGACAATATGACTATAATATTTGGAGACTACAGTATTTCACTTTCAATAATGAACAGAACTAGTGAAAGAAAGAAAGAAAGAAAGCTATGAACAACTATACCTAATAGGCATATATAGAACTCACCACTTGACAACACTAAAATATACATAATTTTCAATGTACATGAAACATTCTTTAAAATAGTACAAATACCTTGGGGAGGTGAATCTTCTCTCTATCTTTCCCCTTACCTTGGGGAGGTGAATCTTCTCTCTATCTTTCTCTCTCTAATTTACCTTTTAAATAAACTGTATTTTCCAATCTAAAATAAATAAATAAATAAAACAGTACAAATATTAGACATGAAATAAGTTTACATAAATGTAGAGTGATTCAATCATACAAAATATGTTATCCAACTACAATGGAATGGAATTAGAAATCAATAATTAAATGACATATGAGAAATTCATAGATACATAGACATTAAAACTCATGTTCCTAAATAATCAATAGATTAAATGATAAATTTAGAAAGAAATTTTAAAAATGCTTTGATATGAATAAAATGAAAATACATGTCAGCCAAACTTATAGTGCCGGAAACTGCAACCCCTAAAGAGGCAAAATGGAGGTTACCCAAAAATGGGAAAAACACTGACTGGGAGCAGAGCCCCAGTGGGAAGCGACCATGATGGAGGCAGAGCCCCATGGCTCCTACTGAAGGACTCCTTTTGGTCTTAAAGGAATGCGTGCTTAGGCTTGAAAAACACTTCCCTTGATAAACAAAACAATTAGCTAGAATGTGCAAGGATGTGAAATTAGCAGTAAACCTATGTATAGAAACGTAAAAAGGGCTCAACAGCAAAAATTTCCCCCCTGAAAGGACAAGGGAATGTTTTACTACCCCCTTTGCCATGAAATTTTGCAACCTTTAACTAAAAAGGAAAAACAAGTACTTCCTCATACCCTTTATAAGTAACAACATTGATAGTTGTGGTTGATGAGGAAGTGAGAAACTGAGACAGAGTATCTCCAAAAACAGGTGTTTTCGGGAAAAACAAGTCACAGACATGCCTTTTGATTTAAGAAACAATTAGAAAGAGGGTTAAAATTAAAGTAAGGATTAGAATTAAATAAATTACAGTTATAATTAAAAGATAAATGTTTATTATATATGTAGGCATTAGTTAAATATAGGTAATAGAAGGAATAGGAAATAATTAAACTTTAAGGTAAACTTAAAATTATACACACTTAATGTAGGTTTAAAATTAAATACATTTAGGATTAGAAGTAAGATTAATTTCAAATATAAGTGTAGATTTAGACTTAAGTTTTGTTTAGAAATATAAAATATAAAATAGGTGATAAGAAAATAGTAAGTAATATAGATAAGGCAATTAGAGTTAAGAAAGTTAAATTTTTTAATTAATAGTAAAATTAATTAATATAGAGTATTAAGAATTCATAGTGGGTAAGATAAGGGTGGTTATATAAAAGAGAAAACAAATCAATATATTGCTGCTAAAAGTGTATTAAGAAAATAGATTAGTAAAGGAAAAGAAATAGAATAGCGAGGGCAAGAGATTCAGTTGGCCTAGAGGTCACAGGTTGTAGTTGATAAATTCTTGGCAGCTGGTGTTTTGTTACATAAATAACACCACAAGTAGCAGGAAGGAACAAAATGAAACTTGTAAAGGTCAACTTCCCCATAAACAAAAGGAAAAAACATGATGTAAACATTTAATGTGTAATGTGTTTTTTTTTTGCATTTTTGTGGGTACAGGAGTCAGTAAAAAAAAACTATATAAGTATGCAAGAATTGAATAAAAATTGGCAGAGTCCTGAACTCTACCCAAGAATCTGACTCCTGTCGTTCTTCTTCGCTGTTCCTGATTCTCCTCATTCAGGCCCTGACTCTCTCCTGGAGCTGGACTCTGGCATTATAGGATATAGGCAAAACAAGGCTTAGAGAAAAATTATTAACTGTAAATTGTTGTGTTAAAAAGGAAAGATTCCGTCACTGGCCTAACCACCCATTGTAAGAAACTATAATAACCAAGGCAATTAAACTCAATGCAAGTATAAGAAGGAAATAGTAATAAAGATTAGTGTAAGAATTTTTTAAAATAGGAAATAAAAATTAACTGAAAAAAGTCAACAAAACTAAATGTTTGTTCTTTGAGATCAACAACATTGACAAGACTTAAACTGAACCATAAAAATAAAAAATACTTTAATTAATATAACCCAGATTTAAAGAGGAGACATAATTACCTACCTCTCATACATACAAATATTATAAGATGAATATTAAAAATATATCAATAAACTCAGTAAACCATATGTCAAGGATAAACTCCTATAAAGACACACACTACTAAAACTGACTCAAAAAGAAATAAAAAATCTGGATAGGACTAGAAAAAACTTCCAACAAAGGAAAACTCAGGAACAGATGTCTTCACAGGTAAATTCTACCACATACTTAAAGAAGAATTACATTAATCTAGAATTAACTTCACAATTCTTCCAAAAGGAGAATATAAAACATGCCTTAACTCCTTCCATGAGGCCAGTAACAAAACCAGAGAAGACACTGCCAAAAAAGTATAGACCAACATTTATACATAGATTGCACACTATGACCAAATGAAATTTATCCAAAAAGTGCAAAATGGTTCAATGCATGAAAATCAATCAATTCAGTATATCGTATTAATAAAATAATAACAAACAAAAAACATATGGTCATCTCAATAAATACAGTAAAACTATTTACCAAAATCCAGCACCCTTTAAGTAGAAACACTCAGCAAACTAAGAATAGAAGAAAAATATCCACAAGCTAAAAAAAAAAAAAAAAATCTATGAAAAGTCTACAACTAACATCATGTTTAGTGGTGAAAAGAAAATCTGTCTCTTTAAGATCAGGAGCAAGGCAAGGATGTAAGTGTAAATGGTGTGACCACTTTGGAAAACAGTTTGGTCCCTTGATAGGTTAAACTCAAATTCCCATATGATCCAGCAATTCCAATCCTAGATATACCCAAGAGAATGGTAAGCACATATTTATACAAAAATGTATATATGAATACTCACAACAGTGTTATTCATAATACCCCCAAATAGACACAAAGCAAATGTCTATCAATAGATAAGTAGGTAAACAAAGGGTTGCATAAAGGTGGAATGCAATATTATTAAACCATAAAAAGAAATGTAGTACTGATACATGCCACAACATGAATTAACCTTGTAAATATTACAGTAAGTTAGAGAAGCCAGACACAAAGACCACATATTATATGATTCCATTTATATGAAATGCTTAGAATAGACAAATCCACAGAAGTACACAGATTAGTATTTGTTAGGGGTTGGTGATAGGAAGGGAGTGGATCTTTAAACATATATTTGTGTGTGTGTGGTTATGCAAATATTCAGTGAAGTATCCAATTCTCTCTGAGAAAACTCCATCAGCTACCCAAGGCAGGAAGTTCAGGTGGCCTGAGCTCAAACACACTTGAAAAAATTTAGTTCTGTGTATATGCATCTTGGCAAAACCAAAACAAAACATGCACCCTGGAATAAGAACATGCTTGCAACAGTGTTTTCTCCCATTACATCATGAATTATTGTAAAATGAATATTTTATGATGAATGTATATATTTGTCAGAATTAGAAATACTCTCTCTGTCACAAGTTAGTACCTGCTGCCACCTGCCTCCATCTGGTGCAAATGCTGATCATTTTAACAAACCACAAAATAATCAGTAATTCATTCGAATTACAGTTAAAACTTGAAGTTTTTTTGGAGCACTACATTTTATTCTTGAGTTTTTATGTGAGTGCCCTTTTTTTTCACTATACCTTGAAAATTTTCATTTTAGGAAACATTCTAGTCAGCAACTCAGTTGGTGATATAAAAATAGGATTTGACTCATCTGATACAAAATTCAGTTAATACAGATAAACTTTCAGAAATGTCCATAAAATAAGCTTGTCTTTGACTCTCATTGGCTCCTTCACACTTTGTCTTTGATATCAAGGAAGTCAGTTCATCCATCATATTTAATTATTCCAAATTTTTAGCCTGTCACATTTTATAGTACTAATTGTAATTCAAGTAGGGATTTATATACTATACACCTCTCTCTGAAAGATATTTTCTATTTCATTCAGATATGGCTGTTGGTAAAATTGACATGGTTACTGGTGAATTAATCCTTCCCTCTGTTACAGTTCAGTTTACCCTTCATGGCTTATTACAATATTTTATAACTTTATAAAAATAATAGAAACAGCTTGATTTAAATATATTTTGCCTATTATTCTAAGTCATTTTGATTGAAGCACAAAAAGAAAAAAAGACCTTGTTTCAATTTGAATATGCTAAGTTTTAAACATGGAAGTAGTTTCTTTCAACAAGGAGAAATAAAGCAATTTTCTAGACCTTGATTTACAATCTTCACAATATCACATAAATAATAGAGTAAGCTTACTCTCGACACTGGCAGCATGGGGAAAGTGCATTTCTTTTGTTCCTATGTAGTCCAACAAGGTGACTTGGTATCGCTTGAAGGACATTGAACCTGGAATAGGAAATCCCAGCTACTGATCTCAAAAGAGTCATCTGCTGTCTTCATTACTCAGACAATTACAACTGAATACATTGAATCTCAGATCCTATGAAAGCAAGAAAGATAAGGTTCTCTGTTTAAAAATTTTCTGCTTTTAAAAAAAATTCAATACTTTTGGGGACTACAAATAGCTTTTGATCTAGGCTTTAAGAGTACCCACCACCACTACTTGTGCACATTGTACCCACCAGGTGATTTCTTTTTTGACCCTTCACTCCTTCCCCAACTTCTGAGTCTCCAGTGTCTATTAAACCATTCTCTATGTCTGCATATCCTTAGTTAAGCTCCCACTTATATGTGAAACACATTGTGTTTGGTTTCCTGTTCCTAAGTTAGTTCACTTAGGTGATGTCCTCCAATTCCATCCAAGTAGTTGCAAAAGACATTATTTCATTCTTGTTGATGGCTGAATAGTATCCCATAGTGTATATATACAAAAATATTTTTTAATAGCACATGACTACTTTGAGGAAGAGAGTAATGATATAAAGCAATGAAAATATTTTCTGTAGGACCAAAAAAAAAAAAAAAAAAGAGAAAACTCAGCCTGTGTGGGTGCATATGTGTATATTTGTGTGTTTGTGCATGTGGTTTTATGCTCTAAAGACAGGGTCTCTCTAAAGCTAGGGTCTCTCACTAGGAAGAAAAAAAACAAGAAAAGATTTTCATCATCTATTATATTTTTGTTTCTAAGGATTAGACTCTCTTTATCTTTTGAGAAGAAATTTTTTAAAAGGAAAGAAAGAATGAAAGAGAGAAAAGGAAGAAATGAAGGAAGGAAGGAAGGGAAAACACAAAACTAGAGATTACTCATTAACATATTCTTCTTTGTAAGCTATTGTGAGAGATAAAACACTTCAAAGGTAGTTGCAATTGAGGCCCTTCTTTGAGGAAGGGCCAAGGTCTAAGGAGGATTTGTGGAAAAGGAATAGCACTGTGAGCTGTCCTGGAGCAGTCCTGGGCAGGGCCCTGTCAGAGGCTGCTCTGTAAGGGCATGGTGTGAGTCCAAAAGCTTAAAGATGATATTGGCAAAGTAAGATACTCAACATGTGAGTATACCATAAGGTGAGTCTATCATGTTAGTGAACCCATCTTCTCTTACTCAGTATTGATATCTGTCCTTTCAGCCACCAGGTCTAAGAGATGGTTTAGCACAGCTGTTACTGTCTTGGTTTTTGGAGTCAGATTGCTTGACTTCAAATCCACATTCTGCCACTTGTTAATGCTGGAACCTTGTGTGAGTGTCTTAACTTCTCTGTGTCTTCACTTTTCTCATGATACAATGGAATTTTATGAAGAATTAAAAATAACAATCATAAAAAATATTCTTAGAGTCAATGTACACTATATATTAGATGTGTCAGTGTGGTTAGTTTTGATTAGGAAGCTGCACAGCAGAAAATTTGAGACCCCTGTCTAGGGTTATCAGCTTACTTTCTCCATTGTTGACAGTGATATCTTTGCTAACTCTCCATTAATAATGTATCTTTTAATACTAATCTGTAAATGGCAATACAATACTTGTCTGACAAGGTTCTTACTAGGATTAAATGAGACAACAGAGTCACCAATGGTGAATAGCCACCAATCATTAAATGCCACTCCAGCTTTTCCAGAGCAGCAATCTGGCAACTTTAAAGTCTGGCTGCATAAGTTTTCAGTACAGTTCTTCTCTTTCTAGATGTGTCACTATAAGCAAATTATTTGGCCTCCTTATAGGTGCTTGTGCTTTTTCATCTGAAAAAATAATCGATACTATTGCACGAGGCTGTGTGAAATTAAAGGAGTTAAACATGAAACTTTTTGATTAGTGCCTGGCATGAGTAAACCATTTGAAACTTGTCAGCCATTATTGTCACTGCTGTTGTGATGAGTATGATGAGGAGAAGGAGGCTGACAGTAAAGATGATATGAGTGAAAACAGTGGCATACAAGTGCTTCTAGTTCTTACAAGGCAAGTAATTGGCCACCCGGAGGGTAAGTTCCCCTATGTTATTCCAGGACAGATTTTAGCTCACTAGCCACTCATGGGGAAGAGAGGGAGAGGAAGTCAACTTATACTGTGAAGACAACATAAAACTGAAAAGAGGGACTCATATCATGTTGATAGAAACAATGACAGTGGATTAGGATTAAAAAAACTCCTATCTAATTTCTCTAGCAGATTTTTAGACACATAGAAATCAAGGACATTACTTTTTTTATATATTGAGGAGTTATACGGAAAATGCCTAGTCAAATATTTGACTATAGAAAAGTTTCATATTTATATCTCAACATCCTCAAAACAGTGGCATTAGATACTCTTCCAGTAGTTATTTGTTGAGCATCTGCTATATACCTGGCTCTGCTGGACTCTGAAATTGTAAACAAGTTAAACACAGTCTGTACTTTCAGGAAGTTTAAATTTTGGTGGAAGTATTTTAAAAAGTAAACATTACAACCTCTCCCTCCTCTAAATGATTTCATTTTTTTTCCTCTCAGGACCAATATGAATAATGTAGAACTAGAATGTCTGTAAACACAAACATGGTCCAACTTTGCTGGAGCAGGTCTCAGATTCTCTAATATTTTATGTGCTCTCTCTACTTAAAAGTGCCCTATAAAAGTATAGAATTATTATATACTCTCTAGGCTTATATTTTTTATTTTCATTTATAGAAGAAACACAAGATGTCTGATCATTCAAAGCTTGTTTGTGAATTCTGAATTCTATAAGAATAGTGAACACCAGGACAATTACCAGGAGATTGAACACTATAAAAATCATTCTGAGAGATGATAAAGCAAATACAATAAAAGAAACAAAGCTCTGAAGTCTAAATTAATAAAGTCTGAAAAGGAAGCATGTGGGTTTACATTATACATTATCCAGGAGTTCAGAGACAATCACCTTTTGCAGAAAATAATGGTAGCTGATAATGACCTGAAAGTAGCTTAGGTATTGAACCTATTTTTTAGCTCATTTGTAAGGAGTACGGATTCAAAAAAAATTTTTTTAAGTATACTTATTTTGTTAAGGGATATCTCAATTAGAAAAAAGGAAAATGTCTGGAAAAATTTACGTTAATGAAAACTCCAGTATGTATCTTTGAATCAAACAACAAGTATGCAGCTAAAGTTTAGAATAAACAGAGTTGGAAAGACCCTGTATTAGAGACTTCTCATTCTATGTATGTGACAACAAAGAGTCAGAAAGATGAACCAATGACCCCAAGGTCTTATGACAAGAGAGGAGCAAACTCAAAACCAGAATTATAGACCCCCAGGGTGCTATGCTCCCCCAGTAAAATCATCATCTTTTGTGTCAGACCCATCAGTGCTAACTTAAAGGAAACAATTCTAGTTTTGCTGAAAATGAAGCACAGTGGTTCTTTGGCATGGTGATGATGAAGTAGAAAACAGCTGCAAGACCAGGGCTTGGAACTATTTCGATGTAGGTGGCTTACTCTTGAAAAGGATAGCGGGTGAACAGTAATACTGCTAGGCTTATTGCCACATACCCAATGACCTTATCTATCCAGCAAACCAGCCTCTTCAGTCCTTAAGACACAAGGGTTACCTACTTCCCTGACTGCTGTACTAGGTTGAGAAATGTATATTGGACTTTAGCTGGATTAATCAAGGTCTCCACTTCTTAGTCACAGTGATTGTTTTTAGGAATGAACATATGAATAAGCTTGGTTAAGTTGAGTTCTTCTCCAGAATTGTCACAATTTTATCTAGGCATACATACAAAGCTTTTTATTTTCTAGCTATAAAGAAGTTAAAACAAATGAATGGAATGATGCAAAAACAAAAGATGTAGAAATGATTAATGGTGGCAGAAAGTTTCTTGATCAAAATGTCTTTAGTTGATTCTTACCCTTCATAATTACATAAGTTAACAAATTTTTCATTGTACCAATAAATTTTGAGTTGCCCTTTCTTTATAATCAATCTCAGACAATGTATCCTTGTTAATGATTATTGGTAACAACTGAATAACTTTAAAAACTACAGTAATCATAAATACATAGAAATAGTGCTGAAGTTCTTTATACCAGTCACCTTATATTTATATTATAATCAGCTGCTATTTACTTGGCACTTATATCATTCATGTTATGTACATTATCTACTTTATTCCTTATTTTAAAAATCTTCAAACAAGACATGACTTCTTCCAGTACTCAGATTATAAACTGAAACTACAGAAAATAAGGGTACTGTTCATTGCATTCATGGCTTTATAAAATATACATACACAAACACAACAGGCTCCTTTCTTAAATCCTCTTACAATATGAAAAGCTACATGCTATAGTTTGATTATCTGTACCCCAACCAAAATTGATCTTGAAATTTAATTCTCAATGCAACTGTACCAAGAGGTGGGGCTTCTAAGAGGTAATTAAGTAGAACACTCATGGAGGAAATTTGTTCTGAGGGGAACTAATTAGATATCTTTTCATTTCCTCCTTTTGCTCTTCTGTCCCTCTACTATGTGTGGACACAGCATTCCTCTCTTCCCCACTATTCAATAACAAGGTATCAGAGTTGAGGCAGAGTTAGAGCCCTCACCAGACACTAAACTCACTTGTTCCTTGATCGTGGACTTCTCCGCCTCTATCTTTGTGATAAACACATTTATATTATCTATAAATTATAGAGTTTCTTGTATGTTATTATAACAACACAGGGTAAAACCGGAACTGGTACTGGGAAGTGGGGTGTTGCTATTATTACTAATACCTAAAAATGTGGAATTTGCTTTCAAACCCAGTTCTAAATGGGGCAATGAGGGCAGAATAAAACCATTTTAAAGTGCATGCTAGAAAAACTTAGATTTCTGTGAATGAAGCATTAAGGGAAATTGTCTCAGAAAAGAGAACTGTAAAGAGAGCTTCAGAGATTATCTTTTTTTTTTTTAATCTAAGTAAAGTAGTTGCAATCAGACTGCTGGTAGAAAATCTTATTGGAAACTAGAGGAAAGAACATCCTTGTTAAAAAGTGCTGAAGAACTTTACTGAATTGTGCCCATGTTCTGGGACTTTGTGGCAGGCAGAATTTAAGAAGGATGAACTATAATATTTGGCAGAAGAAATGTCTAAGCAAAGTATTGAGAAGGTGGCATGACTTCCTTGACTGCTTATAGTAGAATTTGAAGATAGAAACTAGAGACAATATTTATAATCAAAAGGGAGGCAGAACATAAAGAGCTAAGAAGTTCTCAGCCTGAAAAATTAAGAAAATGTGTTCAGAAAAAATGTCAAGACATGGGCAGAAATCAGGTACTATTCTTCAAGACAATGTAAGAACTACCCCAAAATATTTTAGACAGCACACCTCCTTCCATCACATATTTAGAACGTCAAGGCCTGAACAATAGAACTGTGGAAAAGGAGGGATTCTCATAGAACCTTGGCACTCACTGCCCTGCCCTGCTTCAAGTCTGCTCCCAGAATTAGAGTGCAGAGCTCATCGGTTGCCCCCTGTGTGGCTCAAGTACACTCAGGTGCAGCTCAGGACACTTCTCCTGAAGACACAATGTTAAATCTTGATAGTGTCTGTGTGTAGCTAACTCTGCAAGTACACAGCATTCTCTAGTTGTAGAGGCATGCCTACCTTCATCTAGATTTCAGAGGATGATGCCTCAGAGAACCTCAGGGAGCAGGCAGAGGGCTGTGAGAGTAGCAGGGCTGATGCAGAGAACCACCAAGAGGACAATGCCTCACAAAGGCGTGGAGGCAGGGCTACTTTCAGGATGCTAGACTTGTAGAGCCACCAGTGGACAATTCCTGTCTAGGAAAACTGCAGGCATGTGACTCCAACCAGGTGCGGGGGGCCAGCCCCTGCAGAGAGATTTAGAGGGTCCCTTGGAAGGTGTGGCAACGTCGGCGATTATTCTGGAGAAATAAAGAGAAAGAAAGAGAAGAGGGGAGAAAGAAAGAGACTGGACTCCTGCTCAGGTGACCAGAAGCCAGCCGTTTAATGGGTGTAATCTCAGGGCTTTTATCCCCAAACTCTGCAAAGTCATCATCACAGGAAACAAAGGTAGCATGTGCCTTTCACATGAACAGGTCCAGGTGCACAAAGAACACCCCCCACTCTCAAGCAAATGTTCTTTCATACGTAAGGAAGAACATGAGGAAGAACAACCACAAATTGTCTTTTTGTATCTTATGCTAACTTAATGTTCCCCAAACCAGTTTATGTGTCCTTAACTGTATTACAGCTACATCATCTTGAATTAACATCACTCAATGTCTAAACCCAAAACCACCATAGTGAATTATTAACTTCCATTATTATATACTAATTCAAACTAGTTGCCACATGAGTTGCACCCAGGAAAAGTGTGGGAATGGAACTGCTGGGAGCCTTGAAGTCACAAATCCCTACCCCAGTCTGTTCAGAAGGCAAAGCATGGAAGCCAAGAAAATTATTTTGAAGATTTAAGATTTAATGCTTGACTTCTTGAGTTCTGCATTTGGATGGAAACTGTTAACGCTTTCTTCCTCCCTGTTTCTCCCATAGAATGTCTATGCTATGCCTGTCCCACAACTGTATTTTGGAAATACATGACTGATTTCTCAGGCTTACAGCTGGAGAGGAATTTGCCTCAGGAAGAATCATACTTTGAGTCTCACTCATATCTTATTTAGATAATATTTACATAAGATTTTTGACTTAGATTTTAAAGTTGATGGTAGAATGAGTTAAGACTTTGGGGGACGTTGTAATGGAATAAATGTATTTTATATATGAAAAAGACACAGATTTTTGGGATGTCAAGGGCAAAATGCAATGGTTTGAATGTTTGTGTTTCTCCCTAAATTTATGTTGAAACTCAATCCCAATGCAACAATATTTAGAGATAACAGATGATTAAGAATGAGGGATTCACCCCCAATGGATTGGATTAGAGATCTTTTAAAGAGGTGTGAGGGGGTGAGTTCATGGCTTTTGCCCTTCTGTTCCTTTTGACACGTGAGGCCATAGTAAAATGTCATCATCTTGGAAGGATAAAGAGCAGTCCTCACCAGATACTGAATCTGCCTTCATGGTGATCTTGGACTTTCAATTCTCAGAACTATGTGAAATAAATTTCTGTTATTTACAAAGTTCTCAGTCTCAGGTATAGCAACAACACAAATGAACTATTAAACATGTCAAGTGAGGAGCTTACTCTTTATGTTGAAATTTAAGGAGATACATTAAATGGAATTTTGGCACAACATGAACAAAATAAAATTTGAGAGAAGTTTAATCTTTATGCTCAAAGTTAAGGAGATATATTAAATATAATTTGAGCAAAATGTGGCCACAATAAAATTTGAGACCAGTTTAGAGAATGAAGCAAATATAATCGTTCAATTAATATTGTATTTATCTTATTGCGTGACCATATCTTTAAATCTAGAAGTGTCTCATACAATACACAGTTCAATCACTTCAGTTTTTAGATTAAAATCTCAGGACCCAAAAATATAAAATGCTCTTCAAGGTTAAATTTTTTTTTAATTGTTAATGTAAGGGAGTCTTTGGTCTTCTGGTTGTGTCATTCATTTACTCCCTGGACATGTAAGTTCTATTTCTGGTGGCAAATTAGGACATTTCTTTGCATTACTTAATTGAAACTTCTTGGCCTAATAATTTTAGTCAATCTACTTTAAATATGAATTTGTATTTTTGTACATCATTTACGTCTTCAGTATACTTCTTGAATTAAGAAAGTTATATTGCTTTCATTAATTTTCATTAGCAAATGTTTGACAAAGCTATGACCTTAGAGAAACTAGCCTGTGTTGGAAACTGTCACCATGAGGCTTAATATTCTTTCAAAAAAGCAAATAGCTAACAGAACAATTTTCATTTAAAAAAAAAAGTCTTCAAAATATGCACTGTTTCAGTTTAATGGTTGTGAATAGCAGTTTGTTATGAAGTTTTAATGGTTCGATTATAACAGCTATTTCTAAAATGAATCACAGTTATTACCACTTAAGGTATGGCATAAATTGTAGATTGCAATTGCTTACAGACTTTCCTAAAACAATAATGCGTCTTCGTCGTATCTGGAGCATGCTGGTGACTTAATAAACTGGAGAAAGGATGATCACAAACCAAAAACTAAAGATGAAATGACACAGAGAAAGACTACTGTAGGATAAATATCTCCCATTTATCAGTGTAAAAATTAGACAAATTAAAATAAAGAAGAAAAAAGGGTAATCTTTACTGTATCTTCACTTAGTGCTGTGAGAACTTTGGTGTCATAATGATGTTTGAAATTATTTAGGTTAATAGATTGTTAATGCTTTTAGTTACGGACATCTCACTAACAAATTATCCATGATCTTAGTATAAAAAATAGATTAAAGGTGAATTTTTATGTGACTGAGTCAAGAGTGAAGCTTTGAACATTTGTCTCTCAATCTAATAATCTTCCTTTCCCCATTACCTGCTTTCAATTCGATATGCTCAAATCACAAATAAGTGTTGTAAATGCCACAGCTCTATTTTCCTCACCCATGTATACAGCTAAGCATATTAAAACCAAAGAATGAATATGAATTTTCCAATACTTCAGGCCTAATTAGTAAAAAAAAAAAAAACCTGGGGCAGGAAGAATCCTTATCTGGATGTCATAGAGAGAATATTCCATTATGTTGCCTCTTGTTCAAGAATCTTAGGACTTCTTCTACGTTCTCTGTGGTCTTTTTGAACTTTCAGGTTCTTGCTTTTGTTAATGAATAACTGGCAGCCCAATTATCACTTTGCCAAAGAAATGTATTGTAAGCAAAGGTGGAATCTGTCTGTAAATGTGGTTATATTTAGAAAATAATTAGAATAAAAGATAAATGAATATCTATTTTATTTTATTATTTTACCAAAAACAAACAAGTCAAGGGAATTTGCCATCTAAAATAGAAATGGTAAAATTTTTGGAAGAGTTAGTCCATCACTTTATGAGCTAAGGTTTTTATAGAGGATTCAGTAAGCATTTACTGTTTTAGGTTACTAAGATTTAGGTCAGTTGGGGTAGGCCTCTTTCAGGTTGTGGTTGGTATATTCGCATCTGGGTGTACTTGTGGTAGGCTCTTCTCTTGGCTTATGGAAATCCAAGAGCCAAAGCCAAATTGCACAAGCACTCATAAAGCCTCAGTTCAAACCACATCCACCAATATCCAATTGACCAAAGTAAGCCATATGGACAAACCCCAAGTCAATGAAATGAGGGAGGGTACGTACTCTGTCTACTCTGTTGGAAGGATTTGCAAAGTCCTTTGGAAAATGGTAGATATAGAGTTCTATCACAGGGAATGAGTGAAGAACTAGCAATATCTATTTGTGTGTTAGGCATTCTTGGTGGTACCAGTATGTAGTAATAAACCAGGCAGACTCTATGACTAAGCAGATAGTCATTTTTTTTTTTTTGAGTTGGAGTCTCACTCTGTCACCCAGACTGGAATGCAATGGCTGCTCCCGGCCACTGCAGCCTCGACCTGCTGAGCTCTGGCGATCCTTCCACCTCAGCCTTCCAAGTAGCTGAAATTACAGGCTTGCTCTACCACACCCGGCTGATTTTTTGATTTATTGTAGAAATGAGGTCTCGCTGCCCAGGTGGGTCTCAAATCCGCGGGCTCAGGCAATCCACTCACCTCAGCCTCCCAAAGGCGCGGGATTACAGGTTGAGCCGCCAAGCCCGGCTGATAGTCATTTAAAAATATATATATATATAATAATTTAAAAAATACTTAGATATTTGTAGTAGTGGTACTGAAAGATATTTTGGTGCTTAACCTGAGTCATAAATTACTAATAAGAGTTATTTAGACTCGAAGGAAATGAACGTAAAAATTTCCTAAGAAAGCCCTAAACATATGGGCAATTGATGAATTATTTAATCATAACTGAGGATTCAGTAAGAAAACTATTGCACAAGAAAGTATCATAAAGTTCCTGAGAAGATGCAAAAATAAATAAATAGTTCATGATTCTTGACCTCCAGGGATTTATTATTAAATAATATTGGGGCCATAGAGCATGATTACAAATAACAACAGTGTATGGTAAACATCCTAGCAAATATTCAAAGGCCCAATTACACTATTAAGGTCCAAAGGATGCAAATGTATATGCTAAAATGTGTACGTTTGTGATAAAATTAAGACTATGGAGTACACACTGTTACATGTTTTGCTTTTACATTTAACTGTTTAGCAGAATCAGACAATGATCCATCACATTCACTACACCTAGCATCATGCTGTAAGCACCTCTAATTTTATAACTGGAAGCATTTTCTCAGCATGGTGGAGCAGAATGCTGGGGTTTAACCCTGCCACCTGTGTAGCCCACAGCTCATAATGAATAGGATTATTCTAGAAAAGCAGTAAAATATTCAATAGCACATTTTAAATTACATTCCTTTCACTTTTCTTGTCTCAATTTTCCTACTGAAGCTTCTTTGGATTATTTTACAATTAATTCATCTGCATGTAAAACCTTTGTCAAAGGACCTGCTTCCAAGGTTAAGACAGCAATACTGTATATATAGATCATCACACACACACACACATGCGCACACACACACACACGTACACACATGTTTAATATTTGCAGACAAATTCCCTAAAGAACAAAGTATTGAGTCAAATATTATGTACTCTAAAATAATGTTAATGGATTATCCTTGTATTGTTTTTCTGATTTCTTGGGCTTTACTTAACATTTTCCTGTTTCAATTCTAATCTTTCTGAATTAATAATACATTTCTAACTGATTAGCCTAACCAATCAATGGCCTATGGTAGATGAAGAAAAGTTAGGGTCATAATATATTCAAGGAACTTTTTCGCTATTATGGAACAATTTCCACAAATAAACCTGCTTTCCATACTCGAGGTTTCTATTTCTGATATATAGCAGGCTGGTGTGTGGAATGATTCATATGTGCCTATCTACAAAGGTTTAACATTTTCCTTTCACTTTCTCTCTCTCTCTTTTTTTCTCTCTCTGTTATCAAAAATATGCCTAATAGTGAAAAGGAAACTTAAAAGTAAAATTTTAAAAACCATATCTATACATCTTCAGCTTCCTTGCTTATTTGTTTATTATTTTATAAAAAGAAAAGTAAATATCCAAAGATTTCCCAGCCCGTAGGCCTTTACAGATGCTACCGTTGTTTAAAAGAAGATGATAAGTATACAGGAATTTGAAGTGATTGCTGTTGCTTCGATGACATGACCTGACTTCTGATCTTCAGATCTCTAATCAAAGAGTTATCTTTTTTAGAAAATTGGTTCTGTGATCTGGGTAAGTCTCTTTTCACCAGAAGGCTTTCAATTTACTATTCCCTGCTATGTGTTTAGTCAGTACTGACACAAAGACCTTTTAATTTTTTTTTTAATATATAAATGTAAGGGGTCCAAGTGCAATTTTTGGCAAGCATATATTGCAAACTGGTGAAATCTTCGATTTTAGTGTACTCATTACCCGAATAATTTACATTGAGTGATAGACCTATTGCTTCCACAGTCATAAGACCACAAATGGAAGGTTATCCTCTTTTTAAATTTTTAAAAAAATTTTATTTTATTTTAGAACTATGATGTACAAGTGAGGGTTAACTACATAAGTAGACTGTATGCAAATGAAGTTTGGGCTTCTAGTTGGTCCTCTCTTTCCCTGGTAATGGACGAGGTACCCATGGGGTTGCAACATGCCCCCCTCCCTCCTCCATACCTGTCACTTCAGCCATGCCCTGCAACTGCCAATCCCACCCTTGTGCCTTTTACTGCTTGCTTCTGCTTCAGAAATTTATTCTAAAATTATGGAATATTTTTATAATGTGTCTTTTTCTTTTAATGTTTTGCCAAACATTCCTGGTAAGAAAAATAATTATTGTTTTCTATTTTTTCCGTTTGAATCTCTCTATACCATCTCTGGCTGGCATATTTCATGTAATAGTCATTTCCCTAATATTTCAATGTTGAAATTTTTATTTGCTTTTTTAAATGATTTTCATTTTCTTGTTAGTGAGGAAGTTCTGAAGCAGTTACTTTTATCCTAGCAATTCTATGTTTTCTTAATCTTGTTATACTCTCACCACATTAATGAAAAGATTTAAGGCTAGATAGAAATGAGAATGAAGAAAAATACATTGGAAGTCAAAATTTCTGTTGGTCAAAACTGAAAATTTGTGGTTTTACATTTAGGTCTTTGATCCATTTAAAGTTGGTTTTTGTGTATGGTGATAGATCGGGTTCTGTTTAATTCTGCACGTGGTCAGCCAGTTTTCCCAGCACCATTTACTGAATAAGTTTTCTCTTCCCCATTGGTTCTTAGTGGAGGCATTGCTGAAAATGAGCGAATGAGATATTGAGGTTTTGCTTCCAGAATCTCTATCCTGTTCCATTGTTCTATATGCCTGCTCTTGTACCAATAACAGGTTGTTTTGATTATTGTAGCCTTATAGTAAAGTTTGAAGTCTGGAAGTGTGATACCTTCTGCTTTGTTTCTTTTGTTAAGAATTGTTTTGGCTATTCTTGATCTTTTATGTTTCCATGTGAATTCCTATATTATCATTTCATGGTCTGAGAAAAATGATGTTAGTAATTCAATGGGTATCGCATTGAATTTGTAGATTGCCTTTGGTAGGATGGACATCTTAACAATATTAATTCTTCCAATCCATGAACATGGAATATTTTTCCATTTGTCTGTGTCTTCTTTGATTTTTTTGAGTAGTGTTTTGTAGTTTTCACTGTAAAGGTCTTGTATTTCTCTGGTTAGGAAGATGCCAAAGTATTTCTTTTCTTTCATTTTGTTTTTCTTTTTTGGCTGTTGTGAATGGGATTGTACTTTTTATTTGGTTCTCTGCCTGTTCGTTGTTGGTGTATAAGAATGTGACTGTCTTTTGCAAGTTGACTTTATAAACTGCGACTTTGCCAAAGTCCTTTATCAGTGCTAGGAGGCTTTTGACAGATTCGCTTGGGTTTTCAAGGTAGAGGATCATACTGTCAGCAAAGAAGGATAAGTTAGATTCCTCTTTTCCTATTTGGATACTCTTTATTTCCATCTCTTGTCT
This sequence comes from Cephalopachus bancanus, assembly GCA_027257055.1. Taxonomy (NCBI): domain Eukaryota; kingdom Metazoa; phylum Chordata; class Mammalia; order Primates; family Tarsiidae; genus Cephalopachus; species Cephalopachus bancanus. Next base: position 1,758,768 of record JAPVLO010000072.1, read on the forward strand.
GATTGTTCCAACTAAGAGTTCGAACACTATGTTGAACAGGAGGGGTGAGAGTGGGCAGCCATGTCTTGTTCTGGTTTGCAGAGGAAATGCTTCCAATTTCTCTCCATTCAGCGATATGCTGCCCGTAAGTTTATCGTAGATGGCTTACTATGTTGAGGCATGTTCACTCTATGCCTAGGTGTTCAACAGTTTTTATCAAGAAGGGATGCTGGATTTTCTCGACAGCTTTCTCTTTGTCTAATGATATAATCATATGGTTCCTGTTTTTACATATTTTGATGTATTTAATTTCATTTATGATCTTGTGGATATACTCATAAAACCTCAGATGATAAGAATCTGAGAAAATGCAAGTGACACCCTTATGGAATTTGAAATAGGCCACCAATGCCTGATCAAAACTCCAAATGCCCATGCCTAAGAGATAAGATAGACAAGTGGGACCTCATCAAACTGAAAAACTTCTGCAAAACAAAAGAAACCTTCAAGAGAACAGAATGGGAAAAAATATTTGCCAACTGTATATCTGACAAAGGACTAACATCCAGGATTTACAAGGAACTCAAACATGCCAAAAGAAAAAAAAACCTATTAAAAAGTGGGCAAAAGTTATGAATAGACACATCTCAAAAGAAGACATACAAGCAGCCAACAGATATGTCAAAAAATGCTCAGCCACACTAATCATCAAGTAAATGCAAATTAAAACCACACTGTGAAACAACCTAAATCCAGTCAGGTTGACCATCATTAATAACTCAAAAATCAACAGATGCTGGAGAGAATGCATGGGAAAGGGAAAACTTCTACACTGCTAGTGGGAATGCAAACTAGTACAATCTCTATGGAAAACAGTGTGGCAATTCCTAAAAGTTCTAAAACTTGACCTTCCACTCAACCTAGCAATCCCCCTTTGGGAGCATACAAGGAGGAACTCAAGTCATTCTTTAAAAAAAAAAAGATATCTGCACACACGTTATCGCAGCATTATTCACAATAGCAAAAATATGGAACCAACCGTGCTGCCCATGGAAACTGGACTGGATTTTTTTTTTTGAAGTGGTCCATATACACAGTGGAATATTATGCAGCCATAAAGAAGGACAAAATTATGGACTTCACAGCAACTTGAATGGATTTAGGGTTCATCATATTCAGTGATCTATCACAGAAACAAAGAACTGAATACCACATGTTCTCGCTCATAAACAGTCACTGAACATTTATCATAATACTATAAAAAAGGGGTTGGCAGTAGTGAGATGTTGCCAGAGGGTAGCACATAACATCAATAAGAGTACCTGATCTCAATCCAGGAGAAGTGGGGACCAAATGGAGGCCCAAACTTTATCTGTATGATGACCATTTGTTAACCTAATCCTGAATTTTGCCCCACATCTTTAAAATTAAAAATTAAAAAAGAAAATTTGCTAAGTATTCATCCTGGCCTCCTAAACAAACCTGACCTTTGTCTACACTATTCTCTAAAAAGTCCATGAAAGCCAACCGTGGTGCAAGCTTATATCTCTGGAATTTTCCAGACATTCTCTTTTACTAGTCCATTTGACAAATTCTTCTCTGCTATTATCTGGTTTTAATTATTCGGATATTTTTCTGACAACCTTTTCCCACCTGCTCCCCCTACCCTTTTCTGGTAAAAATGGAAGAGTTGAGGTTCTCAGGCTATCACCACTTGAAATGTTGAGTCTGCTGCCCCCCTGAGAGCAGTGGTGATCAAATGGCTATGCCCCTTGCTGTATCTAGGCAGTACAGAACAGTTTTGTGATGACAGCATAGGATTACATCCAGCAGGCAGAAGCAAAGCAGCACTGACCTCTTTCAGACAGCATTGACACACAATATCTGTAGAGCCTGTCAATTTCCCAAGAGATTCACGGGGAAATCTACCACCCTTCAAGCTTTGTAATGTAGCCAGAGAAACTTTCTTATGACAGATAATTTGAGGGAATCGGGTGACAGGACATTATCCTCGTTTTGCCAATAAGTGCTGTTAAAACCAGGTTCCTGAATTCTCTTGTCAAAAAATAATAGTTTTTTATTTACAAATGATTGGGTTTATTTTAAAACTCAGTAATATGCATCACTGGCAACAAAAAACCAGGCATGGGGGTGGCGGGAGCCTAAACCCAAGAGAAGTTAGGAGCAATGCTTTGCAGGTCTTAACGTCACATGCCCTCACACATGTTCTTGTTTCCAATTGCAATTTATTCTCAGATAATTCATTGTGAATGGGCACTTAGCATCTGAGGCTCATCTTGTCAGTCATCCTTCAAAAAGGTCATCTTTAACCACGCAAATCAAAATAGCATTTTCTCTTTCTTTCTGATTCAGTATTATATCCTTTTCCTATGCTTGACAACAAACATTTCATGAGACATAATTATTTTATGCATTTTCTTGTTAGCTGGTTTATTGCTTTTTATCTTCTAAAGGAATGCAAGTGCCATAAGAACTGGATATAAATTATTGCACTTGGTATTAGGCAATATATGGGATATCCTGATTGAACGAGCGAATGCCACCAAACCACTTTTTATCCCCGTTCCTGAAACCTTGCATTTTAGCAACTAGTTCTGCTATAGCATACTGCCTACCACATGCCTTTCCTGCCTGGGCTATTATCTTTTAAGTCCTCTATCTGTGATTCTTTTAAGTGCCTAACAAACCCTGGGGTTTATGTCCAATGTCCTTCTCTGTCTTCTCCTGGTCTGAGTAAGAAGTCAGTATTCTGAATCCTGAGACTCCACATGTTTAAAATGCAATGAGTTTGTACCTCCCAGACTCTCTTTCTCTAGCATTGTCAAGCTCTATTGGTTCTTTATAGCTTCCTCTGTTTCTATGGAGATAGATGGACTTAGCCATTATTGTGTAGGGCCAAGGATTATAGAAACAGAAGAGATGGGAATGAACATGGACACTCTTTGTGCAATTAGCATCTAATGAATCCATTCTCAAAATACATCAGTTACAACCCCATTAGTCTGGAGTCATAGCTGCTCTGATTTCATGTAATAAGATGTCCAATGATGACTCACAGCAGGGACTCTAAAAAGAACTTCTGAGGAGAGAATGTTTACTGAATAAACAGTCTGGTCACCAGGGAAAGAATGACTCATTTGTGTTTCCTGTTTTAATGTATGAAAATGCTTTTCTTCTAGAAAAAGACTACATTAAGGAACTTGGAGGCATTTTGCCAGACCCATTTGTGCAGTGGATTAGGATCTAAATTAGATTATAGAATTGTATGTCACCAAGGATAAAGAGGAGCACATATGGCATGTGCAGTTCCCTCTTCACTTTCAAAATTATGTTACAAGACTTACATATACACACATATATATATATATTACTCTGGAAGGAAAGAGTCTATAAAGATCTTCCTTTTTTACAAAATAGGGAAAATGAGGCTTAGAGGGGACAAGGGATTAGACCAGTGTCAGAGATCTAGCAAGTGTCAAAATGAACCTATATTTTGGATGTCCTGATTCCTAACTATCTCAAGGTAGAATGCAACTTCTCACATATCTTGTAGCCTTTCACATTTAGAAAATTTTAAATTATATAGTATGATAGAAAATGATACCTTCTTGACTAAAGACGAAAAGAAAAGTACAAGACACTCCAGCGGAAAGCGAAAAAGATGATAGGGCTTAAGGCCAGGAAGTAATTTCAAATCAGATTACTCTCAGTCCTCATTAAAAAAAGAATCCTACCACTTTTCATGATTTCTCTCTGATTGCTCTAAATTGTGATCCAACCTTAAGTCTTCTGCAGTACTTTTTTTATTAAATCATGCTGCATTGGGAAGAACTTGAATGGGCCTAATGGAGTGTGATGGAAACATTCTATTTGCTGCCTCACAGTCTCACGTTCCTTCTTTCTGATCCAGTCATTGTAGAATCAACCAGTTATACGTAAACGTGGTCTCCTCTTGGTGTCAGGAGAACCATGACTGTTTGGCTCTGACTTGTGGTCTTTTTGCTGCAACAGTCTGAATCATCAGGAAAAGTAAGGGAATTAATATACCTGGGGTGACACTGAAAAACATGGCATGAGATTCAATGGACAAATTTCCACTTCCCCATGTCTCATGTAGACTATACTAAGGTATATTCTCTGTGGGTACTCATAGAGTCATACTCTATCATCCATTGTCTTCAACAGCAACCATCTCAATGATTCATCCTTCCTTTGGATTTTCCTGCAATTATTTCATTTTTCTCAGGCCATTCAATTTTTGCCATGGATTACTTTTTAAAATAATCCAGCTACATATATATGCTTGCTTAAACTCTCAGGGACCCAAACTGCATAGGGTTATTTCTTATATACAAAGAGGACCTCCCAAAACGTCCAGAATTTATTCATGAACAATGGTATCTTTATTCTTTCTTTAATCAATATTTTTTATTTTGATATTGTGGGGTACTGTTCAGGGTTAGGTATACAGATAAGCATCGTTCAGGCACCCTTGTTGATAAGGGGTGTCTCCCCATTTCCAGACAGATATTGACTACCGTTAATCCCACCTCCCCCCCCCCATAGTTTGCCACCACTGTCAGTCTTTTTATATAGTATTATGGTGGATGTTCAAGGTCCACTATATGAGTGAGAACATGTGGGTATCTTTATTCTTATGTGTTTAAACTTCAGTCACCTTTAAAGTACTCTTCATTTGGTGCAATACATCTGTTGAGATATTTTTCGCGTCTCACAACAGTTTTAAAACTTGTCAATTTTGATGCCCTTTCGTGCTTCTGCCATTGTTTATTTCATTTCTTACACATCAACAAAACATTGCCCTTTGAAGACGCTTTTCATCCAAAGAAAGAGAAAGTCACTCAGGCAAGATTGAGTGAATAGGGAGGGTAGGGATTACAGTTGACCACGCCACGTGGTGTGGGCAGGTGCACTTGTAAATCACCCATCATGAAACGGGCAGACACATTGAAAGACTCTTCCAAAAAAAATTCACTGAAGCCGGGCTCGGTGGCTCAGCCTGTAATCCTGCACCTTGGGAGGCTGAGGTGAGTGGATTGCCTGAGCCCGCGGGTTCGAGACCCACCTGGGCAACTTGGTGAGACCTCATCTCTACAATAAATCATAAAATTAGCCTGGTGTGGTAGCGCGCGCCTGTAGTTCCAGCTACTTGGAAGGCCGAGGCGGAAGGATCACCAGAGCCCAGCAGGTCGAGGCTGCGGTGGCCAGGAGCGGCCACTGCACTCCAGTCTGGGTGACAGAGTGAGACTCCAACTAAAAAAAAAAAAAAAATTCACTGAAACTGAAGGCAGCCTCTTGCAACAATGCTACCTAATAAACTGGTGTCAGTGGGTCCCTAGACACTAATCTTCTAGGAGACACCTTTACTACAAATAATTCTGGTTTTGGGGAGTCCCCTTTCGAACATAGTAGATATATTAGTCAGGGTTCTAATACAGAGCCTGATCAGTAAGCTCTATCTAGCAAGTGATTTACCATGGAAGATTAACTCATGTAGTACAAAGGTCTGAAGACCCGAGATATTCAGAGACCAAGAAAAGCTGATGATACATTGCTAGTATGACTCTGAAGGCCTGAGAAGCAGGAGAGCTAAGTGTGCAAGTTCCAGTCCAAGTTTGAGTCCAAAGGCAGGAGAAAAGGAAATCCAAGATTAAAGGCATGCAAAAGATACATAGTTCCCTCTTCCTCAGAATTTTTTTTTTTTTTTTGAGTTGGAGTCTCTGGCGCCCAGACTGGAGTGCAGTGGCCGCTCCCGGCCACCGCAACCTCGACCTGCTGGGCTCCGGTGATCCTTCCGCCTCAGCCTTCCAAGTAGCCGGAATTACAGGCATGCGCTACCACGCCCGGATGATTTTTTGATTTATTGTAGAGATGAGGTCTCGCTGCCCAGGCGGGTCTCGAACCCGCGGGCTCAGGCGATCCACTTGCCTCAGCCTCCCAAAGGCACGGGATTACAGGCTAAGCCACCGAGCCCGGCTTCCTCAGACTTTTTATTCAATTTAAGTTTTTAACTAATTGGAAGAGACACAGGGAAATCTGCCTTTCTCAGTCTATCAATTCAAATGTTAATTTCATTCAAAAGCACCCTCACAGGTACATCCTGACAGGTACACTTGAGGTAGTATTGGACCAAACGTCGGGACCCCACATGATCCAATTAAATTGACATATACACTTAACAATCACAAAGGGGTAAAATATTGCACTAAACATATAATCAATTTTAATGAAAAATCTGCTCCATCACAAAAAGTTTATATTCATTATATTATAAATTCTCACAAAACTACACATCAGATAGTAATTTTAAATTTTATTTTATAGAGGCAAAAATCTAAGAGGCAGATTGATTAAATAAACTATCCGAAACCACACAGGATAGTTACAGATAGTAAAGAGATCAGAATAATATAAAGTACATAGTTTTCCTATAATTAAGCGCTACCTTTCTTATAAAGTCAAATATATGACCCAGATATCTCAAGATTCTTTTATTTATTCATTTTTCCTTTAAAATATAAACATCTTAGCATGCTACCAAAACAATTATGATGTGGACACTAATGCCTATTCATTCTTTTTAAAAATGTTATCATTCATCTTAGGATTCAAACCCTCTAACTAAAACACACACACACACACACACACACACACACAAATGCACGAACACACTTTATGCTAGAGAAAATACATATAATTGCCTAATTATTTTTAACTTTTTATTTATTTATTTTAGATGAGGGGGTCCATGTGCATGTTTGGTACATAAATACGTTGCATACTGATAGTGAAAAGTGAACATTGTGCCCAGTAGGGAGTTTTTTGTTTTTGTTTTTGAGAGGACAGGATTTATTGAGATGACAGAAAAGCTCCCAGAGCGAGAGGGGACCCAAGGGCGTTGCCAAACAGGTAGTTGTTAAACCCTTATCTCCTTCCCAGGAGTCTCTATTTTTGTGTCCAGTCTTTAAGTTCATGAGTATACATTGTTTAGTGTCCATGTATAAGTAAAAACATGCAGTATTTGGTTTTCTGTTTCAGAGTTAGTTCACTTAGGATAATAGTCTCCATCTCCATTCATGTTGACACAAAGAACATAATTTTATTTTCTTTATAACTATGTAGTGTTCCAGGTCATACATACACATTTTTTTATCCCATAAAGCATTCATGGAAACCTAGGCTGTTTTCATGACTTTTTTATTGTGAATAGTGCTGAGATGAATATACAAGTGCAGGTGTCTTTTTAATATAGTGATTTATTTTGGGTCGATACCCAGTCATGAGATTACTAAGTCAAATAGTAAATCTATTTTTAGTTATTTGAGAAATCTCCATACTTTTCCCCAAATAGGTTGAATTCATTTACATTCCCATCAACAGAGTATGAACATTCCCTTTTCTCTACATCCACACCAACATCTGTTATTATTTAATTTTTATAAATGATGGCCATTCTGACTGGTATAAAATGATAGCTCATTGTGGTTTTCATTTTCATTTCTCTGATGGTTAGTTATATTGAGAATATTTTGTATGTTTTTCAGCTGCTTGTAATTGTTAACATATTCAAACTAAATTTGTCCCAAACTGCCAAAGTGTTCTCTTAGTCTCTGACCATAAATGTCCATACCCAGTCACAAGAGCAAAAAATCTTACCTTTTCAACATTCTTCTTCCTCTAAAATGCCATTTTTATGCCTATGCTTCTACTTTGTGCTTTTGTTATTTCTCTGGATGACAAGTTTGTGATTCCCAATTACCTTCAACTTTCAGCACAGTATCTGGCATAGAAGAGATGTTTCCAGGTTTATTCATTTGAATGGAACTTTGGTTTTCACAGTTCGGTATAAGAAAGACAAGTAGAATAACCACAAAGAAAATTCATTATGGTTTGTTGCTAGTCTCCACAGAGAGAAAGCCAGACTGATAGAGATATAATCAGAGAGAAGGGACTAAAAAAAAATTTATTTCACTCAAGGATGATGGTTTACAAGACAAGTCATAAAATAGGTAATGCTCCTTCATATCTCCAATGAATAATTGGAAGAGAACTAACTATACAGAGAGTATGCTTTTTCCCCCAATAGGGTTTACATAGAGATTATAATTAATTATTTAATTCTAATAATTCAACCTTAAAACAGATTTAGTCATTTTTCCCTTAACAGCACAATTAGTGCTCCAGAAATAGATTTCCCTAGATGTTACTAAAAAATTTATTGTACTAAAACCGGAGGATGGAAACGAGCAATTTGGAATGCTCTAGAATGTCAATGGGCTTCTTGAATACATTTTAGACATACCAGTCTTAAGAATCTCTCTCTCTCTCTCTTTCTCTTAGAGTTTCCATAATGAATACAGAGTACAGAAATTAGGTTTTGTTAAATTGGTCTTCATACTTGAGCTTTAGGACCCACGGTTTCTGTCTTTTTTCAGGATTCCTAACTTTTGAAAAGAGAGCATGACATTGGAAGATTGTAAAGGTGGGCATTATTATGAAAGATTGATCCTTCCTTTCAATTATGAGCAATTGAGAACCTGTAATATTACAGGTATCATATCAGCCACTATATATGCACAGAAGGAGGCAGGATATTTAATAGGAGAGCAGAACAAGACCACCATACCCAGAGTTGAAACAACGAGAGTATGGAAAAGGAATTGAAAGTAAGCAGATACTGTACACTATTAGAGTTTGGTTCACGTTGACCTTTTCCCAGGGCTCAGTCCTTAGCGTCCCTATTTTCCTGTACTCTTCTTTGGTGATCTCATTATTTCTCATGATTTTAAACACATACTTGTGTTTACAATTTATATATATATATATATATTTGAGTTTGAGTTTGAGTCTTACTCTGTCTCCCAGGGCAGAGTGCAGTGGCAAGCTCATGCCACTACAGCCTCAAACTGTTGGGCTCAGGCGATCCTTCACCTCAGCCTTCCAAGTAGCTGGAACTACAGGCATGTGCCACCACACCTGGCTTAAATCTCCTTCTTAAACCTCTCACTGAATTTCAAAATCTCAAGCCCAACTCCCTACCTGATGTCTCTGGATATATCTCACTAACACCATAAAGTTAACAGGTCCCAAAACTGATCCTTTAAGATAGTCTTGTTCTGAAACCTAGTCTTCCCTGAATACCTCCTCTTCTCATCTTATTTACAATCAAGAAAATAATACCAACTTTTATCCATGTAATCAAGCTATAAAACTGAAAATAATTATTAACCTCCTCTTTTGGAGGACATTACCGTATCCAAACTTTACTTCACTCTGCTGATCCTGCCTCCAAACTTTGCCTTGAAATTTTCCACTGTCTCTGTCAAGACTGTCACCTCACTTTTTCCAGTCGTTGTTATCTCTAACCTTGACCACTTTGATATCTTACTAGCTTGTGTCCTACACTTTTACTTTCACTCCCTTATATTCAATTTTATGCACATCAACCTAAATGATATTTTTTAAAAAATCAATCCTTTTACACCAGTCTTCAGCTTAAATTTTTTTCATAGCATAAATAGACATGTTTTCACTTAAACTAAATTTTAAATTGTTGCATAATTCATATGGGGCACATAGGCTGTCTCTTGCCTACTTTTCCATTTACTCATTATCCAGTTGTCACTATAATTCAGCAATAGTGGTTTTCTTACTCGCCTGTCCCTTTCCTGTTTCAATGACTTCTGATGTTCCCTTTAGCTAATGCTCCCCTTTCTAATTCTCTGTATAGTTGGATCCTTTTCATCCATCATAACTCAGCTTATACATCACCTACTCCCAGAAGTTGACCATGATCACCATAGGCAGGCAGGTATTTAGCAATAGAAATAATCTTTCCCATGTTTCCTTCGTAGTATTTATTGTAAGGAACATGCTTACTTCATGTTTTCTTGTTGTTCCTCATCCTCAGTAAATTTCAAGCTCCATGGTGGAAGATGCATAGATATATAGTATGCATTTAATAATGTATATGGCCTGCAGAGTCTCTATCAAGTCATAGGTGCTGAGCACATATTTGGGAAAATATTTATTGATTTATTGAATGAATGGAACGAATGAATATATATCCTCCACTTGTCTAAAAAGCAAGCTGCTTTTTAAAAAATAGTCTTTATTTAATAAAGGTTTATTTTTCCCATAGGGTAAATTTTTCAGCATTAAATAAAACATTTCAACTCTTAAAAAACAGTTTATTTTTTGCTCATATTGTAGGCCAGTGTGGGTGTTTCCGTCAGAAAATTCTCCTGAAAGGCTTTCTTTCAGTGGTGACTCCGACCCTTTTATCTTGTGCAGTCCCAAACTCTAGACCTCCATAGTTCTCTCTATTCAGTCTGTGGATGGAAAGAGATCAATGTGACAGATCTCCCTCTCAATGTGACAGATAGGACACACATGCAAATGTCCACATTCTTCTGGACACACCTGTCACATAACCCATTGCATGGCCCTACTTAACTGCATGGGAACTGAGATGGAGTTGAGCACTGTTCCCCAGAATGTAAAGAAAAGAGTGTGTGACCAGGCTCGGTGGCTCAGTCTGTACTCCCAGCACTTTGGGAAGCCAAGGCAAGTGGATTGCCTGAACTCGCGGGTTCGAGACCAGTCCGGTCAACTTGGCAAGACCCCAACTCTACACTAAATTAAAAAATTAGTCGGGAAAGGTAGTGCGCACCTGTAATTCGTCTACTTGGAATTCTGAGGCAGAAGGATCGCTGGAGCCCAGCAGGTCGATGCTGGAGTGGTCATGAGTATGCCACTGTACTCTAGCCTGGGTGACAGAGTGAGACTCCAACTCAAAAAAAAAAATTGTGTGTGGAATAATCTATCCATCTTGACATAAAATCTTAATCTTAGAGGTGTAAAACTATGTGCTGTACCTTAATTTCTTAATTTCAAATATTACTTAATATCATGTGAACTCATAATGTGAATTGAAACTATCAATCAATCATTTGGCTAATTCTTCTACATATTTTCAAACATTATTCTTATTTAAAAATGTGTGTTGGGGGTATCATCAATGTATCCATATACCTGGTTCATGGAATAAGTACTTTACTTTGTATTTACACTTTAACTTTTGTTCTATAAAACATAAAAATGAGGAGATTTTCACAGTTTCCAATTATGATCTGGGTAATTTACTGGCTGCCTATTATGTGAGCACCTAAATGCAAAGTTCTCCCACATACAAATGGTTCTCATAATAATTTGAGATAATATCCCATGGTAATAAAATCTTGACATCTGAGGGGGCAGTGCATAAGTGATTATTTTTTTTTCTTTTTATTTCTATGCAAGGACAACAATTCTGAGTATTATTATTATAATGGAGACTCCCCCTTATCAAAATCCAAAAGCAATAAGAGCAATAAGAAGACACCAGGGAAGGAAAGAGAGTAAAAGAGCACACATGAAGCTCAAAGAATGTCCTTGGCAAAGAGACATGAGTAGTAGATTAATAAGTGCTTGAAAACAGAATATAATGTAATAGAACTAGTTTTGTGCTGGAGCAGATGCTTTTGCTGTTAAGAGAATTGGAGAAGATGTGCTTAGACCTTGGAGTATTATTTCAAATTTATGAGGGAAAGGATCCTGAGGGAGCTCAGGACTCAGTGTATCGGTTTTTGATACATGAGTGAACTCACAAATGAAGCATGAGTTACAGATGAGGGAGGGATGGTGTACCATTTAATTTCTCAAGGTTCTTTAATGTTTCCAGATGTTTTGAAATAAGGCCAACATAGTGGTAAGAATAGAGTGTCAACCCCCTAAATATGGGAGGGTTAAAGTATCAATATTCTCAAAATGCCTACTCAGTGGCATCATATAGCTGTATTCTAACCTGGGTGGTCTTCAGGGGAAGATGGTGGTGAGGGCTCTAGCCCTAGAGCAGGAGCTAGAATACGGTTGTCAGATGAAAACACACACACACACACACACACAAGTTAAATTTGAATTTCAGATAATATTTTTAGCATCTCAAATATTTTATAGGACACACTAATGTTAAAATATATGTATGAATATAAATATTATATATACTCTGAATGAATATATATGTATTCATTCTTATTTATATGTATTTCCAATTTGGGGGGCATTCTATATTTATATTTGCTAAATCGAAAGCCCTAGAAGATCTAGAGATTTGAGGTATTCATCAAGTTATAAATGCCAAGGCTCCGTGTCAACACACATTTCATCACAAGATTCTTAGACCTGAGAAATAAGAGGCAATTCATTACTTACACTCAGGTCAGCATAGTCACTAGAAGCACATGTAGATGTTCAGGTCAGAGGGTCTTCTTCAAAATGCAGTATGCTCCCCTTTTGGAGACCTGTTTGTGAGCAAACCTGGCACTCCAGGAGTTACTGGGCATGACTGCAGCCCTTTCCAACCAGAAAAATCATAAAACTCCTTCATAGGAGTAGCCAAGGTGCAAAAGGCAAAAAAAAAAAAAAAGCTTAAAAAATTTTATTTAATATTGTACTGTTCCTTGTTTCATAAAGAGAAAAAGCTTCCTCTTAAAACTAAAAAAAAAAAAAAAAGCCACTTCCATAAAACTATCTTGGTAACTCTAATTATGGTGCTTGTGACTCAATGGAGTCCCATACACATCTCTGAAAGGTAATTCTTCACAGACACTGTGGGATGTCATTGGTTCTATTGGGTTATGACTTAGATACTTTGGCAAGTATAGCCCATTACAGACTTTCTCTGAGAGCTGACTTGTAGTAAGTGATTTCTAAACTCACAAAACATTTTGTGGCAGAAATTAATCCAAAGTCTTTAAATTATATTCATTTCTTTATGCATAACTAATATATCTATTTTCTTGATTTCTTAGTGGAATTTTAAAATAGTCCTTTTTGCTCTTTCAAATGATTGTTTTTTAGCTGTTTTCCCCTCATGTGTATTTTTTTTTATAATCAAGTTGTCAGATAAAGCCCATTAAAAATTTATTGTCAAAAGCTATTGGACTCCTGGGTGTTTCAACAGATACACAACAGTAGGTTGGAGATAAATATTTGGAGATACAAGATCTGACAATTAAGTTAGCCAACTCATCCTAGAAAAATTGCTACATACCACATTGCTGTATCACTACAGTCACCTTTGAAGTACTCCCCTTGGGAAGCTATGCACCAACCTTAGTACCTAGTCTGCCTGTCAAAGCAATTTTAGAACTCTTTTCTAGAATGACCATCAGAGTTGTCATCATAATAGCATATATCATAATAACCCTTGATGTCCTGAATGTCATCAAAATGTCTTCTTTTCAATACTCCCTTTATATTTGGGTAAAGAAAAAAGTCATTGGAGGCCAGATCAGGTGAGTAGGAAGGGTGTTCCAATATAGATATTTGTTTACTGGCTAAAAACTCCCTCACAGACAGTACCATGTGAGCTGGTGCATTGTCATGATGCAAGAACTCTTTTGGGACCATTTTTTATACACCTTTCTCATGCCAAGATTTTCAGTTAAGATTTTCCTGTTTATCTATTGATGTTTATATGATCTGCTATGCTTCTCCCAGTGTGCTGATGATTTTTATGCAAAATTCAACTAATTTTTGCAATGTTTTTGTCAGTTCTGCTCATTTCTGGCCATCCTAACCTCTCTTCCTAAGTGACACTTTCTCTCCCTCAGAAAAACGTTTTATCCATTTGTACACTGCCATTTCTTCATGGCTTTATCCTCCAAAACTTGGACTAATATATCCCTGATTTCACTTCCACTCCTGCCAAGTTTAACAAAAAAAAAATTAATGTTTGTTCGTTGCTCTCATTTAAGCTCCAACATTCTCGCGATGATACACAAAAATATGCAACAACAATAATGAATGCCACTCAGCAAGACATCGCCATACATCATCATGAACACAGCTGTGAGACACTGATATATGAAGGTTATTATACCTTACCAAGATGCTTGCATAATGCTGCCAATGTAAACACATGGTGCTAAGTTCATGACCTTAAATATTAGACCTCATAGAATGTGTTGTTCTTTGTGTGTAGAAATACGATAGGGCAATTCCATCATTTGTCTCTGCTGACCAAGAGAATAACCATGAAGAAAATAATGAAAATGAGACCCAGCCAGGTGTAGTGGCTCAGCCTGTAATCCCAGCACTTTGGGAGACCAAGACGAGAGGATTGCCTGAGTCCAGGGGTTTGAGACCAGCCTGGGCAAACTGGTGAGGCCGCATGTCTACAATAAATCATAAAAACTAGCCCGGCATAGTGGTATTCATCTGTAGTTCCAGTTACTTGGAAGGCTGAGGCAGAAGAATCACCTGAGCCCAGCAGGTTGAGGCTGTGATGACCGTGAGCGTGCCACTGCACTTCAACCTGGGCGACAAAGAGCAAGACGAAAGAAAGAAAGAAAGAAAGAAAGAAAGAAAGAAAGAAAGAAAGAAGGAAGGGAAGGAAGGAAGGAAGGAAGGAAGGAAGGAAGGAAGGAAGGAAGGAAGGAAGGAGAAAGAAAGAAAACTAGAGACCCAAATGAAAGATTTGGAGACTTGTATGTGTAAGGTTTCTCATGCAGTTAGCTGTGGTCAAACTAAAAATAACAGAAAGACAAATCAGGACTGCACACAACCTGAATTCATTTATATAGTGTCTAGTTATATAGCTATTCACTGCACAAATAAAATTTATCTATATTTCTACATATTGATATACATACTGTGGCAGCTGCTATAAATGATCAATCAAAATCTCTTTGGCAAATATATTTCTACGACTTTCAACAATGTCATAGCCTAAACACTAGCCTAACTTACTCCCTGCAGCCTTTCAGTCATCCTGAAGCAGACAAACTGGAAGTGCCAGGAAGTAAAGCTTCTGGGACAGTCTTCAACCCGTCCTAACAAGTTGAGATAATTTAAGCATCTTTTATATAGTTTCTAATAGGTTCCAACTGGACTGAGCCTCTGTCGCCCACAGCAAGGGTCTGCTCAGTAAAGCATAACTTGAATTGACTTTCTCTTCTACTTGGTATCACTTCCTCATTCCCTGTCAGTGTTTCTGGGATCACCTTTCGATAAATCATTTGCTTCAAATTTATGTCTCAGAATTGCTTTTGAGAAATTAACCAAAGTCAATAAGAGCAGTTTAAGAATCTCTCTCTTTTCTAGGTCTGTTTAGAGTGGTCAACCTTTTTTTAAATTTTTTTTTTCATTTTACTGACATATAGTGTTTTACATATTTATGAGACATATGTAAGTATTTTTAACATGCATAGAATGTGTAATGACCAAGTCAGAGTATTTGCAGTAACCATCACTTGGAGAATTTATCATTTGTGTGTGTTGGTATAATCTCAAGTCCTCTCTTTCAGCTACTTTGAAAATACAATATATTACTGCTAACTATAGTCACCCTAGTCTGTCATTAAACATTAGATCTTATTTCTTCTATTTAACTGTAAATTTGTACCCATTTACCAACATCTCCTCATTTCTCCTTTATAGCCTCACATTCTTCTTAATCTCTGGTATCTTTTATTCTATTCTCTGTCTCCATGAGATCAAGTTGTTGTTTTATCTCTCACATATAAGTGATAACATGCAATATTTTTCTTTCTGTGCCTGGGTTATTTTTCTTAACATATTGACCACCGATTCTACCTTTGTTGCTGCAAATAACATGATTTTATTATTTTTACAGCTGAATACTATTCCATTGAGTATATATATCATATTTTCTTTATCCATTTATCTGTTGATAGACACAGGTTAATTCCATATCTTTGCTCTTGTGAATTGTACTGTGACAAACATACAAGTATAGATTTCCGTTTGATACACTGATCACTTTTCTTTTGGGTGTTTAGTGATGGTTTTGCTGTCTTGCATGGCGGTTCTATTTTTATTTTTGAGAAATCTCCATATTGTTTTTCATAGTTTTCCATAGTAGTTATGCTAACTTATATTTCCACAAGCAGTATATAAGAGCTGCCTTTACTCCACATCCTTCCCAGTTTGTTATTCTTTATAATAAATTCCTGGTGGTTCACACTTAAGATTCCAACATTTTGGGAGGCAGAAGCAGGAGGACTGCTTAAAATCAGGAGTTCAAGACTAGCTTAGGAAGCATAGGAAGACCATGTCTTCACAAAAAATCTTAAAAATTAAAAAATAAAAAAAATGAGCTAGCTGTGGAGGCTGGGGCAGAAGGATCACCTGGTTTCAGAAGGTTAACGCTATGGGGAGCTGTGATTCATGCCACTGTACTGCACTCCAGCCTAGGTGATGGAGTGAGACTCCAATTCAAAACAAACCAAAACAAAGTAGCCATTCTAAGGGCGGTAAGATGATACTTAATTGTGGCTTTGATTTGCATTTCCTTGGAGATTAGTGATGTTGAGCATTTTTTCATATGCCTGTTATCCTTTTGCATGTCTTCTTTAGAGAATTATTTATTCTATTCATGCTCTTTGCCCACTTTTTAATGGGATTATTATTGTTGTTGTTGTTGTTGTTGAGTTGTTTGAGTTCCTTGTATAGTCTGGATATTAGTCCCTTGTCATATGAATATTTTGCAAATTTTTCTCCCACTTAACAACTTGTCTCTTCACCTTTTTTTTTCTTTTCCTGCTGTGCAGTTTGTTGTTTTTTTCATTTGTCTATTTCTGTTTCAGTTGTCCATGTTTTTGAGGTCTTAGCCATAAAATCTTTGCCTAGTCCAATGTCCTAAAGAATTTCCCCTAGCTTTTCTTCTAGTAGTTATAGAGTTCTGAGTCTAACATTTAAATTTTAATCCATCTAAGTTGCTCTTTGTATTTGGTGAGGTATAGGGGCAGTTCCATTATTCTGTATATGGTTATCCAATTTTCCCAACACCTTTTATCAAAGAGGATATCTTTATTTCAATGTATCTTCTTGACACTTTTGTCAAAAACCAGTGGGCTGTAAATATGTGGATTTATTTGGAGGTCCTGTATTCTATTCCACTGATCTATGTATCTATTTTTATACCAATATCATGCTTTCTTGGTCACTATAACTTTACAATACATTTTGAAGTTAGGTAATGTGATGCCTCCAGATTTTTGTTTTTTCTTAAGATTACTTTTGTGAGCCGGGTTCAGTGGCTCAGCCTGTAATCCTGCGCCTTTGGGAGGCTGAGGTTAGTGAATTGCCTGAGCCTGAGGGTTCAAACCTGCCTGAGCAACTTGGCGAGACCTCATCTCTACAATAAATCAAAAATTAGCCGGGCGTGGTAGCACGTGCCTGTAGTTCCAGCTACTTGGAAGGCTGAGGCGGAAGGATCGCTGGAGCCCAGCAGATCAAGCCTGCGGTGGCCTCAGCGGCAGCCACTGCACTCCAGTCTGGGCAACAGAGTGAGACTCCAACTCAAAAAAAAAAAAGATTACTTTTGTGACTGTGGCTTCTTATTGTCTCCATACAAATTTTAGGACCTTTTTCCCCCCAATTTATGTGAAAAGTAGCAGTGGCATTTTGATAGGAATTGCATTAAATTTGTATATTACTCTGGATAGTACTTTTTAAAATAATATTAATTCTATTTGGTTTATTCTCTTTAATTTATTTCATAAGTGTTTTGTGGGTCTCTTTATAGAGATTATTCACTTCCTTGGTTAAATAAATTCTTATGTATTTCATTTTATCACTTTTATAGTTAGTAAAAATGAAATTGTATTCTTGATTTCTTTTTCAGCTATATCATTAATGGCCTATAGAAATGCTACTAATTTTTGTACATTAATTTTGTATCTGTCAACTTTATAAATTTGCTTATAAGTTCTAAGGGATTTTTTTGTGGAATCTTTTGTTCTTTTTCTTAATATAAAATAATGTGATAATGTCATTTGCTAAAAAGGACAATTTGACTTCCTTTTTTCCAATTTGGATGCCTTTTATTTCTGTCTCTTGCCTAATTGCTCTGACTAGGACTTCCAGTATTATGTTGAATAGGAGTGGTGAAAGTGGACATTCTTATCTTGTTCCAGTTCCTATAGGAAAGATTTTCAACTTTTCCCTATTCAGTATAATGTTAGCTGTGGATTTGTGGTGTATTACCTTTATTATTTTTAGGTATATTCCTTCTGTGCCTAGCTTGTTGAAAGTTTTTGTCATGAAGGGATGTTAATTTTATCAAACACTTTCTTTGCATCTATTGAGGTGATCATATAGTTTTTGTTCTTCATTCTGTTGATGTGAGGTATCACATCTATTGATTTGTGTGTATTTAACCATCCTTGCATCCCTGCTATAAATTCCACTGGATCATAGTGCACTACATATTTGATGTGCTGTTGAAGTCAGTTTGCTAGTATGCTGTTGAGGATTTTTGTGTCAATATTCATCAGAAATATCCACCTGTATTTTTTTTTCTATGTATGCCTTGTCTGTTTTTAGTATCTGGATAATGCTGGCTTTGTAGAATAAGTTAGAAAAAATTATGTTCTCTTCAATTTTTTTGGAATAGTTTGATGAGTATTGGTATGAGTTCTTCTTTAGAAGTTTGGTAGAATTTGGCTGTAAATCCATATAATCCCGGGTTTTTCTTTGTTGGAAGACTTTTTAACACAGATTCTATTTTTGTTGCTGCTTGTTATCAGTCTGTTCAGGTTTTCAATTTCTGCCTGATTGAATCTTGGTAGGTTGTATGTTTCAGAAAAACTATTATTTTTCTCCAGATTTTTCAGTTTGTGAGTATATAATTGCTCATAATAGTCACCTGTGATCTTTTGTACTTCTGTGGTATCAGTAGCAATGTATCTTTTTTATTTCTATTTTTGTTTTCTTTGTTTTGTTTTGGTTTTTTGTCCTGTATTTTTTGTTTGTTTTTTGTTTTGTTTTCTTAATTAAAATTTTTTTATTATGATATTGTGGGGTACAGTTAAGGGTTAGGTATACCAATATGCTTCATCCAGGCAACCTTGTTGATAGGAGGTGTCTCCCCGTACCCAGACAGATATTTACTACCATTATTCCCATCTCCCTTCCCCTCCCTCTCCATAGTTTCCCACCACTCTCAGTCATTTTCTTATAGTATTACATTGGATGTTCAAGGTCCACTATATGAGTGAGAACATGTGATACTCAGATCTTTGTTTCTGTGAGAGGTCACTCAGTATTATAGACTCTGGTTCCACCCAGGTTGCTGTAAAATTCATGATTTTGTTTTTTTTATGGCTGCATAGTATTCCATCGTGTATATGTACCACATTTTTTTAATCCAGTCCTCTTTTGATGGACAGCATGGTTACTTTCAGGTTCTTGCTATTGTGAGAGAGCAGGGAAACAGCCTACAGATTGGGAAAAAGTATTTGCCAACTCCAGGTCTGACAAAGGCTTAACATCTTGGATCTACAAGGAACTCAAATGTGCTGAAAAGAAAAAAACAAACAACCCCATTATAAAATGGACAAAAGATATGAACAGACACTTCTCAAAGGAAGACATCTAAGCGGCCAACAGACACATGAAGAAATGTTCAGCCTCACTAATCATCAGGGAGATGCAAGTCAAAACCACACTGAGATACCAACTAACTCCATTCAGAATGGCAATTATCAATAACTCAAAAAATAACAGTTGCTGGAGAGGATGTGGCATCAAGGGAACACTTCTCCACTGTTGGTGGGAGTGCAAACTAGTGCAACCTCTGTGGAAAACAGTATGGCGATTCCTAAAAGCTCTAAATATTGACCTCCCATATGACCCCACAATCCCCCTACTGGGAATATACCCTGAAGGACTCAAATCACTGTATAGAAAAGATACCTGCACACGTATGTTTATCGCAGCATTGTTCTATTTAGTTTTGTCTCTTTTTTCTTAGGTAGTCTAGCCAGTAGTTAGTCAATTTTCTTAATCTTTTGAAGAACAAACTTTTCACTTTGGTTCATTGTCTCTATTTTTTTTTTAATCTCTATTTCACTTAATTCTGTTCTGATCTTTGTTATTTTTTCTTCTGTAACTAGGGGTTTGGTTTGTTCTTGTCTTTCTATTTCTTTGAGGATCTTTCTTAGGTTGTTTATTTGAATTTTTCTAGTTTTTTGATGTAGCTGTTTATTGCTATGAACTTCTCTTTTAGTACTGCTTTTGCTGTATCTCAGAGGTGTTGGTATACTGTGTTTTCATTTTTATTTATCTCTAGATTTTTATTTTATTTTCTTCTTAATTTTATCATTGACACAGTAGTCATTCAAGAACATGTCCTTTATTTCCCTGTATTTGGATAGTTCCTGAAGTTCCTCTTGGTATTAATTTATAGTTTGATTCCATTGTGGTCAGAAAAATACTTGATATGATCTCAGTTGTTAAAAATTTGTTAAGACTTGTTTTTTGGTCTAACATATGGCCTATCCTGAAGAATATTTCATATGCCAATGAGAAGGATGTATAATCTGCAGTTTGTTGGATAAGATGTTCTGTAAAAATCCGTTAGGGTCACATGGTCTAAAGTCCAGTTTAAAGTCAATCTTTAAAGTCAATGTTTCTTTGTTGATTTACTGTCAAGGTTATCCATCAAATCTTGTGAGTGGAGTGTTGAAGTGTCTCATAATAATTGTATGAAGCTATCTTTCTCTTTAGACTTAGTAACATTGCTTCATGAATTTGAGAGTTCTATTGTTGAGTTAATATATATTTACATATACTCTGGTAGCACCGATCCCTTTACCATTATGCAATAAAATTCTTTTTTTATTTCTTTTGAGGCCAGGAATGGTGGCTCAAGCCTGTCAACCCAGCACTTTGGGAGACCGAGGTGAAAGGATTGCCTGAGCCCACAGGTTCGAGACGAGCCTGGGCAACATGGTGAGACCTCGTCTCTACAATAAAATAAAAAAAAATTTGCAAGGCATGGTAGTACATGCCTGTAGTTCTGGCTACTTGGAAGGCTGAAACAGAAGGATTGCCTGAGCCCAGCAGGTCAACACTGGGGTGACAATGAGCATGACACTGCACTCCAGCCTGGGTAACAGAGTGAGACTCCAACTCAAAAAAAAATTGTTTTTGACTTAAAGTCTGTTTTATCTGATACAAGTATAGCTAGTTCTGCTTGGTTTTAGTTTCTGTTCTTGTGAAATATCTTTTTTCATCCCTTTACTTTTAGTCTCTATGTGATTATACAGGTAAGATGAATTTCCTGTCGGTAGAATATAGTTAGGTCATTTTTTTGATCCATTCAGTCAGACTATATCTTTTAAATAAAGAATTTATTCCAATTACATTTAAAGTTATTATTGATATTTAAGGTTTTGTTCCTGTCGATTGTTAATTGTTTTCTGGTTGTTTTATACATACTTTATTTCTTTCTTTTTCCCATATTTTGTGTCATTGTGGCTTGTTGGTTTTCTATAATGTTATGATTTTTGGCCTCATTTGTGTGTTTTCTTTATCAGTGGGTTTTATATTTATGTATGGTTTCATGATGGTAAACATTATCCTTTAACTTCTAGATTTTGGACTCCTGAAATCCATTCCTGAGTATAGACCAACTGGGCATCTCAACTACTCCCTTATTATTTTTGATTGCCAACAGGATTTATACTCTTTAATCATGGAAAGATATGGGAATGGGGAGAAATGGAGAATTTTTTGTTTCCCAGAGGTTATCATGATAATATCACTTTTTTCTTTTCTTTCTTCTATATAACCAGCCACCAAACATTTGGTCTTATCTCTAAAGTTGTAAGTAAAGTGTATGCATCAACATACACTGCTAGCAGGAAATAAGTGGGATGAGTAAATAATAGCTTAAAGAATTATACTTAGTTCTGATTGCTGAACTTCAACAGGGCCAATGGTCATCTGAACCAGTTCCAGATAAAATCAACCATAATACTCGATAATCTAGAAACAAAGTCAGATGATAGACCTGAGGATATTTAGCTTGGAAAAGAGAAGGCAACAGAAAGGCACAAGAGTTTTTCTTAGATATTTTAAGGACTGTTGTATGCAAAAGAAACGAGCTGAGAAGGTAAATTGTAGCATTTATCTATGATTTCAACAAACATTAAGTTTTAACTCTGTCATATAGACATACATACATAAAGTTTCCAGTGCTAATAAGACAGGATAATTGCCACCATGGACCCTTTAACATAAAGTTTGAAACATAAAAATATTGATTCAATTACTAAATTTGATGTATTGTTTTAAGAATAGAGTCTTTGAAGTTTAGTTTTCATTTCACTATGCCAGACTATCATTAACATGGCAAAAATGCAAATACATATATCTTTCACTTAACCAAACACACAGTCTTGTATGTTTTGATATCTTGAACCCCCCTTTTTTTTTAGTTGAAGTCTCACTCCATCACCCAGGTTGGAGTGCAATGGCACACTCAGGGCCATCCCAGCATTGACCAGCTGGGCTCCGGTGAGCTTTCCGCCTCAGCCTTCCAATAAGCCAGAATACAGGTGCAGTCATACCCAGTTAATTTTTTATTTATTGTAGAGATAAGGGCTCATCAAGTTTCCCGAGCTGGTCTCGAATCTGTGGGCTCAGGCAATCCACTCGTCTTAGCCTCTCAAAGTGCTGGGATTACAGGTTGAGCCACAGAGCCCTGCCTTGAATCCCTTTTAATGTACAACACTCAGTACTACATCTGTGATGATATAAAGATATAGCTTCATGGCCCTTGTCTTCAAAGCTGAAAACAGCTGGGAAGAAAAGACATATGCACATCTAGTGGGAAGTCTCTTATGCAAGGGTTATCAGAAAGTAATGAAGGATTACATATAAAATGTTTGTGATCCTAAGGACCCAAATGAATAAGATTACTTCTATGATCTAGAACAGTGGTCTCCAAACTTTTTGGCATTAGGGACCAGTTTCTTGGAAGACAATGTTTCTGTGAATGCGTGGGCAGGGAGGAGGGGGGCTTACCAGGATTTAGATTCTCATAAGAAGCAGGCAACCTAGATCCCTCCCATGCATAGTTCACAATAGGATTCGAGCTCCCGTGAGAATCCAATGCACAGCTTATCTGACAGAAGGTTGAGCTGGCTCACCTGTTGCTCACCAGCTGCTGTGCGATCTGGTTCCTAACAGGCCACTGACCCATTCCAGTCTGTGACCAGGTGTGGGGGACAAGGACTGGGGACCCCTGTCTTGAAAATCCAGAGATGCTTCATGAAGGAGGTGAGACTCAAGCTTGATAGAGTTGGGCTCATTAGGTAACAACATTTATCATACAATGATAGAAAACACAATCAAAAAGAAAATAAAATTACCATTTACTCAAGTGTATGTTGTGAGAGAGTATCTTCTCCACATAAAAAGTTGCAGAGGGGAGCGAATATTTTTCTCCAAAATTCTTTTCTTCAGCAATTTCTGCTCTTTGGTTACATCAAAAGAACAGAAATTATTCTAATTACAGAGGGAAGAAAAATACTATTATAGCCATCAGAACTCCAAGAATAATATAAAGGCAAAAGTGTTTATACAGCATTCCATGGTTCATGGTAATAATCGGACAGAATCAGTGGTGCATTAGGAGTGAGAAGAGACACATCAGGATCTTAAGCCTATTCATCATTTAGCACCATTTCTGTACCAACTTTGTCAAGTCTCAAGCAACACAGAATGGTAGGCAAGGTCATTTTGAGAATAACAGGAAAAACAAGTAAGCTGGTCAAGATACACAGTAAAAATTGTGGGTGTGGTGTATGTCTGTCTGTAATTATAAATCCTTTGTAAATGCATATATACATATGTATATATTCTTATATATAATAAAAACATAAAAATACGTAATAGATATATGTTTTGCATATATTTTATGTATGAAAATAGTATATGCCGATATAGCACCCTCTTATTATATCTCTATCTACAGATAATAAGGGGATGTTAAACATTTTGATGTAATCATAGGAATTTTATTTTCTTTTGTGTGTTTGTGTTTTTCACCATTCTACAGTGAACATAATTATCAATGGCATAAACAGGAAAACATGTTTTATAAAAAATATATGGTATAATGTTGCACAGCTTATAATGAATTTCAGCACATTTTTAAAAACATGTGTAACATTCATAGCATTTGTCCAAGGGGAAATTCGGTGTTGGTTATAATGTTGACCAACCACAGCTGCAGATCTAGTAGGCATCAGACTAAAAAGACAACTACCCAGAGCCCTTAAAAGAATCTGACCCAGTCCAAGTAGGCTCTTTTCAATGAATAGAGAATCAGTTCTGCCAGCCAGTCAAAGTGGAGTGGGGTGGTTTTTTTTTCTCCTCTCTCTCTCTCTCTCTGGGTGACTTCATAGCTGCCCTTGCTGTGACAATCTGATAACCTTATTTTCTTCAAGTGCAAAGAGGAGCGGGAACATGCAGGATCAGATAGGAGAAAATGGATTTTGACAAGGCATTTTCAGGTTTTCAAAAGGCAGGTCTTCATTCTGGTCTGATGTTTCATCTGGATTTGTAATCTTCCCATTATGAGAAAATCAAAAGAGGTCATTTGGAGAGGTTTTATCTTCTTCTGCGGAGTCCTTATGAAACATTTATGAGCTTTCTGACAATATCAAACCAAGCTTTCTTTGCTGTTCTTCCTTCCCAAGCTATGCCCTTCAGAGGTGCTTGACTCATTCCAGTTAGAAGTTAGTATGAACTACACTGTCTCTTGAGATTAACTCATTAATGGTGATTACTTTCTGCAAATTTCTAAGCCTTTACTGCTCCCAATCTTTTGAAATAACTAGTGCTGAATTTATCAAACATAACAGCATATTTTTTATGTTAATTTTATTTGGCTGTTGCTTATTTGCAATTAACCCTAAATATGAGATAGCGTATAAACACGGGAATGTAAACTGACTTCTGAATAATATTATTTCTTACTATTTACATGCTCTGGGTCACGATTCAAATGTTCTTCATTTCAGTTTCTTCATCTGTATACACTAGGTAAAATCAAAGCTCACAGACCTATAGTATGGAAAGAAAATATTTGCAAGTATTTTGTAAATATGTACAAGCTACTTAAATATTAAAAAGTCATTATCAATATTGGTAGCTTAATTTTCCAACCTTTGTTTATCACATGCATCTATAATGTCATCATTACAAAGATGAATGTGGTTACGAGTACTTAAGGTCTCTGAAAGAACACATAAGTACAATGTATTAAATACTAAAATAAATCAGAGGTGTAAATATCAACAGAATAGTGTTGACAAACTTGAGTGAAAAGGAAGAAAAACAATTGAAGAACTGAGCATTCATTATGTGCCAGGAAATTAGCATACCCATTTCAATTATTTCATATAATCATTCAGTCCATAAATTACATCATTTTTATCTTACTGATTAAAAAAACCTGAATGCTCAGAAAGATTAAGCAACCAACCTATTTGAGATATAGGAAGAGAATTTAAATAAGTTATATCCAACTCCAAATCTATTCTTTTTCTACCACTCTATAGTTCTTGGTTGTGTTTCTCTCTTTTATGTAACATGACACCAAAATCACGCTCTCTCTCTCTGCATACATACACACACACACACACATACACATGTATGTACATATAACATTATGTATTAGTGGAAGCTCTATGTATGTGTATATATCCATAAATAAATGCAGTCTTTATTAATCAATATAAATAAAATATACATAAAGACCTAACTGTAGAATTACAAAGTAAAGTAAAAACTGAAAACAAACTATTAGCAATCCAGTTTGAATTTGGCTGCAGAATCAATCAAAAGGGCTTAACATACTAAAATCATTTTTGCCAAAATTCACTGACTTTTAACTTAAATGCACTTGCATTTTGCTTTGCAATTGTGTGTATTTTAATTATTTCACAGTCATATTACAGTTTGAGATTTCTTTTCCTTAAGAAAGATGTATAAAATTGAAGCTATTGAATTTCTCCATATATTAAACTGTTACTGTAAACAATCATGAATAATGAATGTAAGTATTATAAGGAAACAGCAATTTAAAAGAACTAAGTTCTGAAATACTAAGTGAATCTTAAATGAATTATGTTGTAGCAGATTGATTTAGTCAAAGAATCCCCTGTAATAAGTACCTTTTCACATGCTCTTTCACAAGCTTTTTATTACCTATTCACAGATGAAGCCTAAATTCTCTTCCTTTAAATTTGGATGGACACTAGTGACTGACTTAGTCAAAACAGTATGGTAGAAGAGATTTTATGGGATATCCAAGGCTAGGTCAAAATATACCATGCATTTCTTCCTGGTTTTTTTGTGGGGAGATTTGTGACTGTCTTTTTACAACCCAGCCACCATGTTGTGAGGAATTTTTAGAAGTCCTTAGATGGTCTGACATGGAGAAGAAAACATACCTCAAGCCACATTTTCATTGACTTCCAAGAAATAGCCACCACTAACATGTTCAGCCCTGTGAGTGTTCCTTCTTGAAAGTGGATTCTTCATCCTCCAGTGAAATGTCCTAGCTGATGATGTGTGGAGTAGAGACTGGTTTTTCTCATCATACCCCACCTAAATTGCAAATAGACTTGTAGGCAAGCTAAATAGTCATTGGAGTATATGCTACTGAATTTTGAGGCAGACTGTAATATAACAATAAGCACCTGATTCACATCTTAAGAAAAATGCTTCATAGATACTCCATGTGTAGCTATAGCATGATCAATTTTGCTCTAGTCACAGTAAATTGGTTATATTAATAAAGCTTCATACACTGAGGTCTTTGAGTCAGAGGTTAGGTGCATTCTTGTACTACCAGGTTTTAACACTGTACACTGAACACTGTGTTCAATAAGTGCATTCAAAGACTAACATATTGATGCAGATTTTTTTCTGGTTGGCTGGGGTGCGAGAATGTCAGCTCATTGGGTTAGCAAGCTGAGCCTGAAAGAACGTCAGCCTGATGGGCTGGCAAGCCTAGTCCCGGGAGTGTTGTCTCTAATGGGCTGGCGAGCCAAGCCCTGAGAGTTGTTAATGATTACGTGGGCTGGACCCTAGAAGTGTCTCAACTTCAGAGTCTTACCTTCTGCTGGCAGCTCTCCCAGTCCAGCTGGCTCAGTCAGCTGGCAATCCAGGGTGTGTGGTTCTTTGGCTACGAAGATCTTCTGTAGATTTTTAGGTCTGGGTTCTTGTCTCTTGCAACCAGGAGGAATGAGGGACACGAACGATCAGAACGTGGGAGAGCAGGATTATTTGAGAGGACGGAAGGCTCCCACAGAGGGAGGGGTTTGTCGATTTGGAGCTGAAACCAGGTGCTTATATAGCCCTAGAACCACACTGATTGGCTAGCAGTAGCTGTGAGCTGATTGGTTGGTACTAGCTGTGCTGATTGATCAGTACTAAGACACAATCAGTTGGAGATAGGGGCCTAATAGTGAGCTGATTGGTAGGCACTTAGCAGTGAGCTGATTGGTATGTTTTCCAATCCAACAATGAGTGTTTTCTTGCCTTAGCCTGTGGTGCTTGTAGGCAACTTGTTTATCAACTTTAGTGTATCAGTCTGAGAGGCCTGCAGGAAGTTTGCTGCTTGTTACCAGGGGACCTGCCCTATTTGTCTGCCTAGTTTTTCTCTAGCTATCTTCTCTTTCAATATGTCCATCCTTACCAAACTGTGTAATGGGAAACATGAGTTCAGCAAAAAATTATCACTTGTTAAGGAACAAATGGGTCCAATGTCTAATAGATTTAGGAATGATATGAAACATCAAAATATATTTTTAAAAGGTAACCTATAAGATATCTTATAGAGTAGAACTTATTTAAATTAAAATCTCATTTTGCTTAATATTTAAATATATATTTTGATTAATAAATTTTATTTTTCTCACACACTTTTAAAGTTATTTTGAAGTATAATTAATTAACAATAAATTGCATAAATTTAAATTGTGCAATTTAAGTCGGGCTTGGTGACTCAGCCTGTAATCCCGCACCTTGGGAGGCTGAGATGAGTCAATTGCCTGAGCCCGTGGGTTCGAGATCTGCCTGGGCAACTTGATCAGACCTCATCTCTGCAATAAATCAAAAATTAGCCAGGTGAGGCAGCACACGCCTGAAATTCTGGCTACTGGGAAGGCTGAGGCAGAAGGATTGCCAGAGCCCAGCAGGTCGAGGCTGTGGTGGCCAGGAGCAGCCACTGCACTCCAGTCTGAGTGACAGAATGAGACTCCAACTCAAAAAATAAATAAATAAATAAATTGTGCAATTTGGTACATTTCATTGTTTACATGCACCTAGGAGATCATCCTATAAACAGGATAATGATCATATTCATCACTCCAATAAATTTCTCCTACATAATCCTGTGTAATTGTGTCCTTTTGTAATTCATCCCTCTCACCTCTGGCCAGGCATCTTCACCATGCAACCACTGTTCTGCTTCTTTTACTAATTGTAAAACACAAAACCAACTGACATCCTGAGCCTTTAGTGTGATGAATTGAGAAGAAATCACATTTTCTGTGTGTTTTTCTTTGCTTGTTTGTTTTTGTTTTTTCCCAAAGTATTTACTGAATGTAATCCTAAGAAAACATTCATACAAAATATGGATTGTGGGTACTCTGCACTCTTCAAAAGTAGTAATATAGTGAAGTGCCAAACAGGTAAGAACACTGTTTTACATTAATGAAGATTAAAGTTATGTGGTAACCAATACATGATTGTTGGTTAAATTTTGGATTAAAAAAGCATAAAAGAAACACTTGAAAAAATTAAAGACATTTTAATATGAATTATCTTTTAGGTAATATTGCGTCAGTGCAAAATTTATACATGAATGATTATTTAGGAGAATATTCTTCCTTCTCAGAGATGCATTCTGAAATATTTACTTATGAATTTTATTATGTCAGAAACTTTCTTTGCAAAGCAAGATGTAAGTATGGCAAAATGTTAAAACTGGCTAATGTAGAGTAATTTTATTTAGTCTTTTTGCATTATTAAATATTCTGAAGGTTGAAATATTTTTAAAACTTTGTTTAATATCTATTATTTATAGTAGTTTTAGTTGAAATATTTTTTGACTAACTAAAGCAGAAAATGATGCCTTAAAAGTTATTGAGGAATTCATAAAATTTCTGAAAAGACCAGATAGTTTGGTGTGAAGCTACCTCACCAGGAACAACGCCACTGAGCTTGTCTAATGAAGGTAGCATCACTGCTTTTCCTGGGCAGAGGTTGGGGTGGTGACACCACAAGACCTGTCCAAAAACAGAGTAGCGCAATCCACTATGTCTGTCACCATGAGAAGAAGCAGATTTTTCACCAGAAAACATTTCCAAGTTTCCAGGTTCTGAGTTGATGTCCCACTCAGTTGCAAATGATTGGCCAGGCCTTATCACCCTTGGGCTCCCAAGTGCACATGAAAGCAGAAATATGACTTCTTGTGTAGTTAAAGGTGGTTTCTGCCCTGTGTTAAAGCACATAGAGCATGGAATTCAATCCAAGAAGAAAGGAGTCAGCATGCTGGATAGATGTCAAATGACAAAGGTCCAAATAATAAACGTTTACCACTAACTTCAGTGTGACAATCACATGACATGGGTCTAATGCATGGTATGTTTTTTGAACAGCAAAGGTTAAACTTATCTCAGAGGTACTGACATGGTACAGCACAACTATCTAGAACAGGAAGCAAAATAGGAATTGGGATCTGGAAGCATTGCAATAAATAGAGACTGATCAGTGTATTGGCATGGAGAGTATCTTAGGCATGGGTATAGACTTGAAATACCAGATAAAACTACAATAAGCTATTGTATTTGCATTCATGTTGGCATTGAGATACCCAGTTCCCAAATTCTGCCTGTCTCTACTCTTGGTATATGAGATGGATGTGCTATAACCAGCCAGATCTTCCAGTGTGTGTTTCCTTCCTTTCTTCCTGCCTTCCTGCCTTCCTTCTTCCCTTTCTTTCTTCTCTTTCTTTCTCTTCTCTTCCCTTCCTTCCTTCCTCTCTCCCTCCCTCCCTCCCTCCCTCCCTCCCTCCCTTCCTTCCTTCCTTCCTTCCTTCCTTCCTTCCTTCCTTCCTTCTTTCCTAGAGGAGGTCTCGTTTTGTTGCCCAGGATGGTCTTGAACTCTTGGCTTCAAGCAATCCTCCCACCTGGACTCCCAAAGTTCAAGAATTATAGGTATGAGCCCTCCACATCCAACCTTTAGTTTCTTTGTACACACTGTCTTCCCTTTATCAGAATAAACTCTCTTTCATATGCTTGCCCAACAAGTAGCCTTCAGTACCTTATCTAGTACCTTTAAGTCTCATGAAGTCACAGGCAGTATCTGTTTCCACATTCACTCAAAGTCTTATAAGCAGCAGCAGGAATCATGGCTGAAGGAAGTCTTGGATCCCTCAACTGCAAATGGTCTAATCTGTGAAGGTTTTCCCAGCCCCTCAAGTGTGACCTGGCCTTTCCCTCCAGGCTTTTCCCTTTCATAGCTTTGCATATATCTGCTCTAATGCTGGTCTTTTAGGTATGTTTTCCTCCATAATTATAAGCTTTTTTGAAAAGCAGGTATGTGTCTTTTTTTCTTTCATCCCATGTCCCCATTGCATAGAAAGCACACAATACATGTTTGTTAACTAAATAACAAAACCACACACAAAATATGTTATCTTGAATATTTCCCCATTCTTATTTGAAGTGTAAAATAAATATAACAATTTCTTAGAATTTATATAATTCTAAGAGATTCTTGTTCTCACAAAGTCAATTCAGGAAACTTTTGCCTTCAGCTAGTTATTCACAAGGCTATAACTGTATATATTCTGTGCCGTATTTTATGTGTAAAAACAATCAATTGTCTTTCAAAGATACAAAACTTACTGGAAAAAAATATTTTTTAAATAGTAGTTTTTTTCTCGGCTCCACACCGCGACATGGACCAGATGACCAGCTCCATGAAGCAGGTGCCCAAACTGTTGCCCAAGATGCTGAGTCCGCGCATGCTCGGCGCAGGGCTGGACTTGGAGCGGACTCAGACTGTCAGCATCAATAAGGCTGTTAATATGCAGGAAGTGGCTGTAAAAGAATAACATGCCAGAACAGGCACAATGGGCACCCACCATGAGAAAGGCACCCAGACCTTTTGATCTGTTGTCAACTGACTACCACTCTCCAGCAACACGGTGCTCTGCTGGAAGCTCTGTCATGCGTTCCACAAGCTCCTCCAGGATGAACATCCGAATGTCCTAAGGGACTCTCTGTGATACAGAAATGAATTGAGTGACATGAGCAGGATGTGGGGCCACCTGAGTGAGGGGTATGGACAGCTTTGCAGCATCCACCTCAAACTGCTGAGAACGAAGATGGAGTGCCACACCAAAAACCCCAGCTTCCCAGACAACCTTCAGAGGAGTGACTGACAGCTGGACAAGAATGGAGAAAGTGACCTTAACAACTTTTTCCAGTTAACACTGGAGATGTTTGACTATATGGAGTGTGAACTAAACCTCTTCCAAACAGTATTATTTCAGACCATACTAGACCTATGACAGAGTAATACATCCTTAATACTTCAACCAATCAGTTTAATACAAGATGTGGTCAGAAAAACACCAGAAACTGTTGGAAACCATGAATTGCAGGAAAAAGAAGGTATGCAAACTCCCAGCAACTTATATGAGCAGGGTCTCATGCAAGAGTTAGTAGAGGGGCAAAACTAAAACACCATTCAGTCCCTGCCCTGGGGTGTTCCCAGTCAGGTTGAGATAAGTGGTGTATATGCATTTTTTAATGCATTGGAAATTATTGCATAACAATATATGAACAAGTATAAATAAATAAATAAATAAATAAATAAATAAATAAATGCTGTATGTTTAAGTAACTTTAAATTAATGTCAGAAACTGTACTTATACATACCACCACATATTAATTTGACCCTCACAGTAGTCAAATGGATTGATATTAGTATTTTCTTGTTTTTTTTTTGAGTTGGAGTCTCACTCCGTTGCCCAGACTGGAGTGCAGTGGCCGCTTCCGGCCACCGCAGCCTCGACCTGCTGGGCTCCGGCGATCCTTCCACCTCAGCCTTCCAAGTAGCAGGAATTACAGGTGCGCACTACCACGCCCAGCTGATTTTTGATTTATTGTAGAGATGGGGTCTCGCCAAGTTGCCCAGGCGGGTCTCGAAGCCGCGGGCTCAGGCAATCCACTCACCTCAGCCTCCCAAAGGCGCGGGATTGCAGGCTGAGCCACCGAGCCCAGCTGATATTAGTATTTTCATACCTCCATTTACTGATGAGAAAAATGAAGTACACAGACTTGCACAGTCAATAGTCTAAGGATTCTAACATTGGAACCCAAGAAGTCTGGCAGCAAACTGGAACAGCAAAAGGATATTAGGGAAAACTAAGGAAATCTGAGCAAAATATAAACTTTGGCTAATAATAATGTATTGCCATTGGCTCATTAGTTGTGACAAATGTACCATGTAAAATGTTAACAATAAGGGAAACTGGGTGTGGGAAATATGGGAGCTTTCTGTACCATCTTTGCAACTTTTCTGCAAATTTAAAGCACTTCCTAAATTAAAAGTTTTCTTAAATAATAAGCCAATAAAAATAATATTTTGCCCAATATAATTTACATGGTAAATATTTTTTAAACTTGAGGTACATATGCGTGTAAATGCATAGAGATATCCTAGAAATATACACACTGAACAGTGTAACAATTCTTAATTTAATGAGGGGATTGTACATATTTCTATAGAATCTAAATATTTTACAGGGAGAATATTTTCTTGCATGTCACATTTATTTTTAACCAAAAAAGTAAAATTATATAGACATTTTATAAATGAGTCATATTTAAAATGCATAGATAGAGGTAAAACCAAAACATTTCTGACACCAAGAACATTATGAGCATAAAGTCAAAGCTTACAGTGTGACTTATGCAAGTTCTGGGAAATATATAGATATGAGTTATCTATTTTTGTACCTACAGATTGCTCATATTCTATCAATAAATTTTCACCCCACTCTCACCCCCTTCAACTTTTACCATAAATTCAAGTAGCTTCATATCAGGTCTACTTAAATCAAGAATGCACCTGCCTTGCGAAAATTCTGGGGCAGGATGGAGAATGGGGACAGGGATGAAATCAAGAAGCACCAGTCACCTTGGCCAATGACAAGACGTCTTGGGTGTGGAGCAAGTAGAAAAGCCCCTTCCAACAGGTGCCTTTCTCAGAGTTTTCAATTATATCAGAGATGTCACTGAAAAAACTGGTATTTCAGCAATAAGATTTTGTAATTCTCTGTTTGGGATTGGAGAGTCATGAATTATGCATCTCTATGCAGATTTTTCACCTGTGACAGATGTAATATAGGCAATTTCCCTAATATATTAAGAAAAACAACCATAATACCAGAAATGGATGTAAATGAAATGTTCCTGTCAGTTTAGTCAGTTTACTTAACTATTTCATGTCACCATGTGGTAGGAGAAAGCTGTGTGTGAAAATAAGTTATTGATGGGAATCCTATACGTAGCAGGTCCTGGTGATGGGGTTCTCAGTTAAAAGATGGACAGGTTGTTGCTTGTTTACTGCTTCATTTGTGTATTTTTTTTGCTGAACCATACCACCTGAATCATAGCACATTCCATGGGGGGATGGGGGGGCAACAGCTGGTGAGCTCCGCAGAGCATTTCCCTGAGAGACTAAACAGATGTCAAAAAAAATATCCATAACCAGCACTCCATCTAAATGCGATGGCAGGCAAAGTGGTAGAGCTTGCCATGCTTTGGATTTCCTAGGCATCTAGCTCTCCCAGTTCCTCCAGTTTCTCATTCTCTATAATGATTTTGATCTAGCAAAGTCTTTAGTAGATTATAACTAGGGTAATCAGATATTGTTTTCCAAAACCCATGTGAACTATGCATGCTAAAGATTAAGAAAATATTTTCACAGTGAGAGAACTCTGAACTGGTAAACTAGACACCCCAGTTTTTGCCATTACTCTGGACTTGACCAGACACGTGCCTCTCCAGGGGAGTCACTCGACATTTCTGGTTCCTACCTGCCATATCTAAATGTAGAGCAACAGGACTTTATACCTTCTAAGTTGTATTCCAGTGCCCTGAGTCTTACCTATGATGGAAATGTTGACTTCCAAAACTGTAAAGCAATTTGATAAAATCTCTATTTAAATATTGTTTGCTGTTCTTCATTTCAAATAGCAACACTCTGCTGCCCACAGGGGTAATCATAATACTTCATCTTTGTGCAATCCACACTATTTATCTTCCCTCAGTATTACTCTCTAATCATTCCAGGTGGTATCTCAGATCACACCAGCAACAGACATGAAGGAGCAGCCAGTGTCCTTGCCATTGTCCACAGATAAAGTCCACAGAAGATGCAATGCAGGTTCTTCTCACCAACTCTCTCCCATTCACTCTTCT
The DNA here is from genome assembly GCA_027257055.1 of Cephalopachus bancanus. Taxonomy (NCBI): domain Eukaryota; kingdom Metazoa; phylum Chordata; class Mammalia; order Primates; family Tarsiidae; genus Cephalopachus; species Cephalopachus bancanus. The sequence continues at coordinate 1,793,163 of JAPVLO010000072.1, forward strand.
TGGTATACTTCAGTGTACTTCCTCCTTCATGTCTGCTTGACCCAAATACAAGGGTGTACCATTTGTCCTCCCTGCCATGCATATGCTGCATTTTTCATGGGTAGAGAAGCATCCTGCCTCCCTGGTCCCTCTGTAATGCTTATCTAAATATAACAACAACAATAAGCAAGGTCTTCTACCATGACTTAATAGGCACAATCAGATAAAGATGGCCAGTTATTTATGTTGCTTATATTATAAATCAAAGTAAACCAAACTGAATTTTTAAAAAATCATAGTGTGTAAGATATCAAAATGTGCTTTCATATATTCAGTGTAGAGAAAAAAACTTACTTTTCTTTAAATGAGACTTGAAGGCAAAATGGAAAAGATTATTATTTGTGATGAACCTTTGAAAGAAACTATGGTAAGATGAGTATGTAATATGCATTTCCAACTAGATTGTGTACTTCTTGAGGGCAGGGATAGTGTTTTTGCTTTGTTGTAATTTTGTCTGGAATGCCATAAGCAGTTCCTGATGCAAAGTTGAAAGTGAGTATACACAAAAATGTGTTTGCTTAATAAGTGAGTGAAATGCTTTACATGAGATTTGTCTTTTTAAAAGTTTTCTACAATATTCACAGGTTGTCAAATTCTGCAAAAAACCCTGGGAGGGAAAAAGGGCAGATACCCCCCTTTCATAATTCAGAAAACTAAAGTTCAAGGGGATGAAGTGACTTGCCTAGTGTCATGCACGTGACATATGGCAGAGCCGTGTCACATAGTTACCAGCTAAGACTCCACCCTGTAAAAACAATCGGATAAACTAAACAGTGTCTGACGGACACCATCAATGAGTGCCATGGAAAAACATCAGAAGCTACTGGTTGTGGTTATAAAGGAGATTGAAATATATACTAATGTGGTAGTAGATGTGATTTCAAAGACAATTAATAAGCTTGATTGAGTAACTTGACTATTGACCATGCAGAAGTTGGCATTTAATAGAATACTCAGCAGCCACACTGTTTGATAAACTATACTTTTGCTAAACAATTTTGTGACAGTATATTAAAATGAGACCTGAGATACCACTATTCCTCACATATTTCCTTTGGAACCGGGACTGACCTACTGACATGACCTCCTACTAATCATTAAATGCAGTTAAGTCACAGCATCCTTCCTGAGACAATCTCCTGACCCATGATTTAAGGAAAGAGGGAAATGTCAAGAGGTGAAGTACAAGAGAAGATGAGTTTACAGTTCAGTCTCAGATGAAATAAAATAAAATAAAACACATATATAGCATTTGTTAAGTACCAAGTACCCTTGTAAATGCTTAAGAAGTATTTAATCAATCCCCTTAACTCAAAGGACAACAAAACAAATTCTATTGTGCTCATGTAGTTTCTGAGAAACAGAGAGGAAAAGTGACTTATCCAAAGTTCCATGACTAATAAGTGACAAAGCCAGGCTATAATCCTAGATTTTCTAGAGATGACTCCAAAACAAACAAATAATTTTTTTTAAACCCTCCAGGTTTTGAACTGTGTTTTTACTTTTTTTGAAATTGAATGAAAGTAATGCATTATGTCAGAGTAGTTTGTTGGAGTCTGCCTTTTTTCTGTGAGAGCACTCCCTTGGGTGGATCTACATGTTTATGACCTGTATTTTGGGTGATGGAGGGAGGGTGAGCCCATAAGCATGACTTGTTTCAAATTGGTACCTCTCATGTTTGGAGTATTACACTATCTTCAGTAACCTATCATATATTCCTTGGATATAACACACTTATCCTTTGTAGAACACTTGTGCATGGAAAAGCATCACAGAGACTCACCTAAGATGTATGCAGAGAACAGCTAAGAGAAGAGATTCCATCTTGGTTCCACTACCAGCTCTTCCTTACCTAGGGGTGTGACTTTGTGAAAATCAATCACTTCACTCCAACTCAGCTTTCTTAACCTCAAATGGTAGTGATAACGTGCCTACCTTTTTGGGTCATTTTGAAGATTAAAAGTTATATATACACACACATATTCTTATAAGTAAATGTATTTCTTAGAACTGTATCTGGGACATAGTATAAAAGTAGTCGCTATTATTTCTATCATCTATGCTTTTTGCTTAAATATAGAAGAATTCTTTCTGAATATAAGCAATAACAAAATATGTGGAAATCGCTTTTAATAAAAAATTAGAGTCAAATGATTTGGTACTATAATTATGCTTTCCAGATTGTTATAGATAAGACTATGGATAAGTTACTCAAACTTTCTGAATCCTGATTTCCTTCATTATAAAACTTGGATAGTAATATGTACCTTACAATTTCTATAAATGAAAGGACATAACATGGAATTAATATAGGTAAAAGCAGCCATTCTAACACTGCTGAGTTGTCATGTTTTTCTAGTGGTTCTCTTTAATTTACTCTCTAATACACTAACCAAGAAGAGAACCGATTTCTCAAAGGTAGCTATTGATAATTGTTTTACAACCCTTTCCCCAGCTTGTTTTGTACTAATTAGCTTTTCTATTTCAAGTATTTGCCTCCACCCATAAGACCCAAGTTAATCTCATCAGCCCTTCTTGACCTTCATGACATAGACCTCATCACCATAGCAGCAGTCTTGTGACTGACCCATCCATCTGCCTGCTGTCCATCATCTGGCATCAGTGCTTGTGTTTGCTTGCCCCTTCATGATGACATGGAGCAGACCACCAACCCAATCACCTCAATGACCTGCCCCCATCAAAGGGAAAGTTTAAAAGCATTCAACCTCAAGCAGTCATTTGCCATTACTTTGCAAAGCTAGTCTGACCATGTGGCTCCGTGAGCTATAGTCACCATGTTTCCTAGCTTTGGCCCCCTCCCCTACCTTGGGGAGATGAATCTACTCTCTCTCTCTCTAATTTACTTTATAAGTAAGCTATATTTTCCAACCTAACTGCTGTGGAATTCTTTGCTTCTTTCACATGCCACCAGATCTTACATACCCCTTCCTTGTTAGGTCTGACTTAACATTTGGAATCCCTGCTGGGATATATTTTAACCTAACATTTTTAGAGGCCCTATCATGATATATTTTAACCTAACAATAAATAAATACTTTTCTGGAACAGTGTAGGTGGTCAAGGAAATTGAAATCTTTCTCTCTTGTTAATTGTGTAGAACCATAGGCAGGACACTTCACTCCATTCTTCCGTATATGGCTGGCTTATAAAAGGCATGTGATAATAATATCCATCCCCATAGAATTGATAGGCAAGTTCAATTAAAGAAAAAATAGAGGATATGAAAAATAGCTATCCTATAAAATCTGTTAGTCTCTACTTGACTAGTTATTAGTAACTGCCAATTTCTCTAAACAACTATTAAAAAGCTGTATTATATGGGCTCTTAATAATGAAAAAATAATAATAATAATCAAAAACAATATACATCAAAACTTCCAGAAGTCATCACATTCTTCTGAACCCTTACCTGTGTAAATTCCATCAAATTATGCTCCACCTTTTGGGTTCACTTCGAATGCTGCCAGTGTCTTCCAAGCCTGAACCATGTTATAATATATAATTGACATTCCTTCCTCTTCAGTCCCTCTGAGTTAACTGTCTTCAGATTTTGTATAAATTGTACTTTATTTTTCTTTCTCACATAATATCAGCCTCCATCATCGTGAGAAAATTACTCAGGAACCAGAAGGATCTTTTTAAAATATAAATCTCACCACATCATTACCTTGCTTATGACTTCTCCCGGCCTTTAGAATAAAGTTTGAAAAATTCTTAGATGTGTATATCCCTTCAGGATCTGGACCCTCAATCCTCTACATATCAATTACCAGACTTGAGTTTCTCTACTCTCCTTCACTTCCAGCCTTTCTTCAGCGCGCGCGCACATACACGCACACACAAGCGTGTGCGCGTGCACGCGCGCGCGCGCACACACACACACACACACACACACACACACACACACACACACCTATTCAAATTTCAGGTACAAATTCAATGTTCTTTGGTTCCTTGCTTAGGAAAGCCTTAATCTGATGATTCAGACTTGGTAGTAAGTCTTCTTTTTACACATTTCCCCAATTCAATTTTCTTTTTTATTCTTTCTTTTTGAAACTTAACCCACTGTCTTTATGTTTGAGTCCCTATTTAGACTATAAACTCCATGACATTGAAAAAAGTTCTTATTCACTGTAATAGTCTCTGCATGTAATCTAGAGTTTAGAACTTAAAATGCACCTATCAAATATTAGTTGAAGTATATTAAAATATGAATATACCCCTTGGCCTATCAATCACACTCTTTCATTATTATCACTATTATTAGTAGTAGTTCTAATATTGAGTCTTCTTTCTTTAGCTTTATGGCACAGGATTCTGAAAGAGGTTTTCTTCCTTTTGCTTTCCTCTCATTTTCACCTATATTATCTGGATCACAAGCCCTTCTAAAGTACCTTAATCTTCACCTGTGTGAATTAGTGTATTATTTTTCTATATGAAAGATACATAGATGCATTTTTCTTTCCCATTTGTTTTAACAGCCCCTACTAAAAACATCCCTTGAGAAAAATGTATCCTTATTGAATTTCTTTTGAGTTACTTTTCTGTAGATGTTTTCAATTATTTCTTTGTATAAGTTATGTAAATATTTGTCTGTGGTTTTGAAACATTTTCTGTAAAAATACTGAAAAGCTACTAAAACGGAATGAAGAGAACACCAAATAACTATTTTTACACTTTCATGAAGATTGTTTTTTACTTAACAATTTTTTAAAAAATTACATTGACCATTACTAAAATCATTTTCAATTAACCCTTATAAGGGGGTTAATTTGTTTACAGCTAAATGCTAACACTAAAATTTGGCTGCCTTGTCAGTAGGTGTTCCAGTGACCAAAACATAAAACTCCCTCCCAAGAATGAATAATTGTTGACAAGCACTGTCTACCCATTCAGAGTCCTCATTCTCTATCCAACCTAAAAACCAGATCCCCTTTCCCCAAGTCAAGCTCATGTCCTAGTTGCTGCTCCTCCTTTTTTCCTTTTCTTCTTTTCTAGTAAACTTGGGATTGGTAGAAGACAACATTTTTTGGATGATGAAAAGGAATTAACAAAGAGTTATCTACGTTGTGTGTGTGTGTGTGTGTGTGTGTGTGTGTGTGTGTGTGTGTGTGTGTTTTGTCTGTAAAAAAAAAATTACTGGCGAAGGACAATCCTCATATGTTCTCAGTTGAAAAGATTCCTGTTACAAAAGACAGATTAACAAGAAAGAAACAAACAAAATTTTATTAACATATGTATTTTGCATATATATGAAAAATACCCAGTGAATGAGTAGTACTTAAAATGTTAGCCTTGAATTTCAGTTTATATAGCATCTTCAACAAAGAACAATACAAGTGACAATAGAGAAATGACCAAAGGAAAAGGTCTTTGAGTTCCCAGGGGCAGCAAATTGGGGAAAGAAAAATAAATGACAGATAAAGTCTAGTTAGTAAAGTTTGTTAATGTAGATTTCTCTGTTACCATTGCCAGGACTATAAGGATCCAAAATTGTCTTCATGGTTAACCTTTGTTTTCCCTGGTGGAAGCAAGACAGAGCAGGAAAGGGACTCAGGTTCCCTTATGTACTTTAATCATCTAACTCCAGCTGAAGTCATCCTACAGACCACAACCTTGGAAAAAAACCTTTTAAGACAAGCAATGTTTCACAATAAATCTTGCTTGGGACCATAGTCCCCTACCCATCCCTCTCCTGCATGCCCACAAAACCAGCGACTATCCAATTGTAACTCTTACTTCATTATTATACTAAAATCTCCACCCCAGGCAAGGCTTATTCACCAATTTTTTGTACGTGCAATGCATGAAGACGTATCTACATTACACTCATGCTGTTAAAATCCCTCACTAATAACACCAGTAAATGACTTTGACTAGGACAGCATCTAGAAAGCTGAAAATGTACCAGAGAAGCAGTGAGGGAAGAATCTCCTAAGGCCAGTTTTTATCTAAGCTCATAGAAGGATGGCTAATCAAGTCTTTTAAGTTCTCTATATAGTCCTGATCACAGAAAAGAGAGATGAACTTCAAAGAAAACTTAATCCCTAGTTATTTAACTGGAGTGATCATGTGCTGCCTTTAAAATCTAAGTATGATTTACGTCACAACACAGCACACAAAACTTGCCAATAGACCCGACCGCCAACAGCAAATGATATACCCTTGCAAGAAAGAATAATATGGGGTCTAGGAGAAAGGAAAGAGAAGCCACATTTGCTTAGGGTTCTTAAGCTTTAAAGGAAAGGACTTAAAAGGTTATCATAGTTTCTGCATAAAGGACTTACGAACAAATTGGAAACATAAAAAGCAATTCAGGCCAAAATCTCCAGAATGCTGATGATGCTGGTATGATTCAGAAAAACAGATTTTTTTTAAAAAAAGGTAAATTAATTTATTAATGCTAAAATATGCTCTAAAAACATAATTTAAATCACAGCATTCAAATCTATATATAACCACATATTAATTATCTACCTAAAGTGTTCTCACAGGAGTATTATTTTCTTTGAAGATATTTTCTTACTCAAGGGTTACCCTTCTTCCTGCTGGCAAATAAATTTAATTCCTCAAAGATTCTGCAACATCAAACATTTAGTTGTATCCAAGCAATTTCTAAACAGTATAATTCTGCTTAAAAAAAACCAGAGGCATTTCCTCAGTGCTCAAAGTAACTTAGTCAACTCAAACCAGCTACCTCTTTCCTCCTTCTCAGATTACAGTCACTTGTTATTCCTCTGGTTCCCACCATAGACAATAGGGATCACTTATTTACCTTAACAGTGCAAAAGAGGTCAATGTTTATTTTTTAAGTTCCTGATGTTTGGAGGGCTAATCTCCTTCAGTTGTTGCAAAGGTGTTGCATCAGTTAGAAGAGGCTAAGCTGTTACAAAATAACACTAAATCCTAATGATCTACACAACAAAAGCTCAGTTTTTGTGCTAACAATGTCTGCTGCAGGTCCATCAACTTGCAATCAAGATTTCTGCACTTAATATCTCTATGAGACTGGATGCTTCAGATTTGTGGAACTTCTGAGACAGGATAGCTAGCACAGGTTAGACATAGATAAATTTCCAAAAGGTAGGTTTTGGTGAATCACTAAGACTTTTTTTTTTTTTTTTTCCTTTTATTTTAAAGATGTGGGGTAGAATTCAGGGTTAGGTATACAAATGTTCATTATGCAGGTACCCTTGTTGTTAAGGTATGCCTCTCCTTCCCCTGGTAGTTTCCCTCAACTTCCAATCCCACCCTCCCTCCCCTGGCAGTTTTCCACTACTGCCAATCCCTTTCTTATAGTATTACGATAACTGTTCAAGATCCACTTATGAGTGAGAACATATGGTACTCTGTTCTTTGTTTCTGTAATAGATCACTGAGTATGATAGACTCTAAATCCATACAAGTTGCTGCAAAGACGTTTTTGAAATTACATTTCACTGCAGGCCAAGCTGGCAGCCTATCCCACCCCCTCGGAAAATCAAAAGGAAACTCCATCAGACATGAGACAAGGACAATCCAACCTTTCAGTTCATGGTTGAGCATAATAATCTCTAAGAATCTTTCAGATTTCCTGTCAAGGGTGGAAAGCTAAAGGCTAAAGACCACCCCTTAACTGACCAAAGCCATAGAAATGATAATAAGATCACCTTTTATGTTAGCTAAGGAACTCATGGATTGGAAACATCTGACAGGTCTCCCACAAAAGACAATGTGGTTAGGAAAAGACCACCCCTCCCCTTTCCTATTTCCACCAGGAGCCCAGAGATATTAATGACCCCCCTCTTTAGCTTATCAGTCATTGTGAAAGTATATCAGGCTTATTGGAAAGAGCAAAGATATGTTTTTTTCCCCCGTGCCAGCTCTGGCTTGCCATTCTTTCTTTTCTCCATTATTTCTCTAAAAAACATTGTTTGAAAAGCTTGCTGATAACTTTAAAATTCATTTTAGAAATGAGCCAAAGAATCCACAGGTTTTGTGTTACATCCCACCCAGCATCACTTCCATCTCTTCCGTCATAATTGCTATAGCTAGATAAAGAAGCGTGAGGAATTGAGCACCAGTTATTAAATGCTTCAGCCTAGAAATGTCACACATCATGTCCTGGGAACTATTTTATGGAACCACTTTAGTAAAAGTGGGTCAGAGAAGTAGACTTCCACGTGGCTCAGAAATATTAGAAGCACTAAGTGTGTACCACAGATTGCTAGTAAGACTTTTAGTCCTTCTGTCAATGTTTCAGCAGTTTTGTTTAGTTTGGTTTTTTTTTTTTTTTTCTCCCTTACAATTCAAAACTTTCTTGTGAGCTCTAGTTCTGTATAACTGCACTCATCATTTGAAGGCTTCAACAACACCTTGAGAACTTAAACTTTACATATTGGAATCACACTCATATTCTTTCTCCCAAAAGTCTTTTATGTGTGCTCCTTAGCTCAATAAATGGCATTCCAATTGGCAGTATTTCATGCCAGAAAATTAGGGATCATCCTTTCTTTACTTGAATCTTTCCAATAATTTTTATATCATATCAATCACCAAGTCCTGCTGATTCTTAAATGTTCTTTAATCTAACTTTAAAATACGTTCAAGGACATCATTTTGATTTGATCTTACCTGGGCCACAGAAAATTCATCTCCCACACCTTTTTCTCACCTTTCACCAATATTTTGTTTCTTTCAACACCAATTCAATGAACCTCCATCACATTTATTGTTTGTTTGTTCGTTTTGAGTTGGAGTCTCACTATGTCACCCAAACTGGAACTGAGCTGAGTTCTGTTTTCAGTTCCTTTATTGGATCTTCTGTTTTTCAGTCATTTACACCTCATGGGCTTTGAAAAAAAAACTCTTAGATATCCAGATGGAAGGTAAAATATCATTTCTAGGTTGTTTTGGTGACGTTCAAAACTCTCATGGTGTCCTGTAATTCTAACTTCTAGTACTTATTACAATTTTATTTAATTAGACACCTGAATAATTCAATGATTAAAGACAATCCCTTATTAGTCTTAACATTTTATGAGGACAAAATTTGCCTTTCTTATTTACCACTATTGTCTCCTATACATTACATTACTAATATTTTGTAATTATTGAATAAATAAATGAATTGACAAAGTTATAGAGAGCAGCATGACAAAATATACTTTCTAATAGTGTTATATATGTGTGTGAATAAGTGTGTGTGCATATATGTAGTCTTAGAGAAACACGGGAGACAATTCCAAGAAGTGTGTGTATATATAAAGAGGAATTTGAGTAATTATGAAAATCTGAAAAAATGAGGAAGTGTTTGGAAATTGAATTATGAGTATAGAGGACCGAAGTGATGGTGGTTGAAAGCAGAAGTTGGAGACAAGGATAATGAAAGAAGGAAAAAAATTAATCAGCTAAATCATAGAGTCAGAAAAAGCACAGTTCAGAAAGACTGGTCTAATAATTTAGAATATTTAGAAGACATGCCAGAGACTCTTTTATATATGTATTTCATGAATGTTGACTCAAATTTCTACCATAACCCTGCAAGTAATGCCCCAAAGTCATAGAGTTAAGACACAGAAGATTTTAATTGCAGGGCAGAAGGGCTTTAAACTGCATCCTCTTCCTACCACACACTATTAAGCAGTGAGTATCCAATTACTACTTGCTGATTTGAACACAAACTGATGAATAAATGCAAAGAAAGCTTTGGGTGAGTTAAGGGAGAAAGCTCTAAAACCTGAGAGGATGTAGGTGGCTGCTTGCAATTACTACTTTAGGTGTTTCAATGTCTATGAGAATTAATCACATTTATTTTCCTAAGATCATTGAATGCTTACGATGAAAGAATAAGAGGCTTTAACAAATGTTAGTGGAGCTCCCTGAGACATTCAAAGAAGTTTAAAATGCAGTTTCCTCTTTCATTTTTATAGCCAGAAATATTAAGTACATTATTAGCATTTTATATCATTAATAATTCCCTGAAAAAGAAGGGAGGATCAAGTATGAAACTACCTAAAAACAGAAACACGATGTTCAATCTACTCACTCCTGTATCTTCTGGAAAATAACCAAAAGAACATGGAGAGCTAATTGTTGGCATTTTAGTACCTGCCATGTTTCATATTTACAAGGTGGTTTCACTTCTACCCAGTTCTGGATATTTGAAAAGCCATGATGGCTTTGAATTGAACTTAAATCTGTCCACAATACCTCAATACCTTACACAATTGCATTGTGTAAGTTTTCACAATATGATAATCATAATGGAAAACGGAAGGTGTGCCAGAGTGGTATGCTCCATTGCTTGATCTGCAAGAAGATACAGACAGTAGCTACTATGTTTTGATTCACTACTTTTGTTAGGTCTTTGTTCAGTGCTTTACCTGTGTTTACGTATGCATTTCTCACAACATTGAACATCAGAGCTGGATGAGGTAGATATATGCACCTCCACTTTACAAATAAGGAACTTAAGACACATGACAGAGGCTTGCTTAATACTTGCTAATACCTAGCAAGTACTTACTAAGAGAAAGACTACTAAGTGACTTCTAAATTTAATAATAAAATCCTCATATCAATTATATGAGATGGATACTGCTATTATCCATCTTTTATGGATGAGAATACTAAGTCATATAGAAATAACTTGAACAAGGCCATGCAAGTCATGAGAGACAGAAAAGGATTCCACCTCCATATACTATCTGAGTAGAAGCTAAATCAAAATCTTAGTCTACTTGGGTCCAAATTTAAGCATGTTTTTCTTCCTTCTTGGTGGCTCTACAGTTAAAACAGGAATGAAGATTTTCAGCACATTTTATGTTTCAAAAACATGCTTCATTGATCCATAGTAATTAAACTTTTTAAAAAGCTTTAACTATTTTTAAACTATCCTCAAGTTTCTTCTGGAATCTTAAAAAAGAAAAATTGTGAACATCTGATCATTAACGTTAGCTGCGTCAAAAAGTGTGAAAACCCAAGCTTTAAAGATGCTGTCTTATTTTTCATAATCTTCAATGGTTCTTATTTTAAATGCAGCTGAAGTACTCTATAGTGTTTAATAACACTCACTTCTTTATTCTCTTTTTGCATTATTTCTTCTTCTCTGAATAAATTGATACAGTGGTTTAACCATGTTAGAGTTTAGAGATTTGACACAGTCCCATTACTATTATTTATTTTACATTTATCTAGGTTCAGTCCTTAATACAAAAGCAGATCTTAACCTTACTATTCAAATATCCAGGCACAATGTGTATCTGTTGTTGAATAAGTACATGCATTGATGAAGGCATGTATGTTCCTACCCTTGGAGGATTATAATCTGAGTCCCTCTTATATCCCTTGAGTGTTACAAATTTATTGTTTTCTTTCTTCCTTCACATTCTTAGAGCTTCCTACTTCTGAAAGTGGAGTCAATAATATTATCACCTAAACATCAGTGCCATAAACTGTTTCAAATACTTTTTAAAAAATCAACCAATTTAATTATCTCAATGATAATATGAGTTAGGAGATTCTGCTACCCTCATGATCTGCCTAGAAAACTGACACACAAGAAACTCAAGCCAATTAAGGTACTCAGTTGGGGAGAATTACTAGTGGTCATGGAAATTGACATATATCAGTCATTCACATCTTCCCTTGCTAACAAAACTCTGATTTTCCTATCCATTGCTGCATGGTTGGTCACTAACGTCCATGCCTTCCAAGTCATCATGTGACCCAGAGGATAAGGGGACACTTCAGAGAGATTTTGTTTCCTTTATTAAAATGTGGAGTCTTACAAGAAGAAAATCTTTTGTATCTGCTCCTTCTTTACAAATTTGGAGACTGCAGGAAGGATTTCAAGACTAAAATAAGAAAAACAATTTTTATTACATAATGCAAGACACACACAGAAAGAAAATCTAATCTGGGAATAGTAAGAATAAATAGAAAGAGTTGCTGAATCAACACTAATGCCACCTACCCTCAGAAAACTTCTGATTTAAGATGATTAATATCTTGGCACTTAAGACATTATTAATTGAATACTCTGTTACTTAAAGCCAAAATCACTTTTAGCTGAAACTGAATTTCACACTCCACATGAGTGGAACACTGTAAGTAACAGACCCAAAGATAAAGATAAGTTCTGACAATTAAGTTCACAAACTTACCACCATATGCTTTTGTTGGCAGCATTGTACCAACAACTCGATAAGGTTTTGTAACCTCGGTATATCTGTGTCTCACAACTGTATTCATGACAATGTGTGGTGATGTTTTGCTGAGTGAAATTCATTATTGATGTGACATGCTTTTGTGTGCTGTCGCAAGAATGTCAGAACTTGAATTAGAGCAACAGACACTCATTACATTTCTTGTTAAACTTGACAAGAATTAAAGTGAATTCAGGGACATGTTAGTCCAAGTTTATGGGGATAATGCCATGAAGAAAACGGCAGTGTACAAATGGATCAAATGTTTTTTTGAGGGGAGAGAAAGCATCACTGATGAAGATAAATCAGGATGGTCAGAAATAAGCAGAACTGATGAAAACACTGCAAAAATTTATTGAATTATGTATCAAAATTATTGGCTGACTGTGAGAAGCATAATAGACCATAAACATTGATAGAGAAACAGGAAAAGTTTAATTGTAAACCTTGACGTGAGAAAGGTGTGTGTAAAAATGGTCCCAAAGGAGCTCTGACATCATGACAATGCACCAGCTTACTCAGCACTGCCTCTGAGGGAGTTTTTAGCTATTAAACAAATAACTGTATCGGAACACCCTTCCTCTCGACTTGATCAGACCCCCAGTGACTTTTTCCTTTACCCAAAGATAAGAAAAGTGAAAGGAAGACATTTTAATGGCATTCAGGACATCAAGGGTAATACAACAACAGCTGTGATGGCCATTCCAGAAAAATAGTTCCAAAATTACTTTGATGGGTAGTCTAAGTGCTGACATCAATGCATAGCTTCCCAAGGAGAGTACTTCAAAGGTGATCATAGTGATATTCAGCAATGAGGTATGCAGCACTTTTTCTAGGATGAGTTTGGGAACTTAATTGTCAGACCTGATAGGATAGAAAGGGGTAAGAATCCAATATTTACAGATGTGGTAGGCAGAATTCTAGGATGACTTCCAAGATTCCTGTCCCTTGGTATACACACATTTTCTCTCAGTTATTCAATCACACACTAAACCTCAGTACTACTATGAAGAGTTTTTCCAGATGTAATTAAGTTTTCAAGTCAGATAACCTTAAAAAGAGGGAGATTATTTAAATGGATCTGACCTAATTACATGATCCCTTAGAAAGCAAAGAGTTTTCTCTGGATGGTTTCAGAAGACAAAGACAGAGAAGTGTGTCTAGATGAAAAATAAATTCATGTCATGAACCTCTGTGCAGACCACGTGTCAGGGGACTTTTTGGACTGAGAGGTACTGCGTGGCCAAAAGCACACAGGAAAGTGGGATCATAGTCATATAATTTCAAAGAAATTTATTTTCCAACAATAAGTGAACTTGGAAGAGGATCATGAGACTCAAATGAAAATGACAGCCTCAGCCAAAACCTTGCTTTCAGCCTTATGAGACCCTAAGCAGAGAGCCCAGTCATACCATCCTGGCCTTCTTATCCATGGTAACTGTGAGATATTGATGTATATTGTTCTCAGCTACTTGATTGTGATATTTTGATAAGAAGCAATAGAAAACTAAGATATAATATTGGTCCAATGGAGCAAAAAGATGATGGGTTTAGCAAGCAAAGACAAAAATGTTCATTTTATAAGAATTACAATGAAAGATGATCATGTCATACCTAAGATTCATTTACTCTATGTGGTCTAACACTTTCTAAGCAGCAGACTCCCTGACATCACATTGAAATATCCCCCAAAGTATTCCACACATTGCCCTGAAAATTTCCTGATTCAAGGTATTATAGTTAGTTTTCAACATTTATATGTAAGTTTGACCTTCTCAACTCTCATGCCTCTGGAACCCAGTGAAATATTGTTAGATGATCAAACATCATTATTATTTTTAAGTCACACTCTAACGAACTGGATCTTCTAAGATTCTCAGATATCTTCTAGTATCACGTGGCTCAAATCACCATCCTATAAAGTATGTGGATTTATCTGAGAATATTCATTTAGGCCATGGCAATAATTAATTCCTGGAAGTTGAGTGGATTGGCATAGTGCATGTGTATTTCTTGCTCACTAAAAGTCTATTATGCTCGGACATTCTTTAAGGGAGCTGTGCTCTGAAGATAACAAAGGAATCTGACTTTCCATTCAGAAATATTGCCATCTTAGGGTAATATGTTTCCATCAGTATAAATATGGAAGAGAGAATGAGTTTTCAGAGATATTTTAGGGCCTGGACTGGAAGTAAAGAACACCAATTTCACCCACACTGCATAGAAACAAACTTAGTTCCATGGTCCTGGTCTTACTGCAACAGACTGGGAAATATTGGCTCCACAGGTACCCAGAAAAAGAAATAGTCTCTGAAGGTCTGGAGCAAAGAAAAAAGGACTCAACAGTCTAATAAAATTAGAGTCACAAGATAGTGTTTCTTCCTGTCTTCAGCATACATGTCCTAAGTTGTGTTTCCTCTAAACAATGATGTTAAGAGATCTGAGGGAAAGTACAATTATAAGAAAATAAAAAATGAACTTTTAAAGTCATACAAAGTCTGGATTTTAAGTCAGTCACAGCCATTTATGAATTCTTTGGTAGCATGTTGTATAATTATATTGAACTTATTTCCTTGACTATAAAATAGCACATTGCTTTTAATCAATTTTTTGTTCTCACAACCAAGAATGACTGCATGTGTACTATGTGTCAGGCACTCTTCTATAAATTTAGGAAACAAACTAAACAAAAGTAGATATTCCTTATATGGTACCAAAGAAGGTAGCTAGTAATAAGATAATAAGTGATCACAAAATAAATGGAGAGCTATATTAGTTATGAGTGTTAGCAATCATGTGTGTATGCTGCCACTAGAAGTTATACTGGGGCATTTGTCAAAAAAAAGTTATTGAAAGGTTATCTGTCAAAGCTATAATTGCTGTGAGCTCTGAAAACTGGAAGACTAAGAAAAATGTGGGGGCTATTCTCAAAGGGATTAAATAAAGCCAATAAGAGATACATTGGAATGGGAGAGATGAATTTCTGTTTTCCATATATCAATGAACTCAATGAAGACAATAAAAGACATAATATTTTTGAATGCTGCTTACAGGGAAAGACATTATTCTACAATCCACCCCCAACAAAATAAAACAAAATCTCTTTTCCTCAAAAGGCAATAAACGTTGCTTTGACAACTGAACCCTGTTTTAGTAATGACTACTACTTAGAAAATGTCAATAGTCCTTCATTTTAAGTAATTATAAGGCATATTACACTGGGTGCAGACTCAAGTCTAAGAAATTTATAATGTCTGAGTTTTGTACGTAAGTGTCCTTTGGAACTGATCTATCATTTATCCCTGGAGTATAGATTCACCTCAACTGTTCTTTGGACTAAAGTAGCAACCAAATAGCTGGTCTACAGCCAGTGCTCAATATGTTACTTTCGTTTTGTTTTGTTTTGTTTTTCTCTTGACCTCCAAAGCCCTAAAGATTGAGACAGGTATAGACAGAGCTGCCATTGCTTTGCAGCTTAGGATATGCCAATCAAAAGCAGATTTAAACTAGAATATCTATAATATGTTTTGTCATGTCTTCTTTGATGACACATTTCTTTTTTTTTTTTTTTTTTTTTTTTTTTTGAGTTGGAGTCTCACTCTGTCGCCCAGACTGGAGTGCAGTGGCCGCTTCCGGCCACCGCAACCTCGACCTGCTGGGCTCTGGCGATCCTTCCTCCTCAGCCTTCCAAGTAGCTGGAATTACAGGCATGCGCTACCACGCCCGGCTGATTTTTTGATTTGTTGTAGAGATGAGGTCTCGCTGCCCAGGCGGGTCTCGAACCCGCGGGCTCAGGCAATCCACTCACCTCAGCCTCCCAAAGGCGCGGGATTACAGGCTGAGCCACCGAGCCCGGCGATGACACATTTCTTTTAGTGTTTCAGGACAGCATTGTCTCACTGAGCTTTATTGACATAATTGCTGATTCCCGGTCACCAACTAAAATCTGCTGGGTTTTGTCTTAAAGAAGCATGGTATACCATAGTTTAAAATTCTAAGATTCATAAACAGTGTCTTATGTGGTTACTAAGGATTGTGAATACTGAGGATGTATAATAATTTAGTCAGGGATGAAATACATTTAATACTTAAAATAATAGCCTTATTTTTCCAATATTCTATTATTTTTTGAATTCCAGACAATAATTGTAAATTAAAGTTTGGTATGCCTTTTCTTGTTTTTTTTTTATTTTTATTTTAAAGATGTGGGGTATAATTCAGGATTAGATACATAAGTGGTCATCGTACAGGTGAAGTTTGGGATCAGGTACTCTTATTGATGTTATATGCACCACCCCCCTGGCAGTGTCCCAGTATCCTGCTCACATTAGGTGAAGTTTCTATTCTATAAAATAATCACCAATATAAGTTTCTGGGTGAATAAACACCTGTAGTCTAGCTTCATTCTTCCATTCTTTTTTTTGAAAAAAAAACATTGGATTCAAAAAGGCAATAGGTGCAAATGTTGGCTTTCCCACTTACATAACTGACATGAGGATTAAACAACATGGTACATATAAAGCTCCCAGCACAATGCCAAACAAAATGTACTTTGGAAGCTGCGTCTGGTCTCAGCAGAGGAATGCCATGATGAATTAGTGATATCTGTTAGGAGCATGGAGAGAGATGTGATGAAGGGGCATGTGGCAGCCCAAGATCTACTTATTTGTCATTCTCATAGAAAGCAGTTACTGCAACTTTCCATACTCCATAATGTCCCTTGACATCAGTGACCTCATCGGTCTAGTGGGTATAGTCATATCTACCATATGTTCATTCTAAGATGATGAGAGCTTCAATAGAGTCGATGTCCATGAAAATGCTTAGAATAGTACAGAATTGAAAAGTAATAGGAATGAGTAATGATTGTTGCATTGTTTAATCATTTAGGGACAAGAGTTAGAGTGGCTTGCAACACCTTATAATTTTATTGCCTAACAAACCTCAGGTTAATAAAGCAGAATTATACCAAACATTCTTGGGAATCGAGTAAGTTCATTGTTTTTAGGTGAAGCACCAGCTCACATTGTGTGATACATGTTCACCTTGAAAAAGTAAGAGATGCTACACAACTTAGAACCTGCATGGCTATTTATAGTTTTCAGTTTACTAATTAAAAGTAGCTACTCTAAAATCAGAAAATCTGAGCTGTTACTTGCTAACTCTGTTATCATGTACAATTTTACCTCTTAATGTCTTGGTTTTTTTACTCATAAAGTTGTACTACCTAGCTCATGAAGTTGTCGAGAGAATTAAGTATCATACATAAACTAGAATTATGCCTGACATAAGTAAATTTGAATGATAAATATTACTAATAAAATGGCACTCAAGAGCAAAAGATTCTGAAATCAGCCAGCTATGTGAGCACTTTAGTAAAAGAAGTGATCCAAAATTAGATGGTGTAAGGACTAAAAAACATAACTTGGTTGGGATTCCCAAGCCTGGTCAAGAGAGTTCATTAAACATGGTGCAGTTTTCAGTACTGGTTTTTACAAGATGAAATTTGGTTATAGACCAGCATGCTCAAATGTTTGACCAGCCAAATACCATGTCCACATTTTCTTAAGAGAAAAAAACATGTCTGACATTTTAGTTATAATCTCTGTATTTAATATTAAAAGACTTTGGACCTGATTTTAATTTCAGTGAAAACGGAACCTTGTAAGCTACATAGCTTTACAGGAGCAGACATAAAGTCTATGAAGAAGCATAAGGACCACACAAGCATTATGTGCCCAGTAAATCTATGGTGTAGCATAATATCTCCTTGGCCTAATTCTAATGGTGTCCCTTTGTGTGTTACTATTCTGATGTTATAGAAGATTAGTCCATGAATAGTAGAAAAAATAATTTTGCCTAATAACTAAAATAAAATTAGTATGATCATCTCATTTCTTTCAAAAAAGAAATTCCCACATGTATGTTTGTGGCAGAAACATACATCTGAGAACCTAAAACAGATGTAAAAGTAGAAAAGTAAAAGAATATATATCTTCTCTAAAAAGAACACAATTTAAAAAACAAAACAGAGGAAAAGACTGATTTAAAAAAGGTTATCGCCGGGCTCAGTGGCTCAGCCTGTAATCCCGCGACTTTGGGAGGCTGAGGTGAGTGGATTGCCTGAGCGCACGGGTTCGAGACCCGCCTGGGCAGCGAGACCTCATCTCTACAATAAACCAAAAAATCAGCCGGGCGTGGTAGCTCATGCCTGTAATTCCGGCTACTCGGAAGGCTGAGGCGGAAGGATCGCCAGAGCCCAGCAGGCCGGGAGCGGCCACTGTACTCCAGTCTGGGTGACCAAGTGAGACTCTAACTCAACAAAAATAAATAAATAAAAAAAAATAAAAGAGGTTATCTCCATGAAAACCTGAACTTTGAGCCATTTTGTTAATCAAAGACATTATAGCTTCCAGTCTTGTTCCTGGATTTGATTCATCTCTGTTAGCATTGTTTTTCGTCAGGGTAAAGTCAGATAAATAAATGCAGTGAAGTGGCTTATCAGTTGACATTGAGATGTAATTCCAAATACTGTTATCAGTGATTCTAGCATTTTTAATCTACTTAATGAAGACAAATGAAGAAGAAACAAGTTCAAAATAAGCTGGAGAATACAGCTTGTTTCAAGTGAGGATCCTACTCTCATTCCTGTTAATCAAGGATTGTCAGGATTCAGAGCTGTCTTCGTTTGTTTGGGTTGCCATTAAAACAAAACACAAACACACACACACACACACAGCACAGACACACACAGACACACACACACACACATACATACACACATACATACACACACACAGACTGGGTGACTTAAAAAACAAGCATGTATCTCTTATAGGTCTAGAGGCTGGAAGTCTCAAGGTACCAGCAGCGTAGATTCCAGGTAAGGGCTCACTTCTTGGCTTGTAGATGGCCCCCTTCTTGCTGTGTTCTTACCTGAAGGAGAGAGAGGAAACTGGTATCTTTTCCTCTTCTTATAAGGCTGCAGTTCCATCATGTATGTTCCACCTCACAATCTTTCTAAACCTGATTATAGTCATGTGTGTCTTAGTGGTGGGGATTCTGAGAAATGCATCCTTAGGCAATTTTGCCATTACATGAACATCATAGAGTGTACTTGCACAAACCTAGATAATAGAACCTCATATACATCTAGGCTACATGGTATAGCCTTTTGTTTCTAGGCTGTAAACATGTATGGCTACAACATGTTACTGGACTGAATACTATAGGCAATTGTTGTGAAGTATCTGTCTATTTAAACATAAAAAGTTACAGTAAAAAGTATAGCACAGGCTGGGTAGGATGACTCAGCCTGTAATCCCAGCACTTTGGGAGGCTGAGCCTAGGGGTTCGAGACCAGCCTGGACAACTTGGTGAGACCTTGTCTTTACAATAAATCAAAAAATAAGCAGGGCGTAGTGGTGTGAGTCTATAGTTCCAGCTACTTGGAAGGCTGAGGTGGAAGGATCAACTGAGCCCAGCAGGTCTAGGGTGCGGTGGCTGTGAGTATGCCACTGTATTCTAGGCTGGGTGAGAAGAGTGAGACTACAACTCAAAAAAAAAAAGTATAGCATAAAATATAAACAATTTATTGTACATTTCAAAATAGCTTGAAGAGAAGATCAACAATTTTCCCAACACAAAAAAATGGTAACTGAGTTGATTAATATTCTAATTACCTCGATTTGCACATTTTAGATTTTATGCAAGCCTGGGCAACAGAGTGAGACCTTGTCTCTACACAAAAAAATTCAAAAGATTAGCTGGGCACAGTGGTGCATGCCTGCAGTTCCAGTTACTCAGGAGGCTAAGGCAAAGGATCAGCTGAGTTCTTGAGGTCAAAGCTACGGTGAGCCGTGATCATGCCACTACACTCCAGCCTGGGCAATAGAGTGAAACCTCAACTCAAAACAACAGCAACAAAAAACACTGTAGGCATATATCAAAATATTACATGTATCCCATAAATATATACAATTATTATGTATCAATAAAAACATAAGGGATGGATAGATGATAGATAGATAGATAGATAGATAGATAGATAGATAGATAGATAGATAATAGACAGATAGATAAAGTGGTCCACTTACCCACCTATATAGAGAATTTACAATAAATTGAGTTTGAAGGACAGGAAATTACTTTGGATGGGGTGGTGAATGAATGTGAAGGCCTAAAACATTATGAAACACCACTGTAGTCTTTATGAACACTGTATACTTAGGCTGCACTAAATTTATTATAAAAAATTATTTATTCAACAATAAATTAACCTTAGTTTACTGTAGGTTTTTTACTTTGCATATTTTCAATTGCTTTTAGCTTTTTAAACAAGGGTCCCTGAACGAAACGTGTTTGTATATCTAACCCTTATCTGTACCCCACAATATCATAATAAAAAATATTGATTATAAGAAATAAAATAAAATAATGCTATGCAAAAAAAAAACTTTTGTAATAACACTTAGCTTAAAACACATATTATACAACTGTACAAAAATATGTATTTCTTTATATCCTTATTCTATAAACTTTTTTTTCTATTTTAAAATTTTTAATTTCTTTTTGGAGACCCACTTCGTGGCTTGTGGATGACCACTTTCTTGTGTCCTCACACGGAGGAGAGACACAAACACACACATTAGCCTGGGCCTACATAGGGTCAGGAGCATCAGTACCACTGTCTCCTACCTTCATATCTTGTATCACTGGAAGGTCCTCACACTTGGAGCTGTCATCTCCTATGATAACAGTGCCTGATTCTGGATTATCTCTTGAAGGACCTGCCTGGGATGTATTGTGGCTTTTGGGAAACACTATTGTGTCCAATCTCTGGTCTATACTGAAAACATTTTTGCAGCTCACAGTAGGTGGCCTCACTCCAGTTAACCAAACTAGAAATTTATATAAGGGTTGAGGCCAAAGACCTTTGGTCATAAAAAGTGTGTTTAGACCAAATCTGCTTATTTGTATATCTCTGTTGGTAGTTAGCCTTTAGGTAAACAGCTGCTCAATGATAAAGATTTGCTGTGATGGGCAACACAATTCTACATCATAGCTATGGACATGCAGGTAGATGAAGTGTGACAATGGAAAGTTCCAGGTAGCATGCGCAGCCAGGGATATTGAAACAGCCACTGTCATATTCTGTCCTATCAATACAAGCATAGAAAGACTTCTCAGAGAAAAGAGGGGAAGACAGATACAGCCTCCTGACTCAGGGAAGCAGCACAGAGAATTCGTGTGTCACCACCCTAAGAAGAGGATACATTTTTCAAAGTAGTGGTATAATCAGCCTCTATCTAATCTTATTCTTGATTTATTTCCTGACTCCCTCCTACCCACACCAAAAATCTATGGAGTTATTTTAAAATATAAAATTATTTCTGCAATGGATTCCCATTGCACATAGAATAAAATACAGATTATTTCCATGCTTTAAACGCTAAAAGATTAATTCACAATATGGCAGTCCCTGCCTAACTTACCAAAGTTTATTCCTTTATGCCACACAATAGCCTCCAAGGCATTCTTTCAGCTTTTGAAACTCTTTCCCATCTTATGCATTGGCATTTAACTTTCTGTTTGCCTAGGGGTATTCTCTCCCCTGCTTTTCAAGTGGCTGAATCCCTTTCATTATGTTTTCTCATGTTAAATGTCACTCACTCCGAGTATTCTATCTTAATAAGCACACTATGCTGTTCTCTATTACATTGCAGTCCCTATTTGCTTCCTTCTTATCATTTATAACAGTGTATTATTATAGATTCATTGCTTTTTGACAATGTTTCATTGACTGTTATCGGGCCAGAAAGTTAGTGAGGCCAAAACCAGGTTTATGATATTTTTCGTAATGCGGGTGTCTATGTACAATAGGACCTTGTCTAAATCATGATTTAATGTACTTGATAGTTCTTAAAATCTACAGAAGTAAGTGTGAAGGCTAGGGGAAAAAGGAAAGAAGGAAGGGAAGGAGAGAGGAAGAGAGGGAGGGAAGGAAGAAAGAGGCAAAGAAAGAGAGAGAGGGAAAGAAGGTGGGAAGTAAGAAGAAAGAAGATGTCAGAGGCGGCTGTGAATTCACTGGTATATAGGAATTATCACTAATGCCTACTCTCATTCTACAATATCAAGTTTAAATGGTACATCTATGAAACCATTCTTGATCCCTAAAAATAGAACAGGGTATTCCCCTCTCTCTGCCCTCATCACATTCATTTTTGCGTCTTTAGAAAAAAATAAGCAAGCCAAGAGTCAAAATCTTATGTGATGCTATACCACCACAAACTCCTAGATGACCCAAAGGCTATCTTATTAATTTCTGTATTCCTAGCAAACTGTGAAGGGATGGAGCAAAATAATCAGACAATAAAATTAACCATGCTTGTTTTTGTTAATCCTGCCAGTTTTAGTGGTAGTATCAAAAATTCAGTACTTTTTTTGGTTGATTAACTAAATTAAGCCTTCATATCTTCAGCGCTATGTCTGTTGGCAGTCTGGCAAATGAGCTTGTAGGCTAAATCTACTGTTGTGCTTACCGCCCCCATATATCAGCAGTATCAGGAGAGTCTGTTTTCTCAGATGTGCTTTAGAGAGCTGTTTCTCGAACTTAATATGCATACAAAATACCTCGGGATCTTGTTGGAGTGTGAATTCTAATTCAATATATCTTGGGTGGGGCCCAACATCCTCAATTTCTAACAAGCTTACAAGAGATGCCAATGCCTATAATCCTCACAACACTAGGTAGCAAAGCTGTGAAGCACATATGAATCAAGAGAGTCAATGTAAAAGCACTTTATCAACCTCTTGAAGAATTTTGTTATCTGTTGGCAGAAACCCCTCGTCAGCTTAGAGCCATAATTCAATGTCAAAACTAATTTCAACTAATTTGAAAGTTAATGGCAATCATTTAAAATCACGGGTTATTGACTGGACATGCTTAACATGGGATTAGTGTTGTGTTGTAGTGACTGAAGACTCTTGAGTCAAACTACCTGGTTTCTTATCTTGTTGTGTCACTTGCTCACTCTGGAACCTTGGTAAGTTATATACCATCTCTAAATCCTCAATTTTTTTATATACAAAATAGTGATAGTTATAATACCTCTCCATTAGAGTCTGTGCAGGAAATAAAAACCAGCATGTCTCACTCTTAGCACAATGCTGGCAAAATGTAAGTATGGAATATATTTTAGCTATTTTTTTAATTGGCACTTAAAAAAAATTTGTGGGGAGCCGGGCTCGGTGGCTCAGCCTGTAATCCCATGCCTTTGGGAGGCTGAGGTGAGTGGATTGCCTGAGCCCGCGGGTTCGAGACCCGCCTGGGCAGCGAGACCTCATCTCTACAATAAATCAAAAAATCAGCCAGGCGTGGTAGCGCATGCCTGTAATTCCGACTACTTTGAAGGCTGAGGCAGAAGGATAGCCGGAGCCCAGCAGGTCGAGGCTGCGGTGGCCAGGAGCGGCAACTGCACTCCAGTCTGGGCGACAGAGTGAGACTCCAACTCAGAAAAAAAAAAAAAAATTGTGGGGAACCATATTAAATTTCCTCCAGGGAGAATTAACTACCCCTAGCTCAATGGTAAGTAGTGATCTATTCCTGTTCTTTCTTTGAATTAATGTCTTCATTTCCAGTAGGCCACAGCTTTCTGGAGGACAAGAGGACCTTGTGCATCACAGGTGAATCAGTGCATTCTGACTTTGTTTGCTTGTCTTTTTGGATAAATTAAAGTGAACTTTCCACCTCTGTCTATAGTATCTGACATTTTTAGAAGTCCTCATTCATTAAAATTGCCCCTCTCTCTCTCTCTCTCTCTCTCTCTCTCTCTCTCTCTCTCTCTCTCTCTCTCTCTCTCTCCCCGTATACCCCCATTGTTAAGTCCCAGCTAAACTAAGTTCTTCAGGAAAGCTGTCCCTAACACCCCAACAAAGTGCCTACACCCCCTATTGTCAGTGTCAATGACACTCATTGTCAATCTCATAACACATTTGAGGTGATTCTCTTGCTAATCTAATTCTGTGTCACATGTTTATGTGTTGTATTTTTCTCTTATTTTAATGTAAGTTTAGCTTATGTTTTTTAAAATGCTATTTTTATTAAAGGATATGATAATGGTATTCTGATAGTCCCAGAAAGGCAACAGAATTCCATTTAGACGTCAGACTTTAGAAATCACTTAAACTCACATAAAAAAAATGTACAGACTTAAATAGTAAGAGTCCTGAAGGGAGTCAAAATCATATTGCTTATAATAAAGAGTGAATAAGGACATAAAAAATGAGGTTTGCATAGTAACTGAGCATTTCTATGTGAAGAAGAGTCAGGCCTCTTGTAATGCACAAAGAAAATGGTAAGCTAAAAGAAAGCACAGCATAGTGCACAAAATAATCTTTGAGTGACTTAAGCTGTGCAAAAAATGAATTGGACTGGCTAATTAGAAGCAACAAGTTCTTCAACACTTGAGTTGCCTAATTCCAGGCTTAAAAATCACTAGATGAAGTTTTGGGGTTTATTATTCAAGCATTCAATAAGGAGTCAAATTAGATAATTTCCAATACTAGCTCGAACTTTGAGAGTCTATGATTTTTTTCTGAAAGCTACATAAAAGTAGACACTATTTCCTTCATTCTCATGACAGAGTCCAGTACATAGTGTTAGAGTACATGTTGAACAAGTGGATTAGACTTCTGTCTTGTTCCAGACACCAAGGAACTAGCACATCTGGATATGCCCCTAACGTCTCTGTCCAGTAATGAATACCAAAATAAAACTTTAGCAGACTTCAGAGTATTGAATTAGCTTAAAGATCCAGGAAAGTTGGAGTGAAGAACAATTCCTTATCCTAAATTTTACATTCTGACTGTGAAGACACAGGCAATAAATGTAATCACCTTGTATTCACATTCATGTCATAATTATTTCTTACCCAGTGCCTGTAACTATCTCAATTATCTGAAATGGTTTAATACCACAGTCAAAAATAGACTAGAGTTGGCAATAACAATAAAGCTAAAAAGGGTCCCAGTGATTTTATGACTCCGTGGAACCATTATGCTCCTCAGTATTCAAGTGAGACAGATAGCAAGAGGACATTAAAAATTTAACATTTTCAAACAACAGTATGGTTATTGCGTAGTAATTATACCAAAGGAGCACAACTAATTAGTTTAATAGGTAGCATTATGTATGCCAGTGACAGATCAGAGGAAAGCAGTGGGCATATAAAATTCTTCAGAGGAACAACTGACATCATCTATTAGCAGTTGTTTAGCACACCTAAAACAAATAGAAATACACATAAAAAACCAGGAGAGTTTGATCCATGACCCTTTCATTTTTAGTGTGAATTATATTATAGCAATCATTTTGACAGGGATTATTAATCTTTTTCTCCTTCAAAGAAAACCAGGTATAATTCTCAATCTTCTTTACTTAGCTCTTTTCCTCTCCCAGTGAGAATAAGAACAGGATGGAAGTGGCAGGTGAGGGAAAAAAAAGTCTGAATGTTTGTCAAGTGTAGCTATTATGAAGAGGAATTTATAGATTTAAAAAGAAGTATATTTTGAATTTAAAAGATGTTGCCATGTTGCTTTCTAAAAGCATTTCTGAAATGTGTATTTCTAATTTTCATGTATCAGTGAATATATTTCCCCACCAAAACATGACTGCTTTAAACTTTTAAAATTTATTTTGACCTCATCTTATCAGTTGAAAACTTCTTATGAGTTGAAAACTGTACCTAATTGTTATTTTAATTTTATATATCCTTGATTTCTAGTGCATTTTTCATTATGTCAAATGTCTGCCATTTATGCTTTTATACATTACTTGTTCCTATGATCAGAAATCGTTTTAGTAAGCTATTATTCTCTTAATGTAGAAACTATTAATATATTCTGGGTATTAGTCAATAAAAACCCACCCAGATGTTCCAAATGTTGGAATGATCAAAAAGGAGGTTAAAATTCTGATAACAAACATTTAAAGAACATAAGGAAAATATGGTCACTATGAAAAAACAAATTTAAAAAATAAAAACAAATGAAAATTAGTAAAAGAAACAATTTTTAAAAATTATTATTGACAACTGGAAACAGTATTTTCTTTCTAAATCTTGGTTACCCTCTAAAAGCTGGGTTATGACACAGTTAAAATAAAGACAGATTAGTTTTATGGAAGAAACATAAAACAGTCACAAAAAATTAAGAAAAACAGCTGCACCTTAGAAGGGAAGTCAGTGTTTTTCTAAGGGAACTTGAAAAATGTGTTCACTTTTTCTGTCTTCCTCCACCTCCACTAATATAATATATTAAATCTTAAAGTTTATTGCAGAACTCACGTTCTATACTCTGTAACTGTGTTCAAAGAGAATCCAGGGGAAAAACATGTGGATACTAGATATCGAACACAGAAAGATATCTAAAGTGGACTATAGGGATCGCCAATATATATATCTATATTTTTATCATCTATATCTATGTCTTTATGTCTATACCTGTATCCATATCTATTGTCACTGATTGGGAAAAAATGCAAATCAAATAAAAATTCTTAACAAGTCACTTCCTTGACATTAGTCATTACATTTCTTTCTTTTTGAAAGCAGGATTTATTGAGAGGACGGAAAAGTTCCCACAGCAGGAGGGGACCTGAAGGGGTTGCCAGTCATTCCATTTCTAAAATGAAGAAATTAGTATGATTTGACTGCAATGCTCTAAGTGAGTTGTATATAAAACTCTCCATAAACTCTGCAACTATTTGTAAATTCTATTAATTTGTTGTTGTATAATTTTACAGAAAGATTGGAGAAAATTTTTTTTGTTTTAATGAAAACTCAGAGGCCAGAAGGTGATTGTGTCATCTAGTACTTTTTTTTTTTTTTTTTTTTTTGAATGAGGGGTTTCACTCTGTTGTCCAGACTAGAGTACAGTGGCACAATGAGGGCTCACTGCAGTATTGAACGCCTGGGCTTGGGCAATCCTCCTGCTCAGTCTCCTAGGTAGCTGGAACTATGGGCTCATACCACAACACCCAGCTAGTTTTTTTGATTTTTAGTAGAGATGAGGTCTTGCTAAGTTACCTAGACTGATCTCAAGCTCTTGATCTCAAGCAATCCTCTCACTTTATCCTCCCAAAGTACTGAGATTACTTACAGACTGAGGCACCACACCCAGCCACGTACTCAATTTTATCAGTGCTAGTATCAGTGTTAGTCTTATTTAGCTGATATTTCTGAGTATTTATTATGTGCTGAGCACTGAACTAAACGCTTTATAACTGTTTTAAACCATATCAGATTTTTTCAAGTAAATGGTAGTGAAATTTCAATTTGACAGATGAGTAAACAGAAGTCTAGATTCATCAATTAATTTTTCCCAATGCAGTGGGCGTCTGGTAAACAGTAGCACCAAAGGAAAAGTTCATGCCCTTGAACATCACATTACATTGTCTTTCCAGCAGAGGATTCAGAAGGGTCACTTTGGAAAGTCAATGTTTATTCCTTAAAACTGCCACCTCCCCTTAGTATAGGTGTACTAGGTCTGCTATAATTGCCTTAACCTGATATGACTGGGGAGGTTTATAGCATAGGACACTGGATGCCCAAATCCAAAATTATCAGTTCCCACACAAACTTCATATCGCTCATACACTGTGCCCCCACCCCTGCTTTGATGACTTATCATTTCTTTTCCATCCATAATCTGTGACCACAGCAGCAAACATAGCCCATATTATCAGTTTGCTCAGTATATGATCTGTACCCATGTTCTGCCCTTCTATTCTATTTCTGGGAATGGAGAGCAGAGGTTTGGACTTATATATGCAAGCTATTGGTGTGTTGCCTTCATATCTGAGGCCTGCAAATAAATTCTGGAATTTCCAGCTCCTGTTATTACTTTTTTCTTTTTGCCCTTATTAGTATCAGCTCAGATGTCTATACATTTAAAATTTATACATACTTGCCTCTCCTGCCTAGTCCTTTCCTTCTTTTTCTTTCTATTATAATTTTATAACTCCAACCAGTCTTTGATATCAGAAACTCCCATACTATGGTACCAACATATTGAGTTTAGCACATTTAAAAAATCCCTATATTATCTCTTCAACACATTGAGCTCAACATGGTGTGAAAACCAAGCTCATTAATTTAACTATTTTATTGTTGTCCACTTTTTTATGCATCATATAATGGGAGGAAAACCCAATTTGAAACCGACTTGACTACATTTACATATATTATAAATTGTTGACCATTATAAAATGACAACGGCAATATGTATATCTGAACACGTTTTGCAGTCTCTCCTTATATATTCACTATAATGAGGTATTCACTTTCTGCTGAGATGTCAGAAAGTTCAATATTATACTGATTTAATAACTTTCCTCAACTATATCTTTCATGTTTTCTTTCCTTTACTCCGGAGCATCAAAAATAACAGGAACACTTTTAAAATGTTAAAATTACCTCACATACATACAAGCACATTTCACCTCATGAATCACAAAATATGCATTTTGATCATAACCTGAAACTGAGATACATGCATTTTCAGTATCTCCAAACTAAGGAGGTCCAGACAGATTATTTAGCTTACCCATAGTCACATTTTAAAATAAAGACAAAGCTGTTACTTAAATATATTTTTCCAAACATGTAGCTAAATATTTTCTCCATTTCTATACAACAACCTTATTAATCTTTGAACATATAGTCAGGCGCAGTGACTCACTCTTGTAATCCCGCACTTTGGGAGATGGAGGTAAGAAGACTGCCTGAGTTCAGGGGTTCGAGACCAGTCTGAGCAACATGGCAAGACCTTGTCTCTACAATAAATTTTTAAAAATTAGCCAGGCATGGTGGCATGCATCTGTGGTTCCAGCTACTTGGAAGTCTGAGGCGGAAGGATCACATGAGGCCAGGTCAAGGCTGTGGAGACCATGAGCGTACCACTGCACTCCAGTCCAGGTGACAGAGACTCTGACTCAAATAATAATAATAATAAACATTCCAACTATCTTCTCTGTTCCAAAATAAAATCCCTTGGCTAATGTTTGGAGATAATCTGATTAAAGTAAGTAGTGTCTCAAAAATAAAAAACAAACTAGTTGTTACCTTCATTTATAGACTACCTTGAGTTTGGAGTTTAGTTTGGAGCTTCTTGTTTAAGTGTAGAACTAAAAAGAGTGATGCAATGAGTGTGAGAGCTGTCTATAAAGAGTAAAATATAAATATCTGTTGGAATTTTATCTATAAGAGAGGGAATGATATTTGTTTCTAAGTATTTGATCAATTTTAGAAAATTCTGTATATTTTGTATACCTCTAGATAGCTAAATTAGGACAAGAGCTGCATAGTAGAGGGAAACTAATTTTGGTATGCTCTATCTTGCTTAGATTAAGTTTAATGTATCATTGTACCCTGATTATTTTGATGAACGAAGAAATTAATGAAGATCTTTCAAAGCCACAACTTTCCAAACGGAAAAATAAGCTATTTTATAGGCACAATACTTAATTTCTTCCTCTCAAACCCTTATATTAATCAGTTTTCTCAGACCCTTATATTAATCAGTGTCATTCATTCCCAGGCACTTCTAATACTCATTTCTATTTTATTTTCCCATTTAAAACATTCATTTTTTGATTGACAAATATATATTGTACACACTTAGTATGCAACATGTTGTTTCAAAATACATTACATTGTAAAATGTCTAAATTGAGTTCATTAACATATGCATTGCTTCTCATGCTTATTATTTGTGTGTGTGTGTGTGTGAGATGAGAACACTTAAAATATATTCTTTACAGTTTTCAATAATCCAATACATTCTTACTAACTATAATCATCATTTGTATAACAGATCTCGTAAATTTCTCTCCTCTGACTAAAATTCTGTATCCTTTAACATCTTTTCCACTTCTCCCCTATTTATTTTCTGTTTTAAACGCCCACACTGTAACCAGATCAGATCTGTGAAATGTATCAGTTGAGAATGCTTTCAGCAGCAGCTTGGCAGAATATTCAACTAAAAGTGCATTTTGTAGAACTCTGGAGTCCACATAAAGAGTCAGTGCCTGCCGGGCTTGGTGGCTCAGCCTGTATTCCTGCGCCTTTGGGAGGCTGAGGTGAATGGATTGCCTGAGCCCGCGGGTTCGAGACCCGCCTGGGCAGCGAGACCTCATCTCTACAATAAATCAAAAAATCAGCTGGGCGTGGTAGTGCATGCCTGTAATTCCGGCTACTTGGAAGGCTGAGGCGGAAGGATCGCCGGGGCCCAGCAGGTCGAGGCTGCGGTGGCCGGGAGCGGCCACTGCACTCCAGTCTGGGTGACAGAGTGAGACTCCAACTCAAAAAAAAAAAAGAGTCAGTGCCACAGAACATAAGGCTGGGAATGCTGTTGGTATAACAAGGTGAGCTTGCTATTATTGAAAGAAGTTAAGTTACTAGAACTTCAACAAAAATGACACAGAAGGGTCACTCAGTGAGAGTGATATTGGTTCAACTGAGCACTTCTTGAAACTTTGTCTGATGAATATCTATAACAGACTCACATAGGGAGCTTAAAAATATATAGATTTCCAAACCCAATAGTACAGTTCCTGGAACAGAAGTTCTGGAGGTTGTGTCAGAGGACTGTGCATTATTAAGAGTTTCAAGATTCCCAAATTATTTTCATTCACAAGTTGAGAGTCATTTGTCTGTATAAGCATTAAGGTTTAGTTCAAGTACTTTATTCAGAAGACTAGTTATTTGTTGTTTGAAGGAAGAACACTAAAATGTTCATTTCCAAAAGTTAGGAATGAGGCTTACTAGAATGTTGAACCACATGTGCCAGAAACCCTAATGGATACAGACTGCTGAAGAGTTGGGAGTATGTGTAGCTTTTATTGTCCCCCAGAGTTCTTGAGTCCCAATGCATTATACCAATATAAATTCTACCAATATAAATTTGTATGGACACATGACCCATTCATTACCTCCTAATTTCTCTTTCCAAACATTCATTTGTGAGTTCAAGGCCCCTGTTTGAACACCTGTTCTAATACTAGACACTGATCTAGGCACTGAGCCACAAAACAAGTGAAATCATTCTCATCCCTGAGGGACTTATGGTCATGTGAGAGGAAACAGTAGGCAACGGTCAAGTGAGAGGAAACATATGTGGGCATATAATTTAATTTAATATGATATATCACAATAGGGCTATGAAAATGGTTGTTGTTTAATGTGGCAGAATATTTACACTGAAATAAGGGATTTGACTATTATCAATAAGAATGTTAAGGAAGGTTTCTTTGTGTTTGCCTCTTCACATGAACTCTTTCACCCCTTTTTAGCCATCTTTGCTTATAAGGGACCACTTTCTACTGACCACATTGATGAGGCTCCCTTTCATCTGCCTGCCAGTTGAATTAAATTATGGGAGATAACAGCAGGAGATCAACAAAAGATCAGACAGAGAGAAAATAAATGAGACCAAGGTAGTTATTCCCCAAGCCATATTCCCTTGCTGAAGTTTGTCAGTTACTACTTCTATGTAAGGCTGCTGTTTCTCAAGATAGTTCATCCCAAAAGTTACAGGTATTGCTTAGTTCTGGTAATTGCTTCTTTTCTTGCTCTGTTAGAGTTAAGGATAGTCATGGGCATTCCCACTGGCTATTTCTGAGTGTATTCAATGACCTTTCTTATTTCCCTTAAAACCCATAACTTTGTAAGTATCCTGTTCGTGAATCTCTTTTCAGATATCTTTTTTGAGGATGTCATGTATTCACTTCTCAAACATGTACTACTTGAATTTTAATAAGAAATCATCTCAAGGCCTGGAGATAAAAATAATTCAATATTTATTCTCTGAAAAACCTTAGGATAGCTAAAGTTTGTGGCTGGACCATAGATAGAGAACTGAGGAGTGACTGAAAACAAGGTCAGAGAGAAAGTGCCAGACAATTATAGTGTCTTTCTTTAAAAGGCTAGGTTTTATTCTAAATGCTAATGGGAAGCTAATGCTGGGCTTTAAGCAGTGATATAAACACATTTAGGGTAAATTAATAAGCCCTAGAATCAGACTGCTTGCATTTAAATTCTGACTCTAATAGCTAGTAACCTTGATCAAGTTACTTAGCCTTTGTGTTGGTTACCTTTATGCCTGAACTTGACTGGATCATGGGTTGCCTAGAATAAACATTGTTTTTGGTTGTGTCTGTGAATTGGATGAGATTAGCATTTGAGTTGGTTGACTCAGTAAAGGAGATTGCTTTCACCACAGGTTGATGAGCATCATGGAATCCACTAAGTGCCTAAATAGAACACAAAGTGAAAGAGGATTTGTTGCCTTCCTGCCTGTCTGCTTGAGCTGAGACTCTGGTCTTCCATCGCCCTTTGGCTGGGATTTATCCTGTGGGTTCCCCTGGTTCTCAGGCCTTCAGACATGAATTGAGGTTACACCACTGATTTTTCTGGGTATCCATGATACAGATGGCAGAACATGAAACTTCTCAGCCTCCATAATTATGTGAGGCTCATAATAATTCCTCTCTCTCTCTCTCTCTCTATATATATATACATATATATACATATATATATATGTATATATATATATATATATATATATATATATATATATATATACACACACAATGTTGGCTCTCTTTCCCTGGATAACTTTGGCTAATACAACTCCTTTGTGTCTCTCTATCTGTGAATAGGAGATAGTAACAGCACCTACCTCATTAACTTGCTGTAAAACTAAGAGATGATACATAGATGTGCTAAGACAGTACTCAGCACATTATAAGCAAACTATGATCATGTTGTAAAAAGGATCATCCTGGTTGTTCCACTGGGAACAGACAGCAAGAGGGCAAAAGCAAAAACAGAGAGATGACTACAAACACTTTCCATGATACAGATAAGAGAATGGAGACACACACCAGTATGCCACCACATGGACATTCATATTCTAGCAATTTTGATACCTATCGTCAATTCACCCAAAGTAACTCAGTATCAGTCTCTCCTTTGAAGATCAACTTATTCTGACCTACTTTTCCTGGGTGTTAAGAAGTTCTTTAAAAACACAAAACAAAGTCTGCATTTTTTATAAGTTCTTCCCCAACTCTAATAGTGACTGCAGCCCATTAGGAGTCAATATATAATTTCTAAAATGCCCACAACCTGATCCCATAGTAATCTTTAATAAATTTTAGAAGCATGTCAGCTATTTAGGTAAATCTTCTTTAGATTCATTTTAATTTAATTCTATTGATGAATGTTAAGGATAATCTCTTGGAATTGATTTCTATTGATTTGTGTCTGATGGAATTCAATTTAACCCCAATGATTTGCATTGAACAAATTAAATTGCACAGACTAATTGGATTGAAGGCATCCTCAGTGAGGTGGAGAGCATTTATGGGGATGAGCCCACTGTGATACGGCTTTAATTTAGGCTCCCAGGGTGATAGTTATTGGAGAATTATTGAAATGCAGTAAATGTGTCGATTATTAAGAACATACTTTACAGAAAGATTAATTACATAGGTCTTGCAATTACATTGAACTCTTTGCTCCGTCATCTGTAAATTGTTGAGGATTCTAATGGAGTTTTAACTTTAGTTTAAAGAAAGAGGAATGCAAGGTGTCTGGGGAGAAAAGAAAAGATAGAGAGGGAAGTCAACATTTATTCAGCATTGAGTTATTATTTTTGAAAATTAATGCTCAGAATAAACCTTCCTAGAGGTGCCTGTCTTGAAAACATCTTTTGTAACATTTCAGAACTTCACAGTCTTTCCTGTCCCTCATTTTAGCCACATCTACACCAATCTCTACTACTGTCCCAGATCAAGTCTTTGCCATTCTTATTTATCTCTTAGGGCTTCTCTACTGACATTTCTGCAAAGGACACCAAGAAATCCAATGGAGGTCTATCTACAATAAACTGGAAATTCAGGATAGTTAGCATCCCAAAGAGTAAAATTTTGAGTTAGGATGACTGGGAATTATTATAAACTGAATGTTTATGCCCCCTAAATTTATAATTTGAAGTCTTAAGTCCCAATGTGATGTGATGGTATTTGGCAGCGAAGTCCTTAGAAGTAATTAGGTTTAGATGAGATAATAAGGGCAGTGCCTTCATGTGGTCTCAGGGTCTCTCTCTCTCTATCTCCCTCTCTCTCCCTCTCTCCCTCCTTCCTTCCCCTTCCTCTCTCTCCCTCTGCCATGTGTGGCACCAAGGCCACCATACTCAATCCAGGAAGAGGGCCTTCACCAGAAACCAAATTGACTAGTACCTTGATTTTGAATTTCTGTCTTCAAAACTGTGAAAAATAAATATCTGCTGTTTAAGTCACCCAGTTTATGATATTCTATTATTATAGCCTGTCTTAGCCTGTTCTGCTGTTATAACACAATACCTGAGACTTGGAAACTTATATATAACAAAAATTTACTGCTCACAGCTCTGGGGGTTAGGAATTTCAAGAACAAGTCATCAGCAAATTTGGTGTTTAGTGAAGCCTGCCACTCATAAATGACACATTTTATGTGTCCTCACATGGCAGAAAAGGCAAACTGCCTCCTTCAAACCTTTTTGTAAGGGTACTAATCTCTTTCCTAAAAGTGAAATTCTTAGGAGCTTATTACCTTTCAAAAGCCCCATCTTTTTTGTGTGTTTGTGTGTGTGCGTGTTGGAGTCTCACTCTGTCGCCCAGACTGGAGTGCAGTGGCACACTGCCAGTCACCTCTCCAGCCATCCTTCCGCTTCAGCTTACTACAGAACTACAGGCATGCCAGAACTACAGGCATGTGCTACCACGCCCAGCTAATTTTTTATTTATTGTAGAGACGAGCTCCTGCCAAGTTGTTCTCAATGAACAAATAAAATATTTAAAGCTTAATATAGAGAATATTGGCAAATATTTTACAACACATATTTGTTAAGCCAAGATGCAGATCACCATGGTGCCTCATGGGAGGAAGAGCAATAAGCATGACTCATTGCTCAACCATGAGCCAGTCATCATGTCATTCATGACCTCTGATGTCATTCTTAGAGCTGTGACATCATCTCCTTTCCTTTTACCAGCTCCCTAAAACTGAATTGACTGATATCCATTTGCCTTACCAAGTTTCCAATACAATCAGGAGTGATTTAAGAGGTGTTTCAGAAGCTTACATTTTATACTTAACCTCTGATGCTCAACACTTTGTTGATTCATGCATATGAATGTGACTGGTGACTCTGTTCCCTTTTGCAGTTACATGTCCTACTCTCCATTTTGTTGACATGGTATTCTTCCTAGATTTTCCACCATTGCGTACTTGTGACTAATTTTCTGTAGGATAATTGTAGACCCCTTATCCTGGTCACTGAGGTGCCAACGTTCCTGTGCTCCATCATGTACTAGTTATTCTTAGTTCCTGATACATGAGAGGCCCTAATAGCTGTAAGAAAAAAAGAAAGAGAGTGAAGGGGAAGAGTCCAAATCCTGATAACAAAGAAAAACAAGGTAATGAATTTACTTTTTGTTAAATGCTGCATGCTTTCCCATTCCTGTAGAAGAGTTAGTTTTAGAGCTAGCAGATACTTCCCTGGGATAAACTCTGGAAGTTTTGTAGTTGATCACAATATAAAAACATAGTGGTCAGTTTAATGAGGTCCCACTTGTCTACCTTATCTCTTTTGGCCTGGGCACTTTGGGTTTTGATCAGAAATTGGTTGCCAGTTCCAACTTCCATAAGTGTATCCTGCATTTTCTAAGGTTCTTACAATTTGAGGCTTCTGCAAAGCCAAAGAAACCATCAAGAGAGCAGAGAGACAACCAGCAGACTGGGAAAAAATATTTACCAACTCCATGTCTGACAAAGGTCTATCATCAAGGATCTACAAGGAACTCAAACGTGCTGAAAAGAAAAAAACAAATAACCCCATTACAAAGTAGGCTAAAGATATGAATAGACACATCTCAAAAGAAGACATATGAGCAGCCAACAGACACATTAAAAAATGTTCAGACACATGAGAAATAGTCACCTAGGAGATGCAAATTAAAACTATACTGAGATACCACCTAACTCCAGTCAGAATGTCCATCATCAATAACTCAAAAATAACAGACGTTGGAGAGGATGTGGTGGAAAGGGAACATTCTACACTGCTGGTGAGAGTGTAAACTAGTACAGCCTCTGTGGAAATTAGTGTGAAGATTCCTAAAACTCCTAAAAATTGGTCTTCCATATGATCCTGCAATCCCCCTTGTGGGAATATACCCGGAAGAACTCAGGTCACTCTATAAAAAAGATACCTGCACACGTATGTTTATTGCAGCATTGTTCACAATAGCAAGAACATAGAACCAACCATGCTGCCCATCAAAAGAGGACTGGATAAAAGAATGTGGTACATATGTACAATGGAATAGTACTCAGCCATAAAGAAGAACAAAAGCTTGAACTTCACAGCAACGTGGATGGAATTAGAGCTTATAATACTGAGTCATCTCTCACAGAAACAAAGAGATGAGTATCAAATATTCTCACTCATAAGTGGACCTTGAACAACTGCCATATTAATGTAGGAAAGGGATTGAAAGTAGTGGGGAACTGCGGGGAAGGGGGTGGAGGATGGGAGGTAGGTGGCTGGGATTGACAGTAGTCGATATCCACCTGGGGTAGGGGGAGGCACACATCATCAATAAGGCTACCTGCACAATGAACATTTGTATACCTAACCCTGAATTGTACCCCGCAATTTCAAAATAAAAATTAAAAGAGAAAAAAAAACATAGTGGTTTATCTACTTTAAAGCTCATAGTACACTTGTCTGACATTACTCATGCACATGGCCTAAATGTCTTCAGGGGTCTTCACTGATACCCACAGTCTGAATGCTTCAATGGTTATTTTAATGCTTTTAGAATAAAAGGCCCCAGATTTTCATTTTGCACTGGGTCCTGCAAATTTTGTAGTTATTTTGCACTGGACCCTGCAAATTTTTAGAAAGATAATAAAATTTTAAATCTAGGTCGCCTTATCTACAAGTGCATTTCCAAGGCCTTTGATGGGCCTTAACAATACATTCCCATAATTCATATGTTTTGAGAAAATTTGCAAAATGTATAATGCAGCAATTCATAAAGATTAGCCTCTCATCACACATTTGTATAGCACTTCCATGCACATGGCTTCATCTAATGCACACGGAAACTATGGGAGCTCCTTGGGGGCAAACGTAACCTTCAAACCAGGTTCAGGTCCATTTGAAATCTTCGTAGAACCATGTTTACCTATCTTTTAATACTTAGTAACTCTATTTTTTTTTTAAGTTGGAGTCTCACTCTGTCGCCCAGGTTAGAGTGCAGTGGCGCACTCACAGCCACCCCAGAGTCAACCTACTGGGCTCCGGCAATCCTTCTGCCTCAGCCTTCCAAGTAGCTGGAACTACAGGTATGCGCTACCACGCCCGGCTAATTTTTTATTTATTGTAGAGATGAGGTCTCGCCAAGTTGCCCAGGCTGGTCTCGAACCCAAGGGCTCAGGCAACCCACTTGTCTCGGCCTCCCAAAGTGCTGGGATTAAATGCTGAGCCACCAAGCCTGGCCCTTAGTAGACTCTAAACTGCTAGTGTCCCTTTTCCATAGCAATTCCTAAGCTGATAGAGGACAGATGCTCTGGCACTTCAGCATCTGTTCTGGAGTTGGTCACCTAGCAGGCAACCAGCTGCTACTAAGTTTTTGACCAGAACTTAATACCTTTGAAAGACTTTTTAGGTAATACTACTTGTAACAGAATTCTTTCTTTAACAAGTGGTGGTGGTAATTTTCTCATTTTCTCCCTTAAGATTTTACCCTGCCCATACCAAAAACTGAAGGGCATAGGAATCAAAGGAGAAACAAAGCCAAATATTTTGAAAAGCCATTAAGAAATTGTAATCCAAACTGTTTGCCTAACGAAGACCTGAGACATCTGTGAAATCCTGGGTAGTGCACTCATTCTGCCTGGTAACTAAGAAAGCAGCTCATATTCCAGCAGGTCAGAAATACATCCATATGTTCACATTTTTCAGTAGCATCTGGGCATTTCTACTTTGAATGCTAGAATATCAGAGTCAGAAAGGAACTTGAAGAGCAGGTGTTCCAGAACCCTATTTTATGCTCAGGAAATGGGGATACCTTGAGGACCCTGGGATGTGCCCCAAACCAAGAGTTAGAGTTAGACTCAGAGCAAGGACAAGAAACCATTACCCTTTGGTTTAACGATATCCTCATCTTCAGTATTAAGCTTTCATTCTGAAAGAAAATAAATCATGCACTAACAAAAAGAACCACAGTATTTCTGTTGTTTCTACTTGGATGAAGTTTTGAAATAAATCCTATAATTCCACTTCAAATTATGGGGACATGGCTGTTTCCAAGCTTACTATTCAAGTCATACAACAAGAACACAAGCTGCCAAAAAATATGACTGAAATTTTGAAGTTTCCAGTAAAAAGGCAGGACTAGAACTGAATCCCTAAACATTACTTGTCTTGTTCCTTGTAACACTATTTGTTCCAGTTTGGTTTCGTTAAGCCCATTACAATAAAGGTCACCTTACCCTCCCCATTCCTACTGAAGGCAAATATCTATCACTTGGTTCCATGGAAACTTGCCTAAGGGTGAAAAGGATAATGTGATGGGCTTCTAAGTTTTTTTCCAGGTAAAGTCTGCTTCACACCCTTCTCTCCTCTCCTTTACTTTGCTTTCTTCCTTTTTTTTTAACCTTTGCTTTTTTTTATTTTCAAGATGTGGGGTACAATTCAGAATTAGGTACATAAGTAGTTATCGTACAGGTAAAGGTTGAGCCTCCCTTTGGTCCCCACTTCACCTAGTTTGAGATCAGTTACCCTTATTGATGGTATGTGTCCCCCGCCCCTCCCCTGACAGTTTCCTGCTACTGCCAATCCCTTTCTTATAGTATTATGATGAATGTTCAGGGTCTGCTTATGAGTGAGGACATGTGGTTCCATTCCTTCCTACTGACCTTCCCTTTCACGCCTGCCTGGATCACTTGTATCTCTATAACATGCACTATCCTGCCATCATTTCTTCTTCCTTATCTTGTATTTAGCCTGGTGATTTTAGATTTACTTCATTATGACTGACCTCCAACAGAGGCCATTTTGTCACAGAGGCTTCAGACCCAAGGAAAAGCTTGCAGGTCACCACAACCTCCCTCTCACATTTAGTGCTTCACATATACTCTTCCTGGAATAAGTTGTGTCCCCAAATCAACACAACACCTTCTCATGAAACTCACCATCACCCTACAGTCTCAGCTTTGATGTGACTTTCCCTTTGAAACTTTCACAGGCTTTTCAAGGCTGAATAACTTTTTTTCTGTGCTTCTGTACATACCACTTTTTCTTCTCCTTTGGCTGCAATTAATACATTGGGTTATATCAGCTTATTTATAGATGTGTATCTTCAAATCTAACCCTAAGGTACTTGGGTTGAGTAACTGGGTTTTGTTTTTAATGTATTTCCAGCACTTCATAAAGTATCCATACTGTTAATAAACATTAAATACCCAAATGACACTGTGTGAATTCATTTCAGGCTCTCAATCTGATGGCTGAGCATTTACTTAATATATATTTTAATGCCTATTTTGTGCCAAGCAGAGGTTCTTCCCTGAGGTAAAAGCATAGAAAACTCGAGACAAGCATCCTCCCTGGAACGGCTTTATATCACAGAAGAAGAGGGAAATAAAACTGACAATAAACACATAAATAAGTAGAAAATCACTGAAGAAGACAAATTAGAAAAGGGATAAGTTATATTAATCCTATAAAACAGAATAGCGTGACAGACTAATGGGATGAGGCAGGAAAAGTCACTTTAGACAGGATGTTACAGGAAACCTATGTGAAAATATGGCATATCCTGTATGAAAATCTGACAGAAGAGACTTCCAAGTCTGGAGATGGACAGGATAAGGGCCCTTGGGCAGAAACCTTGTATTAAAAAAAAGAAATAAAGCAAGAGTGATAGAGGCAGCAAGGATGTTTGGAAAGAACCAAGGACAGTAAGTGGGATCATTGATTAGGCGATGGACTTCTTGGCCATGACCGGAAATTTGAAGTTATTATAAGTAAAAGTGGAAGCTATTGGAGGATTGTAATCAGTAGTGTGACATCATATAAACTATGTTATAAATCATCCCTCTGGTTTCTGAGAACATGGAATTTAAGGTAGCTCAAGTGGAAGCAGGCATTGTGAAAAGTGACAGTTGTCTGAATGAGAGATGATGTTGACTAAGGCTTGCATACGAACAGTGGCAGTGAAAACACAGACACATAAGACTTAGCGGCAGAGTCATATTTTGGAGTAAAACAAAAAGAATGATCAAGACAACCTCCCGAGTTCTTGTTTGAGCAAGTGCGTGAAGCAGTTGACTGAGAAAGAAAGGGAAAAGAAGAATTTTAGAAAGGGAAATCAATAATTCTACTTTGGACCTTTAGAACTTGAGGTGAATGTGTGTATTACATGCAGCTGTCATGTAAGAGGTTTTATAAATGTTTTTGACCTTCAGAAAAGTGGTCAGCAGTAAAGAGAGAGCTCTGGGAGTCAGGTAGAAACTGATTCTACCTTAAGGCACAGGACTGGAAGGAATACTCAGGGAGAGAATGTAATACAGGGAAAAAGATGTTCAGAACTGAGCTCTGAGCATTTCAAAATGGAATAATTTCAGAGTAGAGTCAATGAGTAAAAGGAAAACAAGTGGACAAACAAGTAGAAGTCACAGAAGCAAAGTTTTGATATGAATAAGTCACAGAAATAGTGACAACTACCATTTATAAGCATTTACTTTCTGCCCATTAGTGATAGTGAGAGGCGTCATATACTGGTAGAGTGCAAGAGTTGGCCTTTTGATTTGTTAAAAAACAAAATGGAGATTACTGGTTCTCGCTCTACCTTAATGGCTGACTCTTTGTCATTATCCTGATCTCTAAATCTTGGAATACTCATGACTCATAATTCTGGCTTTTTACTCAGTCTACTGCCAGAATTCTAGTGCCCTCAAAAAAATGAGAACTTAGCTGGGCTCGGTGGTTCAGCCTGTCATCCCGCGCCTTTGGGAGGCTGAGGTGAGTAGATTGCCTGAGCCTGCAGGTTCGAGACACTCCTGGGCAACTTGGTGAGACCTCATCTCTACAATGAATAAAAAAATCAGCCAGATGTGGTAGCGCATGTCTGTAATTCTGGCTACTTGAAAGGCTGAGGCGGAAGGATCCCCAGAGCCCAGCAGGTCAAGGCTGCGGTGGCTGGGAGCGGCCACTGCACTCCAGTCTGGGTGAGAGTGTGACTCCAACTCAAAAAAAAAAAAAGAGAGAGAACTTCCGCACTGAGATCAACTAACGCTACATACAAGAAAGAGCTATTGGGCAACAGTTATTATTATATTTAATAGTAAGCCAAACTCCAAATGCCCAAACCTGAAATGGCAAGATTCAGCATGGATCTAATGAAGCTGAAGCTTCTGGGTCCCTCGCTTGCTCTGATTCCTTCGAATCTCCAATAGCTAGTTGATTTTTTTTTTTTTGAGTCAGAGTCTCACTCTGTCACCCAAGCTGGAATGCAGTGGCACTCTTGTGACCACGGCACCCTTTACCTGCTGAGGTCAGGTGATCCTTCTGCCTCAGTCTTCCAAGTAGCTAGAACTACAGGTGTGCACTACCACACCCAGTCAATTTTTTGATTGATTGTAGAGACGCAGTCTCACCAAGTTGCCCAGGCTGGTCTCAAACCCCTGAGCTCAAGCAGTCTTTTCACTCTGGCCTCCCAAAGTGCTGGGATTACAGGATTGAGCCACTGCACCTGGCCTTTCATTATTTTTAAGAGAGCTGCCAAATTATGCACTCTGTGCCCCCATGCGATCTGGATCCACCACTGCTTGGTTTTTCCTCTCTAACTCCATTTTCCAGTTCAGTTAACAGGAACTCCATTCTCCTAGATGCTCAAGCCAAAAATCTAGGAATCATCCAAGGTTTCCCTCTTTTTTCCCATGTCTCATGTCTTATCCAATCCACTAGCAAATTCTACCCACTCCATCTTCAAAATGTACCCAGAATCTAACTAATTCTTATTCCTGTCTTCTTAGCTATCACCCTGGTTTCAACCACTACCTATCACCTAAGAAAGTCAACACTTTCCTTGCTGGGCGACCTGCTTCTTCTTTTGCCCCCATTTGTCCTAACTCTAACAATACCTAGAGCATTCCTTCTCTATTGAAGCTCATATCATAGCAAACTTTTCTTCAAAACCTATTAATATTCTCATCTGAGAGTAAAAACCTGAAGTCATAACAATGGACTCAAGGCCTGCACAGCTGCCACCCTCCCCACTGACTGTCCTGTAACTCTTTCATGTTCTCACTCTATTCCAGCAATATGAAACTCTTGTGGATTTTTGTTTCTTATCTGTGATCCTCAACCTTAATCCCCAGCTCTTGGTATCCCTCCCCCAGCACAGATGCTCATGCATAGATCATTCCCTCTATTCACTTAGGTCTCTCCTCAAATGTCATCTTATCAGAAAGCTTCTCTGGCTGTCCTATCAAAAGAACACTCTTTTCTGCAGAACATTCTCTTTGCTTTACCTTTTTGTCATTGTATTTTTTTTTAACCTGTGACAACATAGAATGCAATTATTTGTTTATGTTCTCTCATCACCCAACTAGAATATAACTGTAAATAGAGGAACTTATCTTTACTTTTATTTTCATTTTTTCTTTATTTTTTTATTACTACTACATTCTGCAGAGTCTGTTTTTGAAAAGCATTTGTTAAAAGAGGCATAGGTTGCAAACATTTCAATAAATTAAATACAGTGTGTGTTGATGTTTCCTGTAAACTCTTAAGCCCTTTGTATGTGAACGTACCCATTGCCAGAAATGAATCCAGCCTGCATCTTACAATCTCCACACAGGCAAGTAGTTTCTCTCCAGCTTATGTTCTGTCCTTTGCTTTCCCCAAGGTTTTCTCTATCGTTGGAGTTTTAAGGTTTTAAGCTTTCTGCTTTTCCCCTCAAACATCCAGCTCTCAGAAATTGATATGATAATCATTTATTCACCCCTTCATGTGCTTTGTGTCAGTGAGGTACCTGCCTGTCACAGGGATAAATGCATTATACACCTCAGGTTCAGTGTGAAATAAAATGCTCTGTCTTCTGATAAAGGATTTTCCTTCTTATTTTTTTACTTTTTACTTTTAAGACTGTAGCAGCAGTTTAGAGAGGCTATTTAAAACAAGGAAGAATTCCTGATTGCCTTAAAACCCTTAACCTAAAAAAACAGCATGGTAAGTGGGAAGAAACCAGGTCTGGGGACTGATGGATTATCTTTCTGTTTCTGGACCTGAACTTGACTAAAAAGAAAGAATGACCAGGAAATGCTGTTAGCTTCTCTTCTTTGTCTGTAACCCATTTGCTGCTACAGTTTGTGTTTGGGCAGGGAAAGAGAAGAGACAAAGCTCTTTTTTCCAGTCTTTATAGTCAGTCTGTAGCCTGGGTGTCTGCAGAGGATGATGCTTTGTTATTCAAGATGCCTGGAATGGCATTGCAATGCATTTACTAAAAAAGCAAAGTCAGATAAAATGTAAAAAATAACAATTAAATACAGGATAATAGAATGCAACAAAATTATGTAGAGGGAAAAAATATAAGCATGTAAAAAGGTATGAAAACAAATAATTTTTAACTGGAAAAATTAAGTAAAATAATGTATAAAAATTGAAAAATTAAGAAAAGAGTGAACACACTAGAGGAAAATATGAAGTACATAAAATATAAGTAAAATTAAAAATTATAAACTAGCATATGAAAAGTAAAGAGAAGAACCTACAGGAACTAGCCCAAAATGGAAAGTAAAGAAACAATAAGTAGAAAGAAAGTGAAAAATAGAAAATACAAACTAACAAAAAATGTTTTTAAGTACAGTGGGGGGTGGATGAATGAAGTCAAAAACAAGAAAAAAGCAGAAAAAGTAGAAATGAGGAAGAAAGGGAGAGAAAGGAAGTCATAAAATCAAAAGAAAATAAAATGCATTAAGGCAAACAAATTAGAAAATAAAAGTGTATTTGAGGAAGAAAGAAAAATAAGGAAATAATTTTTAAAATGAGAAAAACAAAAAAACAGTGGTTGAAAGTTATAAGAAACAGGTCAAGAGCAGTGACTCACAGTTGTGATCCCAGAAATTTGGAAGGCCAAGCAGAAGCATCGCTTGAGGCCAGGAGTTTGAGACCAGCTTGGGCAACACAGAGATACCACCTTTATATATAAGTTTAAAAAATTTTTTTAAATAGCTGAGTATAGTGATGCGTACCTGTAGTCCCAGCTATTCAGGAGGATGTGGTAAGAGGACCAAAATTCTCAGGTGGTTGAGCATGCAGTGAGCTATGATTGTGCCACTGCCTTTCAGCCTGGGAGACAGAGCAAGTCTCTGTGTCAAAAATAAATATACAGGGCAACCCCCTCAGGTTCCCTCCCACTTAGGGAGCTTTTCTGTTCTTTTAATAAATTCCACTTTAAAAAAATAATAAATAAGTAAATAAAAAGAAGGAGGAGGAGGAAGATGAGAAGGAGAAGGAGGAGCAGGAGGAGGGGTAGAGGAAGAGGAAG
Organism: Cephalopachus bancanus; assembly: GCA_027257055.1. Taxonomy (NCBI): domain Eukaryota; kingdom Metazoa; phylum Chordata; class Mammalia; order Primates; family Tarsiidae; genus Cephalopachus; species Cephalopachus bancanus. The sequence goes on from JAPVLO010000072.1 coordinate 1,838,079, forward strand.
AGAAGGAAGAGGAGAAGGAAGAAGAAGAAGGAGAGGGAGGAGAGACAAAAGTTATAGGAAACAAGAGTAAAATTACAAAAAGAAACATAGCCAGTAATAACAATAGGAAAAGTAGAAAGGAAAGTAAAAATAATAAAGACAGTGAAGAAAATCAAAAGCAAGTAAAATCTAGAAAATAAGGTAAAGAAAGCAAAGAAGTCAAGTGAAGAAAGAAACGGAAGTATGGACGTGTGAACTCACTCTCTTTTCTGGACAAGAACAAGAAGGTGTACCTCCTTCATTGTCACCACAAGAAAGACCTGTCTTGAGATGAAGTTACTGGGCATAGAGATGGAAAAAAAATATAGGATTTTGATGAGTAAGCATAGCACCCCTAAAGCCCATCTTACAGTTAAACTCTCTGATGGGTGAGCTGGTATTGTTTAATCCCAAAATTACGGATGCATCATACCTTGAACAAGCTCAGGACTATAAATGTTTTCTGTGGAGGAAGATGATGAGAAAGAAGAAAATAAAGAACTAAAAGTTAGTAATAATAAATTTAGAGCTAACAAATATAATAATCAAGAAGAGATGACAATAAAGCAATAAGCAGAAAATACAAAATAAACATGAGTAAGTTTGTGAACAAGAAGAAGGAATGAAGGCAGGCAGGAAAGCAGGGTGGAATCAGCAAAAGAAGAATGAAAAATGATTACACCAATGGCAGAAAATAAAAATTTAAGGAAGAAAATTTGAATAAGAAGGAAAAAAATATGTTGTGCTTGAATTCTGGCAATTTCATTGACATGTCTCAGCCATTATGTATAAAGTGTTGATACCATGGATGATCATTAATTGTTATAGTTCTCTCTCAAATACTCTTATGTCTCTGGTCTTGGTCAAGGAATGAAGCATCTACAAAAAAATTCTTAAAAAATAGCAAGAGAGAGTTAACTTTTTGAATCATCATTTTATTTGCAATAATACACTCCTTCCCTCAAAATAAAACAGTTATGGAGATTAATGAAATAATGAGAAAAGTAATCAGCAAGAAGGGGAATACAATTCATGCCCCATCAACAATATTCCAATAATATATTTCCAACTGAAAATAAGAAAGGTGATTTATGATGGTTTTGCATATTTAATGAATAGTTTCCATAATTCAAAAACATATATTCTACTTTGGGGATGGCAGCTACAGAGTACTTGATAAAATTTACTTCAAGGACATGTGGTGTTGTATGTATCAACCTCTTGCATGGCAACTATTGAATTTCTATTTTTATTATTTTAAAATATAAATACATTAATTGTATGATACCATGTTTTCTATTGCCTGCTAAATGCTTAAAAAGTATTGTCTTGAAAAATGGAGAGAGGTCGGGCACAGTGGCTCAGCCTGTAATCCCAGCACTCTGGGAAGCCAAGGTGAGAGGAATGCCTGAGACTGGGGATTCAAGACCAGCCTGGGCAATTTGGTGAGACCTCATCTCTACCGTAAATCACAAAAACTAGTTGAGCATGGTGGCATACGTCTGTAGTTGCAGCTACTTGGAAGGCTGAGGCGGAAGGATTCCCTAAATCCAGCAGGTTGAGGCTGCCGCAGTGGCCGTGAGCATGCCACTGCACTGCAGCCTGGGCAACAAGAGTGAGACTCCAACTCAAAAAAAAAAAAAAAGAAAAAAGAAAAATGGAGTGAAACATTAATGCAAGTACATGATCCCTCTCTGGCTTGTACCTAACTTTCCACTGCAACTTGATAGTATGGAGGTGTGGCTTTATTTATAAATTTATTATTTCATTTTTTTCTCTGAAGGACAACAATTAACATCACAGGGAGACTCTCAGAAAAAGATCCCCATTGGAGCCAATATTTAGGTTACCTACCACATTGGATCATGTGAGGATCATAAAGGTAGATCTGATAGTAGATTGCTTACCTCACTTCACTGAAAGCACCATCATAAAGACATGTGACAAAGATGGAGATCTAGCTGTCACTCTGAGATATCTCTGGACAGCACCTAGGATATCCTGAAATATTTACAATAGAGAGGAGTCGTCATAAGGAGTGCAGAGGTCAGATGTATTTGCCTTTGTCTTACATTGTGTGCAATTTTGGTTGTTTCTTGCATATATTTTATTTTTCATTTATTTTTCCTAAGTTATTCACATTCATTCACATTCACATTCATTGTTCTATTTTCTTAACAACATTTTTTTGAGTATCTAATATGGTGAAATTAAAGACCAGAGTAGAGGCTGGAGATGTAAATGTAATGTCACTGGGCTTTATTTTATTTTTATTTTTCTAAACCAGGGGACAGCATGTTGTCATCTTGAAAGACAGTTGCTGGAGAGGGTGTGGCGAAAAGGGAACACTTCTACACTGTTGGTGGGAGTGCAAACTAGTGCAACCTCTGTGAAAAACAGTATGGCAATTCCTAAAAGCTCTAAATATTGACTTCCCATATGACCCCACAATCCCCCTACCGGGAATATACCCTGAAGAACTCAAATCACTCTATAAAAAAGATACCTGCACACATATGTTTATTGCAGTATTGTTCACAATAGCAAGAACCTGGATGCAACCATCAAAAGAGGACTGGATTTAAAAAATGTGGTACATATACACAATGGAATACTACGCAGCCATTAAAAAGAACAAAATCATGAATTTCGCAGCAACCTGGATGGAACTAGAGTCTATAATACTGAGTGACCTCTCACAGAAACAAAGATCTGAGTATCACATGTTCTCACTCATATAGTGGATCTTGAACATCCAACGTAATACTATAAAAAAATGACTGACAATGGTGGGAAACTATGGGGGAAAGGGATATGGGATTAATAGTAGTAAATATCTGTCTGGGGATGGGGAGACACCTCTTATCAATAAGGGTGCCTGAATGAAGCATATTTGTATACCTAACCCTTAACTTTACCCCACAATATCATAGTAAAAAATATTGATTACAAAAAAAAGAAAAGCAGACACACAAAAAAAGAATTTTGCTAACTTTTTAAATTATATATCTGACAAAGGCCTAACACCCAGTATCTACAAGGAACTCAAATGAGCCAAAAGAAAAAAAAAGGCCAGTCCTATTTAAAAATGGGCAGAAAACAGCAGTATTCATGGCCGAGTGGATACGGTGATGGACAAGAAAGAATGGGCAGAGGACATGAATAGACATTTCTCAAAAGAAGATATACGAGCAGCCAAAAGATACATGAAAACATGCTCAGCCTCACTAATCATCAGAGAAATGCAAATCAAAACTACATTGAGAGACCACCTAACTCCAGTAAGGATGGTTATCATTAATAAATAAAAAAACCAGTAGATCCTGGTACAGATATGGAGAAAAGGGTAGGCTTCTAGCTGTTGGTGGGAGAGCAAACTAGTCCAATCTCTATAGAAAATAGTACAGAAATTCCTAAAAGATCTAGAAATTGATCTTTTATGTGACCCAGCAATCCCCCTTTTGGAAATATACCCAGAAGAACATAAATCGTTCTACAAAAAAGATACCTGCACACACGTTTATTGCCTCACTATTCACAATAGCAAAAACATGGAACCAACCTTACTGCCCATCAAAAGTAGACTGGATAAAAAAATGCAGTACATATACATGATGGAATATTATGCAACCATAAAGAATGACAAAATCATGGACTTCACAGTAAATTGGATAGAGTTGGAGACAATCATACTTAGTGATTTATCACAGAAACAAAAACCAAATACCACATGTTCTCACTCATAATTGGGACCTGAACATTCATCACAATAGCACAAGGTAGGGATGGGCAGTTGTGGGACACTGCCAAGGGAGGGAGGGGTCATGTAATAACACAAGGGTACCTGGTCCTAAACTAAGTGAGGACCAGTTGGTAGCCTAAACTTCACCTTCACATAGATTACCTATCTACCTAATCCTAACTTGTACCCCACATCTCTATAATAAAGCAAAGTAAGAAAAAGAAAAAAGAAAAAAAAAAGAATATTGCTGACTTTTTTTAATGACTAGAAAATATCTTTTTAATTGTCTTTATTTCAAGCAAGGACATTAATTTCAATTGAAGTGTTGATAGATATCCATCGGTTGTCAAGAATCTAACTACTGGGTAAGATAAGAGAAATAAAAGGGAAAATCTGATGGAAGAGTGAGATGGGAATGAGTGAATGTACAGAGTACACAGATATGAGGTTTACATGTTTGTAGAATGGCTTTCCTGTTGATCTCAGTTGCTTTAGAATGCATCTGCTAGGTTCACGGTTATTGTTGCTAAGGGTTAGTTACAGTTCATTACTATTAAGAAAATATAGACGGGGGCAATCTAGAGTAACCGAAGTATATAATATATAGGTATTTTAGAAGATTTGAAACACACAGGTATCTGGTACTGGTGCTTTTCAGGTAATAAACTGTCTATCAAAATAGAAAATGCCACTTGATGAGATGAACATCACACACAATTTTTGGTGACATAGTATACAGTAAAAAGGTGATAGTACTGAGATTACAAAAAACTGAAGAATATAGTGTGATATCAAGAATTATAACATCTTTGTGAAAATGTGTCCCTCTGATTAATTCTTGATCCTGAACATTGTCTATTTCCTGAAACATAGTCACAGTTGATAAAAGATCAATACCATATTTAAGATTCTTCACATTAAAAGATCACTATTTTGTAAATTAGTCCAGGTTCATAATTCCTGATATTGATGCCTGCCCCAATCTGATCCCCATTCAAAGACCTTGCTTTGGCTTCCAGTACATCAAGCTTGACATTCTCCTAAATCACCAAGACTTTCAGACTCTGCATAATTAGTTGGGCTCTGTCTTTTATTTCAAACACTCAATTTTCCATTGACAGAACCATAAAGAAAGAGAAGAGTCAGAAACAAGCAGAAGCAATTATTTGAGAATTCTTCTTGAAGTTTCCTTCCTCACCTTCCCTTTGGTTCCTAAGGAACCAAATTTAAGAAACATATGAATAGTGGAATAAAATAACTGAATCTCAGTCTACAAAGGATCTTCCAGATCTTTCCATGTTCAAAAGATGTCCCTTGCTCTTTATTATGATATATGTTTATAACAGATATAAATGCTAAAGGACTATGACAGCTTGGATTCTCCCAGAAGTAAATCTCAAGGCAAGGACTCAAGTGCAAGTTGCTTATACATATGGGAAGTTATAGAACACAAGGACAGGGCAGTGAGAACAAGACGACACAGGGAATGATGCATGATCGAGTCACTGTGACTGAATGCAGCTCAGTCTTGTAGGGAAAGTATTCACCTGAGGGCCAAGTCACTCTTTGATTTCAGTTTTTTTATTTTTTGTCAAATATGTCTATTTAATTTTTAAATTGATAAAATTGTATGTATCACGTATAACATGATGTTTTCAAGTATGTATACATTGTGAAATGGCTAAATTTAGCTAGTGAGCATATGCTTTATCCACATAGCCATCGTTTTTGTGGTGAGAAGATTTAACATCCACTCTCTTGGCATTTTTCGATAATACAATATAGCTGTACTCCAACTCTTTCCAGCTCTTGCTTGAGGGATGCTGGGAGTCTGCTGGGTACATGGGCAGAGCACCATCCTGCAGCTCCGGAGAAATACTTCAGTCAAAAGAATTAAACTAATGGTAGTGTAAGTTGGTAGAGTAAATTGAAGTGCTTGGTCTGGGAAATAAGGGCAGGGTAAGGATAACACATGCAGCAACGTGATCTAGTGAAAACAATATCACCACCACAAACTCACTATCTGCTTGGAGTGTATCTTGGTTAGGATGTTTCATGCATTATCTCTAGACTCCCTAAACACCTTTGGACAAGTATTAACTTTTTCATTTACAAATTTAAAAAGTAGTCTTAGAGGGATGTGTTGGCATTTCTAGAATCTACAGACATCAAGGGACAGGATTAAGTCAAAACCAGGGTTAAATTTCTTGACCCTTACATCTGTAAAAAACTGAGGTAATGATTAATCACTGCAAGCCAGAATATGAAGTAGAATGTTGTTCCTATAGGCACCCTTCCCTACCTCTGCCTCCTGTCAGCTGCCTCCCTGAGGACCTCCTTCTAAAATATCCAAGTCTTTTGCATTTTCAAGATTGTATTGCTATTTCCAACAAGAAAGCACTTAACAAAAATTTTAAAAGCACGAGGAAGTTACAAACTTTACATAGTTCTTATAGTTACTATCTTTGGTTTACAATGATAGAATATATTAGCATATATTCCATGATAGAATACATTAGTATTCATAGAATATGATAATATATTCAATGATAGAATATATTAGTAATAAAAATACTTAAAGATCATCGACTATATGGTTCTCTCATCAACTTTTTACAATGGTGCAGCAGGACACTTTAGCTGTGCCAGGCCTTCCAATTTAGATGCTAATTTTTTTCTAGTCTATGCCAAAGTCAGGGGCCAGGCAGATTACACAGTTTCAAAATAAGTTGTGGAAAGTTAGCCTTTTATCACTTCATACCAACAAAATATTGGCTTTGAGATTTTATTTTACCCAATTTTCAAGCATAGAGCTAGCCCATTGCCATTTCATGAATGTTGACCTAAGACTCAAGACATCTGGGTCAGAAACAAAGGAGTATAGTACTCATGGTAAAGCAAGTGACATTGTTACGTCTTTGTTCCTATCACTCCCAATCCCAAAGGGAAGCATAACATGTCCCGGATAAATGCTACACATGCAGTAAGTTTGCCTCATAGCAGAGAATCACAGGGCTTGGGAAATCTACTGCTTTTATAGCAAAGAGTAAACTAGCCTGCTATTTGTTCAGGAGGAGCAGATTACTAGCTACATAAACAACACGGAGGTATGGCTTAGATGAAGAGCTCTCAGAATCCTGCAGTCTTGGCACAGCAGGCAGCACCTATGGGAAAATAAGAAGCCCAGAGAGGAATAACTTTCCTCAGATTCTATCCTATGTGATTTGGAGAAATCTTTCTTTATTCCAAAAAATAAAATTTATGCCATGTATAGAGTAACTAAAAGGTAGATATTTTCTTTTTCCTTTTCTTTCTTTCCTTTATTTTAAAGATGTGGGGTACCATTCAGGGTTAGGTATACATTGTTCATTATGCAGGTACCTTTGTTGATGAAGTGTGCCCCCTCCCCCTGGCAGTTTCCTTCAACTGCCAATCCCACCCTCCATCTCCTGGCTGTTTCCCACTACTGTCAGTCTCTTTCTTATAGTATTATGATAAATGTTCAAGGTTCGCTTATGAGTGAGAACACATGGTACTCTGTTCTTTGTTTCTGTGATAGATCATTGAGTGTGATAGACTCTAAATCCATCCAAGTTGCTGGGAAGTTCATATGTTTGTCTTCTTTATGGATGCATAATATTCCATTGTGTATAGGTACCACAGTTTTTTCACCCAGTCCAGCTTCGATGGGCAAATGGTTGGTTTCATGTCAAAACACATTCTTTTAATTAATGACTCTATATCTGGACATTGTGAGCCAAGAACCCAAATTCAAAAAGAAATTTTCTGAGTGAACAGCAGGCAATTGTGGAGCTTAGGACATTAGGTGGAGACTGACTGCATGTAAGACATGGTACATATGGGACACAGAACTAGGCCTACTTGACATTCCCCTTAGGACACACTGTGGTTGCTTGAGAATGCAGGATCTGGAGCCAGATGCCCTGGAATCTAATAGCAATTCTGAACTTAGCATTTCTGTCATTTTGAACCAGCTATCTACTTTCTTTGTTCCTTGATTTCATCAGCCATAAAATGGGAAAAATATTGGAAACTCATTTACAGAGTTTTGTTGTAAAAGAGAGATAAAGTATATGCTGAGTTCTGTATCATACTAGGCATATGAAGAGTTTTAACTTTTGTGGGCTCTATTATTAGCACTTCCTATAGACTTTCAAAGAAATGTTGAGTTATAGTGATAGAAATATTTGCAATTCCACAAGGAAATACGCATCCTTTGATTAACTCTTTTTATGATAATTTTAGCACCCTTATCATTAACATTATTATTATCATTGTGGTAAGTCATTAGTCATATTAATTGAGGTAAGGAGTTTAACTGCACTGACAGCAGCCTTATAAAAGAGATAATACTACTGAACTTTAAAACTTCTTCTTTTATTGGTTCCTAGAAAAAGAAAAAAAGAAAATATAATGTGTCAAATACTGCGCTAGGAAGTTTATATGAATTCATTGACTTAACTCAGAGTAATCCTTCAACTTGAGTGTCATAAAGCCCACTTTACAAATGAAATTGAGAAAGAAGCTGAACTTTTTTTTTTTTTGCCTAAGCTGGCATTTGCCTACACTCCTTATTAACAGATCTGGCCTTGAACTCAGGTTTTACTAACTCTAAAGCTGTGGGTCTTTGCATTATCTTAGCCTATTTTGGTAAGTGATACATTTTAGGTAATGGATTCTAGTATTCCTAAGTTCTAGTTAATTAGTCAACGTTGTGCTAAGATGAGCAATGGGCCTAGCTTCAAAAGACTTTCCTTGAGGCCTGGATTCTTCTACTTACTAATAATGAACTTGGGCAAAGCGGTGTGCATTCTTTGAATCTCAGTGTCCTTACCTGTAAAATGGGTGTAAGTGATCTCTTACTTTTAAGTGGTTGACAGACATATAAGAAAAGGAATATGAAGCCGGGCTCGGTGGCTCAGCCTGTAATCCTGCGTCTTTGGGAGGCTGAGGTGAGTTGATTGCCTGAGCCCACGGGTTCGAGACCCGCCTGGGCAGCGAGACCTCATCTCTACAATAAATCAAAAAATCAGCCGGGCGTGGTAGCACACGCCTGTAATTCCGGCTACTCGGAAGGCTGAGGCGGAAGGATCGCCGGAGCCCAGCAGGTCAAGGCTGCGGTGGCCAGGAGCGGCCACTGCACTCCAGTCTGGGCGACAGAGTGAGACTCCAACTCAAAAAAAAAAAAAAAAAAAGAAAGAAAAGGAATATGGGTGTGCTTGCTTTGTCTATTATACAAATCCTGAGAAGGGTAGTAAATCACACAGTGTCAGTAAATTTATAATTGTTCAATATCAAAAGAATCATCTTCAATTCCTTTTGTCTACCCAACTCAACCACCATTTACTATATCAACAAGCCATGTGGGCTCTATTTAACCATGTATACTATCCCCCAACGTGTCACTTCCTTCCATGATCACTGCTAGCACCCTGGACCTAGCCACCACCAAAAATAACCAGATGACTGCATTGGCCTTGGTAACACATTGCTCTGTTGTCATTTAGGCCCCTCTATAGTCCATTTGCCACATGGGTCAGCATGATCTTACAACACTCACGTCTTTAAAATCCTCCTCTGCTCTTTATTACATTAACAGTGAAACCCAGACTCCTGGTGTTGGCCCAAAACAGTCCCTGGAGAACCCAGCTCTTACCTACCACTTTGTCTCAGCCCTTGTAACCCATCCTGCCCAGTACACTGAGCTTCTTGCTCTTCCATCATTGGCAGCCTGTCTGGGCTTAGAGCCCTTCCTCTCTGCCTGGAGCATTCCAGCCTCGGTTCTCCATGTAATGCTTCCTTCTTCCCATTTGGGTCTCCTCCTTACCAGAACCTGCCTGTCTCCTGGATTTAAATAAGAGATCCACTCCCACTTCGCTCGTATCTAAGATACCAAGTGTAGGCAGGGCATTCTTTTTACTATAAACTAGTCTTCTTTGGTTACTCATCTCTTTATTGTCTATTCCCCTGACAAGATATAAACTCCATGAAAGAAGGAGACTGTGCATCGTGTTCATCACTAGCACCCAGAACATTCCATACATAGGTATGCAAAAAATACATACTGGATACATTTTAAAAACAATCTCTCTTATGCTGCTGCAGTCACAACCGTGCAATCTTCTTCCTTCATCTGTTGCCTTTCAAATCCCTCGTGCCCTACTCCACTCAAAACTTTTTAGTGCACCATGATGAGGAAAGTAAAGAAAATCCTAATTCAAAAATTAGCCTGGTGCAGTGGCACGCACCTGTAGTTCCAGCTACAAGAAGGCTGAGGCGGAAGGATCACCAGAGCCTAGCAGGTCAACAGTGGGGTGGCCATGAGCATGCCACTGCATTCCAGCCTGGATGACAGAGTGAGACTCCAACTCAAAAAAAAAAAGATCCGATGCTCCCTAGATCCCTGCCTGTGCCTGCTTCTGTAACCTCATTCCTTCCTGCCTCCTGCTCTGCATGCCTTGTTTTGCCTAGTTTAGGTGCTATTTATTTTCCATGTGAAACCTTTCCTGATTATCCTAAAAGAAGGATCAGCTCTCCCTCGCTGCTCTCACAGGTTTACCTCAATTGAACATTAGCTGTGTCTTGTTTTGTTTTTAATCTGTGAAGGTGTCTTTCCATTTATTTATTTGAGAGTGAGGAGAAGGGAGTTGCAGTGGTATTTAATGTGTTCACCAGTCTTGTTTATATACATTACCTGCTTGAAATCCTACTTCAGTGCTTCCAGGATCCCTTTTCCCACTTCACAGATGAAGACATTCAAGTTGAGTGAGATTAAATACATGTCTTAAGGTTGCACAGTTTATATGTGCCTAAGTTGGTAATAAATCCAGGTCTGACATCAAAGCAAATGTTCTTTTCTGCTTTGTTCTTCTTTGTTTCTCTCCACAGCGTCTGTTCCAGAACAAAACTGAGTGTAATTTAAGGGATTGAATTGAACTGAATTGAATGGATTGGGATGGGATGGAAAACCAGGTTGTACTGAAGACCAAGTTTGTCTGTTTCTCAATTTGATTCGGGGGTCCTTGTCCATGTTCTTATTTACTTGGTCTGATTCTCTTCCCTTTGCCTAAAAATGCTCACAAAGTGAAGAAAGGAAACCCAGTTGCTGAGTAGCAGTGCCCCTTCTGATCTTGCCAACAATTTCATATATTACTGAACTGTGAAGCTCATTGTTCTTTGGCATTTTTTAAGGGTCAGAACGAATGGATTGTGACTGTTGGATGATACTGAAAATCAGGTTTATTTGGAGATGAACTCATCTCATATTGCTAAAACTGTCATCTTAGGTGGCAAATATTCAGTTCATGCTTGGACAAAAAAGAAAAAAATATAGCATCTTTCTCCCCAGTGAACACAGTTAGAAAACTTGAAAGCCCATCAAATTAGAATTACATTGTTCTCTCTGGCATCCGGTCAGATTCTTACAATATTCAAAGCCGTCATTTTATTTCAACTGCTCAGGGAAAATCTGTTTCATATAGCTTAAAAAGTTAGATTGAAACTTCACATTTGAAATAATATCAGAATCAGCCAGATTCGTGAAGACAACCTGATCCAGAAAGATTTCTCACATCAACACACTGAGGCATGCATTTGATCTTGAGCATGATGGGCCTATAACAGGTCCTGAGCAAAGCGAGTAGGATTCAAGACACTGTGTTTTAGTCCCAGTTCTGACACTGGTTTGCTGACAGATTCTGAGTAAATTGCTTCATTTCTCTGAGACATCCATTTTCTACACTGCAACATTGAGCACCCATTACCCATTCCAGAAAGTTGAGAAACATTATGAACATTTCTGAAAGTGAAATGAAGCATCCCCAAGACCCAGTCACTCTTACTGAGGGAACTTGTTCAAGTTTACTATCTGAATCTCAGTCTCTTCATAGGAAAAAAGAAAGAAAAAAGGCTGTTTGTGAGAATTAAATGAGATAATGTATGTGAAAACACCAAGAACCTGGATAAGGTTGAAAAGATACCAAGGCGTTCAGTTGTACAGTTGATAATAATGGGTTAGAATTTAGGGGTCAACAAACTATAGCCTGCAGACTGGCTGCCTGCTATTGTAAATAAAATGTAATTGAAATGAAGTCATGCCCACTTATTTACATATTGTCTACAGCAACCAGAGTTGTGCAGTTGCTTTTAGAGACCATATGACCCTTAAAACCAAAGATATTCACTATCTGACCCTTTACAGAAAAAAGTTTGCCAATCATTATTAGATGATTGGTAAGAATTTTGCCAGCTCTGACTTAGGTGAGAATTATTTCCCATCTCTTCTTATTGTTTTTTGCCTGTCTTTATAATCCCTTTCTTCTTCCTTCTGCCCACTAAGTATTTTTTTTTTCTTTTCTTCTTTTCTCCACAATGAACAAAACCCTACATAAATACACTGAGCCTTGTACAAAATGAAGCCAGGTGGGGTGTAGTACAAAACTTGTGGATTGTTTGACTCATTTCTCAAATGAGTTTTAACATGGCCAGTAAAGTTTTTCAAACAAAGTTTATTAGCAAGAAAAAGAGAAAAGGGAAGAAGGAAGATTCATGGCTAAAAGACCTGCCATAGGCAATTTTTCAAAGAAGAAAAATCCCACTTTCGCTCTCAATTCCAAACCAGATATAGCTACCTAGTTATTGATATGCTAATGGTAGGGTTCAGGTAACTGTGGCTCCAGTGATTGACATCTCTGGGCTCCTGATGGAGGAGACAAGGGGAGGAGTTTTTTCCTGACCATATTGTCTATTGAAGGAGACCTGTCAGACATTTCCAGTTCACAAGTTTCCTAGCTAAAAGGTGGTCTTATTATCATTTATATGGCTTTGGTCAGTTAAAGGGTGATCTTTGGCCTTCCACCTTCAACAGGGAACCTGAAAGATTCTTAGAGATTATTATGCTAAACCATGAATTGAAAGGTTGGGCTGTCCTAGTCTTGCATCTGATGGAGTTATCTTTTGATTTGCCAAAGGGGGTGGGAAGACTGCCAGCTTGGCCTGTAGTAAAAGGTAATTTTTAAAATGTCTGGGATGGGTGCAGTGGCTCAGCCTGTAATCCCAGCACCTTGGGAGGCTGAGGTGTACGGATTGCCTGAGCCCACCGGCATCTAGGCGAGACCTCATCTCTACAATAAAAATTTAAAAAAAAAATTAGTCAGGCATAGTAGGACTGGCCTGTAGTTCCAGCTACTTGGAAAGCTGAGGTGGAAGGGTCGCCTGAACCTAGTGGGTCAACGCTGGGATAGCTGTGAGTGTGCCACTGCACTCCAGCCTGGGTGAGGGAGTGAGACTGTAACTCAGGGAAAAAAAAAAATATATATATATATATATATATATATGTATATATATATATATGAGTGTGTGTGTGTGTATGAACACTTCATAAAACCTACCTAGTAGAAATGTATCTATGTCTAACCTGTGCCAGTTACCCTGCCTCACAAAATAGAAAGAAATTCTCCTTTCTCCTGGTGGGTGCAACTAGGGTCAAGACCCATGGCATTGCTGAGTAACTGTGGTAGGACAGTGTAATTCAGTTCCCCTGGGCTGAGATTCTTAACCAGGAAACTTCAACACCATGGAGGCTCTGTAATTCAATGCTGCATTTATCCTAGTTTTCAAAATCACTTTGTTCATCTTTCTTTTGTTGACAAACCAATACCCCAAATATGACACTTTGACATGCTAAACTGAAGAAGTCTCAGTGTTATCTTATTATTTATTGCAGAAGACCAAAATGTGACCACACCCAAGAAGAATCTTTTAAGAGTACAATGATTGTCTCCACGAATTATTTACATTCCAAAGAAAAGTACTTACAAGTTAATCTCTGTTCCCAATCCAATCATTCTCCCTAGCAATGATTATTCCTTGTTCCTCAATAGAATTCCTCTTCTTCCTCTTCCTATAACTTGTAATAGAATCCAAGCTCTCATTTTTTTTTATAACCTCAAGATTGTACATAGGTTTTTATAACTTACTGGGAAGGTGGGGCTTCATTCTGAAGACTCCTAGGTACACACAATAAATAAATTGATCTGCCTTTTTTCCTATTATTCAATCTGTCTCATGACAGTGATTTTTCAGTGAACCTTTAGAAGGTCAATGTTCATGGCCCCCAAACTTTCATACTAGACTGTGAGCTTAAGGGTAGGGGCTTTGCCTAATTTATTCTAGGAATCATGTATATAGATCACAGTGTTTAGTATTTAGGCTCCATGAATGTTTGTTGAAGTGAATAATCGTCACCAGAATTATGTTTCCTGTTAATTGTACTATTTGAATACAATTAAAGTTAATATTGTTAGGGTCCGGACAGGGTGAGGGTGGCTGGATGGAGAGGTGAGAGGAGGCGTGGTACCAGTAACCCAGAGATCCGAGTAATTGCAAAGAATTGCAACACACAAAAAGCTTAAGAAAGAAAAGCTTATTTAAAAGTAAATTAGAGAAAGAGAAGGAAGAGAGAAGATTCACGTCCCCACGGTGGGGAAGGGGCCAAAGCCAGTAAGCATGTTAACAGCCACAGCTCAAAGAGCACATGGCCACACCAGAATCTAGCAAGGCCATGGCCGCTGGCTGCTTGTGGTTGAGTCCTTTTAACCATTCTCCTAGATGGGGGAAGATGGTTAAGGTGATTGGGTGCCGGTCTGCTCCTCATCATCACAAAGGGGCAGGCAAGCACAGGTACTGATGTCAAGTGATGGACAGCAGGCAGACGGGTGGTTTAATCACAAGATTGCTGCCATGAGGGAGCTTATTCTTGTCATATAGGTCACAAAGGGCAGATTAGGTTCATCCTGGGGGGGGGGAGGTTCCTGTAAGAGACTTGTTAGACATTTGTGATTCACAAACTCAGACATTTGCAACTCACAAATTCCTTGACCAAAGGTGGGGTGACTGTATTATTACTTTTATGACTTTGGCCAGCCAAAGGATGACCTTTGATCTTTGGCCTTGGCAAGGAACCTAAAAGTTTACTAGAGATTATTATGCTAAACCATGAATGGTTGGGCTGCCCTGGTCTTGCATCTGAAGGAGATTTGCTGAGGGGGATGGGATAGGCTGCTGCTTGTTTTACAGTAGAATGTCTGAATGCTTTCTAATGGTTATGCTGAGGCAAAAAAACTAAACCCTTTCAAGTATTATGTTGTTTATTCTAATAAATTCTATAGTGTGGTTGAGTCTTTTTCAGTTTTATTTTTAATTTGTGTGCTTAAAAGAAAATGGTGTATTGAAAGCAGAAATTGGCACTTTATATCATCCACAAAGGAGCAACAGCAGCAAAAACTGAATGAAGGACAACTAAGGACATGACTTTAATTTAGATGATTAGAGGGGTTTTTGCCCTTAAATAGGAAATAATAAACATCCTTCCCTCCTGACACTCCATTCTGAGCCACTGTCTCATTAGTAAAAAGCTAGGGTACAGCTGGACCATAGACTAACCTCTACTCTTTACCCAAGTGTGACCAAATCCACCTGTGAGACACAAGATACATTTACATGATCTGCTCATCAGTTCAGAGTGGATCCAATTAAAGCCTCATTTGCAGGAACTAATCATAGTTTCCTGCAAATTGGAGGAAATGCTATTCCAATCAAAGGCATAATTCCCTTTCCCTTATGAGTTAAGTTTCCTGGTGTTATGTGACATTTAGCTATTGGCATCACCCTCAAAATTATCCCTTTTGGGTAGAAATTTTTGCATTAGGAATACCATTCTATCTAAGGCTTGATGTTGATAAAGATATTTTTTCTTCCCAACCTCTCCCAATCTTACTTTATTATATTTGCTAATGTTGAAGTCAGTTAAACCATTTTCCATCTGATGATTGTATCATACGAATGTGACTAACTGTGGCTTTTATTTTATTTTCCATTTAAAATACTTAGTTGACATATCTTTTCCAATGGCTTTACTCATATTACCACTTTGATTTATTTATTTATAGTTTAGATTCAAGGGGTACACGTGCAGTTTTGTTACACAGGTACATTATGTGATGGTGATGTTTTGGTTTCTGTGGAGCCTGTCACCCAACCGGTGAGCATGATACCCATGAGGACATAAGGATGAGAAGAGCAGACACTAGAGACTTATAAAGGAGGAACAGAGGGAGGGGGTTCAGCGTTGAGAAACCATATTATCACATTTAATACTCAAAATAACCTCCAAAGTGAGTCTGTGATGTTGTCACATTTACAATTAAAAGTAACAATAACAACAACAACAAAGCAGAAGTTTAGATGTAGTCAGGAAATCATTCAAATTTGCATAATTAGTATGTAGGAAAGCTTTAGGCACTCCTGTCTCTGTTTAGTTACTTAATCTGTGCTGGTAATTACTAAGCTCTCTTGATTTTTCAGTCCAATCAAAAGTGGACCAAGGAGCAGGACATGAGCAGTCATTATGTCCACACTTAGCATTTCTGCAATAACCCACTGCTTACAGGCTGTATGCTTTGGCAATTG
The DNA here is from genome assembly GCA_027257055.1 of Cephalopachus bancanus. NCBI lineage: Eukaryota > Metazoa > Chordata > Mammalia > Primates > Tarsiidae > Cephalopachus > Cephalopachus bancanus. The sequence goes on from JAPVLO010000072.1 coordinate 1,854,328, forward strand.
TAAGAATTGGAGAAGATTGTTCAGATGACTATTTTCTCTCCACCATTTCAAACATGAGAGGTTTTTTTAGAGAAAGTGTTGGTAAATTATGATTTTTAACATTTTAAATGGTTGGAAAAAAATCAAAAGAAGACTATTTTGTGACACATGACAGATATATGAAATTCATAGATCAGTACATGTAAACAAAATTTTACTGAAACACAACCACACTCATTTATTTTGTTATTTGTAGCCACTTTTATTCTACAACAGAACTGAGTAGTTACAACAGAGGCCGTGTGGGTCACAAAGTCTGAAATATTTACTCTTTCTTTACTTTGCTGTTCCCTGTATTGGAACACAGCCTGGGTGCCACTTTCTGTGTGGAGCCCTGCCTGATGGCTCTTGCTTTGTCTCTTGGCCTTCTTCTTAGTGTGAGTAGTAACTCTAATCTATAACCTATCATAGATCATTGTACTTTTACTACTAGGACTGAAAAACTTTAATTCTATCCTGTCCAATTGTGACTGATGCTTGAAACTCTCTACCACAGCCATGTCCAATAGAACTTTCTGTGACGATGGAAGTGCTCTACTGCTGTGCTGCTACATGTGGTGTATGTGGCCATCTGTGGCTACTGAGCCATTGAAATGCGACCAGTGTGATTGAGGATTCCATTTGTGAATTTAAGCTCATTTAAATTTAAGTTTGAGCTCCTACATTGGACAGTAAAGGTCAAAAATGTCTGGGCTGAGTCATAGCACAGCCTCAGCTTATATGATGCAATACTAAGAAATTCAAGCCCTCTCAAGCATTCCATTTTATCTTTGGGCAACTCTTGCTATCTGAGCCTTCACTGAGAAAAGTTTTTCATCGAGACGTGTTTTACTGAGGAATAGGTTTCAATATCTTGCATATCATAACTTTAATTCTCTTCTTAGGGACACGCTGAATAAATCTCATCTCCCTGACATTGCCAACCCTTCACTTGTCTAAGGTAAATGACAAGTCACTCACATACATATTTCAAAAAAGTATGCCTTGTTCTCCAACACTGGGCTGGAAACAAAGGGTATGTAATTGCACCAAGAAAAACCAAAGCTATTTTGTTGTTTTCTGTTGAACAGTTTATGCCCAGCATGGAAACTCTTTACTGAGGTCTGAGTCCTAGTGGGTGGCAGGAATTCCACCACAGAAAACCAAATCTTCATTCCTTCTGTCTATTGTAAGTTAAGGCTCAGCTACACATTAATGCAGGGCTTCATCTTCTACTTTTAATTTGGAAAGAAAGAGACAAATAGAACAGAGACTAAGAGATAATTCATGACAGGGGGGCAAAATTAATTGACAGTGATAGTCTAACCAGGTAATCACTGGGTTTGGACCTTGGCTATGTTCTAGGTTTCCTCAATACTTAAAGAAAGTTCTGGTCTTTTGTACAAGCATGATTCTTGCCCTCACTTTTATCAGCTCTATGATATACTTCCAGAAATTCCTTTTCTGCTTATTAGATAAGTTGATATTTGTCATTTATAACCAAAACCCAGGTTGGTTATAGCTGTATACATTATTTTTGTGGAATTATAGTTTGTTTTGAGGTTCACAGTGAAAAAGAAGAAATTTTGAGGAAGATAACCCAACCCTGTTTCTAATACAGAGAGTAGACAGGCATGTGATGGTCATTATTTGCCACAAAATTAAGATCTAATGCTGATTGGAGAGGAGAGATAAGATGGGGACATTATAACTCCTAACAGTGAGAATTACATGAAATTGTATTTTCTCTTTTATTCTTTGACTTTTAGAAACTTCAGAATTAAATTTAAAACTCAGAAAGACTAGAGTTATATAAAACTATATAACTGGGAGACGACTTATTTATTCCTAGTTTCTTGATATTATCTTAGATTTTATATTCCTATGATAGAAGACTTGTGTGTCTTTTTGAGTTAGTTAGTGTGAACAAATATTTTGAACATTGGTGAGATATAAATGCCAAAAAAGGGTTTATCTTCATTCAAAAGAACACATCTTTCCTGAGCACACACCATGACAAGGTTTGGGGAACAAAGTCGTGACTTCCTTCCATGAGAATTACGCATCTGTGTAGCAATTCCTGTAAATAACATGTCGCTTTGGGAGGTGACACCAATGTTTAAGTCATCAGGAAGGAAGTATGAAGCAGGAAGAGGATGGATGTGAGGGAATTCAAGAGACAATCCACCAAGATGATCTTGCTCCTGGCGAGACAGGAGGCTGGTTATCTTGGCAGATGGTCAAAATTTTCACAAATGTGCTGCGGGGACTTCTGTAAGATCAAACTAAGAAAGGGCCATGAAACTAAAGAAAGGGACAAGTGGTACCAGAAAAGAAAGTGATTAGATTGGTTTGGAAAGATGGAAGAAAAGCTGCATGGAGTAGGCATCATAAGATAATGGCTGAGCCTGTTAAGAACAAGAAGAGAGATTCAAAGGACATGTTGGGTTTCTGTATGTGGATGCTGTCTCCGGGCCATTGTCCCAAAATGAAGGGTTCCTAGATTACTGAGAAAAAAGGAGTTTTAGGGATGTGAAGAGTAATCTTCTATTCAAATGCCAAAGTCAGTAGATATTAAAAACCTAAAAATAATTATAAAATAAGACTACTCTGGGAAGTCTGGTACTTCCAGGTGCAGGAGATATTGTTTTGACTCTAGAGTCAGATCTTAGTTCAAGGGTATGTTCTATGCAACCTTGGGTAAGTTATTGAATCTCTTTGGACCCCCACTTTTAGTATTTATAAAATGGAGATTACAATTTTTAGTTTGTGAACTTTCACTGTGGATACTAAATGACCTAAAGTTCCTGGCATGTCAAAGCTTCTCAACAAATGATGACAGCTCACTTTCCTAGTAGCTCTGCCCTTCTAACTAGAATTCCTTTGCTCGTAATTCTGCTGTTTGGATCATAAGTCTATCCAATCAGTCCCATAAATCCACATCCCATCCATTAAGTCCCAGTTTACTTGCTCTTCCTTCATATGTCCTTTCAGAAATTCTCCACAGAGATACTACCTACAGCTGTTTTCTTTTGGCAGCTTGAAAACATTAGCTGCATTTTTCCTATGGCACCACTTGTTAGCAAACATCACAGAGCCTTGTGACCATGATTTGTCTCCCATACTGAACTGTAATCTCCTGGAAGACTGGATCCAGTTCTTGACAAATTAAGGTATACTAATTGAGCAATATTCCACTGGAATATTCGCTTATTCCATATCTCTTTTCTCTTCTTGTTTGCTTCTTAGCCTTCTGCCCTTTAATGATGACATTAAGAACTATGGAGTCTGGGCTCAGTGGCTCAGCATGTAATCCCAGCACTTTGGGAGGCCAAGGCAAGTGGATTGCCTGAGCCCATGGGGTTCAAGATCAGCCCGGGCAACTTGGCAAGATCTCATCTCTACAAAAGATAAAAAATTAGCAAGGTGTAGTAGTGCATGCCTGTAGTTCTGGCTATTTCGAAGACTGAGGCGGAAGGATCACCGGAGTCCAGCAGGTAGATGGTCGACGCTAGGTTGGCCATGAGTGTGCCACTGTACTCCAGCCTGGGAGACGGAGTGAGACTCCAACTCAAAAAAAAAAATATGACCATGACAGAGGTAATTTTGAGTAATAGTCATAATAATATGTGCTTTAGAACAGAGATCAGCAAGCCATAGTCTGGCACTTTTTATTTTTAATAAATAAAGTTTTATTAAGGCACAACCACATATAGCTATTTATGTATCGCCCACAGAAGCTTTTATGCTATAACAGCAAAGTTAAATCTTTGTGACCCAGGTAACTGGCCCACAGAGCCTAAAATATTACTATATGACTCTGAAAGAAAAAGATTGCCAACCCCTACTTTAGAGTCACACTGGGGTCTGTGCTTGGTTTTTCATAATTGAGCACCCACCCTTGTTTTAGGTGTGACCATTTTAAGGAGCAGATGGAAGAATACAAAAAAGAAAGAAGAAAGGAAGCTCACATTTTCTAAGTGCCTACCATTTTCTAAACTCTTTCTTAGAGTCTTTGAATACCATATACAGTCATGACAATTCTCCATAAGGTAGTTATTATTGTCTTTATTTACAGATTAAGAAAGTGAAATTCAGAGAAGCCATGAATTTATATATGGTAGGCAGTTAGTAACAAGCGAAGATTTCATCTCAAGCCTTTATAACTTCTAAACATCACTTCTCAGAGTTGACTCTGCTTCTTGGGTAGCAGAATAAATGAATGATGAATAAATAAATGAATAAAATGATGTGGATATCAGTAACCTTGTGGGTAAAATGTGATAGGTATGATGATTTATGGGCCTAAAAATTGATACCTCTGTTTCTCTGAACCAGCTGAAAGATGATTTATTAATACATCAAACAGATGGAGAACAAAACAGCATCTTTATTACCAATAAAGTATTATTGTAGGATGGGGTTTACGGCAACTATTCAAGGGGTCATGTAGATAGTGCACCTCAGAGCTGAAGCTACCCACACTTTTCGGGAGCCCTGGAGACCCATATTCTCACCAACCCTTTTGTCCTGTTGCTAAGCAGCAGAGAATATGTGCTTCTTGCACTGAGAGCACTTACATCAAGGAGAAAAGAAGGGGCTGAGTCCATTTGCCAGAACTCATCAATTAGAATAGTTTCCTCTTTCTAGAAACAACAGAGGAAGAGAGAATTTTACCCTAAAGAAGCTCTCTTTACAAAGAAACATGAAACAAGGAGAGGAGATCCCATGCCAACGCTTGTGTATTAAGAATTATATTCTCACCAGAATCGGGAGCTTATAATTGTTCTTCTCTCCTGAGACTCACAGTCAGGTATCAGGGTAGTCTTGGCGAACTTCAGGTTTTCACAAACACAACCTTACTTCATGACCATAAATAGGTACCATCCCTGAACCTACTGAATTGCTACCTGACTCGTTCCCCAGAATTTGAACTGTCTTCTTCGTTCTACTATGTTTTGGTATAGTCTGTTTGAACAGGATGAGTCATAACGTCACTAATTTTCTGACCATGAATACGAATACAGAAAGTACCGAGAGAGCTCCCATTCTAGCCCACTCAGGGACAGAAGAATCTAGTTGTCTTCATGGACCTTTTACCAGGTGCAGCATATACAAAAATAAATACTAATATAATATCAGCTAAAACCATTAAGAATTCCCTCATGTGCATTACAAAAGCTTGGGTTAGAGATGTTGTGTTTCTCCATCCTGATAGCCCAAGCTCTGCACAATTATATTTCTTCTCTCTGACACTGACATCAGACTATGACTCAAAAATAGATCACAGTGCTTTATCACAAGAAGCAAGTTTAAGAGATCCAAGGAGTTGAGTGATTTGTTTCAAAGCAGAATTATTTTCTCCTTTGGGGGCAGGTATCTCTCATGCAGGAAGTTTCTGAGGCTCTTGCAGCTTCTTTGACAGTTCTTGCTCATTTTGTGTGTCAGAACAGCAGAGAAATGAATGCTGAGCTCCTTAAAGTCTGAGGTTACACTTTGTGAACTGCTCTGATAAGAGAAGGAAACCACAAATCATCCTTGGAAAGAGGACCTGTGCCATTAGAAAACCCATAGGCCATGAGCTAGACATAAACACAGTGAACATGAGGACAATTTAGTGGGTACTTTCCAAAACAGACATGTCCAAGGCATGTGGTGGGAAACACCATGGAAAGTGCTTATACTGCTGGAAAGACATCAGATACAACTGACATTTTAGTTGGATTTTAGGAGATTCAGTCATTCTTTAAGAAGTGATCAGAATTGTTAATGTGGTTTATGAAGATATGTGAGGGAGCAAATGGTGAGAGTGAAGGCCTGGGGTGGAACCAGACCATACAAGTCATGAAAATCCAACAACTCATTGCCTTATGCAGAACATCTAGTTTAGTGCCTGACCATCTGAGAGCTCTGCACAAGTGCTTGTAAAGTAAGTTAGGGATGCATTCAAAAGGATACAATGTCAGCATTCTAGAGAGGGGCTCCTGCTTTGGATGGGAGGTGGTATTTGATGGTCAACAGACTCATTAGTGACTCTTACTCTACAAATAGGCAAAAGAAGAGAGAGAGAGAAAGAGAGAGAGGAGGAGGAGGAGGAGAAAAACCAGGAGGCAGCTTTGAGAAGTGTAGTAGGTTATCCAGTATTTCAAGGAGGAGAAAAATGGAGAAAGGCACTCTTAAAATAGAAAGAAGATAAGGGGTAATTAGAGGAGAGAAAAAAACGAAAAAACTCACTTTTGACATTTAGCTGTTTTGAAAATTATAAAGCTAATATGTGGTGATTGCTTCCAAAAGAATACAGATGTCTTGATTGATTGTAAGATGATCTACAAACATAATGAATATCAACTATGGATAAGATATATGGCTGGTTCAGATACAATGGCAAGAAAGAAAGCTGCATTTTTTGAGTGTCTTCTATGTGCCCACCATATCATTACATTTAATCCTCACAAAATCTTGTAAGGGATATATAGTTGTCAGCACTTTGTGGGTGCACAAAAATGTGTAAAAAGAATATGAGTACAACAAAATAAACTGATATGCTGATGACTTTGCATAGACCAAATAAACATTTCTGTGGGCCAGTAGAGGCAGAGGGTCTGTGGTGGATTTGGAGTAAAATGCTGCCAATACACGGGCACTAGCTCACATATGGGTCTATGAATGATGCCGAAAGGAATCTGGTCTTAATCTGTAGCAATGGAAAGTCATTAAAAGTTTTAAACCTGAGAATGTAGTTCTTAAAAAAATTCTCAATGATCTATCTAGCAAGAGCATGCAAGATGCTTTAGAACAGGGTAAGACAAGAGGCAGATAAAGCAGTCAGGATGCAGTAGCAGTAATCTAGGCAAGACGTAATGGAGCACAATGAGAGAGCAGTGGGGATTAGGAGCAGGGGCTCAATTCAAGAGCTGGAAAAGTGACAGAACTAGTAGTGTGCAGCATCTTGAGACAGGGTGCTAGAAGAAGGGAAGACATTTGGTTGATTTTGAGTTTGGATTTCTGAATGGATGATTGTCAAGCACACACAAAAGACAAGAATAAGGCCCAGCCAGAATGGCTAGTAAAAACACATACAACCACTCTTAGATAATTTAACATCTACATATTGAAGGGAAGACCAAGCAAAGTTGTCAGCACTCCATAATCATTGCCCTATGTACCAAAGCGGACACAGTAGGGGCCAGATGACCACAGTATGAGGTGCAGGATGTTCTGTGTAGTGGACTGCCTAGTGTCCTCCCCAAATTCATGTCTATCCAGAAACTGAGAGTGCACCCTTATCTGGAAATGAGGCCTTTGCCGAAGTAATTAGTTGAAATGAAATTACCGTGGATTGCAGGTGGGCCCTAATGACAATGATCAATGTCTTTATAAAAAACAGAAGGGACACAAAGATCCACAAAGGGAAAGACCTTGTGAAGATGAAGACAGAGACTGTAGACATACTGGTACCAGCCAGTTGCTTGGATCCACCAGAAGTTGGAAGAGGCAAGGAAGGAGTTTCCTTGAGAGATTTCAAAGTAAGGATAGCCATGCCAACACTTTCGTTCAGGAATCTTGGTCCCCAGAACTTTAAGAAAATAAATATATGTTGTCTCAAGCCACCAAATTTAGAGTAATTTCTTTTGGCAGCACAACTCATTTCTAAGGAACCAATCCTAGACTGCAGCTGAGTGGTTTCATATTCTGCAGATCTATTCTGAAGGCATGGGGCAGAACAACTCAGACTTCATAACAATCAGGAGATGAGAAACTCTCATCACAGCCTTCCCCTGGGAAAGAGGGAGGTAAATGAGAAATGGCCTGGCAGCCTCCTTACAAGCCTCCCATTCTCTCCAGCCTGGAGGAACAGCTAGGTGTTCTCTGAGAATCAGATTAGCTGCGCTTCAAGTTGTTGCCTGTGTGGCCTGTGTGGATATGTGCAAGGTTGTCAGGGTGCTATGGTGGAATCATTACCCTGGCAATAGTATGCTCTGGTGCTTGAATCACTAGAAGACATGATTGGTATTCAGTTATAGATAAGAGCCCGACCTTACTTCTGAGATGGTTGTGCCTAGGACTGTCTCAAGCCTAAAATCACAGTCACATTCTCTGATGCTGAGAATGCCTGAGCCTGACACATGCTGGGTCACATTATCACCCACTTAATTCTCCTCTGATGATAAAATCTTAATTTAATGCACAGAGGTGATCCTTAAACACACTTTCAATGCCTCTTCTACCTCTCTCACTGGCATAGCTAGCCTGTTGGAATGAGTTTGCCCTGCCTACTCCCAATATGACCTGACCTGCTAACCACTTTGTTTCTAACTCAAGAACCCTCTTCAGTGACTGGGAATGTATCAACTCACCTCTTTTAAGTGGGACTCTAACTTCCTCCCTCACCTCCCCTAAGTGGGCTCTGACTTTCTCCCTCACCTTTCCTGAGTGGGGCTCTGACTCCCTCCCTCACCTCCCCTAAGTAGGGCTCTGACTCTCCCTTATCTCCTCTAAGTGGAGCTTTGATTCCCTCCCTCATTTCATCTAAAGGGGGCTCTGACTATTTCCCTCATCTCCCCTAAGTGGGGCTCTGACTTCATCCCTCACCTCCTCTAAGTAGGGCCTGACTCACTCCCTCACCTGCCCTAAGTGGGCTCTGACTCCCTCTCTCATCTCTCCTAAGTGGGACTCTGACTTTCTCTCTACCTCCTCTAAGTGGGGCTTTGATCCCTCCCTCACCTCCTCTAAGTAGGGCCCTGACTCCCTTCCTCACCTCCCCTAGGTAAGGCTCTGATTTTCTTCCTTACCTCCCCTAAGAGGGGCTCTGATTTCCTCCCTCTCCATGTATCATGACAGTTACTTTTACAATGGACAGACTCTTTCAGTGTCCTGATAACCCTGGCCAACCATAGAATACTATTACTTGGCACTGATAATTTCTGAATCACGCTGCTTGCTACTGCTTTTGGTTTGTGATTTAGTCTGTCCACTTGCTTACACCAGCATGAGCCTCAGTGATAAACTCCTGTAATCTAAGTTTATTTTAAACCCAGTGGCCTAAACTATCTTGACTGTGTTGATGTTACTATACACATATTTTGTGAAGTTTGCATAATAATTGGAGAGTTGATCGCATGAATTTTGAGGTCATATTATCTAGAATTTATTCCTGTGTCCACTGCTTACTAGCTATGTATTCTTATGTAAATTACTGAACATCTCTGGGTCATATTTTACATGAAGCAATAATATAAGGTTTAACTGAGTCGATACCAATCATCTAAAATGTTGTACGCCACATAAAGGGGCCCCCTCCTTTATAAATATTAGCAGTGAAGGGGATGTCAATGATGGCATTGATGACGTGAACTCTGACAATGTCGATCACGTCCATGTTCCTCCCCATGCCTGTAGCTTTGCATCAGTCTTTAGGAGGGTAGTTACTATTTCGTAAGAATTAAGACTGTTCATTTGTTCTGGACCTTTACATTACATTATAAATTCCCTGAGGCCTCCATCCTGTTTTATTCATCTTTATATGCCTGGCAAGAGGTATAGTGCCTGGTACCAAAAGCATTAGCAAAATTATTGTCTTCACTTCCCTCTTTACCTTATCAATTCTTTAATAGGATATGCAAATAGGCTAGATCAATGTGAAAGAAAAATGAATGCTGCAACAATGTAAATAATTATGTTGTATATTTATAAAATATTTCTAAACCTAAACCCTAAGTAATAGATTGGATAGCAATTATATGAGCAGCTTGAAAATATAAACCCATATTGTACATTTTTCTGTTGCCAAAAATGCATTGAGTAGAATTGTACAGTATTTTTTTCCTCTTTTAGAGGTAATTTAACTCTATCAATCTTATTTCCAGCTTAATTATGAAACCAACATGCCAAATATACCATACATCCAAAAACAAATTTAGTCTTCTGAATATTAACTAACATTGTTTCAAAGAGACGGCCGCTGTTTATCATTGATTTAAATTAAATATTGAGTAGGAAATTAAAGAGATTTTTATTTCATTTATTCAGCAGCAACATTACAGTTTATACAAATGAAGGCATAATTAAACAGTCTGCCATTAAATTACAATCTGCATTTCATGTAAGCAAACATATTAAAATTGAAAATGCTTGTCATGAATATAAAACCAGCTTGCTTGAATGAGTATTACTCCGAATGTATGACCCACATTTAAGCAATTGTTTTTTTGTTTTCCAGAAAGAATTGTAGCTTATAGGTTGCATTACTTTTAAGATATTATTGATAATAATAATTCTAAAACTAACAATAATAGCTAATGACATTACAGTTTCTGCTAAGCACTTAACTCACACTTAGTAATCTAATAACTTAATTCATTAGGTGGGTGTCATTATGATCTCTTTTAAGGAGCATCTCCTTTGTTTGTTTGATTGCTTTGTTTGAGGGAGGGAAAAAGAAAAGTCATTACACAGCAGCAGTGGGAAGGAGGCAGGGCATACACATACCCTCCAAGCCCTGATTAATTTAAAGAATGAAACACAAGCCGGGCTCGGTGGCTCAGCCTGTAATCCCACACCTTTGGGAGGCTGAGGTGAGTGAATTGCCTGAGCCCGCGGGTTCGAGACCCGCCTGGGCAGCAAGACCTCATCTCTACAATAAATCAAAAAATCAGTTGGGCGTAGTGGCGCATGCCTGTAATTCTGGCTACTTGGAAGGCTGAGGCGGAAGGATCGCTGGAGCCCAGCAGGCCAAGGCTGCGGTGGCCGGGAGCGGCCACTGCACTCCAGTCTGGGCGACAGAGTGAGACTCCAACTCAAAAAAAAAAAAAAAAAAAAAGAATGAAACACAGGGCAGACTATTGTGGCAGAGAACTCAACTCTGAGATTCAGGTTGTCCTTATAGCAACAGGGTGAAGGGGACACTCAGTGATGAGAAGGTTCTAGCAAAAGACAAGTTCTGGGAATTGCTGGGTGGACAGTGTACACTCAGTTAAAGGACTAGTCCAGAATATATAGCTAAATATAGAGTTAAAAATAATTATTTTTGATAAACAAAGACAACATTTCCTTATATTAGATGGATGACCTTGAATAGGTTACTCAACCTCTCTGAGTTTTCACTCACATATCTACTAAGGGAAGATAATATTTACAGTCCTCCCCCAGCCCCAAGGAGAATGATAATGGTGGCTGGTGTCTACCAGGTGCTCAAAAGGGGCATTTATTAAGTGCTTAAAATTTTTTCAGACCAGAATTTAAAACAGCTTGCAAGAGAGAATTGCCTTCTCAATTTTTTGTCAAGGAATAGCTGTGAGTGGAAGGAAAGGATGAAATATCAGAGAATTTATCATCAGTTACCTTATCCCTGTTTCTCCTACCCTAGTCCTAATGCCTGAATATCTGGTGGGGATGTTTTGCATTCAGAATGGTCCCCAATAATTTACAGTTATTTTAAGGAGGCAAAATCCAGGAATGCTGAGCAGGGTAAAAACACACAAAGCAGCAAAAATAAATTTAAATAAATAAATAAATAAATGAGCAAGTAAGCTTACCCACAGTCATTCTAAGAATCACCAGATGGTAATTGCAAACAATGGATGTGATGTAAAAATGCACTGATCTGACCAGGCAAAATTGGATTCAAGAAAAAAAATTACATTTAAGTAAAGAAGGCACTTAATGGTGAGGATGCATCTCAGAGACAGAAATGAACCTTGTTACCAGATGAGTCTGCTAACTTGACAATTAAAGATGCCACTTCTTTGACTGGAGTCAGGTTGGATGCTGATTAGAGTTTCAGGCATCTGAAGCCTCTCTGCTACTTCCGTGGAGTGACTGGCCTGCTTCATGTCAAGTAAAGGTAAAAAGCATTCACCAATGGCTGCTCCATATTCAGTCCCAATGCAGCACTCTTCTCCATAAATAAAATCACTCTTTTTTTTAAAGTTACTCCTTTTTAAAGCAGGCTCAAGTTATCTCCACTTTCCAATGATCCATGAATTCATTTCACATGCCCTTGTCTGTTACCTTTTATAATAGTCCCACTGGAGCTCTGTTCAATGCTGGGAAGGTAGCAACAGCCTGAAACACTGCTCAGAGCTCAACATTCACTGTTTCAAAGTAGCTCAAATGTGTGTGTCAAATTGTTTTTCTTTTCGAATATGATTGGATATGCCTTGTGCCCATTTTTCAACCACTTCATTGAGGTATTATTGGCATACAAAAAGCTGTACCTACTTAATGAACAACTTGATAAGTTTGGAATTAGGTATACATTCACAAAACCATCATCACAATCAATACCATTAGCCCATTCATTACCTTCAAAAGTTTACCCCCTCTTTTTCAAAGTATTTTTTTTGTGTGAGTGATAATAATAATTAATAAAAGATGTACCTTCTTTGTAAAGTTTTAAGTATAATACACAGCATTGCTAACTATAGGCACCATGCTGTATGGTAAGATCTCTAGGGCTTATCTTGTACAACTGAAACTTTGTATCCTCTGACTAAAATGACTTTTACTGATTACCAAACACCTCTTCTTGCATTATTGACCCTGCCCAGGGAACACCGATTATTTGTAGGCCTGCCCCTGCCTTATGAACTCGTGTTCACTTTCCGACAATCCCCAGTCCATGCCATGCAGTTACAGTTAAAAGAGTCATGGGACCAAAAATCAATTGTACTCCCTAAAGCCATTGAAATAAAAGTTGTTTTTTGTTTGTTTATTTTTTAAGAGCCATGGATAAAACACATCGTGACCTTGCCTCCTTCCCGTACCCCACAGCTGATGGTCTAGAAATAGACTTTTAATCCAACAAACCAGAAATTGAAACTAAAAGACTTCAGGCAGTCTGAATGCTCTATTGAGTGAATATTGGCAGTTGATGACTGACTGGTAGCTACTTCTTCCCATGTTGATTGGAAAGCAATGGTAGTTGATCTGAGAGAAAAGACTCCCTGACAGGGTGGACCAATCTTTTATTTCAATCCATACTTAAGGCACAGCTACAGATTTGCCCTTGGAAACTGTGAAGCACTCTCTTACCCATGAAATAATCCCGCCGCCCCTTTTTTAAACAAACCAAAGTGCATTACTAAGGCAAGCATCCAACAAATTTTAACTTATACACTCACCAAATACAACTTAACATCTGTTCATTTGTTTTTCTATTCCCTGCTTCCCCCCAAACCTCAATTTAAAGTTGTTTTGATCTGACTGGGGCCAAATAAATAGATGGCTTGGAGAATAGGCCCTATTTCTATTTATTTTCCATCCTGATTTACTGAACCTAAGTTCTCAACTTCTGCTCAGCAAGACCCTCTTAGAAAACAGTTGTAAATTTTCTGATTTCCAAGCTTCTTCCCAGGTGCTAGCATTTGCTTAGAAGAACTTTTGAAAACACAACTTGAACCTAAGAGCCTTAGCTTTTATTGACTAGTTAGGTTTTTTTTTTCTATTTTCCCCCCTTCGGATATTTATTCCATATCTTCTTCTAGAACAGCAGAGCAACATAAGTTATATTTATTGAAGACCAACTCTGAGAAATCATGGTTCAAGAATTTAACATCGTTTCTGTGAGCTCCTGACCTTGCATTGTTCCAGCAATGAAAACATAAAGACATGGGAATTTTCAGTTAGAAATATGTTGGGTACCATTTATTTATCTCCTTAACTCAAAAGAATAAAATCCAGACCTTCCAGGAGCTTCTTGAAACTCCTTTTCTAATATAAAATTATGACTCCATTGTAGAAGACTCTAATAGGACACTCAGAACTGCTGCTACCTACCCCATTCGTATCTCTACTATTCTCGCCAACACGACATTCAGTTTATTTTAACTCTCACTATCAACTCAGTTCTACCTTTGGTAGGGCTGTTCGTTGCTTCTTCCAACCTTTCTCTTCCAGTAATTTTCAAAATTCTTTCGTTGTTTTCTCTTCTCTTATCCAAATTCCATTTTTTTGTTGCTTTGTTTTTTACTTATAGAAATCCCTCCATTGTCCAACTCAGAATTACTTTCAGTAAGAAACAGAAGTGTACAAAACCCCAGGTATTTTCCCTCTTAATCCAATGTTTTTTGTTTGGTTTGGTTTTTTTATGACTTCTTATATTTTCCTGATCATCTGCCATCATCATGTTTATTTTTCAAAATCTAGAGTCATTTGACACCCTTCCATGGTCAGCACTGACAGACTTTGTGAAAATCATTTTCCTCAGTAGAAAATACTTTAGTTGCAAGTAAATCTAACTGTAAAATGGCTAATATAGTGAGTATGTGACAGTTATTAATGGAACTTCTTCAATAGGCATTTGGTTAAATTAGTAATTACCTCTAAAGAGTCATATTCCTGAAGTTGTTTTCTTTATTGTTACCTTTAATTTCCCTCCAAACAGTGACTGCAAATGTCTCTGAATCTGGCTGTGATTCCTACAAATATAACCAGTTGTTACAAAGCAAAATCATTAGCATGATGAAAAATTAATTAGGAAAGTCTGTTACAATTTATAAGTATGCATTTGTGGTTAAATAAATCTGAAGTTTTGGATTTTGTTTGATGTCCTTGGGGTGGATATTTTGCATGATTGGATAGTGCACCAAACAAGAAAGTTAATCAGATTGGTTCTGCCATAAATGGAAGCCATTTATTTGGCCCTAATTGGGATCTGAAAAGTTATTAAAGCATATTTTTGGAGTTTGTTCAAATTAATTATTGTGAAGCAAATGGATTTATAGGCAAGCTATTTTTCTCAAAGCATTTTTTTTCTGAACCAGCTGTACCTTGTTCTAACAAATAAAAATTATAGGAATAGAGCAAATATAATAGGCTGTCACAGATGGAAAGAGAAGTGGGGCTACCTAGGCTTAAGGTAGGGGCTTGAGAGGTTGTAAAATAAAATAAGTGCTTTTATAACCATGCTCTCAGGAATCAATTCACTAATCCTTCTTCTGTATTTCCACTAGGAGACACAAAATACATTTACTGCAAGAAGGAGGGAGAACATTGCTATTTAGTTGATCCTGAAGAAACATAGCTTTATTTTTCTAGGTCTACACTTGTTCTTAATACATAATAAGCAGGCAAGTAGAAGTAGTTTTAATTTCTTAAGTCCTGATTCATATAGTGTGATGGGCTAAAATATTCTACATATAAGTTAAGAGTTAAGACATTAATTCTTAGGGTAGGATTAACTTGTAGAAAACTGGGGTTGGATTAAGTCATGACTCAGAATTTTTAGTGAGAGAAGAATCTAGGTATTTATATTGCTTATTAGCTCTCTAAATTATTCTATTTATCTGGGTTAGAATTAAGATTTGTAATAAATGAAATTCATTGCTATCTTCATAAATATTTGTATTTTAATTGAAACCAACTCTCAGCATGTGACACTTTCATGCCAACTTTAACCCAGATTTTGACCACTATAGGACTTCTGGTCTCCTCAGAGACCAAAGTCTTCACACTATTGGGGACAATTACTTAATTTACAGGCTCAGTAACTCAGCCTGTAATCCCAGCACTTTGGGAGGGTGAGGTGAGTGGATTGCCTGAACCTGCAGGTTTGAGACCCACCCGGGCAACTTGGAGAGACCTCGTTTTTACAAAGAAAAAAAAAAATTAGCCGGGCGCGGTAGCATGGGTCAGTAGTTCCGGCTACTTGGAAGGCAGAGGCAGAAGGATCACTGGAGCCCAGCAGGTCGAGGATGCCGTGGCTGGGAGCATGCCACTGCACTCCAGTCTGGGGCGACAGAGTGAGATTCCAACTCAAAAAAAAAAAAAAAAATTTACAGATTGTATCAGGAATCAATATCAAATCTTAACTCTTCCCCAGGAATGCTGAACTTCTAAGGAGATGTAAACATTTTATATTATATCTATTAGCTTGACACACATCGGAATTACAGAGGAAGTTCTGCAACCAGTAATCTAAGAAGTAACGAAATTGATACACATTTGCTTGTTAAAATTCTTCCAAATAAATTTTGTAAGATAATGGAATTTTTAGAGGTTATTTTTGTATAAGGATCTTAATTATTTTCTAATTTCTATTGTCTTTGTCAATTCTCTCTCCCTGGTATTGTTCCCTTACAATACAAGCTACTTTTGGGGGTGATTTTAACAGCTGTTAACCTTTCTTAGGCATAGCCCAATCATGTTTCTAACTATACCTTCTTCAATTCTCTGAAAGAAAAAAGTAAATAAAAGGAGACAAGAAAGCATCTACATGATAACAGAAATTTCACATTATCAACTTTACAAGTCAATAATTATTTTATTTAATTATTTATTTATTTTTGGGTTGGAGTCTCACTCGGTCGCCCAGACTGGAGTGCAGTGGCCGCTCCCGGCCACCGCAGCCTCGCCTGCTGGGCTCTGGCGATCCTTCCACCTCAGCCTTCTGAGTAGCCAGAATTACAGGCATGTGCTACCACGCCCGGCTGATTTTTTTATTTATTGTAGAGATGAGGCAATAATTATTTTAAAATAAATACAATTTTCTTAATTTTGAGCATATTTGGGGGCAACATGGAGCTCAACCAATAGTTACTGAGCCAAGTGTTAAGTAAGGAGACATAAAAAACACCTTAATAAAGCGTGTTGAACTCTGCTGTGCTTAAGAGGGCTTTAAAGGCAAATCTCCTATTTTTCATATTTGAAGAATGAGGTCTGAAGATGAAAAAAAAGATAGCCCAGTTCCCTGAACAGAAGTTATTAGTGGTGTGTTACCCCTAATTTTTTTAAATTGTTTTTCTTTTCTTTTCTTTCTTTCTTTCTTTAAATTTTATGTGAAGATGAGGGGTACAATTCAGGATTGGGTATACAAGTGGTCATTGTACAGGTAAAGTTTGGTCCTCTCTTTGGTCTCCACTTTGCCTGGTTTGACATCAGGTGCCCTTATTGATGTTATGTGCCCCCTTCTGCTTCTTTCCCTGATTATTTCCAGCTACTGCTTTTCTTAAGTGTTATGATAAACATTCTTTTCTTAAGTGTTATGATAAACATTCAGGGTCTGCTTATGAGTGAGAACACGTGGTAGTCAGTTCTTTGTTTCTGTGATAGATCACTATTATAGACCCTAAATCCATTCAAGTTGCTGTGAAGTCCATAATTTTGTACTTCCTTTTGACTGTAATATTCCATCGTGTATATGTACCACATTTTAAAAAATCTACTCCGGATTCGATGGGCATCATGATTCGTCCCATGTTTTTGTTACTGTGAATAGCACTGCAATAAACATGCATATGCAGGTATCTTTTTTATAGAATGATTCGAGTTCCTCTGGGTATGTTCCCAGTAGGAGGATCACTGGGTTATATGTAAGGTCAATTTCTAGTTATTTTAGGAATTTCTTTTAGGAATTGTCACACTGTTTTTCATAGAGGTTGAACTAGTTTGCATTCCCACCAACAGTATAGAAGCTTCCTTTTCTCTGCATCTTAGCCAGTTTCTGTTGTTTTTTGTTTTAGTAATGATGGCCATTCTAACTGGAGTTAGGTTGTATCTCAGTGTGGTTTTGATTTGCATGTCTTCTATTGAGAAGTGTCTATTCATGTCTTTTGCCCATTTTTTAGTGGGCTGTTTATTTTTCCTTTTGGCACATTTGAGTTCCTGTAGATCCTGGATGTTAGGCCTTGTCAGATATGCAGTTGGCAAATATTTATTCCCATTCTGTGGGTGGCCTCTACACTCTCTTAAAGGTTTCTTTTGCTTTTCAGCAGATTTCCAGTTTGATAAGGTCCCATTTGTTTATCTTATCTATTATGGCATGACCTTTTGGGGGTATGATCAGGAATTGGTTGCCTATTCTGATTTCCATAAGGGTGTCTCCTGCATTTTCTAAGATTCTTAAAATTTGAGGTTTCACGTTTAGGTATTTGATACATTTGGAGTTAATTTTCTTGTATGATGACAGGTAGGGATCCTGTTTCATTCTTCTGCATGCGGCTAGCCAATTTTCCCAGCAACATTTACTGAATAAGTTCTCCTCTCCCCAGTGGCTGTTGGTGGAGGCTTTGTCAAAGATGAGTTGGTTGAGAAATTGAGGTTTCACTTTTAGAATCTCTATCTTGTTCCATTTGTCTATATATCTGTTCTTGTACCAATACCAGACTGTTTTGATTATTGGAGTCTTATAATAATGTGTAAAGACTATAAAAATGTGATACCTCCAGCTTTGTTTCTTTTGCTAAGGATTGTTCTGGCTATTTGTGGTTGTTTGTCTTTCCATATGAGTTTCTGAATTGTTGTTTCCAGGAATGAGAAGAATGATGTTGGTAATTTAATGGGTATTGCATTGAATCTGTAGATTGTCTTTGGTAGATGGACATCTTAACAATGTTGATTCTTCTATTCCATGAGCATGGAATATTTTTCCATTTGTTTGTGTCATCTTGGATTTCTTTGAAGAGTGTCTTGCAGGTTTTGTTTAAAGATCTTTCATTTCTCTGGTTAGGAAGGTGGCAGGGTATTTCCTTTTTGTGTGTGGCTATTATGAATGGGGTTGTGCTTTTTATTTGGTTCTCTGTTTGTTTTTGGTGTATAAGAATGTGACTCTTTTGCACATTTATTTTGTACCCTGAGACTTTGTCAAAATACTTTTTTGGTGCAAGGAGTTTTTTGACAGATTCTCTTGGATTTTCTAGATATAGGATCATTTCATCAGTAAAGAAGAATAACTTGACTTCCTCTTTTCCTATTTGAATATGCCCAATTTCCTTCTCTTGTCTGATTGCTCTAGCTAGGACTTCCAACACTATGTTGAACAGTAGGGGTGACAGTGGGCAGCTTTGTCTTGTTCCAGTTTTTAGGGGAAATGCTTTCAATTTCTACCCATTTAGCAATATGTTGGCTGTGGGTTCATCAGAGATGGCTCTTACTGTTTTGAGGTATGTTCCCTCTATGACTAGGTGTTTGAGGATTTTTATCAAGAAGAGATGCTGCATTTTATAGAAAACTTTTTCTGCATCTAATGATATAGTCATGTGCTTCTTGTTTTTTAATATCTGTTGATGCATCTAATTACATTTATAGTCTGGTGGATGTTGAACCAGCCCTGCATTATAGGGATGAAGCCAATTTGGTCATTGTGGATGATTTTTGAGATGAGTTGTTGGATCCGATTTGCTAGAATCTTGTTGAGAATTTTTGCATGTATATTCATCAAGAATATTGACTTGTTGTTCTCTTTCTCTGTTGATTCTTTACCTAGGTTGTGTATCAGCATCATGTTAGCTTCATAAAAGGATATGGGGAGAGTTTCATCTTTCTTGATTGCCTGAAATACTTCCAATAGGATTGATAGCAGCTCCTCCTTTTATGCTTTGTAGAATCCTGCTGAAAAGCTGTCTGGTCCAGGGCTATATTTTGTAGGCAGTTTTCTTGTGACAGAGTCAATTTCCTAGGTTGTTACTGGTCTATTTAGGATCTCAATTTCTTCTTGTTTTAACCGTGGGAGGTTGTGTGATGTCAGAAAATCCTTAATTTCTTTTAGGTTATCGAGTTTGATTCTATACAAGTGTGCATAGTAATCTCTGAAAATCATTTATATTTCTTTAGGGTCAGTTTTGACGTGATCTTTTGCATTTCTGATTGTGTTTATTTGGTATTTTTCTCTCCTTTTCTTGGTCATTTTGGCTAGGGGGTTCATTAATCTTGTTTATCTTTTCAAAGAACCAGCTTTTTTTACTAATTTTTTCTGATATTTTCGTCTTCTATGTCCTGTATTTGGTCTTTTATTTTGGTGATCTGGATTCTTCTGCTGAAGTTAGGGTTTTGGTGGTCTTGTCTTTCCAGCTCCCTTAGGTGATTTGTCAGGCTGTTGACCTGTGATCTTTCTATAATCTTGATGTGTGTTTGTAGAGATAAAAATTCTCATTTTAACACTGCTTTCATGGCATCCTAGAGGTTTTGGTAAGATGTTTCTTTATTTTCATTAGTTTCCAGGAAACTTTTTTTAATTTCTGTTTTGATTTCTATGTTGAAAGTTCCTACAGTTTCCCTCTTTGTAACTTAAGATGTTAAAATCTTCTCTCCATACTGCCTGCAGTTGATAGCTGGCACATGCTTGTGTGATAGAAGGGAGCTGAAATCACTTGACACAGCATCTTTCAGTATCTCACCACCTTTCTTCCTCTCCCAGCACAGTCAGAGTTGCCAGAGCATCCAGCTCACAGAAGAGGAATGGGGCCTCCTGTCTCTGCCCTGCCCTCCCAGTCTCTTTCTCTTGCTGCTAGGGGCAGCAGAGGGGAAGGGAGAAGTCAGCTAGGCACTCACCAGCCTCCTTCTAGGCTAGCTCTATTATCTATGTCTATTGCCTACCAGCTGGCTCAGGGTGGAGGGTGGATCATCCAGGGTACCGCATCTGCTATTACCCACCAGAGTTTGTGCACTAGGAGCTATGTTCTCTGAGGTCACAAAGAGCAGCCCCGATGCAAGGTAAAGATCAGTGCCTGATCTCAAAATGCAGTTCTGCTTTTCTGCAGAGGCTGCTCTGGAGTACTTCTCTGTTCAGGCCTTATAGATTCTGCTCAGTTTCTCTGCTGGCTATGGTTCTTGCAACAAATGGGATCAATAGCTCTCTCCCAAGAGACTGTTACAGTCTCCAGATCTCAGGGCCCAGTGGCAAGGCTCTGGAACCCACTCCAGGCTTGGGTGGTTTCTTCCTGCTGTTTCCTCAGGACTCTGCCTCAGGCTTCCTCACTATACTTCCTCTGTGGCCCTCAATGTAAAGATTCAGCCCAGCACTGTGGTGATAGGATTAGCAATTGCTCCACCAGTTATTCCTGGAAAATTTTACTCAGTTTCCATTCTCCAGGAAGTGCTAGGGTCTAAACAGAGGAGCTATGGCACCAACAGCGTCACCAGGAGGACTCTGGCCACTTGCTCTTGACTCCTCACTCAATCAGCCTCTCAGACTTCCAATTACACACAGAAACACATGCAGAATCATTCATACAATCACTCACATACACAGGGACTCGCACAGTCTGACTGGCTATGCCGCCATCTTCCCAGAAATCTGGCATTACCCCTCATTTGACTTCAAAAAAATGAATGTGAGACATTCAAAGAAGATGTGGGTAGTGAGATAAAAAGAAAACACTATGTTAAGAGTCATCTTTGACACTTTGAACTGAAGGCCACAACCAGGAGAGAAATCATACTATGACTAACCAAGTAATGTAACCTAACATAGCATCAAAAAAGGCTGGACTTCTAGGAACCTGTAACAAACAAAAACTTCAGTGGGATTCTGCCTGGAGCCTGCAGTAAAAGAGAGATGTTGAGGCCAACTATAGCATTTCACAAGAACTCCTGGATGAGATTATAGTAGTCATAAGATGGTACCAGGAAGTAGTTCTTGGCAAAAACAAATGCTAGTACTCTCTGGAGGAAAATGATCCAAAGCTACCCCTTGGGATTTCCACAGATTAGATTTCATCAAGGTGCTTTTAAAAACAAAAATCACCAAGTATACAAAAAAAAATTGTCAACAGAAATTTCAAAAATGCAAGAACGTTCTACGCCCTGATATTGCTCAATGATTTCAGATACTGTAAGTGATGGATACAGAATATAAAATAAATTTTTTTAGATTGTTGAAGAAATAAAATAATTTAAAAACTATCAAGAAATAAGTTATTACCTGTTATGAGTTGATGGTGTCCTTCTCCTAAAGAAATAATTCATATGTTGAAGTCTTAAACCCCAGTACTTCAGAATGTGATCTCATTTGGAAATAGGATTGTTGCAGGTATAATTAGATAAGGTGAGGTCACACTGGAGAAATGTGAACCTGTGATTTTAAATTGTATGTGTCAATTTGACTGGGCCACATGGTACCCTGATAAGTAATTAAACAGTACTCTGGGTGTGTTTGTGAGGGTGTTTCTGGATGAGAGTAACATTTGAGTTGGGAGCCTATGCAAAGAAGATTGTCCTCCCCAATGAGGGTGGGCCTCATCCAATATGCTGTTGGAAGTCTGAATAGAAAAATAGAGAGTGTACTGTATCTGTCTGGCTGTCTTTAAGTTGGGACACTGGTCTTCTTCTGCCTTAGGAGTCGGACTCAGAATTGATCCTTATACCATTGGTCTCCTGGTTCTCAGGCTTTGGACTAAAAGTGGAACTATACTGTCAGCTCTCCTGGGTGTCCAGCTTGCCAACTGCAGATCTTGGTGAGGCTTAGCCTCCCTAACCATATGAGGCAATTATACACACATTCTATTGGTTCTGCTTTTCTGGAGAACCCTGACTAATACAGAACCCATAATCCATCATGACTGGTGTTCTTATAAAAGGGGAGAATTCCAAAACAGATATGCACACACAAAGGATACCAGGTGAACATCTTCACAGCCTTAGAAGGAACCAATCCTACCATCACCTTGATCTCAAACTCCTAGCCTCTAGAACTGTCCAAGCAATCAAGGAGGTTTATTCAAAAAGAAATTAATAGAAATTTTGAGAATATTAATGAAATCATTCAAACTAAAAAAATACAGTATATGGTGTATTAGCCAGGGTTATATATGTGAGGTAGAAACCATGCTAAGAGAAGGCAGAAAGAATTAAATCCCAGGAAATCAGCTTCTCTTCAAATAATTGTGTCTTCTGAAATGGCTCTCAAACCACCCAGCACTGACCCACTTCCATTAGAGCTAGTCCAGAATAAAGAAATTACTTCCACCACTACCACAGTACTTGATGCTCATCCTCAGGAGAACTGGAAATGAATAAAACTTAAGGATGAGGATAGACAATTAAAAAGCTAGGCCCATTGTCACTGTCTTTGCCATGGACTGTCAACACCAAGAGAGCTGGAGAGAGGATCATGAGATGTCACAGGTGATCTTCATGTTCATGGGCTCTTATGAAGTAGCAGCAACAACCAGGACCCCGCCTCACTTCTTTTCAAACCTTCTGCAAAAACATTTAGGAGCCCAGTTTAATAGAATTTTAAAATATAGTCATTCCTATTGTAAAGTTTCTCCCTAGAAGGTGGCTAGAATGTAAAATGAGTGAACCAACCTAAATTACTTGCAGAGAAAGGCTAAGGAACAGATTAAACACACACACACACACACACACACACACACACACAGAGTTTGTGGAACATAGACTGGAGGACATTTTCAAGAATGTTTAATAGTAATATGAGGAGATGGAAAATATAAAAGAGAATATGAATATCTAATATAAATTCATAATTATTTAGCATCCTAGTGAAAGAGAGAGCAGAAAATATGCATTATTTAAAGTTATAGTTTATGATAATTGTTTAGGCCTATAAAAATCATGAGTCCACAAATATAAAAAACACAAAGTATGTCAACTAGGATAAATAAAAAGAAATCCAACTCTAGACGCATTGTCATGAAATAGATGAACATCAAAAACAAAATGACCGCCAGGCAAGGTGGTTCAAGCCTATAATCTTAACACTTTGGGAGGCCGAGTTGAGAGGACTGCCTGAGTCTATGGGTTCAAGACCAGCCTGGGCAACTTGGCAAGACCTTGTGTCTATAATAAATCAAAAAATTAGCTGGGCATGGTGGCACATGCCTGTAGTTCCAGCTACTTGGAAGGCTGAGGCAGAAGGATCGCCAGAGCCGAGCAGGTCGAGGCTGCAGTGGCCACGATCGTGCAACTGTACTCCAACCTGGGTGACAGAGTTAGACGCCAACTCAAAACAAAAACAAAGAATTGGGTATTCAATAAAACTCCACCTTAAGGGTAAAGACACTTTGAAGCATAAAACAAAAATCACGGATTATCATTAATAGAGTGCTATCAACTGGGCGCGGTGGCTCAAGCCTGTAATTCCAGCACTTCGGGAGGCCGAGGCGACAGGAATGGCTGAGCCCAGGAGTTCAAGACCAGCCTGAGTAACTTGGTGAGAACTCGTCTCTCATTAAATCAAAAAATGAGCTGGGCATGGTAGAGTGCGCCTGTAGTTCCGGCTACTTGGACTTGGAAGCTGAAGCGAAAGGGTGGCTGGAGCCCAGCAGGCCGACACTGGGGTGGCCATGAGCATGTCACTGCTCTCCAACCAGAGCGATGGAGTGAGGCTCTAACTAAAAAAAAAAAAAAAAATAGAGTGTAATCAATTTCTAAAATACTTATTTTGGAAAAAAAAATTACAGAGAAGATCTAAAAGCAATAAAGACATAAAAACAATAATAAAAAACTTTGCAAACATAAGTAAATATAAACAATGTATAAACAAAATAGTCATCACAACATTCATAGTATTTTAAAATTTGTGGTTTGCAAAGTAAGTCAAAGCTAAAACTTTAAAGAAATGTCACATGTAAATCATGAGTTAATGATATCTATCTTGTTGAAAAGAATGAGTAAACGAGATTAATTACCAGTGTAAAAATCCAATGAGACATTTAAAAGAATATAAATAAAGTATGTAACCTAAAATTTAGTAGACTAGAGTAAAATAAAAAAATAGAAAGTAAGTAAACCAAAAGTAATCTGTTCAAAAGAAGGCTCATAAAATTGAGAGTATAAAGTTTGACAAAAGTGAAAAGATTATAAATAAATTAAAAATTCCAAAAATAAGTTTAGTATTCTAAATAATACAAATAGGTCAAATGATTTACTTAAAATATTTAAAAATAAAATGTAAAAACTGACCAAACCTATGCCCTATATACAAGAGGTACAGCCCAGATGTATTGAAAGCAAATGTATGAAAAAACTATACGCAAGACAAATAATAACTAAAATACACCAGTCTAGTTTTTAAATGGTATATAAAATAGATTTTAAGATCAAAAGAATTGTTATGAATACAGGTGGCTAAATGCAACCCTGTATCTCTAAGCTTCTATTAATATAGCCTCAACATGTATAATACAGAGAATAGTAACTGATAAAATTGAGAAAGCTCCATCATCATGGAGAATTTCAACATATATCTCCTAATTATTTGCTGTGTCAAGCAAACAATTAATGAACATGGACAAAATTTGAAACATACACTAATAAAACTTGATTATAGAACCCTCCCTCAACCATTTGAGATAAAAAAAATTATTGTCAAATACACTGGAATTTATAATAATTAAATCAATAAATGAAATATTACCGCTTTCTGAACAAAGCAAGATTCAACAGATTTCATGTAACTGGTAGCATAAAAAATTCTTGGAACACAATACATTTATGTGAAAAGCCATATGGTAGTAGATTGATTGCAAAAATATCCCTAAGCTCTCTTAACTCTTTGTGCCCTTTGATAGTGCCTCCCACAATGATTCTGGACTTGACCTTGTGACTTACAGCAAACTTGAGAAAGTGCTCTGTATGTCTAATTTCTCTCTTTTGGATGCTGGCAACTACTCCCAAAAAAGCCTAGGGTAGTTTTTGGTGGTAAGGGAACTGTGGAAGGTGACAAAAATAACCAAACCCATCATAGACCAGCTTATAGCCAGCAGATGTCCAAATATATGATCACATTCAGCAAGGATTAGCAAAGGCACACTGTAATC
The DNA here is from genome assembly GCA_027257055.1 of Cephalopachus bancanus. Classification (NCBI taxonomy): domain Eukaryota; kingdom Metazoa; phylum Chordata; class Mammalia; order Primates; family Tarsiidae; genus Cephalopachus; species Cephalopachus bancanus. Next base: position 1,879,842 of record JAPVLO010000072.1, read on the forward strand.
CACACAAACAAAGATATGTGAGTGAGACCAGACAACATTGGAGGAACTTCCCAGACTACCTAGACATATAAGCAATAATAAACTGTTACAATAAACCATTTAGTTTGGGAGAGATTTTAGTGTTTGATATTACAAATAATGTGAGGATATTATATTCCTAGAGAAGAATTCAAAAATAATAGAGTATATTAAAAATCATTCTTAACAAATCATCCCTCATCTCCAATAGGTTATGAGATAAACAATTATCTTAAAATCTCAATTTTCTTTTTTTTTTTTTGAGTTGGAGCCTTACTCTTGTCATCCAGGCTGGAGTGCGGTGGCGTGCTCATGGCCACCGCAACCTAGACCTGCTGGGTTCAAGCAATCCTTCCACCTCAGTCTTCCAAGTAGCTACAACTACAGGCGTGTGCTACCACAGCCGGCTAATTTTTTGATTTATTGTAGAGACATGGTCTCGCCAAGTTACCCAGGCTGGTCTTGAACCACTGGGCTCAGGTAGTCCTGTCACCTCGGCCTCTCAAATTGCTGGGATTACAGGCTTGAGCCACCGTGCCCAACCAATTTCAATCTCTTAGGCAAGTGATATTATATTTCATGTTTGCATTTAAAGTACACCCATTGAATCAGATATAGAATTTAATCTGAAGGAGTTAATCATTATATTAAAAAGAAAAAATATATATATTTACTCCATTGGCTAATATTTATGAAGAACTACCCACGGGTCATGCCTCTGGACAATGAGGTCTTTCACTTCTTTCACTGAGCTCAATGATTCCACATGGATAGTAGAGCTGATGAAAACAGGCCTGTCTGTGGAGTTGCAGGAAGATTATGCACCAGCTTCCATGTAGCTTGAGTAATTTATTTAATAGGTGCACCTGCCCCTGCCAGCTGTGAAACATTTGGTAAGGTGACCTAAGTCTCCTTCCACCTGCTTAATGTCACCTGAATGGCACACAGGGAATGAGAAAGTCAGATGTAAGAGAGAAACATTCTGGCACCTTTGAAGTGTTGGTCGTTGCTATAGAAATTCTTCTGGATGGTGCACAGGAGAAAGTCTGTCTCCAGAGTGCATAGGATGTGCTTCTGTGACAGGTATTGGCTGTGGGTAGGACTCGACAGTGAGCCTGGTCTCTTAAAGTTCGTGTGAGAAATCTTAATAACAGAAGGATGCCACCATAAGTGACCCTCTCAGAAGAAAGATGACTCAACAGGGTGTTTGCACGAGAACCCCAAAATGCACATAAATCAACAATTAGGTTTGTTTGTTTGTTTGTTTGTTTTTGAGTTAGAGTCTCACTCTTGTCGCCCAGACTGGAATACAGTGGCATGCTCCCTGCCACTGCAGCCTCGACCTGCTGGGCTTAGGCGATCCTTCCGCTTCAGCCTTCCAAGTAGCTGAAATGACAGACGCACGCCACCACGCCCAGTTAGTTTTTGTGATTTATTGTAAAGACGAGGGAGGTCTCACCAAGTTGCCCAGGATAGTCTTGAACCCCTGAGCTCAGGAAATCCTCTCGCCTCAGCCTCCCAAAGTGCTGGGATTACAGGCTGAACCACTGCGCCCAGCCAAGGTTTATATTTAAATGACAAAATGCAATTATACTGAATTCATAGTAAATCAACAAATATAGAATGCTCACTTTGGGCCAGGTGCTAGGACGAGAACTAGGATCTAACAGAAAATATGAAAGAGCCCCTGCCTTCAAAGAGACAACTGGATACAATCTGAATGGAAATGAAAAGAGAGAAAGAGCATGATGGAAGCGACACAAGGGGTTATGGAAGCAGCAGGAAGGTAGGAAAAACCTGGCCCAGAGTGTGAAGTGGGAGCAGGTAGGAGGTAAAGGAGGCAGAATCTTTCAAAGAAGACTTTCCAGAAACAGGATAATATAGCATCAGTAGTGTAGCCCTGGTTTAAAGTTGTCTGAACTTTAATCTCATGTAGGCACCTTGGGGACTTTAGGATACAAATTATTTGTCAAGTAACAACATTATAAAAATTAAATGAGATACACACTGTCTGGCATAGGGTGTATGTTTGTTTTTACTATTTTTTAGTCATACCCAGAATTCACTGAGAACTTAGCATGGGCTAAGCAATTCGTCAAGCAATGTTTTTCTAAAAACAAATGAGCAAACAAGCAAGCTACCTCAATGAATTATCTCCATAACATCTCTATTCTGTGAGTACTGTTATTACTACCATTTTATATTAGAGACAATTATGACACAGTGAGGCTAGGTAGGGCCAAAGTCACAAACTTCATAATAGTAGAATCTGTAATCAAATCCAGGTTCATTGCAGTTTTATTCTTAACAAATATACTTTTCAGGAATAATAATAATAACAACAACAACAATAAAAAGAATAGTTTCATCTCAATTAATGAAAGGCTGAAACTGTTCTAGCTTCTTAACTAGTATCTCATTTTAATCTTCCTAATCATTTAGAGAGATTAGGTATTACCAGCTCCATTTAGCTGATGAGGAAAGGGACATCCAAAGGTTAAAAACATCTTCCTCAAGGTCATGCAGATAGCAAGTGGCCAGAGCTAATGTGGACCCACACAGGCTGAGTCTAGATTCTGTGAGCATAACCAATGTTCTAACTTAAGTTCTCTAAGGTGGAGGGTAGTGTGCAGTTGGTTAACTAGGAAGTGCTCTCAGAATAAGCACTTGCAGCAGAATGCAGAAAGCAGGATTGAGAAGAAGGAAAGGTCAACCTGAAATCAGGTCACCAAAAAACACTAGATCCTGCCAAAGAGCTCTGGAGATGGGATTAACATTCAGTGTTGTCTCAAGCTGAGTAAAAAGGCCTCAGATTTATTCTGTTGCGCGGATCAATCAATAATTTGGTATAAATCATCTCTGAAGAGGACATAGCTTAATAATGCACAAATCCAGCTGAGGACAATTCCCGGGGAAGGATTCAGCTGTAAGCTGTTAGCAGCTAGCACTCTTAGCAGCTGGTCCCACATCCCAGGCTGATGGTTCTCTCAGCCTAATCCTGTTCCTTTTTCCTCACTTATTCCACAGTAGACTTATGGCACTCTCAAATCTGTCAGAGCATTTGTTTCACAGAGACAGCAACTAGCACAACCTTGCAAAGTGGAAGGGTGTCAGTGTCAGCAACTTGCTGCCAAGTGGCTAGTTGGCGCCCTCAAGCGACGGTGCCGTGCTAGGGTTTCCTTCAGCATTGATCTCTACTGTGGCAGATTTGGCTTCTGTTCATAATCTGTCCCAGGGTCCTGTCAGTTAGTAAAAATTCTGTCTCACAGAGAATGTCCCTATAAAACCAAATTATCCCTTATCAAACCTTGTGTTCTTCCCTACCTCTATCTAGTAGCCTCAGGGTCCAGTCTCACATGTATTCTCACTGGAACATGCCGGTTCTGTCTTGCAGCCCCTCTAAAGTTTAGTCTCCTTTCCTCTCAGTAGGCCCAGAACTTTCCCAGATGGGTAGTGCTGGGCCTCAATGCTTGATTTTGGTCAGGGCTCCAGGAAGGGAGGTTGAGCTATATCCTAAGTGAGGCACACACTGTCTTCAAGACAAAGCTTTTGCATTGCCATCAAATAAGAAGGGAAAACTAGCTTTTGAACAGGAAGGAGTGGGCCATATTCACAAGACAAAAGTCTCCATGGAAATCTACGCGTTCAACTTTGTTTTTTACCATGTTGATCTAAATGTCGCCACTCCAAGTTTCAGAATCATTCTTTCCAGTTCGGATCCTGACTTTGACCCAGCAGACTTGCTGAAATTGAGATTTCAACAAGCTTTGGAGGACAATTGCCCTTACAGTAAGGTCCTAGGCCTCCTTACTTCTCTGCCATTTAGTTGAGTGTATAGGTTAATTACCTCAATCTGAAAATCCTAAATTTGAAATGTTCCAAAATATGAAACTTTTTAAGTACCAACATGACCACACATGTGCGGCTGAGACATCACACCTTTGCTTTGTGATGGTTCAACGCACACAAACTTTGTCTCATGCACAAAATTATTTTTTAAAATTGTATAAAATTATCTTCAGTTTATGTATATAAGGTATATATGAAACATAAATAGATTTTATGCTTAGAGGTTAGGTCTCATCCCCAAGAAATCTGTCAGACACACACACACACACACACACACACACACACATATTTCAAAATCTGTAGAAGTTCAGAATTTGAAAGACTTCTGGTTACAAATATTTTGGATAAGGGATATTCAACCTGTTTATGAAAGTGTATTATGTTTCCAAAGAGGCCTTCTGACTTTCAAACTTACCTTCCAATTAGTGATTAATCACTCTCAGCCTTTTATTGTCTTTTGCCTTGAGCTATACACATTTAATTATTCAGTTTCATCATTCTTATAATCACATCTCTTAAATCTCTCTTAAGTCTGGGGTATTGCGCCTGCTAGTACATTCCTATGCAGTACTGTATTTCTTCACCTCAGTTTACTATGGATGGATGCCATTGCAAGTCTACTGAATCCTGGGACTCACCATGTACCCCCACCATCCCTTATAGAATCACCCCAGAAGGTGATTTAATTCCAAAGTCCCAGTTTTGAGTCCCCTTCTTGGACCACATCTGTAAGTTTCCTTAGTAGCTGAGATTGCATGAAGGAACTGCATTGCAGAGTACTCTCCAGAACTTTGACATGGAGGGAGGGAAACAGAAGTGGAACTGAGATGTGGTGGCTACAGAGATTAAGGTTGATTCCACTGGTGTTCTAAAGCTGAAATGGTTCTTTGCAGTCGTCTGAACTTGAGGCAAGGATGCCTCAATTTGTATGCCCACAACAACCTATCCTTAGTTATAGGTTGCTTCTAAAAAGGAATAACATAGAGGCAGCTTCCCTAGACAAAGGGAATTTCCAGGGAAGGATTCGGTGGTATGCTGTCAGCAGGCAACACTTCCCACAGCTGGAGGACAAGTGTAGTGCTGATGTACCACACTCCCTTTCTACTCTCTGTATTTTACTCCTCATGAGGTTACAGTAAAGCCTACATCTGAACAGTGAACGAACATTGGCTAGATGAGAGCTGTCAGCAGAGGAGAAGTGAGCATCTTAGTGAGAGAAAGACTGGCCACCTAATACATTAACACTGAGTTTTGTGATGGCATGTCATGTTATCTAACGTGATGCATGTCACCATCCTTCCATTTGTAACAAAAGCTTTTCATTTGTGGGAAACTGATGGCCTAAAAGAGTTGAGAGAAATTTTGTGTAGACTTCCCAGTGGCAGACAAAGACAAGGGCGGTAACATTATAAAGGGTGAAAATGTTCCTAATATCAAGGATCTACTATGCTAGCCTTTGAGAGACAGTCAAATAAGAAAACATAATGCTGCAGGCAAGGAGGAGACTAGAAGAAATATCATGAAGTTGATCTCTTCTGCCCAGTAGGAGTCTTTTTCAGTTGAACCCAATTTTTTATCTGCTCTTTTCCTACCAAAAATTTTAATGAATCAAAATGTCCCCATCTGTTAGTGCATAGGAGAGAGAGAAAGAATGCTGATCAGAGAGGTTTAGCTGCCCACTGGAAGACAAGCAGAGAAGGGATGCCAGGCCAAAGACTGGGACTGAGGCCAGCACTGTGCACTGTGGACTGTAGAGACATGGTCTCCTAATGCCCTGTGAAACTGCTAACTCAGATTTCCAAAAGTGTAGAAACCCAATTCTCTCAGTATTGAAATCGTAAACTTTGACCTAGTGCCTAGAAAGACTTAAAAGTCCTCTGTTCTTGATAGAAATCCCCTGATATAACATTAATGGCAAATGCCCAGGGTGCCTTCTACATGCCTGACATTTTTCTAGCTGCTTCACACACACCTACTCCTGTGATATGGCAAGCTAAGAAGTGAGCACTATTAGTATCCCACTTTACAGAAGAAGCCACTGAGGCACAGCAAGCTGAAGGAATCTGTTCAAGGACATACAATATGTTAACAGAAAATCCTGTTAACAAAATCTCAGACATCTAGGGATACATCCTCAAGTGGAAAACATTGAATAAAGTAAGAATGTGATTATCATAAAAGTAAGAATAGGACAGGATTGAGAAATGCTGTAATAAAAGGTTTGGTTTGGGAAAAGAAATGTGGGGTGTTACAGACTTCACAACATCTTATTTCTTGACTGGGTGGTGCTTACATCAGGGCTTCTCAACTTCAGTCCTATTGACTTTTTGGCCTAGATAGAGCAGCATTCCTGGCTTCTACTCACTAAATATCAGAAATTCTGTCCCCAGCAGTTGTGCAAAGCATAAAAATCACCAGACTTTGCCAAGTATTCCTCAAGGTGCAAAATTTCCCTCAATGATAAACGCTGATTTGCTATGAAGTTCATGCCCCCAGAACTGGTGAAGCATGCTTTTACACTGCGCATATTTCTTCTTGTTTGCTATAATTCTCATTAAAACAAATTCAAACAAACAAACAAAATCTAGCATAGTGCTTGGCATGGAGTAGCTGTTAAAATGTGATTTATTTCCCTTTCCTCTTCCAGATTCGAGATTTCCTATTTCTGAGACTACCTGGAGGCCTTTGATGGCATTTTCCTGCCTTACCCCAGCTCCAGGGTGACATTGTTATTCATCACTATGTTAGAACAGTCTATCATTCTAACATTATTGTTTTATGAGGTTTCTAAATTTGAGAAAAAGTTAAACATCTTGGAGAGTAAAGATATAATACTATAATTAATGTCCTTGTACCCTTCACATTAAATTAACAGATGTTAACATGCTGTTTCATTGCCTTCAAAACTTTTCATTAAATAAATAACCATCACAGGTAAGTTTCATTTGTAGCTTTCCTCACACTTATTTTTCTTCCCCTCTCCTCAGAGGAATTGCTTATCATGAAACTGCTGTGTTTCATTTTTTTTGCCCTGACTCTACCAAATATGTGTGTATATCAAAAAACTGCTAATAACATAACTATGGTAGCCAATATTCCTTTACCATCTGTGGTGCCAAAGTCAGCTGGGCTTGGTGGCTCAGCCTGTAATTCCAATACTTTGAGAGACTGAGGCGAGTGGATTGCCTGAGCCCGGGGGTCCAAGACTTGGCGAGACCTCTTCTCTACAATAAATTTAAAAAATTAGCCAGGTGTGATAGCACGCGCCTGTAGTTCCAGCTACTTGGAAGGCTGAAGTGGAAGGATTGCCGGAGATCAGCAGGTCAACGCAGGGGTGACTGTGAGTGTGCGCTGCACTCTGGCCTGGGTGACGAAGTGAGACGCTGACTCAAAAAAAAAAAAAAAAAATTAAAAAGTCAGCCCAATGCTTCCTTTGTATCATCTTGTTTAATATTCATAGCAACCCTTTGAAATACCCACTATTATTTTTCTCACTTTTCGGTTAAGCAAACTGAGGCGTGAAGATACTAAATAACTGTACCAAGCTTACATAATTGAATTTTACAAAAATGTTAAATTTTTCAAAAATGTTATCAAGCAGACTTCTTAATTGTTTATTTACCCATCTGTTTTTCTGTCAGACTTTGAACTCTTAATGACAGATAATGTGCAAAGAACACAATAAATAAATACACAAATACGTAAGTAAACGCAAGGATCAAGAACTCATGTAGACCTACGTCACCCATGCCACCTCCTGTTTCCAATCCAGCTGCGCATTTCCCTCCTCTACCTACCTTTATTCTTATTTCCCCCACTAAAGTATCCTCCCCATGCCCTGCACAGTAGACCAACTGTGCTCCTTGTTTAAAATTCTCTTTGCAGTCAGGGCATCAGAGGCTGCTTTGAAGAGCAGGTGCAAGGTGGGAGTGAGTCAAAGGACATCACAGGAAAGGCACCAAAGAGGCCTGGGGGTGTTATTAAAAATGTGCCATGGCCAGATCTAAGGCAGGTATTGCGGAACTGCAAGGGGCCCTTAACAAAACGTCTAGGAATATCAATCAGACCACTCGCAGGAGCATTACCTGGACAGACCGTGTGTACCTACAAACGTACCTAAACACACAAACATGCTTTTCTTGTAAGGAGACATTGTATAGAGATGCTAACTTTTATGTTTGGTGTGGATAGATTAAAGTCAAACTTGCCCCAAAATCAGGATAGCAGCACCTACCTGATGAAGTCAGGAAGCACCACCTTCAATGAGCTAATGCACATGAAACACCCAGCACTGGGCCTGCAGGTGCTGGGATCCCCGAGACTGGGAATCCCCCTGCTGGTTCTCCCAGAGAGGTGCTCCATCCACTCCTCCTCAGACCGCAACCACTGCTCACAGCTCTGCAGACACACTGAGCGCCCACACACCTCCCTGTCATTCACCTGCTACAGTCTCTGCTAAGACCCCACAGCTCCAATCCCACTCCACTTTCTAGAGAGCAAATTCCTACCCATTGTTTCATGGTTGAGCTCAAATTCTCTGTCTACACGACCCATCCATTGTCTTGTATGGGGAAACTTTTCTATACCTACTCTGTGATTTCAGAATAACAAGGAAGTCCACATCTATCGCTATACACATTCTGCTGATTATAACTGATTATGTACATAACCTTCTCAAATTATAATTACGGTGATAATAACAATAAATATTTCCCCTGGTCTTCCGCCTGTCTTGGCTTCACTCTCTATCCATAGCACTCATCATCATCTGGCAATTTAAATTTACATAATTGAACCGGTTTATTGTTCCTCCTTCACTTTAGAATATAATTACCCTCTGGGCAGGTCCTTTGGTTGCCTTGGCCACTGCTGTACTTCCAGAACCTGTGTCCAGCTTATAATAACATTTGCCTGCAGATTAAAGGCAGTGATTGAGCTCCTACCCTGAGTGAAGGAGCATGATAAAAGCTCCATCACTCTTACCTCAAGAAGACTTTGGAAACTCGATAGTGACTATTATCATCACCTCTGTTCAGAGGAAATGCAGATGGGATAGCCAGAAGTGTGAGGAACTAGGGCATTCAGGAGCTTCGAGCATCCTTCAAGCAGGTCTATGGTGTGGTGAGGCAAGATTGGGCCCAGGTAGGTCTTGGGCCTCTGCATGTGCCCTTTCCTGTCAGTCACTCTACCTATGCCACTTGACTAACAGAAACAGAAGGGAAATGACCCAGTCAAAGGTGTTTTGTAGACCCAGTTTTCTGAATAGTGCTTAACCACAAGATAATTGCATGACAAATGAATAAATGAGCAGATGAACAAATAAAACCATATAAACCCCTTAGAAAATAGACTAAAGAGAAGTGAAAATTTAAAAAAAAATCCCTAGCTTTGCAGATTGCATTAGACAAATAATTCCCCTAGCCTGATACCCAGCCGCCAAGAGCGACCCAGAAACACGTGGATAAAGATTCAGGGACCGGCCCTGATGGCTGCCTGGACTGAGGAGCACGGCACTCTGCTGCCCTCCTGTGGCTCAGCATGCTAGAGATCATCCAAATACTGATTGCTATTTTCAATCTTCACGTGTGCTGGCTGACAGTCAACAGGTAACTTTTGTCTTTGCACCCACGGGGTTTAAGTAATGCAGGGATTTCAGACATCATTGCTTGAAAAGCGAGGGGATGCTGATTTAGCCTGCGGAACTGTCGTGGAGCTCCTCATACTTAGAACCTGATCCAAATAAGCTTGTGCAGATTCTTAAACATACAGGTGTACAAGCCATACTTTTCTCTTGAACTTGATCAAGAAAGAACTACACACTGAAAGGATTCCTATATTTTTTTGGACAATTGTCTTTTAGAACTTGAATTTTGCAGTGCTGATAATTTTATGGATGGTAAACTACTTAATTACTGAGTGTTCTGAAAATGTAAAGCAGCTACACTGGTGTGCAGAAGGGACTTGCCACATAGAGACAGAAGGTCCCATTTGTAAACTGGTACAGTTGAATTGTCACACAGGGCTAAGTGAACTTTTGCTTTCTATAGATGAATCCTACATATAACAAGAAAGTAAAAACTCAATCTTCAACCATGAGTTTCTTTTGTGCTGTCAAATAGATTACTCTTTTTCTTGCAGTATTTATTTGCCCTTGAATATTCTACTTTTTGTGATTGTAAAAGTGCCTCAGAGAGCATTATATTTGAAAACTTCATTAAGGAATCTATCATAGATGATATTGACCACACAGCTGAACCAGAATCATGTGACATTACATGTTGAGGGGACGTTAGAGAGCTCTATTCCAATTTTTTTTTTAATTTCTAGAATGGGAGAATTTTCATTTGACCACAAACAGAAGCTAGATAAAGTGAGATTCAAATAATTTTCAAATAATTGAATGTGAATAATGCCAGTCAGCTGGCATTATTTCACAAACTGAAAAGGAAAAAAAAGACAAACACTGATTGTCTACTCTGCACTATGTAATGCTAGCATTGTGCTAAGCATTTTGCATCCATTAGACTATCAATTTATTACTATGATGCAATGGAAAAGACTGCTTAGTAATCTATTGCTGTGTGACAAACTGTCCCCAAACTTACTGGCTTAAAGAACAGGTGTGTTCCTCAGACTTCCAAAAGATCACTGAACTTCACTGAACAATCTTCACTTGGACTCTTTCATGTGGTTGCAGCTAGTCATTAGCTGCATGAAGAGTCCTCTGGAGGCTTAAACTAGGCAGATATTCAAAGTGGCTTGTTCACGTGACTGGTGTTGGCTATTGTGGATCTCAGATGGAGCCATCAAACAGAGTGCCTGTGCTTGGCCTTTTAATGTGGCTTGGGCTTCTTAGATCATGATGTCTGGGTTCAGAAAGAATGCATTTCAAGAGTGAATATTCCATGAGGAAGAAAGTAGAAAGTCCTAGGCCAGTTAAGAACTGTGACTAGAATTTGCAAGCTATCATTTCCACTGAATTCTGTAAGCTAACACAGTCATAGGGCTAGTCCAGGTTCAGTGGAGTGGAGAATAAAATTCACCTCTTGAAAGAATACAGGTAAGGTAAGATAGCAGAGAAATATGTGGGATGGGTGATATTGATATCATATTTAGAAAATATGATCTACCACAATTCACATATATTTCACATGAAAATTGTGCTTATTACTCCCCCAAGAAATCCAAGATCTCAACTCATCCAATTACAGCATCAGCTCGAAGCATAGGGTCTCATCAGCTAAACCAAACCCACCTGCAGGTGAGCCTCCGGCAGCATGAAGGAGGAGAGATCTGCACACAATTTCTCTCAGACTGAGAAACTGTGAACTAAAGATGCAAGTCACCCACTTTACATACAAGGAATATACAATAGGGAGAATAATGCCTTCAATAGCCATTCCTGTTAAAAGGACAAAAATCAGAAAGTGCATGGTAATTACTGGTTCATAGCAATTCTGAAATCCAGTTGGATACTTGTTTCAAGTGTTACGATTAGAGACCAACGGTCCTCCTCCCTATGCCATTCTCAGTACTGTAGGCTCCACTGTATGTCATCCATTCATTTGCCACAATAAATAACCTGTTTATAGCTGAATATCTTCTTTAGTCTGCTCCCCTGTCTGAGGTCCAAAAACTTCTTTCTATTTTGGACTATTTCTGTCCATTTTTGCCTAAGCAAACAATGTTTATGATGGAATAATAAAATAATAAATGCATACCTTATAAACCATATACATTTTAATAAATGTTATTGAAATTCAGTCTACTAGAAAAAAAAGACACACAAATAACTCCTTTTGAGTTAGTCTCTCCCTAGCTTGGACTTAGAATGAGGGTGCTATGGAAAATATTCTCAACTTTCGCAGAAGCATTTGTTATAAAGTTGAAGTGTACTATGAATAATATTCATATTTTTCCCTGAATTCTTAACAGAAGTTTTATAACCAAATGCTTGAGGTGATCTCTGCCCTGTGGCCATTCCTTTTTCTCTAGCATTTTTCTGTCTGGAAAGGCTAGTTATGATAATCAATTTTATTTTTATACCCAGCATTTCCTGAACCTTTTATATTTCTTCTAAATTCTGCTTGAAAGGTGAAGTTACTGTTTAACTCCTCTTTTTCTACCTGTACTTTATATGTGGCTCCAAGAAATACTTTGGTACTTACAGCCTTATGCCTGCTAAACTTTTTAACTATACACCAATTAACTATTTATACATTGTAATTTTTAAGTTACTGTTATTAATAATTTGTTTCTCAACTTTTTATTAGCATATATTAAATTCTTCCAGTTTTCTATAATAGTTTTATCATTGTTTTTCTAGATCTCATTTGTTGTCTTTTTAAGGACTTCAGTCCAGTACCAAACACAGTCTCAACTGTTTTAAGCAGTATTCCTCTTCATTTCTGGTACCAACTTCATTTCAGATCACCTATTATAAAACAAGATACCCCAATACCTAGTAGTTTAAAATTATAAAATATTTTTGTCTTTCTCATGATTATGTGGCCTGGTGAATTTCATTCACTTAGGGCCTGTCATGTTGTTTCTTTTAGATAATAACTGGACTCTTCTGAAGGCTCAAGTGCTTGGACTTTGAATGTGACTTATTAAATCCTGGCAGTTGATGATGGTTATTGGCTTGTGGATATGAACTGGAACTGTTGAATGATGTGCTTAGACACATGGAGGCTGGGTTCTGAGCTCGTACTTCCCAAGAACATGGTTACTACCAGTCCAACTAAGGGCCATGCCTATATCTTGCACGGTGTAACTTCTGCTGCCTATTGTTCATCAAAGCAAACCCAGAATTCACAATCTCTTGGTAGGTTGTGAAAAATCACATTGTAGAAAAGCTTGTAGACTAACAGATACTATTGTGAACAACTTTGGAAAATATGCCATAGAGACACTGTTCTCTGATTTTAAACATTTTTTAAAAAGAAACAAAATGTTTGAATAATTACCCCCATCCCTTTACTCAAGGGCATTGCTCAAGCAATTATATCATATTTCTCCTCAATATTTCCCCCATTTTGAATGCAATATTTCCATTACTTAAATGTATGCTATAATCTACCTTATCTTAAAATAAAACTCTGAACTTCATATCAGCTTTCAGCTAACACCCACCTCACTTCCTCTTTATATAAAAGCTTTATCACCTTTCATCATTTCTTAAATCTACTCTGGCCAGGCTTTTTTTCCCACTCTACCAAACTCCTCTTATCACTATCACCCATAATTGCCACTTTGTACAACCCAGTGGTTAATGGTTCAGAATTGTGTTACCTGATATATCTGCAATGTCTGGTAGAACTGACTCTTACACTTTAAATCACTATTTATTTATCTTCCCTTACATCATACTCATATGATTTACCTTCTATCTCCCTGGCCACTCTTTCTATTTTTTTTCTTTTCTTTTGCACTCTTAGCTTCCTCATACTGTATAATTGCATTAGATTGTTGAAGACCACAAATCTCAGTGTTTGGTCTTGTCCCTTCGTATTTAAAATTCATATTTTTTGGCTCAGTAACATCATCCAATATCATGGATTTAATATAAAATATAATTTATATAATGATTTTTTAAAAATTATATCTTTGATTTAGCTCTTGATATAAATTCTAAGCTGTATATTCAACTGGCCATTCAACATTTCCAATCATGTCAAGCTGGCATCATACATTTAATACGCCCAAAACTAAACCCCTTTATTTATCACCCAGAGGTGACTCTTCTTTAGATTCTTACATTTTTATGTAAAATTTAATTCCTCTATGAGATAAAAACAAAAAATCAGATCATTAAGAATTTATCTCAAACCTCCAATCAAATTTATTCAAAAATCCTATTTATTCTGCCTTTGAAGTTTATCCAGAATATGAGCATTTCTTATCATCTCCACTACTAATATCCTGGTCCAAATCCCTACCAAAATTATTTCAATAGCCTCTTTGCTGTTTTTCTTTATTCAAGTTTATTCTCTATAATCTACACTTAACACATCACCAAGATTCATCTTTGCAAAATGAGTCAGATTATTACCTTTTTCTGCTCAAACTCCCTAAAAGCTTTCTATCTCATTCAGTGTAAAACTATTTGTAATTACCTATAAGTCTTATATAATCAGCTTGCTAGCAAGTAGTTCATGGGAATCCTCTCATAATTGTACCATATCTTGGGATCACCACTGGTCTCTCATGCTGACAGATCAACAATATAGCCGAGGTTGTCACTAGATTAACCATAGCAAGAGAGAATCCATGCTTCTGTGTCCCTGCATAGCAGTCATTTCTGACACCAGGGCTATTCTATTTATGGGCTCCTACATAATAATGGAGGTTGCCAAGGGCAAAAGTGGTCAACATCCAATGGGAATGTGTAGCCTGTCCTCTAGATGTTCCAGGGCCTCTTTTTGTAGCATATACCTTCTGGTGGGCATCAGTGTAAAATACAAAACTCAACACATTCTGTGCCCACTCCCATAGGCCCTTCCACACTCATGCTCCCGAGACCTCCTTGTCTCTTTCTTCTTAGATGCTTTGTATTTACAAGGAAATAAACAAACAGACCCTGAAGCTTGCTAAGGTCTATTATTTCATAGACTGCAATCACCTTGTTCAATTGTTTATGAACTGTGATAATAAATATTTATTGATAGAGTGAATAAATGAGCCAGGTTCTGTGCTAGAATGACTCATTCATCTTACATATTCTCTTACCAGCTCTTCGACATATTTATGATTATCCCCAGTTTATTGCATCTCTCACAGGGAAAGTAATGGCAAAGCTGTTAACTGGCAGAGCTAAGATAGGAACCTAAGTAGGTTTGATATAATACAAACCCTTCATTGATTGAATAGCACAGTGCTCAGCATATGGCGGGCTTTTATTAAATCGTTCTATGTCCTGTTACAACAGAAAACATAATACTCACAAGGATGATAAGAATCTAATAATGAGGTTTATATAGGAGGGATTTATAAAATATAAAGAACTATATAAATTGCCAGATCCATAGTAAATCACACTGATCCTTACTGTACTAATATACCTGCTATTTCTTGACATAAAAATCATGAAATCATAATATCAGTGACTACAAGTTGAGACTTCAGAGACGAACATACCAAATGCTGTCATTTTGCAGATGAAAGTATTAAAGTGCAGGGAGCTGAAGTGAGTTGCCTAAAATCAACTCAGGGAACAAAGAACCAGATTTAATTAAATCCTTTTTCCACCGTAACATGCACTCACTTGTAGATGGAAATTTTATTAATTTATTTCATTAAGCTGAGTTTCCTCTCTCACCCCTGTTTGAACAGTATTAACCAAGCTAGTTAAAGCCTAAGCCTATCAATAAAGCACCAACCATTCTACCCGGAACTCCACACCCTATTTAGACCCACTACGCCCACTGAGAAAAGTAGTGGCTAGGTAAACTCAATTTCCTTACCTGGGTCTCCAGTATAAAATGTGGGGTTTGCTCAGGTCTTTAAATACTCATCCACCTCTACAAATCTATGATTCTCCTATGTTTGTATTTCATCTGTTTTTCGCTCTTTGTGTTTATGTTTCACTGTTGTTTAAGCTGCAAAAGTAAGGAAAGGGGATCTAACGCTTCTTAATTCATTTCTATGAGTCAGTTTATTTATCTTTTAAATGGGATATTCTTCAGTTGCTGGTAACAGAGACTATCTCTGGTGAATGTAAAAGAAGACCAATACGTGGAGATTACTGAGTGGAGAAGAGTTTTTTTGAAAGGCAGGCAGGTATCAGATAATAAAGTAAGTATGAAATGAGATAGAATATATAAGGCATTTTAAACAGTACTGCCATATGGTAAGAACTACGGAAAGGTTGGCAAATACATAAATAACATCAAGGTCTGGAGCCTGGGCTACTCTTTGGCTTGGCCTAGCAGAGGTTGAATCACTTTTCATTCATGTCATCATAATTGGGATGCATTAATTGTAATCATCCTCTATCTTTGTGTTACATGGACCAGAATACATACTTCAAAGATGATCTGACTGTCACAGTTCGGATCATAATCCCACCCTGAGACATGGTAGGACAAGACACTGACCGAGTGTCTTATGAATACTGCATGTCAAGGCAACAGAGGCAGCTCTTCAACAGAAGACAGATGGCATTGAACATAGTGGACATAGTTTTTTTTAGATGAGAAATCACAATAATTTCCCCAGAGAAAACAGCAACACAGAACACAGAAGGTTGAGCAGTCCAAAATGGTGTTCTTCATGTTGCATCATGCATGTCATTTAAAAATACGAAAAATTGGTATTAGGTTATATATGACAACATCCTCAAAAGGGGAATCACACAGCTGTGAGATATGAGATGAACTACATTACTTCCCTGTGAAATGGTTTCTCATTTATGAAATTAGAGAGCAATAAAAATCCTTGGAGAATTAGAAGAATATCTCTTTTCTTTTCTTTTCTTTCTTTTTTTTTTTTTTGAGTTGGAGTCTCACTCACTCTATCACCCAGGCAGGAGTGTAGCACCATGCTCACAGCTGCTGCAGCCTCGACCTGCTGGGCTCAAGCAATCCTTTCAAGTTAGTCTTCCAAGTAGCTGGAACTATAGGCAGGCACCACCATGCCCAGCTAATTTTTTGATTTATTGTAGAGATGAGGTCTTGCCAAGTTGCCCAGGCTGGTCTTGGACCCATGGATTCAGGCAATCCTCTCACCTCGGCCTCCCAAAGTGCTGGGATTATAGGTGTGAGCCACTGCACCTAACCCTAAAAGAATATTTCTAAAACAATGCATGTATAGAGCAGGCCTTACACTTTGTAGGCACTCAAAAAGTGTAAGCTTTTTCACATTAGTCATGGGACCGTGAGAAAGTTTCAATAATTTTTCTGAGCCTGTTCTCCCATCCTTAAAATGCAGTCAACTCTACCAGCTCTGCAAAATGTAAATGAGGGTATTAGATGTGCCAAAAAAAAAAAAAAAAAAGTTTGGAGCGGAGTAGGTGCTCATTAAATCATAGGAAAAAATTTATTATCATCCGAATAATTGCCACATTATCATTGAGGATAAAAAGATGTAAATCACCATGCTCATGGAAAATGGCTCTATCATTTTTTAAACTAAATCTATAGCTATAAAAATGTTGGTCATAAGCAAACCCACACACAGATGGAATCCCCATTTTCTCATTGTACAAATTCTTTTTTTTTTTTTTTGAGTTGGAGTCTCACTCTGTCGCCCAGACTGGAGTGCAGTGGCTGCTCCCGGCTACTGCAGCCTCGACCTGCTGGGCTCCAGCGATCCTTCCGCCTCAGCCTTCCAAGTAGCTGGAACTACAGGCATGCACTACCATGCCCGGCTAATTTTTTGATTTTATTGTAGAGATGAGGTCTTGCCTGCCCAGGTGGGTCTCGAACCCACGGGCTCAGGCAATCCACTCACCTCAGCCTCCCAAAGGCACGGGATTACAGGCTGAGCCACTGAGCCCGGCATGTATAAATTCTTAAGATTTTCTTTAAACCTCTCTTCACCATAATAGATGAAGAATCTGGCCACAATATTGGATAACTCAGCTGCCTTCTAGGGCATAGGATAATGGGATATGTTTCCATATGGCCATTGTCAAATCTGGCAGGAACTGAATTTCTAGATTTTTACATTCTTAATATGAAGGACACAGTGAAGGAGTCATAGTTCTCCCACAGGTAAATGTTGTTCTTCAAATTCCATCTCTGGGGAATCAGTAAAACTTGAGGACCTGAGGGAATTCACAGCAGGTGTGGAAATTCAGACAGCTATAAATTATCACTAAATTTGGCACCAAACAGAGCAGTATTTCTGAATAATTCTTTTATGCCTGTCATAAGAATTTGGTATGCAATTCTGGGCTGCAATGCATGTCATAAATACAATAATTTATGGTTTGTTTCTACCCAGTAATGTGCAATGTCGTACTAAACTTGGGAACAAGCACAATTAGAACTATAATCAGTTGTGACATTTTTTTGAAATGTTTCTATTTAATTATTTTTTATGCTGCAGACTGACACTAATAGCTTTTTTTGAGATGAGAAATCATAATAATTACTCCAGAGAAAATGACAAAGATAAATGATTATTCATGTAAGAAGGCAAAATTGATCAAGATACTGATTGATGACTGGCTTTTTTTTTTAAAGGAAGATAAAAGTTTGACTGCTTTAGTTGAGTTCATTTATTAGTATCATCTAAAACACAAATGGGAAGGTGTCAAAGTTAGTCCCCATGTTCCTCCCCTTTCACTTACAACCAATGTCCTTTGGCCGAAGGTGACTCTTCGCTGAAGGATAGGACAAGTTCAGGTTTTGGAGTCAAACATATCTGAGGAGGGATTCTTGGGTCAGCAACTTCTTCCCAGCAATGTGACTTGAAGTAGAATTTTACTGTGTTTTTGTGAGAATAATATCAACATTTTCAGAGGTTTTTTTGAAGATTTGCAGATATAAGTAGACAGTAAAGAATCAAAATTTTTAAAGAAAATGGGCTCTAGAATCGAAATACTTAGATTTGAATGAGATCTTCACCACTTTCTAGCTGTGTTAATTCAGGTCAGTTAAAAGTGACAACTGGAAATAAAAATAAGTTATATAGTGCCTACGCAGTGCCAGGCACTGTTAATGTATATAAGCCAACCACTTAGGCTTCCTCATTTGAATAGCAAATAATAATACCAGTACCCACCTTGTATGCTGTTGCTATGTATAGGTAATTCTTGTAAAAGATTTGTCATATTATTTTCCTGGTGAGTAACAAGCATTCACGAAGAGTTTGACATCTTGAATGATCACAGGAGATAGATAATCAACAGTATCTCTCTTTCCTACCTACCCACTAGCTTGAGAATGTCTGTGATACAATGGCCACCTGGGCTTTTTCAATAACTTCTCTCCTTTCCTAGATAAGGTAAGTAGTTCATTGCTTTCCTGACAATTTCAGATTTACCATAGGTTCTGGACTGAACCTGTGAGTAAATTTTTGATGAGTTCTAATCTATAGGACTAAGTCATTATTCCTGACCTATAGGTTATAATATTTTTAAGAATACTATATCAAGCATTAATAAAATAATAAGTGCTTTAGGAGGGCATGGGAAATACATTAGGCAAAACCACTTGGTTGCAGGAAATGGAAACCATTTTGATTTTTTTTTTAAGAAAAAATAACAAGTTTTGTGCAAGTGTAACCGGATAATTAAATATGCAAGATATGGTCTCCATCCTCCAGTGAAGACCTGTACCAGGGAAGCTGCCAAATCTCTAGGATTTGAGAAGACAGTGGGAATTCTCTTTCTCTCTTTCTCCATACTTCTTGCACTTCCTTTTGTTGTTTTAAAATCTCTTTTTAGTTAGCACAAAGGCAAAGAAAGGGAACTTGGGGAGAAGGGCTAAAGGGAACAAGACATTTCTTATGCAAATAGTACATTGGGTTCTGGTGGTGATTGATGAATTCCTCCTCTTTCCCTAGAAATCCAGTGGTCAAACTCCATCTCCTCCTCTACTGACCTTTCCTCTCAACCCTGTTAGTTAGGACAACATTAGTGGCCTACATCTTCTTTGCTTGAATATATTCCTAAAGTCAAAACTGATCCCAATACCACAGCAACTCTTTTCTGTACCTTCCTCAGTATGACAAGCCAGCCGATTCTTGTCCTTCACATTTACCAGGCAAGAGTCAAACCACAGCTCACTACAGCCTCCAAACACAGTGCACAAATTTTAGCTTTTCAATGGCCTGGTGAATCCCCTATCAGTAGACCTAAAACGAGAAGACAAGTCAAACATGCTGCCTCCTGAGAAGGAGGGGAAGAGGGGAACTCTTTGCAAAGTAAGCCACCTAAAAGTTATCCTCCTGTTCTTAATATCTTGTCCTGTTATCCATGATTTTGGTAACCAGTTTAAGGCTAAATCACACTTTGTTAATCCTTAAGGGTAAAGAGATCACCATTTTATTTGGTAATCAATATGTGGTGCCTTTATGCCTTGTGCTCAGTGTGAGACAGGAAACATTTTGAGATCTAGTTACTACAAGATAAGGGTTTCTTTTTAATAAGTTATCTTCTAGAAACTGGACAGCCATCAGCCCCTTCTTTCCCCCTTGCATCTTGGTTTCTTTCTTCATCTCTATTCTTTCTGAAGAGTAGCTGGAGATCTCTAATCCTCAGTTTTTGTGGCAAGCTACAGATACTCCATTCCTCTGGGAATGTTTATGTTTTCATTCCAGCTACCCTCCAGGATTGACTTGACTCTCTCTGATCAAATGAATGCTACAGAAAAAGAACCTGAGGGATACAACTCTGGCCAGGTACTAAAATCTAGCTCATTATCTAACAGCCAGGGAATCATTCAGTAGACTGGGGCAATCTCAAGATAAATAGTGGAGGAGGATGTTCCTTGGGCTAGATGTGTATCCCCAATGTTTCCCACCAAGGGAAGTTAAGAGATACCTTCATTTTAGAGGTTACATTGGAATTTTGTCTTGAAATTTGGAAAGTAGATCTATGGTAAATGTCTTTCTAGAGGGGAGAGCCTAGAATACAGGCTTTAATAGGAATGACAACAAAATTAATTGGGTATTTCATGTGCCTGGTAAAGAAATGTGACAGTTTTTAGGTGCTGAGCAACCCACTGAGTAATAAATTGTTAGTTTACTTTCTATGGTTCCAGGAGTTGGTCTTTCCAAGAGACCAACACCATTTATTTATTTAAATATTCCTGAGCACCGACCATATTTCAGACACTCTTTCAGGTGCTGGGGAAACCCTGATGTGTGCAAGTATTTTGCTTTATGAAGTAGAAAATGTGGAGGATGAACAAGTAATGTTTTGTCACTTAAGGAGATGCAGAGTAATGGCAGGGGGAGAAAGGCCTTATCAAAAGTGGTAACTTTTGAGCAGAAAAGTAAATATGATGAGAAAAAAGGCAGAAGGGACAGCAGATACAAGGGATAAGCTTGCAAAACAGAGGAACTAGTTTGAATCCAAATATAACTAGATCCATGTACATGAAATAGCCTCTGAAAAGTCAAAGCATATCCAATTGCATAAGAAGGAGAGAGCTTTAGAGAAGAGGGAAGATACATCACCTTCCTTAGTTCACTCAGAAGCAACTGATGATGTCACCATATGCCAAACATTTGAAAGTAAAGGAAGAGGTCTACAGCATGAGAGTGTGCAATTAACACCCAGACCAGTCTCAGCTTCCAAATACCATAAAGCCTGTTTCTAGTAATTTAATCTCTATTAATGGTGCCACAGATCCCTTATTGATTTTTCTGTTTAGAGAAATGAGAAAAAAAAAAAAGAACTTAATTAGGCTCACTATTCTCATCACAAATCCTAAATGCTGGCTTTTACTTTTCCAATGCATCTGCCTGACTGGAATTGGTGCTGTGGGATCTGGGAATGCCTGTGTCTGGGAGGTGAGGCCTTGGAAAATAAGTACAACTTAGAGAGAGAGAGAGAGAGAGAGAGAGAGAAAGTAGCAGAGAGCAAGTTACAAACAGCTTCCCCTCTCAGTCTAATGAGGGTGTCAGAGGTATCTCCTGCTCAGAGACAAATGAGGCCTGTTGGATCTAGGGAGTCCATGTGATCCTTACCTGGAACTGGTCACTCTGTCAAACAAGCTTCCTTCTCTGAAAAAGAAATGCTTGACTGTGATAAATCTGTAGCTAATGAGAGGCATCCCTCTCCTGGGTCCATGGCAACCCATCTACTGGGTTGAAATAATTACAGAAATAACAGAAAGCTCTTCCCCCCCCAAAAAAAGAAGGGGAACAATACTCTTTGAGAATAGCAGATAAAGCAAAATAAGAAACAAAAAGACAAGGCTATGTTCAACTACAGTGTTACAGGGACCACAAACATCAAAATTCACAAGTGCAGTGAGGTCTGAGCCAAGAACCCGGAGTATGAGGAAGCACCAAACCCCACCTATAAGAAGATTATAGGCAGGAAGACTATTTGAGAACCAGTGTGTAACATTGTGCTAAGCCTAAAAAGTGGGTTTAAAAAAAACAGAGAGTAGGAGATCATTCCAGGAAAAGAAGTCTGAGTGAACATTTGAGGAGTACATGATGACTGCGGTGTCCAGTGCATAGGGACCTGGCAAGAATTATCTAGTTTTAATAATAACCATAATCATTACCATCTGTATCAAGTCCCTAGGGCTGCTATAATAAAGTACCATGTGACTTAGAACAACATAAATGCATTGTTTTGCAGTTCCAAAGGCTAGAAGTCTGAAATTAAGGTGTTGGCAGGACCATGTTCCCTCTGAAGGTGCTAGGAAAGAATCTGTTCCAGCTTTTCTCCTAGCTTCTGGTAGATTCAGGTGCTCCTTGGCTTGCAGCTCCACCACTTCACTTTTGATCCCATCATCACATTGTTATCTTTTCCCTATGTCTCTTCACATAGTCTTCCCTCTGTAATGTGTTAGAATTTCTGTGATCAATTTCCCCTTTTTATGAAGACACCTGTCATTGGATTAGGACCTGCCTTAGTGAACTCATTTTAACTTGATTTCCTGTGTAGAGGAAACTATCTCCAAATAAGGTCACATTATGCCATACTGAGGATTAGGACTTGAACTTTTTTTCAGGGATACAATTCAGTCTATAAAATCTCTCCTTGCCAGGCTCGGTGGCTCAGCCTGTAATCCCGCGCCTTTGGGAGACTGAGGTGAGTGGATTGCCTGAGCCCGTGGGTTCAAGACCTGCCTGGGCAGCGAGACCTCATTTCTACAATAAAATTAAAAAAAATTAGCCGGACGTGGTAGCGCACGCCTGTAATTCCGGCTACTCGGAAGGCTGAGGCGGAAGGATCGCTGGAGCCCAGCAGGTCGAGGCTGCGGTGGCCAGGAGCGGCCACTGCACTCCAGTCTGGGCGACAGAATGGGACTCCAACTCAAAAAAAAAAAAAAATCTCTCCTTGACCAAAAAAGCTGGAGACTATACAGTTCAACTTATAGGAAGGTTAAATAAAAAAATCTTTCCTCCTTATGTAAGAATTGGATTTTCTAGCTAACAAAGCTCTTCTAAATTTATAGGATTCCATGTTATCTTTGTAACATCCCTGTGGTAAATGTATGAATTTTTCCATTTTAGAGATTGTTTGGTCAAAGTGTTATAATTAGTAAATGAAAAAATTAAAACTAAAATGATAGTCTGCTTTTGTTGTTTTTGCTTTTGAGTCCTCATGGCACAGGCAATATGCTTTACATGTAATATCCCTTTGGAGTCCCAGAATAACTCCGTGGTAGGCAAGATCCATATTCATTTTAAATATAAGAAAACTAAGGCTTTAGAGAACTTGTGCAACATTCTAAAATCACAGGTAGTGATGAAGTTGGGATTACGCCATAGCATGTTAATTGCAGAACACATACACATCCATAAACAATGGATCTCATGCGACTCTTTTGTGCACACGGTGAACAATGACATTATGATTCTAAACAGCATTTATTCAGCATTTAATATTAATCAGCACATTCCATACTTTTTAAAAAATGCTGACAACAGTGCAAAATATTATTAGTTCCTGGTATCCAAAAGAGTAGAGGAATACATAGAGAGTAATTTGCACATGGCCATCAAGTTAGGTGAATAAGAAAGCTGTCGTGTTTAACCTTGAAAGACGTAAAAAGACCAAGTTGGAGAGAGCTGGTGGAGGTAAAACATTTCAACATGAAGCCATAAAAATGAAATGCAGACTTCTAGTCAAGAGGATAGACAGAATTCATAATCCTCTTCTCTGTGTTTCAATGCAAAATTATGTCTCCCCCCACCCCCCGGTTTAACTAGTTAAAGCCATGTAGCACTTCTCAAAAACAAGAAGAAAATGTGTGTGGAGTAACATTAGAGAGGACTTCTAGGGGTGAGTGTTTGTTGATGGACAGTGAAGTCCTGCAATTCCCAGAAAGGAGAGCCTGCATATTAACAGTGGGGTCAGGTCTTAGGAGCCTGCGGAGGAAATTAGGCCAAACAGGATACTCATATCAGTGACCTGGTTCTGAAATAATTTTACACAAAAGGGATGCCACATTTTTTGTGCATCTCAAGGAGTAACAAGAAACAACCTATAAACAGGAACTTCATTTGAATTGTGCCTGGACACTGCATCATGTATAACAACTCTCATGGTACCCCAAAGACACAAACCCTCTGAAATGCCAAACTATGCAATGCAACAGACCAAACTTTGCAATTACAGCACCACGAGAAACAGAGAAAGCATGATAGAATAGCAGAGCCCCCAGTCAGGTTGCAAATATATATATGATATATGTAATATATCACATATCTATGGACTGAAAGATATAAGTATCATAATGTTCATGTTAAGCATAATTAGCAGACTGAACTTCATTAGAAAGAGAATTAGTGAATTGGAATTTAAAATTGAAGAAACTTTCTATATCTATATATATTTGTCTGTGTGTATAATCTCTCAAGGCACGTGAATTACCATAAAAAAAACACAACTGGAAAACCATACATGCCTGTTACAATTGAACCTGTGACATCAGATGACTTTAAAATAAGTACATTTAGAATTCTAAGACAGGAAGGAATAGCAGTTTTGCAATGAAAACAATAATAAGTAAAATTTTAAAATAGTGTCAAATAAATAAATAAGAACCAAATGTAAATGTTGAAATTGAAAAAGTAAAGCCACTGAAATAAATAAGTATAATAATATTTATGGTAAGCATAATTAGCATAGTAAACTTCACTAAAGAGAGAATTAGTGAATTGGAATTTAAAATTAAAGAAACTCTCAAAATACTATATACACACACTCATATACATTATATTTTATATATGTGTATATAATATAATGTATAAAGGGATATATATATTCTTTCTATATATAATACAGTATACAGTATACTACATATACTGTCCATGGTGTCATATTATATATATTCATATATAATATTAATTACAGTATTATATATGGTATTGGTATACACTTATACTATTAGCATATTAATATAAGTATATATAGTATATGTTAGAGAAAGATTTATATAGACATAGAATATATGAAAATAGTAGATTATATAGCTAAATGGATACAATGGAAAACATAAAAGAGAAATGAGACATATGGAGAGTAATTTGAACTTTAATATATTTCTACATTTTATATGCTAGAGGGAAAGACAAGTGAAAATGTAGGAAAAAATATATTTTAAAATTGTCTAGGAATTATTTTAGAACTTTAGAATTCATAGGGATCAGAGCTCATGAAGGACTCAGTTTCATGTTTCAGTCCACATGGTCCATGGTTTCCCTTTCTCCTTTCCTGCAGCAAATGCCTTTATTCTCATTCTCGTCCTCCCTACCTTCACTTCCCTTGCCTCATTATTCAATGCTTGGCTGTGCTGCCCACCTGGAACTGAGCAGAGGTACCTGAATCATATCCAGACACAGAATCTAATCTTGACAGTCTCTCCAGATCACACAGGCAGGGAGCAAGCTGGGCAGAACTTTATTCACTAGACCACTGTGAGGTCCAAAGCTCGAGAACATACCTTGTCTGCTAGCTTGATAAATAATTGACCTACGTGATGGATTCTGTTTCTTTCTTCCTCTTTCCTCTGTTAGTCCTTTGCCAGGGATAGTTGTTACTTTATAACTTTCTGGCTCTAATGAGGCTTTTGTGTAGCATATAAAGTTTGTCCTAGTTTTGAAGCCTTGGGTCATTATTAAGCAGACCCAACTTTCAGCACTATTGGGTATGGAACTTCCTCTAATCCTTTACATGCTCATCTTTGAATTTGGAACACCATGTTAAAAATTGAAGCAGGGGTTCCTCTAGCTTGGGAATTCCAGAAAGGGGACATTCCAATGATAATGTCCTATCTGTTCAGAAAGTCATGACTACAAATATATTTCAAATTACTTATTCAGCATGCAGTATTTTCAAACTAGGACAACTTCACTCTAACAAAGTATTTGTTTGGCTTTTTTTTTTTTTGACTCCTGCATGTTTTTTCTCTCCCTAGAAAATTGAACTTTTTTTATTCTTTATTTTTCAGAAGACTATTTTTCTATTGACTTTCAAGTACTGAAAATAGGTCATATCCTGGCTGGGATCCTGGCTACTGGGAACCATCAACATTTTGTAGTTTGTTTTCTTGACTCTTTTTTCTTACTTAAAAAGAAATGTGTTCAGATGCCTAATGGGTATTTCAATACTGTTTCTAACCAATGAACCATGACATTTCTCTAAATGTTAAATTTAATAAATATTAAATTTCTGATTTGAAAATTTACCCAAAGAAAAGCTAATTGGTGAGTGAGATAAAGTAAGCAAGACAAACAGGCTTTCAATAAAATTTCACCACTCGCTGTGTGACTTGTTAGGATAGGCTGTGTACCTCCTCACTCATCACAGCACATCCCTCTCACTACTATCTGTCTACAACTGAAACTTGATGTGACGTGAACTTAACATCAACTTACACAGTTATGTTTTTAATAACTAATAGAATAAATCCATCTCAACCCATCCATTTATGTAGCCTACCTATTCCCTTTAGGACAGATACTGCAATTCATAATACAGTCAATAAATGAATTATCACTTTTAATACCATGGGTGTTTATTTCTCTTAATAATTTATGTATATTAAGATGATCATCTCAATTTTCCTCTTTTTAAAAAATAATTTATTATTTTAACATTAACATGTTTTACATATCAGTAATAATCTTTAAAATAGTTCTCAAAATTAAAAAAAAATACAGACTTCATTTTAAAGTGGAAAATATTGTTACAACTCTTAAATTTTAATTATTTTCAAACAAAACATTTAAATGCATTCTATATACTTCTAGCTATTTTACATCCCTAACCAAAACAGATTTATCAATTAAATATAAACAAAAGTATCAACTAATCAACTCAAAGAAACAACACAAAACAACAAGACAGATGATGTTTTTGTTGTGGAAAACTTCTCTTTGCTATGTGAATATAGCCTGGATATTTGAGGAAGAAACTCTTTTGAGTCTGCCCTGTCTGTTGTCTGTGAGGTGAATGAATTTCCCACCACTCTCATAATTTATATTTATATATTTTGTCATGATCTCATTAAGCTGCCTATATATGTAATTTCATTAGCCTATGACAAGACAATTCTTGTTGGTTATATCACTTGTAAGCAGAATAGATTCTGATCAAAAGGCAAAATGGTCATCCTGATGGTCCGGTAGTTCTTTATATCAAGATTAGCAGTAAAATTAGAATCAGTTAAATTAAAAATCTTTATATAGATTTTAAGTAATCCATGAAAATACCTCTAGAAGACATAAAGATTTGATGATCTAAGACTGAGGAATATTGTTTCATCTATGGCAAGACATCAGCAATTGTTGCATTATATTCACCATCCTCATTGCTATGAAAATAACCAAAGAATCTTGATTTTTTTAAACAAGTATAAAACCAGGAAAGACAATCACCAACAAGCTCTATATCAATGAGTTGTGTTTAGATTCTAGTTCCTCAAAGTGAAGCCTCCACAAAAACATTTATCAGCTTCATTCATGAGCCTTGCTGAACTTGACCAGCCATTCAAAGGCTTCTTACTCCTTAAAAAGTTCAACAGAGTTATCATATGGCCCAGAAATTTGACTCCTGGTTGTGAGAGATAATAGATTATTTATTTTCATAATATGGAAGGAAGTCTGCTAATGTGATCGAAAGCACGTATGAGGAAGCAGACATCACCAAAAGCTCGTTCAAAATGGAGGAGTGATAATATAGTCATGTCATCTTAGGGAAAATGAAACTTAAAAATAAGGAAGCTGAAGCCCTCCAGGCAAATAGCAACAGGTACTTATTTTAACCTTATTTGGACCAAAACCCCTTAGATGATGGTACACATTCAATGAGAAAAGTAAGCATTGAACTACTATGAATGAAACTCTGTGACTATGCCAACTTTCTTAATGAGTGAGGATCACTCTTTCCTTCTTGGAAGTACTGCTTATTGCTATTACACAAATGGATGATGGAAACACAGTTGTAATCCTTTCTGCAACTACCAAAGCAGCCCTGAACACAGTACCTGGCGTATAGTAGATCTCAGTAGACATGGTTATTGAACAATTGTTGACATTGTAAACCCTTAGCAATAGAGTTTGTGAAATAAATTATATATAAATACATATATATATATATATATATATATATAATATAGAGAGAGAGAGAGAGAGAGAGAGAGAGAGAGAGAGAGAGAGAGAGATCTAAGGTAAAGAGAATTTGTGAGTGGTCAGAATTGTAACCTGAGCCAGGTAGGAAGGTTGGTTTCTTACTGGGGTCAAAGAATGCCAATGGTCTCTACTCTGCAGATTAGCTGAAAACAACAACAAAAACAATAGCAAAAACAACAAAATTTATTTTGAAAGTCTATTGGAAATGTAGTAGGTATGGGGAAGAATTGGAACTACTAATTATTGTGGCCTTGCTTGCTGCTGCTGTTGTACTTCTGCATACACACAGGCATAAGATGGGCGATCACAGGTAGCTACTAAGAAAGCTGTCATATGACAGTCTAGTCATAAGTAGAAAGCAGTTTTGATCTCTTTAATCTTCTCCTTTCCAGTGACTGTAAGCCCCATTTTGAAGGGAGAAAGCCCTTGGGAAAAGGGCACATTTCATTTTCCCCTTTCTGTATAAGTCATTGTCATCCTAAATATCAATGTGATCTTCCACTTTCATGGGTTGGTTTCCCATTTGGTTCCTGATCCAAGCACATTTTTGCTCATTTTTAGAACATTTTATTTAAGAGTCTTCACATCAACAAAGCTGCCAAACTAGCACTGGCCCAGAGGTCTGAAGGCCTACCCATGTTTTGTAGGAATAAAAACTTACTCCCCAACCAATCTCTTCTTTCCACAATCTTTACACACTATTAAGAGCTTCAAATGCCCCCAAGGCCCCAGACTCAAGGAACACCCTTTGATTTTGGCCTCTAATCTCTCTGCCTCTCATCAACCCTTCCTTCCCAGGTGATCAGGTGATGACACAGTTGACTAAACCCTTCTTTTTGTCCCCACTCTCCTTTGCACTGATCTTTCTTTTTTTCTCTTGAGTAGGAGTCTCATTCTGTCGCCCAGGCTGGAGTGCAGCTAGGCTCAGGTGATCCTTCAGCCTCAGGCTTCCAAGTAGCTGGACATGTCCAGCACATTTGTTTTTTTTTTTTTTTTGTAAAGACAAAGTCTCACCATATTGCCCAACCTTGTCTCGAACTCATTTTCTTCTCCATAAAAACAGATATTCCCAAATTCACTATTTAAGTTGTACTGCAGTCCTGACAGGAATCTGAAAATTTCTAATATTGTTCACAGTTTCTATTTTACTTTATTTCAAAAGCAGATACTGCTTGTAACAACAATACATCAATATTAACTGGTGCTTTGCAGTTTATTGTATGTGAAAATCACTGCTTTTGCTGAAATAATTATGTTCTTTTTAAAACAATTTCATTTCATAATTGAGAAATTATGCAGAGAGGTGAGAGAATTTATACAATATCATATGATCTGTCAGTAACAAATTCCACACTCAGACAAAAATCATCTTTTTCTATAACTATCATATTTTTATTATCAGAAGGCATCCTGTGTTCTGGCAAGAACTTGAGTAAAAATCAACTGATTATCATCAATTGTAATTTCAGTATGAGTTTCTACACTTAATAGTAAAGGACTATGAAGCAAGAAAGAATATCTCTGTGCAGACCACATGAGGTAAAAAGCAACATAAAACTCACCAAAGAATCCAGACCAGACCATAACTGGACACTGTTTAATGACTATAACTGCATATTATCAGTTTGCTACCTACAAGTGATATACAGATGTAATGGAATGCATTATATGACTTTTGAAATGTTTACAAATAAGTTTGTAGAGTAGACAGTGTGTTGTTTTTGCCATTCTATCCCCTTTCTTGTTGGCTGGCAAACTCTTCAATTTCTACTAAGATGAAATATCCATTTATCTACAACTATCGCTGCCTCTCATCAACCCTTCCTTCCCAGGTGATCAGGTGATGACACAGTTGACTAAACCCTTCTTTTTGTCCCCACTCTCTTTTGCACTGATCTTTCTTTTTTTCTCTTGAGTAGGAGTCTCATTCTGTCGCCCAGGAGGGAGTGCAGCTAGGCTCAGGCGATCCTTCAGCCTCAGGCTTCCAAGTAGCTGGACATGTCCAGCACATTTTTTTTTTTTTTGTAGAGACAAAGTCTCACCATATTGCCCAACCTTGTCTCGAACTCATGGGCTCAGGCAGTCCTCTTGCCTCCGCCTCTCAAAGTGCTGGGATTATAGCCTTGTGCCACTGCGCCCAACTGATCTTTCTTTTATTAGTGCTTGACATATGATACTGAAAGCATTTATTTAATCTCTAACTTCTCTTAACAACATGCTTCTTAAAGGTGGAGTTCATTCTGACTTAGCTTTATATTTTTTAACATATAATATTAATAAATTTGCACATGTCTGGAATTGATAATATGAAGGTTAAATGACTCAGACAAGCAATGTTAGAATTTGTTCCTTATCCACTATCTCCACAGAAGTGTCCCAAGGTAAAGAAGTCAGAATAGTTATTTATTTGAAGAAATGCTTTTCCTTTTCTTTTACTCTGCCTCAGACAATTGTTTTAGATAAACACAAGCAATTCAGTATCTCCCTAGAAATTAATCCTACTGATGAATAATATTTAAATAACTTCCTGTGATAGTTTGGATAAGGAGCCCCAAAGATATTCATGTCCTAATTCCTGGAACCTGAGAATACATTACCATCTATACTAAAAGGGATTTTGCAGATGTGATGAAATTAAGAATCTTGAGATCATAGACTCTCCTGATTGTCCCACTGACTACAGTGTAATCATGAGGATACTTAGAAGGAAGAGACAGGAAGGTCAGCATCAAAAAGCAAGGGATGGGAGGATGAAAGTAGGTCTGGATGATTCAAGGTAGGAGCTGTAATATAGGAAGTCTCTAGAAGGTGAAAACGGCAAGGAAACAGATCTCTCCCTATGGTCTCTAGAAGAAACCAGCCGAATCAATCCCTTGACTTTAGCTCACTCAGACTGATTTTGAATGGCAAATCTCCAAATCTTTAAGATAAGATATATTTGTAATTTTCTGTTACTACGTTTGCAGTAATTTGTTACACTGTAGTCGCAAAAGAAAACGAATACACTTCATTTTTAAAGAACATCGTTGTCCCTAGTAATAGAGTTAAAAATCATGGAATTCCAAAGAAAAGAAAGCAGCTCTGCATAGGACATAGAACCTAGCTTCCTTACTTAATGGGGCCATCCTCATAATATGAAGGAATGAGATAGAATTTGGACAAAGGCAATACCTATTTTCTATGGTGATAGAAATACATGGTTCAATAACACTTTCAAGTGTGCACTGGCTACTGTTTTCTGCCTAGTTTTTAATAGATGGCTATTTTTGGCTACCTACAGAGTGGATTTAAAAAAAAAAAAAAGAGCACCATGTCCTGGTAGCCTTAACAGTATCCACACCAGCTCCCCCAGTACTGCATTTTTATCTTTTTTTGTCTTTCTTTTCTTGTCCAAGCATTTGAATTCCAGAAAGGGAAGTTGACAGGGCTCTTTCTGTACATACCGCTTTTTCCAGAGTGGAGAACAAAACAACACTGACAAATTCCACAGGCTGAAATTCCACAGGCTGGGAAATGACTTTCCTGCCTTCACCCCACCCTTGTGATGATGGTGAGAGCTATTCCCTGCCAAACAATTAACATTTCAGACTCATTTTCTCAACTTCACAAAACCTTTCATTTCTGATCTTTTATTTGGGCCACGTTTTACTTTTCATAATACATTTTTCATAATTTATCATTCATTTACATTTCAATTAAGGACGCTGGCTGTTTGTAAAAGCTACCCTGATGGGGGAGTGTGAAATAAATTATTGAAGTTGTTATAATCTGCACTTCCATTACCACCTCATTTACCCTAATGACACTAAAAAGATTGTCGCCTTCAATGTAGCTCATCCCAGTAATAGAAATTCCCTTTGGAGTTCAGCACATTGAGGCTATAGATATTTGCATTTGGTTCTGAATATGCTAATGAGACAGTTCCTGGCTGGACTTCACTAGGGGAGTCTTCTTCCAAGAGAGTCTCAAAAAGAAATAGCACTGTATCCGGAACCTCCCAAGAAGATGCCCCCAGGCTTGAATAATCAACATTTAACAAGAAAGTCATTTGATTACCATCATTATATTCTTAATTCCATCGTCTTTTTTTAGTACCCATTTTGCACATAATATTTTGCTTTATGCAGAGGAGTGATGGCGGACAGAAAGATACTGAAGTATACTGGGCACCTGCTGTGTAATAAACAGTGCTCTAAGGGCTTCTGTGTTTTATCCCCCAAGAGTTCCTAAGCCTTTGGAAAAAATTGGCATGTAAGCAAATATAATGTAAATTATAAAGGGGAAGAATGAGAAGAAGAAAAGCAAACATATATTGAGATTCTAATATGTTTGATACTATTTGTCTTCTTCCTATATTTCCTGTCTAACATTATTCCTTATGCTTTATTAACAATAGATGAAAAAATAACTAATCATTATTGTAAATACATTATAGATTCACATGGCAGATGCTGTTGGTGGCCTGCTCATACCCTCTTGTCATGGCCACTTCATTGTAACAATGACCCAACTTCTAAAAACAGCATCTGCATTTCTTTGCCTAAAAGATTTCTTTATTGTCAGAGCCCATTTTCCCAACCTGAGTGACAAGCCAGTAATGCCACAGAATTAATACACTGCTTTCTCAACCACTGACTAATGGAACATGGGATATAAACAATCCATCTTTGTACCTCCCAGCAGGGATAACTCTGCGTGTGTTGTACACTCAATTAAAGATTTTCTCATGGGGTCAAGTTCCAGTTACAGCTAATGTTAGTTGCCTGATAACTCACCTTTTATTTATTTATTTATTTATTTATTTATTTATTTATTTTTATTTTTGAGTTGGAGTCTTGCTCTGTTGCCCAGACTGGAGTGCAGTGGCCGCTCCCAGCCACTGCAGCCTCGACCTGCTGAGCTCTGGCGATCCTTCTGCCTCAGCCTTCCAAGTAGCCGGAATTACAGGCATGTGCTACCACACCAAGCTGATTTTTTGATTTACTGTAGAGATGAGGTCTCGCTGCCCAGGGGGGTCTCGAACCCACGGGCTCAGGCAATCCATTCACCTCAGCCTCCCAAAGGCACGGGATTATAGGCTGAGCCACTGAGCCCGGCCAACTCACCTTTTATTGACTTCTATCCCTGCCTTATTTCTCAGTTACTTGTAGGTGCTTTGTAGTATCACCTGCCCAATAAATGAGTTGCACTTAAGTCCTAATTCCTGGCCTGGTACGATGTCCCAGTCATGCTCTTCTGAAATCCTTCACAAGGAATTTATTCCTGTCCCTAAACCACAATTGAAATTGAAACAGGATTCATTGTCCTGGATATGTTTGTCAGACTACCCAGGTACTGCCTAATTGGGTTTCTAGTTATCTTTGCTTTCAATCCTTGTTTATTTTTTTACACTTTTAGAATGTTGTAGTGAGTTGAATTGTGGCCCCCAAAAGGTATATCTACTTAGAACGATAGGATATGACATTATTTAAAATAAGAGTCTTTGCAGCTGTAACTGAATATCTCAAAATGAGATTGTGTTATATTAGCACAAAATCTAAATTCATTGATGAGCATCCTTGTAAGACACAGAAAAGAAAACACAAATGCTCAAAGGAAGAGCACGTGAAGATGGTTGGACTTACGCTGCCACATTCCAAGGAAGGCCAAGTGTTGCCAGCAGTCAGAAAAATCTAGGAAGGCATTTAACAGATTCTTTTAAAGTCTCCGGAAGGCCAGGGTTGGTGACTCATGCTTGTAATCTCAGCACTTTGGGAGTCTGAAACAGGAAGCCCAAGAATTTGAGACCAGCCTGGGCAACCAAGTGAAACCTTGTCTCTATAAAAAATCAAAATATTAGCTAGGTGTTGTGGTACATGCCTAAAGACCCAGGAAGCTGAGGCAAAAGAATTGCCTTAACCCAGGAGGTTGATGCTACAGTGAGCCATGACTCCACCCTGGGCAACAGAGTAAGACCTCAACTTAAAAAAAAAAATGGTTGGGCTCGGTGGCTCAGTCTGTAATCTCAGCACTTTGGGAGGCCGAGGTGATTGGATTGCCTGAGCCTGAGGGTTCAAGACCCACCTGGGCAACTTGGTGAGACCTCATCTCTACAATAAAAATTTTAAAAAATTAGCCGGGTGTGGTAGTGCGCACTTGTAGTTCCAGCTACTTGGAAGGCTGAGGCGGAAGGATCACTGGAGTCCAGCAGGTCGAGGCTGCTGTAGCCAGGAGCGGTCACTGCACTCCAGTCTGGGTGACAGAGTGAGACTCCAACTAAAAAAAAAAAAAAGCCTCCAGAAGAAAACAATTCTGTTGTTACTTTGATCTAATAATTCTTTGATCTAATAATTTTAACAGTCGTACAAAATGAATACAAATGCAATCTATATTTTTTCAGGGCTCCCTAGAGAAACAGAACCAATGGGATATGTAATTATTATAGGAATTGGTATATGTGATTATGGAGGCTCACCATCTGCAGTGTGCAATTTGGAAAAACAGAAAAACCAGTGGTGTAATTCAATCTGAATTTGAAATCCCAAGAACCAGCAGTGCTGATGTTTAAGCGCAGGAGAAGATGAGTGTCCCCCTCAAACAAAGAAGGTGAATTAGTCCTTTTTCTGTCTTTTTGTTCTATCCAGATCCTCAACAGACTGAATTATGCCCATCCACATCAGTGAGGTAGATCTTTTTTACTCAGTCTACTAATTTAACTACTTATCTCTTCTAGAAATAGCTTCATAGACACACCCAGAAGTAATGTTTTACCAGGTATCTGGCCAACCCTTAGCCCAAAGTAGACACAAAAAATTAACCAAAACAGCCAGTGACTTTCTATGGGATTGCCTTTTTTTCTACTACCACATTATTCATTTACATATCAGATCAGTGAGTATACTCTAACCTCAAAAGTCTATGTATGCACATTGAAAACATCTCAAGCTGATGGAGTCATTATCCTGGACCAACTGCCACTCAGTTTATTACACTTCAAAACAGTTTCCTGCTATTCCTTATTCTGAGCTTTAATGCTAATGTATATTGCTATAGTAGGCTTTAGATTTGGGTTTTTCACCTGAGCACTCTAGTTCTTGCATTCCCTCATGGACTTTGGCTTAGATTCATTCTGTTAGCCTTGCCCTAACTCTCATCCTTATATTTATTATTCATTCAAGGCCAAATCATAGTCCTAGCCTGGCAAGGTCACAAGACTTAGAGAATCCCCCCTGCCCACTATAGTGAACCTTTCTTTTTATTATCTGTAAGTTGTATATTACCCAGAATAACTCCCCCTCCCATTCTCCACCTGCTTAACCCAATGGAAAGGGGATCAACCAAGTAAACTGAAAATCCTGATATTTAATAAGGCACTTACACAGTGTGAGGTCATATTTGATTAAAATATCTGCTGAATGATTTGGTGTTCAGTACTCAGATTTTCTTTCCCAGTATTTATATTCCTGTAAATCATTAAATATTTTTAATAAAAATGGAATCATGCTACATATTATGCTTTATAAACCTCTTGCTTCCCCAGTTTTTATGTTATGATCCTGTATTTACCATTTTCACAATGGTTGTAGTGGTTTGCTGGATGCATAGGGTATATCTTGATTTTTTATTTTTATTTATGTACTTTCTTGAATGTATGCTTACAATAACATTTTAAAGCATTACATATGTTGAAGCCTTGTGAGACTTGTTACTAGGTTGTTCTAAACGTTTATTCTGATTTTTTATCAATCTGTTATGTGAGAAGTGACTTTGCATTTTCTTAAACTTCATCTCTGTTATTCAGACTGAACATTTTTCTGTATGCTGTTGGTCATTTAAATTTTGTGGTAAATTGGTTACTTTGTGCTTTTTTTTCTCTAGAGATATTCACATTTTGCCTTATTATTTTGAGAGCCCTTACTATATTAGAGACATAGATTTTTTTTCCCTCTTTCTTCTTGTAGGTATTTGCCCTATTAGATTCAAATTTTGACTGAAATTTAGTCAATTGTAATGTTAATTATTAAGTGGGTATGGACATATTTTTCAATATTGGCTTGTGTTATTTGACAATAACATTTGAAACATTTCTGACTTAAGGAAATTATAAAAAGTAAAAGGATATGGGATGACAAAAAAAATCTGTGGAATGAAGGAAAGAAGAGTTAACTAATGATTCATAAGTGAAGATAGAAAACCAAATAAATTAATTAAGTTTTAAGTATGTAAATGAGTGAGTTAATAAATAAATGAATAAATTAACAAGCAAATGCTTTTGAGAATTAAGTACACCCTTAGGACAAAAGAGAGAAAGTTCTTCAAGATGGAAGTTAGGCCCCGAATAAACCCTAAGTATGTAACTTTATTTCTACATAAATAGGACTGCTATATTCTGCATGTTTGTGCCCCCTCCCCAAATTTTTGATAACTTAGTCACCAATGTAATAGGATTGGGTGGTGCTTCTAGGAGGTCATTGGTTTATGAGGATAAATCTCTCATGAATGGGATTACTGCCCTTATAAAAGAAGCCCTAGAGAGTTACCTTGCCTCTCTCTGCCCTGTAAGACTGCAGTGGGAGGGCACTTCTCACCAGAACTTGAATCTGTAGTGCCTTAATTTTGGACTTCTCAGCCCCCAGAATTGTAAGAAAATCTGTTATTTATAAACCATCCAGTTTATGGTATTCTGTAACCGCATCCTGAACAGACTAAAACCATTATTTTGTAGCCTGGTAATTGGCATCTTTTACTCCTAACAAAGACGAGGCCCTTACAGTAATTAAAACAAGTCCAAGATTTAGAGAAAAATATATTTACATGGATATAATTTCTTTTTTTTTGAGTTGGAGTCTCACTCTGTTGCCCAGACTGGAGTACAGTGGCCATTCCCGGCCACCGCAGCCTCGCCTGCTGGGCTCCGGCGATCCTTCCGCCTCAGCCTTCCGAGTAGCCGGAATTACAGGCATGCGCTACCACGCCCGGCTGATTTTTTGATTTATTGTAGAGATGGGGTCTCGCTGCCCAGGCGGGTCTCGAACCTGCAGGCTCAGGCAATCCACTCACCTCAGCCTCCCAAAGGCGCGGGATTACAGGCTGAGCCACTGAGCCCGGCGGATATAATTTCATTAAATTTTTATTTTAAAGATGTGGGGTACAATTCAGGGTTAGGTATACAAATGGTCATTGTACAGGTAAAGTTTGGGCCTCACTTTGGTCCCCACGTCACCTGATTTGAGATCAGATGCCCTTAGTGATGAAGTGTGCCTCCTCAGCTTCCTCCTTTAGCAGTTTCCCACTACTGACAATCCCTTTCTTGTGGTATTATGATTGATTGTTCAGGGTCCACTTATGAGTGAGAACAGGTGGTATTCAGTTCTTTGTTTCTGTGACAGATCACTGAGTATTAAGAATCTCAATACATCCAAGTTGTTGCACAATTCATAATTTTGTCCATCTTTATGGCTGTATAATATTTCACTGTGTATATGTACCACATTTTTTTTTTTTTTTTTGAGTTGGAGTCTCACTCTGTCGCCCAGACTGGAGTGCAGTGGCCGCTCCTGGCCACCGCAGCCTCGACCTGCTGGGCTCTGGCAATCCTTCTGCCTCAGCCTTCCGAGTAGCCGGAATTACAGGCGCGTGCTACCACGCCCGGCTGATTTTTGATTTATTGTAGAGATGAGGTCTCGCTGCCCAGGCGGGTCTCGAACCCGTGGGCTCAGGCAATCCGCTCACCTCAGCCTCCCAAAGGCGTGGGATTGCAGGCTGAGCCACCGAGCCCGGCTTATGTACCACATTTTAAAAACCCAGCCTACTTTTGATGAGCAGCACAGTTGATTCCATGTTTTTGCTATTGTGAATAATGCTGCAGTAAACATGTGTGCATAGGTATCTTTTTTGCAGAATAATTTGAGTTCCTCTGGGTACATTCCCAGAAGGGATTGATGGGTAGTATGGGAAGTTGATTTTTAGATCATTTAGGAATTGACACACTCTTTTCCACAGAAGTTGTACTAGTTTACACTCCCACCAACAATGTAGAAGCATTCTCTTTTCCCCACGTCCTCTCCTACATCTGTTGTTTTTTGAGTTATTGATGATGACCATCCTGACTGGAGATAGATGGTATCTCAGTGTAGTATTTCTTTCTTTCTTTCCTTCTTTTTTGACATAGTTTTTATTCTCATTAAGTGTAGTATGCTTCTTTTCTTTTCTTTTTGAGTTGGAGTCTCGCTCTGTCTATTAGGCTGGAGTGCAGTAGCATGTTCATGGCCACTGCAGCCTCGACTTACTGGGCTCAGGTGATCCTTCTGCCTCAGCCTTCCAAGTAGCTGGAAACACAGGCATGTGCCACCATGCCTGGTTAGTATTAATTTCTTAAATGATTAGTGAGGCTGAGCATTTTTTCATGTATCTGTTGACTGCTCGTATATCTTCTTTTGAGAAGTGTTTATTCATATCTTTTGCCCACTTTTCAAGAGGGTTGCTTGTTTTTTTTCTTTTTGGCACATTTGAGTTCCTTGTAGATCCTGGATGTTAGGCCTTTGTCACATAAGCAGTTGGCAAATATTTTTTCCCAGTTTGTGGGCTGTCTCCCCGCTCTCTTGATGGTATCTTTGGCTTTGTAGAAGCTTTTCAGTTTGATGAGGTTCCATTTTGTCTTTCTCTTATGGCATGTGCATTTGGGGTTTTCATCAGGAATTGGTTACCAGTTTCAACGGCATAAAGTTGTATCCTGCATTTTCTAAGGTTCTTATAGTTTGAGATTTTATGTTTAGGTCTTTGATCCATTTTGAGTTGATTTTTGTGTATGGTGACAGGCAGAGGTCTTGTTATAATCTTCTGCATGTGATTAGCCAGTTTTCCCAGCACCACTTACTGAATAAGTTCTCCACTTCCCCGTGGTTGTTAGTGGAGGCTTTGTCAAAGATGAGTTGGTCGAGAAATTGAGGTTTTGCTTCTGGAATCTCCATTCTGTTCCACTGATCTATATGCCTGTTCTTGTACCAGTATCAGGCTGTTATGATTATTGTAGCCTTAAAATAAAGTTTAAAGTATGGAAGTGTGATACCTCACACTTTGTTTTTTTGCTGAAGATTGTTTGACTATTCGTGGTCATTTATGATTTCATATGAATTTCTGTATTGTTTCCAGATCTGAGAATTATTATGCTGGTAACTTAATGGGTATTGCATTAAATCTATAGATTGCTTTTGGTAGAATGGACATCTTAACAATGTTGATTCTCCTAATCCATGAGCATGGAATATTTTTCCATTTGCTTGTGTCTTCTTGGATTTCTTTGAACAATGTTTTGTAGTTTTCATTGTAAAGCTCTTTCACTTCTTTGGTTAAGAAAATGCTGAGGTATTTCTCTTGTTCTTTTTATTTGTGTGTGTGGCTATTGTGAGTGGGATTGTGCTTTTTATTTGGTTTTCTCCTTTTTTTGTTGGTGGTGGTATGTAAGAATTCTACTGTCTTTTGCACATTTATTTTATACCTTGAGATTTTACCAAAGTCCTTTATCAGTGTGTGAAGATTTTTGACAGATTATTTTGGACTTTCAAGGTATAGAATCATATTGTCAGCAAAGAGGGATAGCTTTACTTCCTCTTTCTCTACATGAATACTCCTGATTTCCTTCTCTTGTTTTATTGCTGTAGCTAGAACTTCCAACACTATGTTGAACAAGAGGGGTGAAAGTGGGTAGCCTTTCTTGTTCCAGTTTTCAGGGGATATGCTTCCAATTTTTGTGTACTTAGCAATAGGTTGACTGTGGGTTTGTAGTAGATGGCTCCTACTATTTTGAGTTATGTTTCCTCTGTGCCTTGGTGTTCAAGGGTTTTATCAAAAAGGGATGTTGGACTTTACCAAAAACTTTTTCTGCATCTTATGATATAATCATGTGATTCCTATTTTTACATCTGTTGATGTATTTAATTACATTTATGGTCTTGCAGATGTTGAACCAGCCCTGCATCCCAGGGATGAACCCTACTTGGTCATGGTGGATGATTTTTGAGATGTGTTGTTGGATTCAATTTGCTAGAATCTTGTTGAGTATTTTTGCATCTATGTTTATCAGGGATATTGGCCTGTAGTTCTCTTTCCTTGTTGAATCTTTACCTGGTTTAGGTATCAGTGTGATATTAGCTTCATAAAATGAGTTAGGAAGAGTGCCATCTTTCTCAATTGCTTGAAATACTCTCAGCAGGATTGCTATCATCTCCTCCTTGTATGTCTTGTAGAACTCCACTGGAATGCTGTCTGGTCCTGGACTTTTTTGGTGGATAGTTTTCTTATGATGGAGTCTATTTCTTGGGTTGTTATTGGTTTATTTAATGTCTTAATTTCTTCTTGTTTCAACCACGGGAGGTTGTATGATGTCAGAAAGTTCATTTAGGTTTTAAAGGTTGTTTCCATACTGGTGTGCATAGTAATCTCTGATAATTTTTTGTATTTCTTCAAGGTCTGTTGTGATGTGATCTTTTGCACTTCTGATTGTGTTGTTTTGGGTGTTTTCTCTCTTTTTCTTGATCAGTTGCCTAGGGGTCCATCAATCTTGTTTATCCATTCAAAGAACCAGCTTTTGTTTCATTGATTTTTTTTTCTATGGTTTTTTATTTTCTATGTCCTGTATTTGGGCTTTTACTTTTGTGACCTGGATTCTTCTGCTGAAGTTAGGGTTTTGGTGGTTTTGTCTTTCTAGCTCCCTTAGATGATTTGTTAGACTGTTAACTTGTGATCTTTCCATTTTCTCAACATGCCTTCATAAAGAAATTAATTCCCCTCTCAGTACTTATTTCATAGTATTCCAGAGGTTTTGGTAAGATATGTCTATTTTCATTTGTTGCTGGAAATTCTTTAATTTCTGCTTTTATATCTGTGTTGACCCAGCATCATGCTGTTTAGTGTCCATGTCTTTGTGGGTTTTAGGGTAACTTTGTTGGTGTTGATACTTATATTTATTCCACATTGGTCTGAGAAGGTGCATGGCAGTATTTCGATCTTATAGAATTTGTTTGTTTGATTTATGTCTGAGGATGTGTTTGATTTTGGAGTACGTTCCATGTGATGATGAACAGAATGTATATTCCATGGTTGTTGGGTGGAGTGTTCTATAGGTATCTATTAATTTCATTTGATCAAGTGTCAAGTTACGGATTTGGACATGCTTGTTGATTTTTTTGCCTTGGTGATCTATCTGAGGTTGTTAGTGGGGTATTTAAGTCTCCAACTGTTATAGTGTGTGAGTCAGTGTCTTTTTTTAGTTTACCTAGGAGTTGCTTTATAAAGGTTGGTGCTCCTATGTTGGGTGTATATATGTTTAAGATGGATAGTTCTTGTTGATGAATTGAACTTTTTGTCATTGTGTAGTGGCCTTCCATATCTTTTTAAATTTCTGAGAACTTAAAGAATATTTTGTCTCATATTAAGGTCACAATTCCAGCTTGCTTTTGCGTTCTATTCATCTGATAAATTATTTTCCATCCTCTTACTTTAAGTCTGTTAGTGTCTATTCTGGTGAGATGAATCTCCTGAAGACAGTATATTGTTGCATCATTTCTCTTTATCCAGTTTGCCATTCTATGTCTTTTCTGTGGTGCATTCAGTCAGTTCATGTGCAGGCTAATTATTGAGATGTGAGAGTTTATCCCTGTCATTAGGTTCATATAGGGTTTGTTGTTGGTTTTATTTTGATATTTGGGTTAAGATATGTGTGTGTTCTCAATTTTTTTCCTGTATTCATGGGCAGGGTGTGGCTGTTCTTTTTTTCTTTATTTATTTCTTCTATGTTTAATACTTTCTCTTTTTTTTTGAGTTGGAGTCTCACTCTGTCACCCAGACTGGAGTGCAGTGGCATGCTCCCGGCCACCGCAGCCTTGACCTGCTGGGCTCCAGCGATCCTTCCACCTCAGCCTTCCAAGTAGCTGGAACTACAGGTGTGCACTATATGCCCAACTAATTTTTTTGATTTATTGTTGAGTTGAGGTCTCGCCAAGTTGCCCAGGCGGGTCTCGAACCCGCGGGCTCAGGCAATTCACTCACCTCAGCCTCCCAAAGTGTGAGATTACAGGCTGAGCCACTGAGCCCATCTGTGTTTAATACTTTCTTAAGCATTTCTTATAGAGCTGATCGGGGGGTAGCATAAACTCTTAGGAATTGAATGTTTGGAAAAGATTTTAATTATCCATCACTGATGAAACTCAGCTTGGCTGGGTAGGAAATTCTTGGTTGGAATTGTTTATCTTTGAGAACTTTGAAGATTGGGCTTCCATCTCTTCTAACCTATAGTCTTTCTGTAGATAAGTCTGCTGCTATTCTAATTGGTCTTCCCCAGTAAGTAGTCTGACATTTCTCTCTTGCTACCCTTAGGATTTTTTCTTTAATATCTACTTTGTGTAAGTGAATTACTATGTGTTGATCTTCTCATTTGATGTCTTGCAGGAGTTCTCTGAATCTCTTGTGTTCAAAAG
This sequence comes from Cephalopachus bancanus, assembly GCA_027257055.1. Lineage (NCBI taxonomy): Eukaryota > Metazoa > Chordata > Mammalia > Primates > Tarsiidae > Cephalopachus > Cephalopachus bancanus. Next base: position 1,922,435 of record JAPVLO010000072.1, read on the forward strand.
GTCACATCTCTAATGAAATGAGGGACGTTTTCTTGTTGGATAATTTCATGGAATGTTTGCTCCAGGGTAGTGTCTGTTTCTCTATTTGTCCCCAGAATGCCAATTAATCATAGGTTTTGCCTCTTGACATAATTGTACAGCTATTGGAAACTTTGTTCTGTCTTTTAAAGATCCTTTTCTATGTTTTTAACAGTTTAGGTTAGTTTCATATTTTGGTCCTCAAGCTCTCAAATTCTTTCTTCTGCATTATTAATTCTGCTTTCTATGTTTGTTAGATTATTTATTTTGTTTACTGTATTTTTTTATTGCCATCATCTAAGTTATCAACTTCTTCATTCTTTCCTCTTGTCTCCTCCTTTTTATTCATTCTCTTTATTAATATCTTGATCTCTGGGTTTGTGGTTTGGGACCAGTCATTCTGGGGGATGTTCCTTGCTTAAGTTCCAATGTCTGTATTGTCAGCTGCTATCGTCCCAAGAGTCTGTATGGGACCTGTATTTTTCTTCTGCTTCTTCTTCTTTTGTGATGGTCTTTTTCCACCCTTTTCCCACCTTCTTTAATTCTGTTGCTCAGTGATGGAGGCTATCTTTCACTTCTGTTTGCTCAATCCCTTATTCTTCCTTAGGTAGATCCTCTGGATTTGTTCAGTTCTGAAACTGGACCCGGGAGGGGGGGGTGTGCTTTTTGCAATTTTGAGATTTGATTAAGGTGTGATGGGGGGAGCTATGGTTCAGAAGCTATCTGCATATCACAGTATCCACTGACAGGTGTATGGGACCCCTGCAATGCATTTCTCACCACCTTATAATCTTTCCAGGTAGTGGGGGCATATGTATGCCCCCTGAGAGCAAAATGAGATAAATAAAAGGGGAAGAACAGAAAAAGGGAGGAGAGAGACTAGACAAAAATGAAGACAGAGGATAAAGATAAAGAAAACAGACAGGGGCACCAACTAATGAATAAACAAAGAAACAAACAAATAAAAAACATACAAACATGCAAAACAACAACAGCAACAAAAAACCCTGATGATTCACTTACTCTCAGACACACTCATATGCAAACAGAAAAACCAAAAAACATACAATAAAAACAAAAAAAAGTACTAAAAAAAATAAACAAATACAGAGAAAAGAAAGAGCTATATCTGTGGCCATTTTTGGAACTTCATGTTCCTTTCTCAAGCACTGAGGGGGCTCCGATCACTAGCCCCTCCCCTCTGCTCTTGGCACAGGCTGATTGGGTGACTCTGAGCCCTGAGGACTGCTGTGGGAGGAGAGTGAATCAGATTGCTACTCGCTCAACTCATTTGCTGCTGCTGCAGCTGCCGCCACCAAGTCCCCCACTCAGATCCTATGTATCTGTGTCTGGTCCAGTGAGGGGTGGGGCATCTCTCTCTGTGTGTCTGCTCCTGAAGTTTCTCTCTGGATCAGCAATAGTAGATCCCAGGGGGTGCAAAGATTGCCTCTGGGTCCCAGATTGGAGGCTGAACAGAGCCGAGGGAGGCCAATGCAGGTCTCTACTCCCGCAGAGTCTCTTTATGGACACTTGCCCATGCAGAGACTTTCACACTCCCACTGGTTCTGTCACCATCTTGCCTCCTGAATATAATTAATAAATATGTTTAAATACAAAAGGACTGATTCCAAATGCTCCTGATTGTTAATAGATACTGTACTTTGCATTGTTTGATCACCATCAGGATACATATAGCAGAGGATTAATCTCATTGATGTTTAGAATGTGTATATTCTACATATATTTTATATTGAGCCCATTTACCCAATACAAGGGGTTGTAATTTGTTGATCATGTTTATGTTGTAAAGTCAGTTATACCAGATGTTCATTCTCTGGAGTAACCCAAACACAAAAATTGTTACTAATGATAACAAAAATGTTTTAAAATTACATATCCATGTTCAATACATTTCAAATCCCTTTAATAATCACATCTCTATGGTCTTTCCTAGTGAGAGAAATTAGATAATGTCTACTATGTCGTTTGGAAAAAAACAATTAACTAAATTCAGATTTTGAACATTGAATATATCATTTGAATGGATATAAAAAATTTTATTTTTTGCAATAGATTAAAAATGTCATAGAAGAGTGGAATCAAGACTTATTTAGGTTAGATTTTATACAATTTGTTCATGTTCAAAATGAGATAATTAAATTCAAAACTATAGCAATCTGGGACCCATCAGGTGACAGAAACTATGCAATTACTTAAATAAGGGAAGATGAAAATAAATAATTTTAAAGTTATGATAAAAGAGCAGAAGAAATAAAAATAACTCTATAATATGGTACCATAGGGTTGAGGAACAGTACCAGGGTAAAAATTGGAGGAGATCCCTCTCCAAGGTTGGGGTTCAGGACTCATTGCGGAAGGTGTGGTTCATTCCACTTGATGGTTAAAAAAATTACCTGGGTTTCTCAGGAAAGTGCCTGTCCACAGTTACCGGGCAAGCAACTAGTGGACAGATGTGGAGGTATGAAGAAGAAGAGGGGAGCCCCTGTGGACAAGAATACCTATTGTCTGTTTCAGGAGGGTCTCAGGAGGCAAACCTTTAGAAAGAGTGAGTGTGCAGAGGAAATTGGAGTGTTAGTAGTAGTGAAATGTCTAGAAACCACAATTGCTGAGTTGAAAGGACCATGGTCAGGAGAACATCTGGCCAGCATGAGGCTGGGAGGCCATCAGAGGACTATGCATTTGAACACAGGGCTGTTGCAGAGAGCAACACCAGATGCCCTCATACTCACACTGATGACCATCTGTGACACAGGCAAAAGCAGTCCCTCCTCCCTTCAATGGCCCTTCAACACTGTCTACTGAGAAACCTCTGAGAAGCATCAAATTGCTTATAAAATAGAAATTCCAAAGAAATATATTCATTGTCACAGAGAACATATTGGAGGGCAGGTTTGGAGCTGAGAAACAAGAAATTTAAATCAGCAAAGAAAACGGATGTAACTTGTAACGGATGTAACTTGTCCAGAGACATACTGTACATTAGTGGCATAGTCAGAATGAGAATGAGAGCTCTCGCCCCTTTACTCAGAACTTTTTGTCACTATGATTAGCTTCCCTCTAGCTCAGTCAAGTGTGTCTATAAGGTGGAAAAGAAGATGAAAGGGCAAAGGTATTTGTTAAATGTCTAGGTTGTCCCCATGGCTTCACATTCATTATCTCATTTAATTGTGGCAACACCACTAAGCATATAAAGATTTCAAGTCCATTTTGCAGAACTTACATAGGTTAACTAGTCTTCACAAGATTATATAGGTAATTCCAAAGTTATGCTATACAACTTTTGGCTGAAATGCCCAGAGAAACCAGAGTAAGAGATTGAAAAGAAGATTAGAATTCTTAAAGGAGTCCTTTTTCCTATATATATTTCATCACTGGGCTGCAATCCTGGCTTTGGGATGACCCAAAGGCATCCAACAGAAAATCATAACTGTTACAGCCCAAGCTGCATAGTTTAGCCTAAGGTGACTGCTGCAGGTGAAATTAATTCTACCCATATAAAGCCCTTTAAAGTATATTATTATTTTTATTATTATTGTTTTTTGCTAAAATGTCATAGTTATTCCGCACTGATACTTGCCATTGGCCATTCCAGAATATCATTAAGTCAATAATATAATCTACTCTGAATGCCAGGTGAGGCAAAATGTTTCTCATACCCTCACTAAAATTTCTAATCTAATATAGCAATGCTATTAATAGCTTTGCTATCATTTAGTATTCTTGTTGATTTGGAGAAAGTTTGACTGACAGAGCTAGAGCAGCGACAAGAAACTACTGAAAAATTATTTATACCAGAGACACAAACTGTAAATTTAAATTCAACCCTTAGTGAAAATCCAAAATGGAGTAACGTTAGTCAAAGTGCCGGCCATTTTAACAATGCTGCTTAGCTCTGTCATGCATTTCATGCATTTTCAGCAGCTAATTTTAACCCACTTTCTAATCATTAATGAGAGACAAAACCAGTTTCCCAGAGGTAGTTACTTCTAATTGTCTTGTAGCCTCTCCCAAACATGCTTTGTACTGATTACCCTTTTATCCAAAGTATTTGTCTTCCGGCCTTAAAGGGCCAACCTAACCTAATCTACTGTGATCAGCTCTTGTGAGTTGCATGACACAGACCACCACCCCATTACCATGGCAACCTGCACCCACTGCATTGAAGCTTTAAATGCTTTCAACCTCAAGCATTCACTGCCATATGCGCCTTCAGAATCTGGCTCCCTCTTCAATCTTGGAGAAACGGATTTACCCCTTTTCTCTGATCTACTTTTTAAATAGACTTTTTTTGGCCTACTCTTTTTGCAATACTTTGCATTTTCCCCACGACACTGGTTCAGCCCACTGACCTACTACTTAGAATTTGTTAATTTTGTTACCTCAAGCAAATTATGTGCTCTTGTAGTTTAGTTCTCCCATTTGTATAATGAAAATGTATAGAATGTAATATTATTTGAATTAACAATTGTCCTTCTCTGAGTATGACCATACAATCTCACCTTTATTATATTATATTTAGAAATGTGGCTTTGCTTTGTCAATGAAATATAAGTGACTTGCACTATTTCTGTGTAGAGACCTCAAGAGTCACTCTGTGGTTCCAGATTCTTTTTTATTTCCTCTGCTGTGCAACTGGCATGAAGAGACTGCTCCTTCAGCTCCAGGAAGCAGAATAAGTGTAATGTGGAGCAGAACCAGAGTGAAACCATACTGGACAGAAGCATGAGTGAGAAACCAATATTTATTGTTCAATTTACTGATATGTGAGAGATACGTGTTACTGCAGAATTACTTAACCTAAGCTGACTTCTGCAAGTAAAATCAACCCTACCCATATAAACCTCCTTGCAGTATATTCTTATTGTTATTATTACTTTTTATTAAAATATTATGCTTATTGGGCACTGATAATATGGTAGGAAACAAGACAGAAATGTTCTTTGATTCTTTGGGCTTCACATTATACAAGAAGGAGAAGGGTACCAATAAATAAATAAATAAAAGCATGATCACTTGCCATTTTTTCAGAATATCAGTCTCACTAAATTTTTCAGCATTTGTATAAAATGCCAGACACCTTCAAAACTCTGAGAATTTGCATAAATATTTGTATTTTTTCAGTAGTTTCTACTCCATTCTTTTTACATGGCTAATTTATCCTCAACGCAGATCCCAACACAAAAAGGACTTACTGATTCTACTGGAGAACTAATTCCTCACTCTTCATACTCTTATGTGGCACTATTCCAGGTTTTGTTTCAGCAGTTTGCAGAAACTTCTAGAGGGCTGGGGCCAAGTGTTAGTCAACTTTGTACCCTCAGACCTAACAAGGAGTCTTAAAAACACTTAAAAGTATTTTTGCTGAGTGAAGTCTCAATGCCTAAATTACAAGCTATTGTGCGGATGCACTGACAGCATTTAACGCAAAAGATTTTCTTCAAAAATGTTTTAAATTGCAAAAATAAGGAGAAGGAGAAAATTGAAGTTAAATCTAGTTACTGAAAGAACAGGAAACAGACTAAAAAATTTTACGTGTAGTGCAGTATAATCTAAACTATACAACTACATATAGATATGAATACAGATATAGATGTGAATACAGATGTGAATACAGATATATTATATATATATATATATATAGAGAGAGAGAGAGAGAGAGAGAGAGAGAGAGAGAGATGATAGATAGATATAGATTCTTACTCCCATTTGGTGGGATTTGGAGTAACATTTATCACCTTTTAAAGACATTTTTCAAGTCTTCTATTATCAATAGATAGCAATTCAATTTTTATAAAAATAATAATTTGCTTATTAAGTCAATTCTTGGAATTTCTAAGACTTGTGACCACAATATGCTTCAGGATAAGAATAGCATGTACTTTACATTTGTCAGAAAAGTTTAGTAATTGTTTATTTAATAAAAATATACAGAGCTTCTCATGGGCTAGCCACTGTTTTAACATTATATAAAGATTGTCTCATTTTTCTTCATAATAACTCTGTAAGTACTGTTACCTTCTCAATTTTACAGATAAGGGAATTGAAGCATAGATTTGTTAAGCAACTTTTCAGAAGCACACAGCCGTAACAGACAAGGTTGTGCTTCAAACCCAATTCACTTCTAGAGTCTAGGTGTTTAAGCTCCTGACCAGATGTTTCCAAACTATGACAAAAGCAAATTCTTAAAACCAACCTCAGATCTAAATCAGAAGACTAAGGAGGAAGTGCTTAGGGGACCAGCTACCTGAGTGAGAACAATCTTTCCAAGTGATTTTATGAACACTCAAGTTTGAGGATCATTGATCTATACTTTGTTATCTTCCCAACTAAAAATAACATCGGATAAACCTGTGATTAAGTCCTGCACATATCATTAAGTCATACTGTGACCTCAGTTGCCTATCTGGAAAATGATCTTAATAAACTCTGTCTCATTTAACTCAAATTGAATATCAAGGGAGATAACAAAATGTGGGCCCCTCTAAAAATACAAATAAACATACAAAATAAAGAAATCAATAGGGATGTTCTATTTTTAAGAAATAAGATATTAAAGTTTGGTCAAAACAATGTAGCCTACACTACAATCAGACACCTAACTTCTTATCAAGGAAGATACTATGTAAGTTTTGTCTTCAAAATCTGGTAGGAGAGAATCAATGAGACAAAATATGAGAACACCACAGCAGATAGACTAGACAAATTAGGAGAGGTGTGAAAGACTAGAGAATCTAGTTTTGATGACTGAGGCATGGCACATGTGGGCAAAATCTTACCATAAAGTCAGAGACATGAACAGGGCCATTGTGCCACACAGAGGACTTGAGGGGCTATCAAAGACTCTGACAAGATCACATGCTAAATTCAAATACTAGAATATTCTAAGTTTAATTTACACATATCAGCCAAATGAATATAGCTGGATTTTTTTCTGATAGTACCCGAAAGTTCTCTAAAGATTCAAATTATTCCTTCCTGCCAATGCATGTCATTACCTATCATTACTCAAATCACAGGATTGAAAAACTTACTTGATAGTCAAGTGGCAATTTGTATCATCCCAAAGACAAAAACTATTTTTTAAAAAAACCCTCAGCTTAAATGTGGGCTCCTATTGTCTCTTATAAGAAATTGTGCCACACCTATAATTAAATGACAAATTTTCCTACCTGTCTGGCTAATTACAGCTCCTTGAAACTACTCTTGAGAAATCCCTTTCCTGTCTTCAGAGCTACTACATCTTTGGGGCACCACAGAAAACAATCACAATGGCACAAATGCACCATTCAAGACCTTGGCATATCTCTCTAAGCTCTACTGATTTCCAATATTCTGACATATTTGCCTCTCTACACCCTTTCTTCATCCTTTACATTTATTGCACATAATTTTCTTCTTATCTAAACCTTGAACCCTGGATACCACGTCCTCTGCCTCATCAAACCCTAGGACCCTCTCCCATCAGCTCTAAGATGACATCCCTCACAAGACCCTTCCTTCTGTTTTCTGCTCTGAGCATTACTTCCGAATTATAATTTTTCCTGAATTCAGGCATTGGTTTTACAACCTTTTTACCCTATGCTCATGCATATTTTATTTAACAAATATTTGGATTATATTTCACTTTTCAGATAATTCTTAAAGAACATGCTATCTCTAACACTCTATAGTTATAAGAATCTAGCAGACAAAACTTCTGTTTTATTTTTTACTCTGACAATTATTAGCTGTAAAACTGAGCACCACGCTGCCCCTCTCTGTGTCTCAGCCATTATATTCATAAGGTTGGTTCTTTCTTTCTGAAAGTCCATCTCTATGAATCCACCGAATTCAGGAAGAATTGTTGCTGAGGCTAAGAATTCCACCTCTATACTTCAGATCCACAGACTGATAAGCTATCTGCAATTCACATTAGAGAAGAACATTCCACATTGTGCCTGTGATCTGTGCCTCTGACATTTCCAGTGTTGTTCACTCATCCTCCATCCAAACAGCATTATTGTCTCATTCACATTAAATAAATCAGAGGTAAAGGAAGAAAACGAGGGAATTGTTCGGCAGATGGCTCAGATTCCTCATCTGTATCATTGCTGATCTAGGAGACTAACATTTCTGCACCACAAGATAAGTATCAAATTATATGCAAATGGGACTTCAGAGCACATAAACCACAGTAAATTCTCAGACATAAAGTGAATTGTTTTCTTGTTTTGTTCTTTTCGATATATGGAGTTGACAGCAAACATTTGACGTGCTTTACAAATAATAATCTGTTTAATCAGTGCAAGCACCAAAATCCAGATAGTTCATGCAGATATAACTCAGGCAAAACATCAAGGGTGATTGTCTGAAGTTGCCAGACTGGGGAAAATATACCTGATTAGGAGAGCTAAAAATTGGGTTTTAGTCCACAACGCAGCTATTAATTTATTTGCAAAGTTTTTTAAAGTCCATGTCATAACCTCCACAGTTTATTCATCTGAGAAATGGAGCTGGTAAGCCTTTCCTATACACAAGGATACCAGTGAGAATAAGATAAACTGATGAATGGGAATATGTAAGAACTCTTGTTTTTATTAAGATTTCAAAGTGAATCCGGAGAAAATGGCCCAATGTGGCTCCTACAAAAATCCAAAGGTGGCATGTTGCTATAGCTTAAAATTTCTCAGTTTTGGACTATTGACAACTCAGACCAGATGATCTTTTTTTTTTCATCTCAGCTTCAGGAGGTGCACATGCATGTTCATTGCATGGACGAATTGTGTAGGCGTGGGGATTGAGTCTCAGGTGGCCTGTTCCCCAGAGAGTGAATCTAATAGGTAATTTCTGATCCCCAACTCCCCTCCCAGCTGCCCCCCTTATTGGTGCCTCCAGAGTCTTATTCTTTCCATCTTTGTGATCTTTTAGCTCCTGCATAAATGAGTGAGAACATGTGGAATTTGATTTTCTGTTTCTGAGTCAGTGCATTTATTACGATGATTCTTTTTTAGGGGTGGAGTGAAGGGCTGTCCTGTGCATTGCCGTGTTTAGCAGCATGCCAGGCCTCTACACACCAGGTTCCAGTAACAACTCCCCCGTCATGACAAGCTACAATGTCCACAGACATTGTCAAATGCTGCCTGCAATACCCCTTTTCAAGACCACCGCCCCTAGATCCTACTGATTCTGTGTTTTGTTCCCCTTGGTTGAGTATTGAATCTTAATTTTGAAAAATGCAAAAATGATTGCCCTCAAGGGGATTGACTACAGTAACCAAACTTGTACGGAGCAGATGAAGAAGTCAGATGTCAATTTAATGATTTAAAATAAAAAAATAAAAATAGCAACTGCCCCACTGGAATTCTCTGTAGGCTGAAAAATTCATCCTCCCCATCCAGTACTCTACACAAGGAACCCTGTTCTTAAAATAAGATTTCTTGGTGAGAAGCTTAGGTTCAAGCAAAGGGAGTGAGTTGTCTCATCCTAGTAGTTCTCTTCATGGAGCCGGGAGCATCTAGGCCATTTTTCAGATGCATCAACTATAGAAGAAATGTCATGGTACTTGCTTTTTCTCTAGAGGCAGCCTAAGTTACTCGGTCAGAGTAGCCAGCCCTTGTATGTTAATGAAGCCACAATCCACAGAGACAAATTTTTTCTCTTTGACCTTTCCCTATTTTTTGAGTCTGTGAACTTTGGGTTCCCCTTTCCCCACCTCTCCCCCTCCACACCAAACAGACATATATTTATGCATTTGGGGGAGTGGGATAAAATCTCATTGATGAAGCTGTAACTTTATTGAATAAAATTATATTCATCAGGTGGTTTTTTTTATAGTTTATTTATTTGAATTTTAAAAGACATTCTATGCTGTGAGAATTTTTGCTATTTCAAAAGCTGAACAGTGAGCAGCTTTGCCTGGCTCTCCTGAGATACTTATGTTTTTATTTCTAAAGAATGAATTCTGGGGCAACCCCTTTAGGTCCTCACCAACTGCGGGAGATTTTCTGTCCTCTCAATAAATCCTGCTTAAAAAAAAAAAAGAATTAATTCTGAAAGAGAGTGTCTGGGACAAGGGAAGAGTATGTTTCAAATTAATTGCGCTGATAGTAATGGTAAGGATACTACTAGTGATGCTAATTGTGATGATGATATATAAAAAACACACCACTCCTGTGGGTTTGAGACCCGCCTGGGCAACTTGGTGTGACCTCATCTCTACAATTAAAAAAAAAAATGCAAGGCTCTGTGGCTCAGCCTGTAATCCTGCGCCTTTGGGAGGCTGAGGTGAGTGGATTGCCTGAGCCTGTGTGTTCGAGACCCGCCTGGGCAGCGAGACCTCATCTCTACAATAAATCAAAAAATCGGCCGGGCATGGTAGCACATGCCTGTAATTCCGGCTACTTGGAAGACTGAGGCGGAAGGATGGCTGGAGCCCAGCAGGTTGAGGCTGCAGTGGCTGGGAGCGCCACTGCACTCCAGTCTGGGTGACAGAGTGAAACTCCAACTCAAAAAAAAAAAAACCAAAAAAAAAAACCGCCGGGCATGGTAGCACATGCCTGTAATTCCAGCTAATTGGAAGGCTGAGGCGGAAGGATCATCGGAGCCCAGCAGGTCAGGGCTGCAGTGGCCGGAGAGGCCACTGCACTCCAGTCTGGGTGACAGAGTGAGACTCCAAATAAAAAAAAAAAAAAACCCACACCACTATTGTTACTATGATTTCAAAGAGATGACCAGCTCGTTTGTGCTCCAGTTAACACAGCCTCTTACACTTGCCTGAGCCAGGATCAAGTGGGTTTCAGGAGACTTCATACATCTGGTAAGACTCCCTCCCTCCCTCCCCTCTACCCACAGGTTACCATCACTGTCTGCCCTGAGATCATCAAGGTTAACTTTAAGTTAACCTTACTGTACTTTCCTTTGTCTCTGGAAGAGTCCTGGGACTCTCAGGTCATTCATTATTTTCTGGATTCTAATCCCCAAGTGGCTCCTTGGTCAGTGAGAGAGAGCCATTCTGACCCTGCATTCTCTCTCCTTTTATTTTCTTGCTTTAATGTTCTTCTTAGCAAGTATCAAAACCTGCCTAAGATGTCTTGTGTTTATTTATTTGATGACATTCCCATTTTGTAAGGGGAGCTGTAAGAGGGAAAATACCTTTTTAGTTGCCTGTTGCTGCCATCCTGGCACCTAGAACAGTGTGTAGCATACAAGAATATTCAATAAATAGAGTACAATAACTGCGTGAATGATAGACAAATAAATATGAGTAGGAAAGAAACTAACTGCTTTTGAAATTTGTAGAATGGAGAGGTAAGAGGAATGTGTATTGGAGAGCATCAGAGGAGGCTTCATGAGGAAGGTGGGAAGGGGAGAGAGTGATGCCACCTCAAAGGATATTTAAATACTACTAACCTCTTCATCCAATAATATCACACTTTCCACTCCATAAAATATATATAAATATGGACAAGTTATTTTACCTTTCTTTGCCTCAGATCTCCCATCTATAAAATGAAGGGGATAATAGTATCTACTTTATAGGGTCATTGAAAGACTATTAGTTAATATGTGTGCAGTACCTATAAGAAATGCTACGTAAATACTGCAACCATTGTTATTTCCAGCATGAAAATTGGTGTATCATATTCTTGTGACTTGTATATTTACACCTAATATATGGTAGGTGTGCTATAAATAAACTTTGAAATATATATGCTTGGACTTGAATAGTGAGCAGGAACTCTCATCAAAAATTAAGCCATATGGACAATAATATACTTGGCATATTGGAGACAATGAGGAAAAATGAAAAGTTCTTAATCTTGAAGATTTGTACCTGTAACTTTTTGATAAATAATTAAATGTTCCACTTTATGGTTTTTTGGGGGAAAGATAACTTAAATGTCTAAAAATAATACACTTTAAAATTAGGAAACAAAAATATAACTTGATTCCTTTTTTCTCTTAATTACAAATGAATACATGATTGTGTATAACGTTTATGTTGCCTGTTTATACAAAAGATCACCTGCTTAGAGGAGAAGGTACATAGGAGAGGATTTGGAAAACTGAGGTTTCCAGTCAGATCACAGTTCATTGACAATGAGCCCATGGACAATCCCTGATTGCACACTGTCTTTGAGCCTTGCTTTCTTCATGTGTTAACTTCGGAAAAATTTTTTATCCTACTGATTCCATTGGGTTCTTTAAAGAATGAGATGAGTTCATGAATACAGCTCCATTGCACAAAATTTAAAAAATATATATGCAAATATGAGGGGTTATTATCAAAGAAAAATTGGAGTAAGGTCAAGGAATTTTTTTCCTTCCACTATGCTTGTCTCCAGTCAAGAAGTATGTGTTAGGGTTTTTAAATGAGGCACAAGTGATCCATCGACATAAACCTTCCCCTTTTCTGACATTTTCTATTCCTTGTTCTTTTCTTCTCCCACTGAATCTAAATAAGACACTGTGTTCTACTGACAGGAAAAAGAAATGCTAAGCCCCTCCATTTCTCTGAATACACAGATAGATGGTTAGAACCTGAGAATGACTTCAGCCCCTGGCAAGATCATTTCATACTGTTCAGAATCCACTCTACCTCCTGCGGGGCAGAGGAAAAAAATAGCACTTTCTGCTTTTCCCTCAAGGTGTGAAATCTTAAAATGAAGATACAGACAGAATAACATAACCAGAAAAATATATCCAAGAGCTCGGGGATTCTCAGGCTGTCAATTTGGCTTTAGAGATGAAGTGGCAAAAAGAAGCTGAATATCTGGACTGGGCCTGAAAAGAGGAGGGAATGAATGAGTGGCCATTGCCCAAGCGGATGGGAGAGATGCTTGCAGCTGGGCCAGGACCCCCTGCTCTGCCTCATTAAACACCTATGCCGTGTCGATATCCCTGTGAATGAGGATCGGATTTTTGACCATGGGATAAAGCATGGTAGGAGGAGCCTGGCAGAAAGTAAGAATGCATTTAGAGAGGGGAGTACCAAGGAAAACATGATGGCCTTGAAGAGAAGAGTCCTGGACTTTTTATTTATTATATAGACTCAATGAGCATTTATTGAGTGCTTACTATGTCAGGCATTGTGATAGTGCTGTGAATGTAAAAATTAGTATGACTAAGTCCATGATATGAAAAAAGAACAAATTATAGAGCTGGGCTCGGTGGCTCAGCCTGTAATCCCATGCCTTGGGAGGCTGAGGTGAGTGAATTGCCTGAGCCTGAGGGTTCGAGACCCTCCTGGGCAACTTGGCGAGACCTCATCTCTACAATAATCAAAAAATTAGCCGGGCATGGTGGCATGCACCTGCAGTTCCAGCTCTTGGAAGGCTGAGGCGGAAGGATCGCCGGAGCCCAGCAGGTCAAGGCTGCGGTGGCCGGGAGCGGCCACTGCATTCCAGTCTGGGCGACAGAGTGAGACTCCAACTCAAAAAAAAAAAAAAAAAAAGAACAAATTATAAAACAGACAGCTTAAATATATCATGGGAGATATGGCAGTTTAGGGCAGTCAAGGTGAAATAATGGGCAAATGATTTGTCGTGGGGATTAGGGACTGTATAGGGAACCAGAGGAGCCTTACTGCAGAGATGAATCTTGAAGGATTTGTGCTTTGTATAAAGGGCAGACATGCTATGGAAACCTTAACATTTTTTCCCAAACACATTCTTCTTTTGTGTTCTGATTCAGAGAGGTATACTGTCATTCACCTAGCTTCCTGAGCTGCCAGAAATCTGAATGCCAACCTGGATGCTTTCTTTCTCTATCTGACATATAGGAGACTCCACATGTGGACAAAGAATGGAGGTGGAAGTGATTATGCTGAGGGTGGTTGCTGACTCAGAGAGTTGGGAAGATCGAGCTGGATTAGGATGTGGGGAAAATGCTACTCAAGTGTTTGAGTTTTATTTTATATGTACTCATTGGTGGCCTTTGCCCTTCAGCCAGCATGACCAGAAATAATTTTCAAAAAACATGTGAACTAAATTCAAAGCCCTCAAGGATTTCTCAAACAAAAAACAATGAAAAAACAATGACAACATTCTATAAAGTAAGTGTGAATAAATCTGAAGGAAATGAGAAAAAGATTCACATTTGTGTGCAAGGGATTTTAAACACTTTAATGTATACCTCTCAGCATCCCTGGAGGATAGGGAATACTGATATCTTCTTGTCATGATACCACATGCCTGGTGTTTAGAGGTCCCTGTCTGTCAAAGGAAGAAGTAACCATCTTATCTTATAAAATATAATGTCACATTGGCAACATTAACTTGGGGGGAAATCCCATCATTTGCTATTTGACAAAAAAACTGAAAAAGCTGACTTTTGCCATACAAAAAAACTTGGGTCCTAATAAAACTAGACTACAGCATGAACAAAGCCATGGTGGTGAGAAACAGCACAGTGCACGAGAAGAATCAAAGCAGATGACCACAGACAGGAAAGCAATAGACTGGATAAGGAAAATGTGGTACATATACATGATGGAATACCATGCAGGCATAAACAAGAACAGAAACATGACCTTTGCAGCAACATAGATGTAGCTGGAGACCATCGTTCTAAGAGAACTTTCAGAGAAGCAAAAAACAGAATACTGCAAGTTCTCACTCATTAGCTGATCCTAAATATTGGGCACATGAGCACAAAAGTGGAGACAACTGACACTGGGAACAGCTAATGGGGGAAGTAAGGCAAGGGGAACAAGGAGCACATAACCACCCACTGGGTACCGTGTACTCTACCAGGAGAGAGGACTCACTAAAAGCCCAAACCTCACCTGCACACAATTTGCTTATGTAGCAAATCCTCACATGTACCCCACAACTCTAAAATAAATAAATAAGGGGAAAATGTCACCAGGTAGAGAATGATCATAAGTCTATCCCATGTAATTGTTGTCCCGTTACAAAGAATGTGTGTTTCTCAATTGTTATAATTCCAGTCAAATTTTCACGCCTTCTCCCCAACAGGTTCAAACAAAAAATACTTGGAGACTGATAATTTTATTATTATGATAATTAACTCAGTTCAACGGAGTACATGTGCATATTTGTTACGTAGGAATACTGCATGATGGTGAGGCTTGGGCTTCTAGTGATCCTATCAACCCAAGTAGTCGACATGGTATACAGTGAGTAGTTTTCAACACTTATCGCCGTTCCTTCCTTCCCCATTTAGAAGTGCCCCAGTGTCTGTTGTTTCTATACTTGTGCCTGTATGCGTTCAGTGTATAACTCACTTATTAGGGAAAACGTGTGGTTTTCAGTTTTCTGTTTCTATGATAATTCGCTTAGGGTAATGGTCTCTAGCTGCATTCATGTTCTGTAAAGGACATGATTTTTTTTTTTATGGCTGTGTATTATTTCATGCTGTATATATACCACATTTTCATTACCTAGTCCACCATTGATGGGTACCTCATTGGGTTCCATGTTTTTGGTACTGTGAATAGGGCTGCAATAAACATGTACATACAGGTCTTTTTGATAAAGTGATTTGCAATCCTTTGAGTATATATCCAGTAGTGATATCGTTGGGTCAAGTTGTAAATCTATCTATAGTTCTTTGAGAAATCTCCAAACTGCCTTCCACAGGTGGAGATGTAGCTGACATTCCCACCAACAGTGTAGGAATGTTTCCTTTTCTCTGCATCCTCGCCAACATCTGCTGTTTTTTACTTTTTAATAAAAACCATCCTGACTGGTGTGAGATGGTATTTTATTGTAGCTTTGATTTGCATTTCTCTGATGATTAGTGAGGTTAAACATTTTTTCATATGTTTGTTGGCCAATAATTTTTTTTTAATTCTTCTACTGCTTAGCTTTGGACTCTTAACCCCCTAATTATTCTAAATATTCTCAATGTGAAAAGCCTCTTTCTTAGAATGGCTCTCAGAATCAGATGAAATTATATTAATTATGGGGAAAAAATGCTGCAGATCAGGAAAGCAGTGAAACAGGACACTGACTTCAAATATGCCACTGTCAACAACTTCCTGAATAATTTGTAGGCAACCATCTGATCTTTCTGACCCTAAGTCTCTTTATCTGTAATAGGAGATTAGTAATGCAAATCTTATAAAGTAGCTGCAAAAACATGAGATCCTGTAAATAAACAGCTTAGCACAGTGTTTGAAACTAGTAGATGCTCACAAGTGGTAATCTTAGCAATCAATTTAGAAGTACTTTGCACACTGACCAGGGCCTCACAAATATTAAACCATGTTATTGTTACTAACATGGCACAGCAAGAATAATTATATCTCAGCAGTGTTACTTAGTTGGTCAATTAAAAACATTAATTTCTCAACTTATAAATCAAAAGATATTGAAATAACAGCTATACAATTCACATTTTCTAGCAAAATATCTAAGATGATAAAAAAAGACATTGAATTAATCTAGAATGACACTTCATTCTACTTGACTCCAGAGAACAAAATTATCTCATAACAATTACAGTTGATAGCTGCAAAATATTTCTTTTTTTAAATTTTTTTAAATTTTTAAATTTTTTTATTATAAATTCTTTTTTTTTTTTTTTTTGAGTTGGAGTCTCACTCGGTCACCCAGACTGGAATGCAGTGGCTGCTCCCGGCCACCGCAACCTCGATCTGCTGGGCTCCAGCTATCCTTCTGCCTCAGCCTTTCTAGTAGCCGGAATTACAGGCGCGCGCTACCATGCCTGGCTAATTTTTTGATTTTATTGTAGAGATGAGGTCTCGCCTGCCCAGGCGGGTCTCGAACCCGCGGGCTCAGGCAATCCACTCACCTCAGCCTCCCAAAGGCGCGGGATTACAGGCTGAGCCACTGAGCCCGGCTGCAAAATATTTCTATAGCTTAGGTACTTTCACATTTTTTTTCTTACTTGGTTCTCACAGGAACACTGCAAATTGAATAATGTGGTGATATCTATTACCTCACAACTAAAGATCATTCATACCCAAACCCAGAGAATTTTGTTGAAGCTTTACAGAAGCAGTCCTTAGATTTTCTGACTTGAAATCTTACAAACGCTTTATGAATATATCCCACCCCCCAAGGTATGCCAGTCACAAGAAGAAATAGAAAAACAAAACAGAGACGAAATAAGAGTGGGCTGCCTCTGCTAATGGCTTGCTCCTCCATCATATCGAGCCATCTATGAGAGGCTGGGCAATAATTGACAGGGATGTTGTTGAAGGAATCAGAGCCTTGGACTCTAAAGAGAAGAAGCTTCTTTCACGTTCACTCATTCAGGACATCTGTTTAATGTGTGCTGTATACCACATAAAGACATGAGTAAGACAACACTCCCTGCCTTCTTGAAGTACTGTTTTTCTAGCGGAGACAGAGGCATTAGCAGATAATGAGAAAGCAATGTAGAAAACGTGATGGCTTAGATCTGAAAGGGCACTCCAGTAGTGAAGAGGGCAACTTGACCCTGTGAGTCGGGAAAGGTGATTAGGGTTTGAACAACTGAACAAAAGAATTCCAAAAGGAAAGCACAGCATGAGCAAAGTCATGGTAGAGAGAAACCGCATGACGTACAAGAAGAATCACTCAGATTAACAATGCTGAGGGCAAAAGGCATGCAGAAAGCATCAAACAAGATAGTTGAATACATGGGCAGAAATCTTGAATGCTTTGTTAAATTTCAGGTTTTTGCTTGAAGTTCTCCTTAAATGTCTTATATCTCTTGCTCTTAAAAACCCACAGTCTCAATGGAGAAATTCGGTGGGAAAGAAGAAAGGACATACATTTTTTCTTCCAGTCTACTTCAGTATTTGTTCACAACTTGTTTGGTGCACAGAAAATGCAAACTTCAATTAATCATAGACATTTTTTTCTAACTTTGTTGTCCTACACACTCCCCACCAGCCCCACTGACCCTACATTCTATGGATTGACATAAATTAACATCTCTGGCACATTCCTCATTTTCCCTTTAAAGATCACTCACTCTTGCTACGTACAATTAGCTTTTAGGTGTCTCTTTTACTGTTTAATTCTATTCAGCTGGGAAATTACAAAATATAATAAATTAAGAAAATCAATTGCTTTCCATTTTTAGCTTCAGTTTCTTCATATTAAATGTTTATTATAAAAGTAGAAAATGTGGTCAGGATGTTTGTATATGCATGCATATGTTGGATAGACATTCAAAATGGTGGCATTTCTAAAGTTTTGATTAGAAGGATTTGGGGAAAGCTTGATCCTTGATATCTGTGATTATTGCACCACGAAGATTTGAAAAGGATCGAAAACTCATCCCCACATTGCTGTCCTCTTCTTGCTGCAAACTTTGCTGCACAGTTTATTCTAACTTGGGAAAAAGGCATTTTGACTTTACTCTTCATTTCAGTCCTTTACTTCTCAGAATCAGCCCCCACATTCGTAACTGTCATGTTCATTTCTCACCTCAACATTTGAAAAATATCAGAGAATATCTGTTTCTTGTTTCACACATGAAGCTGTTTATGGCAACCAGCCTGCTGTTTCTTGGAATCTGGTTATGATTCATTCTGCTGAAACTTAACCAGAAGTACTAGAAATACGAAGAAGTTATGGTTCAGGGCCTTTTGGAAACATAGATTCAGTATGGTGTCATTTTGTTTTATCGTAATGATGATGGTCAACCAGACTCGGAGTTTCTTGGGATGGGGAAACTTTTGTTTTACTGAGCCCTATATTTTTTTTCCATCTAGCTCATGTTTGGACTGCTATGCATTTAACAAACTCAATTAAGTGAAATATTTACATATCATTTACCAGATATTCAGAGTAATCACTCTGATGGCTAAGAAACTAGAATATCAAGGAGCTTACATAACTAACTAAGTAGCAGTTTGAAGCATAGAACTGAGAGTGAGCAAGGGAATCTGAGCCTGGATGTGTAAAGTTTGACTTACTGGGGACACGAGGGAAGATTGCGTAAAGTTTTAGGAGCCAAGAAAAGCCAGAGGTGAAGGTCAAAGCTGTGCAGTACATGGAATGGAATGGAGAACAGAGAGCAAATGTAGAAGAGGAGGAAGATTCCATTGTCAGGCAGTCTGAAAACAATAAGTAAATCTAATATGTGACTTGTATTCATTAAGGATTCAGTGTAGAAGGAGAAAGAAAAGACCCTGACCTTCAAGAAGCTTATAGACTTGGGGACTCCTGGACAAATGCAGAGGATGGGGCTCTGTATTATTTCTTTAGATTTCTCACTTTTGGGGTGGGTTTGACTGATTAAAATAAGTAGAAATGACATGGAAAACAACTGACACCTTCTATTCAGTAGGTTGCATTTCTTCCTTTTCACAAAATGAGGCCTAAAATATTTAAAGAAAGATAGCTGGTCGAGTGGAAGAAAGGAAAACTATATGCTTGTAAATTTGATTTCTCATTTATCATGAATCAGAATTACTATGAACATTTAAGGCGTGTATCATTTCTCCATGTGGAGGCAGTGAAAACTTTTCAAGAAAATCTGAGGAATCATGATTTGCAATCATGACTTGAATATATGTCACGTGGCCTGGCCCCCTTGGATGATGATTAAATTCAGCTCTTGTCCCATTTTTGTGTTTTACTCATGTCTAGTGATGCTTAGAGTTACATTCGGGCCTTCTTAGGAGAAGAATGTTCAGAGATAAAAAGTGCCACCTGTAAAACCCAACAAGCATTGAATAAATGAATACAAAATGAAGTGAACAAATTTGTAGGCAAAGGGTGTCAAAAATGTTAGTAACCAACAGATATGTCTCCATGAAAAATTTTTAAAATCAAGATTATTTAAAAAGCAAAGAACTTGTCAAAAGCATCACGCATCTAAAAAGCATTACTTAAAAATGGTATTAATTTATTGAGATCTCTACAACCAAATTTTGCGGCCAGTGGTATATTGTGAAACTGATACTGTGAGGATAAAGTCATACATTTTTGGATTTCAGAAGCAACCTGATTCCCATGGAAGTCATTAAATGTAAATATATTTAGATGTTAGCTGTTTAACACACTTTCCTGTCATCATCCATGATCATTCTCAGGCTTTCTCTATTTGAAGAAAGTGGAAGGATGCTCCTGAGGCGGAAATGCACACCCTAGTTACAGTCTGAAATGCAGAGGTCATGACCCTAGCAAAGACAAGAGTTCTCACTTTTCACCTGTTGAGTACTTTCATTTATTCTCACATTCTTTTTGTTTTGATAGGCCTATGGTGAAAGTGCATGGGTATAATTTCTGAAGAAAAAAAAGGTATTCTAATTGCCTAATGAAGATTCATTACAATGTGTAACCAAAGTACTTGGGAGCCTTTGAAAGCTCAGAGAAGGCAGGAAGAGAAAAATTTGTTCCCAAGAGGCAGCCAGTCTCAATAATGGGATCGGCTCCTTCATGTCCATTTGTAAATGTCTCAATTTCCTTTCCTTGGATGGAGAAGTATTGGAAGGGTTTATCATCTTGGATCACAGACCCACTTAAAAATATGACAAAATGTGAAGACTTTTTACTCCCCAGGAAAGCTCACCTACCCCATAACCAAATTTTGAGCATAATTTTTATTAAGCTTCATGCAGTTTGTGAAGTCCATCCATGGCCAAAGACTGGTGGTTTAAAATTGGCAAAGTATAATGTACAGTGAAGGAAAAGTAAGAAAAGAAATAGATAATTAGATCTTGTATGAATCACAGATCTGTAAAAGTAACAAGATATGTGGGGATGTGAAGAAATACTTGGGAAACAATTTGAAACTTGAACCCATGCACTGTTACCTATTGAATGTGTTGGCTTAATTAAGATACCTTAACAGTCTGAACCATATTTGGCACAAAAAGAATGATAATGTCATTTTCAGCATAATAGTGATTCCTATATAGAGCAGAGCAGAAGAGATCCTAGCTTAGCGCACTTGTTTAATAATGCTTTCAGTACATTTGTCTTAATAAAAATAAAATTGAACAATTTTTTTTTTGAGTTGGAGTCTCACTCTGTCACCCAGACTGGAGGGCAGTGGCATACTCCCGGCCACCGCAGCCTCAACCTGCTGGGCTCCGGTGATCCTTCCGCCTCAGCCTTCCGAGTAGCTGGAACTGCAGGTGCGCGCTACCACACCTGGCAAATTTTTTGATTTATTGTAGAGATGAGGGCTCGCCAAGTTGCCCAGGCGGGTCTTGAACCCGCGGGCTCAGGCAATCCACTCACCTCAGCCTCCCAAAGCCGCGAGATTACAGGCTGAGCCACCGAACCTGGCTTGAACAATTATTTGCTTTATCTCTTTGCCTAGCTATATGGTGATCACACAAAAAAGGCATGCACCAAATACCTGATGTGATGTCCCTTAAATGTATCTTTAAACTGATCTAAATTCAACCTGTAAGTCATTGTTCTTGCTTTACAAAAACTTGAGAAGATAGAATAAAAGTCTGGCAGTTCTTAAAGAGACTATAGAGCCTTCCTCCATCCATACTAGAGTGTCAGAGGGCGACCTGAGTTGTGAACTGAGATACCCAAGTCCTCTGTATTCTTTCCAGTCCAGAATTTTGCAATGAAGCTGACATCTCAATTTGTTTTCATTGAATGAGAAAAAAAATGAAAGCATCCACGGACACACCCATACACCTAAGGTCTTGAATCAGAAGAAATTCTGCAACATACTGCTATCAGAAAAGCATGAAGATAAGAGCTGCCGTCTCCAACAAGGTCTTAGCCCTCTCCTCAAAGGTAAAGAGCAAACAGCAATGGGACTTATGGAAAGGGGATCAGAGTAGAACTCTGTAGAATCCAGATGATTGTTCTTAAGTCAGTGCTTCCAGTATTATCATGAAGAATTACTCCTGTTGATCGTTACAGTCTTTCAAAAATGTATACATCATGGCTAAAGAGACATTGATAGCTCTTTTACCTACTCAAAAGGCCATAGTGGAGAGTAAATGAGACTCCCAAATATAATGTGTTTCGCAAAGTGACTGAGGTCACTTTGCAAAATACGGTCTCAAAAATATGTTAGTGCCATTCCTCCCCCAGATGACCCTATCTCTCTTCTGTTCATGGTGTAGCATTTCCCAATCTGCACCCCTGGATGGAATACATGCTAGATACTCTAAGCGCCTCAGAACTGGAAACGGAAGCATTGTCAATCAAGTGAGCTCTCGCCTGTCATGCAGGAAACTTCATCAACATGGAAATTCACTCCAGAAATATTTTATCAGTATGAAATATCACAGAGCACCACAGTTGGTTACCTGTTAATGCTGGGTCTGAGAACAGATTGGATTATTTATGGAGGAGAAACAGATGTGAAGAGAGAGGGAGTTCATATCTTCCTCAGGCACTGGAGGCATAAAAGTCTTCTTATGTACTCTAAAATAATAAATGGGATTCCTCCAGCTTTAAGCTAAAGATATTGCTTCTTGTGAGAATAAATGTGAAATTAGATCATGGTATCCGCATTTTAAGATACAAATACATTAAATCACTGGGACATACATATGTATAACAAATTTCAGTCTTTCACATTCTTTAATGACTTTTTTTAGTATACATTAATACGTCTTATAGTTCTAAATGATATACTTTTATCACTTTTAATATAAAAATCCTGGAGTATTCTTAATTAATGAAATATAATTTTGTTCAGTTCTGATAATTTTGGAGTTTTGTTCTTATTGTATATAATTTTAAGGTTGCTTTATTAACTTCTTTGAACCCCCTAGAAGGAAAAAAAAATCAGGTGTATTATCAAACTTAGCATTTAGGAGAGCTTGGTAGGGCAAAACAATCCTGAGATTAGAAGATAAAGTAGAAGACAAAGAAGATAGAAGATAAAGATTCGCCTTTACTAATTCCTTCTTGGGAAGAATTCTATTTTATTGATTGTTGTACATTCAGCATTCAATTAGTATTTTATGATTAAGTAAATTACAGAATGAATAAATCCATGATCCACTTTTCTATGTTTTAAGCATTATTGTTCTGTTAGATTGTGATAATAATGCCTTCCCTATCTTACAGGATGAATACAAAGAATAAATGGTAGCTTTTGGGGGCATTGAATGAGAAAGAGAAATTAAAATTTACTGAGCATCTATCTTATATCTAACCCTAAGTTGTGTATCAAAATATACTATATAATAGGCTAGTCACAGATTAAAATGCTATTTCCATTGTTATCTTATAGAAGAGAAAAGTAGAGTCTAGATAAGTTAAAATTATTTTCCCAAAATCAAATAAAATTTATTAAACCAGAATTTGCATCTACATCTTTTTCCACTGTACAAGTTTGAAAGAAGTCAGATTGTTGGTGCTTAAATATATTAATAATTAATTTAAATTATTTATTCATATAAAGAAAAGAAAGGCTACTGTAGACATTTATTTGGCAGTTCTGCTCTATTATTTTATTCTATGAGCAGTAATCTCCTATTCAGCCAAGAAACGCTGCTTTTTGTTTCAATCAGGCATTCTATTTAGGCTTCATATTATGGTTCTTCAAAAATCTCCCACCCATGATTCAAGTGATTGGTCCAGGAAGCCAACAGGGAATTGGGGAGATGGGGGAACAAGCACATGTATCACAGTAGACCACTCTGAATCTTTCCCAGAATTGTTTTTAAATGGAGCTGAGAGAGTACATCCAGTATCTCCCTGATAGTAGAATTGCCTGTGAGTTGCAGAAGATACCAGATGTCATGTTTCTAGCTCCATGGAAAAAGCCAGTATGAGAGACCACTTGGACAGCAAGTGATGAGAGAGGCCAACAGAAGGAGTGGTGGCATTATGTCTTGATTCTAGCTATTCCTGGTCCCCCTGCTGAACCATTGTCTCCCTGAGTGGTTCTGTGAGACTTCCTTTAAGTTCCTTTTTTGTTTTTGAGTTAGAGTCTCAAGACTGGAGTGCCAGTGGCATGCTCCTGGCCACCGCAGCCTTGACCTGCTGGGCCCCAGCAATCTTTCCACCTCAGCCTTCCAAGCAGCCGGAACTATAGGCGCGTGTTACCATGCCCAGCTAATTTTTGATTTATTGTAGAAACGAGGTATTGCCATGTTGCCCGGTGGGTCTCGAGCCCACGGGCTCAGGCAATTCACTCGCCTCAGCCTCCCAAAGTGCTGGGATTACAGGCTGAGCCACCGAGCCTGGCCCCTTTAAGTTCATATTTCACACAAATGAGTGAAGGTGAGCTCCTAACATTTAAAATGACCCATTTTATTTACAAGTTCCCTAAGTCCATTTAAGATGTATAAAGGCACAGTTGAAACTAAACCCAGTGCTACACAAGGGAAGGGATTGCTCAAAGGAAGAGATGACACAGCCACGAGGACACAGGGATGTTAGAGGCCCAGATTTCACTTGTGTCATTTAGAGCTGTTTAACATTTGGGGCATGGAGACAGCATTACTGTGAATGGAAGGACATGCAGTGGACCGCCCCCAGCGCCCTTGGGCAAAGTCCTTTGGCAGTCTGTTCATTCCTCCCACTCTCTACCAACCCATTATCTTTTTGTTCATCATATATGTCTTTTAATTTATTGACAGCTACCAAAAGGACATTCTTCTAGGCTCCAAACAATTGGGAAGAGGAAATGTGTCTCCCTTGAAGAGTGTTCAGTCTGCTGGAAATGATATTTAGGTAAACAAAAAACTATTGCTGCATGTTACCAAATTAAGAAATCTATATCTCTTGATGCAGAGGTTTTAGACTAGAAATTCATTCTAGAGAACTCCGAAAGTCTCCCTAGAGTTGAGTATTTGGTACATGTCTCTTTTCCAATACAGTAAAAATCCTTACTTCGTCATTAACTAATTAAAATAAATTAGAGAGATAAATCATATATGTTTATTTTATCTTTACAACCTTTAAGTGCATGTTGTTAGTGATTTTTTAATGTATGAAGCATCAAAGCTGTGTCTTTGAGACAGAATCTATCAGTTGGCATTCTGAGTTGTCTTCCTACATCAACTGAACACACGAGCCCTCTGTGAATGCCACATTCAGTTTCATTAAAGGGAAATAACTCTGGGAAGTGTTACAATCTATCACAGATAAGGGCCTTATGTTTCTCAAGCCATAAACAACGTTTATACAACCACACCAGCAAGACAGGAAAGCCACCCAGACTTATGGCTCTAAATTCCTTTCTTTATCAAATTCTACATATTCTTGGTGGTAGAGTTTGAGGTAGGAATAAACTCCTAAGTCTTTACTCAATAGATATTTATTGAACATCTCCTTTAAGCTAAGCAGTATGTTGAGTTCTGAGAAGAGGTGAGCAAAAACAGATACCACCTTACATTCAGGGAAATGGTACTCTTTTGGAAAAGAGTCGTTATAAAAACTTTGAGAAGGATCATAATGAAAAAGTTAAGGGTGCTGTAAGAAAGAACATGTTGGTGACAACTGAATCTCTAAGACATAACTACATTGAAGCTAGCAATGTCTACTTTGCAACCTCATACTTGGCCTCCCAGTTTATCAATTCTTATTGAGTGTATTGTATTGAAGATTTCTTGAAATGAAGCAAAAGTGAATGTTTAAATTTGTCAAAACATATATTTTTGCGAGAAAAAACCTACACTTTTTGAGACAATTAATCTAATAAGATTTTCTAAGTTTCAATTATTAGTAAGTAGCAGATTCAACATTTGAGCACAAGTAGATCTGAGCCCAAGGCCATGCTCTGCCCAGATGCCACTCAATATGCCTCTTGCTCTTATTTGGAATAGTAGATTCATTTGAATCTCATTTGAACCTACTCCTACCAGAGACTTTTGGATAATGTATGCTCTTTCTTTGTAAGGATGGTTTGTATACAGCATCTGTATAATATGGAAGAGTTGCCATGATGATTGATGCCATGTGTTCATTTTCAATGTGCTTCCCAGCATTACTGACTCCAATCCCATCAGAAGTATGTTTGAAATATCTGCACCATATATGCCCATCTGCTACAAAGCCCTCCCATTGCTTTGCAGCTATGGTAAATAGCATTTACAGTGTCTTCACTTTCTTATATTTGAATGAGCAGGCAGCATTATGGTAGGAAAAGAAAAATGAGAATATACTTAGGAGACATGGAATCACCCAGCTCTACCATTAAGCAGATTTTAGATGTGTCATTTCACCTCACTGTACTTTAGTGCTTAAAGACGCGACATCCATCATTACTTAATTCACTCAATTAGTCATTCAACAGGTGTTTATTGGCACCTATGTGTGCCAGGCCGTGTTCTGGGATTATACTCATTTATTTATGTTATCTATTTAACACTCAAGAGTGAGGAACATAGCAGGCATTCAGGAAAGGCTTGCTGTATAAATAGATAAATAAAGTAAGGGAGAAATTAGTAGTACTGGGAAAATTAAATGATTTTGTACAAGTAAGATATTTTATTAAAGTTTTAATTATTTTTTATTATAAAAAGTAACTAATTTTTTACCTTTTATTATAAAAAGTAACTAATTAACCAAAATGTAAAAAAAATAAAAATCTGCTATCCCATGATCTTAATACAACCACAGTCATTAGCAATGTGAAACACGTATTTTGTTTGCTTTATGCCCATACAATTAACATAGCATCTATTTCCCATCCATCAAATCAAAATAAAGAAAATAAATGTGGTGTGTTGTATGCATTAGACACAATAAAGAGGACTTGAGATAGAAAAATAAGTATGTTTCTGTAATCAATGAGATAAAATTCCAATACTGGACAATTGTCAAAAGTACAATTCAATGTGATGAGTGTCTTAATGTAGATCTATATATATGTGCGGATGTATATATATATAATATAATATATAATCAAAATTATATATACATATAATTTGTATTATTAAAAATATACATATGTATAATTCTTTCTTCTTTATGAACATAATGTATTATTTCCCTTAGGCATCTGGAAAAATAAGCTGGGTCTTGTAGAATGACTTGCAAATAAGCAGAGACGGGACTAATAGGTCAAAATAATAGAATAGATAAACATTAAGATAGAAAAGTGCACAGTGCTTTGAAGATGATGAGAAGCCCAGAGCAAGGGTGGAGATGAAGAAGAGACATATTCAACTGGGGATGATGAGGACAGCTAAAAGACACTGTATGCCAGTCACCATTCCAAACACTGGGCAGGAATTGACTGATTTTATTGTACTACTATCACTCCCCACAGAAGACAGATATTCCCAACTATCATTCCCAACTGGGTGACAGAAAGGTTCAGAAACTTGACTAAGGTACACAGGTAGGAAGTGGTAGGATCAGGATCCGGAGTGATTGTGTGTCTGAGAAATGAGACCGCCAATGAGAAAGCATCTTAGAGTAAACTCAGCATTAGGAAAGGTCTGCACTATAACTCCCTCATGGACAGTGCAGGATCTGAGAGAGGACTCACAAATAGAAAAACATTTGCATGCTCTTGGAAAACCCACAATACAATTTTCCTTCTGGCAAGCACATTCTGTTTGAGCTGGACTTTACCCAAACTTCCACAATGAACCGCCAGAACTGGCAGCAGACTGGTGTTTTAGGCATTGACACCTCATTAGCAAGACCTGTCTCTTCTTGGCATCTCTGTTTCTTCTCAGTCCCAGCAACTCCTTTGTTGGCATGCCCTGACTATAATGAGCCACTGCCATCTGAATATTCTAGCATCTTTGCACATCAGGCAGGCAGGGAAGGGCAGCTCAATGCCAGCACTTTACTGGCTAACAACACCCTAGTTTTAAATGAACACAGGCACCTGCGACACAAAAATGTATTGACTAATGTCATTTCCACCCCTGCAGTGATCTTACATCTGTTTTCTTGAAAATGGAAGATTCTTTATAAACTCAGAGTAACTATGTCATTCTAGAGCATTTCACCACATACATGTACAATAATTTTACGTATCATCTATCCATTGACAGTTCTCTCCTTTTATTCTTAATTTCTTGCTTAATATGAATTGTGACATAGGAGGGACATTTAGTAGAAGAAATTACAAGCTGTATCATGACATGGACAGCATAGGATGAAAGGGCGACTAAGGCATCAAAGAGCTTTATCTTAAATAATCAGTTCAGCCCTATTATCTTCTAGAACAGCAGTTGTCAACCTTTTTGGCATTAGGGACTGGTTTCGTGGAAAACAATTTTCCACGGACCGGGGTCAGGGAGATGGTTTTGGGATGATTCAAGTGCATAACAGTTATCGTGCATTTTATTTCTATTATTATTACATTGTTAATACATAATGAAATAATTATACAACTCACCACAAAAATAAAATAAAGGGTAGACCATGCATGGACTAAAATAAGTGTGAGATTCTGACTTAAAGTCTGCCACCAGATGCAGTTGTACAATGGAAGTACATCAACTCACTTGCTTCTCACTAATAGGGTTTTGATAGGAGTCTGCAAGCAATTGATTTGTTACGGCCTCTGTGCAGTCAAATCTCACTGCTTATGTTAATCTGTATTTGCAGCCACTCCCTCGTGCTAGCATCACTGTCTCAGCTTCACTTCAGATCACCTTAGATTCTCATAAGATTCTCATAAGGAGTGTGCAACCTAGATCCCTTACATGGACAGTTCACAATAGGGTTCACACTACTATTAGAATCTAATGTTGCCACTGATCTGACAGAAGACAGAGCTTAGGCAGTAATGCAGGTGATGGGGAGCAGCTGTAAATACAGAAGAAGCTTTGCTCGCTTGCTGCAGCTCATCTGCTGCTGTGAGGGTCCAATTCCTAACAGGTCATGGACCAGTACCAGTCTGTGACCCAGGGGTGAGAGACCTCTGTTCTAGAAGGAAACAAAAATGAGTCTCCTTCTGTCCATTCTGGGTGGGCTGTCACTGTTTTAAAACACTCAGAACATCATGCCTTCCTTTAGTTTCACTTTCTGCAAGTGTTTCACATTCCTCATTTTCTTCCACCTGACCTCCTGCCTTCTGCCCCAGAAACACACACTTTCTCCTGTTTTGTTGTAATATGCACAGTACCCAGAAATAAATAGATTACATGTTGGTATGTTTATGTCCAGAAGATACACATATGCATATTTTACAATAGTGATGTCTTAGTCCATTCGGACCGCTATAGCAAAAACCATAGACTGGGTGGCTCATAAATAACAAAAATTTATTTCTCACAATTCTGGAGGCTGAGAAGTCTAAGATCTAAAATGACAGCAGATCCAGTGTCAGCTGAAGGCCTGTTTCCTTGTTCGTAGACTGTGGTCTTCTCATTATAACATCACATGGTGATAGGGGAAAGAGAACTCTCTAAGATCAATTTCATAAGGACACTAATCACATTCTCCAGGATTCTGTCTTCATGGTCTAATAACCTACTAAAAGCTTCACCTCTTTATGCCATTACAGTGGAGTTTAGAATTTAACATATACATTCTGGATGAGTGGGACACATTTGGTCTTTAGCAATTAGGATTACATTCTACCTACTGACTTGTAATCTTCCTTTTATCATTGAAAAACACAAAATAAACATTTTTTTTAAAAACCATCATTTATTCTATTATATCATATTAAATAGCAATATTGTATGGTATATTATTTGTACAATAATTCAGCAGTCAATACTTATTGAGTATATATATTTCAAAATAAAAATTACTGAAATAACACTATTTCTAGACAAATAGTTACATGTTTATTTATATGTGTATGTTTATGTACACCTAGCATAGATTCTTAGAAAAGGAATTGCTAAGGTGAAAGTAAATGTATATTTGAATCTCATGATTTGAGTTGCCAAATTACCCTTTGAATTCTGCCCATCTCTAATCTCAGTAGCAGGGTATGAGATTAATTAATTATAGCCCAGACTCTCAGCAACTGAATTTTAAAACTTGTAACCCTATATTTTGTCAAAGTGATAGACGACTTCCTTCTTTCTTCTGTCCTAGCATGTATTAACACTTCCTTAAGATATTTCTTCCAATAGACCTAGTTAGATTCATGTGTCTCCACTGCCAGCCTATGAGTTCCTTAAGGGCAGAAATCACATAATTTACTCATTTTGTAATCCAACACCTAGCACACAATCTGCTTTTCAGTAGAGATACTCAGCAATGCTTGCTGAATAAAGCAAAATCTTGCCAGCAGTGAAAGGGAGTAATCAGTAAACAGTCTCTAGAGAATTTAACCCACTTTTACTAAGATAGGGTATATGTATTTACCATGAGGCAAGGCTGGGACTAACCTAGCGTCATTGTTCCAAGCAGTGAAATTGTCAGGTTTTAAGCCAAAATCTTCCTGGAGAACAATGTTCTAACTGAGCTGTCTCCTTATGTCAGCTCATTGAACACCTGCAGCCTGCCTCTGCATGTAATATAAATAAATATCCTTCTTTTCTGAGAGAGGGACTTATAAACTGACAAAAACATAGACAAGTTGTCTTCATTGTTTCAACTTCAGAAACTAGTGATTTATACCTTTCCATTTGGACCTGAGTCACTCTCCAAGTGCAGGTGTATGCTAATGTCTATTTTCAATATCGCTGAGACCCCTTTAACAGTCATTGCTCAGATACTGTGCATCCCTTCTGGGCAATTTACCTTAAGGGGCATGTATATTTCATTTCACTCATCTCAATTCTTCAAATTTGTCTCAAAATATTCCATAGCATGGGCATTTTGCTTCATGTTTCCATCCCTTGCCAAAAGTATTAAATTCATCAATTCATCCATTTATTATAAAAATAGCTAACATTTATGGAATATTTACCATCTGCCATGTATTGTGCTAAATGCTTTACACATGGTAAATTATTTAATCCTCACCAGAGAGCTATTAAGTAGATTCTATTATTCTTTTCACTCTATAGTGACGAAATTGTCATAAAAGAAGTGAAGCATATTTTGAGGTTGCAGCGTTAGGCGATAGAAGAACTAGGACTAAAATCAAATCTGTTTGACTCTGAAACACTGTACTCTCCAACAAATATGTACTGAAATCTGCAATGTGCAGCCCTCTCAGCTAAGAGTCATCATTGTTTTCATAGTTATTCCTACCTGAATTCTCTTATGTGAGATTTGATATTTCAGTGACCTTGTATGAGAACTGACTGCTTTCTGATCACCGTTGCAGTATTCATGTAAAATTTATTTCAAAATATGTTTTGCATTTTGTTTGAATAATAAATAGTTTTAACTTTTTCTCTGTGTTAGATATTGATCTCATGTACACCAACACAATCTTAGGCTCTCGTTTAATTATTTGGAGCCTCTTATGTGGTCTCCAGTTTCTATCCTCTTGATTCTTGAGAGGATATCTCTCAAATCATTACTTAAGTGATTTTTCTAAAACCTTAACTTAAGCATATCACCTTCCAGCCTAAAAACTTTCTGTGACTGTCAAAATTCTCCCATGGCTTCCTCTTTTCAGGACAAGTTTTTCCTGGAAAGATGCATTTGGGATCTGACCAACATCCTCCTGCAATCACAGAATTACTTTCAGGTTAAAAGTCTATTTGTGCTTTGTTCTTGTTTCCTTCTCCTGTATAGCATCATACCCTGTTTTTGGCTTAATTAACTCCTACTCATATTTAAATTTTAATACATGGCTCTCCTAAACCTGAAGATATCTACCTACTTCCTTTTATTGAGTAAGCATCCCCCTCTTTATGCTTCCTCTTCCATACTTCTATAATACTGCTATTTCTATACAGTTTTTATTCTATTATATGTAATGCTCTGTCAAAGTCATGGCTTTTCTTCTTTGTCTCTCAAAAAGTCTGCGAGCTCTTGGGAAGGGATAAGAAAAACAAAAATCTCTTGTTTCTGTAACCACCTCCATTTACAGCAATGTCTCACATTCCATAGGCACCAAAGAAATTATCCTGCCCATTATCCCTTGACCATTTAATACACTCTGACAGTGGCACTCCATCACTTATGGGTCTCCTCCCACTGTTGTGTCAGCCAGTTCACATTTCTCTGGTGATATTTTTTCTTCTTTTTGTTCCCTCATTTTTATTAGTAACTTTCTTTTGTGTTCTTTTTCTCTGTTCTCCTTTTTCCTGTATGCCTTTTATTGTGACTATTCTTCCTTCTTTTTCTTTCTTTCCTCTTAACCTTCCTGAACACGCACCTGGATATTCCAAATATTATTTAGCATCTACAGTATATAGGATTCTGCACCAAATGCTGGAGATAGCTGAAGATGCATAGGAAGAGTTTTCTGTCTCCTTGGGTAGTCACCTGCTGTGAAGAAGAAATGGAAAGTAGAGTAGACATTTGTAATGCAGCTTCGTAGTAGTGCTGGTAAGAAGGCTGCACTGAAATGCAGAGGTGGGTTCTTCATGCAGCCCAGAGAACAGGAGTCAGAAAAGACCTCTTTGAGGAAGATATACTTTGCTGAGGTGTAAACAAAGGGGTAGCAGCTAGTAAAGCAGATAGAGGAAGCAATGTCTGAGGCAATGAAGAGCACATGAGCAAATGCAGAGAAATAAGTAATAGCAATAATGGGTACAAACATTGCCAAGAGATGAAGCTAGGAAGAGGAACAGAGGCAGATCATGAAGGACTTGTAGGTATAATGACAATTGCAAAGTTTCTATGTAATGATACATCATTCATGCTAGCATTCATGAAATAGTCATTGTGTCAAGTATTCTTTTTTCAAGTTCTTTTTTTAAATTTTTAGATTCAAGGGTTGCATGTGCATATTTGCTATATGAGCATATTGCATATTGATGGGAATTGGGCCTCTGGTATCTCCATTCCCCAAATATTGAACACTATACTGATAAGTAATTCAAACTCTTCCTTCCCTCCCCTCTTCCTCCTTCTCTTCCCTCCTCTCCTCATTCATTGTTGGTGGGAATGCAAAATAGATGACCTACTTTGATAGACTACTACTTTGTCAGGTTTTACAAAACTAAATGTACTCTCACCTTACAATTCAGCAAGTATGTTCCTTAGTATTTATCCAAAAAAAAAAAAAGTAGGCTACATAAAAACCTACACACAACTTTACCTGCGATTATCAAAACTTGGAAATAACCAAGATGTTCTTCAGTGGATGAATGAATACACTGTGGTACATCCAGACAATGCAACATTATTCAAAGCTAAAAAAAAAATTAGTTATCAAGCCATGAAAACACATAGGTGATCCTTAAACCTCAATCTACAGTAATGCCTCGCATTCCATAAGCACTCAGGAAACAATCCCACCCATTTCCCTGGACCATTTAATATACTCTGGCAGTGACACGCCATCACCTCTGGGTTTCCTCCCACTTCCGTGTCAGCCAGTCCACATTATTATATTAGCAATGTACATTACTAAGTGAAAGAAACAACTCTGAAAAGACTACATAGTATATGACATTCTAGAAAAGGCAAAACTATGGCAACAGTAAAAGATTCAGTGATCATTGTTGTCAGGAGTTAGGAGAGTTAAGTTTAAAAAGGAAGAGAGAGGATTTGGGAGCAGTAAAGCTATTCTGTAGCGTTCTGTAATAGTGGATGCATGTCATTATACATTTACCCAACCCCATAGAATGTATACTATCAAGAGTGAACCATGATGTAAACTATTAACTTTGGCTGATAATGATGTATCCACATAGGTTCATTAATTACAGCAAATGTACCACTTTGGTAAAGGATTTTGATAGTGCAAGAGGCCGTAAATATTTGAGGATTCAGGAATATGAGGAATGTCTGTACATTTCACTCAATTTTGCTGTGAATCTAAAATGAATCTAAAAAATAAAACCTATTAAAAATAGTAAGAAATAGAGGGCTGACACACTGAAAGAATGAGATTTTATCAAAGTCACATGACCAGTAAGCAGTATAGTCCTGACTAACATCCAGCCAGTCTGGCTAGAGAGATCTCGCTTTTGGTTACTGTACAAGACACTGTGTCACTAGCCAACTCCTACGTGGGCAGGGATCAACTTGAGGGATCCAGAGTAAGTTCAGAGAGTTCATTTTAGGTAACAGAAGGAGGTGCCTGTTCCAACCTGATGGAAGCAAAGGAAGCAGGCAAGATAGAAGCCATCCCACCTATGGTTGGTGACTAAGAGTAAGGCGAAATAAAGCTAGAGTATGATTACTAAACAGCAAGGGAATGGCACTGCCATTATAACCAGAGGCCTTGCCTGAAAATTAGAGCCATATTGGCAGTTATCCCATATGTTAGTTTCCTAGAGATTCCATCACAAATTACAAATTTAGTGGTGTAAACCAACAGAAGTGTATTCCCTCACAGACCTACAGGCTAGCAATTCAAAATTGAGGTTTCAGCAGGGCTGGCTTCTTCCAAAGTCTCCAGAGGAGAATCTTTTCACAACTCTCTTTAGCTTCTAGTGACTCCTGACAATTCTTGGTGTTTCTTGGATTATGGTCACATCACCTCAGGCTCTATCTCTGGCTTCAGGTAAACTTCCCTATGTGTGCCACTATGTTCCCTTACTCTCCTTATAAGACCACACACCACTGGATTTAGACATACTTTAATCTAATATGAACTCATTTTAACTACTTACTTTTGTAAAGACCTTATTTCCAAAAAAAGGTCATATTCTCAGATTCTGCTGGAACATGGAGTTAGGAAAGTGGAAAAAATGGAAATTTAAATGTATCACTGATTTCAAGCAAATTTTAAAACCAGCAAAGCAATAACAATTTGATACAATTCATAAGAAACCCATGAAATTTTAAAACAGAATTTAATAGGTAAAAATACTGAAAGCTTGGATTAAAGGGATGAATATAGTTCAAAATGAAAAGTGGTTTCCGGATTACTGACTCCTTATGGGCAGAAAACAGAGTAAGAAAGTTTCTGTGCTGCAAAACAGTACATTTCTTATGGAAAAGAAAATAAAATTATCTATCTATCTATCATCTATCTATCTAATCATTATCATCTATCTATATCTCAAAAGGAAGAGCCAATTGCCCAGAATATATAGCTCAGAGCCCAGAGAGTACAGCCAAGAGACAAGAATAACAATAGACCAAAAAACTACTACACAAAGGGGCAGAACTAGAGTCTAATCAAAAATATTTCAGTGTCCTCCGAGTATGGTGATGTTACAACATGGGCCCATCTGGACTTTAGAATTGCTATGGGTCTGTGATTGCCATATGCCTCCAGTTCCTCCCTATTTTAATAGAACTTTCTGTATTTTATCTTTTCTCAAGATTACATTTTTTTGTAGGGGGCAAATAATTCATATTTTACTTAGCAGACACCTGCATCACAAAAAGGATGACCAGAGGAATCCATATCCTTATTCATATCTGATGCAGATCATGAGATCCTGAATTTCAAGTCATCTAACCTAATTGGTTTGAAAGTTTTGAGGGTCCTGAGATTTAGATAAACTTAAACCGAGTAGAGGAAAATGTAGATAATTTGTGAACATAGAAGAGACTCTGAAATAATAAAAAAACAAATTACTACAGATTCCTCTAAATGCCTTTTGCATTGTGACATTGTGGCTTTTCCCGTAGGTAGCGTCTATTTCTTCATTCACATGAACATGGTTTGGCCTTGTGATTTGCTTTAGTAGAATTCTGGCAGAGGTGACAAGATGGATACTCTGAGCCTAGGCCTCAAAAGTTAGCTCCTTTGCTGCCCCGAGACTGGCATGTGAACAAACCTGAGTTAACCTTTTGGAAAGGATCTGTGGAAGAAGACAGAAATGCCAGGGCCAACAGCCCGCACCAATCACCAGACATGGACATGAAGACATCTTGGACAATACTGTCCCAGTTTGGTCATCAGATGACCACAGGCAAATGAGAGGTCACAAGTTAGACTTGTAAGCAATCTATCCAGCTACACCCAACCCAAATTGCTAAAATGATTTTGAACAAATTAACTGTTATTTTAAGGTAATAAATTTTGAGGTGGCTTATAATAAATTTTGAGGTGGCTTGTTAGACAGCATTGGAAAACTAAGACATTAAAATACATTTTCTTTTGCAAAATAAATGCAAACCAAAAACCTAACAGAGTTAATTTATAAAAATTCAAGCTATTTCATAATGAATTTTATATAGTTAAAGATAATATCAATTCCTAGTCTTTTTCTGATTCATTTCATATATAAACATAGTATATAAGCAAAATGTACCTGCATATTAAAACTTTTTTTAAAATGTTATTTTTACACTATTGGTTTGTTTCTGAATTCATTCTTTCTAGAGCACAACTATAGGAAGAAGTTTGAGTCATTTTGAGTACATTATATGTGTGTTGTTGCCATACTTGTTTCCATATGGGTGAAAGGTTGCATATGAACAAGATATTAGCATTATTTTGTGTAGCACACAAAAGGCCAGAAGAAATAGCTGAATTCAATCAGATGTAATAAAGAAGCTCTCAACCATCTAAATTATACCTAATGGATAGTGACAGAGTGAATTCTTCATGTCTCAAGAGAATTGAGTACAGGCTGGTAGCTTACCTGCCTGCTGGGAAGTATATCACACAGGAGAAGGTTATGCCACATAGGAGAAAAATATAGAAGAGAAAACAAGAGAGATGTTAGTTTCTTTCTCATCTATAAAAAGGCCTGAAGGCAGGCAATCCAAGACAGATACAGCAGCTCACTAAGTCATCAAAAACCCAGTCTCCTTCCAGCTCACTGCTCTGTCATTCAAGAGGACAGCTGCTGATCAAGCTATCATAGCCACATTCCCAAAAATCTTCACAAGAAGGGGGAAAAAAAGAGCAGTTATCTGGTCCTTATAGGTAGACTTTCAGTAAGCTCTACATTTTTCCGTACTCTTATCTCTTTGGCCAGAACTTAATCTCATGCCTCTACTTGTCTAAATGGAGGACTTTAAGCTTGATGGCAAAATGTTCAGATAAAACTATAGTCTTATAATTTAAAAAGGAGACACTATATGTCAGTGGTAGACAACAAGAATATGTGACTGGAAACCTGGATTAGGTAGAGGGAGTACAACTAGGTGAACCTTGTGAACGCTTCCAACTATGATATTTCATGTTTATATAAGAGTGTTGAGTGACACATTTCTCCTGAAAGCAAACATGTGCCCTTCACCTTCTTTAGCAGTGACTTCTGTGGAAGAGGTTTATCAATCTAAACAATGCTAAGCGAAAAGTAAGAATATGTAATGAGCCCCCTGAATAAAATCAACAATAATAATAGTAACAGCTATTATTTTTTATGGACTGTTAATTTTATGCAGTCACAAAATTAAATCTGCTTAATGAATTATGCTCTTTAATGCTTTCTTCAACCAAAATAGGTTTATTGTCTCCATTTTAACATAAGTAACACACATAAGGTCCTACAACTCATCACTGGCCACTTGGATTTGAACCAGACCTATCTTTCTCTCAAATAAACTTTAACTATCAAATGTCTGAGGAAAGTAAATAACGAAATAAAAATAATAACAGGTATGTTTGGAGTCAGACATACCTGAAATAGCATCTGAAATTACCCAGAAAACTGTGTAAAAACGAGACAGTCAGGGTGGCTTTTCAAAGTTAACTTTCAAAAAGAGATGCTCTATTTTTTAAAGACTTGTTTGAGGAAAGAATACGCTTTCCACTTTGTAACTCATACCTTCCTATTCAAAACACAAATTCGCAACCATATACATAAGCATTTTTTTCTGGGCAAAAACAAACAAACAAACAAACAAAAAATGCTTGAGTTGATACCATAAAAACTTGACAATTGTTTTCCAATAATTGAGTCTTTGTTTCACTTATCTGCTGCTGAATATCAAACACCTCAGAATTAAATCAGTAATAATTTATCACATCTTCCAATTTTTTTCAATTGACTAGACTCAGGATAATTGTTTTTCTGCTGGTCTAGCTTGGGATCTCTTGTGTGGTTGGCACTCAAGTGGTGAAACCTGAAATTATTTGAAGGCTGCCCTTGACTAAATATGCAATATTTTTTTTTTTCACTTCCTAATATCTAGTATCTTGAAGTTTCTTGGCCTAATTCTTTCATTCCACATGGCATCTCATCACATAAACTGTTAATAAGACATGAACTTCTCCCAGAATATTGATCTCAGGGATACTTCTGACATAGTGGCTGACTTCCAAGAGGCAAGAAGTGAAATTAACCAGACCAGTCAACAACTATACCTAGAACTAACAGAACATCAGCGCCCTCAAATTCTACTGGACAGAGCAGATGCAAAGTGGTAAATACAGAGACTTTTAATAGGGATAAGGCAAAACAATGATTCAGAAAAATAGGCAAGACAAAATATAATAAAGCCATTTTAAAATATAAGCTTTTAAAGTTCTACAAATTAAATGTTTTGTGCATTTCCTTTGTTTAATTTCTTACAAAAACTAGATAGCATCTAATAATTGCCCTTGTAGGTAATGTAGGGGGCCTTGTGAAATGAGATCCCACCCTTCTTTTGCAATTTAAAAGTTGATAATATCATTGGCGAATAAAGGAATCCAATTAACTGTGCATTTTCAATACCTAGCAAATTAATGGTATGTGGTATTAGATGAACAAAAAATATTTTTATAACATATTGGACATGTTAAAAATGCAAACTGACTATGTAAGCAAAAGCAAGTCATTGAACTCTTCTGGATTTATATTTAGAACCTGTAAAATAAAAATTTTTACCTGGAGGAACTCAAATCACTTTATGAAAAAGATACCTGCACATGCATATTTATTGCAGCATTATTCACAAGAGCAAAAACATGGAACCAACTGTACTACCCATTGAAATTGGACTGGATTTAAAAATGTGGTACATATATGCAATGGAATATTATGCAGCCATATAGAAGGACAAAATTATGGACTTCACAGCAACTTGGATGGATTTAGTGTCTATAATACTCAGCGATCTATCACAGAAACAAAGAACTGACTACCACATGTTCTCACTCATAAGTGTACTCTGAACAATTATCATAATACTATAAGAAAGAGATTGGCAGTAGTGAGTAGTGGGAAACTGCCAGGGAAATTACGGGGGGCACACGTCATCAAAAAGTCGACCTGATCTCAAACCAGGTGAAGTGGGGACCAAAGTGAGACCCAAACTTTACCTGCACAATGACCATTTCTATATCTAACCCTGAATTGTACTCCAGATCTTTAAAATAAAATTTTTTAAATGTAGATTAAAAAAAACAGACAAAACTGGCAATGGAAAATAATGCCAATATTTATAAAGAACAAAAAATATTCCCATTTGAGTAGATGTGAGTTTGCTGTTTCTCTGGAATCAATTTTTACTACTCAATTTTCCAAAAGTCATTGCTTTCTCTTTGGGGATCCATATGGTTCTAGGTAAATTGATTTTATCTTAGGCTTTTAAGATAGAGCCTGTGACAGAGGCTGACAAATCAGTGCATCTATTCACTTTGGACATACTGGTTGATTTAGGGTGAGCACATTGATCCAATAAGAGTTAATCTTGAGATTTATGCTGGGAAGGTAGATTTCAGCAGCCGTCTGAGAACATGAAGAAATTCGGGTCTGAGATGGTACCTTTCAGGGATATGTGCCATCTTAGTCTTTTCCAGGGGATAGAAAATGACCCATACGTAGAGAACATACAACTTATGCCTCACTTTTGTTGTTTCAGATCATTGCCATAACTCGCTCAAATGTTAATGATTTCCTGGCCTGCCTTAAGCCAACTGGGAGTAATTTGAAATAAAAAAGGTCCACCATGCTGCACATTAATATTTTATCTCTGAGCATCTCTTCACCTTATCAGGTGGTCCTGTGATTCACTAGAAGAATCTAGAGTTTTTGCTTTTTTTCCCCCAAAGATAAAGACTGTGAGCTGAATGAAAACTGGGCAGATGCCAGGCTTTACCATTGACAAGTGATGTGTGATTTCTCTAGAATCTAGAAGTCAGGGAGTTTGTCTTAGATGTTGTTATGCCATTGGTTTCAAGTATATTGTAAGTCTTTAGTAATTACAAAAAGTACTGTTCAATGAATAATTATTTTAGGCACTTTTTTCTTCCTTCTGAGTGTTAATGTTCTCATCTTTAATGTAGGGATGATTGTTAGCTAACAGATACATAATAATAGTTACAGTGGATTATATGCAATATACTCTATAGTGCCTACAAAAAACTGGTTGTATAATAGAAGTCAGTTCACTCTCTGTCCGTTCATCATAATTCCATGTCATTCGGTCTCTCTGCATCTTTTTATCTACATAGAATTTTCATTTAAAATTTTTCTTTGGCTTTGAATTAGGACCAGTTGAATTTTTCTGCCACCAGTTTTTCTACCTTGATTTCATTCATTATTAATAGCAATGACTCTTGTTGTGTCAAAGAGTGAACATTAATGACTATAGGCTTTAGTTACAAAAGCCAAGGTTACAGTTGTTACGGCTGTGGGTAATTTTTATTCCTAAGCTCATTAAACTCCTAAAAGTGGAAAGGTCAATAGTGATTTATTCCACTGCCAGCAATCTCAATAGCAATCCTTTACAAACAATTCTGTCTTGACATATGGCAAGACTAATAGCCAATGAAGCTAATTTCATAAGGCAATGAGCTGCCTACTTGAATTTCTTTTTAAAAGGAAAGCCTGATATTATAAAAAAAGAGAATGGTCCCAAGGCCCTCCACTAGGGTAAAGAAGACAAAAAGGTGAGATCTAGATGCCTCAGTGTTATGGCTAATTATATATCAACTTGACTGGGCAAAGAGATGCCCAGATAGCTGCTCAATTGTTAGTTCTGAGTGTATCTGTTCAAGAGTTTTAAGAATAAGCTAGTATTTATATTGGTCAACTGATTAAAGAAGATCAACCCTCACCCATGTAGGCAGGTGTCATCTAATTCATTGAGGGCTTAGACAGAACAAAGAAGCTGAGGAAGGGTGAACTTTCTTTCTCTGTTTTTGTTTTTGTTGCTGTTGTTGTTTGAGTCACAGTCTCGCCCTGTTACCCAGGTTGGACTGCAGTGGCACACTAACAGCCACCGCAGCCTTAGGTGAACCTTCTGCCTCAGTCTTCCAAGTAGCTGGAACCACAAACGCTCACCACCATTCCTGCCTAACTTTTTGATTTATTATTTTTTAGATTTATAGGTCTCCAAGTGGCACAGGCTGGTCTCAAGCCCCTGTACTCAGGCAATCTTCTTGCCTCTTCCTCCCAAAGAGTTGGGATTATAGGCATGAGTCACCGCAACTGGCCTCTTTTTCTGTTTTAACCAGAAAATTCATCTTATCCTATCTTTGGACATTTGTGTTCCTTGTCTTAGGGTTTTGAATCTAGACTAGGAGGGACACCATCAGCTTCCCTGGTTCACAGGCCTTTGGACTCTGAATCACATCACTAGCCTTCCTGGTTCTCCAACTTGCAGATAGCAAATTCTTTCTTCTTGACCTTCATAACTGTGTGAGCCACTTCCCATAAAATATCTCTCCCTCCAAAAACACTTGTTTACCTCATATCTCAGCATCAGAAATACCTCAGGGTTTATGTGCTCAATGCATGGGCATGTGTAGCCCCAGTTTTAGACATGATTTTGCCTCATGTTGGGGAGAAGAAAAAAAAAACCTTGGCACTTAGAGAATTCGTGTGAGAGAATGTGGTTGGCAAAAAAGAAGCCAAATGTTTTACAAGTACAACCTTAGGAGAGAGCAAGGATGCTGAGACAAAGTACGTAAAGACTTTGGCATTTACCTCATCCACCAATGGTATGAGAAAGATAGGTGCCAAAAGGAAGCATACACATTTAGAACCAGGCTTGACTTCTCTCATCTTGTTGTGTATTACTGGAATGAGAGGGGCCTGTGGGAATAACCCATCCTCGAGCAGAGATACTCCCATCCTGTTATATGAATTAAGAAGGCAAAATGGATTATCTGAAGACTTCCTACTTCAAATAGTCAAGACATTTTATCTAAACCACCAGTGGAGTAAAAACCATTCAAATTTTATGTAGCCCGAGAACAAGTAATTCCACTTCTCTTTCTCCAAGCATCTTCATTCTCATTTACAAGATGGAGGTTTTCTTTTCTCTTCCCTCCTTTCCTCTCTCTCTTCCTTCTCCTTTCCCTTATTACCCTTCT
This sequence comes from Cephalopachus bancanus, assembly GCA_027257055.1. Lineage (NCBI taxonomy): Eukaryota > Metazoa > Chordata > Mammalia > Primates > Tarsiidae > Cephalopachus > Cephalopachus bancanus. The sequence goes on from JAPVLO010000072.1 coordinate 1,964,471, forward strand.
TCCTCTGTTTCTTCTTCTCTTCTTCTTCTTTCTCCTCCTTCTTCTTCTCTCTTCCCCTTCCACTCTTTTTCTCTTAGACTCCTATTAATTCAGTAAATGTACAGCAAATTCAACTTGTGTTAGGAATTATACACATAAAATGTACAAGTGAATAAAAAAATTGATTTCCTATTATTTCAAAATTTTACATTGCATAAAAAGTTTTACATTAAATTAAAAGAGGAAAGCACGCTGGGCACAGTGCCTAATGCCTATAATCCCAAACTATTGGGAGGCCAAGGTAGGAAGATTACTAGAGCCTATGAGTTCAAGACCACCTGGGCAACATAGCGACATAGTGAGACCTCATCTCTACAAAATAATAATAATTGTAAGCCAAGAGTGATGGCATATATCTGTAACCCTAGCTTCTTAGGAGGCTGAGACAGAAAGATTGCTTGAACCCAGGAGACTGAGGCTGTAGTAAGCCATGATGGTGCCACTGCATTCCAGTCTAGGTGACAGAGTGAGATGCCAACTCAAAAAATAAAATAAAATAAAAATAAAACAAGTAAGCAAATAAATAGTATGGAAGAAAGATAAGGAAAAAAACACAAAAGGAGATTCATATAGAGAGTATAAAATTAAAAGGCACTTCAGATAGAGTAATCTAGGAAGACCTGTCTTCAAAAAGTAACATGTGAGCTGAGATAAAATAAACACACCTACACACACACACACACACACACACACACACACACACACACACACAAGCAGATCATGTAAAGAGTAAGGAAATGAAGGATGGTAATGATAATTTCCCTAAAATGATAACTATAAATGTATTAAGTTCAATGAAAATAAACAGTTAAAAGTAAAATAGACAAAGAATGTAATGGATCAAATGATGATTAAGGAATAGATCAGGTGCAAACATAAGGAAATATACAGTTTCTTAAGCCAAAGGAAAGAAAAAAAACACGTAAAAATATTTAACAGGAAGACAAAGGAATGTTGAAGTTGCAGAGGAGTGGCCTTAGAGCCTGGATTTTGTAGTCATGCTTATTCCTGCCACGTGTAATGAATCCTGTGTGGTCAAGAGCGGAAACAGTTTGATTAGTTAGCAGGGTATTACATTATCCCAGCAGAAGATGATGGTGGCTTAGAAAAGGCCTTGGTAGGAAAAAAAATACATAGAAGTATTCAAAACTTGCTGACTGATTGGATGAGAAGGCAAAAGAAAAAGTAAAGTCAAAAATGATTCACTGTATTTACCATGACTAAGTGATCTCTGCTCATTTCAAGAGAAGTATACCAAAGTATCATGAAGAATCCGTAAGGAAACCAGGAGTCTGTTCAAACACATATCATTGAAACCTCAGCTAAGATTTAAGATACACCTTGGCTTGGACTCACTATCCAGAGTTTCATTGTCTTCCCCAGCAGCCATTGAGGTGTAAACACAATAAATGTGTTTTGTTTACTGATCTGTGCTTGGAATTTTGTGGGACAGCAAGGACAGAAAGAAATTGACACTAAGATAGTAAAAAGTGTTAATGAGAAAGGACCCAATTCAGATGAACAATCCTAGGCTTCAGAATAGGGAGAAAAGAAAAAAAGTCTAGGAAGCATCACATGCAGGGAGAAACATGAGAAATAATGTGACTAAATGTCCCTTTGTGCATGGTATAGTAAAGAAAGGAGATGATTAGAAGGGAAGAGAATTACTCTCGTAGAGGGAGATAGTTGCTTGACATTTTAGTAATTGCAGTTCCAGAGAAGGTATTTAAGATGGGGTGGAAGCCGAGCTCGGTGGCTCAGCCTGTAATCCCTCGCCTTTGGGAGGCTGAGGTGAGTGGATTGCCTGAGCCTGCGGGTTCGAGACCCACCTGGGCAGGCGAGACCTCATCTCTACAATAAATCAAAAAATCAGCCGGGCATGGTAGCGCGCACCTGTAATTCCGGCTACTCGGAAGGCTGAGGCGGAAGGATAGCCGGAGCCCAGCAGGTCGAGGCTGCAGTGGCCGGGAGCGGCTACTGCACTCCAGTCTGGGCGACAGAGTAAGACTCCAACTCAAAAAAAAAAAAAAAAGATGGGGTGGGGAGAATGTAACTAAAACACAAAAGAAAGTGTTGATTGTAGAAGTTGAGGAAGTGGAGGAATTTAAAGGATAAGATATGGGCTTCCTGATCCATGTGGACACTGATGTCTCCTTCAATGAGAACTTGAAAGACTTTAAAAATAGGTGCTCACCATCAATAAGGGTACCTGATCTCAAACCAGGCAAAGTGGAGACAAAAGGAAGTCCAAACTTTACCTGTATGATGTTCACTTGTATGCCTAATCCTAAATTGTACCCCATATCTTTAAAATAAAACTTAAAAAATAAGATTATCTAATAACCTATCTTTGTTCAAGTCATCCCTCCCCCCACCAAAAAAAATAGGTGCTCAAAGATACCATCAGGAGAGTGGAGAGACCGCCCATAGAATGGTAAAAAAATATTTGCCAACTGCATATCTGACAAAGGCTCAACATCCAGGATCTACAAGGGACTCAAATGTGCCTAAAGGAAAAAAATAAGCAGCTCCATTAAAAAGTGTGCAAAACACATGTATAGGCACTTCTCAAAAGAAGACATATGAGCAATCAACAGACACATGAAAAAATGTTCAGTCTCACTAATCATCAGAGAAATGCAAATCAAAGTCACACTGAGATACCATCTAACTCCAGTAAGAATGCCTATCATTAATAAAACAAAAACAACAGATGCTGGCGAGAATGCAGAGAAAAGGGAACTCTTCTACACTGTCGGTGGGAAAGCAACCTAGTTCAACTTCTATGGAAAACAGTGTGGTAATTTCTAAAAGAACTAGAAATTGACCTTCCATACAGCCCAGCAACCTCTCCCCGCCTTGGGAATATACCTGGAGGAATTTAAATCACTTTACAAAAAAGGTATCTGCACACGCATGTTTATTACAGCATTATTCACAATAGTAAAAACATGAAACCAACCATGCTGCCCAACAAAACTGGACTGGATAAAAAATATATGGTACATATACAAGATGAAATATTATGCAGCCATAAAGAAGAGTAAAATTATGGACTTAGCAGCACCTTGGATGGATTTAGAGTCGATCAAACTCAGTGATCTATCACAGAAACAAAGAACTGAGTACCACATGTTCTCTCTTATAAGTGGATACTGGACATTTACCACATTATTAAAAAGAAAGGGTCAGGCAGTAGTGGAACACTGCCAGGAGAGGGAGGGGAGACACATAACATCAATAAGGGTAACTGATCTCAAACCCCAGGCAAAGTGGGGACCAAAGGGAGACTCAGACATTACCTATACAATGACCATTTTACCTAAATCTGAATTGCACCACATATCTTTAAAATAAAAAAAATTTAAGTCTATCAATTAAAATCTAAAACCAGCAGTAAAAAAAAAAAAAATGACCTAACAACATTGCTTGTGGGTTCACATATTTCAATTTCTGAAACAATGCAAGGTGCAGTTTTAAATACTGTGGATTTGTCTAAAACATTTTCATGAATGAAATAATAATGCATAGCCTAAAGCTGCAATTACCATAAGTGCATGCATTTTTAACCATTCATTGAGCTTATCTAGGTTCCTTCTGACGTTTTTTCACATTTGATCTAGATTCAGCCTACAGAAGTAATTAGGAAACAAACTCCACTTGAGCCCAGAACTAGGTAGCATGGGTGTTTCCTCTTAAGCCTAATGACCTTTATTCCACAGTGAAACATTCATCTGGCAAGAGATCTTTAAAGAAGAATGTTACTTTGCTACAGTCCCATAATGCCTTGTTCCCTGAACTAACACAAATGATCACAAAACCCTCAGTTATGTATTAGCCAAAAAGTTTTCCAACATTCACGTTTGTATTTTCTCCTAAATATCAAAGGAACAATCTAAGATTTTTCTTTTTGCTTCCTACAAATCAAATTTCCAATCTATTTTCTGTGTTAAAGTGTTTTACATGGTTTCAAAAATGAATACATAAATTTAAAAAATAGGTATTCTGTGACTATTTCTTGATTAAATGTATGTATAAATTCATGATCTTCCAGATACATATTTTGCTTCTATATTTAAATTATGTGTTACTAAATATGCTTTTGGAAGTATCCCCGATATTTTTCTTTCTTCTCCTCTTTTTTTTTTTTTTTTTTTTTGAGTCGGAGTCTCACTCTGTCACCCAGGCTGGAGTGCAGTGGCCCCTCCTGGCCACCTCAGCCTCGACCTGCTAGGCTTCGGCGATCCTTCCGCCTCAGCCTTCCAATAACCGGAACTACAGGCGCGCGCTACCACGCCCGGTTGATTTTTTGACTTATTGTAGAGATGAGGTCTCGCCTGCCCAGGTGGGTCTCGAACCCTCGGGATCAGGCAATCCACTCATCTCAGCCTCCCAAAGGCGAGGGATTACAGGCTGAGCCACCGAGCCCGGCTTCTTCTCCTCTCTTTTAACCTGATTGGAATCTGTTAATAAGTCTTATTTAGCTCTGTTCTTTTTCCAGTATATTAGTTTGTTAAGGCTGCCATAGCAAAATACCACAAATTGAGTAGCTTCAATAGTAGATATTTGCTTTCTCCAAATATAGTCACATAGGAAGCTAGGGCTTTCAACATGAAATTGGGAAGGATATATTTAAGCCCACAACATCTCAGACCTTGTCTGGGATCCTTTACCTTGCTTATTACTCCAATAATAATCCAATAGGGAGGCAACCCCATCTGGTACCCTCCCACTGTGGGAGTTTTTCTGTCTTCTCAATAAATCCTGCTTACTAAAAAAAAAAAAAAAAATCCATTAAGGAAAAGTTAGGATTAATTGAGAGTGTAATTTGTACAAGACACTGGGCATAGGACTTTGCTTGGTATACACAAAAAAGTGGGTCAGATCTGATCTCACCACCCATACAAAGGGTAACTATTCCAGGTAGTTTTTTCAGACAGAACCTACTTTCATTTTGACTCATTTGGAAATATATATGCCCTATAATGGGCAGCTTTCCATGCCACGTGGTTCCATTCTGACCATAGTTACTGGGCAAAAGGTGGACACAAAAACCACCCAAAACTGAGTCAATCAAAAGCAGTATTCGGGAATGTTATGTGGGACCCAGAAGCTATCACAGAAAATTGGAGTTGGCCACATAATGGACATAACATGAAATGAAGGAAAAAATTCTAAAATGTATACCCTATTTTACTTTATAGATAAGGAAAGTGAGCTTTGGGAAAATGGAGAAGAGGCTATCCAATGTCTCCACAGATTTATATCTATATATAAATGGTGTTATGATTATTATAATATAATGTTATAATGAATATATCATAATTATGTATATCACTAATACATGGTAATCCTTGTAATATAAAAATTTTATATTTATATTATTGTTTGGTAAATTAAATTTTAAAAAGTGGCTTAAGTTTAGATATTACTAAGATGCATAATTTTTTTAAAATTTTTTTTTCCTGAGTATTTACTTTCCTTTGCTTTTTTATTTTTATTTTGAGTGGAGTCTCATTCTGTTGCCCAGGTTGGAGTGCAGTGGTGTGCTCACAGTTACTGCAACCTCAACCTGCTGGACTCAGGCGATACTTCCATCTCAGCCTTCCAAGCAACTGGAGCTACAAGTGTGTGCCACCATACCCAGCTACATTTTTTTTTAATTCATTGTAAAGATGAGGTCTCGCCAAGTTGCCAGGTTGGTCTCAAACCCCTGGGCTGAGGCAGTCCTCTCGCCTTGGCCTCCCAAAGTGCTGGGATTACAGGCTTGAGCCACCATACCCAGCCTGCCTCTGCTTTTAATAGGCTATTACGGCCAGAGTATTTTAAGCACATTTTAAAGATTTTGAAAATACCTCATAGAATCTAATGGAACATAAATATTATTGTCCATTGCTTACCAACCTGAACTATGGTAATATGTTAAAGTATTATTTCCCCCACCTCATTACCACTTAATTGAATTAAAGCTAAATTTGTATTTATGCTATATAATTAGGAATTACAGGTAAGGGACAGGAACATTTTCATTAGTGGCCATCTGTTTGTAAAGATGCAGCAATAACAAAATTCCCAGGGATCCAGTGGTGAATGTATACGCACATAGAATATTAGTGCTGAAAGGACAGTCCCTCACTGTTTAGGTGAAGAGATGGTGGCTTTGAGATTAAGAAGTCACAGAGCTAGTTAGTAGACCAGGATTGGAACTCAATTTTATTAGTCACTTTATTTGAAAGTTATTTTCTTTTTAGAACCTTTTCCTCCCATGTGCCCAAAATATCTATGTCTACTGAGTCCTTTTAGTAAAGAGTTGTCAGTTGAATGAGCAGCCAGCTTCACGAGCAAGCCAACCAAGGATCCAGGAGCTCAGGCTCATCGCTAGATCTTTCAGAGAGCAGTTTTATTATAACTAATCAGCTGTCCCCTCTGTTCGTCTCTGAGAAGAAATAACACTTCTCTTCATGAACAACAACTACCTTTCTCTTCCTCTCTTTTTTTCCTCTCAATATATTTCTAGTAATGTTCATGTACTGGTATGACATTATCATTAGCATCAATGTGCATTAATTATTAGGTAAGCACAGGGGTGGTGCCCCTATTTTAGTGATTAGCATAATGGAGGCACAAAGAAGTCACATGACTTGCCCAAGGTAATATAGAGTTAGAGCCCAACCCAGGAATATGGCCATCTGAATCACTCATCAACAAAAACAAGTAGTCTAGGCATTGATAAAAATATTGAATAACAGGATAATTTATGGTGAGCAGTACCACCCCAGGAATAAGCCTTTCATGACCATATTCCCTTTTTTTATTTCAATAGCTTTAGGGGGGTTTTGGTTGCATTGATATATTGTAGAGTGGCAAAAAAAAAACCTCTGGGTTTTAAGTGTGCCCATCACCTCCACCTGTGCACACTGTTGTACCTAATGGGTGATTTTTCGTCCCTACCCACCTTCCCCCCTTTCCCCTCTGAGTCCCCAGTGTCCATTATGCCATTCTACTTGTCTTTGCAGATCCTTAGTTAGCTCTCATTTATAAGTGAGAATATGCGGTGTGTGGTTTTCTGTTACTGCATGAGTTCACTTAGGGTGCTGTTCTTTAATTCCATCCAAGTGCTGCAAAAGATATTATTTCATTTGTTTTGACTGCTGAATAGTATTCCATGATAGATCTATCCTACTTTTCCATTATCTATTGATCAAATGATGGGCATGTAGGTTGATTCCACATCTTTTCATGCACATGCTTATTTATGCCTATATAAACTCATATTCATTTTACATAGTTTTTAAATATCCACCATGTAAAAGGCACTAAGTTGGGGAAGGTGCAATGTTTAAGGAGCTCTAATCCTGACCCAGCTCTTCACTAGCTGTATGACCTTAGGTAAAAGGTTTAATATGTGCAGATTTTAGTCTTCTTATTTGGTAAGGAAAAACTATAACACCTCTTACAATAACTGTGATAATGACAATACCCAAATGATTTGTACATTCACTGATATGGCTAATATTTGTATGTAGACTCAAAGGTAGTCACTGCAATGGGCCAGTGTACAAAGAATGACTGATATCATAATGAGAGCTACACAGAGTAACAAACAAGATTTTTGTTCTCAAGAAATTTAATCTCGTTAAGGAGTCAAGTATCGATGTTTGCCCAAACAAGAAGTGGTTTGACAAGAACCTTATATGAGACAGAGACAAAACGGCCTGGGGACATTCAGAGATGTGTGTTGTTTGCGACCATCCTAGAAGGCTTCAAGAAGGATGAAGTCCCAAGAAAAACCTTATAGGATGAGTAGAATTTGACAGCAGTAAGGAAGAGGGGCACAATGAGCAAAATGAATGAAATAAATTAAGACATAGGAGTGCGAAAAGGAAGCTGGCAATTCTATAAATTGGCCTTACTGATCGGAACAGAATATGCATCTAATAAAGTTTGATGTTAAGTCTAAATAAGAAGATCAGGAACAGCACAGAGATTCTAAAGGTAAATTAGGGAAAGTCCTGTCCACTTTACCTTCTGGGAGGGAAATAGCCCACCACTCGCGTTCATAATCTCTACCTTCACTCCTTCCTCCCAGTGATGACAGCTGGCTAGAGGTAAATTGTGTTCGGAGCCCTGTGTCTCGTTTTTATGATTTATTAGTTCAGTCTTTCAGCAGGGTGAGAATATAGAGTGTGCTGGATGACTCATACTCGGGGAATTTATGTTGCATAGCTAAACATCATGTCTGTCTATCTCTTCCCAGTAATCTCCGATAATACCCAAATGGGCTTTTTATTTTAAACATCTGGACAGCCTTATGGTAGTTGAGAATTAAGGTGCTGAGTGAAGAAAACAGTGCAGTCATAAAGTCTGTCGGATAAACAAAGCTTTCTCTGGAACATTAACTCCTTTCCTGAGAAATCTTCTCTGTTCTTCAAAATGCACTTAGTAACTTTACATCTTCATCTCCAGGTACCACTTTTCTCTTGCAAATACTCTCATGGCATTTAATGGAGCCATTAAGGTAGGAAACTATGGGATATTAGCATAAAAAGAACATTGCCAGAAAAAAAAAAGATGCAAAAGGCTTTCTCTTATACACACTCTCTCCCCTCCTTTGGAATTTGCTTTTGTTTTATAACAGCGGAAATTTCCATTGTGTGTGGTGTTAATTTTAGCTAGATAATAATTCTGTCGACTCTGTCATAAATTGGCAAAAGGCATGTAACTCAGGGAAGGGAGTAAGAGTAGAACGGAGAATAATCAAGTCATTTTATTTGTTTTTAATACATGGAGCCATTCAATAAATAGGGGTTGTTGGGTTTTATCCTTCTTCTCTGAAATATCTAGGTTCCTTCTCACCCTAAGAGGGTGGAAAACTATGTACAATCCCTGACACCTCTGAGTCTTTGCAAATGCTGTGCCATCTGCAGGATGTCTCCTTGTCTAGCAAACAACAATTCCTCACTCTCCAAGACTCAGTTTACGTGACTTCTGTGGCATAAGCCTGACTAAATTCCCCAAAGCAGAGTTGGAACCTCCTTCTATGAGTTACCATAAAATCATGAACACTGCTCACACTGCCTTGTCATTGCGTTTGTAAGTATATGGCTCCTCCCAGGCTATAAGCAACAAGCAGGGTTGAGGCTGAATGTGGATTCTTTAATTCTCTATCACTGTTTCCTGGTCCCTAGTACAGTGCCTAATACAGACCTAGGGATTCAGTGTATTTTTTTAATGTGTATCAGTTTCCTATCATTGTATTACAAAGTACCACACACTTTGCAGCTTTAGATAGCAATATCATCTTGGAGTTTTTATGGGTTAAGGATCCAGGAAGACCTAGTTGAATCTCCTGCCTTAGGTCTCACATCACTGTAATCAAGATATTCTCCAGGGCAGAGTTCTCATCAGAGGCTCAACTCAGGGGAATAATCTGCTTCCCGGCTCACTCAGGTTTTTGAGAGAATTCATTTTCTTGTAGCAGAACTTGTACTCGTGTCAACTTTTCTCTTGAAGGCTGGCAAGGAGAACAAGACACCAGAGAAAGTCTGTTCACAAGCCAGAGTGTTACATAGCATAACATAATCGCAAAAGTGGCACTCCATCGTCTTTGCACATTAGAAGCAAATCACAAATCTCACTTCTTGGAAGGGGATTACACAAAGGCATGACTACCCGGAGTAGGATCATAGAGGCCTCCTTTATTTTCTACCTATTGTAAAATTTTTTAATAAAGCTCTAACACAAATTTCTTCTTTTCTCTATTCACAGCATGATTAAACCCAGCGTTGCTGCATGCCATATCTCTTAGATATTTGAGGGGTTTTGCGCCATATATGCCTTGTAATGCATAGGTTCTTAAAGGGCTGAGTTTGTATGCATCCTGTTTAACAATATATCCACAGTGCTTGGCAAGAGTGTAATACATGCTCGGTACTTAGTATTAAGTGCCAAATGAATCAATTATTTAATTAACGAAGACAGTATGTGAGTGTCCTTAATCTCTGGTATAAGCCACATAAATGTGAAATTTACCCTTCTTTATGAAATGTTTCCTTTCTTGTTATTTAAATGTGAGCTTGAGAACAAATAGAACACCAACTGCTACATGCTATGCCAATAAATGATTTCTTTCTTTCTTCAGACTTTTTTAAAGCACCTCTGGTAGACAGTCCCAAAATAGGGTTCTACCCCCGGCCCAGAAGAATGAAGCAAAACATGAAGTAGCGAAAGTAAAAGACAATTAAAGAAGCACTCTCAACACTCCTGTAAACTTTTTTCTTGACCCCGGCAATTTCATGCCCTCACTCTTCTATCCCCTATACCCTCCAACTTTGTTTCCATTTTGCCCGTTTGGTGCACATTTCTGAATTTTTTTCTTGAACCCTCATTTATTCTTTCCTGCCTTGATTCCCTTTGACCAACTGCCTACTGACCTTATATAGTCCTGAAACTCCATTTGTCAAATCCCAGTCAAATTCACTCTCAGAAACGCCCATATGTAAGTAGTTACACAGGTGCAACTGTGTAAACTCATATATATGAGGTGTGTGTGTGTGTGTGTGTGTGTGTGTGTGTGTGTGTGTGTGTGTGTTTTGCTTCTCTGAGCACTTATTGTCCTCCAATCATGCTCTTATATTCATTGCAATAGGGATGATATTCTGTTTGCTTAATTTAATGAAATAATTTTGTGAATAATGAGGTATTAGAATTCATTTAGCAAATATCCATATAATGCTTGCAGTCTTTCATCTGGTCTATAACAATAGCCTCTTAACAATAGCCATTTTTGTAACTACTTAAAAACAGTAAATCCTCACAACAATGACAAGTTAAGCACTATTGTACCTATTATATAGATAAGAAGACAGAGGCCCAGAGATGATTTCTCATAACCAATAAGTGTCAGACATGAAATTTGAACTAAGTCTATCTGGCTTCAGAGTTTTTGCAGTTAACTTCTATTATATGCTAGACAGTGTAGCAGCAACTTTTCAGATCCACCCCAGAATAAATATCACAGATGTGTGAATATATGTACCTATATCAGTATATTTGCTTGATGAATACTGAGGAGGCATTGTGAGCTAGAGAAAATAAATTTGGTGAATCTTGTCCCACCATGTGACCCATCTGTTGGATTTGACACCGGACACTCTCTCCCCGAGGAAGTGTCATTCTGGAAGCTTCCTTTATCATTGTCCTATTTTCCTTGTTGATAAGTCTGCAAGTAAGTCTTGGGTTCTTTCTTAATCTGTCCATCACTCGTTAAACCTGAATAGCCCCTGTTCTCCAGAGATCACTTCTATCCATAAAGTGCCATATCTCTTCTCTAATCCAATACACATTTTTCATTAATGAACTTAACCACTTTCATCCAATCACTAATGTGTTTTCTTCTGTTTTTTTGTGACCTCACACTTTGCTAATTCTCATGTGATCTTTCTATTTTGCCTAGAGTTCTTTTTCTTAGTTCCCTCTCTTTCTCTTCTGCTTGACTTTTATTATTAGCATATCTTTGGTTTTAGTCTTAAGGCTACTTCTCTCAGCCTACAAATTTTTCCACGGGTAAGTGCATCTAGTATCATAATTTTAAACTCTATGAGTCTTTGTGTTACAAATCTTTATCTCTAGAGCTCACTTCTCCCCTGGACTCTATAGTGCCTATTTGAATCCCCTCTCATGTGGCTAGTTCATATCCCAAACTTAAATTCTTCAAAGCACGGGCTTGGTGGCTCAGCCTATAATCCTGCACCTTGGGAGGCTGAGGTGAGTGGATTGCCTGAGCCCGTGGGTTCAAGACCCGCCTGGGCAACTTGGCAAGACTTCATCTCTACAATAAATCAAAAATCAGCCGGGTGTGGTAGTGCGCGCCTGTAGTTCCAGCTCCTTGGAAGGCTGAGGCGGAAGGATTGCCGGAGCCCAGCAGTCGAGACTGCGGTGGCCGGGAGCGGCCACTGCACTCCAGTCTAGGTAACAGAGTAAGACGCCAACTCAAAAAAAAAAAAAAAAATTCTTCAAAGAGAACTCTTGATAATCCCTGAAAATTATTATTTCTTAGTTATTTTTTTCTGATAAATTATTTACACCACTATTTAAGGCATTATCCTTTTTTACCATTTCTCTGATACCCTAGATCCACTCTAGTCAATTCTGCCCACAAAATATATTCTCTTTCGAAGTTCTCTCAATCATATTACTATAGCCCTAGTGCAAATTTCCATCATCCTCTCACGAAATGTACAACAATGACCTCTTAACTGGATTCTCTGAGTCTTTTCCACCTCCCCCAAATCCCATTTTCACCAAAAGAGCCAGTATAATCTTGCAAAAATATTCTTAAAAAGCCACAATCCCCTAATGACTTCTTATTACAAATAATGATGTTTTGCCCTGGCTTATAAAGCTACATCGACTTATGATTTGCTTTGCAGAATCACTGGTGAGACTTTCTTTTATTAGCAGATGCCTTCGCACAGCAAAGCAATGTGTAGCAATCTTATATTTTCTCACCTTAGTCATCATAACTCAATTCCAGTGATGAGGTTACAGGATGGATTAAAAGGTTGGATTAACATCTTAATGCAGTCTTACATGAATGATGCTTTGCCCAACACATCGAGGTTGCTGTGTTCTTTGTGACTGGAGCCGCCTGAAGTTTAACTCCAGAGAACATCATTCCTATAGTGTGAGTTATGCGGTGCTTTTGCCCTACACATCGAGTACGCTCAGAGCATCCTTCCGACCCCTGCAGCTTTTCCTCATGGGGACTGAAGGACTCAGATTTTATTAGACATGCTGGCACCTGGGTCCCATTTCCAGAATTAAGTTGGAAATTGAATAAACAACTAGAGAAGAAATGGAAGTGTTCTGCCAATCAGAATAAGAAAATTAATCTTTTTTTTTTTTTTTTTTTTGAGTGGAGTTTCATTCTTGTCGTCCAGGCTGGAGTGCAGTGGTACACTCACGGGCTTCCCCAGGGTTGACCTGCTGGGCTCGACCTGCTGGGCTCCGGCGATCCTTCGGCCTCAGCCTTCCAAGTAGCTGGAACTACAGGCGCGCACTACCACACATGGCTAATTTTTTAAAAAATTTATTGTAGAGATGAGGTCTCATAACATTATATGGCTGGTCTAGAACCCGCGGGCTCATTCTGCCTCCCAAAGTGCTGGGATTACAGGCTGAGCCACGGAGCCCAGTCTAAAAAGTTGATCTTTAAGTAACACTGCTTAACATATGAAGAAATGCAGGCTGGAGGGTCATACAGCGAAAGTACAAGCACTTTCTGCTTCACGTGAATTCTTCCATGATTTCATCTGCTTCCACCTTCCTTGTTGCTCATTGTTCCCTGCCTCACAATGTACATGCCAACAACATTGTGCTCACATAGTCACTGGATAACTGAAACTGTTTCTTCACGTTTTAATTTATCCAATTCTCCCAGGCTGCATTAAGTTCCACTTCTTTATGTTTTCTTCATACCTTGTACGTTTTTGTACGTGCACAATTATAAGATTATAATAAAATAAACTGTAAGGATTATCCTTTAACATGTGAATTCTTTGAGGATAATAGTTTTCTTTAATTATGCTTAATTCATCTTACAAAGTACCTAACCTCTAACAAAAACGTATGTTGAATTAATGAAGGAATAATGGTAATAATAAAGTTAATAATACATAATGTCCATGGACATATTATCTGTGCCTTACCTTCTTTGCTATTATTTAATTTTTACACTATCCCTTTGAGGTAGCTGTACTTATTAATCTCTGTTTTATAACTTTATGAACTTAAATTTTTGTAATTAAAAGAAGTTCTTAACACCACAACTCTAAAATAATTTTTTTTAATTTCTAAAACTTTTCTAAAGTGCCAAAGTAATATCCTGTTGAACATCAACTTTATACACTTAAATACTAGACCACAAAAAAATTTTGTAAAATATTGTATGATTTAAGGAAGTCTTTCATCTTTGTGTATCACAGATTCCTCCTCCATAAATGCATAACTGATTCTCAAACTGGAATTCTTAAAGTTGGGACAAAATGTATTATCACATACCAAAGGGAAATGCCAACATTCTCTGTACTACATCTTCACGGGCAAATTAGAATACCCAACTATTTTCTTTGGTTTGATGTTTTGTAAACCTGGCATGAAAAGATCAGTGATCTCTTACTGATAAGAGACTATGGCAACTATGGCCTCCTCATTAATAGAGTATCAAGAAAGAAGAAGGGGAGGAGAAGAGGGAGGCTGAAGACGATCCCTTTCAAACTGAGTAGAATTTTTATACAATTTTTTTTAAAAAGACTTCAGAAAATGGCTTCCAGTGTGGGGAAAGAGATAATAAAATAGATCACTATTGGTGGAGAAATGAAAAACCATAGAACTTGATCTCCATGGTCTCTTATAGCATAAAACTACATTTCTAAAATCCTTTTCTTAAGGTGTTACCACAGATAGCTCTGAGAAGGAAAATGATGAAGGAAATAGAGAAAACTTTTATTTATAATTTATGATATTTTATGGATAAGATTCTGCCTAAAATATGACTCAGATTCTTCTAGAATTAGTAGTCCTGATGATAGCAACTGTAAACTGTGAGTCACACACACACACACACACACACACACACACACACACACTCACACACTTGAGAGTAAACAAAATCAAGAAATTTATTAAAAAAAGTTGAAACTCTGAGAAAAGGAATGGCACACAAGTTATCCTTTTTGTGGTTTTTTAACCTGAGGGTAGGGTACCATTAAGGCCAAGCAGGACAGCTATAATTGTGTGTCTTTTTTAGTGGAAGACCAGAGAAAAGATTTTGAGGTAACTAAAGTTATTGGGAGGTAAAGGGAAATTACCTCCCTTTGAAATGGAATAGTCAGAAAAAAAAACCTTCACATTTTGTACATAAACTTTGCCCCAAATTATTGCTTTTCTCTGAATTGTGAATGTGCAGGGAAGACTATTAGCAACTTTGTTAATGGTAAAAGAACAGAACCAGAATTTGAGAAAGCCCAAGAGCCATAATTCGCAGTTTGACACCAATAAAATTAATTATATACTAAAACAAAAAAAAAAACCTGACACCGTTCTTAGAAATATAATTGAACTCATAGACTTCACAACATAACATACACAATGATCAGTCTATAAGCCAAAAGTACAAGGAATATAAATAATCAGGAGGAAATGATAAGACTCAAGAAAAAGAACAATCAACCCAAGAGTAACTATAGTAAGATGTATTGAAATTAATAGCATATATTGATTTTAAAGCAGTTTTATAACAATGTCTAATGAAGGAAAAACAATTATCTTCATAAATTAAAAGAAAATCTCAGCAGGGACATGGAAACAATAATTGAAGAATCACCTCAAAAACAATATGAGAAAGGTGAAGGGAAGAAGGAAAGGAAGATAACTAGATAGGCTTACCAGAAAAATAGAAATGCTAAAGTAATGAGTGTGTGATCTTAAAGTTATATCAACAGAAATTCTCCAAAGTGAAGAAGAGAAGAAATTTGAAAGAACAACAATGAAGACGGAGGAGTTAGGGGCCTATAAGGCAAAATAAGAGGTCTCGGATATATATGCCTACAGTCCCAGAATTTATCAGAGAGAAATACAAAAGATTATATATGATATATGATATATTATATATGCTGAAATTATATAAGATTATATAAGACAATATATATACAGATATATATACAGTATATATATATGCTGAAAGACTTATTGAAAGACTAAATTTATAGAATCCTGGAGCTAAATAAACTCCAAGCAGGATAAATACAAAGAAAATCATGTTTAGACACATCCTAGTAAATTTCTTTTTTTAATATAATTATTCAATTTAATTTAATTTTTAAGATGTGAGGTACAATTCAGGATGAGGTACACAAGTGGTCATTGTATAGGTAAAGTTTGGGCCTCCCTTAGTCCCTGCTTTGTCTGATTTGAGACCAGATACACCTACTAATGTTTTGTGCCCCCCTTTTCCCTCTCCTGGCAGTGTCTCACTACTGTCAAACCTTTTTTTGTAGTGTTATGATAAATGTTCAGGGTCAGCTTATAAGCGAGAACATGTGGTACTCAGTTTTTGTTTCTGTGATAGATCACTGACTGTGATAGACTCATTCATCTACCCAAATCCATCCAAGTTGCTGTGAAGTCCATAATTTTGTCTTTCCTTTCTGTTGCATAATATTTTATCATGTATATTTACCACATTTTTTTAATCCAGTCCACTTTCAATGGGCAGCATGGCTGGTTCCATGTTTTTGCTGTTGTGACTAATGCTGCAATAAACGTGTGTGCAGGTATCTTTTTTTATAGAATGATTTTAGTTCCTCCAGGTATATTCCCAGAAGGGGGATTACTGGGTGATATGGAAGGTCGATTTTTAAATCTTTTAGGAATCACCAAACTGTTTTCCACAGAGGTTGTACTAGTTTACACTCCCACTAACAATGTAGAAAAGTTCCCTTTGTCCCCATATCCTCTCCAGTCCTCTTGTTTTTTGAGTTATTGATGATGTCCATCCTGACTGGAGTTAGGTGGTATTTCAGCCTGGTTTTAATTTATATTCCTTTGTTGATTAGTGAGACTGAGTATTTTTTCATGTATCTGTTGGGTGCTCATATGTCTTCTTTTGAGAAGTGTTTATTCATATCCTTTGCACCACTTTTTTAATAGGGTTATTTGTTTTTTTCTTATTGGCCCATTTGAATTCCTTGTAGATCCTGGATGTTAGGCCTTTGTCAGTATACAGTTGGCAAGTATTTTTTCCCATTCTGTGAACTATCTCCCCATTCTCTTGATGTTTTCTTTTGCTTTGCAGTAGTAAATTTCTAAAGCCAAATGGAAATATTGAAAGTCATCTAAAAAGAGACACATGTTTAGAGGAAAACAATAATTTCCATTAACACTGACTTCTCAGTAGAAACTATAAAGATCAGAAGACAGCATAATGGCATCTTTAAAGTAATAAATAAAAATATATGTCAAACCAGAATTTTATAACATTTTGGAATTTAAAAAAAGGCAATTTCAGATCAAAGAACTCTAAGAAAATTCATCTCCAGCATCTCTACCCTAGAAGGAATGCTAAAGAAGCTGTTTCAACCTCAAGGGAAATGACACCAGAAGGAAACTCAGAGCTTCAAGATGAAACATAAAAGATGAGGAAGAATAAATATTCAGGAAAAAAAAATTGTTTTTCCTCTTAATTTCTTTATAATGCATATGCTTGTTTAAACCAAAAACTATAATAATATTGTCCTGGTGGTATACAATATTATGGAAGTAAGACATATGACAAGTCTAGTGCAAAGAATGAAGGAAGATAGGCGAAGCACAGAGGAATGTGAGGGCAGTGACACTACTGTACATGATAATAATGGGTGTATTCATTATACACATGTCCAAATCCACAGAATGTACATCACCATGAGTGACTCCTAATATAAAATACGAACCTCAGGTGATAATGGTATATCAGTTTAGCTGCATCGATTGTTAACAAATGTTCCACTCTGGCAGGGGTTGCTGGTAGCAGGAGAGGCTGTGCACATGGTGAACAGGGGAGATGGTATAGAAAATCTCTGTACCATCTGCTCCATTTTGCTGTAAACCTAAAATTGCTCTAAAAAAATAAGATGTATTACAAAATAATGGAAGAAAAGACAAACAGATATATACACTTGCAAGGATTCTCCCCCTTATGGGGAGCAGTATAGTGTTAATGCTAAGACGACAGTGAAGATGGTTTTTTGTTGTTGTTGTTGTTGTTGTTTAATTTTTTTATTGTGAAGTTGTGGGGTACAGTTAAGGGTTAGGTATACAATTGCGTTTCATTCAGGCACCCTGTTGATATAGGATGTTTCCCTATACCCAGACAGATATTTGCTACTGTTAATCCCATCTCCCACCCCCAACAATAGTTTCCCAGTACAGTCAGTCATTTTCGTATAGTATTGCATTGGATGTTTAAGGTCCATTATATGAGTGAGAACATGTGATACTCGGATCTTTGTTTCTGGGAGAGGTCACTCAGTATTATAGACTCTAGTCCCATCCAGGTTGCTGCGAAATTCATGATTTTGTTCTTTTTTATGGCTGCGTAGTATTCCATCGTGTATATGTACCACATTTTTTTAATCCAGTCCTCTTTTGACGGGCAGCATGGCTGTTTCCAGGTTCTTGCTATTGTGAACAATGCTGCGATAAACATGCGTGTGCAGGTATCTTTTTTATAGAGTGATTTGTGTTCTTCAGGATATATTCCCAGAAGGGGGATTGTGGGGTCATATGGGAGGTTGGTATTTAGAGCTTTTAAGAATCGCCACACTGCTTTCCACAGAGGTTGCATTAGTTTACACTCCCACCAACAGTGTAGAAGTGTTCCCTTTTCACCACACCCTCTCTAGCAGTTGTTATTTTTTGAGTTGTTGATAATTGCCATTCTGACTGGGGTTAGGTGATACCTCAGTGTGGTTTTGATTTGCATCTCCCTGATGATTAGTGAGGTTGAACATTTCTTCATGTGTTTGTTGGCTGCTCGGATGTTTTCCTTTGTGAAGTGTCTGTTCATATCTTTTGCCCATTTTATAATGGGGTTGTTTGTTTTTTTCTTTTTAGCACGCTTGAGTTCCTTGTAGATCCAGGATGTTACGCCTTAGTCGGACCTGGAATTGGCAAATACTTTTTCCAAGTCTGTAGGCTGTCTCCCTGCTCTCTTGATGGTTTCTTTGGCTTTGCAGAAACTTGTCAGTTTAATAAAGTCCCACTTGTCTATTTTCTCTCTTATGAGCTGTGGGTTTGGGGTTTTGTTCAGGAATTGGATGCCAGTTCCGATTTCCATGAGGGTTTTTCCTTCATTTTCTAAGGTTCTTATGGTTTGAGGTTTTACATTTAGGTCTCTGAGCCATTTGGAATTAACCTTTGTGCATGGGGATAGATAGGGGTCGTGTTTCAATCTTCTGCATGTGGTCAGCCAGTTTTCCCAGCACCATTTACTGAATAGGTTCTCCTCTCCCCAGTGGTAGGTGGTGGAGGCTTTGTCAAAGATGAGTTGGTTGAGAAATTGAGGTTTTGCTTCTGGAATCTCAATTCTATTCCATTGATCTATATGCCTGTTCCTATACCAATGCCAAGCTGTTTTGATGATTGTTGCTTTATATTAAAGTTTGAAGTCTGGCAATGTGATACCACCTGCTTTGTTTTTTTTGCTGAGGATTGTTCTGGCTATTCTTGGACGTTTGTGTTTCCATATGAATTCCTGCATTGTTTTTTCTAGGTCTGAGAAGAATGTTGCTGGTAATTTGATGGGTATTGCATTGAATTTGTAGATTGCCTTAGGTAAGATGGACATCTTCACAATGTTGATTCTTCTGATCCATGAGCATGGGATATTTTTCCACTTGTTTGTGTAGTGAAGATGTTTAATGTTTATTGCAGTCCATAAGGCAACCACTTAAAAATAATGCCAAAAAAGGTGTAACTAAAATGTCAATAGAGAAATTAAAACAAAGTTCTTTTAAAAAATAGTAAAATTACCCCCAAAACAGAAGGAAAAAGGAAGAGAGAGACAAAAATTTGAGGAAATAAAAATTAAATAAATAATAAAACAGTAGACCTAAATTCAACCATATCAAAGATAATGTTAACTATAAATAAACTAGACATTTCAGCTTAAGAAAGAGATTATCAGAACAAATGAAAAGTCAAGATCCAATTACATGATGTCCACACTGATGTACTTTATATATAAGTACCCATGTTCTCAGTAAATTGAAAATATATACTTTTCAAACAGTAAATATGAGAAGTCTGAATTAGTAAATTAATATCAGATAAAATATACTCTAAAATCAGGAGAATTAAGATAAATTAAATAGAAAAGCTCTGTGAGATAGGCAGGAAATGGTATTATCATCACAACAATGTGACAGATGAGAAAATTGAGACTTTAATAGTTGAGACTTGTTAGGCATAGTGACTCACACTTGTAACCCCAAGGGCTCAGGAGGCTTAGACAGGAGGATTACTTGAGCCCAGGAGTTTGAGACTACAGTGAGCCCTGATTGCACCACTGCACTCTATCCTGGGTGAGCCCCTAACTTTAACAAAAAAAGAAAGGAAAAAAAGTGTCTTGTTTGAGAATGTTAGGCTTATAACTTTTCACACCAAATTACAGGCTTCTGGAAGGTAGAATTTCCATGATATAAATATTTATGTCCTTAATGGCCAACGGTGTTGAGTATAATTAAGATACTCCACAAGTGATTGCTAAATTAATGATCAACTACCAGTTATCAAGACACGTTAACCCACTGACATATGATACGAACTGCCATTTGCAGTGCAATGTAAAAAAGTGTTCTGGTACACAGTAGGCACTGTAGTGGATAGCTTATATTTTATCTTCCCAGGAACTTTGATTTTCTTGGAATGACCCCCACATCACCAGCCACATGGTTACTGTGGAAACTTCTTGATTATTGCAACATGACCCAATCCTAGCTGTCCTTGATGCTAAGGGATGTGTGTATGTTTTTATTTTTTTCATAACTTTGAAACTAAAACTGAGTAGGTTTCATTAATTGGGTGCCTGAATCTGCAGTGTATAAAACTTAGGTGGTATTTATGGCCATGATTATACAAAATTGATTTGAAACTTGGAGGAAGCTATTCAGAATAGAAACAATAAAGAATACACAAGGAGAGAAAGACCAGCAGAAACAAAAGAATGATTCAAATTCATCATTTCAAAATAAACAGTTTTTTTTCCCCCTGGATACTTACCCTTCCTGATGGTGTATGTTTCATACCAAAGCTCTGAGTGTTTATCTGGTATCATATCTCTATAGGTTAAAACACTTTCTTTAACATTACTTCTAGTGTAGATATGCTAGGGATGAATATTCTTAACATTCTTTTTTTCTGAGAAGGCCTTTATTTTATCTAACCCCAGAATGTTTTTTTTTTTCTAAATATAAAATTCTGCTTTGACATATGTTTGTATGTAAAAGGAAGGAAAAGTAAAAGAATGTGTTTGGACAGATCCAAATCCATGATTCCAGCTGATTCCTGAAACCTATCTGCAATCCCCTTTTGGGGTCCTATGAAAACCCTGAAGCATTTCATATGATTTTCCTTTTATTTTGTTCCTTAAGTTTACTCTAGTTGCATTGTATCTCTCTTGTTCCTAAAATTAAGAGAGAGAGACAGAGTCGACAAATAAACTCATTTACTCCTTAGAGTTACTTTGAGCCAGAAGTATCTCCTCCATTTTTAAATAGATTATAAGGAAAAAACCTTTCAAACAACAGCAGTAAGCTGGTGATGTAGCTACTTTAAAAGAAGGGAAAGGTCATTTCGGTGTCCCTAAAATTTCATCCTATTTCCAGCTGCCTACTCTTCCTACACAGCAGACAGGTTCAGCTTGGTGCATTGCTAGGCCTGCAGCAATAATCCACAGAAGCAAATGCAGTGCATCATCCAATTATATGGTCTATTGTTTCATTATTCACCCTACATTGGCTGCACCTGTCACCAACCCTGCTCTCTTCATTTTCTACTTGCAAGCTTACCCTCCCCCTGTACACACCGCAATCATATCTTGTTCTGAGTCACCTCAATATTCCATTAGTCTCAGCAAGCAATATGCTTCACTTCAATTATAAATTTAGAAATAGTATTCTCAACTCCTACCGCCCATTTTGGCCAATATTTTACCGTGAATCTGGAGTAGTCAGAGTGAATTATGAAAATAGAAATCTTGGGACACAAAATTAAAGTGACTTCTATTCCCTTATCTTTGATGCACACCTCAGTGCAGGTAGAGTCTCACACTGCTGACACACCCTGCATACCACAAACACACATACACACCACATGCATACAACCCTTACATGCACACACACACACAGACACATGAAAGCATACCATCATAGCCTGGCATTGGTCAGGTAGTTAATTAAAGTAGCACACTGTTTGAGCCATACTACTGTTACTTTTTGTTAAATAAATCAAACAATGTTTGAGCAAAACCATGAACATAAAAGATAATTTTAAATTTCATGTCTGCCTTAAGGGAAATTACATGCCAGCAGGTGAAGAAAATACATACATGGAGAATGTTTTTCAATAATTAGTGAGAGTATAGAATGGAGAATCAAAAGACTTGGGTCCTATCTCCAGGCAAAACAATCAGGGGCCAGGCAAACAAGAAAAAAATGCATTAATAATTTTCATGGAAATCATTTTATATAAGGAATGTATTAAATAATTGTTAGAAGATTGGACAAGCAAAGATGAATATTGAAGTAACACAGTGGCAATAACTATAAAAATGTGCTAACTTGTCTAGGACTGAGAAAAAAATGGAAATCATTTTAGTCTTTAAAACTAAGCATTATGTAAGAGCCCTTTGCAACTCTGGCTCAAGGGGGGGTAAACTTTTTAGCTTCTGACCCTATAACTTTCAATCTAGTAGCAGCCTTCTAGCAGTGACTACTTTAATTGTAAAAAAGAGGCATTGAATGAAGCAAGTGAGGAAAAGACAGGATAAATGATATTGCTTGAGAGTAAGCAAACTCATGTAACCTTCCCCCCCAAAAGTCCTACTGTGGTGTGCATTCTCCTACTTACTTGACCTTATCACTGTAGGTCATCAAAAGAAGAACACCATACCTGTCACCAACCCCGTTCTCATTAATTTTCTACTTGCAAGTTTATCCTTCCCCTGTATACACCATAATCATATCCTGTTCCTAGTCACCTCAGTATCCCATTAGTCTTACTGATATGGGAATACAGTAGGGATAGATTTGAAAAATCTCAGGAGATCGGTTGGACATGTTGTTTTGCATTTCTAGTAGACATCTACATCTCTAACTAGGCAGATAGATATGCAAGTCTGGAATTCAGTTGTCATATCCTTACTAGAGATAGTAATTTTGAATTTATCAACATCTAGTTGGTAATCAAGCTCACGTACATCATATGAAATCATCAAGAGAGTGAGTGTAGATGGAAACAAACTGAGATGGGAGTCCTGAGACATACTGAGATTTAATGGTTGTGGGGGAAAAAAAAATCCAACTAGAAAAAAAAAAAGACTATGATGTGGTACCCTGAAAAGCAAGCTTGTAAAGACTTTGAGCCGGGCTCCGTGGCTCAGCCTGTAATCCTGCACCTTGAGAGGCTGAGGTGAGTGAATTGCCTGAGCTCGCGGGTTCCAGACCCGCCAGGGCAACTTGGTGAGACCTCATCTCTACAATAAATCAAAAAATTAGCCGGGCGTGGTAGCATGTGCCTGTAGTTCCAGCTACTTGGAAGGCTGAGGCGAAGGATCGCCAGAGCCCAGCAGGTCGAGGCTGCGGTGGCCGGGAGTGGCCACTGCACTCCAATCTGGGCAACAGAGTGAGACTCCAATTCAAAAAAAAAAAAACTTTGAAGAGCAAAGACTGATCCTCTTATTCAGTGCTTATTTATTCAGGATCCAGCGAGGAAACAGAAAACCCACCAAATCTTTAAACAGAAAAAAACGATAGAAAGTATCATTACTAAATACGTAAGAACTGAAAAGGAAAAACAAAATAAGATATCACATGGGCCAGAGGAAGCTGCTATCACTCTAGGGCTGGGAGCAAAGGAAAGCAATTGGAATGTATAAATTTAGAAGCTTGGAAGAGACTTCTGGAACTGAAAATTAGGCATTCCAGGAGGGGGCACTATTGAGCAGCTATCTGTATCTCAAAACTCAGAGAAGGGACCTGAA
Organism: Cephalopachus bancanus; assembly: GCA_027257055.1. NCBI lineage: Eukaryota > Metazoa > Chordata > Mammalia > Primates > Tarsiidae > Cephalopachus > Cephalopachus bancanus. The sequence goes on from JAPVLO010000072.1 coordinate 1,988,310, forward strand.
GTACTGAGTTCGACCTCCAAAAATGTGACAGTTGCCAGGTGGTGCTAGTACTCTTAAGAAGACACGAGATGGCAGCTGGATCTATATGTATTGGGAAAATTGCAATTTTAAAATTGACAAACATTGTAACTATTTATGGTGTATAATATGATGTTTTGATATATGTACACATTATTGAATGACTAAGTCAACTTAATTAATATATACTATTACATCACATACCTATTGTCTTTTATGTATGCGGTGAGAATATTTAAAATCTACTTTCTTAGAAAATTTCAAGTATGCCATAATCACCATGCTGTACAATAGCTCTGAATTTATTTCTCCTGTTTAACTAACATTTTGTATCCTTTGACCAACATTTTCCCAATCACCAACTCGCACCCACAGCCCCTGGTTCTTCCACAGCAGCATTCTCCACGCTGCTTCTATGAGTTTGACTTTTTGCAATTGAACAATGGTATGGGAGGAATTTTCACTTTCTGAATGAACAAGCATTGCTGAATTTATGCTGTTGGAAATAGGAAAAGCAGAACTAGAAAGCAGGACCAGAAAGAATGTAAGAAGGAGAGTACCCACTTTTTCTTCTATAGAATGCCAGTCTTCATTGAGTTGGATGATGCCAAGGGCATGACTGGGATGAGGTAGAGCACTAGCTCTTTGTAAGAGAGACCAGAAAGAGACTGAGAGGACAGATTATCAAAGGAGCCATCCATCTGGATCTGAAATGCACTTAGAATTATGGAGAGACTGAACCAGGAGTTATTCTGTAGGGAATAAGGGAAAGTTTGGGTAGAGGATGAGAGTGGGGAAGAGTCATCCATGGCAGCAACAAAGAAAGGTTCAACAAAAATACAATGAGCACCAAAACTTCGGGAAAAATATGTTCCTGGGTACCTTAAAAGGCAAAACATAATTGGCCTTTTTTAAAAAACTTTTTGAGTAGGAATCAATCTGATATCTAGGCTGGAGTGCAGTGACACCCCAGCATCAACTTGCTGGGCTCAGGCAACCATTCCACCTCAACCTTCCAAGCAACCAGAACTACAGGTGCATGCTACCACGCCTGGATAATTTTTTAAAAAATTTATTGTAGAGGTGAGGTCTCACCAAGTTTCCCAGGCTGTTCTCAAATCCATGGGCTCAGGCAATCCCCTCACCTTGGCCTCCCATAGTGCTGGAACCACAGGCTAGAGCCACCCCACCCAGCCGGGTAATACATGTTTTAAGCAAATGAGCTATGTGGTCTAAAAGCAGCTATGGACAGAATGAGATTAAATAAATGTGGCTGTGTTCTAAGAAAACTTCACCTATTGACAATGAAGCTTGGATTTTACATAATTTTAACATGCCATAAAATACCATGCTTTTTTGAAAATTTTTTCCAAATATTCAAAAATGTAAAAACTATTCTTAGCTTATGAATCAGAAAAACAAATTTGCTGGTGCAAGGGGTAATGATCAACCTTGAGTTTCAACTGAGGCCCAGCCTTCAAAGAACATGAAAACTCACCCATAACAAGACATAGGCATTCAAATATATGGTTAGAGATGAAAAATATGATTATGATTTTGGAGCTATATGTTAAAAGTTCTACGCAACTTCAGGAACCTAGGAAAGCTGTGGAAGTCGAACACAAGAAATTGCAATAACTTAGAAACTGCTGACATAGACAGAAGTACATCAAAGTTCACAAAGCAGGTGTGCTCGCTGGGTAGCAGCTCCCATTACTTCTCACAGTCCTTACAGAGCCTGGTGTTAATTCTGCCTTCTCCGTTTGGCCTTTTTTTCCATAAATCGGCAAAAACAGCAAGTTGGAAGTTATTTTCTTAGCGTTAACATTTTCTAATCTGATCTGTCTTAATGGATCAAGGTAACACTGGACATTACAGAAATCTGAGACGACAAGAGAGGAAATGCCCAAACACCCACAGACAAAATAAGATTTACCTTTGCATGAATGATTTTTCCCAAGAACACCAGGAGGGCTTATAGAGAGGATGAAAAGGGAAAATGAACTATCTTGAAGAAATTAGCTTTGGGCAAATTGCACCCCTCCTGTGCCTCCTGAACAACTTGCTTTGGAATTTGTACTTTAAAAAGCACATTCTCCCTCACTGCAATTCTACAGAGGCTACTACAATATTGCTCTTTATCTCTCCCTCTTCCTGTTCCCAAATCCTTCTGCAGTCCTGTTCCCCAAATCAGGTAAATTAAAAGGGACCTGGACCCTGAAAAGGAAAAAGGATAAAATCATTAAAGTTACATAAGTACTGAAGCCAAAATCTGAAGATTCATATCCTGTTTCTGCCACTTCACATTGTGAAACTTTAGACAAGTTTTGATTAATTACTTGGTACATTAGTTTCTTTAACTATAAAGAGAGGTAATAATAGCATTTATTCCACATAATTGTCGCAGGGTTTAAGTGAATTAATTTATGTAAATTGCTTAAAACAATGTGTGGTGCAGAGTGAACATTAACAATTATTGACTCAAAAGTCTTATATCAAAGTTATTACTGACTTCCTGCAACTTAGAGGATACACTCCAAGCTCCTTGGATTGGGACTCCGTGTGCTGTGAGCAGCAACCACACAGGACTTCTCGACAATCCACAATATTTGGCACCCATTCCTAATCTATACTTTTATATTTGCTGTTTCCCCTAGCTGAAAAACTCTAAACTCTTAAAAATCCTATTTATCCTTTAATATATTGTGCTTCATTTTGTTACATTTTCTTTGCCTCCACAAAACATTCAATTCCCTTTATCATGAGCTTTTCTTCATACAACCTTTTTTTTTTAACTCACAAAGCATCTAAGTCAAAATGGCGGCTTAGGAGCTCTAGCTCTCTGGTACTTCTAGTATAAAACAAATGAAAAATCTTTTATAACTCTGGGGCAAAGGAATTTTCCTACATCTGCTCAATAACACTTTTAGCCTTTGCCTCATACCGAAAATAGAGTTACATAGTTTTATTTTTCTTTGATACAGAATGCCCTCGGTGCACTGGTTCATAAACTATTTTCTTCCTTTGGTTTCTCTTGACATAGCTAAAATCGACCATATTTTTAAAAAGTAATAAATATCACATGAAAACCTAAAGGGGAATAAGCAAAGGTACACACATATGCAGAAATTATAGAAAATCCCAGTTCCTGTTATGGAGTAGAGATTTCAGGTCCTACTAGCTTAGAGGCAGGAGAAAGTAGGATAAAGAGGTTGTGTATGGAGCTCAGAAATGCCTTGTATAAATCCTGGCCCCAACACCTGATGGTACTGTGAAATAGGGCAAGTCTATTCATCCATTAGAATAGCTTTCTACATAAATCCATAAAGTTATAAATAGCTAACTCAACAAAGTACCACTAAAATAATTAATTGAGTAGACATTAGAGATGAATTTTTGTACTGGATCTGACTTAATGCAGATGTGCATTGGCTATATAGAAGAGAAGGATGTTATTTGTGGGTTCCATATCCTTAGGAAACAACTTTCTAGTTCCAAAAGGATGGTATGACTTCCTGGACAATATCTTTTGACTCATTTTCAGTACCCAGCCTGCTTCCTGCACTCTATATCCCAAGCAGGTAGTAATTACAATGGCAGAAGAATTGGAGGCTCTGAAAGCCTTGATAGAATTTTAAGCCCAGTCCCAGAGTGCACATATATCCTGAAGCCCATCTACTTCTGATTTCTGGTACCACTGTCCCCATGATAGGCTGGACTTAGTACTGATAACATCAATTTCTTATGCTGCAAAAATTTCCCACTAAAAATGTAAATATATATTTGCCTGCATCCTAAGGTAACTACCACTTTCAATAAACTAAGAATCATAATAATATGCTAAAGAATTGCCAAAGTCCTTAGGCCTTATTCCCTTCAATAGGCTAGAACCAGAACCAGTCAGAGCGGTTCTCAGCTTGGAGAGGGAAAAAGAAAGAGAGAGAAAGAGAGAAGAAAAGAAGAAGGATAAGACAAAAATGGGGTGAATAGGTAAAAGGAGGGATGGTGGTGGTGGTGGTGGTGGTGGTGTGTGTGTGTAGACTCAGCCAATCAGAAAGATTCTAGAAACTTGGGTTTTTAAAGAGCTTAGATTTGAAGCTAGATTAAAAGAGAGCAGATCTGTATCACCTGGAATGGAACAGGAATTGAGTACAAAGATTACATTAAGGAACTGTTTGAGAGGATGGAAGTGTCCTAAAATTTGATTGTGGAGGTGATTACATTTACTAAAATTTATCTAGCGGTAGAATTAAAACTCTAAGGGTACACTTAAAATGGGTGACTTTTATTGCTTGTAAATTATGCCTCAATAAAGTTGTGACCAATCCCAGGCAGGGCAATTTGGGCTCCAGCCAATCAGGCTTTGCCAGATGGGTGGAACCTGTGCTGTTTTCTTGATATATATGGAACACTTCACAGTTGTCTTGTTTTGTTTTAACTAACCGGAGAGTTAAGAGTGCACATCTCCTTAAGGGCGAGCACTGAAGCTTAAAAAAAAACCTCTCCAGAAAACTACTTAAGACTTTAAAGTGGATGGCAACACCTGTTGTTTTGGAACCCAGACCCCAGAAAGCTGGTTAAGGGCTGGATAGGAGGCTAAGCTAAGATACTACCTCACCATGTAAGAGCTGTCCTTGAATCAGAGGAGCCGCTGGGGGGAGAGATTTTTCCTCCCATCATCTGGGAGCAGACCTCAAGTGAGTAAGGGATACATGTAAAACTCTACAATGGCATAGACAAGCTTGACTGTGACTCCCCAAAGGAAGGCCCCAGTTGTCCATACTTTAAAATGCGGTATGGTGCAGAAAGGAACATAGAAACTATGTTTGAACCCTGGTTCTGATATTTCAGTTTCCATGGGGCTTCGGTGAGCCTATCTTCACACTGTGTATGACAGTAGCTGTCTTAAAGGGGAGTGTGTAGATTAAAGGAAAATAACCCAGATGCTAGCATTGCCAATTGTCCCAGATTCCCCAGACTTTGGGGTTGTCAAGGCTGGGGACTTTCAGGTGCTATAATAGGAAAGTCCAGGGAAAATTGTAGATCCCTCCCCTGATCTCTTCCTCAAAGCTTTGGGTGCTTAGATTTGGATTTTCTTTTCTTAATTTTAAAGATGTGGGGTACAATTCAGGGCTAGGTATACAAATGTTAATTACATAGGTACCTCTGTTGATGAGGTGTGTCCCCCCTCCCTAGGAAGATTCCCACTACTGCCAATCCCACTTACACCCCACCACCCAGTCGCCCAGCAGTTTCCTGCTGCTGCCAATCCTTTTCTTATATTATTATGATAATTGTTCAGGGTCCACTTATGAGTGAGAACATGTGATACTCGGTTCTTTGTTTCTGTGAAAGATCACTCAGTATTATAGACTCTAAGTCCATCCAGGTTGCTGTGAAGTTCATGATTTTGTTCTTCTTTATAGCTGCATGATAGTCCATCATGTATATGTGCCACATTTTCAAAATCCAGTCCTCTTTTGATGGGCAGCACAGTTGGTTCTATGTTCTTGCTACTGTGAACAATGCTGCAATAAACATACACGTGTGGGTATCTTTTTTATAGAGTGATTTGAGTTCTTCTGGGTATATTCCCAGTAGAGGGATTGCAGGGTATATGGAAGGCCAACTTTTTAGATCTTTTAGGAATCACCACACTGTTTTCCATAGAGGCTGTACTAGTTTACACTCCCACCAACAGTATAGAAGTGTTCCCTTTTCAACACATCCTCTCCAGTATCTGTTGTTTTTTGAGTTATTGATGATAGCCATCCTGACTGGAGTTAGGTGGTATCTCAGTGTAGTTTTTATTTGCATTTCTTTGATGATTTGTGAGGCTGAGCGTTTTTTCATGTATTTGTTGTCTGCTCATAAGTCTTCTTTGGAGAAGTGACTATTCATATCTTTGGACCACTTTGTAATGGGGCTATTTGTTTTTTTTCTTTTTGGCATGTTTGAGTTCCTTGTAGATCCTAGATGTTAGGCCTTTGTCAGACATAGAGTTGGCAAATATGTTTTCCCAGTCTGTGCGCTGTCTCCCAGTCTCTTGATGGTTTCTCTAGCATTGCAGAAACTTGTCAGTTTGATGAAGTCCCACTTGTCTATCTTATAGCTTACGGCATGGGCACTTTGGGTTTTGATCAGGAATTGCTTACCAGTTCCAATTTCGATAAGGGTGTCTCCTGCATTTTCTAAGGTCCTTATAGTTTGAGTTTACTTTTAGGTCTTTGATTCATTTAGAGTTGATTTTTGTGTATGGTGATAGGTAAGGATCTTGTTTTAATTGTCTGCATGTGGTCAGTCAGTTTTCCCAGCACTATTTACTGAATAGGTTTTCCTCTCCCCAGTTGTTAGTAGTGGAGGCTTTGTCAAAAATGAGCTAGTTGAGAAATTGAGGTTTCGTTTCTGGAATCTCTATCCTGTTTCATTGGTCTATATGTCGTTCTTGTACCAATACCAGGCTGTTTTGATGATTGTAGCTTTATAATAGTGTTTAAAGACTGGGAGTGTGATACCTCCCCCTCTGCTTTTTTTTTGCTGAGGATTGTTGTGGTGATTTGCGATTGTTTATGATTCCATATGACTTCCTACATTGTCGTTTCTGGGTCTGAGAAGAATGCTGCTGATAATTTAATGGGTATTGCGTTAAATCTGTAGATTACCTTAGCAATGTTGATTCTTCCAATTCATGAACATGGAATATTTTTCCATTTGTTTTTGTAATCTTTGATTTCTTTGAACTGTGTTTTGTAGTTTTCATTGTAAAGGTCTTTCACTTCTGTGGTTAGGAAGATGCCAAGGTATTTGATTTGTGTGTGTGTGTGTGTGTGTGGCTATTGTGAATGGGATTGTGCTTTTTATTTGGGTTTCTGTTTGTCTATTGTTGGTATATAAAATGCGACTGTATTTTGCACATTGATTTTATACCATGAGACTTTGCCAAAGTCCTTTATCAGTGCAAGGAAGTTTGTGACAGATTCTCTTGGATTTTCGAGGTATAGAATCATGTCGTCTGCAAAGTGGAATAAGTTGACTTCCTCTTTTCCTGTTTGGATACCTCTGATCTCCTTCTCTTGTCTGATTGCTCTAGCTAGGACTTCCAAAACTATGTTGAAAAGGAGGAGTGAGTGGGCATCCTTGTCTTATTCCAGTTTTCAGGGGAAAATGTTTCCAATTTCTGTCTGTTTGGCAGTATGCCGGTTGTGAGTTTCTTGTACATGGCTCTTACTATTTTGAGGTATGTTCCATCTATGCCTAGATATTCAATGGTTTTTATCAAGAAAGGGTGTTGGATTTTATCAAAAGCTTTTCCTGTGTCTGCATAATCATGTGATTTTTGTTTTTACATCTTTTGATGTATTTAATTACGTTTATGGTCTTACAAATGTTGAACCAGCCCTGCATCCCAGGTATGAAGCCTAGTTGGTCGTGGTGGATGATTTTTGAGATGTGTTGTTGATCTCAATTTGCTAGGATCTTGTTTATAATTTTAGCATCTATGTTCATCAAGGATACTGGTTTATAGTTCTCTTTCTTTGTTGGATCTTTACCTGGTTTGGGTATCAATGTGATGTTAATTTCATAAAATGATTTGAGGAGAGTTCCATCTTTTTCGAATGCCTGGAATACTTTCAGTAGGATTGGTATGTTCCTTCATGTATGCTTTGTAAAATTCTGCTAGAAAGCCATCTGGTCCTGAGTTTGTTTTTTTGTTTTAAGTGGTTTTGTTGTGATGTAGTCAATTTCCTTGATTGTTATTGGTCTATTTAGTGTCTCAATTTCTTCTTGTTTCAACTTGGGGAGGTTATGTGATGTCAGAAAGTCTTTCATTTCCTTTAGGTTTTCAAGTTTGTTTCCATATACGTATGCATAATAGTCTCTGATAATGTTTTGTATTTCTTCGGGGTCAGTTATGACTTTATCTTTTGCATTTTTGAGTGTGTTATTTGGGTTCTCCCTCTCTCTCTCTCTCTCTCTCTCTCTCTCTCTCTCTGTAAGTATAGCTAGGGGACCATAAATCTTGTTTTTCCTTTCAAAGAACAAGTCTTTTGTTTTTTTATTTTTTCCATTATCTTTTTGTCTTCTATGTCCCAAACTTGGGCTTTTAGTTTGGTGATCTGGATTCTTCTCCTGAAGTTAAGGTTTTGGTGGTCTTGCTTGTCCAGCTTCCTTAGGTGTTTTGTTAGGCTGCGAACTTGCGATAGTTCCATTTTCTTCATGTGTGTTCATAAAGACATGAATTCCCCTCTTAGGACTGTTTTCATAGCATCTCAGAGGTTTTGGTAAGATGTTTCTGCATTTTCATTTGTTTCCAGGTATCCTTTAATCTCTGTTTTGATTTTCATGTTGACCCAGGAGTTGCTTAGCACCCTACTGTTTAGTGTCCATGTCTTTGTGGGTTTTGGGGAAACTTTGTTAGTGTTGATATTTATTTTTATTCCACTGTGGTCTGAGAAGATGCATGGCAAAATTTCAATCTGATGAAATTTGTTTATGCTTGATTTATGGTTGAGAATGTGCTTAATCTTAGCATATATTCCATGTGGTGATGAGTAGAACATATATTCCTTGGTTGTTGGGTGGAGTGTTCTGTACATATTAAGTTCATTTGGTCAAGCATCACTTTGAGGTTCTGAATCTCCTTGTTGATTTTTTGTCTTAATGATCTGTCTATGTTCATGAATGGGGTATTTAAGTCCCCAGCTATGATAGTGTTAGAGTCAATATCTTTTAAAAATTTACTTAGAATCTGCTTTATGAAAGTTAGTGCTCCTATGTTGGTTACATATGTGTTTAGGATAGTTATTTCTTGTTGATGGAATGAACCTTTTATCATTATGGAGTGGCCTTCCATATATTTTTAAATTTTTGATAGTTTAAAGGGCATTTTGTCTGATATTAAGATTGTGACTCCTGCTTTCTCTTGTGTTCCATCTGCCTGAAATATTGTTTCCCATTCTCTTACTCTGAGCCTGTGGGTGTCCTTTCTGGTGATGAATTTCTTGGAGACATTATATTACTGCCTCATGATATTTTATCCATTTTATCATTCTATGTCTTTTCAGTGGTGCATTTAGTACATTCACATTTAGGCTAATTATTGAAATGTGAGAGTTTATCCTGTCATGAGTTTCCTGTAGAGTTTGTTGTTGTTGCTGTTTGTTTGTTGTCTTTCTTTTCACTTGGGGGTTGGTTCATGTATTTTCAATCTTTTTCTTGCATTTGTGTGAAGGGTGTTGTCATGCTTTCTTTCCTTTCTTCTGTGTTTAATATCTTTTTAAGTGTTTCTTGTAGAGCTGGTCTGGAGGCAGCGTAAGCTCTTAGAGATTGAATGTCTGGGAAAGATTTTAATTCTCTATCACAGATGAAGCTTAGCTTAGCTGAGTAAGTAATTCTTGATTGAAGTTATTTATATTTGAGAACTTTGAAGATTAGGCTCCAAATTCTCCTTGATGGAAGTGTTTCTGTGGATAAGTCTGCTGCTGTTCTAATTGTTCTTTCCATGTAGGTAGTCTAACCTTTTTATCTTACTGCCTTTAGGATTTTTTCTTTTATATTTACTTTGTGTAGGCAAATTACTATGTATCTAATAGTTGATCTACTCGTTTGTCATCTTGAAGGGGTTCTCTGAATTTCTTGTGTTTGAATGATCACACCATTGATGAAATGAGGGAAGTTTTCATGGAATAATTTCATGGAATGTTTGTTCCAGGGTATTCTCTGTCTCTCTTTCTGCCTCAGAAAGTCCAATTAATCTTAGGTTCAGCCTCTTGACATAATCTCTCATCTCTTCAAGGTTTTGCTCTGTCTTTTTAAGCTTCTTTTCCATGTTTTTGACAGTTTGGGTTAGTTCCATATTTTGGGCCTCTTTCTTCTGCCTGGCTAATTCTGCTTTCCATGCTTATCAGTTTGTTATTCATTTCATTCATAGCATTCTTTACTGCTCTTATCTCAGTTATCAACTCCTTCATTCTTTCCTCTTGTCTCTCCTTGATTCTATTTATTCTCTATTAATATCTTGATATCTGGGTTTGTAGTTTGAGACCAGTCATTCTGGGGGCTCTTCATTGTTTCCATTCCAAAGTCTATATTCTCAGTGGCTGACCTCCCAGGGGTCTGTGTGAGACCCATATTCTTCTTTTGGTTTCTGTTCACCTGTGTAGATTTTCCTCCCTCCTTTTATTCCCTTCTTTTCTTTAATTTTGTTGTTCAGGGATAGAGGGTAGCTTTCACTTCTGTTTGCTCAATCTCCTATTCTTCCTTATGTGGATCCTCTGGCTTTGTTCAATTATGAAACTGGACTGTGGTGGGGGGCTGTACTTTTTGCAGTTTTGAGATTTAATTGGGGGGGAAGCTATGATACATAAACTATCTGCAGATCCCAGTATCCACTGACAGGCTTGAGGGCCCCTGTAACCCACTTTCCACTGCTTTACAGTCTGTCCATGCAGTGGGAATATAGACATGCCCCCTGAAAGCAAAACAAGGAAAGAAAAAGGATATGAATGGAAAATGGAAGGAGGGGGACAAGAGGAAGGTGGGGAGAAGAATAAGAGGGAAAATAGACAGGTATACCAACTAACAAATGAAAAGAGACAAAGACAGAAAAGATAAAAAAACTAAAACATACAATCATACAAATACAGAAACGGACCCAAAAAAACCCCTCAAAAATACCAGTGCACAAACAGAAAGTCTAAAAAAAAGCAATAAAATAACAGAAACAAAGCAAGTTATGAAATTATAATCAAAAACAGAAAGATGGAGAAAAAAGAAAAACTAAAACAAAGAACCACAAAAAATGAGTCAAAAAAAACCCCAAACCAACAAACAACAACAAAAATCTTGCTCTGAGGTCGTTCCTGTAAGTCCAAATTCCTTTCAGCTCTGATATCCAGCCCCTCCTCTCTGTTGTCAGCATAGGCTGATAGGGTTGCTCCCAGTATAAGTTTGATGCCCCAGGCCTACTGTGGAAGGAGGGTGGGTCAGATCTGGACTCACCACCGGGCTTGCTGCCTGTCAAGTCTCCCACTCAAATCTGAAGTATCTGTGTCTGACCCAGCATGTGAGAGGGGCTTCTGTCCCTCCAAGTTTGATGAGATTACCTTAGGTCCCAAGTTGGAGGCTGGGTGGAGCTGAGTGGGGCAATACAGGTCTCTGCTTGGTTCTGGGACAGAGAAAATGACTGCAGCGGATGTTTCCTCACTGGGAGTGGGGCTCCTCTCCAGTACTTCCTGATCTTCTCCCTCCACAGATCTGGGATTACAGCTGCTTTGCTGTCACAGGTGATGGTGTGGACTGGGCACTAGGTGATAAGAATCAGGTATATTCAGCAGACTTTTCTCAGGAGAGTCCCAAGAGCAGCAGATAATTCTGCTCACCATCCACTTTAATCTCAGGGTTGTTGGGGGTTGCTTTCACCTCTGGAGGAGAGCCCCAGGTATAAGAAACCCAACTCTCCCCTCAGATGGACTTTCACTTACCCACTGGCACACAACAACTCACGCAGGGAGTCTTTATGAACACTCACTTTTGGGGAGACTCTCACAGTCTGACCTGTCCTGTTGCCATCTTTCCAGAAAACCCAGATTTGTATTTTCAAAAGATAACTGTGGCACCTGTGTGGGAAAAGGATTACAGTGGATGGGGGTGGGTGGGAATAACAATAAGAGTATGTGATTTCCTGGAAAAGGGTGGTAGTAAGTTGAGCCAGAGTAGTGAAATTTGCAAAAGTAGAAAATTAAAGGAAGATAAAGTGAATTTAATCCTGGAAGTGGGGGCAGGGGCAGGAATAGAATCTAAGTCATTAACAGACATGTAAACATCTACCACAGGTTTCGAACCTACTCTATGGTGCACAAGGTCAGCCGTATTTATAAACAATGTTTGGGATTAGATGATAGTTGTTCATTCTGTATAAATTGTGGTCTTGAATCATGTGCTTTTGCCTTGTTGACACTTTACCAATCTAATTTTAACTGATCACTGGTAGTTATGGTATTTGGGTTGATTTTAAAATTTGACAATTAGGTTTGAGTTTAAATGTTGCTTTCTCAAAAAAAGCACAGTTTTGCATATTAACTCATTTAATTCTTAGCATAATCCTGTGAGATAGCCACTGTTGTTATACTCAATTTACAGATGAAAAAAACAGAGATAAAGGGAGGTTATAGCGATTTACCAAAGTCACAAAGTAATAAGTAGAAGATTTGAGATTCATAATCAGGAGGCAAGTCTAATTCAGCAGGACCTGCCTTTCAGTATCTTGAAACACTAGGATGTTCAGCTTTGATTGTTACATTGCTATACTTTCTGAGAGAAAACTCATACATTGGTCACATAGTAATCGTGTATTACTGAAAGAATGTTTAAAGCTTACCAGTTGTAGCATGATTAGAACTTTTAGTGCATTTTATGAACTATTAATTGTAGAGGGTTTCCAGGGAAATTGGTTAGTGTTAGGCATTTTCTGGTGAGTGCTGAGATCTTTTTAAAAAAATGAAACTGTAATGAAGAAGTAAGAAACATAATTATGAAATCAAATAGGTAGACTCTTCCATAAAGATAAACTTAATATGATAACACAAGATATAGTAAATTCCAAAAAAGATTTTTTAAAAAATAATTAGCTACTTAAGTAAAGTACTTACTCTACTTTCTCACCTCCTCACTTGTAACATAATAAATCTCTCAATAATCACAGGTAAATTTTTAAACAGTAACTCATAGAAAAAAAAAGAATTTAAATTTACTATATCTTTGGAAAAGAATCAGCATTTTAAAATTTAGAAAAAACAACTCACAAAAGACAAATAGACTAATATGAAAGTTAAAAAGTTTTCTACAAAAAGAAAAAATATAACCTAAATTAAAAAGGCAAACATATCCTGGTATTTTCAGAAGATAATTTCCCACAGGACTATTAGCTTTATTCTACCAAAAAAGTCAAGCATTAAGAAATAAAATAAGCTGGGCTCGGTGGCTCAGCCTGTAATTCCGCGCTTTTGGGAGGCTGAGGTGAGTGGATTGCCTGAGCCCGTGGGTTCGAGACCCACCTGGGCAGCAAGACCTCATCTCTACAATAAATCAAAAAATCAGCCGGGCGTGGTAGTACATGCCTGTAATTCCGGCTACTTGAAAGGCTGAGGCAGAAGGATCGCAAGAGCCCAGCAGGTTGAGGCTGCGGTGGCTGGGAGCGGCCACTGCACTCCAGTCTGGGTGACAGAGTGAGACAGAGTGAAAGAAAATAGTGCAAAGTCCTAGGAAACAATGAAGAAGGATGTGAATAGAGTTTACAAAAGTGAAAATATATGCAATTATCCAACATTTTGAAATATTCAACTTTAATAATAATACAAATCAATATACCTAATACAGTGAAAAGCTATTTCCTTGTTTTTGTGGCTAACTTAAAAATATATTCAGAGGTATTTCTATTGTACAAATAAACCATCACTCTATCTACTCCTCTGTCTACCAGCAAATGGAAAAATTGTCTTCTCAGTTGTATATTACCTATAGTGTAGTAACCTGGGAAAAGCCATTAAGATAGACCTATCTTAAGCCATAATTAAGATATACCTATCTGTGACCACAAAGCAATAAAATCAGAAATTAACAGCATATTGTTATCCACGGTAATTTTTAAATATCCTTATAAAACTTAGCTTGAAGAAGAAATTAAATCTTATCATAAATCATGAGAAATGAATGACCATTAACAAGCCATGTATATCAGAACCTGAGGAATGTGATCAAAACAATATTAGAAGTCATCATCAGACACATTTCTGCAAAAGAGGAAAAAAAGCTTAAAGTGTGATCTATTATTTCACTTTTTATTAAGATAAAAGATAAGGTTTTCTGCAATTCTTCAGTTGAGATCTGAAGAGATGGAGAAGTCAGCTAAGTAGAAAAAAGTAAGAATATTTCACACTAAGGATTTGAAGGAATCTTACATATGATTAACCTATTTGCATTTGATACAATAAAACATATGGCTCATTATAGCAATCCTTTCTAGGCCTACTCTCTCCCTTTCTACCCTTTTGAACAGATTTCTCCTACATATATAATGTATCCTATAATCAGCTATTAACCTATCCTATTCCAGCATCCTTGTTAGAACCAAGGATCTTAGACTGTGTCCTGGCTATGTAGGGCTCTAAAGTTGTAGAGTGTTTCTCTTCTTAACAGCACTGAGAAACCACAGAAAGTTTATTAAGGGAAATGAAATGATATGATATGACCTAAGGTTTTTAAGTGTATTACTTTAAAAACATGCCTCCTCTTCTACCATGTTTCTCACTGCAAGGTGGGAAATGGATTGAAAGGCAGCAGAGAAGTACACAGAGTCTATTTCAGAGTACACCAAGAGACAAGCGAAGGTGCTGACTCATGTTGGGGCATTGCAGGGTAAGAAAAGCAGATGATTTAAGAGATTTGTTTAAAAGGTACAACGTACAGGACTTGAGGATGAATTACATGTAGTGGATGCAGAAAAATGATGTATAAGTCAGTACTCCTAGGTATTATCACTTACTAAAATAAGAAATGTTCAAGGAGAAAAGTAGCCCAAATAACCACATTTCCTAACTTGCCAAATATTTGTTTGCTTTAATCACTTCTAGGTTTTATATTTTTTTATTGAATTGATGGCTTTAATAGCTTTTGAAAATGTCTCAAAGTTTTTGATGATTGGTTTTCATTTTGTTTTCATGATACTTCTAGGAATAGTAGCCTCTTTGCCAAAATCTGAGTATAGGCAGTTTTGTCTTTTTATACACATATTTATAATGCAAATACTTATACCTCATTGGTAACCAAAATGTCTATTTTTAATTTGAGAATATTTTCATTCGTCTTGATTATTGTAATCCTATGCTATGCTACTCACTATTTTTACTAGCAATTTAACATTTAAGGCATTTGTCTGATTTTTCAAAGAATATCTCAACAATAATTTGTTTCTGGCAATTAGTAGTCAAATTTTAACATATAATATAATTGCTCTGCTGACTTCACAGTTCATATCCAATTTTCATGTTTTAATTAATTTTATCTAAAATATTTTTTAGTGATTTCAAATTCATATATATGATTAACATATTTAACATTTGAGACAATATAACATATGGTTCATTATAGTACTCCTTTCTAGGCTTACTCCCTGTGAGTAGATTTTAAACAGATTTCCCTCACATATATAATTTATTTTATAATCAGCTATCAAATTGTTTTTTTCTCAGAATCCTTGTTAGAACCAAATTTAAGCTTTCATCCATCATTACATTGTTTGGATATTTCTGATTACTTGGGATGCATTCAAATATTGTTTTCCTTTTTTTCCCCCAAATTTAAGTACTTTGAGTATTTTCCTTTTTAGCCAGTTGCCTAAATGGTATATAAAACTCAATTTTCTATTTCTAATGAAGTTAAAAAAAATAGTATTTTGTTATTATGTGAGTTGATTCTTTATGCCCCCCATGACCAACATACGGAGATAAACCTATATATGTATTTTTATTATTTAGTTTTACTTTCGTGATTGTGATAAGCTGAATAATGACCCCATCCCTCAAAAAGATGTTCATGCCCTAATTCCTGGAATCTATGTATGTTACCTTATTTTAAAAGGATGAGAGGGGACTTTGCAGATATGTCCAAGCTAGACTATCCTGGATTGTTAAGGTAGGACCTGAACAAAGTTATATGTATCTTTATAGGAGCAAGAAAGGGAGATTTCACACATACAGAAGAATACACAGCAAGGTAACAGTAGAGACAGAGACTGAAGCAATGTGGCCACAAGTCAGGAAATGCTAACTGCTATTGGAAGCTGGAAATGTCAAGTAATGAAATCTTCTCTAGAGTCAGAGGGAACACAGTCTTACCAATGCTTTCATTTTTGAACCAGTGAAACTGATTTCAGACATCTAGTATTCTAAGTGTGAGGTAATACATTTATATTGTTGTAAGTGACTAAATTTGTGGTAATTTGTCACAGAAGCTATTGTGAACTAATATGATGGTGAATATACATCTGGTTTGGGGTACTTATGGTATTGCATAAACATATATGTGCTCTTCAAATCACTTCCAATAAATTCTAAAGTCACTGAATGTAAACATTAATAGAATATGAAAATGTTAGCTTACAATCATCAAGATCTTTTCAGGATTTTTTTATTGTCTAAAGGTTTTTTAATTTTACTTTAATTTTACTTTAATTTTACTTTACTTTTTTAATTTTACTTTAATTTTACTTTAAATGCTATAGATAAGATATGGAGTACAATTCAGGGTTAAGTATACAAGTTGTCATTGTTCAGGTAAAGTTTGGGCATTCCTTTGGTCTCCACATCACCTGGTTTGAGATCAGGTACCCTTACTGATGTTATGTGCCCCCACTCCCAGCAGTCTCTGGCTACTGCAAATCCCTTTCTTATAGTGTGACGGTAAATGTTCAGGGGTTGCTTATGAGTGAGAACATGTGGTACTCAGTTCTTTGTTTCTGTGATAAATCATTGAGTATTATAGACTCTAAATATCCAATTTGCTGTGAAGTCCATAATATTGTCCTTCTTTGTGGCTGCGTAATATTCCATCATATATATGTACCACATTATTTTTATGCAGTCCATTTTCAATGGGCAGCATGTTTTGATGGGTTCCATGTTTTTGCTACACGGTTAATTCCATGTTTATGCTGTTATGAATAATGCTGCTATAAACATGCATGTGCAGTTATCTTTTTATAGAATGATTTGAGTTCCTTTAGGTATATTCCCAGAAAGAAGATTCCTGGGTCTTTGGAAGGTAGATTTTTTTAAGAATCGTCACACTATTTTCCACAGAGGTTGTACTAATTTACACTCTCAACAACAGTGTAGAGGCATTCTCTTTCCTCCACATTTTCACCAGCATCTGGTTTGTTTTGTTTTGTTTTTTGTTTATGGGGGGGCGTTTGAGTTATTCATGATGGTCATCCTGACTGGAGTTAGGTGGTATCTCAATGTGGTTTTGATTTGCATTTCTTTGATCATTAATGAAGGTAAGCATTTTTTCATGTCTCTATTGGTGGCTCGTATGTCTTCCTTTGAGAAGTGTTTATTCATCTCTTTGGCCCATTTTTTAACAGGGCTGTTTGTTTTCTTTCTTTTTTTAATTTAAGGTGGAGTACAATCAGGATTAGGTATACAAATGTCCATTATGTAGATGGTAGATCCTGGATGTTGTTACGCCTTTGTCAGATATACAGTTGACAAATACATTTTTCCATTCAGTGGGCTATCTCCACGCTCTCTTAAGGGTTTCTTTTGCTTTGCAGAAGATTTTCAGTCTGATGAGATCACACTTGTCTATCTTATCTCCTATGGCATGGACATTTTGAGTTTTTGATCAAGAATTGGTTGCCTATTCCAATTTCCGTAAGGATGCCTCTTGCGTTTTCTAAGATTCTTACAGTTTAAGGTTTTACATTTAGGTCTTCAATCCATTTACAGTTGATTTGGTTTTGTGTATAGTGATAGGTAGGTGATTTGTTTCAATCTTCTTCATGTGGTCAACCAGTTTTCCTAGCACACTTACTGAATAGGTTCTCTCCCCAGTGGTTTTTGGTGGAGATTTTGTCAAAGATGAGTTGGTTGAGAAATTGAAATTTTGCTTCCAGAATCTCTATCCTGTTCCATTGGTCTATATGCCTGTTCTTGTACCAATACCAGGCTGTTTTTATTACTGTAGGCTTATAGTAAAGTTTAAAGTCTGGAAGTGTGATATCTCTTGCTTTTTTTTCTTTTGGCAAGGATTGTTTTGGCTATTTGTGGTTGATTATGTTTCCATATGATTTTCTGTATTGTCATTTTCAGGTCTGAGAAAAATGATTTTGTAATTTAGTGGGTATTGCATTGAATCTGTAGACTGCCTTTGGTAGGATGAACATCTTAACAATGTTGATTCTTCCATTTGTTTGTGTCTTCTTTGATTTATTTAAGCAGTGTTTTATAGGTTTTGTTGTAAAGCTTTTTCATATCTCTGGTTAGGAAGATGCTGAGGTATTTCTTTCCTTTTTTTGTGGGTATTGTGAATGGGATTGTGCTTTTTTGTTTCTCTACCTTTTTGTTATTGGTGTATAAGTCTGCAACTGTCTTTGCAAATTTATTTTGTACCCTGAGACCTTACTAATGTCATTTATCAGTGCAAGGAGTTTTTTTGACAGATTCTCTTAGATTTTCAAGGTATAGAATTATATTGTCAGCAAAGAGGGATAACTTAATTTCCTCTTTTCGTATTTGGGTACTCATTTCCTTCTCTTGTCTGATTGCTCTAGGTAGAACTTCCAACACTATGTTGAACAGGATGGGTAAGAGTGACCAGTCTTGCTTTAGTTTTAAGGGGAAATGCCTCCAATTTCTGTTCTTTTAGCAATATGTTGGCTGTGGTTTAATTGCAGATGGCTCTTACTATTTTGAGGTATGTTCCCTCTATGCCTAGTTGTTCAAGGGTTTTTATCAAGAAGGGATACTGGATTTTATCAAAAACTTTTTCAGCATCTAATGATATAATCATGTGGTTTTTGTTTTTATACCTGCTTTTGCATTGAGTTACATTCATGATCTTGCAGATGTTGAAACAGCCCTGCATCCTGGGGATGAAGCCTACTTGGTCATCATGGATGATTTTGAATACATGTTGTTGCATCCTATTTGCTAGAATCTTGTTGAGAATTTTTGCATCCATGTTCATCAGGGATATTGGCCTGTAGTTTTCTTTTATTTGTTGAATCTTTACTCAGTTTGGGTGTCAGTGATGTTAGCATCATAAAATGATTTGGGGAGAGTTCTGTCTTTCTCAATTGCCCGGAATACTTTCAGTAGGATTGGTATCAGCTGCTCCTTGTATGTTTTGTAGAATTCTGCAGGAAAGCAGTCTGGTCCAGGGCTTTTTTTTGTAGGTAGTTTTCTTATGACAGTTGGTTTCCTGGGTTGTTATTGGTCTGTTTAGGGTCTGGATTTCTTGTTGTTTCAACCTGGGGAGGTTGTGTGATGTCAGAAAGTCCTCTATTTCATTTACTTTATCAAGTTTGTTTCCATACAGGTGTGGCTATTAGTCTCTGTTAGTCTTTTTTTATTTCTTCAGCTATGATTTGATCTTTTGTTTCTGATTGTGTTTATTTGAACTTTTTCTGTCTTTTTCTTGATAATTCTGGCTAGGGGGTTCATTAATCTTGTTTATCCTTTCAAAGAATCAACTTTTTGTTGCATTTATTTTTTCTACGATATTTATGTCTTCCCTGTCCCATATTTTTTGATGATCTGGATTCTTCTGCTAAAGTTAGGGTTTTGGTGGTCTTGCCTTTCTAACTCACTTAACAACTCCATGTTTTGTCAGGCTGTTAACTTGTGATCTTTCTATTTTCCTGATCTGTGTTTGTATAGATATAAATTACCCTCTTACTACTGTTTTCATGGCATCCCAAAAGTTTTGGTAAGATGTTTCATCATTTTTATTTGTTTCCAGGAATCTTTTAACTTATGCTTTGATTTCTGTGTTGACCCATGAGTTGCTCAGCATCATGTTGCTTAGTGTACATGATTGTGGGTTTTAGGGAAATTTTGTTGGTGGTGATATTTATTTTTATTCCACTGTGGTCTGAGAAGATTCATGGCAGTATTTCAATTTTAGGAAATTTTTTAATGCTTGATTTATGGCTGAGTATGTGTTAGATGTTGGAGTACTTTTTATGTGGTGGTGAGTAGAATGTATATTTTGTGGTTGTTAGGTAGAGTGTTTTGTATGTATCTATTAAGTCCATTTGGTCAAGCATCAAGTTAAGGTTCTGGATCTCCTTGTTGATTTTTTTGCTTTGATGATCTTTCTGGGGTTGTTCGTAGGATATTTAAGTCCCCAGCTATGACAGTATTAGAGTCAATATCTTTTTATAGTTTCCTTAGTAGCTGCTTTATATGTTTAGGATGGATATTTCTTGACAGTGGATTGAACCTTGTATCATTATGTAGTGTTCTTCTATGTCTTTTTAAAGTTTTTGATAGCTTAAAAGTTGTTTTGTTTGATATTAAGATTGCAACTCCAAGCCGGGCTCAGTGGCACAGCCTGTAATCCCACGCCTTTGGGAAGCTGAGGTGAGTGGATTGCCTGAGTCCATGGGTTCGAGACCCGCCTGGGCAGCGAGACCTCATCTCTATAATAAATAAAAAAAAATCAGCCGGGCTTGGTAATGCATGCCTGTAATTCCGGTTGCTCGGAAGGCTGAGGCGGAAGGATCGCCGGAACCCAGCAGGCGAGGCTGCGGTGGCCGGGAGCGGCCACTGCACTCCATTCTGGGCGACAGAGTGAGACTCCAACTCAAAAAAAAAAAAAAAAAAAGATTGCATCTCCTACATTTTGTGATTCGTTTGCCTGAAAATTTGTTTTCCATCTGCTAACTTTGAGTTTGTGGACATCCTTTGTTGTGAGATGAGTTTCCTGGAGGCAGCAGATTATTGAGTTTTGTTTTGTTTTTATTTTTGTTTTTATCCAGTTTGTCATTCTATCTCTTTTCAGTGGCTTATTTAGTCCATTCACATTCAAAATGATTACTTAAATGTGGGAATTTGTCCCTGTCATAAGGCTCTTATAAGGCTGTTTTGTTTTCTTTTCACTTTTTTTGTTCCTATATTTGTGTTTTCACTTTTGTGGGTGTGCTGTGTATTCTGCTGCTTCTGTGTTTGTTTTGATCTTGTAGAGTATAGGGTCTTTTTTTTCCTACTATGCTCAGCACCTTTTTAAGTATCTCCTTTAGAGCTAGTCTGGAAGAAGCATATTCTCTTAGGGATTGGATGTCTGAGAAAGATTTTAATTCACCATCTTTGATGAAGCTTAGTTTGACTGGGTAACAAATTATTTGTTGAAATTGTTTATCTTTGAGAACATTAAAGATTTGTATCCAATCCCTTCTGGCCTATAGTTTTTCTGCAGCTAAATCTGCAGCCATTCTGATTGGTATCCCCTGGTAGGTAGTCTGACCTTTTTCCCTTGCTGCCTTTAGGGTTTTTTCTTTTATACCTACTTTGTGGAGGCAAATTGCTATGTGTTTAGTGGTTGATCATCTCATAAGAAATCTTGCAGGTGTTCTCTGAATCTCTTATGCTTGTATAGTTGTCTCCCTGACCAGATGAAGAAAGTTTTCTTGAATGACCTCATGGAATGTTTGTTCCAAAGTGTTTTCTGTTTCTCTACTTCATGTATTCCAATCAGACGTGGGTTTTGTTTCTTGATAAACTCACACATTTCTTTGAGAGTTGCTTCTTTTTTCTGAAGGTTTTTTTTTCCTATATTTTTAATAGATTGGGTTAATTTCATATTTTGATCTTCCAGCTCTGAGATTCTTTCTCCTGTTTGGTCAATTCTGCTTCTCATGCTTGTCAGTTTGCTATTTATTTCTTGGAAGGAGTCCTTTATGTCTGTTATTTCTTTTTTTAAAAAATACTATGTCTGTTATTTCTAAATAATCTTTCTTTCTTTTTTTTTTTTTGAGTTGGAGTCTCACTCTGTCACCCAGACTGGAGTGCAGTGGCCGCTTCCGGTCACTGCAGCCTCGACATGCTGGGGCTCCGGCGATCCTTCTGCCTCAGCCCTTCAAGTAGCTGGAATTACAGGTGTGCACTGCCATGCCTGGCTAATTTTTTGATTTATTATAGAGATGAGGTCTCACCAAGTTTCCCAGGCACGTCTTGAACCCGTGGGCTCAGGCAATCCACTCACCTCAGCCTCCCAAGGCGCAGGATTACAGGCTGAGCCACCGAGCCCGGCTAATACTCTTTCTTGAGTCTGTTCAACTCCATTGCAATTTCATTTAGTTTTAGCCCTTACATTTCTTGAATTTTATTCATTCTATCCAACAATTTTCTCATCTCTGTACCTTCTGAGTACCACCATTCTCAGAGATAGCCATTGTCTGTGGTCCAGTAGCTATTCTTTCAGGCACTCTTTGTTGGAGTTCTTTAGGTTACCAGTTGTTCTTTGTTTTGTTTGTTTTATTGTTTCCATTTGTAGCAATTCTCTTATTTTATATTTTTAAATTTTTATTATTATTTGTTTTGAGTTGGAGTCTCACTCTGTCACCCAGGCTAGAGTGCAGTGGCACAATCATGGCCACCACATCCTCGGCCTCCTGGACTCAGGTGATCCTTTCATCTCAGTCTTCCAAGTAGCTGGAACTACAGGCATGCACCATTGTGCCTGACTAATGTGGCAGTTCTCTTATCTTTCTCTTTAATTCTATTGGTCAGTGGGAAATGGAGAAGCAATCACTTCTGATATTTGCTCTACCTTCTGTACTTTCCTGAGCCAGGGCTCCAGGTTTGTCCAATTATATAATAGGGCTGGGGTGGGTATTGTGCTATCTCTTTACAATTTTGAGTACTTACTAAGGTGTTCAGGAGGGGTTGCAAGGATTTGGAACCTACTGATGGGTCACAATGCTTACTATCTGGGGAAAGGGCCAACTGGGCCTTGCTCACTGTCTCCACACAATATGACCTTACAGTGGGTACACTTGTGTAGCTCCTGAGTCCAAGACGGGATATAAGAGAGGAAAGAGAGAGAAGAAGGAAAGAAAAAAGGGAAAGAAAAAGAGATTATTTTAAAAATCAGAGAAAGCACAAAGATAGAGAAATAGAAGGAGAAAAGAAAAGAGAAAACCAACCAACAAGCCACCAAACAAAGCAAACACATGGGACAAACAAAATATCAAAATCCATAAGAGCCATTGATAGAGACTTCTTAACTTTATGTGTCTCTTTGAGAGCAGTGGAGCTCTTTCTTGTGGCAGGTTCTGTGACTCCAAATCTATTCCTTCAGGTTTCCTCTTCACTGTTGAAACTTGAGATGTTAGACTCTTCAACCCTGTTGCCTGCAATTGACAGCCACCATGTGCCCCCCAGAATTTGAGGGATGGGATAACCTGACTTAGCATCTCCTGGGCTCTTTCCTCCTTCCTTTCTGTTCTAGCATGGTCACAAGTCCCAGGGCCTACAGTTCATGGTGGAAGAATGGGGCCTCTAGCCTCTGCCTTGCCCTCCTGATCTCTTTTGCTCTTGCTAGGGCTAGGGGAGAGTCAACTAGGCACTCACCAGCCCCCTTTTCAGTCAGATCTGCTGTATGCATCTGTCACCAAGCAGTTGACTCAGGGTGGGGGGTGGATTGTCTGGAACTATACTTCCACCATTAACCACCAAGGTTTATGCACTGGGGGCAATGCTCTCTGAGTTTATAAAACGCAGCCTTAAAGCATTGTGGACATCACCACCTGGTCTTAAGATTCAGGTCAGCTGTTCCACAGAGGCTGCTCTGAAGCACTTCTCTGTCCAGGCTTTACAGTGTCCGTTCAGTTTCTCTAAAAGCTTCTATTCCTGCCACAAATGGGGATCAGGAGAGATAGCTCCCCCCCAGCAAGTACCACAATCTCTGGTGCTGCTGGCAGTGACAGTGAGTCCACGTTTGTGTTAGCCTCTTCCTGCAGTTTCTTCAGGACTCTGCCTCTGGCTCCACTGCTGTGCTCCCTCCATGGCCCTTGCTATCAGTGTCCAGCCTGGTGCTGTGGTGGAGAAAATGGCAGTGGCTCTGGTGGTTTATTCCTGGAAAAAGCTTTTCTAATTTTTAAAAATGGTGCTCAGCTTCTGCACTCTGGGAAGTGCTAGGGTTCAAGCAGAGCTGCAGCACCAGCATCTTTATCTGGAGAGCCCTGGCCACTTGCTCCCGAGTCCTCACTCAGTCAACCTTTCACATACTCACTTACATACAAACATGCTTGCAAATTTGTCCATTCATTCACACATGAAGAGACTCATACAGTCCAACTGCTATTTTACCATCTTCTCTCCAGCAAGGTTCCTTTTTGGGATTTTTAAAAGCCAAGTCAGAGCTTTGATTGCTAAAATATTGTAGTGAAAGATAAAGTTGTCATAAAGTCTTCGTAAACCCTACATATTGACGTTCTTGCTTTAAATTCACTTAATGTGTACATTTCCTTTTCTGCACAGTGGCTTTGTTAGGAGAGAAACACAAATAATTAAAAAGCTAGTTTATGCCCAGGGCCCACACAGTTGGAGTTACAGATAATTGCCCTAGGTAAGTTAATACAGAAAAAGGACCCTTTACTAAGCATATGACTAAATAAATTGCACATTTATTTTTGTTGCCTATTAAGGATTATATGAATATATAACTATATATTGCATATTTATAAAACATATAATATATTTGAATGCTTTAATCAATCTCCAGATATTTTTATTTACCAGAAAAGGCTCTTTGTTCTTGTCCATCCTTAAAATGCTGCTATGAATACAATATAAAATCTGCCAAAATGAAGCTTGCAAAAGTCTTAAATATCATACAATGACTCCATTCAATAGTAGTTATTATACATTTTATAAAGAGTTAGGTGAAATACATATTGGTAAACTTGTTTTTAGTGACCATACATGAAGAAAATGCTTTTTAGTGTCCATGCATGAAGTCCAGAAAGCAGATCAGGTTGGTATAGGAAGAAAGCTCAATTTTCCAAATTCCATGTGGTTAGTTGAAGTTGTCTCTGAAACATCTACATGGAGATGAAAGAAGGCAGTTGAATATGAATTTACGGAGTGAGAATATGAAGGATCTGTAATCGATAAAGAAAGTAATGAGTCATCTGTCACAGTAGTGTTAAAACAATGTGTTCCAGTGTTAGAACCATGAGTTCCAACAACGGGATGCATTAGAATAGAGTATAGCATAAAAAGAGGAGTGAACCTAGGTTGGACCTTTAAGTAAAACAAGCCTGTGTTGGAGACTAGAATGTCAGATTTAGGAAGAAAGCTGTGTCAGGAACACCAAGGAAAGAAAGTACTTTACATGAAGAGAGTAATCAGCTGAGATAG
Source organism: Cephalopachus bancanus (assembly GCA_027257055.1). Classification (NCBI taxonomy): domain Eukaryota; kingdom Metazoa; phylum Chordata; class Mammalia; order Primates; family Tarsiidae; genus Cephalopachus; species Cephalopachus bancanus. The sequence goes on from JAPVLO010000072.1 coordinate 2,013,251, forward strand.
TTTAAGAAAGAGGATAGCTGGGCATGGTGGCTCAGGCTTATAATCCCAGGACTTTGGGAGGCCAAGGTGAGAGGATTGCCTGAGCCCAAGGGTTCAAAACCCAGCCTGAGTAAATTGCCGAGACCTCGTCTCTACAATAAATTTAAAAATTTGCTGGATGTGGTAGTGTGTGCCTGTAGTTCCAGTTCCTTGGAAGGCTGAGGTGGAAGGATCACCTGAGCCAGTAGGTTGAGGCTGCAGTGGCCATGAGCATGCCACTGCACTTCAGCCTGGGTGACAGAATGAGACTCCAAATCAAAAAACAACAAAAAAAAAAAAAGAAAGAAAGAGGATATGAATAAAGTGCTGTGTGGATTTAATGCTAACAAGATTATTGGTGACTTTAATGAGAGATGTGCCATTTGTGAGGAAAAGTGGTAGCTAGAGTTTGAGATTTAGGATGTATAAGGGTGCCTGCCCCCAACCATTCCTTTAAGAACAAAGAGACTCAAACATATGTAAGTGTTGAGGTAAGGAATTTAGTTGAGCAAGAAGCTGGAAACAGAAGAAATAAACAGTATTTTAACAATCTTAAGAGAGCAGGATGACATAAAACAAAACAAAATACACACAACTCTAGAGAAGGCACACAGACAATCCTTGTAAATAAAGGGAGCAAGAAAACGTGGGAGAAAAGGATTTCTGCTTTTAGCGTAGATGGAGTAGCAGGTACAGGGTTTATCCTTCCATGGAACAACCAATATACCAATAACATATGAAAAAATGGTTAACAAGATGTTGGCTAATAAGCAATGATAGGCAGTGAACTCCTGATAGAAAACAGATGATGCTGATCTTGTGATTACTCCATATTACTTTCTAGAGACAGTTTCTAGTTTGCAATGCAAAAACAGGAAACTGATGCTAAATGTAGTGAACTCTTGGAATTAAGGGTTGAGGGAGAAAGAGAGAAGAGGGAGAAAGAGTGGGGGGAGAGTGAAAAGGGGTGTGAGAGAGAGAGTTAGTTAATTAGGTAGTTACTTGTAGGGAGACAAGACAGCTAACATACAAATAATAGAGTACTGAAGAGAAGAAAACTACAGTGAGGAAAAACCCCAGAGATATGCAGATGGCTCTCTGCCCACCATCAACATAAATACTGAATAGTCAATATATGTGAAGAGACTATCTGAAGGTGGGCGTGGAGGGGAACACCAAAAATAATAAAGCTAATAGTGTCTGGTGCTCATAAAAGGCAAGGAAGAATACCTGTTAAAAATAACCAGATCATAAAATTTCAAGAATCATGGGCATTGGGTAGAGAACACAGAATTGTCTTGCCTCAATAATGAGCTATCATTAGCCATAAATCATTAGACATAATAAATCTTTGAAAAAAAAAACACCTGAAACATCAAAATTATTATTTTTTGTATATTATATAACCAAACTTTAATTAAATTATTCTTTTTACATTTTTATTTTATTTTACATTTTATTTTAAGGATACGGGGTACAATTCAGGGTTAGGTATACAAATGTTGATTATGCAGGTACCCTTGGTAATGAGGTGTGCCCCTCCCTCCCCTAGCAGTTTCCCTCAACTGCCAATCCCTTTCTTACAGCATTATAATGATTGTTCAAAGTCCGCTTATGAGTGAGAACATATGGTACTCTGCTCTTTGTTTCTATGATAGATCACTGAGTATGATGAACTCTAAATCCATCCAAGTTGTTGTGAAGTCCATATGTTTGTCCTTCTTTATGGCTGCATAATATTCTATTGTGTATATGTACCACCTTTTAAAAATCCAGTCCAGCTTTTAGCTGTAGGGCATGGGCAGCATGGTTGGTTCCATGTTTTTGCTAATGTGAATAAATCTGCAACAAACATATGTGCAGGTGACAAAAAACATATATTTTTTGTAGAATGATTAGAGTTCCTCTGGGTATATTCCCAGTAGGGGGATTGATGAGTCATATGGAAGGTCAATTTCAAGTTTTTTCAGAAATCACCACACTGTCTTCTAAAGAGGTTGCGTTAGTTTGCATTCCCACCAGCAGTGTAGAAGAGTTCCTTTTTCTCTGCATCCTCACCAACATATGCTGTTGTTTGTTTTATTAATTAGGGCCATTCTTACTGGGGTTAGGTGGCATCTCAATGCGGTTTTGATTTGCGTTTCTCTGATGAGGCTGAGCACTTTTTCTTGTGTCTGTTGGCTGCCTGTATGTCTTCTTTTGAGAAGTGTCTATTCATGTCTTTTGCCCATTTTTTAATGGGTAATTTTTAATTTTAAAGATGTGGGGTACAATTCAGGATTCGGTACACAAATGGTTATCATACAGGTGAAATTTGGGTCTCCCAAAATTATTTTTAAAATAACTATGCTTAGCCGGGCTCGGTGGCTCAGCCTGTAATCCTGTGCTTTTGGGAGGCTGAGGTGAGTGGATTGCCTGAGCCTGCGGGTTCGAGACCTGCCTGGGCAGCAAGACCTCATCTCACAATAAATCAAAAAAAAATCAGCCGGGTGTGGTAGCGCGTGCCTATAATTCTGGCTACTCGGAAGGCTGAGGTGGAAGGATCGCCGGAGCCCAGCAGGTCGAGGCTGTGGTGGCCGGGAGCGGCCACTGCACTCCAGTCTGGACGACCGAGTGAGACTCCAACTCAAAAAATAAAAATAAAAACTAACTATACTTTAGAGCAAAGTAAATAATACTTATAGTAATATAAAAATATACAGTATTCAGAAAAGCTAAAATTCCAGATAGATAAAGTCAAGTCAAAACTACCAATCATACAAAGGCGCATGAAAATATAACATGCATTTTATAAATAAGCCTACTAAAACTGACTCATATTTGAACCAATATGACAATCAGTATATGAGAACATTTTGGTAATTATTACAATATTCAAAAGTTGAGGTAGTACTATGTAAGATATAAATCTAATTTTCAGATATGAAGAGTATACTGAATAAGATTAAAAACATATTAAAGTCATATCATTGGAAACTGTTCAAATGAAATACAGACAGAAAAAACATAATAAAAACTAAATCAATAAATCGGAAATTATTGAGCTGAGAAGTTCTTCAAGCAGTGTAATGTATGTAGGATTGAAAACTACAAAAACAAAAAAGGAGAGAGAAAGGAGATGGAAAAAAAATTTGTAAAAATAATGACTAAATTTCCCCCTATTTAATAAAAAACTATAAACCACATTTTCAAGATTCACAAAATGCTAAACCAAGAAACCATTAAGTAAGTTACATACATTTTATTATAATCAAATTCCTCAAAATTCTCAAAGTAGCTATAGAAAGATGCACATTGCATACAAAAGAACAAAAATAAGGGTGGCAGAAAATTTCTTCAGAAAAAATGTGTAAAGGAGAAGATACTGGAGCATATTATAACACTTAATGAAAAAAAATCTGTCCACCTAGAATTACATTCTTTTGTTTGTTTGTTTTGTTTTGTTTTGTTTTGTTTTGTTTTTTGTGTTGGAGTCTCACTCTGTCACCCAGACTGAAGTGCAGTGGCCGCTCCCGGCCACCGCAGCCTCGACCTGCTGGGCTCCGGCGATCCTTCGGCCTCAGCCTTCCAAGTAGCTGGAATTACAGGCATGCGCTACCACGCCCAGCTGATTTTTTGATTTATTGTAGAGATGAGGTCTCGCCAAGTTGCCCAGGCGGGTCTCGAACCCGCGGGCTCAGGCAATCCACTCACTTCAGCCTCCCAAAGGCATGGGATTACAGGCTGAGCCACCGAGCCCAGCTGTTAAAATTTTTTTTTAACTAAAAACATACAAAGAATTCATACAAAAAATGAAATAATTTTATGGCACCAGACTTGTTCTAAAAGAAGTTTTTCAGAAGTGAGAAAATTATACCATACAGAAATTTGTTTTATCACACAGGAATAAGGAACATTGAAATAGTTAACTACTTAGATAAATATGTAAAATCGGTTCCTATAATTTAAATACCATTAAGAGATAATTTACTGCTTAAGCAACTAATAATTTTTATAATGTTTATTACATATGTAAAATTGAAATGTATAACAGAAATAACAAAAGAATTGGTAGGAGATAAGTGGAAATATAGTATTTTAAGAGGATTTTACTTTGCATAAAGTGGTACACCACCTAAATACAAACTATAAGTTAAAAATATATATGGTAATCTTTACAGCAGTGCTAAAATAACAAACAAAAGGTTGTAGCTAATAGTTCCATGGCAAGATAAATTGAAATCACTAAAAAAATATTGCATTGATCCAAAGAAGGTAGAACAAAGGAAATAAATAACAAAGATTAGCTTGAACAAATAGTAGGAAAATTGAGATTTAAACTTAATAATCACAATAAATATAGAAGTCTAAATGCCCAATTAATAGACAGAGATTGTCAGACTGAATTAAAAAATAAACACAAGTGTATGTTGTCAACAAGAAACACTTTAAATATATAGACACAAAGATGCTACCAATAAAATGATGAATGAGTTATACAGTAATAACCCTAATCTAAAAAGAGCTACAATATCTATATTAATATCAAGCAATATGCATTGCTTGCAAGTAAGATTACCGCAAAGAAAATCATTTTATAAGGTATCAGTTTATTCAGAGAGCACAAAAGACTTAAATGTTTATGTAACTAATAAGAGAGGTTCAAAATACATACATGAAGCAAAAACTAATGGAACTATTACAAGGAGAAATAGAAAAACTCACAATTATAGTAAGAAATTTTAGTGCTTATCTCTCAATAATCAATAGATCAAGTAATAGAAAATGTACAAGAATATGTAAAATAAAAGATTTAATCTAGTTAACATTTATAGAAAACTGCACTCCAAAAAGGTAAAAACAAATAAGTAAACACAGCATTTTTTTTTTTTAAGACCACATATGGAACATTTACCAAAAAGACCATATTCAGGGACATAAAATAATCCTCAATGAAAAAAATGAATTTTTTTTTTTTGAGTCAGATTCTTACTCTTTTGTACAGGCTGAAGTGCAATGGTACTGTCGTGGCTACCACAATCTCAACTTGCTAGGCTCAGGCAATCCTTCCGCCTCAGCCTTCCAAGTAGTTGGAACTACAGGTGCATACCACCATGCCTAACTAATTTTTGTTAATTGTAGAGAAGAGGTCTCACCAAGTTGCCCAGGCTGATCTTGAACCCCTGGACTCAAGCAATCCTCTCGACTCTACCTTCCAAAGTGCTGGGATTAAAGGTGTGAGCCACTGCACCTGACCTGAATTTAAAATGATTAAAATAATATAATGTATATCCCTAGAATCCAATATACTTATATTAGAAATAACAGAGAGGTCTGTAGAAAATTCCTAAATATTTGTAAACACATTATATATCTAAATTTCTGCTAGCTCAAAGAAAAATTCAAAAGAAAAATTAGAAAGTAAATGAAAATTAAAACAGTATATATTAAAGTATGTGAGGTACTGCTAAAGCAGCACTGTTAAAGAGAATGACTGTTGGCACTAAAGCTACACTGGGAAAAAAAGAAATCGTTCAAATCAGTAACCTTAGCTTCTATTTCAAGAGGTGGAAGGGGGAGGAGGAAGTAAGTCAAACTAAATGTTAGTAGAAGAAAGAAAATGTTAAAGATTAGAGCAAAGATTTAAAAAATAGAATACTATACAGAAAACAAAAATTTTAAAAATCATTAGAACCAAATGATTTTTCCTTGAAAATATCAATATAATCAGTAAGCCTCTAGGCATTCTGATAAGGAAAAAGATAAGACGTCAATATCAAGAATGAAAGAGGAGAAATAACTACAGATTCTACTATGTTAAAATAACAATAAGGGAATATTATTGAAAACTTGTCAATAAATTTGATAACTTAAATTAATACACTCTTGAACCACATAAGAAATCAAGCTTTGTGCAAAAGAAAACAAACAACAAAAGCCCTGTCCTACAGCTATTAAATAAATTGAATTTGTAGTTAAAAAACCTTTCCACGAAGAACCTTCTAGTCTCCATTCATTTAGTTTAATATATACTAAACAATTAAGAAAGCAATAATACTGATTCCATACAAACTTAGAAATGTGGAAGAAAGGGAGCTTTTTCAACTAATTTTGCATGGTTGTTTTCACTTATTTCAAACCAGACCATCATTAAAAGAATAGAAATCCACAAACCACTAGCTTTCATTAACATAGGTAATACAAAAATTTAATCTCAATGTCAACATGTCTTATCCAACAATATGTGAAATAGGCAATATATAATGAACAAATAGGCTTCATCCCAGGAATGCAAACTTGGTTTAATATTTAAAAACCAGTCAATGATTGTTTTTCTTCTTTCCAGTTTTAGCAAGTTAAAAAGAGGAAAAGCATAATTATCTCAATATGTGGAGAAAACACATTTGACAAAATTCAATACTCTTTTGTAAGAACACTCAACAAACTAACAGTAGGAAAAAACTTTCTCATAATAAATGTATCAAATAAAAACCTACCGCTAACATCTTACTTAATAATGAATGGTTGAATGTTTTTCCTCTAAAATTGGAAATGAAATGAGAATGTTCAATTCTATTCAACATGGTATCAGAAGTTCTAGCATTACAATAAGATAATATAAATAACTAAAAAGGCTTTCAGATTTAAAAGGAAAATATGAAATTCCTTTATTTTATAGAAGACATACTTATGCATATAAAATCAGATCAAATATACAATAAGCCTACTTGACCTAATATGTGAATTTATCAAGTTTGTAAGATAATGATAACTATATGGGGAAATTAATTTTACTTCTATATGTTACCAATGAACAACTGGTGCACATTTACAATTGCATCAAAAATATAAAATGCTTAGAAATACAACTGATGAAGATGTGAAAAACACTGACAAGTATAAAGCATTACTGAGGAAAATCAAAGAAGATGTAGATAAAGATTTACTGTAAACATAAGTTTAAAAGTTCAATATTATTAAAATATCTATTCTTTCAAAAATAATCTATAGATTAAATGTAATCACTATCAAAAATATATTATTCTAGAATGCATTTGGAAAAGCAAAATGTATAGAATAGCAAAAACAACTTTGAAAAAATCAGGAATGTTTAAGACCTAGCATATCAAGACTTACTATAAAACTGCATTAATCAAGCAGTGTGGTATTTGTATAAAGACTGACATACAGAGCAATGGATCAGAGAAAATAATTTAGGAAAAGGCCCACACATGTTTGCATAGCTAATTTTAAAAAGTTACAGACAGTTTAGTAAAGATCAGTCTTTTCAACATATAATGTTGAAATAATTTAACATCTATATGCAAAATTTATTAAATATACATCACAAATCGAATATAAATCATAGACAAAATTGTTAAACTTAATGCTATAAAACTTCTACAAGAAAACAAGAGGCAATCATTCTGGCCTTGAATTAGTCAAAGATTTATTGGATATTATTCCAGAACGAGGTCTACAATAGAAAAAAAAAGTAAGCTGAACTTCATAATTTTTTTACAATTCTCTATGAAATTTGCTGTTAAAGGAATGGGGAAAAAACAAGCCCTAGACTGGAAGAAAATATTTGCAAATCATAAATCTATTGAAAGATTTTTATCCAGAGTATATGAATGACTCAAACTCAGTAATAAGAGCGCATAATCCTCCAGCAATGGGTTAAAGATTTGAATAGACACCTCACCATCAAAGAGATAAGAATAAAAACTAAGCATAATAAAATAGTCAACATTATTAGTTTATAGGGAAATGCAAACTGCAGCCAAAATGAGATACAACTTTCCACCTATCAGAATTGAAAAGGACCAATCATTCTACATGATAGAGAGAAGAAGCTGGCACTTTCATAGACTTCTTGTGGGAATTTAATACGATACAACCACTTGGGAAAAACAGCGTTATAGTTTTGTTTGTTTGTTTTAAAGTTAAACATATATCTACCATATGACCCAACCATTTAACTCCTAGATATCACCCAGGATAAATTAAAGTATAATAACCTTACAGAGACTTATGTATATGAATGTTCATAGAAGTTTTATTTGTAATATTCAAAACTGAACTCAACCCAAATGTCTTTCACCAGCTGAATGGTTAAACAAACGTAGTAAATGCATACAGTGATGTACTATTCATATACAGAAATAAATGGATTATACATACTACAAAATGTATAAATCCCAAAAAGAGTCTGCTGAATTAAAGAAGCCATACCTCCTCCCAAAAGAGTGCAATCTGTATCATTCCATTTATATAAAATTTTAGAAAAATCAAACATATATAGTGACAGAAAATGGACCAATAATTGTATGATGATAGAAGCCGAGAAAAGGAATTGGAGATATGAATTATAGTGCAGCACATGTAAACTGGGAGTGATGAATATATTCACTTTCTTGATTGTGGTGATGGTTTTATAGATATATACACATACCAAAATGTATCACATTCTTTATTCTAAATATATGTGGCTTATTATATGCTATTTATACTTTAATAAAGTGGTTTAATAAATAATAATTGGAGAAAAGAATTCAGGATAAGGAGCATGGGTTTAGTAATATATACTTAAAATATTTTTTTCTGAAAAATTAAAGATGAGACAATTTGCCTAAAGTTTAGGGAAAAGAGGGATTTCATAAGTTTGAAGTAAGCTAAGAAGGTTAATTGCTCAGAAAAACAAAACAAAAATGCTTGCTGATTGATGAAATCTTAACTTTTTTGAGACATGGAAAAGAATAAAATACAATCCTAAACTCTCAGAAACTTTGTAATATAATGAAGTGGATAACACGTAACTCATCACAATTCATGGTATATATGCAGCATTTTCTTTTGTTTAGGAAACTGAATAATATGGTAATTCCCATTATACAGTGTTGATTCATTTTCAAAGGGATGAACTTTTGTTCTATTAACAAAAAGACATAAAAGTTACCTCCTTCCCACACTTTATCTAACACTTTACATGGACTTTTTTTCCATGTCATAAAAATTATTTTAATCCAGTCAATTATTTGTGAAGAATTATCACCCAAAGCTCACACATTGGCATGGAGCTCACTTGGACAAGAGGAAAGAATTTTGTTTTTGTTTTTGGTGTCCTTTAAAGACTGAGAGATTTTCTCAGTGATCTGGCAGCACCTGGTTCATTTGTAGCTCAACAATGTATCAGTCCCAGGAGTCAAGGTGGTTTTGTCCCTGCAATCCATCTGGATGCTTTCCATTGGTTCCCCTCAACATAGTCAAATCACATTAACCCTGTCATCCAACATTCTCTGTACCGATGGGCACACCAAGTCTCCTGCCAGGGCCATCTTGAATCCTGCAAGACAGATGGCTTTGGAGAGAGATCTTGAAGTAAAACATTTCCAAATGACTAACATGCAACATCCCAGAGTGTCTCAGAAATCATATGCAGATAGAATGTATTAAGAAATTGTAATCTCCATGTTGGAAGAATGTTCACAATCCTATGTTCTCATTATATAGTCATTCCTACTTAGTTTTTAAAAATCCACAAAAGTGCTGATGCAAAGATGATTTAAATGTCACTAATGTCTTCAGGAGACCTGTGGTAATAGTCTCATTGAAGGAAATCATATTGTGTTGATTTTTCCCCCTTAGGACTCTACCTTCTTAAACAGAGTAAAGACTTTATCTTTGATGTTTCCTCTAAGTGACTCCTCTGACCCCCAGTCTGGAGTCCACTCAGACTCTGAGTCCCTGCAGTCTGCTCCAGGTCCTCGTCATAACATTTTATATTCTACTCTCTCTTTTTACCCCACTTGTATTTCTTGAATTGGGGTTTTACATGAAAAGAAAAGAAAACACTGAGGATGTTTTTATGGACTAAAGAGAAATTGCTCTCCTTTAGATATCAAAACAGACTATCATGCCTCTGCTTAAAGTCTTCCATTACTTCCCCTTTAACCACAACATCAGTCCAAGGTCCTGAGCATGACAAGGAAAACCTTCAACTGCCTGACCTCAGCCAACCTCATCAATTTGCATTTTCAACAATCCCCTCCAAACAATTGCTACTAGTGCCAAAAGACAACTGTGAAGCTTAAAAAAAAAAAAATCATGTATTCTGTATGTGAATACTTTATAATACCATGTCTAATTTTAGTGCCTATAAACCAGTCATCCAATGATCTAATGTTAATTGAGGTTCCCTTTATAATAAATCTTGTTCATTATGTAGTAATAACTTTGAGACCTGGTGCCCATATTCTAATACTGGTGGGGAAACCTTCTTTTTGTTTTTAATGAGATTTTTACTTCTTTCTTGTTAATAATTTACATTGTAATCATATAATCTATTTTAGGAAAACCAATTATAAATATGCCTTAGAGTTGAAGTAGTTTACATTTTGCATATATATTCTTATTTTAATCTTTTCAAAACTTTGCAGCTTTTACCATTCCCATTTTCAGATCAGAAACCCCAAACAAACATTATTAATTGCCCTAAAAAACATTACTAATTGTGAACTATATGTCAGGCATTATATAAGACACAGGGAATATAAAGATCATTCAATAAATTTATGTAAATAAAATTACTTAGTAACATAGTTAGGAATAAATCCTGAATATCCTGACTGTAATTTTGTTTAACATACAACATATTAACACCCTACACTTATTTATAAATATATATGCCTATTTACATATTAATAAGTAAGCATCATAGGCCATTATGTAAGGTTTGATCCATATGATATGCTTCATCTTTTTATTATTCTTTTTCTAAAATAGAGATATCCTTAATAAAGGTACATCTATTAGGTATTGAATTTAAATTGGGAAAATTATTTTCACAAGTCTCAAAAGTTAAGTTAAAAGTTCATTATTACCTGGACATTTTTCATGAGCTTAAGAGCACTCATTTTTAGAGAACAAACACAGGAAAAGGAGTGGGAGAAATAAAGATTAGTGGTACAATCATCAAACATTCATAACTGGACAACAGATTTAAGAGCTGTCATCTGGAAAGTTAACCCCTCTTACTCTTTCTCATTATGAGACTACAAGATCAACTTTTGAGTGTTATCCCAGTTCCCCTGAGAAGTTACATGTAGGAAGCTGTGTGGTGTCGCATTATCACAGCTTGGAGGCGGGGCTGCTGGCAGATAATTGACCCTTTCTAAACCTCAGTTTACAAACTTTAAAAATGAAGACAAATTTTAGATAACTTTTAGGGCTATGGTATAAATTAAATGACAAGTATAAAACATAGTGCACTGTAGAGTTGTTTAGTAAAATAATTTTTCCTCTTTGGACACAGAGTGAAGAAAAAAGATTTAATATTAATATTTAAGCTTTTGTACAGCAAAAGAAACCATCAAGATAGTGGGGAGACAACCCACAGATGGGAAAAATATTTGCTAATTATGTATCTGACATAGGCCTAACATCTGGGATCTACAGAGAACTCAAACAAGCTGATGGAAAGAAAAAATAAAACATCCCTATTAAAAATGGGCAAAGAGCATGAATAGGCACTTTTCAAAATATACAGACAGCCAATAGATACATGAAAAATGCTCAGCCTCGCTAATCTTCAGAGAAATGGAAATCAAAACAACATGAGATACCACATAACTCCAGTAAGGATAACCGCCATTAATAAATAAAAAAACAACAGATGCTGGTGCAGGTGTGGAGAAAAAGGAACAAGTCTATACTGATGATGGAAGTGCAAGCTAGTTCAACCTGTATGGAAAGCAGTGTGGCGATTCCTAAAAGAACTAAAAATTGACCTTCCATATGATCCAACAATTCCTCTCCGGGGAATTTACCTAGAGGAACATAAATTGTTCTAAAAAAAAGACACCTGCACACGCATGTTTATAACTGCACTATTCACAATAGCAAAAACATGGAACCAACCCTCCTGCCCATTGGAAGCGGACTGGTTTAAAGAAAATATGGCACATATATACAATAGAGTATTACGCAGCCCTAAGAAGAACAAAATCATTGACTTTGCAGCAAATTGGATGGAGTTGGAGACCATCTTACTCAGTGTACTATCACAGAAACAAAGAACTGAATAACCCATGGGACCTGAACATTCATCAAAATAGCACAAGGGAGTGATCAGCAGTTGCTGGAGACTGCCAGGGGAGGGAGAGAGGGATGGGGTCAAATAACAATGCAAAAGAAACCTGGTCTATAGCAGGGAAAATGAGGACCAGCTGGAGACCCAAACTTCAGAGAACTATATGCAACCTACTTGTGTAGCTAATTCTGACTTGTAACCCACATTTCTATAATAAAATAAAACAAAACAAAATAAATAATACAAATGTTAAATATTTTATTAAACATTAAATAATAATACATTAATTAACTTAATAAATACTAATCAAGTATTCCCTGGTATCTGAAGGAGTAATTCATGGAACTTTGAGTAATTCTTGCTTTTTGACATCTGGTGCAAGAAATAGTGTTCTCTATGTGTTTTAGTCTGTTAGTGCTGTCAAAACAAAATAACACAGACTGGGGGTGGCTTAAACAACAGACATTTATTTCTGCAGTTCTGGAAGCTAGAAGGCCATTGGGTTACGTTTCTGGTGAGGGCTGTCTTCCTGGCTTGCAGACTGTTACCTGTTTGTTGTCCTTACAAAGCCTTTCCTCTGTGTGTGTGCAGAGATAGAACTCTGATGTATCTCCCTTTTGTTTTAAGGACTGGGGTCTCACACTTATGACTTCATTCAACTTTAATTACCTACTTTAATTACCTTTTAAGGACCCTATCTCCAAACACAGTCACACAGGGAATTAGGGCTTCAGCATTTGAATTGTGGGGAGAAAAATTTCAGTCCATAGCACTCTCTCTGTCATAAGGAGAACATGGCAAGGTATCTAAGAAGAAACTCTGAGACTTGGAGCTTGCACAGACCAAGACCTCAATCCCACTCTTCTTATTTATACTCAATAAGTCTTGGAAAATCAGTTAGTGCCCCCTGAGACTCAGTTTCCACAGCTATGGGGAAAAAAAAACTGGCATTGTAATAAATATTTTAGAATATTGTTGTCAAAATTAAATAATACAGCACACGCATGTTATTTCCCAAGTAATAGTTGCTCAATTACTATTTTCTTCTGAGGCACACATCTATAGATTGCAGCTTTCACCATCCCATTTCACCTTTTAAAACTACCATTTGTATGCCACATACATTATATTTCACATTACATTACTTGATTTTATTCTCAAACCAGTATAAAAGTAATTGAGGTTTTGGTCACAATTTGAAAGTCTGCACACATTTCTAGAGATATAAACTAGATTAAAAATAAATTATATAAGCAGAATACAAAAACTTTTACTCTTTGGAAATGCGCATGAAAAAGTAAGTTCATTACAACACAAGATATTAGTTGTGTTATTAATGGTGCCATCTCTCTGAAATTATTGCCAAGTAACAGGTAGCAAAGAGCTAATCCATTAACTTGAATAAAGTGTAGACTTCTATTCTGTGTTCTAGTACCCTAGTTCTTTCCTCATTTTTATGTTCTATAAAATTGATTAATACTTTCACAGTCAAGGTTGAATTGTTGCCAGTTTCAAAGAACAAAGACCAGTTGAAATACTTTCCAAATCCAAAGCAAAAATATATATATAACCTTAAAGTTAAGCTTCCATTAACTATTTGAAAGAAAAACTTATAAATAGTATGAGGAAGGTATGTGGTGTGGGTGAGGGTGATGGAAGGGGGCACTGTGGCTCAAATCAAGTGAAGATAATGGGATGTAAAAAATAAATGACAACATCCTTAAATGGGAGCCCTCTGTTCATTAGATTATTGAGAGCATTTCTGGTTTTATCTACAAACCTACTCCTGTCTTACCTCACTTCAAGATCATCATATAGTTGTTCTGAGTTTATTCTGACAGTTTGACCATTGTGTTTATTCCTCTCGACCAAAATCATAGTAAAATTGACATCTGTGCTATTATTCTATCAGTCCACTAGTCAGTGTGCACACCACCATGAATGTGAATGGACATGGACAGCTCCTCCCATGGGGAGGGTTGTGGTCCATGCTTCTTCTCCATTAGCCACATTCTAGACCCAAACTAGCATGTTTACAGAGTCAGCACAGGAGTGTATATTGACTCTTCTCCTTGCTTTTATTTTTACACAACCTCCTCCTTCCTTTTCTCTACAAAGTACAGAATAGTCTTAAAAGTCTATTGTGTTCAACATTCCAGTAAACATTTTTTCATGTTGTAACAATTCTATAACGCATCTTACAGTCAATATTAAATATACTGTGGTGGTGCCAAAATATGTATACAGATTTTAAGATATAATATCTATGTAAAACTTTTCAACGTTGAATTGAATTATGATAGCAATGTGTAGTATGACGTTCACTCAAAAGATGATATTAATCAAATCAAGGCTAGCGTCACCATGCGACAGGCCGGGCAGTTGAAGAAAATGGCAGAAGCATGGTTGTTGGAGTGGAGGACCATTTTGAAGTGGTATTTGAAATTCAAGAATGTTGTGGAAGTATAACAACAGCAGAGGCATGAGTATTCAACAGAACCTCCTACATGCCTAACAATTGCACATATTCATGATAAGTGTGAGATGCATGGTACTGTGTATGATGTACACAAGGGAAATTTCAGGAAGACTTGCATAGCATCGAGTCCTGCAGTAGTTTGCCATAATCAGAAGTGTCTGGATGCTGATGGTAACCACCTTGAACAACTCTTGTAATTGCAGAAGTCAAGCATCACTTGTATTCATCTTTTGTTATTGATATATATTGAGTATTATCATGTTAATATAGTTTTTTTTCTTAAAATGTATACACATTTTTGGCACCTTCTTAAATTTTTATTTTATTAAGGATAAAAGTCATACTATGTACCACAGTTCGAAGTCATTCAATGGCTTCCCTCTCAGTCTCATTACCCAAAACCTTCCCTTTTGCTGATATGACTCCAACTACAGTGGGTTCCCCATTTTCTCCCTAATAACTCTACACTGACCATTTCATGCTTACTAAGTTTTTTCTTCAGATTTTCAAATGATTTGATACTTCTCATCATTTACATCTCAGCTTAAATGCCATTCCCTCAGACATGCCTTTTTTGACCAGCCCATATAAAGTGACCCCTTGTTTGGTGGCTATCACAGCACACTTTTAAAAAAATAAAGGTAAAATTCACATAAAATTAACCATTTAGCAGTGTACAATTTAGCAGTATTTAGCAAATTCACAGTGTTGTGCAGCCACCACCTATATTAGTTCCAAAATATTTTCATTGACCAAAAGAAAACCCCTTACCAATTAGCCACTCTCATTCTCCCCTGTCCCAGTCCCTGGCAACCAGTAATCTGCTTTCTGTCTTTGTGGATTTATGTATTCTGGATATTCTATGCAAAATTTATTTCTGACTTCTCTCACTTGCATGATGTTTCAGGGTTCATTCACATTGCAGCATGTATCAATATTTTATTTTTTTATGACTGGTTAGTTTGTAATTGTATGAATACAAGATATTTTGTTAACTCTTTCATCCATTGATAAAATGTTTGGTTAGTTTTATTCTTCTGGATATTGTTAATAACACTGCTATGAACATCCATGTACAAATATTTGTTTGAATTCTATTTTTAATTTTTGGGGGAGTATAAAAAAGAGTACAATTGTTGGACAAGCACCTTATTTAATTTTATATATTTTTCTTATTAGAATTCAGGCTCCTAGGGGTCAGGGACCTTGGCTTTTACTTTTACTGAATGTCAAAAATTACTGGAATAATTCTGAACACATAATAGGATGCACTCAGTTAATATGTGTAGAATGAATTAATTAACTTAAAAATTGTCAAATTTTTCTTAGAGCAATTCTGCTGGTAAAAGTAAGAGTTTATATTTCCTTTTTAAATCCAACTGTCCCCTTTGAGGAAGAAAATCAGCTAAGCAGACCTAAAGAGCAAGGAATAACAGGACCCTCTTTAGGAATGAACAGGACTGAATTACTTTATATTATGGACCTAAATGATGCTTTGTATCATGGAACTGAACTACTAGTCATTAGTAATAAAGATGTTGGTGTTGCAGTCCCTGGCAGAGGTGCATATTCACAGAATATTTTAAGAAAAATACAACTTTCTCTAATCTACATTTAGACTGTACTTTGGTTTTACAATCTTAATTTTTTATGTTCTTGTAGTTGTTCACAAGTGACTGACAGTAGGAACCCTGTGGAGAGCAAGAAACAACTGTGGACCTAATCTTTACTCAACATGGAGAAGAGGCTGTGGGGGAAAAAAGAAAAGAAAAACAAAATAAAACTATTTTGTAAAAAAAAAAAAAAAGAATTGATTATTTCTAAACCAAATATGATATCATTGTAAATTCAATTACCCCAACTCTAGTTATTATACTCGTGTATAGATTACTGCAATGGAATGCAATTTCCTTATTGGGATCCTAGGGCTAGCGCCAGACTTCTAAAGGTTGAAAAAGGAAATTTGCTGAAGAAAGCTGCATTTTCATTCAATTTTTCTGAGAAAAAATATCTGATCTGAAGAGAAAAATGGGTGCAAGCTAATGGCTATGCTTTGGAGCAGGGACTGTATTGGAAGACTGACTTTGGCCCAAGTGAAAAAGCAGTAAGCGGGACAGAGAGATCTATGGAGGAGCTTGGGCTTGTGAACTTGAGAACAGCTACATTTAGTTCACTGTCTGCTTTGTGTAAACATCTATTTCTGTTATATCTAAGTCAAGAGCTTGTGAGATTGTGTCCTGATCTTAAATAAAACTGTGGAAAATTAAGGCAAGTGTCTGTGTTTATGCTGACTTGTACAGCAGAACACAGACACAACCTAAATGGAGTTACAGAGCAAGATTTAAAAGAACCAAATTGCCTTGGGTGGACCCCAGACCTGTAATCTTATATCAAACTAATGACCATGGCAATGAGGAGCAGTCAGGATGGCTATTTGGAATATGTGAGCACTTTGAAGGTTCAAGAACACTTGAAGATATTAATGAAATAACTATGTTTTTCCATTCAATCAATTGTAACTCAAAAAAGGAAATGCAAACTTATTTTGCAGCCCTGGGCAATTCAAGTCTGAAAATCCAAGTTACAAATCCAAGTAATTCAAGAAGACACAGGCTAGTAGAACTAGCCACAGTCTTCACATCCAGGAACCAATGGTACTTCTAATGTGATTGAGAGAAAAGAATGGATTTGAATACCAATATTCAGATTGATTTTGAATTGTGGCTAAGCCTTTCATTACCTGGCCGCTGGTGGGTAGAGTTGCGACAATCATTAAATGGAATACTAATGTGTACCTGAAGCAATTGAGAAAATAAAATAATATGTGTGGAGTATTGGGTATTAGGCACATTATTTCTTCAATCAATTTCTTTTCTCTACATACCTCCTTTTTCTGTAAAACCCAATCTCTTCATTTTCTCAGCTGGGAAGGGCAAAGAAATAGGTCAGTATAGATGAAAACAAGGGGAAGCAATGCAAAGGGCATGACACATTGCAAGTAATAATTTTTTACAAAAATATTTTATTTCCAGTGACTCCTTACCATTTATTATATCTTTTGAAATCATTTATTTGGTACTAAAATTTGTAAAACTCAATGTGCTATGCACTCATATGCATACAAAACTGCTCTAGGGCATTGGAATATAATTGCTTCTTTAAAAAAATTGGCTGTCTTTTCCTCTATTTAAATTGTATAAAACAAATTATGACTTATTAGTATGCTTTTTAAATGTTTTCTTACATGCTTGAAAAAAAATACCCAGTTTTCTTATTACTTTAGTGTCTAAACAGCAAATGTGTATAGAGCTTTCTGTAATTAAATAAAAACAAGCCAAAGTCTAATATGTGAGAATAACAAATCATGCAGGTAATTCGATGAGCGAGAAAGCAGTCTGATTCTGCAGCTATCAAAACCCAAATGAGGGCTTCATGTCACTTGCATTGTTTTGCACTTGTGTAAGGTCAACTTTGAGTTCTGACATCACCTTAGACATCTTGAACCAATATCCACATCTTCTCCATACTTTAGTATTTTCAGCTTTGAATTGCAAAAGAAAATGGTGATGGCAATGCTTTGAGACAGGAAATAGGAAAATAATAATGAAATTAGGAGACTTAGTAAATCCACTTCTGTTAATATAACAAAACATGGCATAGCACTGCCCCTTCATTCAATTGAAATTAGTTTAGTTTGGGGAAAATCCACATCATAATGATATTGAGGATTCTTTATTATCTTCATGAATGAATGTGAGTCATTTTTCCAATTATTTAGATCACCGTTTCTCAATAGAATCAAGGCATTGCAATTTGAGTGAGGTGGTACAATTTTTTAAGGAAACTTTCTGAAAATTGTAGAATTTTTAGCATCTTTATTACTGGCCTTAAATTAGTAGCACCCCCATTTATTGTGACAACTTAATTGTCTTCTTATTCTCAAAACCTAATGTCCTTCAAATAACTTTTGCATATTTTTTACAGATTTTTTAATATATTGTGTTAGTTTTATTGATGTACACAATATAATTCTTGTTGCTAGCATGAATGAAATGTTTTTTCTTTCTTTTACAATTTTATTCTTTTACATTTTCTATTTGACTTCTCCTGACCTATTGGATTTTTGATATGTAAATTATGTATCCAGAGATCTTATTTAATGCTATTATTAATTGTAATTTTTTGCTAAATTATTTTGTGATTTCTCCAGAGACAATTGTATTATCATTAAGTAAAGATAATTTTTAATCTATTTCGTTTTAAGTTTTTTATATATTTATTTTTTCTATTTCATTGGCTTAGACTTCTCAATGTTATTGACTAGAAATGGTAATAGTGAGCATTTGTGTTTCTAGTTACAAATAAAATTCTAACTTTTCAGCATTTATTATTTAAGTCAAGGATAGAAATTTTATTTTTTTCACATTATCTTTCTACATCTGTTAAAATGACTACATAATTTAAAATTGATATAATGAATTATGTTAATATGTTTTTATAGCGACAAACTAATCTTGCATTGCTGGGATGTGCCCTGCTTGGTCATGATGTGTATTCTATATTTGTCTATGTAGTTAATGCATTATTGGATTTATTTAGCTGATCATTTATCAGTTTATGTGGTCACTACTTTTTTTGTACAACTCCTCTTTTACATTAGATTCTGAAAATCTTTCGGCCATTATTTTGTCAGCTCTGGCTTCTCTGATATTTTTTTTCTTTTTTTTGAATTGGAATCTCACTCTGTCATCTGGCCACTGCAGTCTTGACCTGCTGGGCTCTGGTGATCCTTCCGCCTCAGCCTTCCAAGTAGCTGAAACTACAGGCACACGCTACCACGCCCGGCTACTTTTTGATGTATTGTAGAGATGAGGTCTTGCCAAGCTACCCAGGCAGGTCTCGAACCCGCCGGCTCAGACAATTCACTCACCTCCTCCTCCCAAAGCACTGGGATTACAGACTGAGCCACCAAGCCCGGCTTCTCTGATATTTTCTACTGAAAATTTTTTTTTTTTTTTTTTTTTTTGAGTTGGAGTCTCACTCTGTCGCCCAGACTGGAGTGCAGTGGCCGCTCCCGGCCAACGCAGCCTCCACCTGCTGGGCTCCGGCAATCCTTCTGCCTCAGCCTTCCAAGTAGCCGGAATTACAGGCATGTGCTACCACGCCCAGCTGATTTTTTTGATTTACTGTAGAGATAAGGTCTCGCTGCCCAGGCGGGTCTCGAACCCGCGGGCTCAGGCAATCAACTCACCTCAGCCTCCCAAAGGCGCGGGATTACAGGCTGAGCCACCAAGCCCGGCTTACTGAAAATATTTAATGCCCATTTTAAACTCTGAAACTTTATTATTTAACTGACATTTTAAATTTCTATATAATTTTCATTCTGATAGGTTTTGAATGACTTTATCAGTGACATCTACCAATTCATTACTTTTCTCTTTGACTATGTTTTAGAACTCTACTGCTTTTCTGTCTATAGTTTTATTTCACTGACTTTTTTCCCCCCAGAATTATGTTTTCATCTCTATTTTTGTATTTAATTTTTGCCTATTTTATGTGGGTGTGTTTAATGGCAGTTATCCCTTATATATCTCTGAACATTTTAAACATATTTAGTCAAACTAGAATACATTTGTAATCCAATCGCTGATTATATCAACCTGAATAAACCTTGCATTTCTTGTGTTTTGCAATCTTATTTTGAAAGTTGTTTTTGAAAGGGAATTTTGGAGACGGGTTGGGTTTTTTTCGTTTTTCTTTTTTCTCTCCCTTCATGTATCTCTCTGTGTTAATACTCCTCTGAAATTTTTAATTATTTCTATCTATTAAGGAAGCCAACCCAGTATGAGGTTGTATGTTGGTGGTGTGGAGGCCTTTCCAGAGATGACACTCCAAACATCTTAGCTTGAGTGTGAAAGCCTATAGGAAGTACAGTTCAAGAGCAGACCTCAGGTCATGTCCTTTTCCTTATACCTCCCTCAGCAAATGTCTCTCAGGAGCTATTAACTAGCATAAAGTTTATATAAAATATAAACCCGACCTATTGAATTTTTTAAATTTCTTTCTTTTTGAACAAATAGTGAGTGACTTTTGGCCAACACAAGCTTAATTAATAAAGTAGACAACAATTATATATACAATCATGATATCTGCCAGAAAGAGAAGGATCAAAAATTAGCCCAAACTAAATGATCTACCAGTTATTCAGATAGATTCTTTAATGTATTGATTATAACATCTTTCTAAGTATTATTCCTGTTTCCTAATTGGTTTGGAAGAAAGGAATAAAAAAGTTAAGTATATTTTCCAAGTGTTCATAATCAGCAGGGGGAAAAGTATTTAGAGTCAGAATTTCCTGATTCTCATGAAGGAACAGAAATATAACTGTAATATAAACTTTTTGCTTTTCCTATTGTCTCTCTGGGTTAGGTGTAATTTTTAGCTATAGAAATTGGAGGTATAGGCAATTCAAAATCATTTTAGCTATAGATTTCTTGCTGTAGATTCAACCAGCCACAGATCAAAAATATTTTTAAAAATAGATGGCTCCATGTGTACTGAACATGTACAGACTTTTTTGCCATTATTCCTTAAATAATACAATACAAAAGCTATTTATATAACATTTATACTGTATTAGGTATTATAAGCAATCTAGAGAGGATTTAAAGTGTATGGGACGAAGTGTGTAGGATATATGCAAATATAGGCTATATCAGGAACTTGAGCATCCATGGATTTGCATATTTGAGGGAACCCTCGAACCAATTCTTTATGAATACTGAAAGATAAGTGTAATTAATTTGTTTATTGATAGTTCTTAGGCAATGATGTTTCCCACATTGGATGCTATGGAAGGAACCCAGGACTTTGAGCCATGACATTTATATTTATAATTTTTTTTAAATCTTACACTCCCTTCAACAAATCCACCACTGCTTAGATATTCATGGCATCAAGTTTAAACCACACTCAAATATAGTCTTTTTGCTGTCACTTAAGACTAAGACCACAAGCAGGGAGGTCTCTGGTCACAATCATATGAGGGCCCTTTCTTCCCTTCTCCCCACCCCCACGCCCCTTTTATTTATTTATTTATTTATTTATTTATTTATTTATTTATTTTTGAGTTGGAGTCTCACTCTGTCACCCAGACTGGAGTGCAGTGGCCGCTCCCGGCCACTGCAGCCTCGACCTGCTGGGCTCCAGTGATCCTTCAGCCTCAGCCTTCCAAGTAGCCGGAATTACAGGCATGCGCTACCACACCTGGCTGATTTTTTGATTTATTGTAGAGATGAGGTCTCGCTGCCCAGGCGGGTCTCGAACCTACGGGCTCAGGCAATCAACTCACCTCAGCCTCCCAAAGGCGCGGGATTACAGGCTGAGCCACCGAGCCCGGCTCCCTTTTCTTTTTAATTTGATCACATTGCTGTTGAGATATACTGGTGAGAAAATGCAAATAAAATTCTGAATTAGCTAAGGTGCAGGGGCAAGGGACACATTCTGTTAGACATTGCACACAGCCTGCCACATGTGGTACTACACAAGTAAATTCCCAAGGTTCTCAGAGAATCCACCCTCATCCAAAATCATTTTTCCTGGTGACTTTCTCAATATGTACCAGAGGAGAATACAGGGACTGGTCTCAAGTCAATTTCTAGCAAATCAGCACATTCAAGGAAAAAAAGACTCACTGTTCCTAAACTGCCTGTGCTTTTCCTCCTCACCTCTTCTGTTTTAAAGCCCCTTTGTTTTCTTCAGTGACAGCAATTTGACTTTCTCTCTTATATAAGAGAATTACTTTGCATGCTTTGACTGACTCAGAGCTACTCCATGATGCTATTTATGACCCAGCTATTTCTCATGCCCTGCACGGTGGCACAGAATATCAAAATTAAATAAGGAGATTTTCCAGATTTTATAATCCACCTTCACAGTTTACAGAATACTCAGTCTCCCAACTCCTCATCTTTAGAATCAGGAGCCTAATAGAGGCTCCTCAGACAAGGACTGTTTCTACTCAGGAGTCAGCCCCTGAGATGTGGACTCATGTTTGCCATTTCTGCTGCCTTTACAAAACTATCTCAATACATAGTAGACAGAACTCTAGCTCAATATATTTCCCTACTTTAGGATATTTTATTTTAAAGGATTCCTGCAGACCTCAGGAAACTCTGTCATTTATGGTGGGATTTCACTCATTTATGCAGGGAATTAGTGGAAATATTGTGAGATAGGATTAGAGCTATATGGTCCATGTATTAATTTGTATCTTGTTAATAAACTTTTTCTCTAGGTCTACATGTGATTAGGCCACACACAAAAGCAAGAAGACTCATGAAATGAAACATTCACAATGCTGCTTAATCCATCACATATAGCAGTGAACAGCATACAGGAAGATAGCTAACACGAATCAAGCCCTGTCTGTAGATCTCAAAGTTACTTGCTCTGCCACTTACTTATCAGAAAAACTACAAAATACATATTATCTTTATTTTCCAGTTGAGAAGACATTTGCAGAGGAACTTGCTGAAAATCTGTTATTAATGGTTATGATGAAATATAAGCCCAAATTTTTGAACCCAGATTCTATAATTGATGTTTTTCGCTATAGTTCGTGTCTTAAAAGGAGGAACTTTAAAGCCAAAGAGATCTTAGAAGCAATGTGACTTACTGCGATGAAACTCACTTTTAGGGCTATGTAAAGATTTTTTTTTTTCACCCTGAGGTCACATATACAAAATGCAACAAGGCTAGGATCAGAGTCTAATCTCTTCTAATGCTACCTTCAATGCTGCTGCCGCCACTGGGTTTCCCTCACTGTGGAGGGTGAGACTCTTCCTTAGAGTCACTGTTACTGCTTCCAACTTTCACTTCCTCACACGTTCGTTCCAACACCCAGGCTACCAACTCCTCTCTTTGATCTCTGGAACTCAAGAACCATGAAAGCAACTACTCTGAAGTCACATCTCCACATCCTTTTTAAAGGACCAACATAAGTGGAGCAACTTGCAACCAAGGAGGTCAGAAGACAGACTGCAAGGACATACTTTAGTAACACTTCAAGTAGGACTGCAAAGCCAGGCCAGGCCATCTCTGCAGCAAAGAGAAGTAGAAGCTATTTCTATGAGGAACGGGGATGGGACAGGGGCCAACTGTACCTGGAAGGCACTCACCATGGAATATTGCTGCTTTAAGATAGTATTATGTAAGCCTCTAAGTGAGGAGAGCACAGCAGTTGGAACTCTCCTTCTAATCCAGTGGAGGCAGGGTACCCAGAGTGGACTTTGTGGCCCTGACACTGTTATCTCAGGTAGTTCCTGCACTCAGGTGGAGGCTTTTCAGTCTTGGTCTCCATTGATTTCCACATTCTGCTTAAGCCAACTACTCCCATGACCACACCCTGAACTTGCCTCCAAACTGTAATTGGGACAAATCCTTTAATTCTCAGACTTTGTATCATCTTCTTTCATCCCACTCCCAACAAATGCACATAATCCACTATGAGCAAATTCTCTGAACTGTGTCTTCACGAGATCAAAAAAAAGTCATATGGATACCACCTTCCATTTCTACCATAAACCCAACAATTTAATCTTCTGGGTTTGAAGTCCTGCCATTCAACAAGCTTGAATTTAACCCTTTCTCTTTTTGAGATGGAAAATTCTTTTTCTCTACCATTCTTGGTCTGCTCCTTCCCCTAACCCTAGGTCCTGGCTCTATCCCTTGCTCCTCCAGTGATTTCATCTAACTAAATGTAACCACCAGATCTCCAAGTAGCTCAAGCCAGAATCTTACAGATGCTCTTGAAATCTCCCTCTTCCCTGAACTGCTAAGCCAAATATGTTATCAAACTTCAGCAAATTAATCGTAAGAGGCAGAGCCTCCCTTCTCAGACCTAGCTTTCGTTAAATCTATAGACCTAAGAATACATGGATTGCTGCAGATGGGATATTAAGATGATGTAGAATGTAAATGAGCTCTGGGAAAGGAGCCTCTGTTTCCCAGAGCCTCGTGTGCTGAATTGGCAACTTGAGCACAGACCAAATTATCCTCAATATGCTAAATTCTCTAAGTCCTTGGAACATTTTATAATTACTTCTCTCTTCTCTAAATTCCTACATCATTTCCGAAAGTATTATTTAAACATTGTCACCTGATTTCTGGTTGGCCTTGAGGCGTAAATGACAAAATGTCATGTCTCTCCTTAATAATAATTGTAGCTAACATGTGGTGAGCAGTTATTGTCCTAGGTAGTATGCCAAGTGCTTTACGTGTATTAATTCATTCCATCTTCTAACTACATCCACAAAATGGGCACAATTGACACTATAAAGATTCCCCTTTTATATTTGAAGAAACTGAAGCACAGTCATTAAATGCCTTGCTCCAGGTCAGAGTTAAGAAGTAGCATTTCCCAGATAAGAAAAATGAGCTTAGAGAGGTTACTAAGTCCAAATGCAAATGATAAACAGGTGGCCAAGCTGAGATTCAATCCATACCAGTCTGGATCGAATGCCTACTGTCTTTGTCAGGTTAACAAAATCAGCATGACCTATGTATGTTGCATTCATCTAAGATTAAAACAGAAACAAAAATATCCAGTTCTTTTTTTTTTTTTGAGTTGGAGTCTCACTCTGTCACCCAGGCTGGAGTGCAATGGCATGCTCACGGCCACCCCAGTGTTGATCTGCTGAACTCCAGCGGTTTTTCCACCTTAGCCGTCCAAGTAGCTGGAACCACAGGTGTGCGCTACCATGCCCGGCTAATTTTTTGATCTATTATAGAAATGAGGTCTCACCATGTTGCTCAGGCTGGTCTCGAACCCATGGGCTCAGGCAATCCTCTCATCTCGTACTCCCAAAGTGCTGAGATTACAGGCTTGAGTCACCTCGCCCAGCCTCCAGTTCTGTAACAAGTAAACCAATGTTCAAGCAGGGGAGATATAATGCATGTGAAGAGTAAACTCTCAAAACAGATGCAGGGTCTTGACTAGGATAAAAAGCCAATAATCAGGCCAAAAAGACTTAGGAGAGGAGAAGTGGGAATAGGGAACTCTGAGACAATGATCATGAACATATTTGGATGCCCACTGCCTCAGTGGATAAAAGGCTGGTAGTATCAAGCTAGTTGAAGGACAGAACCCAAGGTAGAGCATCGCCATCAAGAACAATTTAGAAATTATAAGGCAAATACAGCTAGTGACTTTATCCCAGAAAATACAGAGCAGAATCCATTTTATAAGCAGTCTAACTAATTCCTGAACCTTACACTTAAATTTGCCAGCCATCCTTTTTTACTGAAAGCAGGCACAGTCTTATTGGGCATGACAAGAAACAGCAGAAATCTTTTATGCCTTAGACACCAAAGATTTTGTTCCCTTTCTGTGAACCGCTGCCAACCACTAGGGATGGAATGCACTGTGGGACAGTGTGTGGGATGAACAAAGTGGTTTTAGTAAGATGTGAGTGAGCGAGGCAGGAGGGGCACAGGGCTAGTACAATGGGCGTTGTGAATCTCAGCACAGATGCTCAACGGTTGGACTGGTCATCCTAACTGATTTCGAGCTCACACTGAGAGGTGAGAAAGGAATATATTTTTCCTTACAAATTAGAAGGAAAGTAAAAAAGAAAACCCATTTTTTTCTCCTGTAAGAGATGCAAAAGAAGAGAACAGCAGGGCATGAATATGAGGAATTCTCACAAGCTTGAGTGAGAGAAAGTAAATAAAGCCTATGGTTTGATGTTATAAGTGATTTGTCCAAGGTCTTTGAGTGTGTCTTGCAGCATCTGAAGAAAGAGCAGGAAAGACACCTATCTTGATTGTAAACCCAAACAAGACTGTCTAAAATTGACTTTCAGAATCCTTACTCTAGTCAATGATGCCTCCATCTCCCAACTTTTAAAACGACACTCCCCATCAGCAGTTCTTAATCTGAGATGCATGAATCCCACAGTGAGTCCATGGATTGGCATCAAGACATCAGAAAATTTTAAAAATCATATTCAAAATTATGTGTTTGGGTGAATATATACATATTGATAGAGGAGAGAAGTCCAGAGAGCTCATAAATTTCTTGGAGACTCAGTTCCCAAATATTAAGGAAACACTATCATCCTAACAATTGTCTGTCACAGTTGATTTTTATTAGTTTCTCCCACCATGTGGGTTCTCATCAGGTAAGTCAGGGCCCCTGGGAATGGACTTTCCTATCTCTGTGGTATATCAATCAACCTGCAACTCAAAACTCTTTGGACCAGCAGCACTGTCGTAACCTGGAGCCTTGCAGAATAGAGGTCCCACACAAGACACATTGAATGTATTTGGGATGTCTTTCTGACTCCTGATGCTTGTCTGCATTCTCCTCCTCTTGCTTTACCATATCTTTGACGTGAATATGCTCATGGAGTCTGATGAATTATTTCAAATATCTGACCTGAGGAAATACTTGCAGGGTACAATTCCTGGTCCATGATTTTCACCATGTGACTAGTTTTGTCCAATTGGATGTTAGTTGGACATAAGTCAATTAAGATGCTCGAACCACAAGGCTTACCCATTTTTTGGTCACTCTCATTGCCATGAGGTCATGCTGGGAGCAGCCTGATGAACAGTGAGTATTTGAGAAGGAGAATCTGGCCAGTTGCCTCAGCCAAGGACAGCCAATCAACCCTCCACATTTAAGTAAGTCCAGTCAAAATCAACAGAACCTCCTGACCAAGCCCAGTTGACCCTAGACAAGTGAGCAAAAAATGCCTATTGTTGTATGCCCTTGAGGTTCTGAAGTTGTCTGTTATGTAGCATTATTATGACAACAGGTGATAGATACAAATGAGTTCTACAGCAGCCAACTGGGGTGTAGGGGAATGTATTGGGATGTAGCGGTCAATCAATTAATTATCTTAATATTGCCAGAGTACTTTGTAAAATGCAATATTATTTAAAAACTAGCTATGAGATTTCTTGATTAAGTCTAGATCTCTAAGTGCATAAGCAGACATCATTCATGGGAAATCCAGGGGCCAATTTTGAGGAAGGTTATTGACATATTTGCACTTTAGTAGCTACTTACTTGTATAATAGCCACTTTTGATCATAACAAATTATATGAATTTAATAAGTATATATACAGTAATGCACTATTTAGAGATGTGGTTACATTCCAAGAAATGTGTCTTCGGGTGATTTTTGTCATTCTGCAAAAAATCATAGTGTGTTTACAAAAACCTAGATTTATACAAGCCTAGATATACACAAACGTAGATGTATAGCCTACTGCATATCTAGGATACATGGTATAGCCTATGGCTCCTAGGCTACGAACCTGTACAAACTTTCTGAGCTGAACACTGTAGGCAATTATAACACCATCATAAGTATCTGTGTATCTAAACATTTCTAAACATAGGAAAGATATAGTATAAATAATATTATTTCTTACAGGGCCACCATCATATATGCAATCCATCATTGACAAAAATGTCATTATTAGGCACATAACTGTATGTCTGAAAAAATACATATACAAAAACTGAATTCAATAATAAAAATAAAAAGTGAATATTCTTCCCTTCTAGTATATATGTTTCTTTAGGTTGAAGCAATAAATATCGCGTCTTATGTATTGATCTACACAAAGGTCCATACAACTCTTCTACGAACACGTTGTATACATATGTAAAATTACAAAAGCCAGTCTGCAATGTTTGCCACCACTCATAATATGTTCATCTTTGCAGATTCAAATCTTTGTAGGCAAGAATGGTTAAGTGACTTTCCCAAAAAGCTGCCTAAAGTTGAGAGAGGAACCTAGTCTCTAAATCTTCTACTCATAAATCACCATAGCTAAAACAGATTCTTGAGGGGGAAAAAATGTACATTACTTTTTCTTTTTTCTCTTTTGTAACAAGCATAATGCCATCTCACATTAAACAATAAGAAAGCCATTCTACTAAGAATTAAAAGTATTCTGTAGTGCCTCACTGAAGAAAGACCCACTGTCCAGCGTATGCAAACTCTATAAAGAAAACTCTCTCACTGTTTTTGGCAGGGCAATAGCTTGGTGTCCACCTTGCTGAGAACCATGCTGCTGTGTGTGTGTTGTGTGTGTGTGTGTGTGTGTGTTGTGTGTGTGTGTGTGTGTTTTTAAGGGTGTAATTTTATTTATTTTTAATTTTTATTTTAGATTCAGGGATACACATGCATATTCATTACATAGGCATATTATGTAGTGGTGGAGATTGAGTATCAGGTGGGCCATTCAACAGAAAATGAACACTGTGCCCCATTAGGTATTTTCTGTACCCTAACTCCTCTCCTTCCTTCCCCCATTGATGTCTACAGTGTCTATTATTTCCATCTTTGTAACTGTTTAGTTCCCACATATGAGTGAGAATATGGAATGTTTGGTTTTCTGTTTTTGAGTCAGTTTACTTAGGATAATGATCTTCAGCTCTATCTATGCTGCTGCAAAGGACATGGTTTTATGCATTCTTATGGCAGCAACATATTCCATGGTGTATATATACCACCTTTTCATTATCCGTTGATCAATGATGGGCATTTAGGTTGATTCTATATCTTTGCAACAGTGAAGAACAGGTGAGTGCAGGTGTTCTTTTGGTATAACAATCTGTCTTCCTTAGGGTAAATATCTAGTAGTGGGATTGCTGGATCAAGTGGTAGATCTACTTTTAGTTCTTTGCATAATCTCCAGACAACTTTCCATAGAGGTTATACTAATTTACACTCCCACCCCAGTGTATACGTGTTCCCTTTTCTCCACACCCATTCCAACATCTATTGTTTTTCGATTTTTCAATAATAGTCATTTTGACTGGTATAAGATGATATCTCATTGTAGTTTTAACTTGCATTTCCCTGATTATGAAGTGATGTTGAGCAATTTTTCATAGGTTTGTTGGCCATTTGTATCTCTTCTTTTGAGAGATGTCTATTCATGTTGTTTGCCCACTTTTTAACGGGGTAATTTGCTTTTTTTCCCTGCCAATTTGTTTGAGTTCTTTGTAGATTCTATAAATTACTCCATTATCAGGCATATAGTTTGCAAATATTTTCTCCTGTTCTGTAGGTTATCTGTTTGCTCTGTTGATTATTTCTCTTGCTGTGAAGAAGTTTTTAATATACTTAAGTCCCACTTATCTATTTTTGTTTTAGTTGCATTTGCTTTTGGGGTTTTAGCCATAAATACTTTGTCTAGGCTGATGTTCATATGAGTTTTTCCCAGGTTTTCTTCTGGGATTTGTATGGTTTCAGGTGTTTTGTTTGTTTGTTTGTTTGTTTGTTTGGAGTTGGAATCTCACTTTGTCGCCCAAACCGGACTGCAGTGGCATGCTCCCGGCCACCGCAGCCTCGACCTGCTGGCCTCCAGTGATCCTGCCACCTCAGCCTTCCAAGTAGCCAGAACTATAGGCGCGCACTACCACACCCGGCTAATCTTTTTGATTCATTGTAGAGATGAGGTCTCACCAAGTTTCCCAGGTGGGTCTCAAACCCGCGGGCTCAGGCAATACACTTGCCTAGGCCTCCCAAAGTGCTGGGATTACAGGCTGAGTCACCGATCCCAGCCCAGGTGTGACTTTTAAGTCTTTAATCCACCTTGAGTTAATTTTTGCATATGGGGAGCGATAGGGATCAAGTTTCATTTTTTTTCCCCGTGTAGCTATCCAGTTTTTCTTGCACCATAGTTGAATAGAGTGTCATCTCCCCAGTGTATTTTTTTTTTTGTCTGCTTTGTCAAAGATTATTTGGTTGTAGGTATTTGAGTTTATTTCTGGATTCTCTATTCTGTTCCATTGGCCCATGTGTCTGCTCTTGTACCAGTATCACGCTGTTTTGATTCCTACAGCCTAGTAGTATAATTTGAAGTTAGGTCATGTGATTTCTCTAGCTTTATTCTTTTTGCTTAGAATTGCTGTGGCTATTCTGGCTCTTTTGGGTTCCATAGGAATTTTAAGATGTTTTTTCTTATTCCATGAAGAATGATGTTGGTAGTTTGACAAATATTGTGTAGAATCAGGAAATTACTTAGGGTAATATGATCATTTTAATAATGTTGATTCTTCCAATCCATGAGCACGGCATGTTTCTTCATTTACTTGTGTTCTCTGCAATTTCTTTCATCAGAGCTCTGTAGTCCTCCCTGCAGAGATCTTCCAAAAATATACTTCTAAATATTTTAGTTTTTGGCTGCTACTGTAAATGAAATTGAGTTATTGATTTGATTCTCAGCTTGATTGCTATTGGTGTAAACAGTGCTTACTGATTTGTGTGTGGTGATTTTGTATCCTGAAACTTTACACAATTCATTTATGAAGTCCAGGAGCCTTTGGGAAGAGTATTTAGGATTCTCTAGATATAAGATGATATTGTTGGCATAGAGAAAGTTGGATTTCTTCTTTTACAGTTTAGATACTCTTTATTTCTTTTTCTTGCTTAACTGTTCTGACTAGGACTTCCAGTATTCTGTTGAATACTAGTGGTGAAAGTGGGTTTCCCTGTCTTTTTCCAATTCTAAGGAGAAATGTGTTCAACTTTTCTCTGTTCAGAAAGGGCATTGGCTATGGGTTTGTTGTATATAGCTTTTATTATTTTGAGGAATGTTTCCTCTATGCCTATTTTGCTGAAGACATAGAGGGGATGCTGGATTTTATAAAATGCTTTTTCTACATCTATTGAAATGATCATATGATTCTTTTTAAAAAGTTTTTTTATGTAGTGGATCATAAACAAAACTTGCATATGTTGAACCACCTTGGGATAA
Source organism: Cephalopachus bancanus (assembly GCA_027257055.1). Classification (NCBI taxonomy): domain Eukaryota; kingdom Metazoa; phylum Chordata; class Mammalia; order Primates; family Tarsiidae; genus Cephalopachus; species Cephalopachus bancanus. Next base: position 2,044,604 of record JAPVLO010000072.1, read on the forward strand.
AAACCCACTTGGTCATGGTGTATTTTTTTTTTAATGTACTGCTGAATTTGGTTTGCTAATATTTTGCTGAGGATTTTTGCATCTATGTTCATAGGAGATATTAGTCTACAGTTTTCTTTTTCTTTTTCTTTTCTCTTTTGTTTGTTTTTGTCTTCTCCTGGCTTTGGTATCACAGCGATACTGACCTCATAGAATGAGTTAGGGAGAATTCCATCCTCTTCAATCTTGTGAAATAGCTTCAGTAAAATTGGTACCAATTCTTCTTTGAAGGTCTGGTTAAATTCATCTGTGAGTCTATCAGGTCCTGGACTTTTTGTTGTTGTTAGAAAACTTCTAATTCCTGTTTCAATCTGTCTACTGGTTATTGAAGTGTTCAGAGTTTCTATTTCTTCCTGATTCAAGGTCGAGGGATTGTATGTTTCAAAGAATGTATCCATTGCCTCTAGATTGGCTAGTTTGTTTACATAGAGATGTTCATAATAGTCTTGGATAATATTTTGAACTTCCATTGTATCAATTTTAACGTTTCCTTTTCCTTTTTTTTTTGAGTTGAACTCTCACTCTGTCGCCCAGACTGGAGTGCAGTGGTCGCTCCCGGCCACCGCAGTCTTGACCTGCTGGGCTCCGGCGATGCTTCTGCCTCAATCTTCCAAGTAGCTGGAACTACAGGCGCGTGCTACCACACCCGGCTCATTTTGATTTCTTGTAGAGATGAGGTCTCGCCAAGTTGCCCAGGCGGGTCTCGAACCCGTGGGCTCAGGCAATCCACTCCCCTCAGCCTTTCAAAGACACAGGATTACAGACTGAGCCACCGAGCTTTTTCATTTCTGATTGAGCTAATATAAGTCTCCTCTCTTTGCTTCTTGATTAATCTAGTTAGTGGTCTATCAATTTTTTTATCTTTTCAAATAACCAACTTTTTTCTTTTGTAAATCCTTTGTTTTGTTTTTTTAATTTCAATTTCATTTTGTTCTGCTCTGATCTACATTATTTCTTTTCTTTTGCTATCTTTGGTATGTTCATATTTTTTCTAATTCCTTGAGATGTGGTGTTAAGTTGTCAATGTGAGTTTTTAGTCTAATGTAGGCTTTAAGCAATATATATATATATATATACTTTTTCTGAGCACGGCTTTGGCTGTGTCCCAGAGGTTTTGAAACTTGTTTCACTGATGTCATTTGTTTCAAGGAATTTTTAAATTTCTATCTTGATTTCATTGTTGACCCAAGGATCATTCAGGAGTAAAATGTTTAACTTCCATATCTTTGGTTTTCTGAGTTCTTCTTGGCGTTAGTTTCTAGTTTTATTCCACTGTGGTCTAAAATGGTGCTTGATATTATTTTGATTTTTTTAAAATTTATTGAAACTTGATTTGTGGCCAATTATATGATCTATCTTGGAGAATGTTCCATATGCTGATGAGAAAAATGTGTACTCTGTAGCTTGGAGATGGAATGTTCTTTAGATGTCTGTTAGTTCTATTTCCTCTGGAGTCCTGTTTAACTCTAATGTTTCCTTTTTGACATTCTGCCTTGATAATCTATGTTTTCAGTGAAATGTTGAAGTCTCCCACTATTGTATTGCTATATATAGCTTTTCTTTTTGGTCTAGTAGAATTTGTTTTATAAAGCTGGAGCTCTAGTGATAATTACACATATATTTAAAATTGTTAAGTCTTGATGTTGGATTGATCCCTTTTCATTATGTAATAGCCATCTTTGTCCTTTTTTTTAACCTTGTTAATTTAAAGTCTTTAGGTTATCTGGAGAATTTTTCATCCATGTCCTGAATAGTTTTATGTTGTTGTTGCTGTTTTTAAATTTCTTTATGTTAGTTTTCAACTTACTCCTGAAGTTCATTGACCAATCTTATTACCAATCTTTTGAATTCTATGTCTGGAATTTTAACAATTCATTTTGGTTCGGGGTCATTGTGTGTATATATATATATATACACAGAATTATTTTTCTGGTTCCTTCTCATTTGGATAGACAATTTTTTTCTTTTTTTTTTTTTTTTATAATCAGTATTTTTTATTATCGTTTTGTAGGGTACAGTTAAGGGTTAGGTGTACAATTACGTTTCATTCAGGCAACCTATTGATAAGAGGTGTTTTCCCAGTCCCAGATAGATATTAGCTACTGTTAATCCCATCCCCCCCCATAATTTCCCAGTACCATCAGTCATTTTCTTATAGTATTACATTGGATGTTCAAGGTCCATTATATGAGTGAAAACATGTGATATTCTGATCTTTGTTTCTGTGAGAGGTCACTCAGTATTATAGACTCTAGTTCCATCCAGGTAGCTGCGAAATCCATGATTTTGTTCTTTTTCATGGCTGCGTAGTATTCCATCGTGTATATGTACCACATTTTTTTAATCCAGTCCTCTTTTGATGGGCAGCATGGTTGTTTCCAGGTTCTTGCTATTGTGAATAACGCTGCGATAAACATACGTGTACAGGTATCTTTTTTATAGAGTGATCTGTGTTCTTCAGGGTATATTCCCAGTAGGGGGATTGCAGAGTCATAAGGAAGGTCAATATTTAGAGCTTTCAGGAATCGCCACACTGCTTTCCACAGAGGTTGCACTAGCTTACACTCCCACCAACAGTGTAGAAGTGTTCCCTTTTCACCACAGCCTCTCCAGCAGCTGTTATTTTTTGAGTTGTTGATAATTGCCATTCTGACTGGAGTCAGGTGATATCTCAGTGTGGTTTTGATTTGCATCTCCCTGATGATTAGTGAGGTTGAGCATTTCTTCATGTGTTTGTTGGCTGCTCGAATGTCTTCTTTTGTGAAGTGTCTGTTCATATCCTTTGCCCATTTTATAATGGGGTTGCTTGTTTTCTTCTTTTCAGTACGCTTCAGTTCCTTGTAGATCCAGGATGTTAAGCCTTTGTCAGACCTAGAGTTGGCAAATACTTTTCCCAGTCTGTAGGCTGTCTCCCTACTCTCTTGATGGTTTCTTTGGCTTTGCAGAAGCTTGTCAGTTTAATAAGGTCCCATTTGTCTATCTTCTCTCTTAAGTCCTGTGGGTTTCGGGTTTTGTACAAGAATTGGATGCCCGTTCCGATTTCCATGAGAGTATTTCCTTCCTTTTCTAATGTTCTTATGGTTTGAGGTTTTACATTTAGGTCTCTGATCCATTTGGAGTTAACCTTTGTGCATAGGGATAGATAGGGGTCCTGTTTCAATCTTCTACATGTGGTCAACCAGTTTTCCCAGCACCATTTACTGAATAGGTTCTCCTCACCCCATTGGTAGGTGGTGGGGGCTTTGTCGAAGATGAGTTGGTTGAGGAATTGAGGTTTTGCTTCTGGAATCTCAATTCTGTTCCATTGATCTATATGCCTGTTCTTGTACCAATACCAAGCTGTTTTGATGATTGTAGCTTTATAGTAAAGTTTGAAGTCTGGTATTGTGATACCACCTGCTTTGTTTTTTTTGCTGAGGATTGTTCTGGCTATTCTTGGACGTTTGTGTTTCCATATGAATTCCTGTGTTGTTTTTTCTAGGTCAGAGAAGAATGTTATTGGTAATTTAATGGGTATTGCATTGAATTTGTAGATTGCCTTAGGTAAGATGGACATCTTCACAATGTTGATTCTCCCGATCCATGAGCATGGGGTATTTTTCCACTTGTTCATGTCAGCTTTGATTTCTTTGAGCAGTGTTTTGTAATTTGCATTGTAAAGGTCTTTCACGTCTCTGGTTAGGAAGATGCCAAGGTATTTCATTTTTTTTGTGGCTATTGTGAATGGAATTGTGTTTTTTATTTGGGTTTCTGTTTGTTTATTATTGGTGTAGAGAAATGCGATTGTCTTTTGTACATTTATTTTGTATCCTGAGACTTTGCCAAAGGCCTTTATCAATGTAAGGAGGCCTTTAACAGATTCTCTTGGGTTTTCAAGGTACACCATCATATCATCTGCATAGAGAGATAACTTGACTTCCTCTTTTCCTATTTGAATACCTCTGATTGCCTCGTCTTCTCTGATTGCTCTAGCCAGGACTTCCAATACTATGTTGAACAGGAGGGGAGAGAGTGGGCATCCTTGTCTAGTTCCAGTTTTCAGGGGAATTGGTTCCAATTTTTGTCCATTTAGGAGTATGCAGGCTGTAGGTTTCTCGTAGATGGCTTTTATTATTTTGAGGTATGTTCCCCGTATGCCTAGATGTTCAAGGGTTTTTATCAAGAAGGGGTGCTGGATTTTATCAAAAGCTTTTTCTGCATCTAATGATATGATCATGTGGTTTTTGTTTTGACATCTGTTGATGTATTTAATTACATTTATGGTTTTACGAATGTTGAACCAGCCTTGCATGCCAGGAATGAAGCCTACTTGGTCATGGTGAATGATTTTTGAGATGTATTGTTGAATCCTGTTTGCTAGGATTTTGTTGAGAATTTTAGCATCTATGTTCATCAAAGATATTGGCCTGTAGTTCTCTTTCTTTGTTGGATCTTTACCTGGCTTGGGTATCAGTGTGATGTTGGCTTCATAAAATGATTTGGGGAGAGTTCCATCTTTTTCTATCGCCTGGAATACCTTCAGTAGGATTGGTATCAGCTCCTCCTTGAATGTCTTGTAGAATTCTGCTGGAAAGCCATCTGGACCAGGGCTTTTTTTTGTAGGAAGTTTTCTTATTACGTAGTCGATTTCCTTGATTGTAATTGGTCTATTTAGGGACTCAATTTCTTCTTGTTCCAACCTAGGTAGATTGTGTGATGTCAGAAAGTCCTCCATTTCCTTGTGGTTTTCAAGTTTGTTTCCATACAAGTGTACATAGTAGTCTCTAATGATCTTTTGTATTTCTTCAGGGTCAGATGTGACTTCATCTTTTGTGTTTCTGATTATGCTTATTTGTTTTTTTTCTCGTTTTTTCTTGGTCAGTCTAGCTAGGGGACCATCGATCTTGTTTATTCTTTCGAAGAACCAGCTTTTTGTTTCATTGATTTTTTCAATTATCTTTTTGTCTTCTATGTCCTGGATTTGGGCTTTTATTTTGGTGATCTGGATTCTTCTGCTGAAATTAGGGTTTTTGTGGTCTTGCTTTTCCAGCTTCTTTAGGTGGCTTGTTAGATTGTGAATTTCTGTTCCTTCCATTTTCTTCATGTGTGTTTGTAGGGATATAAATTCCCCTCTTACTACAGCTTTCAGGGCATCCCAGAGATTTTGGTAAGATGTTTCTTCATTTTCATTTGTTTCCAGGTATCTTTTGATCCCTGTTTTGATTTTGTCATTGACCCAGGAGTTGTTTAGCATCATGCTGTTTAGTGTCCATGTCTTTGTGGGTTTTGGGGGGACTTTGTTGGTGTCAATATTTATTTTTATTCCACTGTGGTCCGAGAAGGTGTTTGGTAGAATTTCGGTCCTTTTAAATTTGCTTATACTTGATTTATGGCCGAGTATGTGGTTGATCTTAGAATATGTTCCATGTGGTGATGAGTAAAATGTGTATTCTGTGGTCTTTGGATGGAGTGTTCTGTAAGTATCAATTAAGTCCATTTGGTCCAAGGTCACATTGAGGTTCCGGATCTCCTTGCTGATTTTTTGTCCTGTTGATCTGTCTAGGGTTGTGAGTGGGGTATTAAAGTCCCCAGTTATGATAGTGGTAGAGTCAATATCTTTCTTTAGTTTTCCAAGAAGTTGCTTTAAGAAGGTTGGTGCACCTATGTTGGGTGCATATATGTTTAGGATAGATATTTCTTGTTGATGGATTGAACCTTTTATCATTATGTAGTGACCTTCTGTATCTTTTTTGATTTTTAATAGTTTGAAGGATATTTTGTCTGAAATTAAGATGGCTACTCCTCCTTTCTTTTGTATTCCGTTCGCCTGAAAGACTGTTTCCCATCCTCTTACCTTGAGTCTGTGGGTGTCCTTTCTAGTGAGGTGAGTCTCTTGAAGGCAATAGATTGTTGCCTGATGATATTTTATCCATTTTGCCAATCTATGTCTTTTCAGTGGTGCATTTAGTCCGTTCACATTTAGGCTAATAATTGAAATGCAAGAGTTGATCCCTGTCATAAGGTTCTTACAGAGTTGTTACTGTTTATTTGTTGTCTTTCTTTGGGTTTTGGAGTTGGTTCAGGTGTGTTTTTAATCTTTTGCCTGTACTCTTGTGAAGAATGCTGATGTTCTTTTTTCTTTTTCTTCTGTGTTCAGTACTTTCTTGAGTGTTTCTTGTAGCGGTGGTCTGGTGGCAGCGTAGGTTCTTAGGGATTGGATGTCTGGAAAAGATTTTAATTCTCCCTCACTAATGAAGCTTAGTTTAGCTGGGTAGGTTATTCTTGGTTGAAATTGTTTCTCTTTTAGTACTTTGAAGATAGGGCTCCAGGCTCTCCTGGCCTGAAGGGTTTCTGTGGATAAATCTGCTGCTATTTGGATTGGTTTTCCCTGGTAGGTAGTCTGGCCTTTTTCTCTTGCTGCCTTTAGGATTTTTCCTTTCATAGTTACTTTGTTTAGGCGAATTATTATGTGTCTGGGAGTTGGTCTTCTCGTTTGTTGTCTTGCAGGGGTTCTCTGAATCTCTTGTGTTTGAATTTTTTCATCTTTACTGAGATGAGGGAAGTTTTCTTGAATGATTTCATGGAATGTTTGTTCCAGTGTGGCTTCTGTTTCTCTTTCTGCCTCAGGAAGCCCAATTATTCTCAGGTTTGGTCTCTTGAAGTGATCATTCATCTCTTGCAGGTTTTGTTCTGTCTTTTTGAGCTTCTTTTCTATGCTTTTGACAGTTTGGGTTAGTTCTGTGTTTTGGTCTTCGAGCTCTGAGATTCTTTCTTCTGCTTGGCTGATTCTGCTTTCCATGCTTATTAGTCTGTTGTTCATTTCCATCACAGTATTCTTTACTGCTGTCATTTCTGACAACAGCTCCTTCCTATTTTCCTCTTGTCTCTCCTCAATTTTTTTAATTCTCTCCATTAATGTTTTGATGTCTGGGTTTGTTGCATGTAGCCAGTCATTCTGGGGAGTCTTCATTGTCTGTGTTCCAGAATCTGTTTTCTCATTGTCTGCTCTCCCAGGGGTCTGTGTAAGCCCTATATTCTTCTTTTGGTTTTTCTTCATTTGTGCGGTTTTTCCACTTCCCTACTTCTTCCTTCCCTCCACGTCACCGTCTTCTTTAATTTTGTTTTTCAGGGGTAAAGGGACTGGTTTTACTTCTGTTCATTCAATCTCCCATTCTTTATGTATGTCGTCTTACTTTGTTCAATTTTGAAGTTGCACTGTAGGTTGGAGGTGGTCCTTTTTGCAGTTTTGAGATGTATTTAAGGGGAGAGCTGTGATTCAAAATCTGTCTGCAGGTCCTGCTGTTCGCTGACAGGCGTGTGGATAATGTGGAACCCACTTCCCACTGCCCTGGAGTCTGTCCGTGCAGTGGGGCTGTAGGTTTACTCCCTGTAATAAAATGTGGTTAGCAGGGGGGGGAGAATGGAGCAGATAGTGGGTTGAAGAGGGAGTGGAGAGATAGAGAAGTAAGGGAGGAAACTAACGAGTGTGCCAACAAATAGAGAGAGAGGTCTATACTAAAACAGCTAAAAATGATGGACCACAGCTACAGTCGAACCAACTCTCATACAACCCCAAATAAAACATATTGTGATGCTAACATACCGGCTATCCAACCACCTTATTGGTGTGTTGTTCCTCTATACAAAGACATGGTTTACAGACAGAAGAAAAGAGAAGAAAAGGAAAAGGAAAAGAGAAAAAAGGGGAACAATACTGTAGGAATAGAATTAAGTCATTAAACTAATAGAATCAATGAAGCACACTCTGAGACCTTTCGTTTAAGTCCAATGCCCTTTCAGGTCTGATTTGTAGTATTCTTTTCAAGCCGGTGAATTAGTTTGCAGTTAGAGTCAATTGCCCCTGATATGTTGTGAAGGACAGCTCAGGTCAGCTTTCCTTCAGCAATTTGGTCTATGTCTTTATCAGGCTTATTTCTCCCGTTTCGGTGTTGTTACCTTGAGTCGCCAGCAGGTGGTGCTATCTCATCTGCTCGCCCCAGAGGGGGTGGGGCCGGACAGGAACAAGATGGCTGCCTGCCTCCGAGCAGGCAACAGAAGCCCCACGCGAGCCAGCAGCACAATCTCAGACACAGGAGATTTGGCAGAAATCCCTGCAGATCTTCCTTAAAGCCGATTTGTGTGGATCTCCTCTCAGGCCGGGTTGTGATGAGCTGCGCGGCCGAGCGTCGGGGCGCCGGGAGCGCCGGGGCGCCGGGAGCGCCGGGGCCGCGGGCGACAATTTTTTTCTTACTTTAGGTTGGTAGGGGGCCGATATAGACACTGTAAGTTTCCCTTGGTTATATATAGCCTTGTTGTGGTGAGTTTCTCAGTTGCCAGATGTGGCAGGCCTGGTCTGTGTACCTGCATTAACTCATAATGTTCTTAGTGACCAGGGTGGCTTAGAAAGTATTGCTAGCTGGCTTGGAATCTGGCCTTCCCCAAAGCTGAGGAATTTTATCCTATGTGGTTGGTTGTACTGTTGCCCTCTGGCCAGGAGGTGGCACTTGTGGGTGAAAGCTAGCTACAATGGTGGCTGTAGGGTTTCTCCTTGGCAAGTGTTGCTCCAAGGAAGTACCCAGTTAGCTTAGGCTGATGGTGATTCTCTGGGAATTTCCCAAATTTTCAATCTGTTTTGAACCTTCTGGGGTATTCTAGGAAAAGAAGATGAGGCACTCCACAAGTGTGCACACTTAGCTGTCCCATTGAGGATTAGAAGGGAGTTCCAGGCCACTGGGGTTGCTGATTGCAGAGCAGGCCCAGAAGAACTCACAAGGGAAGTGAGAGTTTGCTAAGGCAATGTGCCCCACCTGGCTCACACCTTGGCCTCAGGCAATCTCTGATCTGAATGTCAAGATGTTGCCAGCCTCAGTGCCTCAAGTGTTCTCAGGCAACCTGCTGAGCCAGAAACTGTCTCCAGCTTGGAATTTACCCCTGGGGCTCATTTTCCAGCAGTTGGCTGGAAAGATGCTTCTGCAAGGGTTGAATTACTGGGAAATGGTGTCTGTTGCTGCTCAAGGTTTTTTCCTGCACCACTCCACAGCCAAGCACAGCCGTGTTGAAGACAGTTTCCCATGAGGAGCTGGGATCCCACAAGGTCCAGCAAGCCCTAGAAGTACACGGCAGGAACACAGAAATCCTGGATTCCCATCACTCACCTTCCAGACTGTGACCACAAACTATGGTGGACCATGTATTACAGATGAGAGTTCAACCAAGGCCAGTGACTTTTCTTCTTCTTGTTTGCTTTAGGTGGTTATTTTCACTCTTTGGGGGACTTGTGGGGTATACTGCTGGATCCATTCCTATCTGGGTGCTGAGGAAACTTTTTCATGGTTACTCTGTAGGAGAAACTTATTCTAGCTGCCTTGTGTCAGTCATCTTAATCCGGAATCCCACGATACATCTTTTATCAATGTGATTATGTGTACATAGTTCGTATCAATTGCCCTCATCCATATATATGCATTCTATCAAACTTTTTGTTCTGTGTTGAAAAAAGGTCAGAATTAACTGAACAGAATATAATGGTGTGAAGTTGTATAAAGAACACAGACTTTGAACTCAGCCATCAAAAGATTTCTATTCTGGCTCTCTCAGTTCCTGGCTGCAAGATTTTGTCAAGATGCTTAATATTTCCACATCCCAGAATACCATGTCAATAAAGTGAAGTATGATATTTATTTATAAATATGTATTGACCAGTCATGAAGCTTTGCACTGAGAATATAATAGCTATGGATATAGACACTGACCCTTACCTTCTGGGACCAGCAGGGAAGACAATAGGGTTACTCACAAATTCTTCCTTAACCCTGTCTTTACTATCCAAAATATAGATTCCAATGAAAGAGAAGTCAGTCCTTGTGATTGAGGGTCTTATAAGCAAATCTCCTAAGAAAACAAGACTTTTCCTCTTTAGTGTCTCTGATCTGCAATGGCCAGAAACTGTGCCGGGAGTCAGGGAACCTTTGACTTATCTAGCTCTCCTTTTTCCAGCTGCCTTCAAAAACCTACCAATTCACAGAGCTTAAAGTTCTGCACTGGAAAAATGAGAATCAAGACTTGAATACTCAAACTGACAACAAGCTGCTTGTGGTGAACTACTTCAAATTCTCCAACAACATATTAGTTCTCTTTATAACCCAAATATACGGTCATATGTCCCATAACATTTCAGTCAATGATGGACTGTATATATGACAATGGTCCTGTAGGATTATACTGTATTTACTATGCCTTTTCTATGTTTAGCAATGTCTTGATGCACAAATACTTACCACTGTCTGACACTTGCCTACAGTATCCAGCACAGTAACATGTATAGGTTTGTACCACTGTCACCACATTTTTGTTTTCTGTCTCTACTTACATCCTGGCTGTACAAATCAATTTAAATTTTGTGTTTAAAATGCTAATGAGGACTGGGGATTTTCTAAAAATAGCTTTTTAGTATATAGATGTCCTCAGAGGTTCCCGAGCACATTTCAAAGTAGAAACTGATAAATAATAGTAACACATGACAGAGACTTTGCATTCAGTGGCGAAATTGAGTTTACCTTGGTCTTTGCACTGGCCCCTGGCCCACTGTGAAACAGATGAGGACAATCACTGTCATAGAATGAAGAGTCTACTGAAATTTATAGATAATTTATTTATTTCTCAGAAGCAAAGTCAACTGTTTAAGCGATTACATGGGAATATTTGTTTTAAAAACAATTTCTTTTTATTATGAGCACCTTTAGGAAGCACCCAAATGAAACTTGATATATCAAAAAAATTGATGTTTCTCCTTTTTCACAAAAATAATTGTGACTTAATGACTGGACCCTTTATCCCTATATAAGGTGGGCATAGCCTTTGTGTCTGTTTTATATAAGTAGAGTGCACATTATTTCTAAATTCTCTCATAATATTACCAGTCTCCTTTCTTTAACAGTTATGAACCATTTTAGACTTCAATAATTAAATTCTTCCATTCTGTAGGTTGTCTATTGATAGTATATCTTGCTGTGCAAAAACTCTTTATGCGAATTAGATCCCATTGGTCAATTTTGAGTTTTGCTGCATTTTCTTTTTGATGACTTGGTCATAAATTTGTTGCCCATGCCAATATTCAGAAGAATTTTTTGCTAGCTTTTCTTCTAGGATTTGTATAGTTTGAGGTCTTACATTTAAGTCCTTAACTGAACTTGAGTAAGTTTTTGTATATAGTAAGAAAATGCGGTACAACTTCATTCTTTGGCATATGGTTAGCCAGTTTTCCCAGCACCATTTACTGAATAGGATGTTCTTTCTCCAATGTTTATTTGCCAACTTTGCCAAAGATCAGTTGGTTGTAGATCAGTGTTTTATTTCTGTGTTCTCTATCCTGTTCCATTGGTCTATGTGCCTATTTTTGTACTAGGACCATGCTGTTTTGAATACTGTAGTCTTATAGTAAAGTTTGCAGTCCAGTAATGTGATGCTTCCAACTCCCCCCCGCCCCAGGATTGCTTTCACTATTTGGGCTCTTTTTTACTGGTAATTTGATAGAGAGTACATTGAGTCTATTGATTGCTTTGGGCAATATGAACATTTTTAAAATATTAGTTCCTCCAATTCCTAAGCATAGAGTGTTTTTCCACTTGAATATGTCATCTTTGTTTGTTTGTTTGTTTTCAGCAGTGTTTTCTAGTTCTTGTAGAGATCACTTCCTTGGTTAGATGTATTCTAATTTTGTGTATGTGTGACTATTATAAATGGGATTGTGCTATTAATTTGGTTATTGGCTTAAATATCGTTGGTGTATAGAAGCACTACTGATTTGTGAACATTGATTTTGCATCTGGAGATTTTACTGAAGTTCCTTATCAAGTCTAAGAATTTTTTGGTGAAATTCTTAGGATTTTCTAGAAACAGAATCATATCATTTGCAAGAGGGGTAATCTAACTTTCTCTTTTTCTGTTTGTATACTTTTTTATTTCTTTCTCTTTCCTGGTTGCTCTGCCTAGGAATTCCAGTACTATGTTAAATAGGAGTGGTGGGAGTGGATATCTTTGTCTTGTTCTAATTCTTAGAAAGAATACTTTCAATTTCTGCCGATTCGATACAATATTGGCTGTGAGTTTGTCATAGATGACTCTTATTATTTTGAGGCATATTCCTTAATGACTAGATGGTTCAGGGTTTTTACCATGGAAGGGAAGGGATGCATCTGCAGAGAAGATAGTGTGGTTCTGATTTTTAACAGAGGACTAATATCTAGAAACTATAAGGAGCTAAAACATATTGACAGAAAAAAAAAAACAACCCTCAAAAAAATGGGCAAAGGATGTGGGGCATAGTGGCTCATGCATGTAATCCCAGAACTTGGGGAACCTGAGGTGGGAGGATTGCTTTTTCCTAGGAATTTGAGACCAGTTTTTAAAAAAAAACAAAAAAAAAAACAAATCAGCTGGACATGGTGGTGTGTGCCTGTAGTTCCAGCTGCTGGAAAAGCTGAGGAGGAAGGATTGACTGAACCCAGTAAGTTGCAGCTGCAGTAAGCTGTGATCATGGCCCTGCACAGCAGCCTGGGCAATAGAGTGAGATCCTGACTGAAAAAAAAATTTTTTTAATTTAAAAAGTGGGCAAAAAATATGAACAGACATTTTTCAGAGGAAGGCATACAAGTGGTTGGCCAACAAACACATGAAAAATGCTCAACATCATTAATCATCAGAGAAAGGCAAATCAAAACTACAATGAGACATTATTTCACACAAGTCAACAGATGTTGGTGAGGTTGCAAAGAAAAGAGAACACTCACTTTATTTGTTTATTTATTTGCTTATATATTTATTTAGAGTCAGAGTCTCACTCCATTGTCCAGGCTGGAGTATAGTGGCACATTAATAGCCACCTTAGTGTTGACCCACAGGGCTCTGGTGATCCTTTTGCCCAGCCTTCCAAGTAGCTGGAACTACAGGCATGTGCAACCACGCCCGGTTAATGTTTGATTTATTGTAGAGACGAGTTCTTGCCAAGTTGCCGGGGCTGGTCTTGAACCCACGGGCTCAGGCAATCCACTCACCTTGGCCTTCCAAAGTCCTGGGATTACGGGTTAAGCCACCGAGCCCGCCCCCACCCTTTTTTTTAAAGAGAGCACTCATGCACTGTTGGTGGGAATATAAGTTAATTCAACCCCCGTAGAAAGCAGTTTGGAGATTTTGCAAAGAACTAAAAATAAATTTACCATTTGACCCAGCAATCGCACTACTAGATATATACCCAAAAGAGCATAAATTGTTCTACCAATAAGAAACCTGCACTCATATGTTTATTACGGCACTATTCCCAATAGCAAAAGCATGGAATCAATTTATGTGCCCATCAACGATGCACTTGATAAAGAAAACGTGGTACATATACAACATGGAATCCTTTGTAGCCATAAAGAAGAAAGAATTCATGTAATTTGCAGCAACGTGGATGCAGTTGGATGCCATTAATCTAAGATATTTAACACAGAAACAGATAACCAAATATCACATGTTATCACTTATAGGTGGGAACTAAACACTGGGTATACACGGACATACAGAAGGGAACAACAGATACTAGGGACTCCTAAAGGGGATGAAAGGCAGGTAAGGATTGAAAACTACCCATTGGGTAGCACATTTGCAATATGGATGACAGGTTTAATAGAAGTCCAAACGTCACCATCACACAGTACCCATGTAACAAACATGCACATGTACTCTTTAAGTCTAAAATTTAAAGCCAGGCTCGGTGGCTCAGCCTGTAATTCCATGCCTTTGGGAGGTTGAGGTGAGTGGATTGCCTGAGCCCGCGGGTTCAAGACCCGCCTGGGCAGCGAGACCTCATCTCTACAATAAATCAAAAAATCAGCCGGGCGTGGTAGCGCATGCCTGTAATTCTGGCTACTCAGAAGGCTGAGGTGGAAGGATCGCCGGAGCCCAGCTGCTCGAGGCTGCGGTGGCCGGGAGCGGCCACTGCACTCCAGTCTGGGCGACAGAGTGAGACTCCGACTCAAAAAAAATTTTTTTTTAAAATCAAACTTTAAAAATGGAAAAATATATGTCAAATTCCATCTGTTTGCCTTTGTTGATATGTATGTGCCATGGATACATTAGAAATAGAATAGACAGTTCACAAATACAGCACAGAAGCTCTGTGAGTGAACATCAGTACAGAACATGATTTCTGACCTAAGAAAGCAATGAAAAGTATCAGAGCCTGCTTCTGCTTGCTGAAAATGAGCACCACCTAGGACCTGTGAGAAGTTTGATGTCAGACTTCAGGTAGAACTTTCTCTCAATTCACTCACCAGACTTTGAGGAATTAGAGTCTCTCTGAGACTCAGGGATATTTGTATGACTAGAGAGTCCAAGTTTTGGCAGAGATATGTCAGCAGTGGTGGATTTTGGCAAGGTGGGGAAGGGGACAATACCTGTATACTAAAAGGCTTTGCCTTTTCCAGATGAAACACTGTGACCAGTTTCTGTCCCTGGAAGTTCAGAAATTTCCATCTCATTCTAATTAAAAAAAAAAAATCAGAGAGCATGTTCTAGCCTCCAGGAAGAATAGCAGTTTTAATTTGGGAAGAGCTTAAAATGAATCTCTTTTTTTCTGAGGTGTGTGGAGATTAATTTGCCTTTTGCTTGGGAAATTCTAAAAGAAGAAAGATATTTCATAACTCCAGTTCATTATTTTTTTCCTCTCCTCTCCATTTTAAAAGGGAAACTCTGCCACTTTCCTTCCTTGACACATCCATGCAAGCAACCTGTAACTCTCAGCATAATGCAGTTTTCAACAATGAATAAACTGATCTTAAACATGAAATAGTGTAAGCAGTTAAAACTTAGAATGGGAAGTTTTTAGTACTGAGATAATCTGGACCTCCTCATCTTTAGAGCAGGCTGTGATTTTTAGTGTCTAATTTTGAAGCTGAAGTCTGTCACTTATGTTAAAATGCTAAGGATTGGGGGCGGGGGAGGAGCTCCGAATTTGCCATATGTGGAAAGACCACCTTGCTCGCTCATTTCTCTGCCATTTGGGAAAGCAATTATTGACTCTTCAGTGAGACATTTCAGACCTCTTCAATAATCTTTCTGAAACTTCTAAAGTCTGCCTCAATTAAATTGTCAGACAAGGAGAAATATCTGACAAATGTTTTCTAATGGATAAGCCTTTGACAACCCTGCATTTGACATCTCCACATGCTTGTGGCCTTGGAAAGTTGGTGTAAGGCAAGGTGGGAGAGGAAGCTCCATCTCGCCTCCAGGTTTTATAGTCAGCTAAATGCTGAGCTTTTTACCCATTTCAGAAAATATTCAGTGAATATAGACTTTATTCTCATTAGGCTCCTTTTTAAGGGTGTTACAGTAAAACAAGCGCTCCAATTTTCCCTTGGTTCAGTCACCAAATCCATGTGTCACCATTGCCATGTATACTGAAGACATAATCACTTCCTCAGAGGGCTTCTGTGAGAATTTGGTGGAATAATTCTCACTAAGTACTTGTAGTGTCCCTGCTTCACTGCAAGTTTCATTTATAAGATTCTTTGCAGCACTATTCACAATAGCAAAGTCATGGGACCAACCTAAATGCCCATTAACAATGGACTAGATAAGGGAATGTGGTACATATACACCATGAACTATTAAAAAGCCATAAAAAAGAACAAAATCATGTCCTTTGCAGCAACATGGTTGGAGCTGGAGAACATTATTCTAAGCAAACTAACTCAGAAACAGAAAACAAAACATTACATGTGCTCATGTGTATTTGGGAGCTAAGTGTTGGTAAAGATGGAAATAATACTGAGGACACTAAAAGTGAGGAGGCTGGAAGGGAAATTAGGGTTCAGAAGTTACTTTTTGGGTAAAATGTTCACTGTCTGGGGAATGGGGTCACCTGAAATTCAACCCCATCAGCACACAACAAGTCCATGTAACAAACATGTACTTCTACCCTCTGAATCTGAAATTGAATTAAAATAACACATTTTATAAATTATAGATTATTTTATATAATATCATGCTAAATTCTGGTTCTGAGTACATTCCTCACTGATCACTCTAAGGAAAAAGAAAAAATATTTTTATAGACCTAAGGTCTGAGGCTTTCTTCCCCAAACATAATGTAGTGGTGGATATATTCCTTTCAGTTTAGCATTCTACTGAGCACCAATATCTGATCTGACTGAATAGTGTATCTGAATTTTTCAAGTTCACGATGATTCTGACTATACTAAGACAAAGTAAGATGAAGATGGGTTAAGTGTGCTGTTCCTAAAAACCATTACTTCCTACGGATATTCTTTGTTTTGCAGGTAATGCCAGATAGAGTTGAGGATAAGTTAAACTAATCCATTTAACACGAATAGAAGCTAAGAGTGAACATAAAATCTGAAAGTGAGAGGAGAAACACAGCTCTGACCCTATCCTTGTTTGTGGCCCTTCATATAGGTAGGGGAGTGCCTCTCTGATTACCGGTAACCATCACGTTATGGTGACTCTAGGAGAGGCATACCTTCATTTTATGCCTTCATTTTTTAGAATCAGTGACTGTCCACTTTCAGTCTGGTTTGAGTCAAGCAAAATTATAGGTGCAACCAGTTTGATCATCTTCTGGTGCAAAATAATGTTATATCTGCTTTCTTTTTAAAATTTATTTTGCAGGATCCAAGTCTCATTGTTACCAGAATTCTGTGTCTGCTAGCAGTGTTTTGTGCTGGGTCCTTCATTTTGTCACTGAGAAGAATTTCAGAGTGAGCCAAATTATATTAAGACAGTAAGTTTATTAAAACTGAAAACAGTAATACACACTTCAATGTGAAGTGTGGGTGAGCATAAGTGTCATGCCAGGGTGTCTCTGGTTTGTGAGTTTAGTGAGCTACAATGATGATGGGGTGAATTATTCTATTAAAGGGGTGAATTTTTCCAAAAACTGGGTTGGCAGGTTTTGAAATTTGCTGCCACTCAATTTATTACCATAAATGGACAGGGTTGCAACTGTTTGTTGTCAGAGGGTGTGTCATTTAGTATGCTAATGAGCATATAATGAAGGCAAAAGTGGGTCATAATTATCTCAGCTAACATTGACTATCGATGTGTATGCTCCAGGGGGTCTAAGTTATGCCAGTCCTGGTGGTTAGTTCTCAACCAAAAATATCCTGAGTAGGTTGTAGTAGGCATGTTGGGTTGGTGTTATTCTAACAGTCTTTTTCCTTTTTTGTTTACTTTCTAGTAGTCTTGGAATTGGGGGGCAGGTTTGCCAGAGGTTCAAGGTTTCTAAAGTTTCCTATAGTTTCCTACAGTTCTGATTCTTCCGTACTGTCTATCATCAATACCACTGATGGTTAGAAGACATGTTATTCTTTTAGGTCTCCTCCTCAGATATGCCCAAGGCATCGATGGGTACTTTTACAATTCAAAGAAGAAATCTGTACTTAACATTGACTCAAAGCAAGCAAAGAAATAATCAAAACAACAACAAAAAATCATTATAGAAAATCCATAGACCTACCCCATGTATGATATACTGTCATGGGTCATCATCAGAAATAGGTAGTTCTGACCTTTGATGCTGAGGCATTCTCATCTCTACTGTGAAGATGTGTTGCCTGATATTTCTACCTTCTCTTTCTAGATGTGGGTGGAAAGAATCTTTCCGATCTTACTACTGTTCTCCATCAGGGAATGACTTATAGGAGAAATAATAAAATTACCACATGAGCCACTTTGAAAGATTCTCTCTCATTCATGAAGGAAGGGACAAATCTCCCTTTTGGGAACATGAAACTTTCTTGCCAATGCTGCTGAAATATCACTCTTGTTCATCTTTAATTCAAACTCTGGTATCCCCTGATCTGGAGATTCCCTGTCTCACTGAATAAAGCATTTACACTTTGACTTTTGGTGCTCTAGATAAGAATGTACATACAGCAGGTCTTTAAATAACATAGTTTTGTTCAATGTCATTTTATTATTACTTTAATGAAAAAAAATGATTCCTAGCCAGGGCCACTCTCTGTGTGGATTTTGCACATTCTACCATGTCTACATGGGTTTTCTCCAGGTATTTTTGTTTCCCTTCACATCCCAAAGCTGCACTCATTAGGTGAATTGTTGCATCTACATTGTCCCAGAATGAGTTGTTGAGTGTGGGTATGGGTGTGAGTGTGTTCTGTGATGGAATGGCATTCTGTCCAGAGTTGTTTTCTGCCTTTCATCCTGAGTTGCCTGGATACCCTCTGGCCTCCTGTGACCTTGAACTGAAATAACTGGATACATAATTTTCTTACACGTTCTTATTAATATTTATTAAATGTATATATAGTGCATAGTTATTTTAGTGTTTAATATCATAAGTGTATATTATATATACTGGAAATAAGTCCAGTGTATTTCTTGTAACACAAACATCACCACACCTTTATTTAGAGGTAAAACTGGTTTTGTTACATATAGTCTCACTTATGTCACAGTTTCCAAGAACCCATTGACTATGTTAAGTGAGGACTTACTTAACATCTCCATTTTGCTTCGAAAAAACAGAGTTCTCTCCCTTCCCAGGGAGAACATAAACCAACAAATTTCCATGGGACCTTGGACATATAAATCAGTTGGTTTTGACTTGAAAGTCCTGGCTGCCTAAAACAAGTAATACGTAATGTGACAAACAAGCAAACAATAAACACATATACACTAATTCTTTTCAGTGACTACATCTCAAGCTTCTCCAGTCTGCATGGGAACACCACATGAAATCCATCAGAGTTGGAGAGATTTCCCGGAGGAGGCATGACTGCCTTTGGAAGGACTAAGCACCAACAGCCTTTAAATTTCCATCTTCCTAAAAGTTTTTCTTACTCAGTCCTAGAAGAAACCCTCTCCCAATTGTACATATCTGACATTTTACAATGAAAATCCATAGTAAAATAGTATTTGCCTTACAGAACTTTGGGACAACCGTTATTATTATTATCATTGTTGTTGTTGTTTTCTCTTTATTTTTTTAAGATGTGGGGTGGCACAACCTTTTAAATCCATCATCTAAAAGCATGGCACTCTTTTAAATGTGTTTCATATACAGATAATGAATTTCACTAAAAGATGTATTCTTTACACAGTCTCTATTTTTTTGTTCCAATTAGATTATAAACTATTGAAAGCCAGAAAGACCAGCCTTTCATTTTCAGTATTCCTCTTTGTGGAAACTACTATATTAAATGCATTAACCTGACTGACCTTTGGTAAACATTGATTGAATCAAATTAAATTGAAGGACAGCCTCTCTCCGTGTAATTTCAGAATTAAAAACACAGTGTTTGCGTGTTAAACTTAAGGGCATATTTCCAGGGACTCAAGCACTTGTTTGAGAATAATGAATTTATCCCCTGTGAGTTCAACAACTGAATAGCTCTACCAAGTAAAAGCATGTGAAGCAGAGGAGAGCAATCACCCAAATACCGAGCTCAGGGTCAGTCAGGTTCCAAGTTCGTTGTCATTGCTAACTTTATTCCATTAAGACTTGGATACAATACGAGATAAAGATATTTCCACGTGTAGAGACTATGGTCATATCTTTCTCAGTGTGTCCAAGATTTAACCTACCATCTGTCACCCCCAAATCCGCACCCCCTCTCCTTTGGTTCACTTTTGGTTGATGTTTACTCTAAACTGTCCTCACTCCTCACCCATTCCACTCCCTCACTCTAAATTGTAATACTTGAAAACAGTTCTGTATCATGCCATTGTCAACAAGATGGTCATTGTCATGACTTATAGATCCATTCACAACCAGGGGTCACTCCACTTCTCAGCCTCATCTCCATTCTCTTGCCTACAAACACATGACATGCAACTACAGGTCATTCCTTCAATGCAATAGCTCCCTTGCTCTAGTTTACTTTGTGTGAGCTGATCCCTTGAATGAGATGTCTGCACCATGATTATCTATCTGCCAGTCACCTGCTCATCTTCTCAGTCACACGGGAATTACCTTGAAGAAGACACCTGTCTTATACTTCACAGGCAGAAGAGGCTCTCTGCTCAAAGTCCCCTCTTACACTGCTCTGCCATTGTGTTTATTACATTACTTTGCACTCTCACTAGATACTGCATTTACTAATTTTCTATTCCTGCTTAGCATACTGCAAGATTTCTGCAGGCATCTCCAGAGCCATTTTTGACTCCTATATTCTCTCTTTGGTTTTAATTCTATCAGAAGCTGCTTGTTGTCTAGACCATATATGCCTCACTTACCAGTCAGTAGTCACCAAATCTTGATCTCTGTCATCTATTGATCAGGAGGGGCAAGTCAGTGCATTCCAGTTTCCTCATCTCCGAAATGATCTTACTGTTACCACTTAAAATATTATAGGGAAAATTTGAAAAAATAACCTTAATAAATTGTCTACCATAGTATTATGTGATTGCAAATGCTTGATACATTTTTCAATTATTCAGCAAACATTTATCGAATTTATACTCTGGGCCAAGCAATGTGAAATATTAAGAAATATCACACCCAGGTCATGACCACTTTGGGTGTACAACTAACTGGAAGAGATAGATGATAATTACATAATTACAGCTCCACACACAAGCACAACTGTAAGAGAGATATCCCTCTAGAAGGAGAGGAACTTTGTGTTATAGGAATTAATAATAATTAATAAGGGTCGTCTAGACCTAATGGGGGTCAGGAAAGGTTTCCCTGAGGAACTTGATGACTGAAAGATCAATGAAAGTTCACTAGGCACTGCTGCAATGAATAGAACATTCTCTTTTTGATCTTCTGTTCTGATTCCCACTTCTTAGGAAGCCAAAAAGGCACACACATGTGAATGCACACACACACACACACACACACAGCGCGCCAGCGCGCGCGCGCGCACGTGCACGCACGCCCCTCATCACACCTAGCCCTCTAGATCAAGTCTGTCCAGTAGAGCTTACTGTGGTGATATCAATGTTCTATATCTGTACTACCCAATATAGTAATTACTAGTTCTCTGTGGCTATTGAGTCCTTAAACTGTAACTGATGACAATTGGGAACTGAAATTTTATTTTATTTTAATAAAAATTTCAACTTAGCCACATGCAGCTGGTGGACACCCCACTGAACAGTGCGGTTCTAAAGTATATTTACTTTTTAAATCTTAGAGTCAACTTGATGTATGATGGATACTACAACACACTAACCTCAGGCTGTCTTTGGGAAACAGAATGTCAGAAAGGCATATTGAAACCTTTTATTCAGAGTAAAAGTGATGTACACTGACTCAAATCAATCTTAACTGATTCATTTGTCTAGAACAAGTTGCCATGCCAGAGCAAGGACTTACCCTCAAGACTTCTCACCAAGAGTCTCAAATATATCATCATGATTTTTCATAATACAAGCATTAAAAAATAAGTAGTTCTTCCCTTTTCTTCTTGTGTCATTATGCACAAGAATTCATTCAGTTAACATTAGATGCCTATTTCCCACTTATAGAGTTCTAGAATAGGCATTGAGGATGAAAAATGTAGACGGCAGTGTCGCTGTCCTCAAAGAACTGTAATATTATTGGGAGGGACAAGGATAAGCAGTTAAATTAAAGCTTGGGGAAGGGCATGGTGGCTCCCTTTGGGAGACCAAGGTGGGAGGATTGCTTGAGATGAGAAGTTTGAGACTGGGCTGGACAACAAAATACTAAAAAATTAAGAGGGCATGGTGGCTCATGCCTGTAGTCCCCGCTGCTTAGAAGACTGAGGCAGAAGTATTGCTTGAGCACAGGAGTTCGAGGCTGCAGTGAGCCAAGATTGCACCACTGCATTCCAACCAGGGTGACAGAGTGAGACCCTGTCTCTAAATTAATTGATTAATTAAATCACAGGTAAAGATGGTTAGGAGGACTCCCTAGGGGTGGCTACATGGATTAACTTACAGAGGACAAAACTGCCTCTTTGCAATCACTGACAGGAATTACACTACTTACCCTAACTAGCTCTCCGAGTTGCCCTGCGGGATTGGACCCTAGTAACCAGAGTGGTAACTTATCCCATTACACACTGTTGGCTGCTTACCATGCCTGTGTTACTAACCCCACTCTTTTAAAAGTACTTTATGGATCACCTTCCAAATACATCACTTACATGCAAACCTTTGTCTTAGAGTATTCTTCTGAAGGAACCTAACCAAAAACATAAGCATGATAGTAACTAAATAGGCAATTTCATGGGATGATAAATATTCAAGAAGTAACAACATACGATTGTTTTTATTTCTATTTTTAAAAAATTTGCCTTGTTAGAAAATTTAAGACAGCTTTGTCCTCTGTAAGTTATTTCATTAGATAAATAAAAACATTTATCTAATGAAAACCCATTTATTCACCTCTCCCACTACACATACACACACACACACACACACACACACACACACACACACACACAAATGAGAATGACACAGAATCAGTGGAATAAACAATGATTTTCAAGAGGACAATGATTTCCATTTGCTCTTGTTTTTCCCATTTCACTGGACAGGTAGAGTCTAATATTTCTGGGACTGTGCTTAGGAACTATCGAAATAAAAAAACCAAAGGAGAATGAAGTGCAATCAGAGAAATCATTAAAATAATAAAGCAGCATATGTAAGTCCTTTGCCCCACCAAACGAAAGCCTGTATTAGGGTTGTAATGATAGGACCTGAGAGAAGCGAATCAATCCAAGAGATGTTTCAGAAGTAAGAGGCTGATCTGTTGTAGAGAGAAAAGGAGGAATCTAGGATGATTCTCTAGTTCTTGTTTTTGAAGATGGCTGCATAATAGTGTTGTTGTACAGGATCGGTTATACAAAAGAAGATTTAGAAGAAAAAGAGTGCCTGGGGGACTATCAGACTGAAATATTTTTTATGTAGGAAACTGTGTGTGTGTGTGTGTGTGTGTGTGTGTGTGTGTGTGTGTGTGTGTGTGTGTGTGCAGAGAGAGAGAGAGAGAGCAGAGAGATTGAAGTTTACTCTAGAACATTTGTTCTCAGCTCTTATTCAGAAGAAATTTTGCCCCTCAGGGAAGGGGGGGCAAAAGATGTCTGGAGATGTCTCAGTTGGAGGGGACGCTACTGGCATCTAGTAGGAAGTGAGTAGAGACCAAGGATGCTGCAAAACAACCTATAATGCACATCAAGTAATTATCCAATAGTGTAGAGATTAAGAAAGTTTATTCTACAATGAAAATAGGAAAAATGAAAGAAATTTTGAGGTAAGGCACACTTGAATTTAAATATCAGATCTACCACTTACCTCCTGTGTGACCTTGATAATGAAATGTCTTTTCCTGAAGACACCGTTTCTTTACATGGGAAAATAGAAGTAATGCATGTTGCAAATGCTGCATGAAATTATGCATATTAAATTGCTGGATGCATAATAGATGCTTAGAAAATGAAATGCTTCATTCCTTTACCTTATATATAAAACTCATAAATGGTTAATAAAGCAGGACCTAAAAGTATTAACAGCTTCTAGTTCCCATTCTGCTGCATGCTACATGGCTGTGTCTTTATCTGTGTATAAGTTTCTATAGGAAAGAAAGTCTATAGTAAAGCTGAGGCAGAATCCCTCCTAATTCCTATGCCCTCCCTTGAACACGTTTCCCACTTATGATATTGACTGTCAATGCATTCACTGCATTGCTTATAGATTATGTTTCTTTCTCTGAGTTCAGATGGTAAATTTCTCGAGGCTGGAGATCATATCATACTCAACTTGCATTCCTATCACTTTTCATGATATGGCAGATATTCAGTAAACATTTATGTAATGAAGAATTAGTTATGAATAACTTAAATAATTCTTCCTTGTAAATGATTATGAAAGGAACTCTTGACCTTTTTTCTCCTTGAACTCCAGTCCCACCTTAGCATCTTAATTTTATACCTTATTTTCATAACTTGTACATTATTTAGTATTTTGCCTTTTATTTGACATCTCAAATGTAATGTTTCCAAAGTTGACTTTTTTCTTCCACTAAGCTTATTTCTTATGTGAATTTCCTGTTTCATGGAAGAGTGCCTTCACTGCCATCTAGAATTGAAACTATAATAATCTTTGATTCCTTTCTTTTGGTGGCAGTCATATGTAAATAATCAGCCAGTCCCATGAGGACACTGTTCATACAATTTCATCAAGGTAAAATGATTCCCTTTCCACACCCACTGACACATTATAGTTCATGAACTTAAACATGAGCTCCAACACAATGTCATCAGTCTCCATAGCAGACAATGACTTTAGAGAATAGTTGATCTCAACATCCTGTCTAAGACCCCTCATGATCTGTCCTCATCTTTACATTTTCAACCTCCAAATTTCTTCCCTCTCATACACAAGTCCTTTCTATCCCCCGAATTCGGTCACTCTCACATTTACTATACTTCAATTCTGTTTCTCTGCATCTACACTTAGAAAACTACTCTATATTCATCAGTGACCAATGATGACCATTTCTATGTTGTTATGTTAGTTGACCATTAAGCAGCACTTGAAATGGTTGACCACTTCACATTATTTGCAACATTTTACTCGCCTTTCATGAAGAAGTCTCCTGCTTTTTTTTCCTTTCCTTCATTGGCTGAATCTTCTCAGTCTTCTCCTTTCAACCACTACAAGGCAGTGTGTACAAGATTCAGTCCAGATTCCCCAGTCTTCTTGTCTTACTAACTCTCTTGAGATTACTTCATTCACTCCCTTGGATTTATGGATTATTTGTCAAAGATTCTGCTGATCATCTATGTAGAAGTCAATCTCCTCTTTTATTTACAACAGAATCTTGATTCTGTTCAGAGTAACAATATGCCAGAGTTTTAAATTGTGTTTTTGAGCTTCCCTTGCAGATAGAGATGGCCTACTGGAAGTAAAAGAAAAAATGCAGAAGTTATTTGGTTGAGTTTCCAGGATAGCTCCTTTCTTCCCTTTGTGTCCTTCTTCCTGAACATAATTTCTATCTAAAACACACAAAGGAAGCTGGAGCTCCAGAAGCCATCTTTGACCATGAAGCCAGCTTCAGAGTCTGAACTACTTAATATGATTTGTAGAGAAGAAAGATAAAAGGAGCCTTAGTCCTTGATGATACTGAACCACAAAACCAGCTCAAAACTTTCTACTTTGGGGTATTTTTTTCATGTAAGAAAATAATATACTTCCATTTTGTTTAAGTAATTTTTTTCTATTTTCATCTGCTACTAGCAGCCATGACAATTCCTAATGGGTAGAGACTCCCAATTTTAGATCTACATTTCTAAACTTCGTCTAAAAATATTGACTTTTACAAAAATCTCTTCAAGTATCCATTCTGTCTCTCTCAAAAATATGGACACTGAAATGAAATTCTTGTTTTCTTCTGGAAAACATATTCCATCTGCAGTCTTCCTCATATAGGCAGATTATATCATCCATCCTTCCTCTCTGGATAACTGCTACAAGGGTTATCCCTAATTATTCACTTTTGCTTATCTTCATATCATTTCTACCTGCATGTCATCAAACTCCATTCCTTGTCCAAAGCTCATTCTATATCTATTGATTTCTCTTTGTTGTTACTTGCACAGTCTAGTCCAAGTCATCATTCTCTGTTCCTGACTACAATGACAGCCTCTTCACTGATGTCCCTGTTTTACTTCTGCTTGTTGACAGTCTAATCTCCATGCAGCAGCAAGAGTGATTTTAACAAATTCATGTTTTTATACAATTCCCTTGCTGAAATGCCATCAGGGCCTTTCTACTGTTTTCAGAGCCACACAGTCCTCACAGATCCACCTCCCTCTATTGTATATTCTAGACTTCTTCTCAAACCACTCACCCTCTGCTATACCTCAGACACATTGGCTTTATTTATGATAGCTGGGACACTAAAACTCTTACACAGCATGTGTCAGTGTATCTGTCATACCTACTTTCCCTTCCTGGAATGTTTCTTTTCCTGATCTTTTTGTGACCAGATTCTAATTATAACCAGAACTAAGCTGAAAGTATACATGAGTCCTCCCTGATTTCCTATATAAAATTTCCACCAATCATTTCCCATCCCATCACCGTATTTTAAATCTCTGCACATCATTTATTATTTTAGACCATTTTTTGTCTATGTATGTTAGTTTATTTATGTCTTTATTTCCTCCATTGAATGTAAGCTCCATCACAACAGAGACCTTGTCTCTCTGGTTTGCTTATGTATCCCTAGCTCCTGAAACAGGCTTAGCACAACAATGGCACCACACGCAAAGTTTTAATTAAATGAAAGAGAAAAATTATCTTTGATTACTTAGTCCCTCCTGCCTTTGCAATCCCTCACTCTCTCTTTCTGTATCAGTAGTGGTATAGTTTGGATATTTGTCCTTTCCAAAGCTCATGTTAAAATGTGATCCCCAACATTAGAGGTGGAGCCTAGTGGGAGGTGCTTGGGTCAAGGGAGCAGATCTCTCATGAATGGCTTGGTGCTGTGCTGGCAGTAATGAATGAGTTTCTGCTCTTTTAGTCCACGCAAGATTTTGTTTTTTAAAAGAGCCTGTCACCTCTCCCCTGCCCTGCTTTCCCTCTCACCATGTGACATGCCATCTCCCTTGCCTTCCACCACAAGTCAAAGCCTCCTGAAACCTCGCCAGAAGTGGATGCTGGCATCATGCAAAACTCTGAGCCAAATAAAACTCTTTTCTTTATAAATAACCCAACCTCAGGTAATCCCCTTATGGCAATGCAAAACAGACTAATATAAGTAGTTAAATGAACTAGTCTCTCAAGCTCTATCTCCACAGCTAGAGTGCAGTTCTTTTTAGAATAATGCTTTGTGCTTACTTGTATCCCAAGTACTTCATATATTACCAAAACCCCACCCAAGCTTACAATCTGACCATGCAGAGTTCACCATTACCCAGACTCAAGCATTCCTCACTTTTCTCATGCTTCTCTCATCTTTATGTGCTGTTCTCAGGGTTGGGATTATCCTTCTCCTTTGACTCCGCATGAAGATCTCCTGCTTATTCTTCCAAATTCATATTAAGCATCAGCAAAAACTCCCCTCATCCTTTCAGCAAAAAAGCACTGACTTCTTCTTCTCCTTCTCCTTCTTCTTCTTCTTCTTCTTCGAGAGGACAGAAAAGCTCCCACAGTGGGAGGATACCCCAAGGGGTTGCCCATCACTGACTTCTTTAGCTCAAATAGCTTTTTTTCAAATTTCTTTATTATTGTACATAGCCCAGTATATGCATGACTGTCTTTTGAATCTGTTTGTTTACTTCTCTGATCAGATTTCAAGCTCTTTGTGGTTAGACAATGACTCAGTGATTTCTGTACCCCATCTCTTGGAACAATTTCTGTTACATATTCTTCATACCTTCTTGTTAAAGGTTGTTGAATGCTTATGTTCTGGTCTGTGTTTTTTTTAATAGGTTTTCAATCAAATATTTTTTTCTATACTAAATATATCTTCAATGATTCTGTTAAGAGTATCTCATTTCAGCAAGGCTATTTTTCTGTGATAATTTATTTTTGGACCACTGCACGAGAAGCCCCATTTATAGGTTAAGGGTCATGAGTAAGAAGAAGAGAACACAGGGTGCTTTTTTCTTTCTTTTTCTTTTAGTTAGCCATAAAATTCAGAATGAATTATGGTCTGATTCTATGAAGTACAAAATAGAAAATGAATTACATGTTTTTCACAAAAACTGACTTCATCATTTCCAGCAGGTAGACACTGAACCAGGGACTGCCATCACTGGCTAAAAGAGCATCTATGACAAAAGAGAGAGTTACACTCACTGAAACATGCAGCCACGTCTTGGAGCCTTAAAACTTCTATGCTTAGGGCTAGAAGGAGACTTCAAAGTCATTCTTATAACCCGTTCATTAACAAAGAAAGCGCCCTAGAAGAAGGAGAGGAAGTTAGTTTAAAATAAAGTCATTGAGTATGCTTAACCTACTCAGCAGATTAGTGGTGGGATCTGAAACTGATCTCACCCTGCTGTGTCCTCCAGAGCTCTTTCTGCTTCACCATGCTAACCACTCATAACATTCTGATAACCATGTCTGTCATGGCTCTCTTCATGCCCCTTACCAATAACCGAATTCAACTTATTTTTTTAACTGTATTGTTACTCCTTCGATTTCTTGTCTTCCATGCTAGACTGTAAGTTCTTTTTTTATTATATATTTTATTTTAAAGATGTAGGGTACAATTCAGGATTAGGTATACAAGTGGACACCACACAGGTAAAGTTTGGGCCTCCCTTTGGTCTTTACTTTGCCCGGTTTGAGATCAGGTGACTATAAGTTCTAAAGAATAAAAATCATGTGTATTTTTCTCCTTTATATCTCTACCTCCTAACACATTGTCTCACGCAGGTATTCGGTAACTATTTGTTGAACGAATACAGGAATAATATATAAGCTTTTTGTTCTAATAGAGGACTCAAACTTTCTACGGAATTCATCGTAAAGGAGAATGTGTGACAACCTGCACATCCCAGAATGGTCCAAATCTCACCAGTTAGAACCTTATGTTTAGCTAGGGCCTTCATTACCATTACCTATTTACAGGTGGCCTGAAGGCCTAGGAGCAGAGAGATACAGTTTGGAAATCAGAAGCCACCTGAGAAAATATCTATCCTTTTTGGCAACAGCTTTTCTTCAAATATGCCCAACGGTCTTGGCACCTGACCTGTGACCTCTTTTTTATGGGAAGAGAGGATATTAATGGATTAATATCACTATTCATAAGTAAGGACCAAGTTCACAATGACCATTCTCACAAAATATCTGCATATCTGAATTAAGAGAAAATGAGTATTGCTCTGATTATTTCATTACTTAATTTGTTTGAAGCAGATATTTCTATATGATTAGAAGAAAATGTGTCTTTTTTATTCAAATAAGCAAATATAAATAATTGAATTTGGATTTTTTTCAGATCACAATTCCTACTATGGCATGACGTGGTAGATAAAATTATGATCCCTATATATGCCCATGTCTTAATCCCTGGAAACTTGTCGCATGAATTTTTAAAAGCTAAGAACCTTTCCTGATGTAGTCAGAAAGAGAGAGATGTGACTAAGAATAATGGTCATAGAGATGCAAAACTGCTGGTTTTAAAGATGGGTAAAGGAATCACATGAACCAAATA
Source organism: Cephalopachus bancanus (assembly GCA_027257055.1). Lineage (NCBI taxonomy): Eukaryota > Metazoa > Chordata > Mammalia > Primates > Tarsiidae > Cephalopachus > Cephalopachus bancanus. Next base: position 2,073,780 of record JAPVLO010000072.1, read on the forward strand.
ATGCAAATAAGTTCTAGAAGTTGGAAAAATAAAGCAATGTATTTCCCCCTAAAGCCTCCAGAAAGAAATATAGTTCTGCCGACACCATGAGTTTAGCCTAGTGAGACTGGCACAGCAACAAATAAAAACTAAATACAAGAGAGAAATGCGAAGAGCCAAGAAAGCCCTTCTCAGTGCTAGGATTCTAGGGCATCATGATTGAATGTGCATCTTCTTGGCTGTTAGGCTAAGGATATGTCCTCTGTCCTACTCTGTCTCTGATCATCACGCTTGGGCCAAGAACCACTGCAATGTGTCCGAATGCTCATCTTCAGAAAGTTGGATACAAGATGGGACTATCTGATTAAGTAACACGGAACAGGGATCCCACTCACCTTGCTATTGCTATTTCCACTACCTAGTTTAGTATGCACGTGGAAATGCTTTTCAACAAATGAGAGCCATGTGGACATTACAGTTGACCTATAGTTAATGGAACATAAAACTCTTGGACTGATCTTTGTCATGTGATTTTCTAAAAAGTTGGTTGATTTTCTTAAGAAAAATCAAACATGGTAATGTCCAAGCCTTCTCTACTAGCTTAACTCATTTCAGAAGTCAACAAATGGAGTATCTGAGAAGTAAATTATTTGCCTGGTGTCATGTAAAAAATTGAGGAAAAAAATGAGACTACAGCATCATTCCCTGAGTTCTAATCTACCACTGTCTGCGTTATAGCAGCCTGCAGTACAACTACCAAATCAATTCAAGAGGCAAATCTACTTCTATACATAGCACAGGAGAATATTTAAAGCATAAACTAGTAATTTCAGCACAGCAGTCTGTATAATAAAAACTGTACATGATGACAGTGTGCAGAATTTCTTTAAAAAAAAATCATGGGAGCCGGGTTCGGTGGCTCAGCCTGTAATCCCGTGCCTTTGGGAAGCTGAGGTGAGTGGATTGCCTGAGCCTGCGGGTTCGAGACCCGCCTGGGCAGCGAGACCTCATCTCTACAATAAATCAAAAAAAAATCAGCTGGGCATGGTAGCGCATGCCTGTAATTCCGGCTACTTGGAAGGCTGAGGCGGAAGGATCGCCGGAGCCCAGCAGGTCGAGGCTGCAGTGGCCGGGAGCAGCCACTGCACTCCAGTCTGGGCGACAGAGTGAGACTCCAACTCAAAAAAAAAAAAAAAAATCATGGGGTGTGGTCAACTCCTGTGTCATTACATCATTCACTCCCTATAGGAACAGAGTTCCTTTTTATGAACAACTATTGCTATATATGGGTAGGTAACTCATTGAGGTTCACACCCGCGTGACTTTAAAAAGTAGGGTACTGGGGCAACTCCTTTGGGTCCCCTCCCACTATGGGAGCTTTTCTGTTCTCTCAATAAATCCTGCTTTAAAAAAATAAAAAGTAGGGTATTGAAATTTAGTTGCTGTCATATTGAAATTAAAAAGAACACAGTCTTAAAATTTGTAAGAAGCAACATTGGAATCGAGAGTTGGCAACATTAAGAGAATGTTATAAGTTAGCACTGGACAGAAGCTCAACCTCTTGAATCTTCAATTTGCTCATTATAAAACAGGGATAGTAGTGCATACTTTGCAAAGTTATTGATTACAAGGATTTATTCATTCATTGCATCATCAAATGAAATTATATAAATGCATGAATGTCACCCAATTCGATGAAAAAACTTGTTTTTCACCTTCCTCCCCATTCATTATGTTTTCCCCAAACATTTAAAAAGAAGCTTGATAAAAAAGCATGTGTATGAGAAATAGTTTATATGTAATCTGTGTAAATGCCAAAGATCAGTTGCCCCAATCCCAAAAAGATGGGCCTGATGAAGGCTTTCACAGGGTCTTAGCCACCCCAGACAACCTGGCTCACTGGCAGTCCTTCACAGCATGGCTTTGCTTCCTTGCCTGGAAAAATTCCTGTTCCTTGTGATTGTGAACCCACAGCTCCATCTTGTGGGTATCTTTGGACTTTCTTTCTTGCTTTTTTTTTTTCCATACTAGAAAATTTAATGAAACAAATACAACCTCATCTCTGCTAGACAGAAAAGGTACCAAAATCACAAAGATCTTACTGACTGAAAATGTAAAGTGTGCCTAGTTGGAGTGATGTACATGTCTAAAACTAACTGAAATAGAACAAAAAGCCCAGTGTTGTGCCTGCCAGGTGAACTTCCAGGAAAGTACTTCTAAAATGCCTGAGAAAAGATCGACACTGAGGGTAGATCCTGAAGAGGACTCCTGTAGGAAGTGGCAGATCATAATAATAACAGAAGGTATGCAATGAGCACTGTTCAGGCCTAACATTTTTCTAAATGCTTTACATACATTTACTATTTAATCTTCACAAAATATCATAAGCATATAGGGAAAGTGGCCTTAAAATCCAGGTGGTCTAGCTCCCAAATTCAAATTCTCAGCTATAAGTGCTAGTTACTGTTAGTTGGGTAGTAGTTTGCATTTCAAAGAAGGATTAAAAACTGCCCTAGGTGGACTAAAATACAAATTCTCTCATTCCATATGAAAGAAATGACTTTCACTTAACAGAGCCTTGGCTAGAGAACAGGATTTTTAAAGATCAAGTTGTAGCTGTAGTGCTGGGGAGTTTGGAAAGGTTGGAATTAAGGTGGGTGGGCATTCCACAGAGGAAGTAATGTAGGCAAAGTATGGCTGTAGAAGTAAAGGGCAATTGAAAGAAAGGGTAACTGTAGGAAAAAGGGTAGTTGTAACACTAGATCTCATAAAGGAAGATGCAAAGAAGAACAAGTGTCATATTTTGCAGTGTTGAATCTCAAACTCAAAGGCACACAGAAGCATGTCACCAATACCACTGACAAGATGAAGAGTCTTTCTGTCTTGGCTGCATGTCTTGCACATAACCCTGTTGACAGGAATTTGAAGATATTCTTAAAACTGCTTCTCTACACTTTTTGTAGCATTTCCAAGTATTTTAAAGTACAAAGCTGAGGCCACTAGAAATGAGACATTATTTTTTACAAATGAGCAGGAACTGGAAGAGGTGAACATTGTCCTAGACATTAGTGCCCTTACAGACCATACCAATGACTCAAAGCTGCAGACAATAGCCAACAGTTTGAATGGATATGTCATTCTTTTGCAAATGTGAAAGCTTCTAATTAGTTCCTGGAACATAGGTGTCAAAAGCTACTGGTTGTGAGGATAGAAAGGAGGCCAGTTTGCCTATGATTAAATTAATGTGTGTGTTTATTGTTTATGACCTCACTTTTTTATTAACATACAGCTCTGTGCAGAGTAGGAGTACAGAGAAGATTTCCTGTGTCCCGATTCTCCTTCTGAGGCAGTGTCTGTGAGAGTGAATGGGGAACTGATCTTCCACTCCCTTCCTGGTGGAAACAGATGGTGCCATGAGTCTACGTGGGTAGAATCGATGTGGCCCCGTGAAAACTAAAGATAGACTCCCATTCAGGAACAGCAAGACCTAATGAGGTGGTATAAGTCAGGACTGATCACAGGTCCACTTTACCCACTCCAAGTGTCAATGGAGACCAGTAGGGAGCTGAGCCTATACCCTTATCCATCATATTGAGGCACAATGTGTTTGTGGGATAAGAAGTTAGGCAGAACTCCATTCTCTCATTCACTTGCTTGGCATTATCTTGGTCCAGAGGGAAGCTGGGCTACCTGCCCAACCCTTCAGCAGCAAAGTGGTAAGAATCAGTCCTCTGCTTTTTTTTCTCCTCTTATCAGCAGGCTCAGTGGCGATGGATGCTTACACTTATGGCGGTCTAAGCTTACAATGTAAGTTGGTGTGAATAAGAAAGTGTGAGAGAAGAAGAGGGCAGAGCTAAATTTCTCCTCAACCAGTCTGATAGAAAAAGTAAGTCAACACCACTTTTGACAGGGAAGTTTAGGTAGATCCCAGTGGGAAGTTGAAAATGCGCATCTGCCTGGCCCTTGTGCCACAACTCAACAGGAGAAATTTCTGCTAAAGTAGAATAAATAAGATTCAGAGCCTCATAATATGACATCCAAAATGTGAAAAACAAAACCCAAAGTTAGTTATGCCAAGATCCAAAAAAGTTACAACTTGAATGAGAAAAACTTGTCCATAGGCAAATACTGAGTTGAATGTTGGAATTATTTGACAAATATTTCAACGTGTAATTATAAATTCTCTCAAAATAAATGAAAATACAAAATCTCAGCAAAGATACAGAAGTTAGCAAAGTGAAAATTATAGCATGAGAAACTATATTAAAAGAAACAAAAATTATTGAATGAGCTCTCTAGTAGGGTAGAGAAAACAAAGGATCAAATCAGTGAACCAGAAGGCAGATCAGTAAAATGTACACAATCTGAACAATTGAGAGAACATACACTAGAAAAAAAAAGACATTTGAATAAAGTCTCAGGAACCTGTGAAAAAGTCACAAAAGAGTGACTTTTTTTATTATTGAAGGAAAATAAGAGGAGAGCGTAGAACTTTTAAAAAGTATTAGAATAAATAATGGCTGTACACTCTTTAAATTGGGCAAAACACAAAAACCTACAGATTCAGGAAGGTAAGCAAACCTTAAATAAGATAGACACACACATAAAAATCCATGCCACAGTACATCATGAGCTTCTGAAACTAAAGGCAAAGAAAAACAGTCTTGAAAGCAACTAGAAAGAAATGACGCATCACTTGCAGGAAAACACCCATTTAAATGACCGCAGATTTATTGTGTAAAATCATGGGCTAGAAAAAAATGGTGGCAGAATATCTCGCAAGTGCTAAAATTAAAAAAAAAAAAAAAAACTGTCAGGTGTGAAAACTCAGAAACAAAAACAATAGAAACACATACTCACATGGAGATAAACTAAGAGGATTATTTGTTATCAAGCATCCTTTTAAAGAATGACCAAAGGAAGTCCTCTAAACAGAAAGAAAATTTTGAGAGAAGAAGATTTTGAACTTCAAAAAGAAAACAATCTTTTAAAAGGAAATAGACTTCAGAATGGAAGGAAAAATAGGTGTAAATATAATTGACTATCCTCTTCTCATGAGTTTCAAAAATCACATTGGTGGTTGAAGCAAAAACAATAGCATTAAACATCGTGGTCAATTTATCTGGAGGACATACCACAATTATGTTTCAAAAGTCGGGAAGGTAAAGGATCCCAAATAAGAGAAAGTGTTCTATACTCAAATGTCAACATATAAAAAAGACTATGGTAAGTTAAGTATGTATATTGTCATAACTATAAAAAACACTAAGACACAAAGTGATCACTCAAAGATCCTATAAATAAGTCAAGAAGAAATCCAAAATAAATAAATAAATAAAGTTTGAGTGGCCACAGAAAGGTAAGAATTGAAGAGCAGAAGAATGAGAAACAGATACAACAAACCAAATACTATGATAATAAAATGACAGGCCAAGCCCTTCATATCTATAATATCCTTAAAATTAGTATATCTAAAACTCTGACTAAAACATAGAGATGGGCAGAAATAAATAAAATGAGAAAAGAGACAAGAGAAAACATGGAATATTTGATGCAATGTAAGATGGCCCTTTATTAATAAAGTTAGAAAAGCAAGACCAATGGAAATAAATGAGCCCAAAATGGAGGCAGTAGTGAGGACTTTGATATTACATATTTTGAACTTTGTTATAATGGTGATAAGAAATGAGTTAAGGAGTGTGTGAGAGAAAGATTTTATCATATTAATGTTTTTAAAGCTAACAGGAGAATAGATTGGAGAATACAAAAACGAAATAAGAAAGACAAAGTACGCGGCTAGCTCTTTTGATATTTTGTTTTTAAACGATGTGAGTCTCAGAATAGAAGGTGGCTAGATCTAAGAGAAATCAGTAGGCCTATAGATAAAGAACCCATTCGAGAGATGTACAAAATAGAAAATGGGTAAAAATTGATTATTTATTGGGTGTGAGCTTCTAAGGCCAAACTACTAACAGACTCTCAGACTTGGATACTCCTAACCTGGAATTCTTTAATCTTATTTTAGTAGAATTATTTTAATCTTTTAAGTAATATATGATGACATCATCTAACTTCTAATTGTTCACATCTATTGAGTTTATATATACATGTGCACAACACACACACTTGAAATAAAAATATAATTATGTACCACATACTGATCTTTTGATCAGCAATGGACTGCATGTACAGTTGTGGTCCAGTAAGATTATAATGAAACTGAAAAATTCCTACCGCCTATTGACATAAATTGTGGTTCAACACATTACTCATATGTTTGTGGTGATGCTGGTGTAAACTAACCTACTGTGCTGCCCATTGTAAAAAGTATAGTAGATATAATTGTGTACAGTGTAAAATACTTGATATTTTTAATAAACGACTATGATATTGGTTTATGTATTTACTACACTATATGTTTTATTGCTATTTTATAGTGTTATCCTTCTAAAGAGCCTCAGGCAGTTCTTTCAGAAGGTATACCAAAAAAAGACATTGTTGTCATAAGAGATGACAGCTCCACTTATGTCACTGTTCCTGAAGACCTTTCTGTGGGAAAGATGTGGAAGTGGAAGACAGTGACGTAGATGATCCTGGCCCTGTGTAGATCTGATGTGTGCGTTTAGGTCTTACTTTTAACAAACACATTCAACAAGTTAAATAAATAAACGCATAAATAGACAAATCATTTTTAAAATGCAAAATATTTATAGAATAAAAATATAAAGAATAAAATATTTTTGTACAGCAGTACGGTGTGTTTGTGTTTTGAGCTGTTATTCCAAAAAAGCAAAATGATTTTTAAAAAGTTTATAAAGTAAAAGACTTACAGTAAAGTGAGGTTAATTTATTATTAAAGATATAAAATTTTAAAATAAATTTAGCCTAAATGTACAATGTTTATAAAGTCTATAGCAGTACACAGTAATGTCCTCAGCCCTCACCTTCACTTGCCACTCACTCACCGACGCACTCAGAACAATATCCAGTCTTGCAAGATTCATTAGTGGTAAGTGCCTCCTATAAAGGTACCATTTTTAATCTTTTTATATTATATTTTTACTGTATCTTTCCTATTAGGTACATTTAGTTACATAAATATATACCATTGTGTTACAATTGCTTACAGTATTCAGTATAGTCACATGCTGAAGAGATTTGTAGCCTAAGAGCAATAGGTCATACCATGTACCCCAAGTGTGTAGTAAGTTATACCATCTAAGATTTGTGTAAGTACCGTCTACAATGTTTGTATAACAACAAACCACCTAATGACACATTTCTTTGAACATATTCCGTCTTTAAGTGATGCATGAATGTACAGTAACAATATTTAACCTTCCTAACTAGGATGTGCTCTGGTATTTTTTATTCTCATTTTAATCCATTCCCTTTGTGTCATGACATTCTAGACTGTTACATTAAGAGCAATGTTTTCGAAACTACTAAATTTTGTACTAAACACTAATGCCTTTTTACTCATAATTTGAAAAATCCTGCTGAAAGTAATGACCATATGTTTTATGAACCTACATCAGCAGTAGAGATGAAAACAGCCTGTCAAGTGTTCTCTTGCTATTCCACTCTCACTTTTAGAATAAATTGCCTCAGCCCTTCAGAGTTTTGACATATTTGTAAGGTGGCAGGAGAAAAACTGAATGTTATCCAGCCTCTGTTGTATTTAAGCATATTTGCTTTCCAAAAATGACTATTTTTAACATGATGAGCAAAATGAGGGAAAACATTGCATAACCATTGATTTTACAGAACTATATTTATACATGCACAAGAACAATTTCTCTTGCTTTTTAGAAAACCTTGAGCAGTAAATTTTCAAGACATATAATTATTAGGTCGTCATTCTATGATGTATCTGCCAGCATATCTCAAAATATATTCTGTAGGAAATTAGTGCACACACACACACACACACACACACACACACACACACACATCAGAAGGTGTTCCTTGGTGGGCAGATCTTTGACAAGCCTGTGCAAACCTAACCCCAGAAGTCCAAGGAAGCTGAGCGATTGAAGAAATAAGCTGATACATCCTATTTCTTAATAATAATAATAATAATAATAATAATAAAAGTATTTATGAAGAGAAAGCATGTCTATATCTTGGGCAGATGCGATACAAAATGGTGGATCCCTGTGCCATTACCCACTAGACACAGGGTTTATAAACCAAAGGGAAAAGATTTCCGTGACTCGGAAGGGATGTCTAGGACAATTGAAGTATGATAATATCAAGGTCGTTTTGACATAAGGGTAGAATTTATGGTAAGTAGGTGCTCTTATACAAAGAACGATAAGATAAACTGGAAATTTTCGATGGCTTCCCAGAACAGGGGTTAATCGGAAGTTTACATGGCTGATTAGCATCCAAGATGGAGTGGCTTTAGCCTTTCATAAGAAATAAAATCTTCTTAGTCAAAATGCTTTGGGAAACTCTATGCTAAATAATATTGAAGCAGTTTGAACAACTACTTAGAGCTTTAAATAAACTACACATACATTTATATGTATATATTCTCTACATTTTTGAATTTATATGTGACTTGATATCTTTATTGAATATTTAATAAACAAACATCTCATGTTTATTATGGACAAATACACCTTTTAATTCTTTCTCTTCTGATACTTGATCCTTTCCTTGACTTCCTCCTAACTGGCAACTTTTTCTAGGTGTTTAGGCCAAAATATTTGTTTTATCCTTGATATACCTTGTTTCTGAGATCGAAACTCAAATGATCCTCAAATCCTATCTTTTTCTTCCTTCCTTCCTATCTCTCTCTCTCTCTCTATTTTTGAGTTAGAGTCTCCCTCCATTGTCCAGGATAGAGTGCAGTGGCACAATCATGGCTCACCACATACTCAGCCTCCTGGGCTCAAGACATCCTTCTGCCTCAGCGTCCTAAGTAGTTGGGACTATAGGTGCATGCCACCACACCTGGATAATTTTTTATATTTTTACTTTTGGAGAGATGAGGTCTCACTATGTTGCCTAGGATAATCTCAAACTTCTAGGCTCAAGCAATCCTCTACCTCGGCCTCACAAATTGCTGGGATTACAAGCGTGAGTCACTGTGCCTGACTGACCTTTTCATATATTCAAAATAAATCTCCAGTCTCCACCCACCCTGACTACTGGTCAATATCACCATCATTTCTAGTCTATCTTATAACTTCTAAGTACTCCCTCCGCATCCAGTCTTGACCCAGTTGTGTATGTTCTTCTTATAGGACTTGTTTAGCAGTATAACTAGACCCTGTCCTTCCATCCCCATTGAAATCTTTTATTGACTGCTTTTTGTCTTTGGAATAAAATTCAAAATTCTTAAGATGAGCCTCAAAAAACAATGCCATATGGCCCCTGGCTACCTCTCCCATTTGATTTCTACCAACTAGTCCCCCAGCTGTTTCTTTTTCTATCTCAAAGCTAAGTGATCTTCTATCCCAGGGATATTACATCTGCTTTAATATTTGCACCTAATGCTTTTTTATTTGATTTTTAAAATATTTGACTCTTCTACGTTATCCCAATTCTTCTTTATACACCGACTCTCCTACCTACTCTGTCCGAATCACATCTTTACTTATTCTCTATCCCCTTTCACTGTTTTATTATATTTTTTCCTTTGGGTCTTATAAATACCTCATATTATTGCTTCTTTTTTATTATAAAGATGTGGGGTACAATTCAGGGTTAGATATACAAATGTTGACTATGCAGCTACCCTTGTTGATTCATATTATTGCTTCTCGTTTGATATTTCTCCCCAACTAGAATATGGCCTTCATGAGAGCAGGGACTTTATTTTAGTAACAGCCTACTGCACCCTCAGTGCCTCGGAGTACACTTGGCACATAGTAGGATCCAACAAATAAAAGTGTTGAAAAATAAAAGAACACACTAACTTGAAGTACTTAATATAACATTTTCTAGAAAAGATTTGTAACTTTTGTAAAATTATAAATTTTTATTAAAATGTATTTTGTAAAATATTTTTATAAATTGTGTCATCCTCCCATCCCCACAAAGCAGCTCTCTGGCACCAGAGGTTCTTCTCTCCAACTCAAAGTTCTCAGCCTCTACTTCAATTGAAACTATAGGATAAGTGTTTTGAAAGGGAGTCTATTGATTACTTGAACTAGTGTGAACACAAGCCTAGCTCTATCTGCCCTGTATTGATTTGTAACAAGTGCTTTAGGTTTATGCCATCACCAAATGAAGCGCAGACTCTTGCTAAGGACAGTCTCAACCAGTTTTGTGTGTGTGTGGTCTTACATTTAAATGTGATGAAAATAAATCTGGAAGAAGGTTGTTGGATATGCCTCCTTTTTTTCTCTTATTTTAGATTACTGGGAGATAGATACAGAGAGAGAGAGAGAGAGAGAGAGAGAGAGAGAGAGAGATTTTTTCAACCTTGAGAGAAGTCATCTGGGAATAGGTCCATGCTAATCGTTCTGCTGTGTCTCAGATTATGGGGATGGTCAGAGTAAGCATTCGACAGCATCAGAGGTTGAGGAGAAGACGAAGTGGAGAAGCAGAAGAGAGTGAAGGACAAGGAATGGAGGGAGGAAGAAAGAAGAAAAAAGTATAAGAATAATAGGTTTGGGTTTTTTGTTGTCCTAAATGGTAGGCTTTTTTTATTTTTAAGGCTTCATAACTTTCCATTATGCATGTGTGTGTGTGTGTGTCATTTTAAAAAATCCATTCATCAGCCGGGCTCAGTGGCTCAGCCTGTAATCCCGCACCTTTGGGAGGCTGAGGTGAGTGGATTGCCTGAGCCCGCGGGTTCCAGACCTGCCTGGGCAGCGAGACCTCATCTCTACAATAAATCAAAAAATCAGCTGGGCGTTGTAGCGCATGCCTGTAATTCCTGCTACTTGGAAGGCTGAGGCGGAAGGATCGCCGGAGCCCAGCAGGTCAAGGCTGCGATGGCAGAGAGCGGCCACTGCACTCCAGTCTGGGTGACAGAGTGAGACTCCAATTCAAAAAAAAAAGAAATCCATTCATCCTCTTACAGATACTTAGATTGTTTGTCCATAATGCTTCAATGAGCATGAAAGCACAGATATCCCTTTGAGGTACTGATTTTATTTTCATTGGTTATATACCCAGAAAACGGATTGCTGGATCCTATGGTAGTTTGAATTTTAAATTTTGGAGGAAATTCCATAATATTTTTCATCATGAATGTACAAATTTACCTTCCCACCAATAGAGTCCAAAGACTCCCTTTTCTCCACATCCTCACTACACTTGTTATTTTTCACTTTTTGACAATAGACATCTTAACAAGTGTGAGATGATATTTCAAGTAGAATGGTGGCTGCTGGGGGAGGTAGGTGGGAGAAATGGAGAGATGTTGATCAAAGGGTACATAGTTGAAGTTATGGAGGATTGAAAAAATCTAGATATAAATTGTACCGTATGGTTATCATAGTTAATAATGCAAAATGACTGGAATATGTTCTGAGAAATGCATCCTTAGATGATTTTGTCATTGTGTCAGCGTCATCGAGTGTACTTATGCAAACCTAGATGCTATAATACATATAGGGTACATGATATAGTCTATTGTTCCTTGACTACAAAACTACCACAGTATGATACTATACTGAATACTGTAAGCAACTGTAACTCAGTGATATATAATTATGTATTGAAACATTTAAAAGATACAGTAAAAATATAGTATAAAAGATTTTTTTTTAAATGGTACACTTATGTAGAGCATTGAGCATGAATGGATTGCAGGACTTGAATTTACTCTGGGTGAGTCAGTGAGTGAGTGGTGGGTGAATATGAAGGCCTAGGACACTTCTGTAGATGTTACAAACACTGCACACTAAAGCTATACTACATTTTGACAAATATTTTACATTTTCAATAACAAATTAATTTTGGTTTATCATATTTTTTATTTTATAATTTTTCACTTTTTGACTCTTTTGTAATAATTTTTGGCTTAAAACACAAGCACATTGTACAAATATTTTCTTATTGTATATGTTTTTAAATTATTATTATTTTTTTTTTTTCAAGACCAGCCTGGGCAACTTGGTGAGAACTCATCTCTACAATAAATCACAAAAACTATCTGGGCATGGTGGCATGTTTCTGTTCGAGCTACCTGGAAGCCTGAGGCAGAAGGCTCACCTAAGCCCGGCAGGCCAAGGCTGCGGTGGCTGAGACTGCTATTGCACTCTAACCTGGGCGACAAGAGTCAGACTTCAACTCAAAAAATAAAAAATAAAAATAAAAATTTTTTAAAAAACCTAAGACAATCATATATATAAGCCAGGACCTACACATGGTCAGGATCTTTCATGTCACTGTCTTCTCTTTTTTTTTAAATTCTCTTATTTTTTTTTTATTATAAAGATGTAGGGTACAATTCAGGGTTAGGTATAAAAACGCTGATTATGCAGGTACCCTTGTTGATGAGGTATGCCCCTCCCTCCCCTAGCAGTTTCCCTCAACTGCCAATCCCACTCCCCCTCCCCTGACAGTTTCCCACTACTACCAATCACTTTCTTATAGTATTACAATTGTTCAAGGTCCACTTATGTATGGACTCTGTTCTTTGTTTCTGTGATAGATCACTGAGCATTATCTACTCTAAATCCATCTAAGTTGCTGCAAAGTCCATATGTTTGTCCTTCTTTATGGTTGTATAATAGTCCATTGTGTATATGTACCACATTTTTTTTTATCCAGTCTGCTACCACCTCTTGTGCCACTGAAAGGTCTTCAGGGCGATAATATGTATAGAGCTGTTACCTCCTATGATAACAATGCCTTCTTTAAGAATACCTCCTGAAGGATCTGCCTGAGGTCTTTTTACAGTTAACTTTTTTTTGTAAGTAGAGGGAGGAGGAGTACACTCTAAAATAACAATACACATATAGTGTAGTAAATACATAAAACAGTATCATAGTTGTTTATTGTAATTATCAAGTATTACATGCTGTGTGCAATTGTATGTGCTAGACTTCTTGTGACTGACAGTACAGCAGGTTTATTTACACCAGCATCACCACAAACATCTGAGTAATGTGTTGTGCCACAATATTGAGATGGCTATGATATCAGTAGGTGACAAGAATTTTCCAGCGCCATCCTAATCTTATGGAATGAAGGTTAAATAAGCAGCCTATCGTTGACCAAAACATCATATGGCACAGAACTGTATTGTATTGTATACTGGACATGTCCTAAAAGAGTAGATACTGGAGTTCTCAACATACACAAACATACACAAACATGATAATGTTGTGAAGAGAGGAATATGTCAAATAACTTGCCTCCAATAATCTTTTCATTATGTATATGCATATCAATACACCAGATTGTACATATAAATCGATGCAATTTTTATTAATAGTGACTTAATAAATATGTTTACATTCCTTTATAAGTATTCTTATTTTTCTTTTTTTTCTTTTTTTTTTTTTTGAGTTGGAGTCTCACTCTGTCACCCAGACTGGAGTGCAGTGGCAGCTCCTGGCCACCGCAGCCTCGACCTGCTGGGCTCCGACGATCCTTCTGCCTCAGCCTTCCAAGTAGCCGAAATTACAGGCATGCACTACCACGTCCAACTGATTTTTTGATTTATTGTAGAGATGAGGTCTCGCTGCCCAGGCGGGTCTCGAACCCGCGGGCTCAGGCAATCCACTCACCTCAACCTCCCAAAGGTGCAGGATTACAGGCTGAGCCACCGAGCCCGGCTAGTATTCTTATTTTTCATTGCTTAACGTATTTTCAGGATACGTGTGCTACTTTGCTATAAGCCTATAATGTCTAAAGGTCAAATCAGGACACCTGGGATATCCACGGGCTTAAATGTTTATCTCTCTAAATTCTAGAAACATTCAAATTATTCTCATCTAGCTATTTTTAAATGTAAATATGTATATTTTTAATGTTAAAGGAGAAGGAAAGGAGAAAGGGTAAGTGTGCAAGAGAAGTAGAGGGTGAAAATGAGAGACGTCCTGGGGTGAATGTGGAGAGTGGTGGTTAAGTAAAAGTTAAGGAAGATGAGAAAAGAGACCAGGAGGGGTAAGTTATATAGGGAGAGGATATAAGAGGACAGAAAATGGAGGAGATGAAGGAATATCTCTTCTCATTCTACAAGAATCAGCTTCTGCAATATATTTATAATGAGTTCTTGAATGTTTTTGAGAAAGAAAATGAGAGAACAGTGAGGGATATTAATAATCCCCATTTCATGAAGGAGAAAATTAGGCTCAGAAATGCTCCTCATACTGTATCTCACATAGGGAAGTATAGAGACAGGATTCGAAGTCAGGCCTTTCCCGCTCCAAAGCTCCTGCTTTCGCACCACTGCATTCACCATCTTCCTGTTTTATTCACAATAAAATTTTCATCTAAATTTCCATAAGCTGAATCTACTATGTTATTAATAGGAAAAACAAAAACAATCTTTCAGTGGGGAAACAAAAAGGAGTGTTGAGGCTGATATAGTGAAAGAGAAAAACAAAGGAGCCAACAATTTCATAACCACAGGAGAAAGTCTGTGTAGTGAGGAGAGTGTAACTGCAAAGCGAGAAGCGTCTAGAGACCAAGACAGCAGATGGTTTCATTAAAAAACCTTTTCACTTTATGAAAAAGATGCTAATAATTGCAGTATTTTCACTCCAAATAGGGAGAGTGAGTTGCAGTTTTAGAGTCCTCCAAATGCGAGTTTTTAGAATAGGCCACTTCTTCTTTTATACCATCAGAGCTGGCAATTCACACCCTTGGGAGATTATGATCATATGAGAGGTAGTCCTTACCCAAGTTTTGGCTATAACGTTAGAGGTCTCCACAGGCTAGCCTGCTTCCTTCCTAGAAAGTTTTGAAAATGCTGATTGTTAATACTAGCAGAGGGGTTAAGAGAATTGACTTTTCTGTGTGATCAAAGAGAGAATATGTGCAATGACATGAAAGAGAAAAAAAGACTTGGAGGTCAATGTACCTATCCAAGTCTTATGCCTCCACTTAACAGGTGGAGAGAACTGAAAATTGTCTGAAAATATACCAGCCTCAGTTTTACTATAATTAACATAAGAAGCAACTAAAGGAGAATTATAAATGGTGCTTAAGGGGAGATAAACAAGGTTGGCACCTCAGAAAGAGAATGAAACAAAATATAAAAGTGATGAACTTTTATTAAGACTGACAAAAATAAACAAAGAAAAGATACAAATTACTGATTTCAGTAATATAACAGGCATATCGCCTTAAATATCTAACCAATAAAAGTATAACAAAGGAATGCTATTGTAGTAAGTTGAATAGTGTCTCCCAGAAGTATATCTCCACGTCTTCAACCCAGTTCCTGTAAGTATGGCCTTATTTTATTTTTTTTATTTTTTTATTTTTTGAGTTGGAGTCTCACTCTGTCGCCCAGACTGTAGTGCAGTGGCCGCTCCCGGCCACCGCAACCTCAACCTGCTGGGCTCCGGCGATCCTTCCGCCTCAGCCTTCCAAGTAGCCGAAATTACAGGCATGTGCTACCAGGCCCGGCTGATTTTTTGATTTATTGTAGAGATGAGGTCTCGCTGCCCAGGC
Organism: Cephalopachus bancanus; assembly: GCA_027257055.1. Classification (NCBI taxonomy): domain Eukaryota; kingdom Metazoa; phylum Chordata; class Mammalia; order Primates; family Tarsiidae; genus Cephalopachus; species Cephalopachus bancanus. Next base: position 2,089,353 of record JAPVLO010000072.1, read on the forward strand.
GGGTCTTGAACCCGCGGGCTCAGGCAATCTACTCACCTCAGCCTCCCAAAGGCGCGGGATTACAGGCTGAGCCACCGAGTCCGGCTGGCCTTATTTTAAAATTGTGTCTTTGCAGTTGTAATTAAGGTTTTAAAAAATCTTAATGAAATCATTCTGGGTTTTAAGTGAACCCTACACCTGAGTAATATTTTTTCTATATAAAAAGGAAATTGATGCTTGAGACAGGGAGAGACATATGAAGAAACAGAGGCTGGAGTTACACACCTTCAAGGTAACAAATCCCAAGATTGCTCATGGCCACCAGAATCCAGGAGGGAGGCATAGAATAGATGTTCCTGAAACACACAACCAAATAAACAAACACACACACAAACACAAAAAACCTGCTGACACTTTGATTTTGAATTTTTGGCTTCTAGAATTATCAGATAATGAACTTACTATGTTTTAAGCCATGAAATTTGTGGTGATTTGTTATAGCAAACCTAAGAAAATAAAATAATTATGAATAAATTTATGATCATAAGTTCAACAACCTAGATGAAATGAACAATTTCTCATAAACCACAAACAACCAAAATTCAATCAAGATAAAATATATAATCTGAACTGTCCAATAAGCATTAAAAAATTGAATTTTAATCTAAATCTGTTCTAAAAGAATTATATAGTATCCCTGACTGGAATTTATTTTAGGTATACAAATATGGTTTAGTATTCAAAAATCAATCAATATTACCCACTGCATCAAGTTAAAGGATAAAAATCTTATTATGATTTAATGGATGCAGAAAAGCATTTGACAGGAAATGACACCCATTCATAGCAAAAATCTTCAGTATGTTTGGAATTATTGTGGATTACATCAACTTAATAAAAAGGATATACACAAATCTACATTTAGCTTAATACTTAATAGTAAAAGACCGAACCCCATCCCCTAATATTGGAAACAAAGCAAGATGTCCACTCTTTCAAAATTTTATTCAATATATTACTAGGAGTTCTAGCCACCAAAATGATAAAAGAGAAAGAAAGAAGACAGATTGGAAAGGAAGAAATAAAATTGCTCTTTTTGCAGATGAGTTCAACAAATTTGCAGGATATAAGATCAATGCATAAAAATAAAGTTCATTTCTATATACTAACAATACAAATGTGGAAACTGAAACATAAAAACACACAATAAAATTTACAATTGCTCCAAAGACAATGAAATATCTAGGTATACAGTTAACAAAAAATGAACAGTATCTGTGTGATGAATACTACAAATGCTGATTAAAACATTTTTTAAAAAGATCTAAGCAAATAGACATATGCCAAATATAGAATAATAGAGTGAATAAAAATTCATGGATTGGAAGTGTCAACATAATAAAGATTATCTGTAAATTGATGTATACATTTAATACAATTCTTATCAAAACCCTGCAAGATTTGATTATAGACATAAAAAGATTATCTGAGCCGGGCTCGGTGGCTCAGCCTGTAATCCTGCACCTTTGGGTGGCTGAGGTGAGTGGATATCCTGACCCCGCGGGTTCGAGACCCACCTGGGCAGGCGAAACCTCATCTCTTACAATAAAATCAAAAACTTAGCCAGGCGTGGTAGTGCGCGCTTGTAATTCCGGCTACTGGGAAGGCTGAGGTGGAAGGATCGCCGGAGCCCAGCAGGTCGAGGCTGCGGTGGTCGGGTGCGGCCACTGCACTCCAGTCTGGGCGACAGAGTGAGACTCCAGCTCAAAAAAAAAAAAAAAAGATTATCTGAAAACATACATAGAAAGGAATGAATCCTAAAATAGCTAAAACAATCTGACAAAGAATAATATGAGTAATCACTCTCCCTGATATTAATGTTTGCTACATCTGTACAGTAATCAGGACAGTACAACATAGATGGAGGCATACATGGAGAAAACAATGGAACAGAATAGAGAATCCAGAAATAAACCTACACAAATAAGCTCAACTGATTTTGTGAGTATGTGCAAAAGCAATTCAATAAGGGAATTTCAACATATAGTTACTGGGCAATTGGACATCCAAAGTAATAAAATGAACATTGATCTAAACCTCACACCTTACACAAGCATTAATTCAAAGTCAGCCACGTCCTTCAGTGTAAAACATAAACATATAATACATATTTTATAAAACATAATGAATATAATATTATATAAAACAATGAATATAATATTATATAAAACATAACACATATAAGAAAATCTTTAGGTTCTTATGTTAAGTGAACAGTGCTTTGACTTGACACAAGTTTGATCCACGCAAGAGAAAACTGATAAATTAGACCTCATTAAAATGAGATTGGAAAGATAAACTGAAAACTTAAGGTAAATCTTTGCAAACCACTTATTTAACAAATGACTATTATATACAATGTAAAAAAAAACTCAAAAGCTTCAAAAAAGTAAATGAAAATACAAATAATCCAATTACAAAATGGACAAAGAATATTAACGGGCATTTTCTTGAAGAGGACAAACAGAAAGTGTACAACTACATGAAAAGAATTTCAATACCATTAACTACCAGGGAAAGATAGATTAAAATCACAATGATTAACCTATCAGAATGGATATTTTTTTCAAGTAAAAGTATCAAATGTTGGCAAATGCTGGCAAAAATGCAGAGAAACTGAATCACTCATACTTCACTGGGTAAAAATGTAAAATGACTAGAACATGGTTTTGCAATTTCTTATAAAACAAAACAAAATTTTCATTTGACTCAACAATTGCACTCTTGTACATTTGTCCTAGAAAATGAAAACATGTTCACACAAAAACATAAACACAATTGTTCATAGCTTGTTTGGTTATTTATGCTTAATAACCAAAAACTAGACATAGTTCAATGTCCTTCAGCAAGTGATTGATTAAACAAACTGTAGTAAATACATACCCATGAAATTTTACTCACCTATAAAAAAGGAACAAACTATTGATACATTTTTTTTAAACTTGGATGAAACCTCAGGGAAGTATGTTGACTAAAAAAAAAAAAAAATCCCAAACTGGATGATTCCATTTATACAATATTTTTGAAATCTCCAAATTTTAGAAATAGAATATTAATCAGTGGTTGTCAGGATTAGGGATGAGTAGGTAGGTGGGTAGAGGAACATAGGTGTGGTTACACAAGGGAAAATGAAGAATTTTTTAAAATTATTTTATTATTCATTTTTTTTTTATTTGAGTTGGAGTCTCACTCCATCACCCAGACTGGAGTGCAGTGGCACGCTCCCGGCCACCACAGCCTCAACCTGCTGGGCTCAGGCAATTCTTCCACCTCAGCCTTCCAAGTAGTTGGAACTACAGGTGCGCACTACCATGCCTGGCTAATTTTTGACTTACTGTGGAGACGAGGTCTCTCCAAGTTGCCCCGGTGGGTCTCGAATCCACAGGCTCAGGCAGTCCACTCACCTTGGCCTCCCAAAGCGCTGGAATTACAGGCTGAGCCACCAAGCCCAGTCTAAAATTATTTTAAAGATGTGAAGTACAATTCAGGGTTAGGCACACAAATGTTCATTATGCATGTACTCTCCTTGATGAAGTATGCCCGCCCCCCTGGAAGTTTCCCACTACTGCTAATCCCTTTCTTATAACATTACGATAATTGAGTAAGAATATGAGTAAGAATATGTGGTACTCAATTTTCTGTTTCTGTGATAGATCACTGAGTATGATAGATTCTAAATTCATCCAAGTTTCTGCGAAGGATTCTTGCGGTGATGGAGCTGTTCTGTACGTTTACTGTGGAGGTGAATACACATTTCTACACATGTGATCCAACTGTATTTCATTACATACACACACAGATACTTGTAGACCTACAATTAGCACAAGTAAAACAGGGGATAATCTAAATAAGGTTGAGGATTGTGGCAATATCAATCATTCTTATCATGATATTTTATTGTAGTTTTGCAAGATGTCATCATTAGGAGAAACTAGATAAAAGTTACATAAGATATCTTTGTATTATTTCTTAAAACTGCATGGAATTGCTGGGCTCAGTGGCTCCTGAGTATAATACCAGCACTTTGGGAGGCCAAAGCGAAAGGATTGACTTAGCCCATGGTTTTGAGACCAGCCTGGGCAACACGGCAAGACCTTGTCTCTACAGTAAATCAGAAAATTAGCCAGGTGTGGTGGTGCTCACCTGTGGTTGCAGCTACTTGGAAGGTTGAGGCAGAAGGATCACCTGAGCCCAGCAGGTTGAGGCTACGGTGACTGAGAGCATGCCACTGCACTCCAGCCTGGGCAACAGAGTGAGATTCTAACTGAAAAGAAAAGAAAATAAACTGCATGGAAGCCTGCAATTATCTTGATAATTTTTTTAAAATGAGGATTAGCTAACCCAACCTCTTGTGAGACTTATATTTAAAAATGTATATAAACATATCTTGTAAGCTTCACAGTTTCAGTAGTATAAAAAGCCATCTTGTTGTTTTCATTGAGACCCAATCCCTCGTGTATATACTTCCTTTTAATATGATTGAACACCTTATCTTGGTGTATTCTTGGATAAATGTATCTATCTTTCCCTATAGTGCCAGGGAATAAACAAAACAGATAATGCTTCCTATTTCCTGATACAGGTGCAGCAAACAAAAACCCACGGAGCCAGAAGGGAGCTGAGGCTGGGTGAGCGCCCAAATGATTTTCAAGTCTAGAGATGAAAAATCTTCCACACCCTAGATCTTACCTTTTGAATAATTGCACGAATCAATGGTGGTCTTACAAAAGCTCATCGAATGTAGGAATTTATTATGGAGGCTATAACAGAACTGAATATTCTCCTGGATTGAATAGTATGCCTCATCAGAATTCTGGCCACAAGTAGTCTTGCTTTATTAAGTTTCTGAGAAAGGAGAGGTTGGGGAAGTCTAGGTCCTGGAAAAAGAAAGTGCCTTTAGAGGAAATCTAACTCTTATATTTGTCATGCCAAGAACACTATTTGCTCACAAATTTCAGACATCTTTTTTGAACCACTATGAACATTTTGAACAACTTTTATAAAGAGGATGAGAAGTCTCTCATATTCTGCACTTTCCCTAAGGAGAATGACGCTAATTTCCAACACGCAATAGCAAGTGTCTTTGTGAGACTGCATCAAAGAGATCAAATGTGAGAGTGAGCATGGAAACTAAAAGAATGAACACACATTCTTCCTTACAACATTGAACAGTTCATACACTCTTTTATTGTTCCCTTTTAAGCTTTTAAATCTCAGCACCTCAGTTTTATTTCTACCACTTCACATATTAGCTGGTACATGAAACCTCAAGGTTTTATGCCTTACTTTGATGCTATAGAGATGACATGCATTTATCAAAACAAAAGGGATAATAACTTTTTTAAAAAAAAAGAAATGTAATAAACAAGATGAAAGTTTATAAATAGAAGATCACTTAAGAATTACCTCCTTAGGATTTTAACCACATATTAGATATAATACTCTGTCTTGAGCTTCTGTATATATTTTCAGAAGGCAATTAAGAGATGTTCCTCTCATCCTATGGTTAAAAATAAAATTGAGGACCACAGGTATGCTAGCAGATCATCTAGATAAACTTGGCAAAGTTAATGGTCTGAACTTACGAGAATCAAGGTGTAGGAACAGGTAATAGGAGAGACTCTCTTGGCCTTATTTCTCTGTGGAGAGACTGCCACAGGAAGGACACTCCTATCTTTTGCCCAACTCTCTACTCAGTTCTTCCCAAAGAATGTGAAAAAATTAATTGTTTGGCGACTGGTCATCACATCGCATTACTCAAGTGTGTGTGTTCTGTAAATTCTTGCCTTCTCTTGGCTGGGGAGCCCAAACTTCTAAACTGTGTGTGTATGGAGTCAGGGGGAGGCATGGTGCAGAGGGGTTACGGTGACAGAGGGTGTGATTGGTCTCCTTTGGTCACAGGTGTATAATCATGTTCTCCAAATAGGTTATTACTAATAAAGTGGACCCTTGTGTCTATGCCCCCATCTTTTGTATCTCTCTGGATTGGTTTTACTTTTGGAAAGGGAAGAAGTGATCTATATATCCCCGCCCCCTAGAGCTATAGCACCACATGCTGAGATGATTAAGTAGCTCTGCCTGAGAGTTCCCATTTCTCAATAAATATGGGAGGAGGTAATCAACAGAGAATGGAAAGGTGAATTCTGGGATCTAGTAGAGAAGTTGACGTAAAAGTGGACTCAGAGGGCATGGAAGTGAGTTTGCTAGGCCAATATAGCAATGCTGTCTACCTGGACTGAGTGACAATTTGAAATCTATCGACTAGACAGGGTTTCCAGGAATGAGCCCCAGAGCTCATTGCAGAACTAATGGGACATGCTGCTGCCCTTGGGGACCAGAAGGCTTTAAGATCAGAACGTTACTACTAATCAGGAAAGGCACCTATAATCACAGGTTTCAGAATCGGGCCACGATCAGTATCAAAGGAATAGCTGCCTTCTGCCTTATCTCAGTTCTGAATTCAAGGGACAGCTGAGACTCTTCATTTGATTAATTGTAATAAGCTAGGCACATGTGTATTAGCTGTTCTTTTAAGCCTCTTTCACCTAGGAAATACTTATTTCCAATTCCCCTGAGATATCTCCCTCTCTCAGGGCTGAAGAAGAATAAAGATTGCAAAGATGTTAAAAAAAAAAAAAGGAAATAAAGAAAGAAACCCGTTATATAACTCCTTCTTACAATAGCTGTCTTGATCCCAGCATGTCATCATTTCTTATTACAGAGTCCCAGTCCACATCTGTATTATTACTAAGGTTAGAAAGTTAGAAAGTATACATATAATTTCACCCATTGGTACTAATTCTTTTTCATGAAGACATGTAAAATAAGCCTGTCCCTTTTCCACATGAGAACTCTTTAGAACTTTGAAGATACAACGTTTTCTAATTTAGAAGTTGACTTGAATGCCAGGTTTATTCTTAAAAATAATAATAATTTTTATAAACATACCTCTTGTGGTTAAAAGGAGAGTTTATATAACCAGATGACTTTACTCTGTTTACTGTGCAGAGAAAATGGAAGTTTTGTTAGAAAAGCACTGTAGAAAGTAGGAAATGTGTGTTCAGTCCCATCTGCCAGAGAGTAAACTCTGTCTCTCTGGATACTGGAGCACAGGAAAAATGAATTTGCTGAATGAAGAAAAAGGAAATATGTCTGTAATGGAACAGACACAGGCTATGTTGTTCAACAGATGTCTAGTCAAACTGAAGCTTCTCTATTAATCAGGAGTGTGGCCCAGCCTAAGTTACTGAGTCCCACATATTCAGATCATGATGATAGGATGATCCCTATATTTGTGGGGGTGTAGCTGAGAGAAGAGTTGTATCAATTAAATGCAAATATTCTGGAGAGTGAGTAACATAACATTGACACTTAAAACACTGAAATTGTTATTTGTACTATTTTGGTAATTGATGTTGTAGGTAGTGCATTTTATTGTTGTTGTTGTCGAAAGGCACAGGGAACAGTCAGAAGGGCATCTCCCGAGATGGCGCTAAACACTATATAAAGCCAAACAAAGACAACAAAGGCCCTAAGCTCCTGCTTTCCCTGCGCACGCGAAACTTAAACCTATGCACAAATATTATCTCCCTATAGGAATACTACCTCATAGCCCCCTCCAATAAAGACCCTAATACAGCACTGGCCGCCCCCTCCCAAACCAATAAATACAGACCTCTCTCACCGTCACCCTCTCACTCTCCCTCCCCTACCAGGCAGTTATAGACCCTCTCTCTGTAGCCACTGCTCTAATAAATCTCTTGTCCTCAAAGGGTGTTGAGTCTCGCTGTGCGCCACCGTCTTTCAGTTGTTGTTTGTTTGCTTGCTTTTAAATCAGGTACAGGCGGATTTTAGAGAAACCTGAACCAGAGGTGACTCAAGAGTCAGTTTCACCTCCCATCTGAGAAGCAGAGGTGAAGACAATGGTAAAAACCTGGTTGGGTTTGCAGACATCAATGATCCATTGTTGAAGCCAGTCCATGAGGCAAGGATGGGGTCAAGGGCAGGCAAAATAGACAGTTGGGCAAAAAGACATCAACAGGAAAGGTAAAGATGACCACAGTCACAGACATGAGCAGAGATCTTATCAGAACAAGCATGGGACCCTACTTTAGGGGATTGGAGAAAGTTCTGGCACATCTTTCTACGTGTGCAATTTCTTTATCATGCCAGAAGGAAGAAAGAAAAGGTAAAGAGAAACTTCATGTGTGATTTACATACTAGGTGCGGGAACTTCACATATATTATCTCAATGTGCCCATGAAAACAAAATGGTATTATTATTAAATACAAAATACAAAATATGATACATGGCAAATAGTATTATTTATAATTTTATAAATGAGATTCTGGCTTAGAGATGTTAAATAGTTTGCTTCAGATCACCTAGGTAATCAATAGAAAAACTAGATTCAAACTTACTGATGTTCTGTTCCAAAACCCGTGCTCTTTCTCATATATAATACTGTTTCTAGATTAACTTTTGTCTCTTGAGTAGTTAGTTTTCACATGCAAATTTTGCCAATTTTAAAATTTTTCTGAAACTGATAACATATCCAGAAAATATGTAAAGTTTGCTTTTGCATGTTTTTTTTTTTTCCTTGCTTCTCCTTTTTCATATGGGTCCTAGGACTCAGATCATAGGTTAGGACTCAGCAGAATTCAGCTATATCACAAGTTAAGATGGTGTCTGTGAGCTAACTTGGGAGCTGGTCTGCTTTTATTGCTTTAATTCTATTATCTATGCAAAGTTTCAAATAGCAAATGCATTGCCTGAAAAGAGTTTAGCTTTCTGGTGTTCACTGTGTGTTCTGGTCCACAGAAGCACCCCATCAGGTGCTGTGTCATATGCCTAAGTTTGGGCTGTGGCTCTGAATTGAGGAGACTTCATCGGGCCAGCCCCTGAGAAGTGTCACTAAGAGGGACAGTCCTGGGGGAATGTGTAATGTTCTTACAGACACTCTTTAATAAGATGCGTGGGTCTGTCACACACAGTCCTCTTGATCCAGCATTTCTACCAGCAGGCTTGAGGGAGACCTCCTTTCTGACACACAGCTTGGCAGGATACTTTTCAGCCTTTAGTGGAAGCACCTCCTTTTTAGTTTTCCATTTACATAGAAGGAGGATAAAATCCATTGTCTTTTAGGAATGTTTCTATATTAGAGGACCAGTGAGTGAGAATGTTGATATTGACAAGAAATAATCCTTAGCTAATATTTATAGAGTGCACATATATAGATTTACAAAAGAAGTCACACCTACATATTCATGTGTGTTGTCATAGTATCTCTGTGAAGAAGACACTATTAGTACATCTTTATAAATATGGACTTCATGTTACAGTGACATAATTTTGTCCAAGGCCATTTAGCTATTACTTGGTAAGCCACTGAATTGAACTCGGTTCTTTGGTCCCAAAGTTTCTTCACTGATGCACTCAAATTTCTTTAGCATTTGTTGTTCATTATTATTTGCTGAGCACTCCAAGACTCAGTCCTAGAAATAAAAATAAAACATACTAGCTGATAGTTTTGACTGCTTTCCATGAATCTGATGCTCTGCTAAGGGTCTTGCATACATTATCTTATTCTGGCCATTTATGGGTTATGAGATATTATTTTACCTATTTTTATTAGTGAAGCAGAATGATGAGGCAAATTTAAAACTTGTGGACCAAGAATTACTAAAATCTGGCTAAAGTTAAGCTTAAAAGTGTTTGGATCTGGTTTTAAAGCCCATGCTTTTACCACTGTGATATGCACAGCTCTGCCTGAAAGCCTATCAGTGGGAAGGATCGCTGTATACATACAGAATCATAGAATTGTGTGTTATGGTGTGTTGTGTGTTATGGGGGTGATGTTCATGTGCTCTGGAGGAGGTTTCTCTGTGTGCTTAGGATGTTGATCTACACACATATTTTTTAAAAAATAGAACAGAGGACTTAGAATCCAGATTCTTTGCCTCCAAATCTCATAAGTCTTCACAGTCACTAGCCAATTTTCTTTTCTGCCCACAGATTACCCATGTGATTTTCAACACGGCATCTGTTTTTATTTTTGTTTTTGTTTTTCTTTTGAGTGGGGGTTTCACTTCATAACCCAGGCTGGCATGCAGTGGCACATTCACGACCACCACAGCCTTGACCAGGTCAGCTCAGGAGATCTTTCCGGCTCAGTCTTTCAAGTAGCTGGAACCACAGGCATGTGCCATCATGCCAAGCTAATTTTTTGATTTATTTTAGCGACAAGGTTTTGCTAAGTTGCTCAGTCTGGTCTCAAACCCCTGGACTCAGGGGTAATCCTCTTGCCTTGGCCTCCCAAAGTGCTGGGATTACAAGCATGAGCCATCCCACCCAGTGGCATCTGTTTTTGAATGCTGTTTATTTCCAAGCTACTGGTCACAGGGATTGCTTATAAGCAAGGCTGGCTAACAGCCTCTCCCTTAAGAAGGTTTCACTGTGCCACTTGGAAACTATGTGGTGACTATATAAGGCCTCTTATACACATGGGGAGTCTCCCATCACCCCCAAGACTTAGTAACATTCACTCTCTCCTGTTGCAGATAAAAGGTAAACTATGTTTCTTTGATTTACTAAATACTCCCTAAGGCCCTTTTGTTCACTTTCTGCCTGGCTTTATTTTAAGCAGATGAAGAGACATTTACTCCTAGAGATGAGCAGTAGCCTAAGAATCTCTTAGATGGAAAATAGCAGGGACAGAATAAGTGTGTGTGTGTGTGTGTGTGTGTGTGTGTGTGTGGCATGCACGTGTTTTAGGATTTAAAGTTTTATTTATGTTAATTTCAATAACAGTCAACAGTGTTTTATGGCTACACACACACCAAATGAAGGGAGGATTTCAGTAGCACTGATAAGAATATGATATCCAGACAAAAGCAGAGATACTGATCTCATTCTTTCTTCCATTTGGAATACTGGGTTCTCTTTTGAATCCACTGTTTTTTTTCCCTATTTTAAGGCTTATACAGTGAATAATACATCAATTAGGGTTCATTTTCATAGAGTAGAATTTTCTCCTGCTAGTTTAAAATAATTTATTATAGCATTCTAAACAGATCAATGAATTGGGAGAACTGAAGAAACAGAGTCTACTAGACAGGGTTTTCAGGAATGAGCCCCAGCATTTACTGCAGAACTAATGGGAGGTACTGCTGCCCTTGGGGACCAGGATCAGAACGTTACTACTAATCAGGAAAGGCACCTACAACCACAGGTTTCAGAATTGGGCCACGATCAGTATCAAAGGAATAGATGCCTTCTGCCTTATCTCAGTTCTGAATTCAAGGAAGCACCTAAATGGAATGCTCTAAATCACATCTAGAAATCTAGCAGCAAGCATCATTGAGAAAAAACAGTAAATACTAAGACTTTTGTGAGACAAGAATACACACAAGAAGGAAGTTGAAGTGAATGTTGACTGATCCAATCTACAATATTCACAATAAACAGCTTTTGCTTTTTCCTCGGGTAGCTCTCAAGTTTTTTTTTTTCCTGAGAATACATTATTTATTTTTCCCTCTGTTTACTCTTTAAAATTTTTACTATGCAGTACTTAAAACATACAATGATGTATACATAATAAAGAAACAAAATCTCATCTATCTACCAAGGGACTTATTCATGCTAATCTTTAAAATGTCAACAAGATATTGTGTTGCACATACATATACCCTAAGAGAGGAAAAAGAATAGCCACCGAGAGATATTGAAGACATTTTAAGAGAGAAAATGCAGGGTCCACACCTCCACTCTCCCCATATGGATTTGAGTGCATCACATTCCGACCTCTTCCCAGACACCTGCTGAGAAGAAAGAGAGGTTGATGTTTTGAAACAGATGTTCTCCAGCATTCAGAGCTCCCATATCAGGTACAACAGGCTCCACAATGGTCATTATGCATGAATTTTAATTATAGTTTAGAAAGTAAAACTCTTAGAACTTCTTCAGTATTTCATATGAATTTTACCAGCAGCATCTAATCATTCAACTGGCTTTTCCTTCTGGTGTAATGAGATGGTGTGCCTCTCACCGATACAATTACATTTTCCTGGGCTTCACGTGTTAAGAGGGATCACGCAAAAGTCATGTCCAGACTTCTCCAGTTACCTCCACAAAACTCTTATTCAGAATGATCAAGATCATTCAGGATTCAGAAAATGACAAAGAGACATAAATTGTTCTAGAGAATTATTTAGAAAAGTCCAACCACAGTCTAAGGAGAGAATTGTGAACTTGGTGGTGAGGCACCAGTGAAACTAGTAGATGTGAGGTTACACCAGAAGAAAAGCTACTCGACCATGGCTTGGTTTTATCTTCTTCTATGACCCTTCTTGTTAGTAGGAAAACTTCTGTGCCCCTTCATGATTCCATGTGGAGGATCTCATTTGTATAACATCCCTTCTTCCTATATCCTACTTACCTCTCCTAGAAGCAAAATGATGATGCTAATTAAGGTAAAAATCACCTCAACCTTTAGCCCAGAATTGGAGATTTAAGGGAAGGCTGTACACCAGGCATGTCCAACCCAGAGCCCGTGGACCATATGCAGCCCAGGACAGCCAATAATATGGCTCCACAAAATCTTTTAACATCATGTGTTCTTTAATGCTTATTTTCCTTGTGACTCCATATGTAGCTCCATCATTGAAGTTCACAATAATTCCTTATTCATGACTTCACTTTTTGGCACCACATACATTTTGTGAGCAGCTGTTTTCCATAATTAAGCACATGAAGAGCAATATTCGAACAAACACATCTGATGAGCACCTTGAGAACTCACTAAGAATTGCAACCGTTTCCATCAAGCCAGACATTAATTATTAGTTTTACAAAAACAAGGTCAAATTTCCCACTAGTTTTATAGTGTTCTCATTTTTCTAAAGTTCATAATAAAAAATGTAATAAAGAAGTCTTATCATGTATATACACTAACTACCTTGTATAATTTATATCCAAGAGGTTGGACAGCCCTGCGAAACACCATGATTAAGCAAGTATTCAGGGCTCATTTAACAACAACTGATTTGGGATTTAGGGCAATAGAAATAGTTAAAGATACCTTGGCCAATGGTTCAAAAGCTTTTAATGCATCCTGACGCCTGAACCCTGACCAGGAAGGACTGGCTCGGAACTAGCATTGGTCAGCTCTACACTGTAAAAGACTAGGGAAGGTAGGACAGACAAAAAGAATGGAAGCTAGACTGGTGTTGGAACATCGGACATTGAGGTGTTTTGTGTAAATGTTTTACATTCCTTGTTATCCTCACTTTGATGCCAGGTGTGCCAGGGAGTCTTCTGTGAACTGTGAACAAGGAGATTCATTTGTTAGTTAAGAACTTGAACTTTTTTACATTATGGCCTTGGACAAGACACTGCATGCCTAAGCTGCATCCCCTCTAGGAAATGATCAGAACAGGCAGGTAGCATATATGCAACCATCCCTTTATAACTGAAAAGTCTTGGGGGACACTGGAATTATTATGTGGGAAACAGGAGGAAAATCAAATTTGATAGAACTTGGCTTATGGAACTGAAAAGTCTAAGAGATCAATCTGGCTGCCGAGATAATCTGAGTGTTGATCTGACCTAGCTTTTGCTTTGTTTCCTCTGGTTGGTTTCATTCTCAGGTTCTGTTTTATGGTCCCTAGCAAGGTAGATTCTACATTGTCAAAGTAGAATTGGGCAGATTGTACTCTATATCGCAAGTCACATTATACTCTGTCTGTGGGTCGGATTGAATCAAGGTTCATGCCTGAAGCAGTCACCAGGGTAATATGATGTGTTTGTCATATATTCTACAAGTAAGAAATAAAGCCAGTCTGCAAATAAAGATCAGAGGTGTTGTCTAAAGATGGAGAATGATCCGGGCTCGGTGGCTCAGTTTGTAATCTAGCGCTTTGGGAGGCTGAGGTGAGTGTCTTGCCTGAACCTGCGGGTTCGAGATGCACCTAGGCAACTTGGCGAGACCTCATCTCTATAATAAATCAAAAAATTAGCCAGGTGTGGTAGCGTGCGCCTGTAGTTCCAGTTACTTGGAAGGCTGAGGCAGAAGGATCGCCGGAGCCCAGCAGGTCAAGGCTACAGTGGCCGGGAGCGGTCACTGCACTCCAGTCGGGGTGACAGAGTGAGACTCCAACTCAAAATAAATAAATAAATAAATAAAGATGGAGAATGATTGTTTATAGCAGCACTGTCCCAAAGAAATATAATGTGAGTATTTTTTTTCTTTGCATTTTTTAATTTTATTTTCAGGGAGTACACATGCATATTTGTTACATGAACATATTTTGTAGTGGTGGGGATTGGATCTCAGGTGGCCCATTCCCCAAATAGCGAACATTGTACCCAATAGGAAATTTCTGTACCCTAACCCTCCTTCCATCTCCTCCCTTGTTGGTGTCCCCACTGTCTATTATTTCCATCTTTGTGACAATTTAGCTCCCACATAAGTTTATAGTGTGAATGTGTGGCATTTGGTTTTGTTTCTGAGTCATTTCACTTAGGATGGTGATCCCCAGTTCCATCTATGTTGCTGCAAGGGACATGATTTCATTCTTTTTATGGCTGTGTGGCATTATATCATATATGTAATTTTAGATTAACTGGCAGATGCATTTTTAAAAGTAAAAACAAGCAAATATAATTAATTTCAACAACATATTTTAACTCATTATATTTGGAATGTTATCATTTCAACATGTGATCAATACAAAATTATTAAGGAGATATCTCTCCTTTTTTTCACACTGTATCTGAAATCCAGTGTATATTTTACACTTACAAATTATCTCAATTTCAGCACATTTTAAATGCTCCATAATCACATGTTGCCATCATATTTGATAATTTGGAATTAGAGCAAAAAATAATGACTGTCCTATCTTTTCATCCTTATTACCACACTGGGTTCTTACAACTCAATTGTTAGAATAAACATGGGTGTTTCACAAGTTGGACGGCTAGATTAAGAAATAGAGGAGTTGGGAATCTAAACCAGGTGTCTTGAATTCAAATACAAGTTTTAAGGTCAACGAATAATACTTTACACATTCTATAAAAAGAGAGTGGGGTGGAATTTTAAAAATGTTCATTGAGTTGACAGAGGATCCCTGTGTCGGGCCAAGTACTTAGCTTGCATTCGCCCAACTTACACTAGAATAATTCCCACCAGTTTCTGTAGGATTCAGCCTCCTATCCCATTAGCAATCTACCCAGTCCTGAGTTTGTGATTCAGTTCTGATAAGTGCATTCTTTATTGCAGAGACCTCTCTTCTTTGAACCCTTTCAAGACTCTTGCTTCTTGTGCAAGCTTCTTTGTATGGGCCATTGATAATCTAATAAACATATCTTTCTAAAACTCGTTCTTCATTTTCTTATCTTGCTTATTCTCTTCTAGCACCCAGTACCTTATCCCTGAACTACACCATTGAAACATGGGTCCTAGCCGGGCTCGGTGGCTCAGCCTGTAATCTCACGCCTTTGGGAGGCTGAGGTGAGTGGATTGCCTGAGCCTGCGGGTTCGAGACCCGACTGGGCAGTGAGACCTCATCTCTACAATAAATCAAAAAATCAGCCAGGCGTGGTAGCTCATGTCTGTAATTCCGGCTACTCGGAAGGCTGAGGCGGAAGGATCGCTGGAGCCCAGCAGGTCAAGGCTGCGGTGACCGGGAGCGGCCACTGCACTCCAGTCTGGATGACAGAGTGAGACTCCAACTCAAAAAAAAAAAAAGAAAAAAGAAACATGGGTACATGGGTCCTATCACTTGCCAACAGACTCCTCAAAACTCTTTCTGCCCTGAGGGAACATTATCACCTTCCTTGTGTCTCATATCAAAAACATCTCACATTCCTATCACTTATTAGTTAATGGGATATTTATTTGTGCATAATTTTCTTACTAGACATGCTTTCTCTGGACTTGATCTCTGGTGCCACCACTTCCAGAGATTATGCCTACTGCTCTGATCATGTTGGACACCTCCAGTGATACTGTCCTCCACCTACACTGGCCATGAATGGGAGTAATTTCTGTGCCATTCATTACAAATATATAACATATTAACTGTAATTACTAGCCATGTTCTTAGAAATAGTATTCTGCATCTCAAGGGACTCTGCATTTTAGGAAATAAGTGAGCAGAGGAAGATTACCACTTATTCCCCTTTAATATTTGTTGAGTATTTTGATGAACACTCTATATTTACAATTTAATTCAGTAGTCACTAAGTCTCTGAAATTGGAATTATTGTGCATATTTTAAAGATGAGGAAACTGGGTATCCAAAAGTTCAGTAAAATGCCAGAAGTTTCAAATTATTAAGTGTCAATGGTAAGTCAAAACCCAGGTCAGGAGCCGGGCACAGTGGTTCATGCTTATAATCCCAGTGCTTTGGAAGACCCAGGAAGGAGAATTGTTTGAAGCCAAGAAGTTCTAGATCAGCCTCGGTAACAAAGAGAGTTCCTAGCACTAAGAAAAAATAAATCACCCAGGTCAGTATAAAGACAGCCCCTTTCTACCTTCCTTTGTGTGCTGTGTGCTTGCTACTTGACCACACATTTTCTTTAAAACAGCCATTTAAAACAAAACAAAACACTTAAGACTAAGAATCCAAGGCAATTTTTGCTGCAAAAGTTCTATCTTTCAATATTCTTATTTACATTTCACAATGAAGAAGAAATCAAACCAGATAAAGAATTATGTGCCTTTTAAAAATTCAATTGGCAAACTTTGAGTTTCATCTAATCAATTCATTTGGTGTTTATTGAGAGTTATACTTCCCCTACCTATTTAATCATTCATGACCACAATGCTACAATATTTGATGGCCCCAAGCAGGGTTTCTCTTCTTGCTTTTCAATACTTCACACAAAATCCAGGCTCTCTTTTTATGTTGGGAAACAACAGAGAGCATCTAAACAAAAGTGCTTTAGAAAGCAGAATCCAGATTTTAAAAAATATATATTTGTACTTTGAGACTCATAGTTTCCCTACACACATGCACACATAATAGAATTCTAGATACTTTTGATAAGTCATGATGTCTGTCTTATGATCACCCTATCCTGCTATGACATTCAGCAAAACCAAATGATCTTGGTGGAGAAAGCATTTGATTCTAATCTATAGCATTATTATGATTCATGAATATAAGAGATGCAATACAGTCACCTGTATGAACAGGAGAAATGTTAGGCTACTTCCTTCCTATTAACACTCAAAAGGCAACATGTGATTTTATATTTTGGTAGAAAATGGCCTACCCTGTTTTGATTACACATTGTCTGTATTAATTGCAATATTTTACAGATATTTGTTACTCTATCCAAAGTTCATTCATGTTCAGTATCACTCTGACAAGCAGACCTGAGAGGCAAGCAGTACAAGACTAACATCTAACTTTAGACAAAAGCACAAAGGTTAAGAAGGACTGAGAGTTTTGTCAAAAGCAAATTAGTTCACCTGAACACAAAAGTGCAGTGAATTTGCTCACTTAAATGCTTATTTCATTACTCACCTGGTTTGCAAAGAAAAGAAAGCTAAAAACATTTCCAGAATCCTGGTTGTGTAGAAGAGTCTACCAATCAGAGACATTAGCACCTGTATGAGGCTTGGTTTGGAGTTGACACATGTGAAGAGAGAGATAGGGTGTAAAAGCATCTATTTTACTTTCAAAGGGTACCAAAGCATCAGAATTCAGAATCTTGATAATGGAGCTGAACTTGTTAGTGCACCAGTTTTATGACCTTGGTAATGGCAGCAACTCACTGGATGGTCCATTCTGCAGTATGGCTTTGGAAGTAATTTCAGAAAGCTCAAGCTAGAGCCCCTTATGCTACCTTTCTAACAATTTAGAAACATCCTTGTATTTTATTAAATTCCTTTCTCCTTAGTCATCTACAGGAAGATCTGTTATCTGCAACTGAGAACACAGGTGCTTACGGTTAAGCCAATAATCAAAATCAAGTTTTATTAACCCTAAGGAAAAAATAAAACATTTTACATAATAACAAAACTTAAAGAGATAGGATGATATAAACAGAAAGAAAAAATAAACCTTAGAGCTACCTGTATCTGGACTCAAACTTCAATTCTGCTATTTGTGAACATGGATAAACGTTACTAGCTTGGGTAGTAAGTGAAAGTTTCTTAGAGGTTTTATAGAAAATGAATCACATGGTTGGGATGGCAGGCAATTTTGAGGTCAAAGTTTCACAGAGAGGATATAGTTATTGACATCATTAGGTTCAGGGATTTCGTGGCCATACAACTACACAAACAACTTTCCATATGTCCTGGGAAATACTTGCATAATAATTATGATGGAAGTAAAAAGAGCCGCAATGTTATAAATATCACAACTAAGAAAAAAGTATAGGACTTCGGGAGCCTGAAGATATGACTGAGAGGCAATTTAGGTTGTCTTCACACCAGCTGCTGACTTATTGGGACTTGGTCCAAATTTCAGAGAGGGACTGTTGCTTTTATGAGCAAAGGCAACATAGTGCAGCAGGGAGTAACCCTAGGCACAGTTACAGTTTAAAGGTACAGAGAGAACTTGGTAGCCTCCTATAGGTTTCTATGCTATTTTTTTTTAAGCAAAAGGAATAAAATGTATCAAGAAAAGTTTCTTTTGGCCACTATTTCCATGAGATTGCATTCTTCCACATGAAAGTTATTCAAAAAATTAAAAGTGGTCTATTTTACAATTAAAAATTAACATTCATTAGGTAGACTTTTTCAATTTCTGTAAGCGTTTCCCAGGTGAAAGTGTATCCAGAAACTTCTTCACTTTTCTACTCTGAATGTTTTCCACTCATAATTTTCTCTCAAAATGGATTAAGTGAGTTTTCCAAAACCAAATTGTCACGTTGCTCTTAATCTTAGCAGACAGAAAGAATTTCAACCCCGTTGCAATAAATGTTTTCTCAAGCCAGGTCTTCCTAGTTCTAGTCTCACTTCTTCCCTGGAGCTTCCGGGATTTTGAAAATGTTTCTTAGTCTCCAGTCCAAATAAATATTTATCCCTAAAGACAAGTAGCCATGTGGCTCATCTGGATTCTGAAACTTTATGCCCATCTAGATGATAACCTCTTTTGTAGAGCTGTTAGAGGAGAAAGTAGGATAATATATCGACAATATTTAATACATGCCTAAACAATATTTATTTGTGATCATGCTAGATCTTCACCCCAAACCATTTTCTTATCTTATAGTTAGGTATCTCCATGAGTCTGTTGGAGTTCTGGCAGAAGTGGTATGAATCACTTCCAGGCCTTCCTAGTACATAAAATCATGCTACCTCCATGCTCTGTCTCTCTCCTGGCTGTGTAGGGTACTGTTAGAAGTCAAGCACTGAGGATGAGAAAGATGCTATTGTCCTAAGTTCCTGAATGACTCATGGAGGAGGGTTATGTTTGCCAGTAGGAACCTCTGCCCAAGACTTGTTCCATTAAGAATAATGTAATAAACAATCAAAATGTTGATTTCCATTTATTTTGATAGACTTTCTCACTCTCACTAATACAAATTGTCTTAAATTTTAATCTCCTATGGAAAGATTTCATTTCTTTTTTTTTCTCAGCTTATTTTTAGCAACATGACTCCTTTGATCTTCATTTATCTCCTCTTTTTGTTCTAATCTCATTGGCCATGATGTTCCAACTCCATGGGATGTACACTCTGTAAATCTCACATCATATATTCTTAATATGGACAATATCACTCTGAAAGGGGAAAACAAACTGGTTATAGATGGATGAGGAGAAAAGCATGTTCTTTCTGTGTTTAAAGCACAAATATACACATGGAACTAAACAGATACTCTGTAGTATATCTGGGGCATTAAAATTTTATGGATAAACCATAAGGAAATAAAGTGTCTAAAATGTCTTGTTAGAAAGGTGATGATGAAGAAAAGTTGAGAAACACTGCCTCACATGTAACATGCCATGGACTGATTGTTAAGTATCTTCCCTCATCCTAGCTATGAAATATTTCTGAAATGCTTTTCCACTTCCTTTAGAACAATGTATTTGCTAAGGAAACAGTATGATCTGTAAGTGTTTATTACAACAAATATGAATTATATTGAAGCAATAATAGCCTAGAGACTTACCAGTACTTTTCAGTCCATTCCTCTGAGAAATCCTATTTTGTAGTCTTTATAAACGACCAACCCTAGAAGGAGTTGAGTCAAGGAAAAGAAATTATGCAAAGAAAGCCTGAGTGGCCCATTCATAAAAGCCTTGGTGAAACAAAGACTTCTGCATTTGAGCATATATTCTTTCTTTGAAAAGTTAAAAGAGAAAATGATGTACTTTAGACTATTAATAAGGTTTACATTTGGGAATTCTATTCAATCAGTTGGATGTAACTCTCCCCTAGTAATTATCCACTGAATGCATCCCATTTATCTCTATCCCTAGTTGCCTAATCATACGAGCTGTATGTATTCATTATGGAAATCTTAGAACATTCACAAATACAGTCACGCATCACTTAACAGTGGGGATATGTTCAGAGAAATGTGTTGTTAGGAGATATTGTCATTGTGAAAACATCAGCGTGTACTTACACAAACCCAGATAGTGTAACCTACTGTACACCTAGATTATATTGTTTAGCCTATTGCCCCAGGCATATTACTGTACTGAATGCTCTAGGAAATTATAACACAATGGTATCTGTGTAGTTAAACACAGAAAAAGTGCAGTAAAACATGGTATAAAATGGTACAACGGTATAGGGCACTTTCTGTGAATGGAGTTTGCAGGGCTGAAAGTTGCTTTGGATAAGTCAGTGTGTTTGTGGTAAGTGAATGTGAAAGTCTACTGTACACTACTACAGACTTCATAAACACTGTACCCTGAGTGTTTACCACTGTAAATGTATACAATTTTTTTCTTCCTCAATGACAAATTTGCTTTCGCTTGCTGTAACTATTTCACTTTATAAACTTTAATTTTTTTAAGTATTGAATCTTGTGGTAACACTTAATTGAAAACACAAACAATGTACATCTCTAGAAATTTATTTCCGATTTGCATACTTATTTTGTAAACATTTTACTATTTTTAAACTATTTTATTTTATTATGTTTTAAACTGTTTTTGTTGAAAGCTAAAACACACACACACAAGCCTTAGCCTACACAGGGTCAGGATTATAAATATGACTGTTTTTATTCCACGTCTTGTCTCATTGGAAGGTCTTCGGGGTCAATAATACACATGGAACAGTCCTCTCCTGAGATAGCAATGACTTCTAGAATACCTTCTGAAGAACCTGCCTAAGACTGATTTATAGTTAACTTGTTCATATTTATGTAGAACAAATACACTCTAAAATAATAACAAAGGCCATTGCTTTATTAAACTCTGGTGTGGCCATGTGCTCTTTGAAGTATGCCTGCTGCCATGTTTCCTAAGCTTTGGCCTCTCCCCTGTCTTGGAGTGGTGAATCTTCTCTCTCTCTCTCCCTCAGTCTCTCTCTCTCTCTCTCTCTCTCTCTCTCTCCCTCCCCCACCATATGTCATTGTTTTGTTAAGCACTGACGAGGCCCTGTGCTCTTTGAGTTTTGGCCCCTGAAATGTTTCCTAAACTTTGGTCCCCTCCCCTACCTTGGGAAAGTGAATCCCTCTCTCTCTAATTTACTTGCTAAATCAACTCTATTTTCTAAAATAATAATAATAATAAATAAAATAATGATACAAAGTATACTATAGTAAATACATAAACCAGCAACATAGTTGCTTATTAAATATTATGTACTATATGTAATTGTATGTGTTATACTCTTATACAACTGACAACAGAATAGATTTATTTACACAAGCATCATCACAAATATGTGTGTAATGTGTTGCACTATGCCGTCACTAAGAGACATTTTTCAGCTTCATTATAATCTTATGGGACCACCATTATATATGTGGTTTATCACTGACCAAAATAAAGTTATGCATACATATTTGCACACTCATACACTCTATCACTTATCAGTAACTACCGCTAACATTTTGAGGCATTTCTTCTTAATATTTTTTAAATATATAAATTTAAATCAATCACTTCCTTGATAAAATCACTCAAGTATCTAACTGTTGATTAACCCACCAATGAAGATAAAATCAGAATAAATTACTTAGAATTTCCTTACAACATAGTTGCATGATAAGTCTTTGGGTGTTTTGTTTTGTCTCCCTTTATTTTGTTTTGGAGATGTGGGGTACAGTTCAGGATTAGGAACAGTAAGTGATCTATGTGCAGTTGAAGTCTGGGCCTCCTACTGGTCCTCACTTCCCCTTGTTTGGGATCAGGTACCCTTAGTGATGTTATATACCACCACTCCATCCCCTGGCAGTGTCCTGCTACTGGTGTTCTCTCTCTTGCAGTATTGTGATAAATGTTCAGGACTCACTTATGAGTGAGAACATGTGGTATTCAGTTCTTTATTTCTATGGTAGATCACAGTATGATAGACTCTAAATTCATCTAAGTTGCTATGACATCCATAATTTTGTCCTTCTTTAGCCTTTAGGTTTTTGCATACTCTTTTCTATCTTCTGGAGAGGTTCTTTTGCACATTTGTCTGTATGGAACACCATTATTTTTCTTTTAACACACAGATTCAGTATGTTGTCTTTGTTATGAGATTCTCATCCTACCAAATCCTCCAATAGAATTGTTCATTACTCCCTTTGCTATAATTTGATCTTGGGCACACCCTATCATAAAGTGTTATCATATTGTATTTTATTGACTTTGTCTAGACTACTAAGAAGTTTCAAACCAGCTCAATCCCTGGTTAGATTGAGGTGATCTTATCCACTGCTCTCTACCAGAAAAGGAAAATGCTCTCAAGAGGAATATACCAGTATCCAGAACCTCCATAATGTTCAGCAGTCACTTCAGACACATCCAAAATGACTCATGCTAAAAATACAGAGAAACTAGAAAAGATGCATAAGTAACTTAGGTATTGGCAATATCAATCATGGACTTTAAAATAATTGATTAATATGTTGATGAAAGTCTCCAGAAGCATGAGATCTGTACAAAGAGAATCAAACAAACCTTAAAAATAAAAATTCTGTAACTGAAATGTGCAACAATTATTGAGTCAAATGACATATTGGGCATAGCTGTAAAGAACATTCATGAGGCAGAAAATGATCAGTTAGAAGTATCTCAATTTAAACCAGCCTGGGCAACATAACAATATCTCCTCTCTTCAAAAAATAAAAAACTTAGCCTGGGATTTGTGGTGCACACCTGTAATCCCAGAACGTTGTGAGGCTGAAGTCAGAGGGTCTCATAAACCTAGGAGGTTGAGGCTGTGGTGAGCCATGATCATGCCACTGCACTCCAGCCTGGGAGACAGAGTGAGATCCTGACTCAAAAAAAAAAGAAAAAGAAAAGAAAAGAAATATCAAATATCTAAAAGACAGCAAAACGGATGAAAAGCGTGCATGTGTGTTGCGTGCAAGCGCGCACGTGCACATATACATGCACACACACATAGAACACTCCAGAGAGAAAAGTGATAAGAATAAGAAAGAATCAATATTTGAAGGGATATTGGTCAAGAATTGTTCTAAATTTACAAATGATTCAAGCCAGAAATTCTAAAATTACTATGAACTCTGAGACAAATAAATAAAGTAAATCACACCTAGGCCCATCTTAATAATGCTGTTGTAAACATGAATCATGGAGGTAATCTTATAAGTAGTCAGCTTTTTAAAAAAGAGCTGATTTAATCCCTTAAAAGGATTTACAAACAATGATAGAGAACTTACTAACAGAAATTATGAAAGGCAAGAGGCAAGAGAACATATCTTCAAAACTAAGAGGAGATGACAAAAAAAATAAGCAAAAAATAATATGCTATATTCCATAAAATTATTATTTAAAGAAGAATGAAATAAAGACATTTCCAGGCAAACAAAAAATTGATATCATCTTCATCAGACATACACTTAATGAATTTGAGAAGTTATGGTTTAATCAGAAATAAAATGATCCAAAGGAAAACAAAAATGCAGGAAAAACAAACAAACAACAGAAAACCAAACAGCAGAAAAATAGGTAAACATTTGGGTGAATATCTAGACTGTTATCTTTCAGAATAAAACTCAATTCAGAACTCTAAATTCATTAAAAATGTCTTTAAGAAATAAAACGCAAATTCAGACAAA
Organism: Cephalopachus bancanus; assembly: GCA_027257055.1. Lineage (NCBI taxonomy): Eukaryota > Metazoa > Chordata > Mammalia > Primates > Tarsiidae > Cephalopachus > Cephalopachus bancanus. The sequence continues at coordinate 2,113,610 of JAPVLO010000072.1, forward strand.
TCAACTAAATCTCAGATAACGCATAATTAGCAGAATTATGTTATAGGAAATGTTTAAAAATATATTCAAGCACAAACAATATGAACAAGACTAACATTAGATTTGCACAAAGAAGTTAAAGATCAGGAAAAAAGATAAATATAAATGTATTTCTCCATTAAATATATTATACAAGGTAATTGTCTAAAGCCAAATAGTAGAAATATACCATGTTTTTAGAATCTATGTAAAGTAAAATTCATGGCAGAAAAGAAAAAATATGTCGACTGAAATTATGCCATTGTAAGACTATAAGATTTCAATACTTTACATGAACCATTATACTATTTTTATTGATACATAATAGATGCACATATTTTCTACCATATGATATTTTGATTTATTCATATAATGTGAAATGATCAAATCAAAGCAATTGAGATATCTATCACCATAAGCATTTATCTATTCTTTATGCTGAGAACATTTAAACTATTCTCTTCTAAGTATTTTGAAATAAACAATAGATTAGTATTAACCATAGTCACTAGGTCTTGTTTCTTTTATCTAACTCTTAATTTTGTACCCACTAGTCAACTTCTTTTCATCCCTCCCACACACCATTTTGAGTCTCTGGTTACCCCCATCTACTGTCTTTTTTTATGAGATGCACTTTTTATGCTCCCAAATGTAAGTAAGAACATGTGATGCTTGTCTATCTGTGCCTGGTTTATTTCACTTAACCTAATGATCTCCAGTCTCATCTATGTTGCTGGAAATGAAAGAATTTCATTCGTTTTAGAGCTAAATAAAATTCCATTGTGTATATATACCATATTTTATTCATTTATTTAACCAGTGATAGGCAGATCGACTGTATATTTTCACTATTGTGAGTAATGCTGCATCAAACAAGGGAGTTCGGATAACTCAATATAATGATTGTCTTTCTTTTAGATATTTACCTAATAAAGAGATTTTAAAATTTTCTAAAGGTAGGCTGTGATAAATTAAAGATGAGTATTGAAACCATAGGGTAACAATTAAAAATCAAATATATATTCATGCATATACATACATATGCGTATATATGTGTGTGTACATATAGCTTATGTAATAACGGAGATAAAATCATAAATAAATCTGATTAATTCAAAAACAGACAAAAAAGACAAGCAAAAGAAGTAGAGGAATGGCATTGCAAAATGATAAAGACATTTTTCAAGAAGAAATAACAACTTATATTTATATTTATCAGTCAACATAGTTCAAATTACATAAAATAAAACAATAGCTCTAAAATAAAAAATAGAAAAAGTCGCAATTATCATTAGAGATTTCAACATACCTCTCTCAGTAATCAATAGAATAAAACAAAGAAAATTAGTAGGAATATAGAAGAACTTAGCACGTTATAGACCAACTTGAGCTATTTGAAATTCATAGAACATTCAGTCATAACAAATAGTTTTTTCTTGTGCACTGAGTTCATCTACCAAGATAAATCATATTCAGGGGTAAGGTCAGAAGGTAAGTATATATTCTTTGACAACATGGACTTAAACAAGAAACTGATAACAGAAGCATATCTGGAAGAAAATCCTGATCATTATACATTGTATGCTTGTATCAAAAGAACACAAGTATCCCATAAATGTATACAACAGTTATGTACCATAAAAATTAAAACCTTTTTTTTAATAGTTGAAAACTGAACAACACACCTATAAATAACTCAGGGATCAAATACAAAGTAAAAAGAATAATTAGAAAATGTTTGAAAGTATGATTACCATTAAAATATTACAGTTAAATATGTAGGAAGCAACTAAAACAGTGTTTAAAGAGACGTTTATAGCATTAAATGTTTATATTAAAAAAGGAAGAAAGTTCTCAAATCAGTGATCTAAGCTTCTACCTTAAGAAACTAGAAAAACAAGCAGAAACAGAAAACAGTAACAAGCAAAAATCAATAAAAAAGTTGAAAATTCATTTTAAAAAGGTAGTTTTTGGAAAAGGTTAGTAAAATGCTAATTCACTAGCTAGAGTACAAAGAAAAAAGGAGAGAATACACAGATATTAGGAATGAAAGAGGAAATATCAAAATAGATCTGTCACAGATGAACAGGATAATAAGAATGTTTACTAACAAAATTATATCTTATAACAATCAACAATCTAGGTAAAATTGACAAATTTTAAAAATGATGCAAACTAAAAAAAAAATCAAGAAATAGATTACTGAATAGTGCCGTATCTATTAAAATAATTAAATTTATAGTTAAATGTATGTGTCTAGAAGAAACATTAAAAATCAATAATGTAAATATCTGTTTCTAGAATTTAGAAAAATAATAGCAGACTAAACCTCAAAAACAAGAAAGAAAAGCAATGATTAATATAAAAGTACAATTTAAAGTCAGGTGTAGTGGCTCACGCCTGTGTCTCCCCAACACTTTGGGAGGCAGAGGCAAGAGGAAGAGGATTGCCTGAACCTAGGAGTTCAAGAACAACTGGGCAACTTGGTAAGTTTTTCTCTACAACAGATTAAAAAAAAAAAAATCAGCCAAGCGTGGTGGTGCATGCGCGCCTTACAACTGCTTGGAAGGCTGAGGTGGAAGGATCACCTGAGCCCAGAAGGTTGAGGTTGCAGTAGCTGTACGCAGACTGAGTAACCAGTGAAATGTCATAGAAAAAAATAGCAAATCAAACAATTGGTTCTTTGAAAAGATCAATGTGATTGTTGGAAACTCTCTAGTGGGAATGATGTAAGAAAAAGAGAACTTTCAAGAAAATATCAAGAATAATGAAAGGGGATAATATTCCTGATCCCATAGACCTTAAAATATGTGTAGTATGAATAAGTTATTAACATAGGTAAGTCAAACAATTGAGAATTCTGATAAAATAGACTAATTTCTATTAAAAAAAAAACTTCCCCAAACTGAAACCAAAATCTGAATTTAGTAAATACTTCAAATATGCACATGAAAAGATCTTCAAGAACAGATGATTTCAGCAATGCACTCTTCCAAGTATTTGTAAAAAGAAATGATACTAACACTGTCATTACATGCCTTTTTTTTCTTCAGAGAATAAGGACATAGAAAAATAAAAACTTGCTTGACGACGCCCCAGCAAAACTGTGGTATGGAAATTTGAAAAGGAAATAACAAAAAATGGAACATATTGATCAACCTCTCTCATAAATACATGCAAACCCTTAAATAAAACATTAATGTAAAAGAGATATATAATTGACATATAACAAAATAGGGAGATACTATTTTTAAATCAAGATGGGTTTATTTCAGAAATGGTATAGTAATTGCAACTTAATCAGAATAATTTACATTATTAATAGAATAAATGAGAAATCATCGTATAATTATCTCAGTAGGTGGAGAAATATTGTTTTAAGAATGTCAACACCACTTTGCTATAAGAAAGAAAACCTTATTTGGGAGGCCGAGGTGAGTGGATTGCCTGAGCTCGCAGATTCGAGACCCGCCTGCGCAACCTGGCGAGACCTCATCTCTACAATAAATCAAAAATTAGCCGGGCATGGTAGCGCGCGTAGTTCCAGCTACTTGGAAGACTGAGGCGGAAGGATCTCCAGAACCCAGCAGGTCGAGGCTGCGGTGGCCGGGAGCAGCCACTGCACCCCAGTCTGAGTGACAGAGTAAGACTCCAACTCAAAAAAATAAATAAGCTGGACTCGGTGGCTCAGCCTGTAATCCCATGCCTTTGGGAGACTGAGGTGAGTGGATTGCCTGAGCCTGCAGGTTCGAGACCTGCCTGGGCAACTTGGCGAGACCTCATCTCTACAATAAATCAAAAAATTAGCCAGTCCTGGTAGCGCGTGCCTGTAGTTCCAGCCACTCGGAAGGCTGAGGCGGAAGAATTTCCGGAGCCCAGCAGGTCGAGATTGTGGTGGCTGGAAACGGCCACTGCACTCCAGTCTGGACAACAGAGTGAGACTCCAACTCAAAAAATAAATAAATAAAAATAAATAAAAACTTTTAGCAAACAAAGAATAAAAATAAACTATAATATTAAATATTATCTATAAAATATTTTGTATCCTATGCAAAAAAATATTTTAAAAGAAAATATATAGATTGAAGAAAAGAGTCATTATTTGCAGATAATATAATTGTAAAAGTAGAAATCAACAAAGTTGACAAGTCATTCTTTTCAATTAAAAAATGAATTTGCCAGTATTTCTGAATGCAGATTAGTATATAAATCCAATGGCATTTTATATCCCATCAAAATTTTGTCAATAATACATTTAAAATTCCAATAAATCTAATTAATGACATACAAGATGTGTATTCACAACACTACAAAAAACAAAGAGTAAAAATGAAATAAAACTGAAATAAAAGGAGAAATATATCCTGCTAATGAATAGAAGAATCAATATTGTAGATGTGCCAATTTCACCTTAATTGTACCATAGATTTATTATGATTTTATTCAACTCCCAATGTCTTTGGTTTTATTTTTAATCAAAATTGATAAACTAATATAAAAATATAGACAAACATGCAAAGGGACAATTAAAGCAAAGGCATATGTCAACAAAAACAAAGTTGAAGGACATTAGTAAATAGTAATACATTATAAAGCCACAGTAATTATGACATTGTGTTATTAGTACTAGTATAAACTGCAGAACATAACAGAAGTCAAAAACAGATTTATACATGTATAATTACTTTATTCATGAAAAAGATGACACTGCCATAAATGGGAAAAGGATGTATTTTTAATAATTTATGCTGTCAGAAGGTACTCAAGTGGGAAGAAAAGTAATTTTAATTTCTACCTTATAATTTACATAAATTACTTTAAGACACATTTAGAAGTTCACTGTGAAAGTGAAAGCAAATAACTTTAGAAGAAAAGAGTGAAATGTCTTTATGATATTATAATAGGATAAAGATTTCTCAAACTCAACAAGCTATAACTACAAAATATGCATTTGATAATTGGATTTTATCAAAGGACATCATTAGGAGCATACAAAGACAAATCCTAGAACAAATATAACATCTGCTACCAAGATTGCATGTAGAAAGTACAAAGTTTTTTCAAATCAATGAGAAAAAAGACAACACAATTTTAAAAGACACAAAATAGAAAAGAGAATATTAAAGTGACCCATGAATATGTGACAATATATCCAACATGGTTAGTCATCAGAGAAATTCAAGTTTAAAACACAGTGAGATACCACCAAGTCACTAGAATTCTGTAATTTAAAAAAGACTGATCTATCAAGTGTTAGTAAAGTAATGGAATAATTGGATCCTTTATATGCTAATAGGGTACAAATTGGTACAACCACTTTGGAAAATTGTTAGCAGTGTCTACCAAAGTTGAAAACATGCTCTTTACCCAGGAATTTCATCCCTAGTATATACTTACTGAAATGTGCACATACATGCACTAAAAAAAAGTGCAAAAACATTTGTAGCAACACTATTCTTAACCCTGTTGTCAAATGCCAAGGTTTGGGCCTAGATCTGGTTCCTCACAGTACAGAAAGCCAAACACTAAAACAATCAGGAAAGAAAGGCTTCATAATAGGTGAAATTGGCCTAAACATCAAATCTGTTCCTTCCGAACAGACTAAAATTAAGAGTTTATATAGTGGGAATCATGTGCAAGAAAACAGGAATTAGGAAGGGGTAAGGAAGAGGAGTTAGCAGGCAGCAAGTGCATCTGCTTGTCTGAAAAGTCTCAGTTTCCTGATATCACCCAGGAGGCCTGACAGTTTCCTGAGAAAGGAACTCAGATAAGACAAATGTAAGTATCTCCAACTTCAGTTTTGTAGGAAAAAATGGGCCAATTTTAATACCCAAAGGTGGAAGTAACCAGAATGTAAGTCTAAATGTAAATAGATAAGTAAAATTGCCATATGCATACACAGTGGAATGTAAAAAAAAAAAAAAAAGTTTGATTTTCCACAATACACAATAGGGACAAAGTTTACAACCATAATGTTGAGTGAAAAACTCCAGCCACAGAGTAATAATGTTAGGTGTAAAAGCAGGCAAAGCTAATAAGTGACCATAAGCATCAGGACAGTAATTGCCCTGGGAGTATATAGTGATGGGGGAGACAAGAGTTTCTGCTCTATTTCTCAATCTGGGTTTAGTGTATAGATGTGCAAAAATTGTAAAAAGTTTTGTCCCATTTGTTTGTTTCTTCTTAACACAGGCAGAGTCTTGCTCTATTGCCCAGGCTGTAGTGTAGTGGTGCAATTACAACTCACTGTAACCTCAAACTCCTGGGCCAAGCGATCCCTCTGCCCCAGTCTTCCAAGGAGCTGGGATCACAGGTGCATACCACCACCATGCCTAGTTACTTTTTTTGAGATGGAATCTGTCTATGTTTTCCAGGCTAGTCTCAAACTTCTGACCTGAAGTGAGTGATTCTCTCCCTTGGCCTCTCAAAGTTACTTGAAGTACAGGTGTGAAAAAAAAAAAAATATATATATATATATATATATAAAACAGGAGTGCCAAAAATATGTATACATACTTCAAGAGATGTTATCTATGTATTACTTTTAGTTCGCCATAATCAGAAGTACCTGGATGCTGATGGTAACTACATTAAGCACCTCTTGTTACTGCAGAAGTCAAACGTGACTTGTATTCATCTTTTGTTATTGGTATATATTATTACAATTTTAATACAGGTTTTTTTTCTTTCTTAAATCGTATATGCATTTTTTGACACCGTGTGTGTGTGTGTGTGTGTGTGTGTGTGTGTGTGTGTGTGTTGTAGAGTTCATTACTTGTGCATACATTGTTCATACTTGTGTTACACAGTGCTACTTTAAAACACTTATTCACCTTCAAGCAGCTTTCAGGACTAAAAGCACAGGATTTACAGACCAAAAAAAACTTAGAATTTTTACTTTTTCTCATCATAGTTGTAAATTTAGGTAAGTCGTTTAATATCTTCAAATCAGTATAGTATTAACAATAATATTCATATATAATTATTTTGAGGATTAAATTAATTCATATATTTAAGGTGTGTAGCACTTAACACGGTTTCTGACTCTAACTATATCCCAAAATGTTAACTATGATTGCTAATGCATAGTAAATATTTATAACAATACCTGACATGGTAAGCAACCAATATTAATAGTCACTGTTATACTAATATTATTAGGGATGCTAATGCAGATATTATGTTAACTCAAAGTCAGTCACATATCATTCACTCTTTGAAAAAGTGTGGCACTAAGGAAAAGCAAGCCTGCCCTTGGTCCTCAAGTTAGGGATGGCTCCAGGTTTCCTGGTTTTCTAAAAGACCTGGAAATAGTAGAGAACATGGAAACAGCTCTCTGGCAGTTATCCCTGAAGTCTGAGGACCATGTTGATAATAACTAAAATTGCAATTAGAGTAATTTCCTCACAGTACCTCCGGGTACCATCACCCCAGTTTCACTACAAGATTCTTTAGCCATTTTCAATCTGTGCCTCGTTGGATAGTTAGCAGCATGTACATCCTATGGAGACATTTGGAAAAATAAGCTTTGTAAAAAGGAATCCTCCTTGTCCCTCTCAACCTTTTCTATTCTCTAAGTACCTATTCCACAGATGCTGGGGGATGATACCAGTGAGGGACACTGACCCATCCCACAAAAGTCCTTTCCCTTTATTTGTGTGTGAGCAAAAAGTGTAGGAGACTTTTGCTATTTTATCAAATTGTACATCATTTAGCTCTTGTGGGGTCCCCTCCCTTTTTTGTAACCTGAGTAGACAACCAGGTAAAACAAGTCAGAGGCTCCAATCAAATGCAGTCTTTTATTCCAGGCCAGAGGAGACGTAAGATAAGTCTACTGTTATCTATGATCCCTTGAGATGGCCACTTAATCTCTACATACCTTGGTTTGCTTTTCTAGGAAATGGGAAAACAAAACCTGTCATCTGGCCAGTTGTGAGGATCTGGCCAGTTGTGAGTCATCAACATAGAATTTATACCTCTTCATGTGTGAATCCAAGGATTCCTCAACGAAAGTACCATTCCATCTAGCCCCACCAAGCTTCACGGTACACAAACCCTCCAGTCTCTATCCTCTAGTCCTGTGCTTAACAAATGACTCCTCCCAAAGCTACTCTTTCCTTCTCAATGTGCCCATAAGAATAAAACACTGCTTTCTAAGTAAAAATCTAAATGTATCTCCCCCCCCCACCTCTGTTAAAATTAACCTTATCTGAACCCAGTGGTTTTCAATCCAAGGTGATTCCTCCTTTCTTCTATTTCCTGAGATATTTGGCATATCTGAAGACATTTCTGGTTGTCACAACTGGGATAGGATATCTTGTAGGTAGAGGCCAGTGATGCTGCTGAACATCCTATAATGTGCAGGGTAGTCTTCCACAGCAAAAAATTATCTAGTCCAAAATGTCAATTGTGTTGAGGTTGAGAAACCCTGCCCTAACCTGTCATCTGTGACTTAATTAGAAGCCTCTTGTGGCCTTCCTTTTACCAGAGTGGTTTCCTTGTACATCTTTCTCAATCATGAGTAGTGAGTTCCTAGAAAAGGAGTCTGTATACAGTCTTATTTCATTTATTTATCTTGATGCTGCTAACTTCAATGCCTGTCACAGTACTGCATAGAGGAGGTGCTCAGAAGTGTTGGCTTTGTGGAATTGAATGCAGTTTGATCTAATGATGTATTATCAGCAGTCAGCTTTCTCTCCTTCCAGCATGTCCTAGGTTCAGGAGTTAAAGAGCTCAAAAGAAGAGGTGTTAGTATAAACTCCAACAAGTAGAGGAGATGCTCAAGGTGCCCTCATCACTGTCCACCACATTAAACAAAGGTCCTGATGAAGAAATTTTGATAAGGAACAAGGACGTGGTTCCTCGGCGATGCTAGTGAAAGTGTGGCAACTTGCAAACAGGACTTTTGCTATGCTAAGAATGAAGACAACTAAAGTCTTGGACTTTATCAGGACATGAAGTCAGTTTGTGGACCTGGGTTCTCCTGGCTGTAGGCATAGCATGATCAAGTGAGTAGAAAAGTCATGGATTATTAGAAGGAATATCTGTCCTTCTCCAACTCTGCCCCAATAGACCTCTCTGATCCTTTAGCTAAAACCTTTTACCCCCACCCAGTACATTTCCTACTTAAAGGTATAGGTAGGGGTGTCCAGGGTCAGCCTTTCTCAGTGGTTCCTGGCATTGCTTGGGCCAAGAAAATATGGATCCCACCCCAAATGCCATTTTTATGGTTCTAACCTTTTGGGATTTGGATTCTTACTTAATATTTTATCTCTTTGAATGAGTTTTCACTTTTTTTTTTCTATATGACTGAACAGTATGTGAGCCTTGGAGTGCAAGCAAGGCTTGTGATTAATTATTATTTTCAACCAGGTCTTAGGCCAGGACAGCCAATGGAGTACTCCTGGTCCACACCTGGGCCAAATAGCTCAGCATGATGAGATGGTTCTTAAAGTGGTTTGGGAACGTAACCAATGTTGGAACAATAAGGCACATCCCTTTGGCATATACATCTTAGGAAACACTGATTGCTGATTGGTTGTTGGTTGAAAATTGGAAATCTTAAATCCCATTTATCTATTTCTTAATCTACTTTCAAGTTGAATACATACCCAATGCATGATGCAGTTGGCATACAGAGATGAGTCTGGTCTTTATTCATTTGTTTGTTCGTTTGTTTGTTGAGTTTGTTTCACTCTACCACCCAGGTTGGAGCACAGTGGCGTGATCATATCCAACAGAGTCTTGAACTGCTGTTCTCAGGGGATCTTCCCACCTCAGCCATCCAAGTAGCTAGGATTTATAGGTACTTGCTGCCATGGCTGGCTAGTTTTTTTTTTATTTACTGTAGAGATGAGATGAGCCATGTTGTCCAGGCTGGTCTCAAACTCCTGGGCTCAAGCATTCCTCTCGCCTCATCCTCCCGAAGTCTTGGAATTACAGCCATGAACCACTATGCCCAGCCATTTGTGTAATATTTACTATGGCTTACCTCATGCCAAACACTAGGCTAGACACTGGGAATCCAATGGGTAAACAAATGATGTACAGAAATAGGGTAATTGAAGTGATATTAAAGAGACAATAATAGCTGCCCTCGTGGTGAAGGGGACATGGAAAGCAGGGGAGGAGGCAGTCAAGAATAAGTCTGAGATCTTCTGGTTCAGAATCAGAATGGATAAGAGTATTGTTTACTTAGACAGAAGAAGTTAGGAAAGGCAACTAGAAGGCAGATGAACCAAGGAAAGAGAAATAGTATGTGTTACGTTGAGGATACTCTGATGTCTTCCAAGGTATGATGCCAGGTGGCAGTTGTCCATATGTTTTTCTTTCTTGAAAGTAATTCTAAGTAGTCTGAAGTTGATATCACTAAATTTTGGGTGGTTAGGGAATGCTTAGTGCACTTGAGTTGCCCATTTTACAACTGGATTCATTTGCCCAGTTAATTAAGAAGATGAACATTGTGTGGGCCACCGATAGAAAGTAATGTCATGTCCAATGAACAATTAAGCTGATTGGCATTCACTGGTATCAGAGAAAAAAACGAAAACTGAGAGAAAAGTTCCATATATCACTAATCATATCATTAAGAAAACCTGAAACTCATGGACAATTTTGCACCATTTTACACTTCTCATTTTCAGCCCTGCAGACCGATGCTATATTTTGCCCTTTTATGAAGACAAAGCCACAGTGATGAGCGATTGCTGCAGTTTTATAGATCTTTGAAAGTTCCTTGATGTAGGTTAGGCTTTGAAAGCTTCACGAATATGTCTGGAGAGTATTTCTGTTTTTCTTTTCTTTCTTATATTTTTTGCTTCATCTGTGAAATGCCATCCAAAAGGCAGTGAGAAATGATGTTCTCTGATCGGAGGCCCAAGCTTGCATCTTTCGCTTTTAATTAGTCAAGGGGCCTACATTTTCTGGACAACATGGCCAAACCCTTCATATCTCAGTAAATGATACTACTTTGTAAAAGGAAGCAAGTAGTGCACCTAAAGACATTTGCCTGTAAGAGGCTAATATATTTTGATGCAGCAAATATAGAAAAAAAGGTGAAAGTTACTCTGCCTCCAAGATATATGTAGAAAGATTGAAATTGTGTCACACGTTGACTGTATTTGGAAACAAATAAATGCATGGATGTGTGCAAGAGGAATTTTACGTAAGCCCACGTTCATAAACATTTAGTTGTTTCTTTACTCATAAAATCCCTCACTATTTACTATACAGCAGTTGTTCTCTATGAGAGCAGTTTTGTCCCCCAGGTTCCATTCTGTAATGTTTGGATGTGTTTTTGATTACCACAATTTAGGGAGAGGGTGCTACTGACATCTGGTGAGTAAAGGCCAGGAATACAGCTGAATATCCTCCAGTACACAGGACAGCACTGGACAAGACCCACAAAGAAGAATTCTCTAACCAAATCTCCCCAAAGTTGAAGAATCCTGTTATACAAAATGGTGCCAACACCCCAAAGCTGTCTTTCGAACTCTTCTGTGATCTGCCTCTTAACGTGTCAGCCCCATCTAATACTTTGGCCTTCGCACAGGCACATGTTGTTCTTCAATCATCTTTATCTATTTAGAATGTCTGAAACATTATGAATATGTAAATTTCATGAGAACAGAATTCTTTTTCTGTTTTGTTCATTCCTAGTGCTCAATGAACAATTGTTGAATGAATGAGTTAATGAATACTAAATGCAATACTAAATGCTTGCACAAATGGTCCTCCTTTTCTGGAAGGTTTCATTTTCTGCATGTTGACCTTTGAAGTTCCCCTACTTTGTGTTTGTCACACCGCATTGTAAGTTATCTTACCCATATTTATCTCATCTATGTGACTCTACGGTCCTTTAAGGCAGGGCTCCTGCCTGATTCATTTTAATGTCTCCAGCACCTGTCATAGTACATGCTGCAGAAGAAGTTCTTCATCAAGATATGTTGAATGGGTGAATGAATGAATAAGTTGGATGACCAAATTCTCACCATGGTGATAGTGTGAGGCTGGAAAGTTGGGGAGTCACTTTAACTAGTTGGTGAACACGACCCCTGCCTGCCAGCATCTTCTTCTCAGTGTGACCCTAGGATCCCAACTTATCTCCGAGGAGCATGTGGAAACCCCCGTGGAACGCATCAGCTGGTTAATAGTAGCTATTGTGTACACAACTTGGGGTCTTGGAGAAAAGAAATATCATAATGTGTAAATGTATAAAAGTAACAAAAGCAGGCAATATGCGTTAAGTGTAAGTCTAATTTGCCTGGGTAATTTTTTCTCTTTTCATAAAGAAGATTCCACAAGGGAGACCTGGGGAGAAATTGATGATTTTGGGGTTGAGACAGACACTCAAAGGACTAATGGAGGAGGGCTGCCTGCCAGTCATACTGCCTCAATGTTCCTAAGAAAGATAAAAGTCAAACTCCACATAGGGCCAGGTTGGCTGGGGTCAAGGTAGAAGTGGCTGAGTAAAAGAGAGATAAATGAGGGCAGTGACTTAGCCCTGTGCTGCTGAAAATAGGCCACTGGTAAATGCCCCACTGAGCCTATTGGGAGTAGTTTACCATGCTAATCCTTCAGAAGTTAGTGGGACAGAGCAGGGAGGTAGAGTGAGAACTGATGCCCCACTCAATCGCCTTCAGCCCATTTTTTTCCTTTTTTTTAATGGATGGGGTAAAAAAGAGCAGATTTAGTATTAGCACAGATTTAGGGGAAAAAAGGAGAGAAAGAGAGAAGCCCAAGAGAGTTATGACAGAAAACTATTAACTAAAGGGTGAAACAGATTTGACAGAGGCTAAGTTTTCCTATTGAATAAATCCACAAATAGCATTTGTGAAATGGTTCAAGTGAATGTTTCAGGTACAGAAATATCTTAAATGAGATAAACCACTTAAGAGACATTCTAGAAAGTGGGCAACTTGTGGTGTGGGGTCACCATACACATTCGTAATTCTGTAAGGAAAGGAATCTGTAAAGAAGTCAGGAAGTGACACACGTATTTCCATGAATCAAAGAAGATAAAGGTCCTTCTCTTGACAAAATTGACCATGTTCTGAGTGCTTCCCTCTGAAACTAAGAAGCTCATTGAGTAGAATGGCTTAAAGCCAAGCAAAAACAGACTTGCTAGCTCCCCGGTGATTTTAATGTAAGGTCAGGTTTGAGAATTACTTGGTTAGGAGAAAGGAAGTTTTTAATTGGACCCAGTTGCTTGATGAGAGAGATGAAGCTATGAACTTGTGTTGGATATTTACAGAGGCAAAGAATGTGTGTTTTTAAAAATCACACTGGGTGATTCTTATCTTCCAGTTGGTAGGAACTGCTATACTAAATGTGAAGCAACTAGTTATTATCTCTTACTGCAGGATGGAATTTGTCCTGGAAAGCAGCAAAAGGCTTGGTCTTTCCCGGAGGGTCAAGGAAGGCCTCATGGCCCCACCTACAGGTAAAAAGGAGGGAACTAGTTAGGTAGAATAAAAAAGATGCTTCAAAGAGGACGATCTGGGCTCGGTGGCTCAGCCTGTAATCCCGCGCCTTTGGGAGGCTGAGGTGGGTGATTGCCTGAGCCTACGGGTTCGAGACCCGCCTGGGCAACTTGGCGAGACCGCATCTCTAAAATAAATTTAAAAATCAGCTGAGCGTGGTAGCGCGTGCCTGTAATTCCGGCTACTCGGAAGGCTGAGGCGGAAGGATCACCGGATCCCCAGCAGGTCGAGCTGCGGTGGCCGGGAGCGGCCACTGCACTCTAGTCTGGGCGACAGAGTGAGACTCCAACTCAAAAAAAAAAAAAAAAAAAGAGGACGATCCTTTAGTGCTCTTCAAACTGATAGTCTTTAAATAGTTTATTTAACACTTATCCAGTAGGGACTTGGAGTGACCGATTTACAAATGTGCGCACAAATAATTTGCTTATTTGGTTTGAACATTTTATTGCTGTGATAGCATTTTTTTTAAGAAAAGTTTATTTAAAAGTAAATTAGAGAGAGAAAGAGAAGGGAGAGAGAAGATTCACCTCCCCAAGGTGGGGGAGGGGACCAAAGTCAGGAAGCATGGCACAGCCATGGATCAGAGAGCACATGGCCACACTAGACTCTACCAAGGCAATGGCCGTGATAGCATTTTTTTAAGAAGAAAGATTAAATAGAGAACAATGTTTTTTGTTTTGAATAGTTCTTCTTTAATTTCCAACTTTGGCAAACACGGGACCAAATTACATAAGGCAATTTACTCTGTGAATGTTCAGAGCACCTTATGAATTATAGCTTACAGCTCAAATAGCTCTCTCTCGGCACTGTTTGGGGCATAGTGAGGGGCCTCTTTAAAGGACAAATTTTAAAAAGCAATAGACTTCCCTCTAGTGGAGAAAAGGCTAATTGCAGAGACTCACATACCTAATACAAATCTCAGAGATAGCCTTGGTCGTGGATTTCTCCAAGTTCAATGAGAAAATGCAGTGGTGACTTACTCTCACCTCGGAATCTCTTAATTGCATTGTGGAAACAATGAAGTTTGGTTTGACTTTATAGGGTAAACAAATTATAGCACAAATATGTATTGTGTGTCTACTTTATGCCGTGTACTTTTTAAAGTGCTTTGGGCAGAGATGAACGAAATTGACAAGATCCTGGCTTTGATACAATTTATATTTTAGATGGAAGACAGAAAAAGTGATTTAAAAATGAACAAAAATGTCTATGTATATGTGATTATCAGTGCTAAGCTGAGAATAATTACAGAGATACAGAGAATAAGTTTAGGGTGGATGGTCAGGGAGGATCTTCTGAGGGGATGAAAGTTAAGCAGAATCTGTGATAGAGGAGCTTGCCATGCAGAGGCTCCTGTGTTCTAGGCAAAGATCCTGGGGGTGCGAATGGTGTGTGTGTGTTCTGTACGGCAGGAACCTGGAGAGGAGGGAAGGCCAAAAACAGGGTCAGAGGAGGTCACTGTGGTACACAAGGACTTTACCAGAGATGACCCACAAAACCAGGAGAAGTTTTATTCCAGCTAAAATTTAGAACCATGACTTTGCTTTGGGGGAATGGGTGGTAAGGTCAACGAAGGGGGAAAGAACAATTGGGAGTCTATTACATTGATCCAAGCCAACAACAATGGTGGCTTGAAATAGGGCAGACCCATGAAGATGCTGAAAGATGGTCAAGTTTGAAATATGTTGTAGTGGAAGTGTCAGAGAATTTAATAAAGTAATGATTATGGGGCAATGAGAGAGGAAGTAGCAGGAAGTTAATTCCTGGACTTTTTGGCTTGATCATCTAAATTTGTGATGGTTCATTTACTGGAGTGTGAACACTGGAGTAGGAACAGTTTTGAGGAAGGAAGATTTTAAAAATCTGATTTTATCAGCAGACATATGTATTCTGGGAAGGAAAATATTAGAAAAAAAGCAAAATTAATATGATTAAGAAATACGCTTTCTATTAAGTATTGGGATAGATAAATACTTATAATTGAGCTAAATAGACATTTACCAAGTAACATCTCATGTAAACCTCCACCCAGTGGTGTAGTAGTTAGTGTTGCTCTAATCAGTAAGGTAAAATAACACATTAGAGACAAGTTAGGATTTGTCTCATGTCTGTTTTATACATAGACTTATCAGCTCAATTTCTACACTCATTCAATTAGGTGCAAGACCTGTTATGTCTTTTACAATTCATTTTACCACATGTGCTGACAAGAACAGCAGAGCTCCTCACAGCTTCTCTGACTATAAATAGGGCAAATCAGAAGCTCAGAACATCTAAACTAAATACACATATCATGGTGAGGTGCTTTTTTTTCTTCTTTAGGCTGTTTTTTACTGACAAAGGACACATTACTAAAATTTGTGCAAGGGATTAAGAAGGAATTTTTTTTTTAATTTTCCAGAGGTAGACAATTACCATCTTCCTATCCAAAATTGTGTTGAGCAAACATCATCTCAGTGGTGACGTCTATTGCCTTAAGAACTCAGAAATTTGTGGAGTTCCAAGACGGATTTTTTTTTTTTTTTTTTTTTTTACTGCTCAAACATTTAAACTCAAAACTCTCTCAGCAAAGGGATTGTGATAAGGACAACAGTGTTATGTGACAATATCAGATCTAGAGATGTTGCCTTAGACAAGTCCCCAGACTTGGAGTCTCATTCCCTTCACCTTCTAAGTATTCAGCATTAACAGGAACAGTCCTTACTTTGCTACCACACCAAAGTTTTTGTAAGAATCAGCAGAAAGCACCCAGCTGTGAGACAGCTTGGAAAATCAGGAAACCCTTAGATTGGAGGAAAGGGAATTCTCAGCCCTCAGTTTTTTGGCCCTTCTTGTGAGTTGTGTAACTTTTTGGCAAGTTCCTTCTCTGAGTTGCAGATTCTTTATCTGTGAAATGGACATAAAAGATAAAGTGATATGGTATATGACAGAACATCATCAAAGTTAATGTTTATCATGTATATCAGTTTTCCATACTCCATAACAAATGATCATATATATATAGGGGTTTAAAACAACACATGTTTATTATCTCATGGTTTCCAAGGGGCATTATTCAGGCATGGCCTAGAAAGGTCCTCTGCTCATAATCTCTCTCCCAAGGCTACCATCATGGTGTTGGGTGGTCCACATTCCCCTCTGGAGCTCAGCATCCCATCCCAAGGTCACGAGGTTGTTGGGGATAGTCTCTGCATCACAGGCTCAGGGAGGTAAAAACAAGAAGCTCCAGCAGGCTGCGCCTCCCACAGTAAAACCACAGCCCCAGACAGGGAGTCGTAGGAGAGGGAGTCCATCTTCTTGACTGCACAGAGTAGAGTTTCTGGAACACGGAGCAGGGATGGGTCAGTGAATCAGCCCAGGGCCCATCATATGTCACAGACTTACTCTGTTCTCACTGAGATTTAGCAAATTTTCTTGAATGGTTACTTCTTCATTTCTGTGTGCCCTTAGGAGAATTTCCAAGACAGCCAGCGCTTTCTTCAGTTTAATGAGACTTTATACAGGCTTATTCCTGCCTCTAGGACCCCTGACTTCCCTTTTCTTGGAGTATTTACTTTAGAAAGCTTGTCATTGTGAATTTTTTCTCTGACCCTTTGAGATATAATATCTTCTAAGGCCTTTGGCCAGGACCGTTCTTCCTAAGATCCTGAGAACCATCTCGTTTGCAATGTAATCATCAAGGAAGACAGTGTCCCTATCTCCTTACCTCTGCTAGAAGATGGGAGGTTAACTTTGATGAACACCTTGCTCCGAGTTGTTAGAATACATTTCACTACCATAATGTGAAAATGTTTATTTTTTATTATTTGTACTTTTTTATTTCAATAGCTCTAGAGGTGTTTTTAAAATTTAAGTAAAACCAATGCAAATACACAGATGGCCCATGATCCCCATCTTACGCCAGCATGCAAAATCCTTCCTGTCCTTTATTTCATTGAAGTTCAGCTCACACTAAGTTCTGACCCTTCTCCCTTATTGCAATAGTCCTGAATAAAGTCTTGATTGCCTATTTAATTTGGTCTGGAGCAGTTTTTGTTTGACACTTTGAAAGATTATTTTCTTTATAATTTTTACCAGATAAACTGCTGAGCTGTGAATCAATTCCACTGAGATCCTTTACTCATCATTCCAGAAGTCACCACTCCTGGGACACGGGCGTGATGTTTCACACTTGACAGAGGTAGTCCCCGGGGTTGATTCTCCCCCTCTCTATCCTCAGTGCCTATCAGACAGGAGGTTCATAGTACATAGTGAATGAATGACTGATAATGAACACTTATAAAACCACATGATCCAGACTGTGCTGGGTCCTAGAGCAAAAGAAACAGAGCTTACAGCAGGCTGGGTCAGGTCAGGGCTTGAAAGAAATTTAGTTTTGCTGTGAAAGCAATGGGGAGCCATTGAGGTTTTGGTTTTTTTTTAATAGGAAGTGATATATTGCATTTATATCTTTAAAAGATAAATCTGTGAAACCAGCTTTTTTATAAATGCAAAGACTGATTTTCCCCTCTTTGATGCTCTGAGCCCAAGATCCATTTCCAATTACGTTGACTCATCTCTAATTGCCATCCTCTATACAAGAAAAGAGGCCGCCTTGGGCCAGTGGAGTGGGCTGCCTTGAGGGTGAGGCGGGAAAGGGCGTGGAAAAGAAAACATGGCCAAAAGCCTTTTCCATTTCACTTATTGGAAAATATATCAGTGGGAGGATTGAAGATGATATAAAGTCAAAAAGCAAATATTAACGCTCAACCTACAAGCCCAGGACTTAATGAGAATGAGTCTGACAACTGGTCACACATTAATAGGGCTTAGAGAAGCCTAGTGATTAAAATATGAAGAAAAGCCTTCTGTTTTTTGAGCCAGACATAAGTATTTTTTATTTGCTTGTTTCTGATTTTTAAGAACTGGGTAGAGGAAAGAACTTGGGACAAAAGCAACTCCAGCCCCTGATGGAAAAGAAAGAGTGTAACTCCAGGCTTAGAAGCGTCAATAAACTCCACGTATTTTATAAAAGGATGTAGGTAGTGGTGCCACCATGGCTGAGGTCAAGTCTCCTAGGCCAAGCCATAGGTGAACTGTGTGTCCTGGAGCAATTGAACAAGCCCCTTCTGAGCCTCAGTTTTCTCACTGGGAAAATAAAGTGAACGAACTGATTATTTTAAGGAAAGTTTCCAGCTCTAAAAATGCTGATGCCTCTGCATTATAAGGAAAGAAGGAATTAGTATCAATGTGGTCCAAAGAACCAGATCCTGGGAGAACCTTAGTCAATTCTTTGTATCTTTGGAAATCCTAAGCAGCAGAATATTTGCTCAATGATCCTGCTATTTCTCTCTACATCCCACCTGACCAATGCCAATGCCTTTACTAGTCTCTTTGGAATAAGCTTATTCATTTAAAATAAAAGCAAATAAATAAGAACAACACAAAACTAAAAAGAGAGACATGATGCTTAGCAGTATAGTGTACATTTCTCTAAGAACAAAGATTTCCTGAAGTCAAATGCTGCTCTCCTGGTCTTTCTCTCAAGTAACTACATGTTGGCAAATTACTCTCCAAGTTTCCATTTCTGTATCAATAAAATGGAAATAATGTTCATACATATTTCCTGGGGTTTTGAGGACAATATGGCATGATGCCTGTGTTCAGTTAAAAAAGAAATAGACTTAGAGAGCAAGAAGTATTGGTAGAAAGTTTTACTGCCAGCAGGGAGCCCCATTCAATGCAGAAATCAAAGTTCTGGGGGTGCCAGGTTGGTGGGGAGAAGTAGAGTATGTCCTTTTTTCTAATCTAAGGGGAAAAAAAAGGATGCTGGCCGTGCACGATGGCTCATGCCTGTAATCCCAGCATTTTGGGAGGCCGAGGTGGGAGGATTGCTTAAGCCCAGGAGTTCGAGACCAGTCAGAGCAACATAGTGAGTCTTCATCTCTACCCAAAATTCAAAAATTATCCAAGTGAGGTGGTGTGTGCCTGTAGTTCCAGCTATTACAGAGGCTAGGCAGGAGAATCACCTGGGCCCAGGAGATCGAGGCTGCAATGAGATGTAATTGTGCCACTGCACTCCAGCCTGTGCTACAGAGTGAGACCCTGACTCAAAAATAAATAAATAAATGCATAGATACATACATAAATAAATAAAGTTAAATTGAAGGATGCTATACACTGTCTTTGTCTCGATATTGTTAAGCAAAAATCTCTTAGTATTGCTGTTTATTTAGTCATGTCTGAGCTGATTGGTTGGTAGGTGCTAGGCCAGCAATTGTACATACTGAACACCCTGCTGGGGATTAGGGAATCCAACTCCCTGTGCTTGGTAAGAAGAGATGGGTTAATTGTTCGAAGTCAGGTTGTCACCACTGTGAACAAGCTATATCACAGGTGAGGTGCTAGGTAGAGTTGCTGGCACATAACAATATCAGTTAGTATAGTTAATATCACTTAAAATATACATGCAAAAAAATTAGACACATATTAGAAATATGCCAAGTATCCTGGCAATCTACCTCCTACAGTGACTGGCATTCAGTATGCTCTCTTGTGGGCATCTTTACTGACCCAGCAGCCATCAGACTGATGCCATTCACCATGTCTTTAAGCCTTCGGCATGCATTTGTGATGACACAGTTTTATTGCATATTAAGCAATTTTATAATGCAGCTTGTGTTCTATACAAATCTATTGCCCTGATAAGTTTAGCCCAAAGCTGCCCCCTTGCACATTTTGGGTTGGACTGAGAAGTTTCTCTGGACTCTTTCACATGGTGAATTGCAACCTAGCTGGATATGTAAACAGACTGTAACCTACTCTTGTGCCAATCACCTATTTTTGGCTAGTTGGAGGCAGCCAACTATTCAATTTGGGTTCAAATACTGAACTGTAATCAATCCAGCTGTTTCTGTACCTCACTTCTGTTTCCTGTTCATCACTTTCTCTTTTTTTTTTCCGGTCTATAAATCTTCTTCCACCAGGTGGCTGTGTTGGAGTCTCTGTGAGTCTATTTTGTTTCAGAAAGCTGCCCAATTTGCGAATTGCTTTTGCTCAATTAAATTCTGTTAAATTTAATCAGTCTTAAAAGTTTTTGTTTGTTTTGATTTCACAGCCTTTACTATCCAGGCACTGCCCCTATTCCAGTTCAGAATATTATGCTTACAATGCTCTTCCAATTTTACTTCCAGCTAGGACCCAACCCAAAACCTCCCCCTTTCCCAGTCATAGGACAGCCCTCATTAACACCCAGTCACATATTCCCACACAGTTGTGCCTTTGCCTCCATGCAGGCTGTTTCCTCTGACTGTTCCCCCCTTCCTCCATCCTCTGTATGGAAAATTCTGGGTCTACAATCTAGCCAAACCTCACCTTCATTGTGAATCCCCCTCACTTCCCCTTAGAATCACCGATGCTGTACATCTCTGTGTCCCTAGAGCACTTTGCACATTATATCGTCTTGAGTTATCTTTGGGTCTAAGTTCATATCCTTCTACATGAATAAAGAGAAAGTAAGGAGAAGGTGCTAATATTTGCAGAATCCCTCAAGAGGCAGGAATGTCAACAATGTTTTACACGTGTAAGGATTTTAGAAACTCATCTGAGTAGGAAATGAAGATTCAGGGAAGTCTTCGGAGTGCCCTTGTAAGGCACAGCAATTTTATGACTCTACAGATGGTGATTCCAATTCCCCTGGGGAGGTGGATAGGGGGAGAGAAAAGAGACTACAGTATGTCTTTGTTTTACAACATGCCACATAAGTATAAATTTAGTGCTCTTCCTACCTCAGTGGAAATAGAATAATGTTAGATATTTTACTTGGCCATTATTTTGCCAGCTTGACCCAGAGCTATCTCTGAGGTTTAGATGAACAGTGTTTTGTTTGGTATTTTAGGGGGAAAAATAAAGGCCCTAAGGGAATACATTTGGGAGATAAATTTGCCTTAATTGTTTATTTTTATGTATAATTTTTTTTCTTTCTTTATTCTGTCCTTGTTCATGTTCTGGGAACAGCTAGGGATCAGACAATTTTGGCACTCTGCTGAAAATCGCAGGGACACATTCTCCGAGGCCCTAGAGAGAAAACTGAAGGACAATAAGACTGAAGTTATTGGGCAACGAAGTGGGAAGCTGGTGCTCCCTGCTACCTTGTAAAGTACATAGTATATACGCTTATTGCTGCTATTGTCTAGATGAGAAAAGAGGACACCTAGAAGGGTCAATCCATGTTTCAGTCTCTTTTACAGATTCAAATTACCAGTCCCTTGATGAGATACCAACTGATGGTGAGAAACATCAAACTCACAGTAAAATAAGCCGGTATCAAAAATATTATTAGGATCAGTATGGTGTGGATTGTGGGAGATAGAGAATACTACAGAGAAGAGAAGAAAAAGTAACTTGAACTCTGGGCAGCAGGGAAAATGCCCTGGAAGAGATACATATATTTAAAAAAACAAACAAAAAACACACCACCTTTCCTCATTTATTATGGTTGTTATCGTATAACTCCCTCACTAGACTGTTAAGCTTCATTACGGGAATCTTATCTGTTTTGGTAACTATTACCCCCAATACTTACAACAGAGCCCTGGACTTTATAGCTTCTCAATAAACATTTGTGAAATGCAAGAATGATGGTTCCCAGTAATCTCCTGAGGGCTGCCCGCTTGCCCTTACAGATAGAGTTACTTTAAAATGTAACTAGTGATGCCGTTTGTCATAGGGGAACCTGGCATCCCTTTCTGAGAAGGCAACTTTCAAGCTAAAAACTCAATAAACAGCCAGAATCAGGCCGGGGGTGGGACGACATGCTATTCTTATATGAAGTTCTGGCTCGCACACAGTTACACTTCAATCACGGTCTATGGATTGAATTTGAATCAGGATCAACGGAATTGGAATCAATTCATTTGTCATAACAATCTTAGCTAAAAAATACTAATGTCACGCTGACCCTTGCTAATTTTAACTTCTTGACTTCCATGTGCCTTCCTTGTTTCCAAAAAAATAAGTCATATAGTTTCTTCTTCTTGCTCAGATTCAAAGCAAGGACTGAGCTCTCCCAAGCCAAAAAGCACTTGGCTATTTGACAGGCTTTGGGCGCCCTCTGCAGGTCCTGTGAGTCCCTGTCTCTGCCACCTGCATGAAACCCAAGGAAGCATCTCCAGACAGGCTCGATTTCCAGTCCTAGGCTGCTTTGCGTGTTTCCCCTGGGTGGAGGAGGTGGTTAATGAGAGAGCACTAGAGAGGACCCATGAGCATGGACAGAACCAGTTAAAGACTCCTCATGGAGGCAGCATCATTAAGAAGAAAGAGCTCGGGTTTAATGATTTGTTAGCCAATATTCACTAAGCACTTACTGTGAGCCAGAGACACATTCATTCATTTATTCATCAATTTTTAAAAAAAATTAAAAACCTACTATGTGCCAGAGCAATGGAATTCAGAAGTGGAAAACAGGCCAAAAAACAAAAACAAATCCCCTACCTTTCTGGACCTGGTATTCTAGCAAGGAAACACCAACAATCAACAAGATAAAAGTAAAACAACTAGTAAACTGGACAGTGGTAAATGCTGAGGGGGAAATATGAAGCAGGAAGGGGTCTGTGAAGTTTTTCAGCAGGAGTGGGGAGCATGGAATTTGATGTCAGGGAAAGTCTGGTTCAGAAGATGACTCTGGAATGACTAGAGTATAGAGAAGGAGAGAGACTTGCAACTACTTGGAGCAGGAGCACTGGAAGAGAGAATGGCCATACAAAGGCACTGAGGCAGTGTCATGCGTATGTGTCTAATGACCAGCAAAGAAGCCATTGTAGGCAGGAGAGGACGAGGAGGGAAGTGGGAGGTATGTAAGGGAGTGAAGCAGATTATGTGGGGGAAGGTACAAGGGGTCAGATGAGCCCAAACAAGCTGTAATGCAAACTCAAGCAAGTTGCTTCACCACAGTCCCCTCAGCCCCAAGACATGGATAACAACCCTGGCTTGCAGAATTAAGAAAATGCCTGGCCCGCTCTCTGACACTTAATAGGTGCCCAGTGAATGTTGTTACTGTGCCTGTTTGCCCCTGCACTGATCCCTGCATGCCACGGTAACTGAGTGACTTGAGGATTTATGAAACAGAAGGCTCAAGACAAATTGTGAAGTTAGTTCAATGTGTTCTCCACATCTGCCATCCGTTCATACTGTGCCTTGGGGGCTCTCCTGCCTCCCCATCATGACTGCCTGTGGATGTAGTTATGGATATCAGTCACTGGAAAAGTGACTTAAACTTTACCTCTACTAACAACTTAATGGAAAACTCAACTAGGAAGCGACTGAAGATGGAATACTGACTTTTCCAGTTGCTGAGAACAGAATCTGGGTCAAACACTCTCTCCTCCTCACCCATCAGATGGGTCTGTCTCACAGAGCTTGGTAAGGACCCAAGAAGAGGATGTGACTTTACCAGGCACTTTACAGTTTATACATCAATTTCATGTCCTAGAGTGTCTCAAAATGCTTGGATAAATTTAAAGCTAGATTTAAGTCTTGGCTTTGTCAGTTATTCTCTTAGAAGCAGTGGGTTCATTTCTTAAGCTTCCCAGAATCTCAGCTTTTTTCCATCTAAATTGGAGGTAATAATGTCTGCCTTCTTTATGGGAGAGAACTCAAAAAACCCGGAATTATTTTTTGGAGGGTGGGCTCCTTGTAGGACAGGCTTCCTCTGCTAGGTAAGTATTGTAGGACACCTTAGGCATCGGTGTACCAGCAAGAGTTGTGAGAGGCTGTATTAAGCTTCAGTGATTTATTTTTTTGAGATTCTTTCAACGTGTTTGCCCATTTCATGATGGGTGATTTATGAGTGTACCTGACCACACTACCCTGAGTATTCAGCCATTTTTGATGAAAAACAGCATGACCCCCATGGCCCACCCTCTCTATTCACCTGATCTCACCCCAAGCAACTTTTTTGTTGGTTTGTTTTCCTGGATGAAAAAAAGACTTTAAATGGAAATGCTGTGGTGATGTGGAAGAGGTGGGAAAAAAAAAACGGCAGAAGCACTAAAAGGTATTGAAATTGTGGAGTTCAAAATCTATTTTGAGCAGTGAAAAACGTATCTCAATAGATGTATTGCATCAGACAGAGAATACTTTGAAGGTGACTGAAGTTTAAACATGTAAGAATAAATACACAATTTTTAATAAATTCGGGGTTTTTTTCTGGGTCCCCCCCTTGTATTACACAAACTTGACTAGAACAATGTATGTAAAAGACCTTCACAAAAAAGCATAGGATTTAAAATTGTTAAGTATATATGTTTAAACTTTCAAGCTGACAACTTTGCTGTAATTTGCATAATTCTGAATTCCCTGTGTTTAGAAATTCTGCACATCAATGCGACGCTGGATCCTTGGTGCCTTCTAGGAGACATGGGACTATGGTTTCTCATAATTTCACAGTCCAGCATTAGGAAGTGAAGACAGGTTCAGGACCTGGTCACCTGGTTGTCCCCTCTGCAGTCAGAGCTTTCTCTTACTAGTCCCCCCTTGGGAATGACTCAAATACATGTCCTGGTTAATTCTCTTATACTCCTACTAAAAAGGCCCAATGCTCACTCAGTTCTCCAGTTTAGATTTTAAAGATGTTCTTAATTGTCTGTCCAATGTTATCCATCCCAGTTCTGCTTGCCCAACATCCATCTGTTTATCACAGGTCACTGGCTGGTCTATGGAAGCTTTGCTCAGTTTTCATCTCTAGTCCTATGCGCTATGGTCAGTGTGGGAGGGTCAAATGGTGTAGACACCATGCCACATGGACTGCAAAGTGGCCCAGGGTCTGCTTTCCCAGAAGTCGTGGGTTGTTTCTACTGTAAACGGGCAGTGGGCACACATTCATCATGACCAGTCTTTTAGTAGAACAGAAAACAGTGGATTGACACTACGTCTCATTCCACACTGCTTCTGGCCATCTAGGCACATTCGGCAAAGCTTCCATTCAGAGACCAGGGCAAATACCTCCAGGCAATTTTTAGATGAGCAGTTCTGATTGTTAGAAACACCCATTAATCAGGATGCAGTGAGCATAGGAATGAAGATCCAGGTCTTCAGTTCACTGAATGACACATCCCATTTCCTAACCTGATCTTCCTGGAGTCCAGTTAGGAGTTCTCTACCATTATATCAGCCACCCCAAGATACCCTAGGTTATTTCTGTAATCTACACCTCAGAAATAACATCCGTTTACCGTGTGTGCTTGACCAAATGTAGAATAACTCCTTCAAGCCCTGACTGCATTCCTAAGGAGTGGCTACTGTGCATTCCATAAACACAAAGTCTTAGCAAAGGAAAGTCAAAGAATTTTATTTTGTTCTCATCGTTATGGTTATTTATCATTTGTACACATCACAAGTTACACAAAATACCAACCCAAAAACAAATTTAGAAAAATAGTAGACTTATATTGGCACTAATGACTTTGTTATTATTTTGATTGTTGTTTTACAGACAATTTGCAAGGGTGTACAGGAGACTGTAATTATTGTACATAGATATTGTCACCAGGATATGCGTTAGGGTTCACAGTGGCATCAAGCTATACATTCAGTTTTTTTGTTTTCTTTTTTTTCAGAGAAAGAGACCATGACAAAAGACCCTTCCTCTCTTTACCTTCTGCAAAAAACATTTGAAATGAAAAATAATAATAATAATAATAAGTTTCACACCCTGCCCTCTGTCACCAATAAACATAAGCCATAGGCCGGTTCTCTTGGCCAAATCCAAGAATAGTCATGCTTATGAACACTACTGGTGTGCCATTTATTTATTTGATCATCTATTTTTGTCTATGAATTTGAAAATAAATAAAGGTTAGTCACAGAATTTCCAAAGACTTTGTATGACAGAAATGAGAAGATGTTTCTTGACAGATTGAGTTGTGACCTGCACCATCCATCTTCTCCATTTATAAATTTCCTAGCTTGACACTGATTTGTGAATGGACGTGTCACTGTAGCACTGGAAGTCTACCTGAGTGGTACAACTGACATAATCACGACATCACATCTGGACCAGATTTCCACTCTCAGACCCTAATGGGATGCCAACCTCCAATACCAGAAATATGATTTGTTTTTTACAGGCACCAGGATGATGATATCTGCAATGTTTCCTACTTTTTCTCTTGCCTCATTAATCTATCCTTGACTATGGGTTGTGGCCATCCTGTCTCCCCACTAGGTTATACATTTTTTTAAGATTGGAAAATATATTTTATTTAGAAAGTAAATTTAGAGAAAGAGAGAGGAGATTCACCTCCCCAAGGTGGGGGGGGTCAAAAGCCAGAAAACATGGCAGCCATAGCTCAAAGAGCCACATGGACACACCAGAGCTTAACAAAGCAATGGCCTAGATTATACATTCTTGAACAACAAGGTTACATTTTATTAATTTCTGCAGCCACCCATACCAAGCACAGAGCCAAGCAGAGAATAAAGAAACACTTTTAAAAAGAAATGTATTAAACCATGAATTTTAGGAAAATTGTGAATGAAAGTAAAATTAGACTTTCATATTAAGTTACACACAGAAAAAAGAGTAGATGGGGTTACACTTTTTAAAAGGAAATCTATATATTTAATGCAAGGGAGTAGGAATACATTATCAGTTGCACCTGGATTATTATTAGACTTCCTTGGGGAAAAGATGAAGCAGTGTATATTTTACTATACACTGTAATCTTAATCTTGGGCTAAAGGACATTTCAAGATGTCTTTGCAGTTTGAAACAATACAACGAACTCATAGTGGCATTTACAAATTTCAAGCTTCCAATCAGCTGTAATACTGTGCTCAGCTGTGTGTTGAGTCTTTCCTCAACACTCAACAATTGATTACAATATACTGTGAGTAGGAAGATGGTTTTACAACATAGATCGTTCAATCATGCAATGAATTAACCTGAAAAATTCCAACCGGAAGACCCCTGGAATGATGAAATATTCTCACTGCTGGAAATTTAAACCTAAAGATTCAGACGAGGTAATCTCCCTCAAGTCATCATATAGGAATCACTTTGAAGCCACATAGAAAATCTCTTAATTTATTACAAAGTCGCTCTTCCATAGCCACCCTTTTCCTACAAAATACTCCTGTTACTCCCCAAGATTTTCAAATGCCTACTCTATGATAAGCACTGATCTCATCCAGACCCCCTCAACTACATTTCAAATAGGTATTTCCAAATCTGTGATATAGATGAGGAAACTTGAGACCTAGAGATGTAGTGTCTCTTCCCACTATGTAAAATTTCACCATAATATCTCACCTCACAAACTA
The DNA here is from genome assembly GCA_027257055.1 of Cephalopachus bancanus. Taxonomy (NCBI): domain Eukaryota; kingdom Metazoa; phylum Chordata; class Mammalia; order Primates; family Tarsiidae; genus Cephalopachus; species Cephalopachus bancanus. Next base: position 2,141,407 of record JAPVLO010000072.1, read on the forward strand.
CTCTCCTCTTACAAATTCAGAAGCTTAGACAGTAAACGTAAGTCAACGTAAGTCTCTTTCTGTATTAGAATCAGTTGCTGTGGATGAGATGAGGAGCTAGAAAGAAAGCATGAGCCTTCAAAGAACTGATATTTTTCAGTAAATACTTACTGAGTGCCCACTCTGTGCCAGGCAATGTGTACAGCACCAGATGTACATGGATGAATTAGGCATGATTTCTGCCCTCAAGGAAAAGATATTCATATGTGCAAGTCCTACAAGAACACAGACAAATCAATAAAAAATATTTGGACAAAGAATGAGAAAGATAAGGGCCTATGGGACCATATGAAAACTTAGATCTGATTGCCAGGTATTGAGCTCAGATCCTAAAGCAGAAGTCTACTGTTCATGAGCCAGTTTGTGCAGGTTCAAACCTAAGAGTAAAAGAAATAAATTTCTAGATGAATATGATCAGCTATCTCACTGTGAGAATAGCAGAAAAAGACAGAAAGTATAGTTGGAAGAACATGATCTGAAACAGCTATGGAAGGAGAGGCACATGGTTTGGGAAAAGGAACTTTGGACTTATAGGAGAAAGATAATGCTGAGACAGAGCGACTGAGAAACATAGATGACCAGTCAAGAATGGAACCATTCAGCCACGGTTGATAGTGCTTTATAAAATCACCTTTGTCACTGTGTTTTCCTTTGCCATCTGATTCATTGGTTATATAAGTGTCCCATATAAGAACATATTATACTAGAAAGATCAGAAGATTATGGTTTAGGAGACATGAACTTGAACCCTGACTTTCAATTGAACAAGATGTGTGACTTTGGTGGCTCAGCCTGTAATCCCATGCTTTGGGAGACTGAGGTGAGTGAATTGCCTGAACCCGTGGGTTCGAGACCCACCTGGGCAACTAGGCGAGACCTCATCTCTACAATAAATAAAAAAAATTAGCTGTTCGTTGTAGCACGTGCCTATAATTCCAGCTACTTGGAAGGCTGAGGCAGAAGGATCGCCGGAGCCCAGCAGGTCGAGGCTGCAGTGGCCAGGAGCGGCTACTGCACTCCAGTCTGGGTGACAGAATGAGAATCCAACTAAAAAAAAAAAAGAAACTTCTTTGAGTTGCAGAAATTGTAGCATAAAGGATAAAAGGGAGGCTGGGGTTCAAATCTTGATTCTACCACTGCTAAGCTGTATAAGCTTAGGCAAGTTACTTGACTTCTCTCAGCATCATTTGTGTATTGCATGGTTTTAAGGATTAAATGAAATAACATATACAAAAATCTAGTGAACAAGGTTTAGGAATGTATGCTATTTCCATTCATTTGCTCCTTCATTTGTTAAAAATTAAGTCAACACGACTCCAGATTGGTTTTACTTTTTTTTTTTTTTTTTTTTAAAGCAGGATTTATTGAGAGGACAGAAAAGTTTCCATGGTGGGAAGGGACCCCGCTAAGGACATTGGGATAGGTATCTTGCAACAATGGCATAAGAAGGTATAACAGTAGTTCTATGTATTCTTTGCCATGGTCATACTTCTTTTCTCTACACCACGTGCCCAACTGTACCCAACAGCCCTGATTGTTGCCATGTTCAGGCATATATGTTGTGAAACCAAACAGCATGGCTCAAAGAAAAATAAGTGACAATTATATGCAGTGGTTTGCATATACCTGACTGCAGTCTTTCAATTCATTTGCCATCATCTTACATGGTGAGGGCTAGTGGCACACTTTTGTCATGTCCTAGTACTCTTTTTTTTAATTTAATTTAATTTTTTAATTTTTTTTTTGAGTTGTAGTCTCACTCTGTCACCCAGACTGGAGTGCAGTGGCTGCTCCTAGCCACAGCAGCCTCGACCTGCTGGGCTCCGGCGATCCTTCCGCCTCAGCCTTCCAAATAGCTGGAACTACAGGCGCGTGCTACCACACCCGGCTAATTTTTTGATTTATTGTAGAGATGAGATCTCGCCAAGTTGCCCAGGTGGGTCTCGAACCCGCAGGCTCAGGCAGTTCACTCACCTCGGCCTCCCAAAGCGCGGGATTACAGGCTGGGCCACCGAGCCTGGCTATGTCCTAGTACTCTTAAATGTTTTCCTTCTTTACAGAAAAATATTCTGTTATGTCTAGTTTGTTCTTTGCCATTTGTTTACTGTGTGGGCGATCCTCCTGTTGGTCCCTCTCAGAGTCTTTCTGAACCTGGTCATGGCCACACTCACCATGCCTGTGCTTTTCTGTTCATGGTCTACCTTCCCCTTGTATGCACACGCTCCATCAGGATCTAATACATTTTTTTTTGTTTTATTTTTGCTTTATGACCAATACTTGGTTCATTGAAGTCTGTCTGGAAATATTTGTGACCAAAGGAAGGACTGTAGCTTTGACTAAGTTATAGCCCAATCTTGTGGGGCTGCAGATTACTTAACTTTAAACTGAGGATTAAATTCCTTTATGTATAAAAATTGTATGATCCAAGAGCAATTTGTGTTGTCACCTCAAATATTAATATAGGAATTTCCCTTGATGGCTTCCATGAATAATAATAATAATAGTAATAATAATAATGATAATAATTTTAACTAAATGACTATTCCCTCTTCTTGGCCCGTTTATATGATGCTATACATTATAGCTTTTATCCATGAAACATCCAGCAGACATATCTACTGTGCTCTTCAAATTGAAATTTCAGAAATAAGTGATGGTGAAGGATGTGGCTAGACTTCTTCCAAGATAGGAAGGATCAGATCTCTCCCACAGAGCCAACACTGGGGAAGGGCATGATGTCAGGGAAGGAAGTCCTTGGTCCTCCAGGGTATTTCAAGTTTAAGAGGAAATTGCCCTACTAGTTAACAGTGACAATTTCCTCCTGTTAGAAGAAGAAAATTCTACAGGGTGGCTGACTTCTCACACCTCCTTTTTGTCACTTTGTATGCAAATTCTCCATTTACCTTTTCAGTGATCAAGTTTCCCGCCTCTTTTACTCTTCACCTGAAGCCCTCATTCTGTTCCCTGAGGAATCCCCACAACCCACCTCCACTGAGTCACTCTCACTAAGCCCATACTCAACTCAGACATCAAGAGTTCCATGACACCTTTCCTGATCAACTCTATCCCACATCCCTGATATAAACTGATGTTCCTCCTCTGAGCACACATAAAGGTCCAACCAATTCTGTGGAGCCTACCTACTTTGATTTCCCATTTGGTCAGCCGTATTCCTTGCTATACCACACTAGCACACCACTGGCACAGAGTAGGCCCTCAGTATTAATGTGTTGAATGAGTGAATGAAAGAATGAAGTAATGAAAAAGTGCACATAGTGGTGACTGGACATACAAGGCAAATCATCTCACCTTTTAAGTCTCATTCTCAAGGCCCTCTCATTAGCCTTCCCAGGCAATAAGTAGTGGACTCCTAGGACCAACAAGCACCTGTCCATGCCCACATCCAAGCCCTCATTATACCACATTGTAAAAACAAACCTGGATTTTCCTTGAGAGCAGAAACTGTGTATTTTACTTCTGTACTCCCACCTGACACAGATTGAAGTTGCTTGGTAAATACCAGTGAATTATAGAAACTGACAGGAGGCTTATCTCTCTTTACCTACTTCCAGGTTCATAGCACTCCATTGCTTTCAACCTGCCATTGAGGTATTTATTTTGCCCCATGGTGACTTTAGGTTAATATCCGCTTCTCTGGACTCCTTTGGCTCATAAAAAACAAATTCCAATTAATCTCAGTATTGGTAATTTTTATTTCTAACTAGTTCTGGAAAACTTAACAGATCATAAAAACAAAAAACAAAAATTACACAGAGAATGAAGACATACTAGACCATTATCTTGGCAGGCATTTTGTTTATAATTTTTATAATCAATAATAGAATTGTCCATGTTTTACATTATATATATTTATATTATATATATATATATTAGATATCTATACTTCAATAGAAAGATACATAAAAAAGCCTTTTCAAATGAGGCATGAGACGCAACACTTGACATTCTTATTTACAATATAGAGATGTACTTTCTACACAATTGTAATAGATACTCAGAGGCCAGAGAGGATTTACAAAGACAGAAGAACACCCCTATAAAAAAGAGGTGCACCATGCAGCTGGACTTTATTGCCATTAGTTCTCACTATGTCCAGACAGCATATTGAAGTTAAAAATGGCATCTGGTTATTGGAAAAGATGATGATCATCGGAATCATCCTGGCTTCATAACCGTTGACTACACGGTCTTTCAAACGACCAGGGAATGACAAACATTGCGATGGGAATTGGAAACACAACATGAAATGTGCCCGTCAAAGGAACAGGGCCCATCATTTGGCCAGAAAGGAGAAGTTGCTACAAACCTATGGTCCTGCACTGAGCATGGGCACTTGTCTAGGTCAGAAAGCACAACATCATGGGCTGCAAGACCTGGGAAACAAGTGTCTTCCAGATTATAAAGTGAATACATCGCTGCTCATGTGTAACCAGAGTCTAAGCCCAGCACTGACCCAGGAGGTCAGAAAAAAAAATACCCAATGGAAAGTGACCAGAGGAATTAGTGAACCCATATATGTTAATACTGGGATATAATGGGAATCCAAAAAAGACCCTCAGAGAAACCCTAAATCCACTGTGTAGAAGTCTGCCTTTTCAAATCATTCAACTCCCCGCCACATTTTTTTTTAAAGAAATACACATACCCACTTTTCTGAAAAGTTGCTTATCTGAACTCTCTTTCCATGGCCTAGCATTTGTTTTCAAAGTCATATTGTCAATATGCAAAGATTTAACCTTTTCAGGTAAGTCTAGATTTACTTGCTTTGTTACCATGGCATCAGTGACCTAGAGTCATGGTCCAGGTGCTGGGACAAGCAATCTGGTCCCAGATGAGTTTCTGCACTTTAGAAAGGAGTTTTTGTAGAAGCAGTTTTTATCTTCAGAAGATAGGGTTCCTGTGTTATTCATTTCAGTTATTCAAGTTCGTGAATTCCTTCCATGTAACTAAATGATCCTTTGGGCTTCCTTTAGCCCATAAAGTATACTCAGTCCTTGGGACCATATTAAACATCCTGGTAATTCTCAAAATTTCTCCTTTAGTCACTTACCAATAACAGTTTGAGTCTTGAGTCCGGCTGTTGTTCTCCCATCTGATCTCACTTTTGCCCCTGTTGTCTAATTTTTTTTTTTAAATCAGTGGTGACCCTTCCTAGCCCTTTATTTTCCTAAGGCAAGAAGACAGTTCTATTGAAAGATAACCAGCACCCTTCTTAGAGCTCCCCTGAGGTTATAATCCAGCACTCCTCCATTTAGATGTCTTTCTCCTTCCATGGAGAGGAGAAGCAGCTGGCCATGTTAATGGTTTTAATTTTTTGCAATTGCATCAAATGCTAACATAGCATTTCTTTGGAAATATATCAGCAGGAGCTTCACACATGTGCGCATTAATCTCAGTGCCCCCTTCTGCTAGGTTTAGTCTCACTCAATTTTCCCTACTAGAGACAGAGATTTAAGCCATCACAGAAATAATTTGTGGACCAGGGCTATGCATACAAAAAATCTGAAGAAGTAGGTGGAGAAACTAGTTCAATATGTTCCCTACAGTTATGTTTGTTTATAACAAATTTGTGTTTACCAATAGCATTGCCTTTATCCCTTCTTACATTAAGCCACCCCAGTCATAGCTGTTACGACATATGACTGGGATTTATAACACGTTCCTTGTTCCCAAAACATGAAGAGATAATATGAGTATGGGCATCACATTTTCTTAACAAGTGGCACATTTGAATCTATTAAGAATCCTATTTACACAAATATGTTCCACTTCTGCACAGAGGTTAACCTGAGTTCTGAAATGCTTGTGTGCACTTAATTTAATAAAAATGATAAAGCTATGAGCTAGTAACATATTGGGCAAGTCTATTTAAGTTATAGCAATCTCTCAGTGAGCCAGTGGTGGCTGAAAAAAGGTGGGTTCATCAACTCCAAAGAGTCTGTTTCTTTATTTTTCTGATGTTTTTACTAGAAAGCATCTTGAATGTGACTCCAGGCGGCTAGAAGCATCCAGGCAAAGTTTGTTGTCACTTACACTTAGCTTTCCCAAATCTCCACAACAAAAGCACCTCTAATGTCCACTTTCACCCAACCTCTCTCCCTCAATGCTGTTCTCTTGTAGCTTCACCCTGAAATGAAAAGGTCTATAGAAGCACATCTCAGCTAATGGTCGCTGTTACCCGAGGTCTGCTCCCTCAAAGCTACTACTTGAAGTAGTTGAGTCCCGTCACCAAGAAAAATTTCTCCAGGAAGAGTTCCGAATCCAGCAGGGCGATGTGAGCAGCTCGGCCGATCAGGGTGTTGGCAGTGTTGGGCAGGGCGTGGAACACATTGTGTCGGATTAAAGTGCAGTCCTTGGCTTCCACCAGAGGGCCCAGAAGGTTGTTGATCATTTCCGCATAAACTGGCCCTGAAAGGAGAGAAGGAGGATATGAAGTTGGTACAGAAGTGTGCAGTGGAATCCGGAGGGCAATACTGAATGTGCATTGGGATCCTATTCCTGGCCAGATCTTTATAAAGCAGGTTTCAACCTCCTTTTAATGTGAGTTGAATAAATAATAAAATCAGCATTCTTTTGACTATAATAGCCAGGGGGTTTCACACAGTAGCATCATGGACCTGTACACATGGAAGAATGAAGGACAGAAGGCTGTGCTTTTCAGTAGATGTTGAACCTCTCAGCAGGAGAGTAGAGAAGGAAGTGTACCCCAGGAAAGATCCTCAGAGAATGAAGCTCTATTTCAGGAACCTTGGGGACTGGAGACACATCTCAATAGACAAGTGGAAGCAGATATCCCCTATGTCATGCATTACAAGCCATGTGGCATTTCATCAGTCTCCCCCAATTCTGGATGCCAGGGAGAAAAAGGAAAAGATCTCGGGTGTTGTTGGTTTGTTTTGTTTTTACAGTAGAGAGTCTAGAAATTAACTATGCTTTCAACTAGATGTGACTCAATTGCAATTTTGCATCACATAGTGGAAGTCTTGGAGCCCAGCTGTGAGATTGAGTTCAGGAATAAATAAATTTGCACCCTTGAGTTTATAATTAATACTTTCTAGAACCGTGCTCTTCCTTTCTGCAAAACTGTTTGTGAGAATTTTTATATCATTGAGAGCCACCTTCTGGAATGATCCTGAGAGCTGGGATATTTTGCTTTTGATTGAATGAGGAGACAGCAATCAGAGGTTGTGATGCAAGTCTCTGGGTACACTCCAAATAACCAAATTTCCTTTATAAAGCCAAGTATGAAACCACAGTTTGTATGGTGAGAGAGACAATGCTTATTCTGAGTTTAGCCAGCCTCACTCTGATGCTCCTCTGTGTCACATGAAGGAACCCATATTGAACATTTGGAGCTCTGTTCTCCCAGACTGGGAAGGGCAGTTGGACTCCTCACAATGCCAGGAGCATTTTTTTTCCTTCTCGGGGTCTTGATAGAGACTTTGAAGTGGTGGAGATTAAACTGTAAAATTGAAATAATTATGTATTTGGTTTTAGCCATGTCAATTCAGCTGAAAAGAATTTGGGGTTAAAATAGAGGGTATAATCCTTTCCAAGAGCCCATTGATGTTTTATAATGGTGGCCATTACAATAGGTAATAAGATGCTAAAAGGTTATACCATAACCATTTTAGAATGAAGTATTCCTTTCAGAGGGTAAATGCAAGTCAGCTAAAATTTAGCAATGGCTAAGTAAACCATGCTTCATGGGCTGGTTAAATGATTCTATGCCCCTCTAAAATTATGTATATAAATACTGTATAATAACAAAAATAATGCATAAGTGTGTCTAATAACCGAAAATAGAAGCATATTATTATTACACTAATACCATAATTTGTTTAAATTGTATATGTAATAAAAGTAATTTATAAAAGAAAAAAGTCATTCAAGATGTAGCGATTACTCAATCAGATCATTTTCTGCTGAGCTCTTTATTGGTTCTATAAGCCCTTAAGGCAATTCTCGGTAAGTATTTTTTTAAACATATATAGCAGACCTTTAATTTTCCCCTTTAAATACAGCACTGTTTTTATCTTGATTGAATTTCATGGTAGAAGCAAATTACTCACATGACAATGTACTGAATAAATTGGAAGGTTACATAAAGACAGAGGAGGTTGAAAGGTATTTTATTTCAGAATTTTTGAGAAATAGAAATACTGGTACCTCATGATAAAAATAAAAGCATTAAACCTATATAAACTAAACTCTATATCAAGTATTCATATATATTTAATTCACCAATTAAGCCACATTTATTTGATGCCCACATAAAGATATAACAATATGAATTTTGGAAAACAGATGCTATTTTTCTCAAGATGATTGACAGGATCACTAAACAATTTAAGTCATATATTAACATTCTTTGAAGATGTGCTCTCTTCTCCTTAAATGGCCATTGTGAAGATAAAATTAGATGAGCAAAGTGCATGAATTGTGTCTGGCACATAATGAATAAAATTTTCTTCTCTTTGTGGCAAACTTTCTCTGTAATTATTTGAGACTTTCCAGGACATACGTTCTCTGTCATAACTATTCAACTTAACTTTGCAATTATAGCATAAGAGCAGCCATACACAATATGTAAAATAATGGGTGTGGCTTCATTCCAATACAACTTTATTTTAAAAATCAGAAGTGGGTTAGGTTTGGTTTATAGGCCATAGTGGTTGAATCCTGTCTTTAAGCCTTCACCAAGGTCAAAATGTCACCAAAAGTACTTCTCTATGTCAGGAAGATAAGAAAGTAGGCAAGGAAAATTAGCAAATGCCTGCACAAAGAAAAAGGTTGGAGATCTATAGACAATGACTGTGTTTAGTCAATCCTGAACTTAAAACCAGGTCATTGACTCTATTTATTGTTGCAGATCTTAGTGTATAATGCCCTATAGGCAATCAGAAAAACATAAAAATACATATGAGAAAAGCATCAATGTGTAAAAACTCAGGTAGAAAAATTATTAGCAAATATCTTTAAATTAATATTCAATCTCAAGATAGTAGAGTGAGATATGTGGACACTGATATATTCTAACAGTAAAGACATAATTGGTGTCATTATTTTAGAAGACAATGTGGCAAAACAAAAATTCAACAGCATTAACTCATTAGTATTTTCCCTCAAAGATATTACTACTAAAATCTATTTTAATAAAACATTACAGATTTCTGAAAAATATTCACACAAAGTCTTTTATCACATAACAATTAAAAAAGAAACCTGGAAGCAACCTACATGTGCAATAATGGGGAAAATATTGATTACATTATCAGTAACTATAGTGTATAATTATCAAAATGTGTTTTTATTTATAATATTTTGTTAACATGGAAAAATGGATATGACATCATTCTAAATCAAATCATGACATGCAATTATAACTTTTACTGTGACTACTCATACAAACATACTAGAAGAACAACATGAAAGGTAAGTAGTAGAAGAGGTGGAATTAGATATTATAATTTGCTTAAATAAATGTGACTTTTAAAATGTTCTATAACTGAACACTTTTAATTAGAATGAATATCATTTTGTTGTGTGCCTAATTTTTTTTTTAGTACATATACTAGGAAATACAAAGTGCAATGTTATTTTACATATTAAAATTAATTTTAACATGTTTTTCATCAAAATGTCTGATGGATTTTCTAGTCCTAGTAAAAGTTTTGAATATACTCATTTATACATTAATACCAAACCTTTGGACCTTTGGTTGTCTACTTTTTAAGAATGCCTTAAAATACAACAACACAATTTAAAAAACAAAACAAAACAATAAAAATGTCTGACATAGAAATTAATTATTCAAAGGAAGCCAGAAATACCAGCCCATGTCCCTGTCCCTGTTGCTTGAAAACTCCTACTTATCCTTTAAAACCTAACTCAGATGTCATCTCCATTGATTCTTGACTGACTCTGTCCTATGTCTTTTTCCACTGCTGTGCCACCTCAATGCATTATATATTATTTTATTTCTTTGACTTATCACATTGTACTCTCATTGATAGTACTCATCTGACACTGCAGCTAGATAATGTGTCTCTTGAGGGAAGGACCTGTCTCACCGGATTCTACATCCCAGATATCTATTGCAGTGGCTGGCCACACAACAGGACTGAACAAAAGTTTCATAATCTAACAAACATGTGGCTATTTATTCCACAAAGGAAGCAGCTGGGACAATAACATCGAGGTTTATATACACAAACAGATGAGTTATGCCCATTATATTATTCAGTTCTCAGATAAATAAAGTGCTATGCTACCAAGAGCCAGGGTGTTCCTAACAGGCATAGTCTATTTCGTAAATTAACATTTGCTTTTTTATTTTTTAACTTTTAGTTTTAAAGATGTGGGGAACAATTCAGGATTAGGTATACAAATGTTCATTATGTTGATGAGGTGTGCCCTCCCTTCCCCAGGCAGATTCCCACTACTGCCAATCTCGCCTCCCCGCCCCCACCCCATACCCCCGCAGTTTCCTGCCACTGCCAATCCTTTTCTTATAGTATTACCATAGTTGTTCAAGGTCTGCTTATGAGTGAGAACATGTGATACTCAGTTCTTTGTTTCTGTGAAAGAGCACTCAGTATTACAGAGGACTGGATTTTTAAAAAGTGTGGTACATATACACGATGGAATATTACACAGCCATAAAGAAGAACAAAATCATGAACTTCACAGCAACCTGGATGGACTTAGAGTCTATGACTTTTGCTTTTTAAATCAGAAAGTCTAAGAAAAAAATTAAATGCAGCTTACCTGTTTGTCTGTCTTTGAGGGCAGTTTTACACATCTCAATCCTGGCTGAATGAAATGGCACATAGCGGTCTTGGGGAGAAGCAACCAGCACAACATTTTTAAAATACTGCAGCCCTGTAACAATTAGCCAGGTGAGTGCTGTTTACTCAAGTACATTCAAATTAGACAACCTCTGGTTTGCACACATTTTCAGACATGTCCTAGAGAGAGGAAAAGTCAGGAGATTCTAGACTCATTGGTTGTGTCACTGAATAAGGACTTTTGTCCTGACGGTTAACAATGTACAGCTGATGGCAGAGAGGTAAGGCTGGCGCCTATGGGGGTTGAGAAAATAAGTCCCTATACCAGAGCTTTTGCATTTTAGAGGGAAGATGAAGTCTATTCGCGTCAGCCACAGTAGCTAAAGAGACACACAGTAAGCTACCCTGAACAGTGAGAAATAAGTAATATGACCAAAAAAAGTATTTTGGGGATAGAAATAGTAAGCAGTCTATAAGGAAGTAAATCTGAGTATTCTGCTCTTTACTTACATCTCCCTTTATTTCAGCCCCTCACTCCCACATCACTGGCTTTTAGGAAAGCCTCCAAATTCACCTCCCTGCCTCCAGTCTTGCCTTCCTACAATCCATCTCCCACCAAGCAGATAGAGTATCCTTCAAAGTAAGCATCACAGCCTATCCCTCCAGTCCTCAGAGCTTTACATGGATCTCTAGGGCACTTGCGCCACCCATGGTCTCCAACTGGACCAGAGGCTTCCCTTCTCACCACAGAGATGCTGCTTAGTAGGCAGGTGGTTGGCAGCTCTAAGCTGTGTGTCCCAGCATTGAAGTGGGTCCCATCATCCAAGACCACATCTCAAGATTGCATACTGGTGGACAGCCTGTATCAGTGGCTGGTGAACATACAGGGCAGGGAGGACAAGGATATAACAGACTGCACTTTGTCCTACTTCAAGACAGCTCTGCAATGCCATTCCAGCTCCTGAGCTCCCCGTTACCTCTGTGGTGACCACATTGCAATCCCATCTCCCCTCTGCAGAATCCTGCCTCCCTCGTTCCCCATAGGAGATAACTCTGCGAGCTCAACTTAACACATAGAGACACAAAGTGGGAAAGGAACTTGACTAAGATTGCATATCAGCCCATGATTACACCAGATTTACATTTGTGGAGGTAGAGAGGTATATAAACACAGACAGTGTTTATAAATTACGGAAGACTGACCCAAGGAACGAATTCTGGGCCAGGCCAGCTTGCTTGGCAGGACTAAGGACGACAATCAGTTGGCTGCTCTTTCTTACTGGACATGGAGATCACTTGGTCATGGTCATGATGGCTGCTGTCCTTTGTGATCATTCTCACGATGCTGGTAGAGTCTTTCCACCTCTATGCATGTGTGCATTACAAAGTGCAGGTGAAGACCTAATAGCTAGCCTGCCTGAGAAAGAACCTTATCTCCTACTGATAGTCCGCATGAGTGGACAATGTTGCATCTGCCCTTTTGGTAGATGAATCTGTGCCTGGGTGAAGCTGGCACACAGATGTTGAGCCTAAGCAATTAGTATATTGAAATATTGGTGAGAAGTGAAAGCTATGGCTTCTGTGTATTGAGATGACCTTACATACACCTTGGCTCTCATCTTTTACCCATGTAGGCGGCAGGCCAAGCTGACTTCTTGGGTAGCTGCTGGACTCCCAGTGAGTTGAGGAGGCTTTGCGTGCTGTACCTGCTGAATATGCCCTTCTGTGAGTGAGTCAACTATAGCATTATAGCTAATTTGTGTCTTGGGGCTTGGATCTTAAGCTCAAACTCATGCTGCAGCTGCAGGGGAAACCACCCACCTGTTTTTTGGCTTAGTTGGTAGAGAAAACATTTGCGCAAATCAGCATTATCCCTGAAGGTCAGCTGCAGTAGGGACCTGGATTTCTTCAATTTCTGCATGAGCCACAAACCTAGGAAGACAAAAGCAAGGCAAACCAAACATCAGAAACAAAACAAAAAGAACTGTGATGGAATTGGGAAGAAAATTAATATTAAACTGTAAAATTTAGTTCACTTAAAAATAAGAGAGTAGTAAGTATTTTAGCGACTAGTTGGGGAGTTAGAGGTAAATTCGTTGTCTTATGTACTGGTGGCCAGGATATAAAATCATCCTACAAAATGACAGAGCAAGAGACTTCATAGTCAAGAAACTACACTCCCCAATTCATTCAATCTTCTTCTGAAAATGAAGCCTAAGGAAAAAGTCTTCAATGTGAAAAGTATGTAAGCATGATTCTTACAGATCCATTTATTATAGTGTAAAGCTGGAATAGACAGTTTATTTCAAATCCATCCATTTAACTATGCTTTATGCAAAGAATAACATTGATGAGCATAAGCATTGCATCACCACGACAAATTAATTTGATTGAAATATGAGGGAAAAAGTACTTGTATGTACATACATTACACTGACAGCTATGTAAATGTGTATGTATGCAAAGATAAGTAGGATGGACTCTGCAAAATTATTCTAGCTATGTTGGATTGGAGAAATAACCAGTAATGTCTCTTTTAAAAAAATGTTTTATAGTGTTACAAGATTACTTCATAACTGGGGGTGGGGGAAATATGGCTTAACATGTTTTTTTCTGTTCACAGATGGCTTTCTTGGCTTGGGAGGAAAGAGAGAGTACAGAGAAAAGGTCTTCTGTTTACTACTTATCAATGCATCAGATAATTCATGCTCACAAGCAATAGCCTCAAAATAACTTAGAAGCAAACAAATTTAATCTGACTGTGTCATGAGGAAATGATCTGAGTGTAGGAAGAGCATAGGGAACAGGGGCAGAAGTCTGGAAGACTGCAGAGGGACGCTATTGCCACACAGTGGATTTGAACAATCAGGGACTACTGAGATGTTTATTAAAAACATAATTTAATACACTATTTATTATCTAAGGCCCAACAGTCTACTTGAGCGTCCATATACCAAATCATATCACTTCATCAGCTAAAACCTTATGTATGAGTAGCATCTTTAGGGTCTCCAGAGTAAGTCTAACATCTTCTCACATAATGTGAGGCCTTCATCACCTCCTGCTCCATCAGGCATGTTGTATTTCTGTCACAAAGAACTGCCTGCAGTTTGCTGGTTACACCATGTTGCTATATGCACTATTTCTTCTGCAAAGAAAACTCTTCCCACTATTCACTGTCTTGGAAATTCTGCTCATCATCCAATATAGGCTGAGTCTTGCTTCTTTACTTTCTGTAATTTCCCCCTTAATACAGAGGTGATATTGTGAGAGCCTCAGCACTGAGGGGAATCGAGCAGTGAGAATTCAGCTGCATTTGATGTTCCATAGATGGGAGTTAACATCATTTTGTTTCTCCTGTTTAATCCTCAATGATTCTATGATACGCACACATGTATCCACACACAATAAATGTGTATACATATATATCATATTCATGTTTATACATATATATCATAAATGTATATATACATAGACATGCATACATGATCATCATTTTACAAATAGGGAAACTGAGTAGCACAGAGATCAAATATCTTGGCCAGAGTCTTCCCTAAGTATCTTGGTGAGAAATTAACCACAGGATTATAATGGAAGTGACATGCTTCAAATTCCTTGTTCTCTTCACACAACATTGTACTTTGTCAATCTTTTCCAACCACAGCCCCAAGGATATTACCATTTTGTTCACAGAAATTTGAGGGCAGAAATGATCTTGGAAATCTTCTAGCCTCACCTTACTCAACTGATGGACAAATGGGCCACATCTCTAAGTCCAGATCTCTTTCTATTATCCCATGCTTGGAAGACACTCCAAAGTAACAGAAATTCATAAAAAATAACTATGCCTCTGGCTTAATGTCCCCAGTGCTCCAAATTAATTTTGAGGAAAGATGAGATCTGGAAGAGTCTTACCTGTACTAACCAAGGTGCTGTTGTTATACAAGGTCCCCAGGTGAGGCCCAGACAGTGACAGGAACGTATGGAGTTTGTTGAGGTAATATCGGAACCGGGGCCGTGTGAGGACCGATCGAATGATAATGTTGCCAAGAGAATGACCAATGAAGCTGTTTAGAGACAGAAAAATTACACGTGAGTGTGACGGCAAAGGGGGCAGCCATGATAGTGCTGTGCTGGGAGCACTGAGGTGCCAGCTTCACTCCACCTCCTGTGAGATATTGAGAGGAAGTGACAAAGAAAATAGGGGCCACTAATTCATTCTCATCAGATTGCCAAACTCTGACCACATGAAGCCTGCCTGAGATGAGGTCTTTGTGAATGGCAGCTGTGTGCCCAGTGTGGTCAGAGAAGTGTGGGCATTTTTCCCAGCTTTGTGTTATTACAGCAGCCTCTTCTCAGTCCACCTGGGGGAAGGAGGGTCCTTTATGAACTATTCCTCTGAACACTGATTCTCCTGTCATGCACAGGTTAGAGTATCAATCTTTAGCCTGCTCCTGATGCCATTTACAACCTGACTTCTGATGTAATCCATTCCCTTGCTTACCTGTGTATTATTTATTGAGCCACCTGCTTGCAGTCACATTATGTTCGACCCCTTCCTGCAGGCTCCACTCCAGCCATACTTCTACTCACAGGTTCACAGGTCCATGTAGTCAACATATCATTACTTTCCAATCAGATAATTATCTTGTGAAGCCCTATTGTATGAGAGGTATTCCTCCCTACCCCTTCTCAGGACAGGCATAAAACCAACCATAAAAGGAAATGAGTGGCAGCCTATGAATTTGCATGGCCTAGCTCGTGTCCTTATGTCTTTATCTAACCTCTCTGGGTCTCAGAATCCTCATTTGTGGAATAAGGAAGTGATCTTTTATCTCGAAAGATTAAATGGTATAATGCATCTTGAGGGATTAGCATATAATTAGACATATAATTCTTAGATAATGCATAGAAAGAATTATTTGTCTACATACTCAAGTACTAACAAAAAATTCAAGCTGCTATCATCTTAATCATGTAAACATTTACAAGAAGTTGTATGTTACAGCCGCCCTGATTGAAACTCTCTCAGGTAATCCATCAGGTATTTGATGCCATCATCTCAGTGTTAGTACCACTTAATAGATAAGGAAACAAAGGTTCAGAGATTTAGAAAGCCTGCAAAAGGGTATATCCCCGGTGTATGGTAGAGTCGAGATTCAAACCTGTGAGTGTAAGCAAAAATTCAAACCTAGGGAGTTTTAAGTCCAATATTCTTCCTACTAAGCTACAAATGTTTGTTCTTCCCAACACATACTATGACAGTTATAAGTGTGTCCACCAGCCCTGGTACTCACTTCTGCTCTAAAAGTTATCCATTCCATTAAAAGTAACAAGTTAACTTATTCTAGTGGTACACAGAACACATGATACTAAACTTGTATACAACAAACACTCAAAACTGTCACCCCTCTTCCCCCAGCATTAACTACCTGTGGTTTCCTTTTACCTAATTCGGGATATGGAGAGGTTGTATAACTGAATGTGTTGAATGATTTCATCCAATAACCGATCTGTCATGGTATCAAAATCCGCAAATGTGTCCATCTGAAAGAAGAAAGAGGAACAGGGTATTGGGTGCAATCATGGCCAAGGCTGGGCTCTGTGCCCAGCCTGTCTTCTTCCAATAAACACGATGCCTTCAGGAGGTGTGCCTATGCCTCATGTTAGGGTTATGGGGTGAGTTTTGTCTTCAGGACAAAAGGCCCACAGATTGGAGCCCTGATAAAGAAACATGGAGATGCCGAAGAATTCTCAGTTGGGAGGTGACTGAACAATAAAGAGAACATTGGAAGACACAGAAAAGAGTAGCAAGCAACTGGTGCCGAAGGCGCCATAGGCCATGCCACATGCAAGCCATCTCACACACACCACTGGTATTGTTCCCACTTCACAGAGGAGGAAATAGGCTCTGGGAGGGGATGCAACTTGCTCACCTTGTATGACCCGTGATTCACACCAAGTCATGCCTGATTCCAAAGCCCCTTTACCCAGCATGATCGCTAAAGCATGCTACAAAGCATGTCCAGCGGGCAGATTCAGACATCAGTTTTGGGAAGGATCCTAAGGTCACCCATGTCTTGTAAAGGATGGCCAAAGGATATAGGAGTATGAAAAGAGGAGAAATGTTGCACACATCTGTGAATATCTGAAGCACAGGCATGAGGATATTAGACTGGTTCATATAACGTCAAGGACTAACTTTTGGAAGCATGGATGGGAGCCACAGGGAAGCAGATTTGGAGTCAGCATCCACAAAAACAAAGTTATTCATCAGTGGAGCTAAAAGCTGTCCTATACCATGTGCTAAAGCTGTGCTGAGCTACAGGCTAGGACAGGTGAATGAGAGGTTACATGAATGCCCATCAGGGTGGTGAAGAAGAAAGTGAATGTGCGGGGATAGGAATAGTGAAGAGAAGACCTTTAAAACTCCCCATTGCCTGCCATCCCATGAGCGTTGAAGCACACGAGGATAAAGCACATAGCTAAGTCTCTTAGACTTCCCAGAATAAGAACCGTATTTGCATCTTTTCTATTTATGGGAACTGTGCCTTGGATCTGTTGCCTCCCCATCTAAACCTCAGTCTTTTTATCTCTTAGATGGGGATAGTGTAGCTTACTCTTTAATACTGTTTTAAAGATTAGATAAAATATATGCAACACACCTAGGACAGAGCCATTATTATTACCCCTAATCTTTCAGAACCTGTTTCCTCATTTGAAAATATGACTTCAATCTAGTCATTATTAAATAATGCTTGTAATTTAGAGGCCTGAGTTGACCATGATGAGAAATGCTTTGGAAATCACAGTAGGTTTAAAATACAATATCAGAAACTCCCCAACAAGGGCATTTTTAAAAGAAATAGATTGCAAATGTACCTACTTATGAAATGTGCAACTTTCTCAAAAAGTAATGACAACACATTGTGGATCAATACTGAGTGGCCAACCCCTTCAATTAAGGGACTAGTATAGAGACTCAGCTCTAAAGCCCCTGTGGTATGCAGGTTTTGAACCCAGCGGTCATATAGGTTGAATCCAGCTGTCATGGCTGAATGTGTACACTAGGAAGTCTTGTTTCCTGATCAGGTTTATCTTGAACAATGTTCATCATCCCAAAAAAGAAAAGCTCACTAGCTCAAATCACAAAGTTGGTGAGCACTACTCACTTACTTTCCTGCTTCCTCCTCTGAATGCCCTTTAATGGTCAAATTTGGCCATTCATTACAGTTGGGTGTGCATAGTCATTATTTTCTTAGAGATCATATATGGGAGCTTCTTCTCCAGGTTAGACTGATAACAACACCCTATGTAATTCCCAGAGCCTCCATTCCCTCTTCTGTGCGGAGATGGTGCTATCAACATATAATAGAACTCTTGGAAGATGAGATGAGGAAACAAGTACAGTGTACTCAGCATGCTCAGAAAAATGATTATTTTTTCTTTTCCTCTTTGCACTGCATGGTGCACAACTTTGTATAGAGTAGTTGCCAAAGAAAAGGCAATAGAACTGAACCCCAACAGTTGATACATCAGATATTACCTTCAGCGTTTGCTTGTTGATTATTCTCTATACATTTCCCATGTCCAATGATCATGAAAACTTTGTAATAATCAGTTCCAATTCTTCAAAGAATACTTAAAAAGCATTCAGCTCATGTTCCTTGAGGGTGGAATCAATGACAACCCTCAACCCAGTCTTGCCTCTTGGTCATGGATTCTCTGAAGTCTCATTTACTTTGATACCTCAACAGGGTCTCAGGCTTCACCTACCTTGAAATGGCAAAGGCCCCACAGATCACCTCTTGACTGTAAAGTTGTCATAACCCAGCTTTATTGGTTATATTGATGTCAGTGACAGTTCCCATCCCTCTAGTGTGGATTTATGGATGTCAAAATAATTCATACTCCCAGCTGCTGCCCACCCTAATACCCTGAGAGGTCGAAGGCTCCGGTCATCTGACTCGTATGTCCTCATTTCTTATTCTTCCCTGACCCTCCCAAAATAAAGCAATAAGTCTTTATATCCACACTTCCAAATGCCTAGCCAGTGTTCTTCTGCAAAATCTCCTCCTGCTTGTGTTTCCATCAATTATCATGGTACATTTAGGAGGCTTGTTTATACAAGACATGCCTTTGGGGTCCTTTCAGTTCTGAAGCTTTTATCATCATACCTGGTTCTTTTCAGACATTAGGAAGTCCAGCTTTCCTCCAGGGAGCCCCAGTTCTATGAAAGTCTTTACCAGTCGGAGATCTGCACTGTTCCCTAAAAATGACAGATAACCCCCACGCCAGTCCCATAGTTAATCACATAAAAGCTGACACAAAAGGAATTTCTTTCTATTTTCCTCTTCCCCCATTCCCACTGGGCTTTTCTCATGTTTTGGTTAAGAAGATAATAAAAACAACTATAATAAATGCAACCTCCTGCTCCCCTGCCATCTATCCTCTCCATCCTGCAACACACACACACACACACACACACACACACACACACACACACACACACACAGAGAGAGAGAGAAAGAGAGAGATCGAAAAAGAGAGAGAGAGAACTGGACCTTTCTAGTGATCCTGCCTTGATGGAGTTCTTTCCTTATCTATTAACTTGTGGCTTGTAAACACTTTGTATGCAGGAATAGTGGGAACCACAGAATGCTACCTCCTGTTTTCCACAGAAAATTCAATTTTCTCAGGACATTTTTGTAAGCAGTGTCTCCTAATGGCAGATGTGGCACAATGTGATATCTACAAGCTCCTCTTAAATTACTTGCTTAATACAAGCTCTATCTAGTTCTTCTATGAGTAATTAGTAACTGCTCCCAAATAGGCCAACCATGACATAGTTATCTAAAGTGAATAAGAATCTCCCTTGGGCACAGGAGTCAGGAAAGAGCAGGTTCCATTAATGTTTAGTAGTGATCATCAGGGCAAAGGAATGAAACTTTGATAATCTGAAGTTGTAGCTAATAGTAAAGGTGCAAAGAACACAGGAAATGCATTCCTAAAATAAAAATATGTGAAAAACTGGCCAGGTCTGTTGGCTCAGCCTGTAATCCCAGCACTTTGGGAGGCCAAGGCGAGAGGATTGCCTAAGCGCGGGATGTTTGAGATCAGGCTGGACAACTTGATGAGACCTGGTCTCTACAGTAAATCGCAAAAACTAGCTGGGCATGGTGGCGTGTGTCTATAGTTTCAGCTACTTGGAAGGCTGAGGCAGAAGGATTGCCTAAGCCCAGCAGAACGAAGCTGCGGTGTCCGTGAGCATGCCACTGCACTCCAGCCTGGGTGACAGGTGAGACTCCAACTCAAAATAAAAACTAAAAACAAAAGCAAAAAGTGAAAAACTGATGTGATATTCATATTTCAGAAAATATGATTTGACAAGGTGTTAATTGAGAACACATAGAAATACAAATTTGGGGGTTTGTGTAACATGGAGAATGGTGTAAATATGCATAACTGCTATCAGTGTGTTCAGTTCTCTGTTAATATAAATATGCCCTTGGAAATAGAATGTGAACAACTTGATCCTATAAAATTCTTTCAGAGTTTAGGCATATGCACCTTGAACTAGAGAAATAACCTTCAAAAGAAACCTGTGCTGCTTGTGTGGTATCAGTTGAATTTTTGATGACTTGTTGCTCAGATAATAAAGTAATTGACAGCTCAGTTTTTCTAACACAGAATAAAATTCATATTCAAGAACAGTTAGGCATCTATATCATGCAGGTTGTAGGGGTTCAATTGTATGTTAATGAATTTGGGGGCTATTTCTCTGTAGAGTTTAAAGAAGCTACTTATTTAGAGCTATAGATTACCTACGTTGCCATACAAATATACCTCATGGGTCATTGTTGCAAAATAGTTTGTAAAGTATAAGTGAAAATACAATTAATTTTGTATAATTCTTTTTGAAACTGCCCAGTGATTCAAAGGAGGGCGCCACATGGAATGTGAGAACTCCAGTTGTTCTGATATATCACTAAAAATGATGACTCTATATGCCCAAATGCCACCTTTGTTGGTGGTCTGTCAGAGTACATGCCCAGACTTGCAGAGTCATAGTTGTGAAATAGTTCTATTCTTTTAAGGAATGGGTATTTTGTGTTATGAAGTTACATTTTATTTATTATTTTTTTCATTTCTGTCCATAAAATTAGACTCTTTTGTCTTGCTGCTTTTCTTGTTGTTTAAAGTTTCATAATAACATTCCAAAACCTGCCTTTAAAAAAATAGTTGCCAAGTGTTTATATTTTGCAGAAAGGGTTTAAATAAGGGATGAACATGGCACTCTCTCCTTCAGCTATTGAGGAAAAGAGAACTTTCTGCAACTTAAAGCTTTTTCAGAAAATATGATTTAATAAGGTGTTAATTGAGAACACTTATAGAAATATAAATTTGGGGGTTTTGCGTAACATGGAAAGTGGTGTAAATATGCATAACTGCTATCAGTGTTCTCAGTTCTCTGTTCATATAAACATGCCCTTGGAAATAGAATTTGAACAAATGGATTCTCTAAAATTCTTTTAGAGTTTAGGCATATACACCTTGAACTAGAGAAGTAACCTTCAAAAGAAACCTGGGCTGCTTGTGTGGTATCAGTTGCGTTTTTGATAACTTGCTGCTCAGATGATACAGTAATTGCCAGCTCAGTTTTCCTAACATAGTACGAAACTGGTGAAGCTGTAGCATCTTATAACATTCCTCTACATGTATGATGGGGAAAAAAATCAAAGTCTATAGTCTAGCCAGAGTTCTTATTTTAGCAAATAAATTGAGAATTTTATCACATTTTAATTTAATATCATCTAAGCAAGAGTTACAGACTGGTCATGCATGACATTATTTGGAGAGTGAGAAAGTTTTCTTTGTCTCTGCAAATCCAAGAATTTGGTAAACTGCCTGCTATACAAAAGATGCCTCAAAGTGAGAAGTAAATAAAAATAGGCAGCAAAGTATTTTAGGCTACTAACCTGAACTCCTCAAAATGAATTCCTCTCCATTTCTTCTTTTATTCATACCATTCCATACAATTCATACCATTACTCAAGAATTCCATAAATTCATGCATTCTGATTACTACTGTATTTGTGCATTTCATTAACATATACATTCCAATAACACATTCATTTCATTCATTCATTCTCTCCATTCCTTCTTTTATTTGGTACATTCCATTATCTCTTCGTTTCATTTCTTCATTTCATTTATCTATTGATTTATTCCATTCATTCTTTCAATATATTTATTCATTCTTTTATGTATTTCATTTACTCAATTGGCTTTTTTTGTGCCAGAGGGATATTTTCCTTGCGAACAAGGCCTGTTATTTCTCTAGATCCATCATAGTCACTGTCATTTCACAGTTGCTGATTGAACATTTTGCTGAATAAATACTTGATAAGCATTCATTCATAAATATTATAATTTGTCCAGAATTTTGAGAAGAAACGTTTTTTGTTTGTTTGTTTGTTTAGAACTCACCATCCAGGCCATGGACACAGACAACCAGGTGAATCCCATCTTCCAAATTTTCTTCCTCCTCCTCTGGTGGAAAATACGGTATATCAGAAGCTAGTACAGTTAAGTCACTGTACAGAAATCCTTCAATCTTCAATTCTCTTTTAAATTTTTCTTTGGCCTGATAAAAACTGGAGAATAAACTAATTAATCGCAAGTCAAGCTGTGTATTTCATTTCAAGCAGGAAATGAATTGGGTTGGTATGTAGGAGGGATGAGCACCCACAAACTAAATGTTTGCTGCGAGGCAAATGTTGAATAGGAGACATCAGGGGAGATACTAGTGAGTGAAGCTTTGTTCTGAACAAGGAGGAAGAAAAGCAGCCAAAGAAAATCAAAGGCTTTATGGGTTTGGGTTCTGCAGACTTCTATGCAGTTCCTGCATTGAACAGTAGACAGGTAATAGGACTTCTAAGATTCTACCCAGCTCCAAGAACCCATGCAATCTTTAAAAAGATCTCCCCAGAGGGAAAGTTTCTTGGCCTACCATAAAAGCATATCAAGGCTTGGCCTTGCCCTCTTTCTCCAACAGCACCCCTCACCATTGCCAGTCTCCAAAAATAACACGTCTCATAGTTCTCTGCATGAACTACGTGACTTGGCTTTACTTCCATGCATTAGTGCACAAGTCTGTGTGCCTGAAATGCCCTTCCCATCTGGCTATGATGAACTTTGCCTGATTCCTTGACAAGATGATGGTTAAGAGCATGGACTCAGGAGTCAGACTGCCAAAGTCAGAATCTCAGCCGTAACACTTAATATCTCTTATTGGGGCCAGGTGCGGTGGCTCAAGTCTGTAATCCCAGCACTTTGGGAGGCCGAGGTGAGGGGATTGCCTGAGCCCACGCGTTGGGGAACAGCCTGGGCACCTTGGCGAGACCTCATCTCTACAACAAATCAAAAAATTAGCCAGTAGTGTTAGTGCATGCCTGTAGTTCTAGCTACTTGGAAGGCTGAGGTGGAAGGATCGCCTGAGCCCACCGGGTTGAGGCTGCAGTGGCTGTGAGTGTGCCACTGCACTCCAGCCTGGGTGACAGAGTGAGACTCCAACTAAAAAAAAAAATCTCTTATTATGATCTATTACTATTCGTGTCATCATTATCGTCATCATTGTTGTTGTCTCCTATATTTTGAATATCTCTATTCAAAAGCCAAATTAGGTCCATTTTTTTCCCGTCTCAGTATGCACACATGAATTATTATATTTACCCAGGCATTGCCCTTACTGACTTCTGTCATCTGTCTGTCTCTCTATTAGACTGAGAGTACTATAACGGTCACAACAACCCTAGCAAGGCATTGGGCAGCATGTTTTGTACTCATGAAATTGATGACAAGGACCATATAATAAGTGTTTTTTGTTTGTTTGTTTGTTTGTTTGTTTAGTTGAAGGCTCACTCTATTACCCAGGCTGGAGTGCAGTGGCACAATCATAGCTCACCAAAACCTTGAACTCCTAGGTCAAAGTGATCCTCCTACCTCAGCCTTCTGAGTAGCTAGGACTATAGGCAAGTGCTATCACGCCCTTCTAATTGTTTAATTTTTTTGTAGAGAAGAGGTCTGATTATGTGGTCTACGCTGGTTGTAAACTCTTGGGTTCAAGCAATACGTCCACCTCAACCTTCCAAAGTTCTAGAATTATAAGTGTGAGCCACTGCACCTGGGCATAATTAATATTTCTCAAAAAAAAAAAAGAAATTCTGGCTAGGCATGGTGGCTCATGCCTATAAACCCAGCACTTTGGGAGGCTGACCTGGAGGGTTACCTGAGCCCAGGAGTTTGAGACCAGCCTAGGTGACATAGCGAGATCTTGTCTCTACAAAAATAACTAACTAGCTTAATTAATTAGTTAAAAGTTCCTACATTTACCTGACTGTGCAATTTTTTTGGGGGGGTAGCATTAATATGTAACTCCTTAGAATTTTGCAAAAGAGGAAATAAAATGAGCTGTTTTGATAAAATGATTCTTGTATATACCCAATTAAATAGTTTCTAGATAGAATGCAATATGAATACAAACAGAAAAGATAAAGAAATTAATTCTGGCATTGCAAACATCAACTTACAAACTCCACACTTCAAGGAGTTGTAGGGATCAAATCTGATGAAAAATCATATTCCCCAAAAGCTTTTACAGAAACTTTGGGGAACATGCAAATATACAGGCATAATTATCATCACAAGAGAGTTGTCTCTCATAACGAAAATTAAACAAAATTTAAATGTTCATTTGTAAAAGATTTGGTTAAGAAATCATGGCATATCCATACAATTGAATATTATATAAACATTAAAATGATGCAAAATAGATTTATAAACATAGAAAGATATTTCTAATATATTATTAAATTTCTAAAAAACCTGCCATAGCATTTGCACAAAATGACCCTATTTTGCATAAAAAGCGTATATAAATATAGGTGCACATAGAAAAAAGTGTGGAAAAATATGTACAGTAGCCATATTTGGGAGGTGGGCTTATTGATAATTTTACTTCCATACACTATTCTGCATCTCTGATTTAATGATGAATATATTTATTTAAATCAGAAAATAGCATATATCTCAATTTTGAGAGAGTATGCATGAAATTGAGAATTATGTGGAAAAAATTTGTTCTGGAATAGGTGACATCATCAGCAAGCTTACCCAAACATCCTTTCACCGACTTCTTTCTCCAACTTGCTGGAATGGGTAGAAACAAGTCCAAAGGAACCCAAAGGTTGATGAGTGATGGGAAACGGAGTCTGTTTGGATGAGAACCCAGCCATGGCAGGGGTCTTCTTGGGCACAGATGAAAAAGGGAGACATGTGCAAGACACAGATAAGTTAAGGACTTCCACAGCCTTCAGGGTGTCCATAGAAAAGGTCTCTGTAGAGGTCACTTGGGACCCCAGGACTGAAGTGTCTGCCTTTGGCTCTTGATTTCTTAAAACTTGAGAGTGAGTGGAGTGAGTCACAGTGGGGCACACAGTGTCTGCTTTATATTCAACCTCTGGAAAGGCATTTGCTTCTCTACTGAATGCTGTGTCATCCGTAACGCAAGGCGAACCACTTCGTCTTTGCTCTCCTGTTGAATTCATGTTGATGGCATCAGCAGATGACCTGCAGCTCAATTCAGGCAACTGATGGTGGGAGAGACCCTTAACCTCTGAGATGCCACTGTTGGAAAGAGCTAGTTGGCCCTTATTCAAGTCTTTAGGCATGCTCTTTGGGGTTTCCATTAGTGCTTTATGAAGAATTCTGGTCCTAGAGTTTTCAAGTGCTACGATACGTGGTATTTTTAAATTAAGAGCTTTGGTTTCAACACCTGGAGTGTTTTCAGTCCTACCATCAAGACAACAGTGTTCTTGAGGATCAAACTGTCTTTCTTTTCCTTTGGGGATATCTATATAACCAGGGCCCTGCTGGCTGTCAGCATCTAAAATTATTTCCACCAAGGAATGGTCTATCACAGTGTCCTGGATTCTGGAGCCACCACAAAGTTGAGAGTAATGTTCAGGGGAATCTTTACTCTTGCTGTGCTTATCTGAAGGTTCAGTAAAACCTTCACCTGGCTGCATGGTGTCAGTATCTTCAGCAGCATCCTCTGGGCTACTGATGTGGGGTGCAGATACAGACTTGGTTAACTTGGTCAGTGCCAACTCCCGCTCATCCTCCTCAAAAGGCAAAGAGCTGATGGAGGTGAGAGAAGCCTGGATGCCACTTGGCAAGCTTGTGTTGCTTTCTGTGTGCCCACCCTCTAAGGAGTTCCTGTGGAGGGCATGTCTTCGAACAAATGGCTGCAAGACTTCTCGATCACTGGGTAACTCTAGGACCCTGCTTCGGGCCTCAGACCAGGCGACGGAGCTTGGCTCACTCTCAATGCCTGAATCAGATATGATAGAAGAAGATCTCTTGATGACCCCAGAGAGCACTGACAGTTCCTCCTGCTCTTCTGTGTGAGAATCCTTTAAGGAAGATTTAATATCTAAGGGCTCCCTCGGGGTAGAGTTAAGTGGATCACAGGGCTCGGCGGGGTTGAGTTTCAGACTTAGCAGCACCATCTTACTCTCTTGGTCTCCTCCCTTTCCTACAGTACTTAATTCATGGAAAATTGTTTTGTCTGACGCATTTTGATGAGTTCCACCTGCTACCACTTTGCTTTGTTCAGTCCTGTCTAATCCATGCGTATCTCTAGAACTCTTATTTTCATGCTGAGCATTAATGACTACTGTGGGTTCAGCTCTGTAGGGGTTCTTATTGCTAGATTTTACATCAATGTAGGTCAGTGCCGGGGTCTGTCCATCCTCTGGGCCTGGATTCCTAGACATGTCAGCATCTGCCAATGGATATGTTCCAACATCAGACCTTTGGCCAGTCCAACATTCATCTTCAGGAATGCCTGCTTTGTTCTGAAATTCACCAATTGTCAGATACACTTGAGATTCAGGGCACATGTTCACATGATTTTGTGTGGTAACCTTCTCATCTGGCTCTGGACACCTAGTAACCTCTTCATCAGAGTCCCTTTGGGGTGATTTCATGGTAGACAAGACAAGGTCTTCCCTAAAAGATAAATTGCTATTTAAAATACGCTTCTCTTCTTTATCTTTTAGATCCATTATTGTGGGACTTGTCCCTGGAACATCAAAATCAGGATAAACACTCAAATTATGCCCTACAAAAGAAAAAAACAAACAAAGAAAATTGTATTATAGTTTAAGCATCTCTGTTCACAAGTTATTCAAATGTTTAACTGTATGATAATGAAAATAATAATAATAATAATAATAATAATAATAATAATAACTTGGCTGTTCCTTTATTTCTAGTTCCTGAGAGATATTTGCTAGATTCTTGGAATTTCTCAGATGATAAGAGTAGCTTTGTTATTCATAGAGGTCCTGATGGTTTACACTAACCAGTGATTCATGCTGAATCTCTAAGTGGTTTATGCTAATGAGATAACTGAAGCTAGAGGTTGGCTAGCCAGAAAGACAAACCATAAGATTAGAGAGTTAAGACACTAAGTAATACCAGCCTGATCTCTGGGAAAGAGGTGGCCTGAAGGTAGATTTCAGTCATACGGCCAGAGATTCAATCAACTGTGCTAACATAATGACATCTCAGTTAAAACTCTAGCTACTTGGGGCTTAAATGAGCTTCTCAGGTTGATGATACAGATTGATATGCCTGGAGGGTGGCATGTCCTGAGAAAAGAGAAACTTCATGTCTGGGACCTTCTAGACCTCAGTCTATGAATCTCCTCTTTTGATTGAACCTTATTTGTATCTTTTATAGTAAAAATGCAGTCATAAGCGTGGTGCTTTCTTGAGTTCTGAGACTCTTTCTAGCAAATTGTTGAACCTGATGGGATTTTGGAATCCAGAATTTTTAGCCAGTTGGTCCAAAGTGTGGGTGACCTAGGAACCCCTGAGTGTGCATCTGATATAGAAAATAAGGTCAATCTTATCAAGGACTTTGTCCTTAGACTATAAAGTCAACCTAACTCTGGGTAGTTACTATCAGAATTTCATGGCACAAAAAGAAGCCTGCCAAATCTTGTCATTTTAAAATTTACTTTTAACTTATCAAAATATATTTAATAATTTCCACTTATATATATTAAAGCATTTCTCAATCTTATATGTACAGTATTTGCTCTAAAGATAGCTTTGAGGAAAGTGTGATTTTCAATTCTGACATTGTCACTTACCCACCTTAGACAACTGTAAAACTTAAGTAAGCTATTTTTTCCATTAGAGTTCCCTTTTCTCAACTCTAGAATGGGCAGATTCATAGTAACCAGCAAGTCTTATGGTCATCAATTATATGAAATGATATTACACATAGGGAAGACAGATTTCTGCTTTCTGCAGAAAAATACTGCCAAGCTTGAGGTGTATAACCAGGGTCATTGTCCTACATAGTATTCAGACCATAAGGAAACCTCCAGAATCATTTTGATCTTCATAATCGGATGGTGGAGAGCCAACGTGATCTTTTTTCTACTTTTCTTTATGGCAAACTTTTTTTTTTGAGAAAGTAGGATTTATTGAGAGGACAGAAAAGCTCCCACAAGGGAAGGGGACCCAAAGGGATTGCCCCATGGTAAACTGTTATCTTTCTTAATCTTTTTTCTCCATTCTTCTCCCCTCTTCCATCTCCTCTCTCTCTCCCCCTTCTAATTCATACTTGGACAAAAATAAGTGCCTTTCATATCTGTCTGTACTACAGCTCTCATAAGATAGTCATTGGATATGTAATTTAATTTCCAGATACAACAAACAAAAGTGGAATTTTTACTGTCCTTAAAAATTTTAAATTATCTTTATGATTGTAATAAAAGTTAAATAAATACAATCACTGTTGAATGTGATTATGAAGTAAACCATTGAGACACTATATTAAGACGGCAGGGGGCTTTGAAACATTATCATCTGATAGCTTCGAGTAAAATTTACGATTGAGTCAAAAAATAATGGATGTCTTCCTTACCTGGACACATTCTTTGCATCTTGAGAGACTGTGAGCAAATTTCCCTTTCTCTAGGAGACCCTTTCCACAGGCTATAGCAAGTTAGATGTTGAAAATTTCAAGTGTCCCTTCTACACACAGAATGTGAGATATCCTACCTCCATACTTTGATCTGTTTGTACATTTCCTGTCCCCTCTGGAGAGAAAAGTTTGTGTTTAATGAGTCTCTATAGCCTGAAGACTTGCATCATGTCTAGCATATAGTCAATGAACTGCGTTCATAAAATGAATTGAGAACAGAACTGAAATCCAGCAAAGCAAAAAACGTTATGCTCATGAACTGTTTGTCTTGGTTTGAAAAAAAAATACATCAATGTCATTTAGTTCCTCAAATACTAACTACATTGACATATTCCACATGAAAGATCTTTATTTTAGGCAGTGGATTTAGAAGAGGGGAAGTGGGCATCAGTTATAAGAGATCCGCAAAACACTGTGAAACATTCATAGGTACAGCTATCTCTCTTGCCAATGCATGTGGGCTGTGGCAACACTATGGAGACAGCATAAAGACCAACGGTTGTCAAGGGTTGGGGGAGAAGGAAGGATAAATAGGCTGAGCACGGAGGACTTTCAGGGCAGTGAAACCACTTTGTAGGGTACTTTAACAGTGGATGCATGGCATTCATTATAAATTTGTCCAAACACACAGACACCAAGAGAGAATCCTGGTGTGAACCAGGGACTTCGCATGATAATGAGTCAAATGCAGCACTCAGGTGGGAGAGGTCGATGATGAGGAAGACTGTGCATGTGTCGGGACAGGGGGCATATGGAAAATTTCTGCCCCTTCTTCAATTCTCTTTGCTGGGAGCCTAAAATTGCTCTAAAATAATAAAGCCTTTAAAAAAATAAGGAACTAAAGAATAGGGGCGGCTGGGGAATATGAAATGAGCTTCTTCAAGGCCCAGAGGGCTGGGTGGGCACAATCTAGTCAGACATTGGTTAGATCTCAAGTGGATGGAGCAAGAGTGAGGTGTCAGAGGGTTAGACAGGTAGAGAGAACTCTGCACTAGGGATGAAATAGAATGTCATATATGAGTGAGGCATCTCGACTTTACCTTACAGATGACAGGTTGTAAACTCTTGGAACAAAAAATAAAGACTTATCAGATGTATTAGACACAATTAAGACAAAATACAGGAAGGGCAGTGAGAAAGAGGGTTGTCAAACAACCAACATTTAGTTTCACTATTGCAACTGTGGAAAAAATGAGAATAGCAAAGGATCTAGATCAAAGAGAATTGGACCCTAACCGTTGGCAACCACTGATCCTTTTGCTATCTCCAGTGTTGCCACAGTTTTCCCAATTTCATACAGTTACTAGTTGTTTGGGGGGAGGGGGATACTCAAATCCAGACAGTCTGGTCCTCTTAAGGCTTTTGACAAATTGGTCAATTGCCTTGGGACATGGGCACGGGAGATATAAAGATTGAATTTACAGCCTGCACGGTACATGTTAGGTATCTAGTGGATGGTACTGTAGCAGACCATAAACAAATGTTATTATTTTAATATGGAAATGGAATATTTTTACTTTCTTTTTGTTGCTACACTAAAAGAACAAAATACAAATGTATCTGATAACCTCACAGCAAGGCATAAATATTAAGGCCACCAAGATCTTGAGGAAACAGAAAATAGTTCTTTATTGCTAATGTTTTTGATCTGGGGTTACAGAATCATCAAAGTGCTTTGCACAAGATCAAGAAATTCAAGAAAAGCTTAGAGTTTTGCATGAGGGTACAGATAATTTTGTAGTTTTGGTAGATGGGATTGATTCATGTCAGAGGTGTGTAGTGGGAAGCCTGGGCCCCAGCCTCTGAAAGTAATAGCTTTGTGGTTTTTTTCTAGGAGGACAGGGCACGTGTGTTATGCCAGGGTCCCAGCCTCGAGCTCATCACAGAAGCTGCAAGGAGAGTCTACTCCTAAAACACGATATAAATACAGATAACAAACAGCTTATAAGAACTTACACATGCAGATAACCCTACAAAAACCTCCCCCAACTGTGTCTGGCTGTTTTTTAGGACTCCTGGGGGCATGGATGTAAGACAGGGTAAGGCTCACAGAAGAAGTAAAATTGATTTATTTAAAAGCAATGTGAAACAAGTGCATACAATGAGAAACTGAGATCTGCATTCTTTAGAATATTCATTAGAATATTTATTAATATATGTAGAAAAAAACTGGAAGACAATCTTCAACAATACGTAACAGTGATAATATTAGAGACTCCGCTTAAGTTTCTTGCCTAGCCATTGAAATTTTCTGTGGTTAACTAATATAACTATAATGAACTTATTCACATGTACACATTCTCATGCATATATATGCAAACACACACACAATTCATGAGAAAGTCTCAGTGCCTTGTTTCAAACTTGTTTTTTTCATTTTATTTAATTTTATATTTTTTAATTTACGTATTTATTATAAAGATGTGGGGTACAATTAAAGGTTAGGTATATAAACACCGATCATGCAGGTACCCTTGTTTGGAACAGTTGGGTTAAAGGTCATTCTAGCCTGTTCACATTTTAGCTGTCATACACTGTGTGGACACTAGATGTCAGGGTGTGACTGAGAACCAAATAACTTCCTATGTTTACAAGGTTGCACTGTCCTTGGAAGTCACCTGGATTCTCAAAGCATCCTACAAGTCTCAGATTGCAAGACCTCTGAAATTTAGCAATCCTAATGCACCATTTAAATGGTGGGCGTCTAAACATAATGATTTAAAGACACGTCACAGGGAGATCGCAAGGCAGAGTGTGGACTTTGGAATCAGAGTGAGTTGGCTTTGAATGTCGGTTTTAATAAATTACGTGATCCTTAATAAATTCTTATACTCCTTGTGCCTTAGAGTATGTCTGAAATAGAGCTTGTAAGGTTGTTTATAGAATTAGAGAAGTAAAGCACCTAAAATACCCAGCATGGAGATTTGGCGTTTTGCTGGTCTTTGAAGGGAGCACAGGTCTCTTTAGCTTGTCAGGTTTGCAGGAGCAGTGCTGTGGGACAGAACACTTACTGTCCATAAGCAGCCCACTTTCTTAAGTACTATGCCTGGCTTGTAGCATAAAACAGGCACTTCACAAGAGTCTGACCCCAATGCTATTAAAGTTCAACTAGAAACGACCTTGTATTTGAACTGCACACTAGAGCTAAGAAGGTCTGTCATTTGACTTTCATGTCACTCTGGCGGTGGGGAAGGGAATCTGGCTCCCATTTTGTAGGTGAGAACACTGAGGCACTAGATACAACTCCACCCCAGAAGGCATCAGTGAGGGAGTATTTACTATCATTGCTCTTTTGTTGTATTAGTTTGTCAGTTTCGTTGATGTACAAACCTTTAAAACAATTAATTAGCTTGTTCCCTCTCTGTGAACTGACAAAATACTTTATTAATTTGGTCCATCGTTGTTGGGATATGAACAGGGCAACTGCCTGAAGCCCCCTGGAAGATCTTATTCTTGAGTCTCTCTTTTTTCCAAAATGAAAAAGACAAACCTGTTGCAGGGCAGTCCACATATCTGTCCTCAAAGATAACTGGCAGGGTGTTCCAATCGCCATCAATGTCCAGGCACTCTGCAGGCAGCGGGGGCATGCTGCTGAGGTACTCAGAATTCCGGATGTCCAGAGACAGCTGGCTGTGGGTCTGTATCCTGGGGAGTACACAGGCAGGGTGAGCATCCAAGGAAGAGTTAAAGCCTTTCAACTGGTGCCCCATCTTCCTAATCCCAAGAAAACTTGTGGACAGCGTTTGGCAGAATCTGGCAATTTGCTATATGTCCATCATTCTTCCTTTCCCACCTGCTCAGTCCCCAGAGCTATAGTCTGCTTTGTTCTGGAACTGGCTTAGGTACTGAGGCTAGACATAAATTGTAGGACTAGGTGAAACACAAGGGTATTTACCACATATCTTTTTAGTGGAATGTAATAAATACCATGTTAGTGGAATGTCAGCTGAGTTTTTAAACATTTAGGAGACTTAAATTTGTCTTTGGAGGAAAAACTTAAATGTATGTGTCTTTTACTTGTGCTTTTCTAACTTCTTACACCACGTAGGATCTGACTCATATATTGACATATTTGAATTTAAAAACATCAAAAATAATATTCTATTGATTATTATGGGGACAATGGCATCTTTCATTAGGGTATAAGTTTCTCTAGTTCCAGAATCATATTTTTATATATGGTTCTTTTATGTAGGATTAAAAAAAATGTCTCATATTCTTTATCCATGACCCAAACATTCTTTAATCAGTAGGCAATCTATTCCAGAGTTTGGAATAAGCACTATTCTTAACTCAAAGGGTGGGGTGGTAGAAAAATGTTTGTTCTCTTCTCTCAAGTCACTGCAGAAGAGACTGTTTTAATTCACGAAGAAAAAAATTAACATTTTATCATTTTTCTTCACTCAACTCAATCACTCTTCATACAAAAGAAGAGAAGAGGTTTATGAAATTGGTGAGTTTGGGAGAAGAATTAAGCTTGTATAGCTAGCTTCTGTCCATCTGTCTGGCTGTCTGGCTGTCTGCTACTCTTGTTGGAATAGCCTGGCTTTCAAAAGGCCCCATCTCATGCTCCAGTTTTGCAGACCATCTGCCCTGTAGAAGAGCTTCATAGCTGTGGAACTCTGCACAGGTCCAAAGAAATTTCTCTAACTCAGCATTCACAGTAACAGATATAAGAAGATAAACATATATACATAAATGGTATTTTATGTATGTATGTTTCATACACCCTACATTAAATTCACATATTGGATATTACTTAGTAAACATATCAATTTAATATACACATTAAATATGTATATTTTGGTTTTCTTTTATTTTTCAATTGGATCTTAACCTACCAGAGTAAAGGGGGGAGATATTTTTCCTCTTCCTCAAAGCCCTGAAGGTTTTTGAAACTTTGTAACCCTGTGAACTCTTTGAATATTTAACTTTTAAATTATTCTTCTATGAATACTTAAGTGGAATTTTGTTACAGTCAATTCTGCACTGTGTACCACCCTTTGAATCAGGAACTTCTGATTCCGCTTTTGATTTATTAAAAGATGTGTTGATTGTGCCGGGTGCAGTGTCTCATGCCTGTAATCCCAGCACTTTGGGAGGCAGAGATGAGAGGATTGCCTGAGCCCAGGTGTTCACGACCAGCCTAGGCAGCTTGGCAAGAGCTGGTCTCTACAATAAATCAAGAAGAATTAGGTGGGCATGGTGGTGCATGCCTGTAGTTCCAGTTACTTGGAAAACTGAGGCAGGAGGATCACCTGAGCCCAGCATGTCAAGGCTGCAGTGGTCTTGAGTGTGCCATTGCATTCCAACCTGGGCAACAGAGTGAGACTCTGACTCAAAAAAAAAAAAAATGTTGATTGACCATCAGTGTTCTTAGGTTGGTGTGGACAGACTAGCACATATACCTAGAGAACTGAAGCTTGATCCTAGGTCTAATGAACTTACACAATCATAAAAAATATCAAGTGATTGAGCAAGTAATTACAACACAGCATCATGGGTGTTAAGGAGTCAGGTCTAAGTTAGGCCGGGTGTGGTCTCCTACCAGAATGTAGATTCTTGAGCATAGGGCTTTTGTGAATGTGACCAAGAACCTAAAACAATGCTAAGCATGTGCTGAAAAAAATGACTAAAAATGCTGAGGGGAACATGAGAATCCATGCCCATTTCTGCCTGCAGGAATTTGAGGAGTCTGCCTCTAGGCCAACGTGCTATGTGTGATCTTGCAGGACCACCATAGGCAACTGCAAGGCTTTGCTAGGCAGGTCTCGTGGGGGGCAGGGGGAGTGGGGAGGGAGGTTGCCCTGCCCTCCTCTGACTTGGAAAACAGTCAGTACACTGCAGATTCCTGGAGACAGTTGTGGAACAATTGTATCATACTAGACAGAGCTATGACCTTATTATTGTCTTTATGTGAAGATTAGGTATGGTTCCAGGAGATGTGAATGGTTGCCAAGTTGACAAAGGGTGTACTTGTGATGGTTGATTTGGGGTGTCAACTTGACTGAATTATGGGATACCCAGACAGCTGTTAAAGCATTATTTATTCTCAATTATTGCATTAGTTAGTCTCAGTGCTTCTGATGAAGGGGAGCCCAGCAAGTTTGAGATTTGATTAAGATGATTGGGCTGCTCAGGTGTGTCCACGAGGGTGTTTCTGGAGGGGGTTGGAGTGTGCATTGTTGAACTGAGAGGGAAAGATTCACCCTCAATATAGGCAGGCACCAACCAATAGGCTGGGGCCTGCATGGAACAAAAAGATGGAGGAAGAAGAAAAGATGTCCTTCTTCTCTTGCTGTTGGATGTCCGAACTCCAGATCCTCCAGCTTTTAGACTCTGGGACTTGAATCCATGCCATCCTCCACCCCCTCTAACTCTACAGGTTCTAGGAATTCAGCCACCATCAGCTTCGATATATATCTCCTATGAAGTCTGTCTCTCTGGAGAATTCTAACTAAAACAAATCCTTAGGAATTATTAGGTGCTAATTGACTGAAGCAAGTTGGGAAGATGTGTTTCAGGCAGGATACTCTCTGTTCTATGGTAAAGATCAATGATATAAAACTTCAATCTGTTCAACTAGAAGTTCTTTCCCTGCTCTACTTTTTTACAATACCAGTCACCTTCCACCTTCAAGGTAATCCATTGATTTATAATGCTGTCTGTCTTCCCCCAAGTTCCATCTGTTTTGCTCACTGCTGTACCCCAAGCACCTTAAACAATGCCTCCCATACAGTGGGTAGTCAAAAAATAATCATTAAATGAACAAAGAATCAACATGTTGTATGCAAGGAAATAAGGAGTGATGAATATGCTCTGACTCCCTGTGAGTTCCTTGCAAGAGAGACAGAGAGGAAACTGAGATGGGAGGTTGGGCAGGTGCATGAATGTCCTGAACACCTTGCTGAATCTAGACCCTATGTGGGCAACGAGGGAGCAGTGTAGACCTCTAGGTCAAGAAGTACCACAGCCTTGTTTATGTTTTAGAAAGATAATTCTGACCATGTGAGTGAGTGGGTTTGTTTACATGTGTGGGATATGCAAGTATGTGTTTGTGGGTGTGGATGTGCATGCATGTATGTTTTCATGAGTGCATGTGTGGGCATGTGTTTGTGTGGCACATATATGTTTATAAATGTGGAAGTGTGCATGTGTGTGCCTATGTTTGTAGGTGGGTGTATGCTTGGGAGGGAATATATTGCTGCATGCATACACACACACGTGTGTGTGTATGTGTGTGTGTTCTATAGGATTCTGTAGGGAATAAAGAGGTACGGTTGAAAAAACATTGATTAAAAGGCTAGACTATTTGCACAATATTTAAAGAAAAGAACAACTTTCCCTCTGAGTTAAGGAAACTGCAGGGAGCATGTGGGGGAGGAGTTGGAGTCAAGTTCATTACTAGCAAAACTGGGAATATATCTTTACTTCTGAACTGCCCCTCCAAGGCCGAGAATGATTCCCCATCCCTGCCATCCCTATCACTTAACTATCCACTTTCTTCCTTACACATGACCCTCCAGCCCCACCGGCTTGAGTATGACATTCAGGCTCTCTGCATTGACTGTGATTTCCACCTGGAACGCCCTCTCCTCCATGGCTCCTCTCCACCCTCCAGACCTTAGTGTCAACGTCACACTCTCAGAAATGTTATTCTTTAACACCCTACTTGAGAGGCACTGGTCCAGTTCACCCAAAATCAAAACTAAAAACCATCAGGTTTAAGTTCTTTAACTCTATTTTAAATTTTAGGACTTATTTGCAAATCTATGTATTTTCTTCTCTGTTCAATAAGAGCAAAGACTTTGTCTACCCATTTTTCTTTTCAGATTACTGTATCTAAATTCCCCAGACCAATGCCTAGACATAATAGATGATCAATAACTATGTGAAAGGATGTAAGGAAGAAGGAAGGGAATTGAATGAATAACTATCTTAGCAATTAACACTAGCATTAACTGAATGGCATTAACTAAATAATAAATCCCCATTCCCTCTATCATCAAAAGGATTCAAACAGAAATCTGAACTCTACCTTTTCTCTATCAGACTATCTTCTCCCAATCCCCTCCCCATACCATTCTTCTCTGGCCCACCCACTGTAGAAGCCACACAAGTTAAAAGAAGCTAGCTTGGATGAAGCTGTCTGGGTCAGGCTTGCACGCCTGTGTCTGAGCATGTACACTCCACATGTGGCTCCTGTTCAGTGCATGGCTACTTCCTCATCCATCTAAATGACACTCAAGGAAGCTGGGTCTGCATGCAAATCAGCCTGTGAGCCCAGTGGGCAGGCACAGTCCCATCCTGTGCGTTCAGGCAGACAGTCCCAGGTTTTAAATGGGCTATTCTGTACACCAACTAGGAGAAGAATCTTACAGAACATATAAGGCCTGGTTCATTACCTGTTGATTTCAATGTCAGGTTTACCTGACTCCTGACTTAGGGTGTTGGGCTATACTCCTGATTTGGAGAGTATAGCCCAACATTATAAAGATACTTCTATTTTAGACATTGAAAAATCCACATATTACTTTATTTCTTCTCATGTATTATTTAAAATAATGACTCAATACTGTAGAGAGCAGCCCTAGCACGGAGGCTAGGAATGTAATCTCTGGACTCCAAGAGATCCATGTTTGTGTCACCTGTTCACTAAGTGGTCTAAGATGAGTTAGGTAACCTCTCTAAGTCCAGGTTTCCCCAACTTATTTTTCTGTAAACTGGGGGAGAAAAACTCCATCGCCTCATAGGGGCTATGTGAACACTGACTTAGCCAATGCATGTAAAGCATTTAGACATTTTTTTATCAGAGCAACCTTGATAGACTGTTAGCAACACAAAGACAGGTAAAATGCCTATCTTGTTCAACCTATAGTCATGACATCTTTTAGAATGAATCCCTTTTTAAAAAAAATTAGTGTTACAATTATCAACATAGAAAATGTAAAATACAAAGTGACATCTCAATTATTACTATTATGGAATTTAAGATAACAATATAGGTCGTTATATACATCACTACTTCCACATTAATTCATTAGTAAAAATTCACTCAACACCTCCTTGCTGTGTGAAAAGCACTGGCTTGACAGAGAAAACAGAGAAGGGAGACAATAAACACATCCTTGCTGCTAGTCGGTTCCAAATTATTTTAACACTTTTAAAACATTACAGCCATGGCAAAAGATGGTATTCATTTCCATGGCAACCCAGTACTATCACGTACTCCCAGAAACTCACACTGAAACAAAAGTTTCAGCACATACTTCCTATTCTTACCACCTATTATATCTTGTTCATTTCTTTCCTATTCTAGCCTATGTTATCCTATCTAATAAGCACTGTTCCAAATGCACTAAGTTAATTTCACTGTCCACTAAATGATTGTGACCTATTGTTTGAGAAACAATTTAACTTGAGCTTGAACAAGATGGGTCTTGACAGGTGAGTTTCACCCATGCCACCTTGTATTTCCATGTACCCATCCTGACAGAGTGCAGTGTTGCTTCATTTGTGAGCACACACAGCTGGAGGAACTGCATAGCCCTCTTCACTGTCTCACTTTAAGTTTCAATTCTCCTCACAGTACTGTGTACCTTTTGTCTAGTAATTTTATCAACCTGAAATAAAATCTCCCTCATTATTTTATAGTTCTTCTTATTCTTATTCTTGCTAACTAAAAATTTACTTTCTTCTGAGTAGTATCCCTTCTATCTTAGTTTTTAGATTTATATGTTCTGTTAATATCTACTATTAGTGGAATCCTTGAAACATTCTTTAATCTCTGAAGTTACTCATAAGACAAATATTATAATCTCCTAGGGATCTGCAGAGCTCAGTCTCATACCTGATTTAGAGTTCCACTCATATGTCACTTTCTCAAGGAGACCTTCCCTGATAGCTCTATTAAATAGCACCCTCTGTTCATCTCACATTGATATAAGTTTCTCCATAGCACTAATTACCATTGGGTATATCATATTTATATACTTAAATCCCTTCTACCTCTAAATTATAAGCTCCATGAGATAGGAAATTTGTCTGTTTTGACTGCTGAATATCCAACGTTCAAAATAGTGTCTGGCAAATAGTCAACAATAGATAGATTTTTACTGAATGAAGAAATCTTTCATATGCATCTAAAAAACCAGCAAAGAGAGGTTCAGTAACAACAACAGCAACAACAAAAACAGCAAAGAGAGGTTCAGTAACGAAAACAAAAAACAAAACAGCAAAGAGAAGTTCAGTTTGGTGTCACATGTATTACAAGTTACAGACTCAGCCGGCCGCGGTGACTCAGCCTGTAATCCCGCGCCTTTGGGAGGCTGAGGTGAGTGGATTGCCTGAGCCCGCGGGTTCAAGACCCGCCTGGGCAGCGAGACCTCATCTCTACAATAAATCAAAAAATCAGCCAGGCTTGGTAGCGCATGCCTGTAATTCTGGCTACTCGGAAGGCTGAGGCGGAAGGATCTCCGGAGCCCAGCAGGTCGAGGCTGTGGTGGCTGGGAGCGGCCACTGCACTCCAGTCCGGGTGATCGAGTGAGACTCCAACTCAACAACAACAACAACAACAACAACAAAACACAAGTTACAGACTCAAGATTTTAAACCATGTACATGAGATTTGAAATGTCAAGGCTTATACTCATGCTCTAGGAAAAAAAATTCAGTCTTTTCCTGGTTCACAAGACTGTACATGGACTGTCCTTACTTTTCTCTCTGACTCTCCCTTCCTTCTTTCTCCTACTTGCTCACTCCATTTTAGCTACACTTATCTTCTCACTGCTTTTCAAATACACTGTGTGTCCATATCAGAACCTTTACAGTCGCTATTCTGTCCGCCTTAACAATCTTCTCCCGTGTCATGGCATGGCTTACTGTAACCCTAGACATTGTTCAATTGTCACATCTTCAGAAAGCCTTTCTCTTATTACTTTGGTTAAAACGGTCTTTCTCCCACACTCAAAATGTTGCCTTGGAGCCAGTTCATATTGGTTTGCAAGGGCTGATTGTGAACATCTCTTTCCACATTCAATAATGACACATTGGTAACTTGAAATTGACCATTGTGGGAATATTTACACAAAAGAAATAAGTAAACACTACAAAGCAGAGTTTTTTGTTTTTTTAGCACTCTGAAAGCTGATTGTTAAACATTTATGAGGACACTGGCCATACACCTTTTGTCTTCATTTTCTTTGCCCTTGCCTTGCTTTATTTTTCTCTACTTGCCACTACCTGATGACATAATTTATGCCTTGTTTGTTTATCTACTATGATGAGTGACCCATGAAGATAGCATCTTTAATGGATTCCTGCTGTATTCCAACTGCCCATATGGACAATAAATGTCTGCTTACCTCATCAATCACCATTTAACAGTATCTGAGCAGAGTCTGTGGTTTTCGCTGTGTCCATGTGTGCATGGATGCTTTCACTTGGTACTCATAACTGTTATCCTGCCTATTTTATGGCTAAGAAAACTAAGACTAAGACTGGATAGGGGCAAAGAAAGAGCCAAGAACGACATAAAAAATAACTCTTTCAAAAATTAACTGCCAGGTAGGTGTGATAGTTCATACCTGTAATCTTAGCACTTCAGGAAGCCAAGGCGGGAGGATTGCTTGAGCCCGGGAATTTGAGACCAGCCTGGGCAACATAGCAAAACGTCATCTCTATTTTAAAAAAACTAAAAGCAAACAAACAAAAATCTCACTGC
The DNA here is from genome assembly GCA_027257055.1 of Cephalopachus bancanus. Lineage (NCBI taxonomy): Eukaryota > Metazoa > Chordata > Mammalia > Primates > Tarsiidae > Cephalopachus > Cephalopachus bancanus. Next base: position 2,182,045 of record JAPVLO010000072.1, read on the forward strand.
CAAAAAAAAATGGAAGAACAGAGTCTTGTACCCAGGTTGTCTGAACACTGGATCATTTGCTCTTTGAACATGTAGTTGTCATTCCAACAAAGACCTTCCAGGAGAATAGTTACTTTTTTGTTCCTTTTGCCTCCACATGTGCGCATGAGAATTCAATCAGGGCTCAACAACCTAAGGCTTACCTGTTGCCGTGGTGACTCTGGCAAGCAGATTTCATGTAGTAATTCAGATCTGCAATATTTTATTCAGTGGCCCTCAACGTTATGCTTATGTTTGGTGCATTACCTTTTCTGATTTTGGTTCTAGAAAATGCATTTTGCCAGTTCTAGCTAAAGACTGAAATGAATGGATGAATAAATGAGTGAGCGAAAGACTTTAGAAATTTCCAGACAAGCTATTTCAATATGCAGCTGTGCTTTCCTTGGTGACCCTCTTACACTTTCAGAATTAATAAGGCAAACCATATACTTTCCAAACAGAATGAAGTGTAGAGAGAAAATAAAATTATAAAGACAAAGGTGAAAAGATCTCCAGGTCTGTCTTGAGTGACAGACGAATCTCAAGTTTTTCTCATTCTAGATTGACCATGGCATCTCAAACAGTATTTCATCCACATTTATTTTTTGAGGCGAACATGTCATTTGGAAGAAAAAAAAAGCCATGAATTTTGTAGCAGAGGCCAAAACATTTTGGAGGAACCTCTGTTCCTGTTCACTAGGGAATCTGTGGGAGACAATGACCTCATCATCCATCAACCCTCTGACTTTCTTGAGTACTTTTCTTTTTTTTTTCTGGAAAATGCCAAACTTAAAAATTTAGAGGCCTTCCTAATTAGGTAGTTCAGACTTAATTCTTATGCTAAATGCATTTCATAGCTACCACACAGTCTCAAGTGAATTCTGTGTTTTTTCTTACATAGCTTGTGGCCACACCACCTGCTTCTAATTCATTTTGCGGAGGACTCAGCACAGATGTCTTCAGGGACCTAGGAAGTCTTGATTCTGTCTGCAAATTCATAATGACACTCAACAAAAGAAAACTTTGGCTGGTGACCTTCTCTGCCACCTGCCAGCTCCCACCTCTGCAATCTGTCTGACTTTTTTGCCTGCAGAGGAAATGCAGACGGAATGTGCAGAGGTGGGCAGACTTCTCTCCTTCACATCCAGAGGTGAACATTAACTTTGAAGAAGAATGTCTTGCTTGGCTGCTTTTAGGGGGTGAAGTGAGTATACAAAGTATTACTTACAAATTTTCCTGAAAGGTGAGAACTGCAAGTTTTTGATGCTCCATATAAAAGAAGGCCTCAGAAAACCTTCGGACCTGAAGAATAAAACAGTGTAAATCATTTAATTCTTTGGATGGGTATTAGTTCCCTTAAAAAATAATAATAACCTGGAGGTTCTGAAACAACAGTCTCATAGTCTTCCGAGCTGTTCTTTCTCATTCACAGCTCTTATTCCACACCTGGTTTATGGACACAGTTTAATGAATGTTTATGAATCTGTTCTTGCATTGTCTTCTATCATTTTTATATTTAGGTCTTATTTCTTCTACCAGGATGCAAGACCTTTGCAAACATGGTTCATAAATAAATGCAAATAAAACAGAATTCTCAAAGTCAGTCATGTAAGTGCATTCCCTAAACACTTTGCAGACCTGTCTTTTAGATATTTTGTCCTCTTGTTCTAAATGAGAAGACCAGCGCTTTTTTATTTATTTTTATTTTTTTGCATATACACCCAAGATGATGGCAGAGAAATATACTAAGATCAATGACCCACACTGGAAAATACATTTTCCAAACTATTTTGAAAGCTCGTGTGATATTCCTTGTAATGGGCCCTGTTGTCATCTGAGATAGCCAAAGCAGGTGCTCCATGAATGAGAAAGGTCTGAGAGGCTAAGCAAGTTTAGAATGTCACCTGCATATTCATGGTGGTAGTAGGATGAGCGCTCTAGAGACCAGTCCCAATTCTTGAACTAATTTTCATAAAGCTTCCTCAAACAAATCAAATGCATGTGATTCGAGAATTTATACAAGTTGACAACTTACCCTCAGGCTGTGATGTTCCTGGGTGAGATAAGTCGTTACTTGTGAGTGAAGGGTCACCACATCCAGGAACTGGGTCCACAGAGCCATCATGTGGGAGGCAAGCCAGGCGAGATCCTTACTTATCTGCTCAGCTATCTTCTCTGGATTATTCAGCATCTAGAGAGGGGAAAAAAGTGGTTTTCAAGGCCCCCTACTCTATTAAGGTCCTGCAGTCTTCTTCCTAAAGTCTTTACTGACTTCTCTGTTCTTGATTAATCTTTTTCTGCATATATGCAGTGGCAGTATTGCATTATACCTCATAGTCCTATCAGATCTCGTTATCATTTTTGATTTGGGAGTTAAAGCAACAATGGCAACAATAAATTATTTAGGTAGTTCTTCAGTGTCTATAGGAAAATATCCAAACCCTTGTATAACAGGCAAGATCACAGACTATCTAGCTCAAGTCTATCTTTTCCATTTTATTTTATTTTTATATTTGCTCTAAACACAGCTTACTCTTAGACTTCCACAAAAATCTTATACCTTTAATGTGGCCTCGCTTTATTTATTCTGCCTACCCCTTTTTAACTTGTTTATCCACCCCATTTAATCCCATCACCAAAAAATCCAATTTATCCTGCCTTTAAGTGCCCACATCCAATGACACTTGCTTCATGACATCTTCACTGTTGCCACCAGCTGGAAAACCACCATTCACACCCTTCCCAAACTCCTCAGAGAACTGCAGCTTTTTATACTAGACTCTACTCCATGTCCCATCAACTTCTGAACTCCATAATTTGCAATCGTTATAGCTTCCATTTATTAATATCTCCTATTTGGCAGGAAGACCGCTAGGCATTCTATGTACGTTCCCCATCTAATACCTATATCGGTGGAGTTATTATATTCATTCTATCACAGAAAAGTAAGATGAGTGTTAGCAAATAGAATGTCTGAGATCACACAGAGCAGGGATTCAACTAGAGGGCTGTGTGACCACAAAGCCACATGACCACACCATCTTCACATAGTAGGTGTTTAAAAACATCTGTTGATTGAAGATATAGTCTTTATAACCTCACAGCACCCTAGCAGCTAGGTGATTTGTACGCAGCAGGAGCTCAATAGCATTGTCCACCACCATATTTCTGAATCACTTCACATTTCTTAAGGAGAATTCCTGATTAATTGCATCGACTAAAACAGAAAGGAACCAGACTAGAGAGGACTTGGATCTTTTAGGGGAAGACCCTTTGGACAGAAACACTTGAGATAGTTGAAGTTTAGAACAGGAAAGCCGTCTTTTTAGGGAGTCACTTGAATTCCCAAGAGAAGAGAAAGGTGGTGAGGTCTCCGAGGAGAGGCAGGGAGTCAGATGCCAAGGCCTGACACTGAGCTCTAGCTTTCATCATTTATTCAACAAGCATTTAATGAGCATCTTCTATGTCCTGGGCACCTGTTTAAAATAAAAGAGGACACAAAGATGAATAAGAGAGGGTCTCTGTCTGTAGGCAGCCTCAATCAGCGGTGGGGATAGAAATATGAACTAACAATTAAACATGGTGTGGAGCTCTCTCACATGCAGGATGGGCCAGATGCCACAACTAGAGCCACTTCAAATTCCATCTCTTCCCTTCTGTGTCCTATGCCTTAGTTTCCTCATCTGCAGAATGAGTGGGTATAGCAAATAACTGCTTTTGGATGTAATAACATGTTGGAAGATCCAAGTCTAATAATTAAAACACTGAAAGTTCCTTTTGCTATTATTAGACTGAAGACTGGTGCTAGTGAAGACAGGTCAAGTAAAGTGAGGTATCCAAGAGTGCGAACAAGAGAGAAAGAGGAGTTTGGAACACAGTAAAGCTCCCTAATGTCCAGAAACAAGGCACCATTCAACTGTAGCATCTCTGAGCTTCTTTTTTCAAGAGGTAAGATCAGTCTTTGATGATGACACCAGCTAAAAGATTCCATAATAAAGGAATGGCCTGCATCTACTTCTGATGGAACTATTACTTCCAGCAATGCCTCTGTGGCAGGCAGAAGTTAAACCAGAAATATTCACTCTTGATTCAGTCCCATACATAATGGTCAAAAGTATCAAGCGGCAGAAAACTAAAAGTTGGGAGATAGGCTCAGACACCAAAAAACCTTCAGGCTGAAGAGTGAAGTTTCAGATGAACTACAAGTGACTTGGACTTAGTTTCTCCAACCAGGGATCTTCGCTAATAAAAGTCAATCTCTTACATTAATACTTGACAAAATTCTGCCCCTGAAACTTTTTCCACCTTATCCCTGACAACCTCCCCATCCTGGATCAATGCATGCCCATTCCCAGCCATACTAATCTGCTTGCAATGCCCTGCACAAGCCTGGCTGTTTCCAACAACCAGGCCTTTGAGCAGGCTGCACCCTGTTCCTGGAACACCTTCTCTTCTCAACTTCCAACTTCCTTTCTTCTTCTCTTCACCACTTTGGACTTGTCTATCCTCTACCAGGAAAACATTTCAGGAGAAATTCTGTGTCTCATATCTGATGACTCTTTCGAAACTTCTACTGTACTGCAAGTGTAAGACCAATCTTCCTCTCCTTGAAGTCTCCTTGACCTGCACAGACCTCTCTCATGACACCGCTAGCCATACATTGCCTGCTTTACTTCTTACATGTCTCCTTGCCTGAATTTTTGGCATTAGCCTTCCCAGCATCCCTAGCACTTAGCACAAGGGGTAATAGAGAACGGAGGCTGAGTAACTCATTATTAAATGAATAGGTGACTTGACATCAATGGGAGGTGCCCCATGCTGCTGTAACTCAGACTGCCCTTCCTGGTTTCTTGTTCTCTCATCCACAGCACCACTCCCTCCACCATAGCAGTTCTGGCAAACATAGAATAAATTTCAAGCTCAGCCATCCCAGTGAAAATGAGAAAAAAGAAAAGCTATTCATTAAATATGTCTTTGGGAGAATTACTTTTTCCCTCAGTTGATTACAGAAATGGCTTCAGATAAGGTTAAAGAAGCTTCTAATTAAGCCACAAGAGGACTTTCTTACTCTCACAGATGCCTGGGCCTGTGTAATTACAGATGGCGGGCTTGGAAGGGTTTCTTCAGAAGACCAAGGAAAGGCCCTTGACACTAACAAGGAACAATTGTGGCCCAGCCCTGTCAGAGGTGGAACTTGCCTTGAAAGCCTCAGCTATCCACCCTGCCACTTCTTCACCTCATCATCAAACAATCCTTCCTTCTCAGTTTCCCACAGTGCTAGGATTACAGGCCTGAGCCACGGAGCCCAGCCTTAGACTCACTCTTGTGCATTTAGGAGTAAGCACCTAGATGAGTAGCACTGAACTGAGGAACCACATGGGTTCTAACCACGTGATTTGGCTCACTCCCTCATACCCTTGCACTGTTCACTGAGTGCCAGTTCTGTGTTCGAGGTGTGCTGAGTTCTTGGGAACCAAATATAAATATGTACAGCCCTGGAAGAGGCATATGGTCCTGTGATAGCCATTCAGTCAGGTTATTATAATATACCTATAGAGAACTGTGAAGGAGCTTTATAATGAGTGCTGCAGGAGGACCATAGAAGGCTTCCTGGAGAAGGTGATGCCTGCACTGCCTCTTCAAGGTGAACAGGCATTAAGTCAAGAGAAGCACTCTCTCAGTATGATCCTCAGTTCTGGCTGCAGATCAGAATCACTGGAAGCTGTAAGTCTACAGATGTCTGGGACCATTTCGTAATCCCCAAGACTGTGTTCCCAGGCATTAAAAATGTTCAAATGTTTTCCAAGTGATTCAAATGTGCAGTCAGGGTTGCAAATCCCTGCTTGATCACAACTCCGCTGCCTTTGTGTATGTTCTTACCTATGTCCAGAAGTTGTCCCACACATATCACTTGTGTGTGCATGCACATGGGTATACACACACACACACACACACACACACACACACACACACACACACCCTGCAGTGTCCACTCTTGTGTCAGATCTCAGTTCAGTGCTACTCATCTAGGTGCTTACGCTTAAATGCACAAGAGTGAGTCTAAAGCTGGGCTCCGTGGCTCAGGCCTGTAATCCTAGCACTGTGGGAGGCTGAGAAGGAAGGATTATTTGAGCCCAAGAGTTAAGAGACCAGCCTAGACAACATAGTGAGACCTCGTCTCCATAAAAATTTTTTTAAAACATTAGCTGGGCATAGTGGTGAACACCTGTGGCCCCTGCTACTTGAGAGACTGAGGTGGGAGGATCACCTGAGCCCAGGAGGTTGAGGTTCTGGTGAGCTGTGATCATGCCAATGCACTCTAGACTGGGAGAGAGAGTGAGACTGTGACTCAAAAATTGAATAAATAAGTAGAGGGTTCAAGAATAACAATGGTAACAGTGACAACTGAGAGTTACAAGGCACTGTAGGCCAAGAACATTACAGAAATCAAATCACTTATTTCTTAAATCCTTAATTATTTGCTTAATCTAATTACTTTAATCCTTTAATTACTTAAATCCTTATACCGATCTTATCTGTAGGTACTATTATTATCGACCCTATTTTATGGATGGGCTCACCAAGGCACCTAGCAACAAGGGATCATACAGATAGTAAGTTCTGGATTCAAAGACTGGACCCAGGCAGTTTAGCCTCAGAGCCTGGCACAGTTGCCATGGGGCCTCTCATTAACCCACTATACACCATGTAGACCTGCATGATGGCTCCCATTCCACTAGGCGTATGACAGCAGCATGCACTTAACAAATTTTGTACTTAACAAACTCCACAAGCTCACAGGATATACCTAGCCTCTGCCTTGGGACTTGTTTAATACCCCCTTCACTGACCATTTTTGTCCCTCAGATGTTCAAAGACTTGTATCTTAGCAGTGTACAGCAACAGTTCTGCAAGCTTATCCACTTATATGATTTGGGACTAAGGGTGATGTGGATGAAAGAAAACCTAAGTTGTTCAGAGACACTTTCATCAATGAAAATGAAACCCAAGGTCTTGACTTGAGTTCAGTTTGATAATTACTTAAGGGGACTGTTCTCTACCTTGTGCTATTTGGAGACTCGTTTCACATTTTAGCTTCAACAAATATTTATCCAACACCTAGTATGTTTTGGTAGTGGGCTACAACTATAAATAAAACTCAGTCCCTTCCATGCAGGAGTTCATGGTTTTGTGGAGAGGGAGAAAAGTAACACAAACCATTAAGCTTCACTAAGCAATAGCTGGGCTAGAGCTCTGTACCACATGGGAGGTTGCCAGGGGCTCTCAGGTCCTGGGATCTCAGATGGTTTCCTGAGAAGTGACCATTTGGTTTGGGCCTTGCAGGCAGATGGAGATTGCGTCAGAAATAAACACAAAGTGAGATGGAACAAGCCTGGAAGAGACCACAGCTTTCAGAATAACACTGGGTTAAGGATTCTAACATTGCTCCCCTGAAGGGCTGAAAGCCAGGGTGTGCAAGAGACTGGGGGCACCTCAGAGACAGGTAAGAGGAATACCACATGCCCATGGCTTTGACTTCCATCCTAAGCGATCAGGCCTTCATGCTGTGAGAATCACTGGGAGTGTTTAAACAGTACAATGAGAGTTGTAATCATGTTGGCTTCCATGCTCGCTGCCCTGTGCTCCGCATGGGATGCTGTGACAACCAAAGGAGGAGTCAGACAAGGTCTGTCTCACAGGGCTCACATTACAGAAGAGGCCCCTGTAAAGAGGAATTCTGTGATGTGGTGAGGTCTTGCCGGACTGGTGAGCTTCCACCTTGTAGGGGAGGACTCTAGCAAGGCAAGCTGGGCTTTTCTTCCATAGCCCCTGACACCGCAGCAGAGGTGCTCTGGGATATATCCAGAGGCCCTGTCTCTTGCGAGCATCACACTGCTGAAGGGAAGCCCGGGATGAGCAGAGTCGGTCTCTGTGCCCAGATTCACTGTATGGCCCAGGAAGCAGCTGGGTGCTTGCCGGTTGCCAACATCAAGGGCGACCCCTAGGGGAGTCTTGGAGTTCAGACACTTACTATTCAAACCGAGAAGTACCAGCTCCACCTTCATCTCCTGGGAACTTGTTGGATATACAGAATTTTTTGTCCCATCCCAGACCAAATTCGCATTTTTAGCAAGCCCTCCAGGTAGTTCATGTGCACATTAAAGTTTGAGAAGTTCTAAAATGGGAAAGATAAATGGATATTTCTCAAACCAGTTGTCACCAGCTGAGCTCTGTGCCCCCTGGCTGCCCTGGGTGGACTCCAGGTAATTTGAGCTCTGTGTTTCACTCTAGAGTTAGTGCTGAAAGTCTTAATGCCAAGGTCAAGCAGGACAAGGAAGGGAGAGGTAACAGCTGACACAGTGGACAGCCACTCTTCAGAGCTTTAGTGTACCCACTGGGAAGCAGGCCTAATAAGACCTGCATACAGCATCAACATGTTTATCAGTGCGACCAGTGCAGAACAGGTGCTTAGTTCAAATCATCACTTTCTTTGACTTGGAAAGTAGATGGAATGACGGGGCGGGGGGCGGGGGGCGTCTAGGGAGTCTCTTGTGTGCTTTGCCTTCTTAAATTGCTTCCTTAAAAGGTCAGCTTTTGGAATGGATTAAAAAAGTGTGGTATATATACACAATGGACTATTACACAGTCATAAAGACAACAAACAGATGGACCTCGCAGCAACTTGGATGGATTTAGAGTTGATCATACTCAGTGATCTATCACAGAAACAAAGAACAGAGTACCATATATTCTCATTCATAAGCAGAACTTTAACAATTATAATACTATAAGAAAGGGATTGACAGCAGTGGGAAACTGTCAGGGGAGGGGTGATAGGAGTGGCAGGTGAGGGAAACTGCTAGGGGAGGGAGGGATACACCTCAACAACAAGGGTACCTGTATAATCATTGTTTGTATACCTAACCCTGAGTTGTACCCCAAATCTTTATAATAATAGTAATAAGAAGAAATGAATTCAAGTGCAAATTTTTTAAAAGGTCAGCTTTTCCACAATGGGGACTTGAGAGGTCACTTGGCCTTGCTGGACCTGAGTGTCCTCTAGAACCACTGGCCGCAAAGGGGTATTTCTGGGTTGAAGCAACGTTTTTAAAAAGTCCTCTGGCAAGAACATTGGCAAAATAAACAAACAAATGAAATGAACAAAAAAACCCTACAGTCCCTCCCCCAAGCCACAAAACAGGCTACCCATGATCAGTAGCTGCTCATTTATGCTTAACAACTGTGTTTAGCTTTAGTGGCTCCTGCTAAGAGGGAACAGCTCTGGAAAAGATCATAGGGCAATTTGGGATCTCCCAGAAGTTTCTTGGGAAGGAGGGCAACCTAAGAATACTCTTGTATTATTAGAAAACCCTACATTGCTGTATTTATAATAAGTCAGTAAATAAGTACATAAATAAAGAAAGAAAACATGGTTTTCCAATATATGTCCAGCATGTGTCTGACCTGTCTGTGGTACCAAAGCACATGGTTTAGTGTCCTCAGAACCTGTACATCCTCCATGGAGAGCACACTGCCTTCCTATTCAGATGGCACAGCTGGGATCCTTATCATGTGCTCCAACTCACCTCTCTAGCTCAGTATCACATCTGGCCTTCTCATAATCTCACTGCAGCCACACTGGTCCCAAGGACCCTGGTGCTTCAATCAGGTGGACTTCACATGGCTGTTTCCTGGGTTTTACATGGCTGTTCCCTCTACTTGGAGGGGCCCTTCCCTCCCTGGCATCTGATACCCTCCCACTCCTTCAGGATAACCTCACTTGAGCCATCCTCACTTCCCCAGGCAGAATAAGGCCCCTCCACCTTCTTACTCCCACAGAACCCTGCCTCACGATTCCTGGTTCCAGCACTGACCATATCTGCACCATCTGCCTTATCTGTGAACAAATCTGTTCCTCACTAGGCAGCACGTCCTGGCTGGTGTCTTCCTTTCATCTTTGTATTTCCAACAAATAACTGAGTGGCCAGCACATAGTAGATGCTTAGTCAATGTTTATAAGATTCACATGTCGTAAAGGTATGTCCAAATCCCTCCATTGCCATAGAGCTCTGTGTTTCCAAATTGTCTTAAATCACCCGAAACTGTTTCCCACCTTCCTACCCCAACCACTGGAAGGAACTTGAGCTGGACACATTCACTACTTTCTGTAGTCAGTCACCAGGTGGTGATGCTCTGCCTTGAAACAGTGCCTGGAACTGCGAGCTGGTCCTTTAGGGGTTTTTGGGAAAGGGACATTGTTTCTTCTACACCAAAGACCAGGCCAATCAAGGGGTAGGTAGATGTCCACCCCTATTCACCCTTTCTACCTTCGCCATCTAGCCACATCCCTGAAGTAGTCAGCTTATTTGGTTGCTTTGTACAAAATAAAGCCTGAGGCAACACAGTTACTCAAAACCAAGAAGCAGACTTACAGCTTGGGACACTGTCCAGAGGAGGAAGGCAACCAGTTGGCCTCTCATAAAATATATCTGATCAACTCGTCAACCTGCATCCTAGCCCTCAAATCTCTCACCTGGACCACTTCAGGAACCAGATGTGATGATATTATAGTGGCACGCAGGTGACCTTGGGTTCAGGTCCTGGGCCCAACCCTTAGGGAGTTACAGACTTTAATGAAACCCCACTCCTCAGTGACCAATTAATGTAAAATGAATGGGGCTTTCTGAGTGCCTCTATCCCTGACCTCCAGAGCTACAGCAAGGATAGTGCCCAGAAAATCATGAGCAGGAAATGATTATTCCCTACAACAGGAATGTTGGTATTGTCAATCCTATTATTTATAACTACAATTAACCATAATCATGATTTCCTGCATCAAGACTCACTCTTTTCCCTTCTGGGATATTGTGATATATACACAAACACACACACACACACACACACACACACACACACACACACACACACACACACATATATATATACACACACATATATGTGTGCGTGTGTCTGTGTGTGTGTTTGTGTGTATGTACATATATATACACACATATACATATATAATCTTCCAGGTTCTGTCATGGAACTTCTGAAACTCTTGGAATTTCTGAAGTGATAGTAGCACCTTTTGTTATTCATAAGTTTCTTTCAACCACATGCTAACTGGTTTATCCTAATGAGGTAGTTTCTGACAGGCCCCTAGATAGCTTTAGGGCAAAGACTGTTTGTTAGAAAGACCAATCCCCATCCCTGATTGAAGAGCTGGAACTTTCAGCTTTTACCCCACCCCCTCACCAGACCTTTGGAGAAGGGAGAGGGATTTGGGACTACAGTGGTTTAATCAATCATCAATCGAGTCTAACATAGTGGAACCTCCATAAAAACTATAAGTGGTAGAGCTTGGAGAGCTTCTGAACGGGTGAATGAATTCACACGTTGGGCAGGCTATGCACCCCATCTCCACAGGGTAGAAGCTTCTGCACTCAGGTCGCTTGCAGGTGAACAGCCAGCCCTATGTACCCCTTCACCCGACTGTTCATCTGCACCCTTTCTAACATCAACAAGTTTATGATAAACCAGAAATAGTAAGGAAAGTGATTCCTGAGTTCTGTGAGCCATTCAAATTATTAAACTCAAAGAGGGAGTCATGGGAACCCCCAATGTATAGCTGATTGGCTGGAAGTACTGGAGGCCCACAACTTGCAACTGACATCTGACCTGAGGACAATCTTGTGGGATCTGCTGCTTTGCCCAAGTAGATAGCATCAGAATTGAATTGGATTAGGGGACATCCAGTTGGTATCAGAGAACTGGCAGTGTTGTTGGTATGGAGAAAACCTCCACATCTTTGGTGGCAAAGTGTTCTGTGGGTAGAGATAGATCTTAGTAGTTCCTTTTTCCACATAGCAACTAGAGAGCCTGTTGCCCTTCTTCTTCATGGTTCTCTGTAACCTGGGGGGTTTGCCCCAGCTCTGTGGTACCTGGAGCACAGTCGCCTTCATTGTTAGCTTCTCCTAGAGCCTCAGTCATTCCCTGCCTGCCTGTCCCAGAGCCCCTCCCACTGCTCCAAAAGCACAGCCTTGAATCCTTTGCCCTCTTGACACTAGGTTCCATAGACTGCCCTTGTGCAAACCAGGAGGGGCTGTTAATTCCTTGAGTCTTGGCTCCAACCTAGCCTCCAGTCTGGGGTCCACAGGTCTGCCTCCTCCTGGGTAGAACAAAGGACACATCAGCCAGCCACCACTCATAGTATCTGTGTGTATATCTGTAACCCCCACCACACCCAGGGAATAGAATGGACAATTATAAGGATAGCATAGCACTGGTGGTGGCACTGTGCCCCAGGCTCTGTCCCAGGGACCATGCACATGTGACCTCATTTAATCTTCATGCCTTCACACACAGGAAATGGCTTGCCCAAGTTTCTAACCACTGCTCTTCAGGTGACGCATGACGTAGGACAACAGTACACACAGGCCTATTTAGAATCGATACACAAGGATACTGAGTTCAAGCTCATTTTGTAAATGGGCCAGCAGCCTCAGGGAGGTGACATTAACTGCTCCAGTGTCAATTGCATCTTCACCCTTGATGTCATTCTTGCAGTTCATTTATTCATCGATTCATTCCAGCATTTATTAAGAGATTACTAGGTGCCTGGAGTCCTTCCAAGAAATAGAGTTCCTGAGTGAGCAAATCTCCTCCCTAGGCTCTGTGAGAAAAGGGCTCCTCACTGTGTCCCCAGGGCCTAGTCTGGGGCCTGTGAATGCTGAGGAATCAGGAAACGATTGCTGAAATTAATCAAAACTCTCCTGGGCCAACAGACTCACAGCAGCAGTTCCCAGGGAAACATTGATCCTTTGTGGTCAAGAAGATAAAGGGAACATGGCCATGTAATCATATTCCCTTCCAAAGGTACCTGTAGCCCTGGAACCTATGTTATGACAAAAAACACAGCCCACAGACTGGGAAAAAAATATTTGTCAACTCTATGTCTAACAAAGGCCTAACATCAAGGATCTACAAGGAACTCAAACGTGCTGAAAAGAAAAAAACAAACAGCCCCATTACAAAGTGGGCAAAACATATGAATAGACACTTCTCAAAAGAAGACATATGAGCAGTCAATAAGATACATGAAAAAATGCACAGCCTCACTAGTCATCAAAGAAATGCAAATTAAAACCACACTGAGATACCACTTAAAACTCCAGACAAGATGGCTATCATCAATAACTCAAAAAAACAACAGATGCTGGAGAGGATGCGGTGAAAAGGGAACACTTCTACACTGTTGGTAAGAATGTAAACTAGTATAGCCTCTGTGGAAAACAGTGTGGCAATTCCTAAAAGATCTAAAATTTGACCTTCCATATGATCCTGCAATCCCCCTACTGAGAACATTTCCAAAAGAACTCAAATCACTCTATAAAAAAGATACCTGAACATGTATGTTTATCGCAGCATTGTTCACAATAGCAAGAACATGGAACCAACTGTGCTGCACATCAAAAGAGGACTGGATTAAAAAAATGTGGTACATATACACGATAGAATATTACGCAGCCATAAAGAACAAAATCATGATCTTCACAGCAACCTGGATGGACTTAGAGTCTATAATACTGAGTGATCTTTCACAGAAACAAAGAACTGAGTATCACATGTTCCCACTCATAAGCAGACCTTGAACAATTATCTTAATTCTATAAAAGAATGATTGGCAGTAATGGGAAACTGCCGGGAGGGGGCTGGGGAAGCGGGATTGGCAGTAGTGGGAATCTTCCTGGGAGAGGTCTGCCTCATTAACAAGGGAACATGTATAATGAACATGTGTGTACATAACCCTGAGCTGTACCACACATATTTAAAATGAAATAAAAATTAAAATTAAAAAAAACACTAATGACAGGCCAGAGCCCCATGGTAATTGCACCAAACACAACAGTTAGCATTTCCTGAATTACTGCATATGCCAGGTCTCCCAGACCCCACCTTGGTTCCCTGCACCTGTGCTGCTTCCTGGGGTGGCAACATCCTGGGGATGGTCCCAGGGTCACAGGAACCAGCATCTTACCCTTTCTGCCAGTGCTGTGACTCTGGTCACTGGTTTAGCCTGTACGAGTCAAGCCCTGTTTCTTCATCCACTAAACATAATGTGATTACTTATTTTATAGAATCATTCTATTGGTCATATGAGGAAATAGACACACTGCAGCCGGACAATGAGCCAGTGTGCCACGCTTACCAGCTACAAGAATAAGACATCAATAAAATCCCAAATTTTATTTATCCCCACTTTAAGATGAGAACATCAAAGTTCATACAGATTAAACAACTTGCCTGACATCACACAGTTAGCAGGCAGGGGATTCAAAACCAGGTCTTCCTGGCTCTAATGTGCAATCTGCCGCGATTCCCCATCACCATGACCCACTGCCCGCCATCAAGAGATCTATAAGGAGAAAACAGGCAGCACTCCTGCCTGCCCTCGGGGTTGTGGTGCAGTAGGGAAGCCCGAGGTAGTAGTCGGAAGTCTGGAGGTAGAAGACCTGCTGGGTAGAGCATGGACTCCCTCCACCACTAACCGGTCACCCTGGCCAAGCGCTTTGATAAAGGTAAAATCTCAGTGGGTTATAAGGAGATTAAAAGAGATATTACTGACAAGAACTTAGAACCCTGCCTGACTGAGAATTCCTGCTGATTAAATGTAAGCTGGTGGTGCAGGTGCTGTGGTGTTTCTGGAAACCTGAGCACAGACACCAATATAGAGAACCTGCAGGCTATGAGCGTGTTGACAAATAATTGCTAATTAGCTCTTCAGCTTGGTTTTGTGAATTGGAACTTGAAAAGCTTGGAAAACTGCTTGCATTACTTTTCAGTTGCTAAATTTCTGATAATTTACAGCTGAAAGCAGTTTGTCCTTGGGCTGCAACCCCTGCAGGCCCAAGGTTCTGACCAGGCTCTCTGGGAATGGAACCAGTCCTGGAAGGAGAGGTCACTTCTGCAGAGCAAACCCCTGTAAACCATGCACTTGGGAGAGTCCCTTCACACGGGGTCCTCTTGCAACAGCCCCACTATGTAGATGAGGAATCCCAAACCCCAAAGGCTGAGTTCATAGTCCCACAGCTGCTGTGAGGAAGAGTTCAGAGACTGAATTTGAACTCAGGTCAGTGTGGCTGCAAAGCCTCTGACCCCTACCCAGGCAGCAGTTGCCTTGGTTCACTAAGGGGAAGAACAGAGAGCTGTCACCATCAGAAGTCCTATGGTCTTCTGTCTGTTTAGCCATCCACTTGGGACAATGCCTGTACTGCATCAGGCTTGGATCTTATAACCTCCCAAATGCTGGCATAGAGGTCCTTTACCCTCCTTGGCCCTTACATGCTGTCTAAATGGATTCCTGTGCTGTTCTCCTGCAGTCTGTCCACCTCTACATTTATGACAAGCAGCGCTTGTGATGTGATTTCCCTAGTATTCCCAGAAGCAAGTCCCACCCATTCTTCTAGGCTCATGGTAAGCAACCCCTTTCCACAGACCCTCCCCCAAGGTTCTCCAGCTCTAGGTACTCGGCACCCCCATCTGTCTCTGCATTCCACCCTCTCACAGGATCTCTCCATCCACTGTGACACTGAATTTTGTTAAAGCTGAGATCCTCAACCCTGGATGCACATAATACTCATCTGGGGAGCTTTGAATAAAAATACCAGTACCTGGGCTCCAATTCTGGATACTCTGTCTAGCTAGTTTGGGTTCCTCTGCCCAAAGGTGCATTGTTAAAGTTCCAAAGATGACTCTATTGAATAGCCAGAGTTGAGAAACACTCGTTTAAAAGACAGAGGTGTCCCTTTGTGTGAGACAGTCTACTTTAAATTTTTTAAAAATTGTTTTCTAGCACTGATTAGCCACATTACTCACCCTGTTATCAGACTTACCTTCAATCTTCATTTGCCTGTTGTTAATACAGAGATAATAATTCTCACCCTGACCATTCATCACAATAGGGTGTGAAAGTGTTGCAGAGATAATAAATAACAATAGCATTTGTCAATTATTTATTAAACACATATTTTTAATATATGCTTGATTTTTTTTTGGCAAATGCATTACTATTTTCATCATCATCAACTCTAGCCTCCCCCTGCACAGGCACAAGATCCTGTCACCCATAGTGAGAGGCACATAATCACTAATCAACAAGTTTGTTCAGTGAATGGGTAATGGACAAATACATCTGTGTGTTACAAGCTTCGAGGAAACAGAGACCTGTTAACCTGTTTAGTTTTTCCAAAATATCTAGCTTGGGGGAAAGCACGCACTTAATAGACATTGAAATATTAGGGTAACAAGATGTAGAAATATTTCTTTAGTTTGATATCTAGAGTGAGATTACAAGTGGTGTTTTTTCACCACTGGTATCTATAGCAAGCAAGCAACCAACCATATTTGCCTTTCCTAACTACCTCCCTTCATTCAGACCCCAGGGCCAGTTCTCCAATTACCTGTAGCTCTGAACACAGCTGAGAAAGTGTTTCTTCAACAGCAAGGGCCTCTAGAAAGAAAAAAAGAAACATAATTACATGAACTTACTTTGAAACGCACCAGTTGCTAATTAAAGGAAAAAGCATAAGTTTCAAGTTGACATTAATGTCCCAGAGACAAACACAGCTGTTGAGGGCTCTTTATCGATTCTAACTTCCTAAAGGGATCATGCTTATAAAGAGAATCAACCTGATTTGAAGCCATGGCTGAGCCCTAGATTAAAGCCAATATCATCTTATGGATACATTTATGAGAAATAGTAGATCCACACATTCATAAAGCAGTCTGTGTGGCCTAGAGGGATTGCAAATGTATTTCTATTTTTGCAGGTGCACACACACACGCACATATATTTATGCATCTCCATCTTACAGATAAAAAATAAGAAGGAGCCGGGTTTGGTGGCTCACCCTGTAATCCCAGCACTTTGGGAGGCTGAGGTGAGTGGATTGTCTGAGCCCGCGGGTTCGAGACCCGCCTGGGTAACTTGGCGAGATCTCATCTCTACAATAAATCAAAAAGTTAGCCAGGTGTGGTAGCGCGTGCCTGTAGTTCCAGCTACTTGGAAGGCTGAGGCAGAAGGATCGCTGGAGCCCAGTAGGTCAAGGCTGCGGGGGCCGGCAGTGGCCACTGCACTCCAATCTGGGTGACAGAGTGAGACTCCAACTCAAAAAAAAAGAAAAAAGAAAAATAAGAAGGCCAGATAAGTGGAGAGGGAGGGCCATGGCTCTGACTCTAAGGAACATGATTACTTTCCATACTGCCATTGTTCAGCAGAAACCAGGAGGCCTCTCGCCATTTGTGATTTAATGGTCACAGTGTGTCTGTGCTTGCGCTCTCCCCTAGTTCCATGATGTTGTGGTCAGTCATTTGCACGTGGCAGTGACATGGATTTTAATTAAAGTGTGGTTGCCTAGGTGAGTGGAAACAATCCCTTAGCAACTCAGGTCTTCGTTGATGCCCTTATTAGCAAACACCTCTTCACCTGACTGCTGTCCTCAGGAATATGAATCTCATAAGGCATAATGAACTTTTGTTACTTTGATCATAGCTGTGTGTCCTCAGTGTCTAGTACAATGCATGACACATAGTGGTCAATAAAATATGAGTGAATGAACAAATACATTCAGTATTGTGGGATTTAAAAAAGTTTTATCAGGAATGCAACTGCTAAGAAACAATCTCCATTTTCCCCAAGTCTCGTCAAGAAGCAAAACATGCACACACACAAAAAAATCACCACTATTGATGATTTCAGTGCAATAGTGGACATTGTGCAAGGCTATAGATGACACCACGATTATCTCATTTTTTGAACTATTTACACTGGCTCCGATTCTGTGCATGTCTTTATTATATGCATACAATCTGAACTGAAGAAAAATAAAATGTTGATTGTATGATTCAAAGAGCAGTGCCTGAGCCCAGGATTTAGCTAGGGGATTAGAACTGACAAAGTTTACGGTGAGATGGCTGCAGAATTCAACAACCATAACCTGCACCTACTTCTTTACATACCAGGAAGGGTGCATACAGCATCTGAAGGGGCCCTGCTCGCAAAGACCCCAAGTCTAGTCAAGAAGCAAACATGCAAGTAAATCACTGTTATGTGATACACATTGTATAGGGCTGTAGATGCTGCCACGATTATCTCAGCAGCTGAGGTCTAGCTCTACAGGTGGGGAAGTCAAGGTACCTAGTAGGATTCTGATAGTGAAATACATGTTAACCTTGAAGACCATCTGGACTGAGGTCTCTATTCTAGAGGCAAAGGGGCCTCTGTAGACAACTTAGAGCAGAACTGTAACAAATCACCTGTTGTAACTGAGTGTGACATCGTATAAAAGATCCTGTCCTAGGGGTCCAGCACAGGATCCCCGAGCTTCTATCAAGGTTCTGCCACACATGGCTGTGTGAGTATAAAAAGGCTTTTTGCCTCCCTGAACTTCATTTCTATCATCTGTCAATCAAAAGAGATCCAGGCCCAGTGATCTCCACGATGTCCAACCTTTGGAAAATCCATGTGCAAAATTCAGTTGGTCCCCAGATAACCAAATATGATGGATACTAAGAGGTTCCTATAACCATTCATCGTTTTACACTATGGTTGTACTTTCATAAATACAGCCTAATTAAGAAAAGGCTATAAACTGGCACTTTCCCCTGGAAAGCAACTGAACATTATGTCCCAGGAGTGGCAAGTATATAATAGGTAGTCAATAAATGTTTGGTGGATAAACGCACGAGTGAACGACTGTGCCTTGAGGAACACAGGCCTTCTCTTATTGCATTTTGCACTTCTAAGATCCTCTCCTGCTACAACAATGTAAAGCACAGGCTAAAGCTACCTGAGCAACAGGGTTGTTCCTGTGACATTTACAAAACCATGCCTACTTTTCTCCAGGCCTAGTCCCAAGGAAGAGTGTCAGCTGCTGCTGGGATGAGTCTTCCCCCTGTCGCCAACCCCTTACCCAGGTCTGTGTGGGGCAGCTCTGGGATGTCCCGCATGATCAACAGGAAGTAGAGGCGGAGTCCCTGGTAGGCGTGAAGGAGCAGCAGGCACAGGTCTCGGTGCCACTTGTGTGCGTGCTGCATGCAGTTCTCTGAGGGGACGTAGAAGCTTCCCTGCAGGTGAAACAGAAAACAAGAGCTGAGGAACAGCACCCCAGCCCAGCCACCACAGGGCTCTGACCCTCCACCCACCTGCTCCAACATTCATAAAACGTTTGGAAGTTCAGAGAAGGAAGTCGGCCAAGTCCTGAGAAAAACTGAGAAGTGGTTGAAGATTCCAGGAAGAAAGAGATCTGCATTTGAGTCTCTTCTTTATCCCTCCATGTGAGTAGAGCATTAACATCTGCCATACTTTTGTCTTATCATGTTCAAATTAAAACAATAAAATAACAGCAATAATAATAACAATGGTAATGAATGATGATGATGATAATGATAATGATGAAGATGGCACTGACCTCACAGGTTTTTGACAACTGAGTGCCCTTACTGACAAGCTTTCAAACCTCCCCGCCCCATTGCGGGGTGCACTCTAAAGGGAAGTCAGGGAACAAATAGCAAATGGTGGTAAGGCTCTTTTTCACTTTTCACAGGGAGGTGAGGAACTAAAAAAAGACCCTTGTGGCAGGTGAGTGAGCAGTAGATAGTGCTGAAATGGGGGAAAAATGTGTTGTAAAATAGGAAGAAGTTGTGAAGTAGGTAATCAAGTTGACAGTGTGCCTTGTAAGAGGCTCTGAATGTGAGCAGGCAGTGTTTGAACACTCTGCACATTATATTTTATTTGTAAATGTAGAATGGATTAAACTGGTAGAATTACAAAGTAGTTGTTCAACAAAGAAAAGACATCTAAGTCCACAATTGACTCAGAGACCCAGGAATGATGAAACAGGACAGTTTTGAGTTGCCAACTCAAGAAAGAAGGACATCCTGGGGTGAATTTCAGGAGGAATTTGACCTGAGAGCAGAGAAAGGAATTCCATGAGGAAGGGCCTGGGCACAGAAAGTGGGAGATCCTGAGTAGCATGCTAGAAAACTCCGTGGTCTTAGGACCTGCTTGTTCATCTACTGCTCACATGACTGTGATGAAAAAAAGCAATGGCTCATCATGTCCCCATGCTGCCTTGCCTGGCCTGCCGGAAGAAACCCCAGGTGGGGAGTCAATGGAATTTTACTCTCTTGGCTTCTGTGAATTGGTCAGCATAGCCAACGATTGGGGCAGCCCTGTCTTACTTGTTCTTTTTTCTCCTTGCTGCCGTCTAGGAAGACTGAGGTGGGGACAGGACAAGTAGGATGAGGGTCTATATACATCTTCGTGACATCTGTGCTCCCAATGTTGTCATGTAGGTGTAATTATACCCACTCTAACCAACCACCAGTTCCTAATGATTTGGTCATGTGTAACGCAAGGGGTTAAAACTGTGGGAAACCTGGATGGAAAACTCAAGTGCAATCACCTAGCTCTGAGACTATTATCTTGGGGGAGCTCCCTAGAAAGAGACTGAGAAGATCCTGAGGTGTGCTCTCAGTTGCAACATCTGTGGGCTTGTAAGACGGGACAGATGCTCGAGTTGCATTGCAACGTCATGCAGGCACAACAGAGACTCAGCTGATGCCATGGGGAGCTCTAGGCCTGAAGAACTGCCTGGCCTCAGGTAAAGGACTGGGTCTTTGTATTCATGCATTGACAGTCATGGGTGTGGTTTATTTAAAGGGGAAGTATAACCTTGGGTGAGTAGCTTTCTCCGGAGAAAGCAATCCCCAGACTCATTGGGTTGCTGTTGGCCGCCAACATCCCCAGCAGTATAAACAGTGAGTGGCTCAGGCCGAAAGGTGGTCTGAGCATCACACCACAGAGTCCATGAGAGAGACTCTCTGCGGTAACTATACCCCCAGCCCCCAGGGCCTCACTCTTCTTGGCTCTGAAACCTAGCCTTGGATTACAAGGTTGCAGGACACTTCTGACTTGAATTTAAGACATTCAACAAGGTTAGGAATCAAAAGACTTGTGTCTTTGATAACTGGAAAATCCAGTCCACTATACCATCTGTATTAACTCGGCACTCAGGGTAATCCATATATTTTTATTTGTCATCTTTCCTATTTTATTATTATATACAGGAAAGCCAGTAAATTTGTAGAAAGACTGGCAGAACTTGTGCACAGCAAAGAGTGCATCAGACCACCTAGATCTGTAGAGAAGGAAGGAAACCACTGTATATGAAGCCTCTAGATAGTTCCATGGCCCTTTAGTTCCTTTGCTCTCTAGCAAGCACCATAAAAGGCAGATTATTTTCAAAACAGAATGTAGATAGGTTTTTTAAAAACCTTCAATATCGCCAAAGTAAACAAAACATAAAGTGTCCCATTCTTCAGAAACCAATAAATTTTCAGAGATCCTTCTGGAATACCTGTACATATGTCCACATGTAAATATGTATGTACACTTACTATTGCATGTATGTTCTGAAACACACACAGACATACAAGTTGAAGAAGGCTCTGGACATTTCTGTTTCTTGCTTTTATCACTTAACATGTCTTGGAGTTCCTTCTGATCAGATCAAACAATAAGCAATAGGAACTCTTATTTCCATTTTGTAGATCAAAAGACTGTGGCTTAAAGAACTGAATGACTTGTGTGAGGTCACTGTGCTTGCCAGCAGCAGAAATAATTCTCAGAAGTCAAGGTTGAGACGAGGTCATTCTCAGAACGCCATACCTGCCTCTGAAACCTTGCCTGGTAGACAGCAGGTACTCCACAAAGGTCCTCCTGCTCTGATGGAGGCATTAATTTAAGTCCTGCAGTATTTCCATTAGCTGTGACTAAGCAGAAAGAAAAGCAGAAAAGGAATTAACAAAGGCACAAACCCAGTAGTCACGGGTCTCCAGTTGGCTTCAAGCAACCCTGAGAATCCTGTTTTCTGGCCCTGCTCCCTGCCCACAGCTCCATTTCCTTATCACCGTTGCCTCGTTTTGAAAGTGCTTCAGGATCCATTGAAGAAGGCAAGGGATCTACAAAGTCTGTTATTAAGTCTGACTGTCAAAACGTGGCTCCGATATCATATGGACTTTCTGAGAGAAAGCTTTGGGGAATCTTCATAAGACTGATTCACTATGGCTATTGAGATAATAACAAGCAAACATGCTAATCTAAAGAGAAATCCCGAAATATTCACATATGGCTGGAGATTATTATAGCCAAAACAAAACAACCTCCAGTCCCCATAAATTACTCAACAGTGCAACTTTTTGAAAGTGAGTGGTATGCCGCAGAAAATCTCATTAGCCAGCCCTGCAGGCCTGCAGAGCCCACGTCAGAATGGAAAGGCCAAAGTGCCTCCACTAGATTACATGAAGTGGGTTGAAAAGCCTTGCACAGACTCCCTAGCACAAAACACGAACACATTAACAACGCTCTTTTTGGCATTCTGGAATGAAAATCCTAAATAACAAAACAAGAATCAAGTAAGCAGGCACACCATGAAGCTGCAGTGTGAACTCACAAATAGGCTTCTGGCCAGGGTCAGCTCCATGACAGGTACACGATAAGAGATGGGTGTCTCTCCCTTTTTGAGATTGAAGTAAGTCTGGTGTAAGTGGGAACATTTTGCATCATTACATAAGGAGTCTGGAGCATGGGCCACAAGGCTTAAGAGTCTTCGTTTTAAGACTCACACTGGAGTTCCCACTTCCTACCCACTTTCTACCAATGTCAGCTTGGACAGAGCTCCTCCTCACCCTGCACTGCTAGTACATTATCTATCAAGAGGGGTTAGTCCTGAAATTGGCATCATTGGGTTGCTATTAAAGATTAAATAAGACCATTCAGCCAAAATGCTGGCCTAAGTAAGTCCCAGTGTAAAGTCAGGGCACACTAAAAGGAACGTTTGTACTCGGCACATATTTATTGATAGCCTCCATGAACGTGTCTGTGGATTGTACACTTAAAGTCCATCGAGAGCTCTGCAGGGACATGGTGCAATCTGAACACAGAATCTGGAGTCAACTTACTCATGGACAGGTCCCTCACTAACAGGGTGCCTGAGCTAGTCCTTTAGCATTGTAAGTGCTAGTTTCCTAACATGGAAATCGGGATTAAGATACCATTGAAATGCTTAGAAGAATGTCTGGTTTGTAGCTAAGTACTTAATAAATGTTAGTTAAAAAGTTTCACAGCTGGGCACGGTGGCTCACACCTGTAACCCCAGCACTTTGGGAGGTAGAGGCGAAAGGATTATCTAAGTCCACGGTTTCAAGACCAGCTTGGGCAACATGGCGAGACCTCATCACCACATTAAATCACAAAATTAGCTGGATGTGGTGGTGCACACCTGTAGGATTGCCTGAGCCCAGCAGGCTGAGGCTGCGGTGGCTGTCTACCTACAGAGTGAGATCTGACTCAGAAAAAAAAAAAAAAGAAAGAAATTCTATGTTCTACCTCATTTATTATCTAACGAAGTATATAAAAATCATACCAGTTAAGCTTACTATCAACCCTTACCTTTATATAAATACCTCTCAAGTTCACATCTCTAAATCTAATTTCTGCTCTGGGTTCCAGATCTCTATATTCCAAACTTCTGATCAGATAGCTTGCTTACTTGTCACAAAGCCATTTTATTATTGTCCCCCCCGAATCCTTTTCTTCCTTATGGTCTTCCTTAACATACACCCACTTTCCCCAATACCCAAAATTGCCATAGAGTTCATCTAGATTTCAGACTTCTTTCTCACCTCAATAATCTGTATAAAGTCTTGATGGTTCTACTTCTAAAATGCTCTTATTTCTACTCCACTTTGAGTTATCTATATTGCTTATTTGATTTATTAAAAACATTTATCTAATGTATCTCACTGCTCTGGTCTTTCCATCTGCAGCACCAGTCTGTGCAAGCTGGTTTATATCATTATCCACTCTTTATAAAACCGATTTTATAAATTCAAGTCCCTTGTGTGGCATTCAAGGCCTTTACACCTGAAGTTCGACCACATTTCCAGACTCATCTTCTGTCTCTCTTGTTTCCTTCAGGGCTTTAGTTGCACTTCTTCTCTTGGGGGCTTGTCCTATTTCTTTCTGAAATGTTCTTTTCCTAGCCCCTCTAAATGAACTGCTACTCACCACCAAAATGCAGGTCAAATATTGTCTCCTTTTTGAGATTCTTCAACCATGTCCTCTTCTACAATTCCTCATACATACCTCAATGGACCAATTATTCCTGTGCCTCTCTCTTTTTAATACTTCCTGAACTCTTTGGGGATGAAAACAGTGTGTTACTTGTCTTTGAACCTGAAACACCTGGCACACAGGTATTTACTGACTACACAGAGCATGAGTGAACAACTGAGGGAATTGCAGCATCTTCTACAACATCACACAGCATCACTGCAACATCATGACAAGACTTGATGGACGCAAACTTGGTATTAAGGTCCAACTTATCCTCACCTCCCCCTACTTTAGACCTGTGAGACTTTCACACATTTTTGGGATTTGGATTAGCATTTCCTCAAATATTATACTAATAATGTTATAGATATGTATGTCCTATATAAATATACTTGTTTATACTTTATATGGAATATGTATGAATGCAATCTGATTTTTACTTGGCATATGGTAAACATGGACAACTATTCAAAACAATAATTTCAACAGACTCATAAAAGACATTTTAAATAAAAAGTATCAATAACTTTTTTGTATTACAATTATGAGAGAGTGCATAAATGAAAATGGCTTTTAATATTCTAGAGGTTTATTTGAAAAAGAAATGCAACCTCTATCAGACCTCAAAATCTAGAATGCCATTAATAGTAACTACTGTTCTTTGTGTGTCTGCTGTGTACTTGGTACTATTTTTAGTCCCTAGATTCCTCCTCTTGGTAATTCAGTGAGTTTTACATTATAATCCTGTTTTTACTGATAATAAAACAATAATGATCATATCACAAAGGCATTAAGTAACAGCTAACATTATTTGACCCTATGATATGTCAGGCATTAAGTACTTTACATGTATTGGTCATTTAATTCTCATGCCAAACATATGAAATATGTCTGATTATTTATGCCCCATTTTGTAGAGTGGCAAACTGAATCTCAAGTGGTAAATAACTTGTTTGCAGGTCTCATGGCAAGCAAAGAATTCAGACCTGATATGGTCCTGGAAGCCCATACACTTTTAATTTTGATGCTGAACTTCTTCTTTGAACTGAGCTTCAGACAGTTTAAATAGTTTGCTGTGTTCACATATCCAGGAAGCAGTAGAGTTGAGCTTCTAGCTCAGGTCGGGGCCCAGGTTTTAAAAGGAAACCAGCTTTGTAAATTACACAGATAATCAAAGCCCCTTGTGCTAGCTGTAGCTTTGCTACTAACTAGCTGTGATCTGGGAAAATTACTTTACCTTTCCGGCTCTTTAATACCTTCTCTGTTGACCACAGATTGCTGAGGTTTTAATCTGTAATTCATATATTTTGTGTCCCAGTACTCTGGATTGGGGTTACTAGCTGTGAGTTGAACTACATGTACTTCTTGACAAAATTTAAAAACAGAAAAATCACAAATGATGTTTTCATATTAATACATTGAATTTGATGTTACCTCAGTTGTCTCCTCACCAGAGAGTTTATATGAGCAGGAGGAAAACAGCAAGATCCACCAGGCTGGGATTGAGGCATGGGCACGGGGAAGGCAGTTTGGGAAAAGGGTTTGGGAAAAGAAACAGGGCTCTGCATTGTTTTCTCTCAGAGTCATTAATCTCCGTTGCCCCCAGCCCTGGGGTAGGCTGGTAGAGGAGGTGTTCTGCAAGGAAGACCTGTAACTGTCTAACACTGCTGTGCAGGGATGGGTAAGGAGGTAATTCTATGGCTTACTATTCAGGTATCACCTCGCCCAAAGATGTACGCAGGAATCTCCAACTTGTCTTCTCCAATTGGTTCAGCGCTCAGTTGGGAAAAGAAGTGTCCCTTCACAGTCAACAACAGATTCGCTCTCCTGGATAATGATGTCACTGACACTATCACCATTGCACTGTGAACAGAGCCCCTCAAAAGCCTCATATCACCTGGGGTGCTCAGGAATGGGGGACACACAGGATAGTTGTTCAGTGTAGGGTAGAGGATTGAAATAGACCAATGGGTGGGGTTCTCACTTCAACACAGATTTTTTTTGTTCAGAGCAGTTTTATATACTGGGTTCTGCATAGGAATTTGTTTGAAAAAGAATTCATCAATTCAAAAAACACACAAAAAAGCTTGAAAACTACTATACTAAATAAGGTTCAGGGTTCAGATTTTCTATCATGATCCAGAAGAAAGACGACAAATTATTTGACTGAAAATCAGACCTTAACCATCCTTGTTGCTCCTGGTTTTCATTCCTGTCTCTAAATATCCGTTTCCTTCCCTCTCTATTTTGTAGGTTTGTTTTAAACATATTTTTTAAATGATGATTTTTGATCCAGTTTACTTCAAAGCCATTATAAGGTGATGTTTTTAAACTTATATTTTGTGGGCAAAGCAACCGCATTCCATAAAAGTATCAATGGACTTGGAATTAGAGGAAAGACCTGAGGTCAAGGAGTCAAGTTCAGGCTTTGCTCCTAACCTTGGACAGAAATTTTGCTCTAGCACTTTGAACAAGGACTTAGCTGCCCTCAGAGGGCTAGAGTGAGGATAAAGGGGAATAATTATTTGCCATCCATAAAGCACAGCAAACACTAGTCTTGCTATAGTGTGACTACTATTGAAATGAATCCTTCCACTGATGTACTTAAGTAATGTTATTTTCTTCAGTAAATTGGTCAATTCTTCCCTCACCAAGAGATTCTGACCTATCTAGAACTTTAAAAAAATGATAACTTTTTTGTAATTAAATAAGTTGATATATTGTCTATGAATAATTCATAATCACCTTGTAAATTACCTTAATACCTTATGATGCATGTTGCATGAATGCATACGCTGTTGCTATTAATCTGTCTGACTTTAGAGACTACGTTTCCATAGGTGAAATACTGTGATTAGGTCACTTTTTGTTCTTCAGCAAATCATTGGGGTCGGTGCAGTTTCATTTGCCCTCATGATCCTAATTGCTCTCTCTTTGGTGCTTCTTATGTACCCATAACTGTGGGAAGCACTTGAATTTCAAAAGTTAATAAATACTGTCCCCACCTGGAGAAGAGTATACTCAAGTTGGAAAAGGAAGAAACACAAATACACAATTGTGGTGCAATACAGTGTCATATTGGAAGGAACTTTAGAATGCCATGAGTGTGTCATCGAGCACACACAACCATTAAACGGCAGGAATAAGGAAGGCTTCCTGGAAGAGATGAGATTGCAGTTGAATTTTGAAGGGTGAGGTAGATATACAAAGAACAAAGGGAAGGCATGCCAAGCACAGAAACTATCATAACCAAAGACACAGAATGAGTGAAAGAACAAAGTGTATGGAAATATCACTAGATGTGGGCTGCTAGAGTAAAATGAATCTAGGAGAGAGAAGTGGAAAATGAAACTCAGCAGATAGGCAGGCTGTACTGGGTTATGAAGTACCAGGCATAGCAAGTGGATCAAGAATCAATTCCCAGAAACCCAGTCACACATACGCAATGTACAAAACATGTGATAATGTGACCTTTGAGGAGAGCCGGGAAGGACTAGTGGGCATTTATTGAGATGTGATTCTGGTTTCTCGCGGGTCATGGCTGCTGATCTCATAAACCCTTAAGAGAGACAGAATCATGATGTACAAAAAAGTGAGAAAGTGAAAATAGGCCCAGAAATGTTAAGTCAATGATGCCCAGCTCCACAATTGCTGAAAGACGAGTCTCAAATTCCAAAATTGCACAGCTTGGCTCAAAAGCTCTTTATCCCACAAAGTACTCTTCTAAATTCACAATCAAAGCCCCTAAATTGAAAGGTGGTTTCTCAACTGAGGAAGAAGACGGTCATGAGATAAATCGGATTAATTATTCAGCATGTGATAGGTCAAACAATGATTACTCCTATCCTCAAGAGGCTAGTTCCAAGATCATAAACTCAGATGTATCTGCAGAGTATATGGCTGCCTATTCCAGTGCCTCAGGACATTGTGACCATCATGCCTGTTTCTGCTTTGAAAGTTGCAAAGGTTCACTATGGTGCTTTAAAAATTCAAAATTTTACTCTTTTGCAATTTTAATTATAAAAGATATTAGACTCATGACACTGGGGCAGCCATAGAGTCAGCAACAATAATGACTCTCTTATTTTGAGTTTTGAGGTCTCTTGTGTGAATTTGGTTTGTGTTTCTCCCCCTAGTACTTTTGACGGACTTTCTACAAATGGTGCATTCTGCAAGGAACCAGAAAAGTAGACCAGAGTAGACCAGCATGGAAACCATGCTCTGTTCTGACACCAAGCATATATACCCATGAGGCTCCTCAGAAACCTCCTTACCTGAGCCTTACAGAGCATCCAGAACTACAGAGTCTCCAGATTGGACGATCAGTATCAGGCATAGCTGTGACTTGAATGAGGGGTGCTGGTCCCAGAGCCCTTGCTTCTAACCACTACCAAGATGCTCAGTGATTATACTGGCTCCCTTTTGTCCCCTACAGAAAACAGATCAGACTGTTCTGAGGGATTATTAAGCCACATGGAAGCCCACTTAATGGACCTTATCATATTAGAATGTTTAGTCTATGGAAAACTAGCTCAAAGTGTGTCTGGCTTTTATTGAAATAACTACAGATATCATAGTAACCAAATAATAGTATTACATTATAAATCATAGTTACTTAGAGCTTTTAAATCAACTCTGTAAGGTATGTAGCACTTTTAGCCTTGTTTTATGGCTACAGGGAGAGAATGGCAGATCTCTCAGGCAATGTCAGGAATCAAGAGTTTCCTAAAAAAAATGTATCAAAATTAATAAGCTAAAAATAATCTAAAAAATTTTAAGTAAAATTTGGATCATGTAGACCGTGATGCATTCAAATATCACTGTACAGTTTTAGTAGCTGCATTTGCATAGGGCTTAAGATGGAATTGCTAAACATATGGCCACTGAAGTGACGATATTTATATTAAATGGCAATACTTTTTAATTGAGACTAGGGCATTTGACTTGTATTTAATGTTGTCTGCATTTGTTGGTTGCTAGTAATCTGTTGATTCTATGAGCTCCTTCTATATGGCATATAGCTATGCATATATATAAAAAAATCAATAATAATAGCAATTGCCTATGAACAACGTAGTGAGGAGAACTAAGGCAGGTAATTTAGGCAAGATGCTTAAAAGAGAGTATGGCAAAGGATGGACACCTGGTAAGAAAAAAATAGGTATTTGTATTAGGAGGACACAGAAGAAAGGCATGCAGTCCAGATTGCAGGTGTGGGAGAAGCAATGACCCTCAGATAGAGTTCTGAAGTGCAGAGAAAGGACAATTCAGAGGGCTCATCTGGTAAAGCGACAATGCTAGATTACATTGGCAATTGCACCGTACAAATGCTGTTCCTATTTCCCTCTGCTGAAGCGACTGAGACATAGATAGAAAAAGAACTAGAACCTATTTCCTCAGTCTTCCCAACCCCTTTGCCCCTCTTTCTTTTGCTTTTCGGGATTGTAGACAGAGTTCTCAAACAATGTGCATAGCCCATCTCACAATGGCGTCTATTAACAATAATAACTCTGCAGATAATCGTTCTTTAATTGAGGTGGCTGAAGTCAATATATCATTCCAGTGTAGAAACACTTAACAATCCACATCTGAAAATGCCGAATCTATCTATTAAAACATTTATAGCTTTGGCACATTCATTTTCTAGTGTTTTACTTCCATTTGTTCTTCATTAAAAGCAATTCCCCTGACTGTGTGCAACGTTCAGCAATTTTGTTAGCAGTTGGCAAATTGGATTCTTAATATTTAATCTAATTGGGAACAACATTACACAACTCAAACTGAACAAGCAATTTAGTTGGCATCATCATAAAACTAAAAACACCTTTCTGATGAATATCTTTATTTTTACAGTCTTGCTTGAAGGAAGGTTTGATTTAAAGGAAAAAAATGTCATTTTCCAATTTAATCAGATGTACATATGTCTCTTAATAATTACCAAACATTTGTTATGTGTGATATTTTTAAAATGTGAGACATTGTGTGTTGAGTGAAATAAGCAAAGACTCCGTCCCCAGGGTGAAAATTGTAAACCGTGAGATTGTGAGCAAGAGATGTGGCTCCTGAAACCTCCACTTCTCATGTGAAAATGCTGAATACATCTATTAAAACAATTTTAGAATGAGACAACACTTAGTGCATAAAATTGGTGACAAGACTGAATTATATAGTAAATCAGACAACTCTTATGTATTAAGTTGATCTCCTTTGCATATTTCTGTGTATGGTATTAAATACACCATATAATAACTCAATAAATAGTAGCCACAATGAATTAATAATTATAATTATCATCATAGTTAATTCTATGATTTTTGTTAATACCATCATAATGTCAATAGCACGTCATCACTTTTTCCCTCTTAATTAGGCCACACTCAAGAATTACAGACCTGTAGACCCAGGGACTCAAGAGGCTGAGGGGAAAGGATCACCTTGAGCCCAGGATTTTGAGGCTGTTATGAGTTATGATCACATTTGTGAAAAGTCACTCCATACCAGCCTGGGCAACATAGTGAGACCCCCATTTCAAAAAAAAACTATATATATATATATATATATATATAAAGAGTTATAGGAGTCAGACAGATGGAGGAACGAGGAGAAGATGGTTAGATTCCATGTGTTGTTTTCATAATTCCCTTTTGCTTTAATTGAAGCCTTTCGTTGCTTTAAGACTTAGCTCCCGTATCTGGCAGAAACATCCTTTAGAGATAGAATATTAGCTTGTTAAAGATCAAATGTGGAGGAAGTTTATCTCCTTTGCATATTTCTCTGTATGGTTTAGGTAACAGAAGGTTGTAAGAGGTGAAACGAATGGGAATGGACTGGGAGGTTTCATAAAGGAGGAAAGGTGCAGTTAACTCACTTAGGAGTGGAGAGGAAGCAAGAAGCTTCACTGGATTGGAACCCACCTAGAGGATAGCGCCAAGTTGGCATTCAGGAGGAATATCCCTGAAGATTTGTGGCTGCAAGTCTGCCACCACTGGACTCAAAGTAACATTTCCCACACCCTAATATGTTTGTGAACAGAATGGGAGTTGGAAAGCATAGCTGTTTCTATAACATGATATCACGTGGGGTCTATTATGGATAGTGTCATTGTGGAGGCCTTTTCAACCCAGGAACCAAAGCGTGGTTCTGTGGTTTCTCATTAGCCCTGACTTTAGTCTCTTCAAAACCAGCCTGCTCGGTCCCTGAAACAGTCTCCCATCCCAACCTGGCTGCCTCTGTACTCTATACCTTCAACTTGCCAAATTCATGTCACAGATGGCCAGGTGATAGCCACAGGGCTGTTTCTCAACAGAGATCCCAGTAAATGAGTTTATCTCCTTTTGGGAACTGCTCTGCCATTCCCTGACTCAAAAAACTACTTTTATCATGGCTTGTATACCAAAGCAAGAGACATGTCCATCAAGAAGAGTTTCAGATGTTTTCAATCTTAACTATGGTTAGTATTATTATGAATAGCCATATTTTAAAATTAAGTAGACTATACACACAGTAAGCTTAGCATAGTACACATATGCATTTAATCAAGAATCATTTATTGGGCCTTGTTTCTGGGCTAGGCATCAGGCAGAGCTCTGTTAGGAAATGAAAAGATCAGTTGTATATGACTTCTAGATTCAAGACCCCTGTAGTCTAGCATGTGAGGCAGCACATAGATGAGTGATTACAGCACAGTTTTTGTAAGTGCTATGATAAATTTATGCACAAATTCTATCTGTGCTATTGCAGCACAAAGAAAGACTTCTGCATTATTCTGGGGTCAGTTAAAACAAATACCTTGCAAAAAAATGACCCTACCATATAAAATAAATAGCCAGATAGACAGGAGGAAGAAAATTCCAGGTGTATAGGTAAAGGCACATTTAAAGGAAAACCTTTGGTAGCCGTGAAAAATCAAATGGATATGATTTTAGCAGACAGCACATAAAGGGATAAGGTGAAGATGAGTTTAGACTTAAAGGCATAAGGCAATATGAAGGTCACTCTTGTGTGTCATGATGATAAATTTGAAGTTTCTCCCATCAAATTATCCTGTGGTGAAGATGGGGCAGAGGGAAGAGGATCAGAAGAAAAGCAGCAAGTTGAGATCTGTGCACATCTAGATAAGAAGCAATTGATTTTAACCTACATTTAGTCAGTGGAAGAGGAAGGGAAAGAGGCACAGAAACAATGATACTTAGGGTTTGTAGGAACCAGTCACTGTTGTGGATATAAGGGAGAAGAAGAAGTTGAGAATGATCCTGAGGTTTCTGGTGACTCAAATAAACAACACAGATTTTTTAAAAAAGCTTTAGGTACCAGGAAGATGACCCAGCTGAGCAGATGTGATGGTTAAGATTAAAAATATAGAGTATAGCCTGAGTCCACGGGTTCGAGACCAGCCCAGGCAACTTGGCGAGACCTCGTCTCTACAATAAATCAAAAATTAGCTGGGCATGGTAGCATGCGGCTGTAGTTCTGACTACTTGGAAGGCTGAGGCGGAAGGATTGCTGGAGCCCAGCAGGTCAAGGCTGGGGTGGCCGTGAGCATGCCAAGCATGCCACTGTACTCCTGCCTGGGTGTCAGAATGAGACTCCAACACACACACACACACACACACACACACACACACACACACAAATATATATATATATATATATATATATATATATATATGTATATGGAGACAGAGAGAGAGAATGAATAACAGTCTGGGCTCAAATCTTAGTATCACCATTCACAATCTTCCAGATTGTACAATAATTGCTTATCTCTCTATGCCAAAGTTTCCTTATTCACAAAACAAGGAAAATGCTAATACCTTCCTTACAGAGTGCTAATAAAGAGTAAATCAGATAATGTGTGCAAAGGCTTACTATAAGGGCTAGAAAGCAATAAAAGCTTAAAATATTTAACTAATATTATTATATTAATTAATTGAAAGTCTGGACTCTGATCTGAACATAAGCCATAGGACCATAGTTCTTATATCTCTCTAAATTCACTTGCCATGATCATTGGAGACAACTGTTATGTAGCCAACAGAACATTAGACTTGGAGTCTTTGTAGTATCCAACCTTTTCAGATGGACAATTCCATGCAAATCACTTTCTCTCTCTGGGCCTCTGGCTCCCATTTTATAATAGAGGTCAACACATTGCAGAGGTGTTGCTATACATATTAAATAAAACAAAAGAGTTAAAGTGTTTTGGGACAGAGAGAACATTATAAAACTCTCAAATCCTGTTGTATTACTTGATGCAGCCAAGATAATTCTCAGAAAGTGCAACCTAGACACCTTAGGAAGTCTGCATGGGCTCAATACTCTTTTTCCACCCCATGCCCTACCAAAAGAATGGCTCAGATTCTATAAATCATGCCAAGCAAAAGTTACAGTATTCCCCAAAGCCCCCAGCAGGCATTCAGGCAGCCACGAGCAAGCATAGATTTCCTTGAAAATTCTCCCTGGAAAGAGAATGAGATCAGTATGGAAGAGGATACCCTGTGTTACCAAGAGAAAGCCATCAATGAGGCAGAAGGGACAGCAAGAGTCAGGAATGAGATTAATTTCCAATATAAAACAATGGAGTAGACTATGTTAAAGTGAACAGTACAGTCATCATGCTACTACATCTACAGACAAGGAATTTGTCTGCATCTGGAAAAATCTGAAGGCTTGGTTCCAATAGGGTTTCACTGCCATGCTTGCTCCAGAAACAGAAAGTCTGGGTGGAATGGTGGCAGCGAGTTGCTAGTTGTCAATTGAAACATCAATGACTATGACAAAAATGTTTACGGCGATGCTATCAATGACATTAACACCATTGGGGGGAGTGATTAAACCAAAGAGGGCATATATGATCAAGGGTAATTTTTTTCAGAATAATTTAAATAAAATTCTTTTCCGTGCTATTTATTGAGTTCCAGGTGTCCATTGATGATGACGGTTGCAGCATGAAGACAGACATGTCTTCTCTCATAGGGCGTTCAGTCTGTAGTAAAGACAACTATCTGCAGTGAGATAGGCACTGCACTGAGAGAGAAAGGAAAAGGATGTAGGTAAGGGTTGTCAGGTAATACCTTTCTAAGTAAGCAACATTTATTCTGGATTCTAAAAGATAGTCAAGGATAAGTTACAAGAAATAAATTATTTGATGTGCGTCCTTTCTCACTCATTAGAGCATTAAATACCCAGAGTGACCTGATATGTTTGTGAAGAAAATGGGACTTGAAAACACAGCTATTTCTATACCAAGCTAAACAGCTGGTGATGGAATATATATCGGAGGATGAGAAATTGCTTCCTAAATTCTGAATCGCTCACAGAAAACTCTGACCTGGTAGTCTTTGCAAGCTGTTCATATAGCATAAACTATATTCTTGGAAGAGTGCTACAGCCCTAACCATCATAAAAGGGGAAAACTGAAGAATTAAGACATATAACTAGTAGGCTGCAAAGCCCTCCCAGGACCTTGGGCTATGAATTCCACCAGCTTCTTCACTTTACATTGTATCATCTTGGGCAAATAACACAAATTCTTGTTGCTTCAGTTTCTTGATGCATGTGATAGCATAATAACATCCACTTCATAATTGTGAGGGTTATATGGGATCATCTATGTAAGTGTTGGCTATCATTAATATGATCAACATAAGCATCATCATCATCATCATTATCATCAATCATCATCTAACACCTGACAAACAACCCCATTTAGGACAAGAATCTGGAAATTGTATCCACAATCTACCATTCTTTAAATTGTAACTAAATGAAAGAATGTGCTTTATCACTAAAATTACCCACATATGGCTGGATAGGCATATCTAGACAACAAAATGGTATAGTTCAAAGAGCTCTTAGCTTAAGAGTTGGAAGAACTGACTTGGAATTATAATATTGTCATCTTCGATAAGACAACCCTTGCCTCTGACCTTCCTCATCAAACTATTCATTTGTTCTCTCATCCATTTGTTTATACCACAATATTCAGTGAATCTCCTCCTATTCTAAGGCACTGGAAGTATTTCACTGTTTAAGTACGTAGTCCCTTTCTTCATGTAGCTTTTGTAGTGATAAATATAAAATGGGAAAGAAGAAGTTGAATATTATTGTAAAACAGCCATGGGAAGAAGACAAGAAACTTGAGGGCTTCTTCTAGGCAAGCTTATACATTTAAGAAATTCTAATTTTTGTAGCAAAAATTATCTTTCCCAAACAATGAGACTATTATGGAAGTCATATTAAATTCCCACCCCTTCATACTAA
The DNA here is from genome assembly GCA_027257055.1 of Cephalopachus bancanus. Lineage (NCBI taxonomy): Eukaryota > Metazoa > Chordata > Mammalia > Primates > Tarsiidae > Cephalopachus > Cephalopachus bancanus. Next base: position 2,217,503 of record JAPVLO010000072.1, read on the forward strand.
GAATAATTGGTAGACTTCAATGGGTGAAAATTTAGTATTTATGGAAATATGGTAACTCAGGTTACTTTCAAATGTGTGAGAGATGAGATGTTGGGGAGAAATGAAAGCTAAATCCATGCAAATGTAGTTCTTGAGTTAACCAAAAATTGTCTGTTCACTTGAACAAAGAGAGTACTAATTTTACTTCTATTACTTCGAACTGTAGCTATACTAAAAAATAACGAGGAAAAAATCAAAGCAGGAGGAGCAAAAAGGAGAAAAAAGGTACTATTTATTCAATATTTACCAGATGTCAAACACTCTAAATACACTAACCATGAGGAAAGTCCATGGGGCTAGTGATACGTTCTGCTCAAAATCACAAATTCACTTTGTGCAATACACAGAAGAGAGCAAAATATTTCAGAATTATAGGAGGAAGTTAGAATTTGAGCTCAAACAACTGCCTTTAGAAAAGATGCCTGGCTTCTCAGGCATATTTACATCTGTAGAATGGGGCTCATACTTAGAAATGTTCATAGATGTTAGAAAAGTTAGAAGTGATTATGTTTGCAAAAATCAAACACTGTGACTGGGCACAGTGGCTCAAGCCTGTAATCCAAGCACTTTGGGAGAGCCAGGTAAGAGGATTTCTCAAGCCCAGGGGTTCAAGACTAGCCTGGACAACTTGGCGAGACCTTGTCTCTGCAATAAACCAAAAAAATTAGCCAGAAGTGGTGGTGGACATCTGTGGTTCCAGGTACTTGGAAGGCTGAGGTGGAAAGATCACCTGAGCCCAGCAGATTGAGACTGTGGTGGCCATGAGTGTGCCACTGCACTGCAATCTGGGCAACTGAGTGAGACTCGAGACTCCACCCTCCCCCTGCAAAAGAAAAATCAAACACTGTATATAGCACAGATTACTTGCTTTAAAAATGCCTTTCTTCTTTTCTTTTTTCCTGAGTACTGGATTTCTTGCCACCTTCTTCTTTTTTTTTTCTTTTGAGTTGGAGTCTCACTCTGTCACCCAGGCTGTTGTGCCATGGCACTCTCATGGCCAAGACAGCCTCCACCTGCTGGGCTCAGGCGACCCTTCCACCTCAGCCTTACAAGTAGCTGGAACTACAGGTACATGACACCATGTCCAGCTAATTTTTTGATTTATTGTAAAGATGAGGTCTCGCAATTGCCCAGGCAGGTCTTGAACCCTTGGGTTCAGGCAATTATCCTGCCTCCACCTCCCAAAATGCTGGGATTACAGGCATGAGCTGCCATACCTGGTGGATTTCTTGCCTTCTGAAGTGTGCTGCGGCCACCAAATTTACACTCTAGAGGCCCTGTCCAATGCCCTGAACCACCTTTCTGCATGCATGCATACATACACACATACATACATACATACATACATACATACATACAAACAACACATTTATGATTTAAATGGTGTCTCTAAAGACTAGGCAACACAGCCAAGAAACTGCTTAACTGGTATGAGCAAATATGCCTTTCAAGAAAATTAAATTGAACCAAACTAGAAAATAAAACCATTTCTAAAATCCCAACAATAAACATAAGTTGAAATGAGTCAAACGCATTTGCAGGTGATGATAAATATCGTGTGCTTACTTACCAGGCTAACCAAGTGTGCATTGTATCTGCAACTGCCATTAATAACTGCACAGCTGAACACTAGTAATTTGGTCTCCATGGGAACAGAAGGTAATATCTGCACTACTGTTCCTAGATGGATCTTTTATTATTTCAATATTTGAAAAGTGATTTTTCAAGATGATAGAAACTATAAAATATATTCAATTATGCATAACATGGGCGATAGAAAGTGTAGGGTTTGAAATACCCATTTGGTCATGTCTATTTTTCCAGAGAGAAAAGAAGAGGACTCTGAGGGGAAGTACAGGCTGATATTTGGGGGGAAAGATCCCAACTCCCAACTCTCCTGTGATTTCTAGAATTGTTAAGCCTGAAATCTGTCCTTGACAACTTTCATCATAGTGGTGGATTTACTGCCTTTAGTCATTTTACAAAAGTACATGACATACCAGTGAATGCCCAGAACCTTAGTGAACTCCTGAAGACTACTCAGTAATGATACAGTAAAGACCATAACATCTGAGTAAATATTTGAGATGGAGATTGAGAAAATACCAAAGAAGCATGGTTTAAGAAAACAAATGGGAAAGGCCTACTATTTCTCAATTAGTCAAAACAGAAAACCAGAGTCATCCTTGAATTTTTTCTCTTCCTCACCCAGACTTGTTTAATGACTCTCACTCTTTACTTCCCTCCCCCATTTTCTGTTGTCACAAGCATGGGTCTGTGAGATCACTCCAAGGGTGTTCCTCTTCTCTTCTGGTTTCCTTTAGGAACTCATGCCTTAGTGGACACAGGGATAGATATGCATGTGTTTGTGATAAGCAGTTAATCACCTATTCATGTATAACAGCTATGGAAGGCTGACCTTGTGCCCTGCACTCTCTTATGTGCCTTAATATATGAACTTATTTACTTTTGACCCCAAACATATTAATTGTTCTTATTAATATTATTTCTATTTTACAAAGGACTTTAACTCAGGCACAGAGAGAATGATTTGCCTAAATTCATAATATACACACACCACACACACACACTCATGCATGTGTAGAAAGTGGCAGAATGAAGAGTAGAACATAATCAGTCTGGGTCTAGAGTCCATGGTGCCCACTGTAGGTCCTAAAGCAAGCACATAGTTTGAAATGCTTGGGTTTCCCAAGGGTGATAACAAGAACTCTCTCGGACATGGCTGAGTCATACTTCCAGCCCAGGCTCTAGGACAAACCTTTTGTTTCTTTAGAGCCCTAAGCAAATGTAATTCAAATGTCACTCCAATCAGCAGCTGGAGTGTCTCCCTCTCCCCTGGGGCACCTTGGAAAGGTCCTGCTAAGGTCAACTGCTAGTGAGAAGCAGCTAGTTGTTGAGCCTGAAGTCTCTGGGGTGGTACTGCCTGGGATTGTATCCTACCTTGTGGATTACTTGTTGATTTTTTGAGATGACTGTGCTTCAATGTCTTCATCTCAAAAATGAGATTATGAATAGTCTGTCCCACAGATTGACATCATAATTAAATGAATAAATAAATGTAAAGAAGTATATCTTGCACATTGTAAGTTCTAAGTAAATATTGATAATGATAGTGAAGTGATGATGAGGAGGAGAATGGTGGTGATGATGATGAAAATAGCTACATTATCATAAAGGGTTCCCCAAAAACTATTTTAAAGACCTGTGTTCAAATTTACAGTGTAAATTTCAGCTTATGGATTATAAGAAAAAAGGAACTAAAGCAACAACAAGTAGCTGCACATATATAAATGTTCAAAAGTAACATTTGAATAGGAGAATAAGAAGGTAGGACTACTTCTTCAATCAACAAGGAAAAACGGAGACCACATTTACTCACCCATCTGAGACAACTCAAATTAAGACAAAATATGCAAAACAATGTTTTTCCAACTTTGGATATCAGGTTGCATAGACTAAAAATGAAGTGAACCCTACTATTGTTTGCTCTAATATATTGCTTGGAGAGAGTTTCTGGGCCATGATGCAGGCTAATGAAACTCAGGAAAAACTTGGCACATTCACTGATTTGAAAAATAGAATGTAGAATATAGGGAATCTAAGGGGGCCAGAGTTCACAGGACAGCATACTGGAAAGGAAATCTGAGGAAGCAATTTCTAGTGCTCAAACAAGACTAAAAATAACTGGTAGAGCCACAAACCAGAATGAAAAACCTCACAATTCATGGAATACTGAGTAGAAAATTCAGAAGAACATTGTCTCAGTCACTGGGTAAAATTAGCCCTAGACTAAAATCTACTGTAATCTCATCTAACAAATCTTAAAAAGCAAGGCTTGAAAATATCACATGGATTCTAAGTAATTATATCTCATTATAAAGCTAAAGAATGCATCTGTGTGTCCATATACCCATCCATACACATACACATTCAGTACTTATTGAGAAAAGATCAATCACAATGCCTAGCATTGAATCAAAACTACTAGACATATTAAGAAATAGGAAATACAACATATATTCAAAGAAAAAGATCAATCAATCAGAAACTGATTCTGAAATGGCACCCTGATAGAGATTTCTCAGCAAATATAGCTGCAGTGAAGAAAAGGAAGTGAGGTGGAGAGTGGGAGGTGAAGACATGGAGGAGGAAAAGGAAGAGGTGGAGAGAGAGACAGAAGGAGAGCTGAGAAAGGGGCAGAAGCAGGAAGATAACAAAGAGATCAGAGAGATAAGGGGATTAACTGACAGGGCAGAGATTCCTGGAGAGAGGGTAATACAGACCTAGGGATAGGGGCAGGCAGTGAAAGAATAAAGGACAAAATGGCATGATAGTAAAGAGAGAACAGTAGCAATCACCTGTTCAACTGCTTCAAAACTCTTATAACAATTTAAAACTTGCTGATATAGTTACATATTTAATCTATATCCCTCCCAAAGAAAAACCTTTCCCATCACAGTCCATGTCTGCCTGTCTGTTCACGAAGGCAGAATGGCAACTGTTTATTCACTGTAGTTTTACCAGTGGTCACACAGTCTATAGAATATAGCAAGGTGGCCAAAAGTTACTGAATATGTTGATGAAGAAAATGACAAGTGTTACTGTTATTTTAATGACTAGACGATACTAAATATCAAGGGGTTCAGTAAAAAAAAAAACAAACCCAGAAAACTCTAGGACAAAGGCTAGTAAGTAGCAGAATTCATTTTAAATATAAGTTTCCTACTGGGCAAAGTGGCTCAATCTCAGCATTTTAGGAGGTTCAGATGGAAGGATTGCTTGAAACCAGGTCAAGACCAGCCTAGAACATATAGCAAGACCTCATCTCTACAAAAAAATCAAAAAATTAATAAAGATATTCTTACTCCAAGACTAGGACTTTCCTTAAAGTCATGAAAAAAAAATTCTAAAAAAAAAAATTCTATAAAGTAACTCATGACATGCCTTTAACTGTTCAGTGAAGAGTGACTCTTATATAATTGTTCATATTTTCTCAACTGGGGCAATTAAGAGTACAGGCAGGCCCAGGAAGCATTTCCGTTATATTTAGGAGAAAGACACATTTTGTACAAGATGCAGGTGAGTGTGAGACAATGGCATGGACAAGGCTTGACTGTGTGGGAGGCCGCTGCTGGGGACATGAGGTTGCTCACACTGTGTACTAGGTCCTTTTTATGTGCATATTCCAAGATTAGATGCACAGATGTCAGAGAGTCTGCCACACTGGGTTTTCTTCTTTATCTTTTCTACTTGTGTCACTTGGGACCAGTTAGTTCTTTTCTCTGAGCCTTAGTTTTCTTGTTTCCAATATGTGAATGGTGATCTCTCCATTGAAGGTTTATCTTGAGGTAAAACAGGAGAGAGTAATAAAAGCCATGTGGTGATGGCTATTCACCTAGGCAAAATTTATGAGGCACCTGTTGCCTTGCAAATGCACATTGAAAGAAAATTACTTCCTCCAATATTTGTAATCTAGGAATGCAAAATCTAGCAAGAGAAGGCAAGAAAACAAGCAAAGACAATGAACTATAATGGTTGCAATGGTCGGAGTGAACAATATATTTGGGTCCCAGAGAAGTGTCCCCTAACTCAGTCAGGAGTCAGCAAGAAAGTGAGAAGTGGGATCAAATTTGGAAGGAAAGAACACCTGTGTGGACTCCTGAGGGGGAAGCAGGAATTGGCAAGAAAAAGAGGATCCAGAAGTATTCCCCAGGCATAGACTTACCGCTTGAAAAAAGCACTGGGGTGTGAATTACATGAGTTGAGCTACTTGAGGTAAGGGGGATCAGTCTTCTACACGCAGTTTTTCAGGAAGTCCTGAGTTGTGAGTTGTTGTGAGCAGGAGTTGATAAAGTTCTGAACCTTCAGCACCAACACTCACAGCAACTGGGTTGTACATAGTTCTGGTGAAGGTTATCTGTGCACTCTGCGCACAGGGAGGAGGAGGAAATGCCGGTTGTAATAGAAGTGTATGATCATTCCATGGGGGCCTATGGGAGCCTGGATTCATGCTTATTTTGGAAAGTAGTGGAAGTTTTAGCAAGGAGGTGGTATTTGAGTCAAGTGTTAGAGGTCGATGACTTTCCCATGGACAGATAAACTACCTCAAAGTTCTAAAAAAACAAATCCAATTCCCCAGACACATAAAATTGTGTGTGTGTTCTTTTGTCACTCATTCTGCAAATATTGAGCATTCCTTTGTGTTGATCATTATGACAGATCCAGGAGATAGTGTGATGAGCAAAAATTTCAATGACACCTACCCTCATAAAACTTATAGTCAGTGTTGTAAACTGAGACTAGTGCCCCTAAGGAAAGGAACAGAATTCTGTGGCATCATACCATAAAGAAACTCAACCTAGGTGTATGAAAAGGCTTCCCCAATGAACCCCAAGTAATCAAACTTTAAACTGATCTGAAGAGTGAACAAGGTAAGAGTGCAGATTGTTCAGGAAGTGGGTGCAGAATGTGCCAAGGTTCTGTGGATTGGCAGAGCCTGGTTAAATCAAGGCTTTCTGTGTGGAGCCTGGTCTCTCCAGAGCATGCTTCATGACAAATTTCCCTGTCTTTAGCAGGGAGGGTATATTCTCCTCTCTATGGCCTCACCTCCCACATTCACAACTGATCAGACTAGGGCAGACATGTGACTCAAGGGCAGTCCATCCCTAGGATGTCCAGCAACCTTTGACATAGTCATTGCTAGAATCTTTGCTCAAATAGGAATGCTCATCTTTGTCCAGATAAACCTACTCTCTTCCTTTGAGATATGTTCTGGGCAACAGGGAGAAAATCAGCTATGAGGGAGTAGAGGAGGGAAATAAGTAAAAACAAGAGAAATCAGTGAAGCAAGGACAGCCCAGGCAGATGACAGTGATGCCATGCACGGTAGCATGAACATCCCTGAATATTCCCCTCTCCAGCCCTGGATCCTGCCTTGGATCCAGAATATCTCGCTTCATTCCCTAAAACTCCAGGCATACTATTGCTCCTGTGTCATATCCTATGAGAACCTGGTCACCATTTTAAAATTATTTTTACTTTTAACAGCTTTATTGAGGAATAAATGATATACAAAAAATTGCATATGTTTAATGTATATAGTTTAGTGAGTCTGCACATATGTATACACTCATGAAACCATCACCACAATCAAAGTACTACGTAAAATCATCACCTTCAAAAGTTTCCTTTTGTCTCTCTGGTGCATTTTGTTTTGTTTGTCTGTTTGTTGTTGTTTGGTAAGACCACTTAACATGAGATCTGTCCTCTCAACAAATTTTTAAGTGCACAATATAGTATCATTAGCTCTAGGCACTGTGTCACAGAGCAGATATCTAGAACCTATTCATCTTGCATAACTGACGCTTTATACTCACTGACAAATAACTCCCCATGATCGTGTCCCTGCAGGAAAGCCTTAATTGTGCAGTCAATACAATCTAATTGAATATGCAGAAGTATATACATTATGGCCTTTGCTGGTTAATTCAGAGACACATTGAAAAATTCCTAGTTGTGCCACAGATGTTGTGCCTAGTTGTGCCTTTGCTGGTTAATTCAGAGACACATTGAAAAATTCCTAGTTGTGCCACAGATGTTGCTGAGTTCTGAACCTGCATTGGACACTTTTTGTGTGCTTTGTCTCAAGCTCAAAGAGGTTAAATGATGAGATCAAGGACAAGAGTGAAAGACTCTCAGTTTGATCCAAGTATCCAATTCCAAAGTCTGTATGTTTTGGATCATTCCAGGAGATCTCAATTGGAAGTATACATCAGAATCACCTAGGGAGATTTTTAAAATACTGCTATCTAAATGTCACTCAAGCAAGGCTGAATCAGGGGTAGGGCTCACATATGCATATTATGAAAAAAGACTCCTCAGGATATTTTGATATGAACTCATGGTTAATGACTATTGCATCACTTTCAGCTGTGGGGGCAGCTCCAGGGACAGGTGCTCTATGCTTGTGGCCTGATACCATGTTCAAGGTTGTTTACCACTAATGAGCTATTAAACAGTGCAAATTTGTTGGACTTCTGATGTCGATGTCTAGGTTAAACAATGTACTGCGAGTTTAGAGGCTGTAGAGCTTGACGGACATGTGTTGACCAGGCTAGACTTCCTTTTGAGAAGGTAGATCTTATAGGCTGAGCTGACAAAGCTTACTGAGAGTGCATGTTGTATACCACACAACTTTAGGTTGTTCCTTGGAATTTCTTTTTCTTCCTCTTAACTAAAGCAGGGCCTCAGGGCAGCATGAGACCTGAAAACTGAAGGAAGAGGATAGCTCATTGCAGCACAAAACCCTGATGTCCCTCTGGTATCCAGGATCCTCTCTAGCTATCTGTCTGCACCATCTACTCTCCCTGGGCTAGCTAAGATTTTAGACTGAAGGCAGAGAGGCAGGGGTTTCTGGTAAATAGGTGCACACTGTCCTGTTGTTTTGCTGACTGGGATCAACAAACAACACAGCTGCTCTTGTGTTGGTTGCTTTATCCCTCCTGCAGACATAATTGACACATGTGTGCATTTGCACATCATACTCATACAGACACTGACAACATTGTCACCAAAAAGTGATTTAGTCAGTTTCTGGATGTCTTTATTATTGGGGAAGTCATAGACAGGAGGATCACGGGGTTCACTGTAGTGTATGCGCCATCCATCTATTACCCCTATTGTATCCTCCTCTTTGGCCCCTTCTGCATGGGGCCTACTAAAAATTCAGTCTAAAAGAATTATCACCAAGTATATCTGGGCCTGGTATTGGAGACATTTCATGATCTGGCCCAACTTACTCTCAACCATACTAGGCACATGATATCTCAAGACCACACTACAGACACTAAATAGGTCTTGGACATCAGACTTATAGCCTTTAATAAATATGACCCTTTATCTAGTATACCTTTTCCATAGAGATGCATAGTTATACTCAGAGTAGTTTGGACAGTGCTGAAGTAGCAAATAACCCTAAACTCTCGATATAGAACAATACAGATGCTGAGTTATCACAGTGACAAAGGCAGCTTTCCTGGGCAGCTTTTTGAAAAGCAGGGACTAGGGGCTCCAGGATTCTTCCAACTTGTGATGCAGTCCCCTTTAATACACACCCTTCAAAGGGACCATGGAAGGGAATGTGGCACCTATACTATTGTACAAAATATTTTTAAAGAAATAAGACATTTATTCCACTGGCTAGAGTTCAGATACATGTCTCCTTACTAACTGCAAGGGAGGCTCAGAAACACGTCTTCAACTGTGCATGGAAAGATGAAATGGGAATACAGCCAATCTCTGCCACCATTGCCATTCTGATCATCTACTGTCTAGTCCACTCTTTTTCCCACACCTAGAATAATTGCAAGAAGAACAACCCCAAGCGCATTCACTCACTGCATATTATATGCAAACTTCAGAATTTATGAGTGATGGGGGTGGCGTTGACATTAGGTCTGTATGACATTAGGTCTGTATGACATTAGGTCTCTTTTATGTCCAACAACTACCTGAAAATATGTTAACTACCCTTCACAATGTGCAGTAGTAGAATAATAGGTAGATAACTGACAAAAACAATCCCATTAGGGAAATGAAGAAAAATAAGAGACACGTAGTAAACAGAGGTCTACAGCAATGCTGAAATTCTGCTAGGCAGGCAAATTCAATGGCCTCTAGCTAGATCCGGGAAAGGATTTTTGGTCAGACACAAATTCTGCTACTGGTTGGAACTTCTCAGACTATTCCCTTGGAGTTATATAAATTGTGCCCTCTGGGTTCACCTTCTACGAGGAAGTTCACCATTACCCTTATTTTTCTTGTCCTGTTCTGAGTTGGGCATTGAGGAACACGATCCTTTGGGGACTATATACTTTTTAAAGTCAATCTCTTGCTATATAGCACCAGAAGCCCAAGAGTTGATAACAAACATTTTTATATTCCAAGTTGGTGGTTTCTTAAAACAACAACAATAACAACAGCAACAAAAACCCAAGAAGACTTTCAATCTTTTTTTTTTAATTTCTCCTAATAAACACATACACAGTTTTATAATCTGCTTTGCTTCTTTGCTTCTTTCATCTCCATGTTACTCTCACATAAAATTACTTTTTCAAGATCATTTTATTTAACTAGCTAAAATGTAAACTCCATGACAGTAGGGACCAGCCAAACTTATTCACCACCATCACACTATCCTCACACCTGAGGGTTTAATATAATCACTGTCCCCATGAATACACAATGAATAGCTTAGACTTGAGTTCATCGACTACAAAAAGAAGCAAATATTAATATTATTATTTAGTAAGAATATACCTGGTGCTGACTGCTCCATACAAGGTGTGGAATGTGACAGATATGGCCCCCACACTTACCCACAGTATAGAAGGGTATGAGATGGTAAAAAGTAACTCAAAGTGGGCAAAAGGCAAGTATAGGATACAGTCATATCTGGGCACATGTCCCAGCCCTGCCAGAGAACAACTTTCTAACACTGGTCAATTTGCTGAGAGTTTTACAAAATGTGAATATATTCAGGAAGCCATGGGGAAGCATATTAAAATATCTGGCATAGAGTCAAAAGTAAGTGCTCACTACATTTAGCCGATACACTTATGTTAAAGAGTAGATGGGTTTGTACTGTCACCATCACATGATCCCAAGGGTTGGGAATGGCGAAGGGAGAAGGAAGAGGGTGGAGAAATGGGGATTCCCCAAAGGAAAGCAACTTACTGCCCTGAGTCCCAGACAAACCTTTTCCTCCCCATTAAGAAAAGAAGAAGAAACAGAGACTGAGTGGCTTAATTGGCTCACTTAAGCTCTCACAATTACTCCTCCTGGCAAGTGTGGGTGGGGGTCAATACCTTAGCCCTCCCCTGTTTTTCCTTACTCCAAATCTGGCATTCTGCTGTTCCCTTATCATGCAATCACTCAGTATGTATTTATTGAGTGTCTGTCATGCACCTTGATTGATGCTGAGAACACAATGAGGGAACACTGGATGGTCTGGGAAGGGATATGACTGCCTCATCTTCATCATATAACATCTCCCATCATGGCTAGAAATATTGCTGTTGAGTAAGATGGAAGAAGGCAGATGACATGGAATCAAGACAATTTTCAGTAACAAAAAGCTTGGTGCATAAGGAGGCAAGACTGTAGACTTTTGCATAACTGATGAATAAGAATCTTTAAAAAAATGTCCTGTGTAATTATGCTAGATTCATATGCAGATTGATGCAATGCACCATATACAAAAAGCCTATCTTAGCTTGTACATAATATAGCAACTTGCTGTTTATTTTGCAGAATGTATTAACTTAAAAAGCCATTTACAAGAAAAATTTTAATATTTTAATGGAGGGAACACCACAGCACTTGCCATCTTAATTATTAAAATGGTAGACTTGATTAAATACAGTTTTTAACTAAAAACATTTTTGTTTAAATAAATAGTGTCTTCATGTGTTCCTCATAACATTTTTATTTCTTCAAAAAAATTCTAGTAAGAACATTTCATTTAAGGTCCACCTTCTCAACAAAATTTTAAGTGTCTAATGTAGTATTAACTATAGCCACAATAGTGTATAGCAGATCTCTAGAACTTACCTACCTTGCATAACTAAAACTTCACATCCACTGAACAGCAACCTCTCTCACTTTTCCTCTCAACTCCTGTCAACCACCATTATATACTATCTGTTTCTAGGAGCTTGACTACATTAGATACCTCCTATGAGTGGAATAAAAGTATTTGTCCTTCTGTGACTAGTTTATATTCTTTAGATTATTCTAAAATTCATATGGAGTCGCAAAAGACGTGAAATAGACACAATAAATATTCCTTTGTACCACACACTAACTCACAGGACCTGTTAAGGGGAGGGACTGAAGTTTATTCATTGTCTGAGCCACTGTAACACACGGATGTTAGCACACATAGGGGTTAAATAAATGATCAGGAGATGAATAAATGAACACATGCACAGAAGTCCCTGTCCAAGGAGGCAGAGCTCTGAAGACAAAGAGAGAGCTCCTACAGTCTGTATCTCTCCACCAGGTTGCCATTTTCCCTCTGGATGAACGCTAGTGAGAAGAAAGAGGATATGCAGCCTCCCTGGGGGATAACAGGATGCTCTTGACTCTGAGTAACTGGATGTTTGATTTTCAATAAGAGTCTGTTAGACACTGAATATTTATCAGGTGGGATGGTTATTTTACATGTCAACCTAGCCAGGCCACAATACCGATATTTGGTCAAACATCCCAGATGTCTCTGTGAAGGTATCTTTTAGATGAAATTAACATTTAAATCATTAGACTTTGAGTAAAGCAGATGACCCTCCATGAACTGGGTGGGCCTTGTCCAATCAGTTGATCGTCTTAATAGGAAAAATCTGACTTCTCCCAAAGAAGAAGAAATTCTGCCAGCAGATTGCATTTGGACTTGAATGGCAACTCTTCCCTGGGTCCCCAGTCTGCCAGCCTACCCCGCAGATTTTAAACTCGCCAGACAATATCTCTCTCTCTTTCTCTCTCTCTCTCTCTCTGTGTGTGTGTCTCTGTCGCTTTCTCTGTTTTTCTCTCTATACAAATACACACACACACACGTGTGTGTGTGTATATTATTGTATATGTATATATGGACACACACACATAGTTTTAATTCAGCATGTCACCATCTCTCCTACACACACACATATACATATTCTATTGATTCTATTTCTCTGGAGACACTAGACTAATACATCAAGTATATGCCAATTGTTCTCAGCTATACCGGGCAGTGTTGGGGATATCATAATAAAAACAGCAGAGAAAGGGCAGAGAATGTCTCTAGGATGATCACATTCAATTTTCGTTCTACATCTTGGGAAACAAACCCAGGGAGGGCAAGTGGTTGGCTCAAGGTCAACAGCCAAAGCCAAGAACAAAACCCCAAGACCATATAGGAGCTGATGTAGCATTTGAATTAATTATGTGGATAAATGAAGGAAAAACAATATCAGCAGGAGGTTTTATTGGGCATTTGTGTGTGTGTGTGTGTGTGTGTGTGTGTGTGTGTGTGTGTGTGTGTGTGAGGCTCTATGCTCAAAGCCCTTAAGCTTATTTCATTTAATCTTCTCAGCATCGCTGTGAGCCTAACATTAGTATCCCCTTTGACAGATGAGCCATGAGTCAAAGAGAGTAAATAATTCACCCAGTGCAAAGCTGCTGGTTTAGGATGGAGAACAAATACAATCCTTCGCTTTGCCATCTCTAAATCTGAAGGTCTAAATGTCAAAAGTGAAGCAGGAAAGACCAGAATCCGCAAGGGGAGAGGGGCCTGGGCTGATGAGAAAGGGACATGGCACATCATGTTGACCCCACCTCCACAAGATTTTTTATGCCAATCAGCTCATTTTGCTATGAAACTGTAATTTTGCAAATGTCTCTGCAAGAAAAGGCTTATTTTGAAGGGAACACCTGTTCTCTAATCCTTCCAGCTGATGCTGCAATCTGTGTGGATTTTGATGTTATTTGATAATGCACTGGGCTTCTCAGGGATTTGGATACAGAGCTCCCAGGGGAGGTCGGGGGGAGTAGATTTCATTCTTTGCTTGGCAGCCCTTGCCTGGTGGGAAGGCGCAGGGTGGGCGCACAGCACTGAATCTGCATAATTGGATGGGACCCAAATGGAAAATACACAGGAAAAGAATCAAGTCCTGAAAATAACTCATTGAGCTAAGCTCCATGAGCAAGTTCAAAGCTAAGCACCCACAAATAAGCCATCTTATCTGACTCTTGCAAAAGACAGCAATGTCTGCTTTGACACATATCCCCAAAAATAGCCAAGAAGAGAAATTAACCAAAAAAAGTTCCACTATACTATATCATGTGCCTAAGTCTATTTCTGTAATGTTTTTACACATATTAACTCCTGAAACCTTCCCTAAAAGATAGATGTTATCCTATTTCACAGTTGAGAAAACTGAGTTTTTACAAGAGTGGATGGGTTCTTCCAAGTCACATAGCACTTATCCTAGTAGGCATTTAAAATCAGAATCTTCTCTTTACCACCTTACAATAGTCTTAGAGGTAGAGATTTAGCTGAATCATGCTCAGATGAGTCATTTGTAACAGAGTCCAGTGTATTGAAATGATATACCAAGTGCCTCACTCCACCCAACCCCATAGCAGATCTAGGGTTTCTGAAGTCTCTAAGGGCATCCCCGTTGAGTACTCACGTGTCAATGGAGATGCCCATCTCTCCACAGCCCCTACCATTTGCTTTATGTCTACTTCCATATAAAGCAATGAATAGCGTTTGTGGCTTCGTTCTCCTGCTGCTCAGCTTTCTACATGAGCATGAGTACACACATGTATTAATCATTCACTCCATACACAGTTTTTGAGCACTATGTGTGCCAGGCAGGGTGCTAGGCCCTAGGTATGTGGAGCTGAATGATAAGATCTCCACCTCCAGCTCCTCAAAGCCCAGTGGGGGACAGACACAGATGCCTAGAGAATTGGGGAGAAAGCATTTCTTCCTAGGAAATCAGAGTGTGTTCACAGGGGTGATGGGTTCTGAATGAGGTCTGGAGGATGTATAGGAAGCTGTACATTAGTTTTACTGTCTTTGATCTAGGACATCAGTTTTTTTCCTGCCTTTGGATTTAGACTTGGATGGGAACTTATACCACTGATTCTCCTAATTCGGAGGATTTCAGGTTTTGACTGGGACTACACCATCTGCTCTCTTGGGTCTTCACCTTGATGACTGCAGAGTTCAGGACTTCTCAGCTTCCATAACCATGTGAGTCAAATCTTTGTGATAAATATCTTCGTGTGTGTATGTGTGTGTGTGTGTGTGTGTGTGTGTGTGTGCGCGCGTGCATTTTATTGGTTCTATTCCTCCAGAGAACCTTGAATAATACAGGCTAGTTAATTCTGAGCAGGTCACTAATAAAAACACACCATATACTGACTCAGGAGAGATATAAACAGAATAATACTGTGTGTGGCCAAAGCCCTGCACATCAGAGAAAAAACAAAAAACAAAAAACAGATGCTCCTTGGGACAAAGAAACAAGTAGAAGGACAACTGTGAATATTTATTGAGCAGCTAGTGAGCACCAGGTATTGGGCTAGGAACTTTACATTTAGGACAACACTAGGTATATAGAAAAGTGCATGAGATTGATAATTATTACAGATCCCACGCCACAAGTGGAAAAACGGATGCTCAAGGTGAAGACAATCTATGAAACTAGGCACAGCTTCATGCCAGCAGGCTTTTTACCACATAGTCTGAGAGAGGTCCCTTCACATCACAGCCTCCTGACCTCCAGGGAACCATATTTTTCCAGGGGACCATGCATAAAAGGTACCATATGAAGACTATGCTTCCTCCACCTATCTCAGGGCTTCGCCTTAGAAATATGTTTGATACGTGTTGCAGTGGTTTTAAAAAATAAAGGATGGATGAAGAATGAATAGTGAGAGGGAGGGACACATAATCAAAGAATCTCTAAAGGGGACATTTGAAAGTATAGAAATCTCATAGATCTCACACCCTACAAAGTGAAGTGTAAAAGTCTTGGGGCCACTGGCCCATGTGGACATTACCTCTGAGGAAGTCGGCTTACAGTATCCAGCTCCAAAGACCAAGTTTTCCAGAGAAATGATGGATTGTTCTTGTCCTGTATCTGGGCCACCTTTACCAAGCCAGGAGCCTCTACCTGGACGAGTAAAACTAAAAAGAAGAAAATTAAAGAGGATTAAAAAAAAAAAGATGTAAAGAAAGTGATGATGCCATTAGCTCAGGAACCTTGAGGGTGTTGCTATAGAGCCTTTGGAGTAAGTCATTTAGAAGGAGTAGCTCCCCTAGGGTATTTGCATGTGACATTTTTGGATATCTTGATGATAAGGGAGTGCAACTGACATGTGAGCTTGGAAGCCAAAAATCATACCCATCTTACAATTTGCTAAAAGAGTACCTGCCCTAAATGCCAAAAACAGACCCATGAGAGATACTAAGCACCACCTATAGACTGTGTGATATGGGCCAAGTTTTCAAACCTATCCTTGCCTCTGTCTTCTATGTCAGAAGTGTTGGTAATAGCACTTTAACCATGTGGTTGTTGTGAAGATTCTGTTGGATAAGCCGGGGAGAACTTCCAGTACAGTGTCTGGAGCAGTATATAAATGCTAGTAGCAGTTGTTGAAAGTATCACAGATATAATAAAATATAATATAATCATATTTTCTGATTTGTCTTGATTGTGAGCTGATGCAACCCTATAATTTAGCTAGAAGATGGAAAGAAGACTCATTTAGGAAGAAAAGTAGGCTGGGCTCGGTGGCTCAGCCTGTAACCCCAGCACTTTGGGATGCTAGGGTGAGTGGATTGCCTGAGCTCGCAGTTTTGAGACCAGCCCGGGCAACTTGATGAGATCCCGTCTCTACAATAAATCAAAAATTAGCCGGGTGTGGTAGTGCATGCCCATAGTTCTGGCTACTTGGAAGGCTGAGGCAGAAGCATCCCCGGAGCCCGGGAGGTCGATGCTGGGGTGGCAGTGAGTATGGCACTGCACTCCAGCCTGGGCTACTTAGTGAGACGCTAACTCAAAAGAAGAAGAAGAAGAAGAGGAGGAGGAGGAGGAGGAGGAGGAGGGGGATTTTTTGCTGAGGATTGTTTTGGCTATTCTTGTTCATTTGTGTTTCCATATGAATTTCTGTGGTTTTTTTTTTCTAGGTCTGAGAAGAATGTTGCTGGTAATTTGATGGGTTTTGCATTAAATCTGTAGATTGCCTTAGGTAGGATAGACATCTTCACAATGTTGATTCTTCCAATCCATGAGCATGGGATATTTTTCCACTTGTTTGTGTCATCTTTGATTTCTTTGAGCAGTGTTTTGTAGTTTTCATTGTAAAGGTCTTTTACGTTTCTGGTTAGGAAGATGCCAAGGTATTTCATTTTTATGTGGCTATTGTGAATGAAATTGTGATTTTTATTTGGGTTTCTGTTTGTTTATTATTGGTGTAAAGAAAAGCGATTGTCTTTTGCACATCTATTTTATATCCTGAGACTTTGTCAAAGTCCTTTCTCAGTGTAAAGAGGTTTTTGACAGATTCTCTTGGGTTTTCAAGGTACACAATCATGTCATCTATAAAGAGACATAACTTGACTTCCTTTTCTCCTATTTAGATACCCCTGATTGCCTTCTCTTCTCTGATTTCTCTAGCCAGGACTTCCAATACTATATTGAACAGGAGGGGTGAGAGTGAGCATCCTTGTCTTGTTCGTTTTCAGGGGAAATGGTTCCAATTTTTGACCATTTAGGAGTATGCTGGCTGTGGGTTTCTCGTAGATGGCTTTTACTATTTTGAGGTATGTTCCCCATATGCCTAGATGTTTGAGGATTTTTATCAAGACGGGGTGCTGCATTTTATCAAAAGCTTTTTCTGCATCTAATGATATAATCATGTGGTTTTGCTTTGACATCTGTTGATGTATTTAATTACATTTATGGTTTTACAAATGTTGAATCAGCCTTGCATCCCAGGGATGAAGCATACTTGGTCATGATGGGTGATTTTTTAGATGTGTTGTTGAATCCGGTTTGCTAGGATCTTGTTGAGAATTTTAGTATCTATGTTCATCAAAGATATTGGCCTGTAGTTCTCTTTCTTTGTTGGGTCTTTACCTGGCTTGGGTATCAATGTGATGTTAGCTTCATAAAATGATTTGGGAAGAGTTCCATCTTTTTCAATCACCTGGAATATCTTCAGGTGATTGAAGAGAGGGGTTCTCTGAATCTCTTGTTTTTGTATGGTCACATCACTGATGAGATGAGAAAAATTTTCCTGGATAAATTCATGAAATGTGGTCGATGCTGGGGTGGCAGTGAGTGTGGCACTGCACTCCAGCCTGGGCTACAAAGTGAGACTCCAACTCAAAAAAAGAAGAAGGAGGAGGAGGAGGAGGAGAAGAAGAAGAAGAAAAAGGAGAAGAAGAAAAGTGGGATGTATGTGTGTGTGCATGTAAATCTTTAAAACTTATGGCACATTCATAGGAGAAACTACAAATTAATACCTAAAATAATGTATTATTTATTTAGGGGTGGCCTTGATTAGACTTCCCAATGCATCTGAACCCCTTAAGTGACATTCAATTGCACACATTTGAGGGTTAAGCATTTTATTCTTTTCTTCAGTAGGTTTCAGTGAAGGTTAGGGGTCTTTTGAGATTAAATTTTAATTTCACACCTGCTTAATGCTGATTGAATTTAACTGATGCTGCAAAAAAACTGCTTTTCTGGAAAAACTAGTGCTTGCCCCAGTTGACAGGTATTTCCCACAACCTTAAAGGGTTCCCTTTGTTCCCAGCTACTGTGAGCCGATGGATAGAAATTCTTCCTGCCAAATTCACAGAACAGAGGACAGTTCTATTTTTACCCCATCCCTGGAGAAGTCTGAGCTCTTTCTGTGAATTTCTATCTGTGCTCCTTTCCAGCAAGGTTGTTGCACACAAACTTGCAAGAGACCATGTCTGTCAGAAAGTTAAACTTCTTACTTAGATTTCCTAGATTCCAAAATTCTCATTATAATAGTATCAGGGCCCCTAGCAAGAAAAGGAATGAAATCTCCTCTTCACTGCCCTGTTACTTGGTGTAAACACCTCTCATGCCTTAACCAATCCTCCTCCTTCACACTGATGTAACTTCCAGTCCAACTGACTCACAGCTGCTGGGGTCTCTACAAAACATAGGTCTTGTCAGTTCATTATCTTTCTCAAAACCTTCAGTGCTTCCTTCTTGTGCAATAAGCAGATTCTCAATTCCTTGATGTGTCATTAATTATCCTGTTAACATATAACTCTAATTTGCCTTCCCAAATTCATTTTTCACTGTCACAGTCTCTTATCCCCAGGGTGGAGCACAAAAGCTGTTCCTTCTAAAAAGCCTTCCCTCGTGTCCCTTAAGCAAAACCACATCTTCCCCATGCTAACAGTTACCTACCATTTATTAAGCGCTTATTATGTGCTAAACATGAAAACCAGGGCTTGAAATATGGTAGCTACTAAACAAATATTAGTCAACTGAATGAATAGTCAGTGGTTTTACATGTACTGTCTTATTTAATCCTTCTAATAGCCTTTAGTACACACAAAACTAAAGCTCACATGCTCAAGCTAACAGGGTTAACAAGGAGGCGGCTCAAACTTGCAACCTGGGTTCCTCTAATCTTAAAAACCATTCCTTTAACTCTCATTCTCCATTGAGCTCCCATGATGCTTTGTGCACATCTCAATTTAACAAGTATCACTTCAAATTATAATGTATTGCCCATGTGCCTTTCTGCCAGACTCTGAGCATTTTAAAGTCCTGAACCTGATCTATTCATCTCAGAGCTTCTAGGCTTGGCCCTTCTCAGAGAAGTGATAGTGGCTAAAGATTAGACACTCATGACACCTTGAACCAAGCCTGTTATCACCATGTGCAACTCTATATATATGTTTCATTTCATTGCACCCTTTTATCAGCCCTGCTGGTTTAGAATCACATCTCATTTTCTAAAAATTCCTTCTCATTCATTCATTTATATGTTGAAAAAGATGTTTAGAGAAGTTAGGTGACTTATCCAAGCAGTCCCCAAAATAAGTCACAGCACTAGACAATAAGATGGTCCTTTTTTTTTTTTTGAGTTAGAGTCTCACTCTGTCACCCAGGCTGGAGTGCGGTGGCTTGCTCACGGCCACCACAGCCTTGACCTGCTAGCCTCAGATGATCCTTCAGCCCCAGCCTTCCAAGTGACTGGAACTACAGCATGCACCACCATGCCCGGTTAATTAAGATGGTCTTGCGTCCAGATGATGAGGAACAATTTGCTCTTGGGGCTCCAGAAAAGCTTTGCCTTTTCCTATTCCAGGAAAGCTCTGCCTTTCCTAACCCAGGATGTTGCTTCACCTTCAGCAGTGACAGCATCAGGACCCAACCTTCAGTCACCAACCTCACCTTGCTAGCCTCATCTGGCTGAGGGCAGACAGCTCATGCCCTTAACTCTGCATTGAAGCCATGATATGCTGAGCCATAGTGCGAGCTAACAGCGAGGGAATACCCTTTGCAGGATAATCGTACTTTCTGCTGCTTTCTGGATTCTATTTCTCCTGTCACTTCCCAGTTAGGTCTGCTTTCCTTTCTTCCTCTCACTATGAATCTTGTTACATTTTCTACCAAACTCTACTACAACAGCATTTAAGACATTATAAGCCGGGCTCGGTGGCTCAGCCTGTAATCCCGCGCCTTTGGGAGGCTGAGGTGAGTGGATTGCCTGAGCCCGCGGGTTTGAGACCCGCCTGGGCAGCGAGACCTCATCTCTACAATAAATAAAAAAATCAACTGGGCGTGGTAGCGCATGCCTGTAATTCCAGCTACTCGGAAGGCTGAGGCGGAAGGATCGCTGGAGCCCAGCAGGCGAGGCTGTGATGGCCGGAAACGGCCACTGCACTCCAGTCTGGGCGACCGAGTGAGACTCCAACTCAAAAAAAAAAAAAAGACATTATAATTGTATATATGCAAATTGGCCCACTCTACTGGACTGTGAATTCTTTGAGGGAAAGACCTATTCCAATGTATCTTTATATCTCATAGTAGGATGTATTTCCTAACACCTTTCCCAGAGCAGAGCATGCCCTCAACAAATACCCACTGAATGCAAGAATAATGAAAAGTCCCAAGGTCTTTTTGATACAAGTGTTGCCTTTATCTTTGGGACCCAGTGTATATGCATGAGCTCAATCAAGGTTTGGGCAGGAATATGTCCAAACTTCTCCTGTTTCAACTGATGACTCCATGCTTGGGTACTGTTCTCACCAGCTCTCTTCACCCATCAGCTCCCTTTATTCCTGCCATGTGCTCTTACCTTAACTCCCCTGTGAGATGTCTCTCTGTAGATCCCAGAATGGAATGGGATTCAGCTGATGGGCATGCTCACTGGATCAGTGACCTAGTCACATGTCATGGCTCAGATTAGGCATCTCATTTCCTACTCTCTGACCCCAATGGAGAGCAGGGCCTTCAGGCCAGGGGTGGCACACTTAATGAGGACTCAGGTCTCCCACATATGCACTTAAACTCTCAGCACTGAGAAGCCACCCAGAAAAGGGAAATTGGGAAATTCCCCTTTCCAAAACACCATGTTGCAAGATTCTATCCCTAAATATTCCACTACACACATGCAACTTTTTCCCATGTGCGTACGTGATGTGTTGAAATGATATGATTTATCTCTCTGGCCACACTAGGAGCAGGTATGAAGACAGCTCAGCACAGTGCAATGCACTAGTTGTTGTCAGCTCTGCCCATTCACTTACAGCATTTATAAAATCTCAGTGCTTCACAGGGTCTTGAAGATGTTCTGAGAAAATTCACAGAATGGGAGAGGTAAACCAACTGTAGAAGTGAAACTTCCACATCTGAATGAATAATCTCTTAGGGAAGAGAAAGAAGACAGTCCCTTCTGTGCACCTGGCATTGTCTTCATTTGGGATTCACTAAAACCTCGGGTAGATTGGACACACATGAGAGCTCCTGTTTTAAAGATAAAGATGATGTGACTCTGGGACATTAGGTGACTTCTCAGATAAGGCACAGTTAGAAAAAAAGTGAAGCCAAAACCCAAACCCAAACCATAGCTTGCAAGTTTTTAGGCCCTGGACTCCTCTCCAGTGTCCCCCTGACTCCAGATGCCCTCTCCACACCCCTCCTCTACCTCTCCCATTCTCTTCACTGAGACTTCAGAGAAGCTCTGTTGTCTGTGCTGAGCTCCCCTGGCAGACTTCGTGCCTCTGCCTCACCTGAGATTGAAGGTTGCTCCCCACGCATCAGAGCAACTTCCAAACTTCATACCTGATCAGGGGCTGCTGCAGAGCCACCAGGGCAGCATGGATGGTCACCGAGATCACAGACAGGTGGAAATAGTCAAACATGACTGGGACCTGGTGGTGCAGACCATTCCGGGGGTGGAAGTGCAGACCCAGTGTGCGACTGCTGATCATCGACGCCCCAGCCACATCCCTCAACCTGGAAGGCAAGCGAGTAAGCTCATGTGAGTGATGGTGGGTTGTCCTTGCTGTCATCCAAGCAGGGCTATATTATAGCCTCTTCAAGGGCCAAGTGCTGTGCATGCAACATCTTACTCAGTCCTGCAAATCCTCTGCCTGGTAGAGATGTTTCTTCCCATGATTGACGTGAAGAAACCAAGGCCCAGAAAGGGAGATCATTTATTAGCAGTCAATCAGCTGCTATGCAGCAGATGTGAGCCTCACACTTGTTGTCACTGACACTAAGCCCATGCATCAGTGAAGAATACAATGGCCAGACTTGCTTTTCAAGACTCATCCCAACCCTGAAGCCCTCTTGGCTCTCTTCCCACTTCTCTCTTATTTGTCCCACATGTGTCCAAATATCCAGCACTGTGCTTATGATGCTGCATTGACTTTATGAACTTGTGTTTTCTATTTGATTCTTAATTTTTTGGGATAGGGACTGTGACTAATTTATCTTTGGATACCCCATTCCTAGCCTAATATCTGGAGCATTATACAAGTTGGTCAAATGTGTACTTATTAAAATGAACAATCGACTGAATGAATGAAAGAATGAATGGCTCCCAAAGCATGATGGTTAAATAGTCTGTCCAGTTTATGAAAAATCCTCCCCCCACTGTCACTTCAGCATTTTGTAAATTGGCATTTGTCTGACTTCTAGGAGATAAATCAACTGACAGGCAAGGATTGAAGGCATTTTTAATTATAAAATGGGGATTTATTCTTGTCTAAATTAAAGTCAGTCATGTTAGTCCTCAGAAGGACCTAGTGTTAACCTCAAATTCTAAAAACCAATCACTCATACTCTGCAAAATTCTCTGAACCAGGGCATGTGGGAAACCTGGAAGGAGCATCTTCCATGAGTATAGCAGATAGGAAATGCTTCTCCTTCCTCCATAGATAAGAAAGTGAAGCACAAAAAGGGCACATCAAAAGGGGCAGCCTCTAAGACGCAACCCAATGGGCTTTGCTTCCTTGAAACTTATGCAAATGAGGGCCAAGTAAAACAGCCAACTAAACCATTGGACCCCAGGCTGGCTCCATAAATAGAATGCAAATAATGTTCTCTTCTTGTACCAGAAAGAAACTTGATGGAGAGAGGGTGGAGGGTCTACCACATGAGTCTTTGAATGTTGTTAACAATTGTATTCATTTTCATTCTGAAGACAACTTATTGAGGACTTAGTATGAACTGAACACCGTACTTTTGTTCTTTATCAGTATAGCAATTATATGAGGTATTTACTAATAGTATTCCATTTGTAAAAGAGGAAATAAGCCAGCATGAGTTAATTAACTTGTTCAAAATCACAAGGCAAAAATAAAAGACTAGACCAAGTCATTCTGATTCCACAGTTTGTTCTGTTACTGTTTAATATGGCTTTGAGTCCATTAAAACACAGGTTCCTATGAATCACAGAAATATCATTAGGGCTTGAGCAACAGGAGGTTAAATACATGCCAGTGTAGCTAAGATGACAAAAATGTTAACAAGGATTTCAGTTACATTAGTAGAAGTAAAAAAATTATGAACGAGAGAGGTGATACACTTCTGTGTTTCAAAATGGATATGCCCTAAATGGATATAAAACTTAGTTCCTGGCATAAGGTCTCAATTCAGAAAAGATGAAGATAAACTTGATAGCACTAAGAGGAGAATGCCTGGATTCTTATAAAGGAACTAAAACAAAATAAAACCAAAATTCAATTAAAACATACCTGGAGAAAGAGTCCTGGTATTTAACTTGGAGATAAAGAGATTTGGCATAGAGGATGCTTCTTACCTGAACTGCCATCCAGACTTAGAATTGTCCTGGGTGGTCTCAAGGAATAAAACTGAGGTCAACTGAGGGAGAGCACACAGGATGAATTACTTCTTGAAGTAAAGAAGAATTTCCTGATTCAGCAGAACTGTCCAGGGATGAACGAACTATGGTGGGAAAAAGTGAGCTCCCCATCCCTGTGCAAGCAAGTGATGATAAGCTTTTGTAGAGTAGCAAGTAAGATGTGAGGTTAGCTTAGAACATGGTTTTTATACTTCTGCAATATTGGCTTTGTGGACTGAATGATGCTTTCTTGGGGAGGGGGACTGACTTGTACATTGTAAGATGTTCAGCAGCAACTCTGGCACTTACTAACTAGATGCCAGTATCTAATTGTGGCAATCCTATCTGCTTCACACCACTCCAAGGACTAGTTGTTCTGGCACCATATTGAACTCAGAGGACCTAAAAGTGGGCCTTCTTTCCAACATATAAACTCAGAAGTGAAGTCCCTGCCTTTATTGTGGTTACCTTTCACCTCAACCATCCCCCTCAATTGTGACAACTAAAAATGACTCTGTTCATGGCCAAATGTCTACAGGGGGCAGAATCCTCCTGGCAGTATTGAGAGCCTCTAGACAAGGTGAACTTCAAGAGCTTTTCTGCCTTTAATATGAAATGCCATGTTTCTCCATTTTGTTCCTGCCCAGACCTATATGATGCTAAAGAAGCTGGCTGTCTTAGTCATATTTCAAAGCCAAATGTCTAATCCCAGGATATGCCACAGATACCTTATCATTCTTAAACTCAATTTATGGAAATTTTAAAATATGGCATTTTCAATCTCCCCCAGCCTCTGGCTTCCTGTTTCTCTTGGCTAATCTTATATTACATGAAAAACACTGCTCTGATTATTGTCATGAAGTGCTTGGGAGAGGAAGCAACACATGCAAGCCTGGTCTCACTTCCATCCAGGAAGTCATAAGAAGGGAGACTTCATGCACTTGATCTGTCACATATATAGTCTTAATCTTGGTAACAGATCTATGAGGTATGTATTCAATGATGTCCACTTCATAAATGAGGCTGCCGAGATTTATAACAGCATGGAGACTACCCCAGTGTTTTATAGTCGATGAGTACAGAACTTAGGTTGTTGAATTGCATACATTCTGATTGGGCCAATCTCTGGTACACAAGTTCTCCATGAAGCTACTGTTTGTCGGCAAGATGATCTCCTTTACTGACCCACTATGGTTTATCATGAAAGCTGCTTAGAGGGCTGGTTGGAAAATTATTTCCAAGCTAAGTCTGGAGTCAATGGCAGGGTTCTTCAATCAACTGTAAATGCCTACCATGCATTTGGATGTCTTTGAAGGAAGACATGGATGTCTTTGAAGGAAGTGAGCATAGAGAGATAGGGCACCAGTGGGTTACTAGGGGAGTAAATTATAGAAATCCGGATGGCTGAGGAGAAATATAAGACCAATGGAGGCAGGGCTTCTCTTTAGAGTTTGTATGTTGTCTCTTTTAGGGCCTCTGAGTTGATTACAGTGCTAGAACAATAAGTCTCAGGGATGGTTTGAAGCAGGATTCCTCCAGCATCCACTATCCCACAAGGAGAAAGCTGATGTGATGACAGAAGCAGATAGCCAGAGGCACTGAGTTAAGACAAAGACAAAAGTGAGGAAACTATGATGTTGAGCCCAGACACTGTGGTAGGACCATGGACAGCTACTTCTGCCAGCCCAGAGGTCAGGCAAGACCAGTTGCACATCAGCAGATGTCTATTCTCAATGCCCAGACACAATCGAGTCTCTGACACCTCAGTAGAAGTCCATCATTGGTTCAGATCCTTTCTGACTCAACCACTCATGTTATGAAA
Source organism: Cephalopachus bancanus (assembly GCA_027257055.1). Lineage (NCBI taxonomy): Eukaryota > Metazoa > Chordata > Mammalia > Primates > Tarsiidae > Cephalopachus > Cephalopachus bancanus. Next base: position 2,243,304 of record JAPVLO010000072.1, read on the forward strand.
GCCTTCATAACAATTGGATACATTTCAGGGATGGGATATTCCTTGAGAAGGGGAAAAAAGAATTGAGTTTGAACTTTGAAGGAATGGAGAGAACAGTCTACCAGCACTGGCCCATCGGTCTCCTGATTATCCATTCTCCAAAAAACAAAACAAAACAAATAAACAAAAAAACACCTTTTCTTTTCTTTTTTTTTTCTGAAGAAGTTACAGACACCAGCAAGGAGGTTTGACTTTAATTTGCAGAGAGTGATCAGTGTGTGCTAAGATCCTGCTAAAAGAACAGAAGGATACAGAGTTTTCCCTCCCTTCACCTTAGGCCAAGGGAGAAGGGTCTTCAAGAGGCTTGCCCTGTGTCCTCTAGAACTGTGGGATCAGAGGTCCTGTGCCGACTCGTCCTGCAAAGGCCATCAAGAGAGAAACTGAGGGTGGCTGGATTGATTAAGGAAGAGGGAACAGCCTTGGTAGAGGTGTTCCCTACAAATGTGGGATGAGTTCTGTGTCAATTTCCTGTGGACCAAATGTGGGTTCCTTGGAAAATACCTGACCCAAAGAACTTCCTTCAGGAAATGAGTCATTTAGCTATAGAGACATCAATACATCAAAGAACTTAAGGGATGGAACCAGATAAAAATGAGTGGGTAAGGGGACTCCCTAAAGAGTTTATCTCCAAGGAATTCACAAAACCCCCCAAAAGCACATTAGCATCACCATCTGAAGACTCCTGCTTACTAATGAACCCTTGTTCTGTCCAACATCTTCCTCCTCACTGTGCTTGATCCTAAAATGCCTACAAACTGCAATGCAGTTATAAAGCTCCCCCCTGCCACCGTGTCCTGTTTCTACACTGAGAAAACCTGGATCTGAAGGTGCAATGGAGAAAGAGGGCAACAGAAAGAAGCTGTAAATTGGACGAGAGTTTAGAGTCCTGATATTACATTTGACTGGACCTTTCTTTCTTTCTTTTATTTTAAAGATATGGGATGGTGATTCCTAAAAGATCTAAATATCGACCCTACATATGACTCAACAATCCCACATACCCAGAGGAACTCCAATAATTCTACAAAAAAAAAAAAACCTACACATGCATGTTTATTGACTGCACCTTTCATACCAAAAAAAGGGGGGGCTGGGATTATTTATTACTCAAAAGATCTCAAAGAGGTTTAGTGACATAACAGTTCACTCCAGGGTAGGAAGAAGAGGCCACAAAACATGCTGAAAGGAAGCAGTTATGAGAAAAAAAGAGACTTGCTTCCTGCTTATTTAATCGGCATGTTGCAAATACATGAAATTTTAATTTTCACATTTGAAACACAACAGCCAGTGTCTAGTACAAAGATGAAGAATCCTGACAGAATCCTCTTTGATTCAGTAGCAACTTTGTGGTTTGTAGCCACATAGGGTCATCAATTTAAAGCCCTCAATTAATATCACATTGAAAATGTAGAAAGGTGTCAGACATGAGAAGGTGCCAGCTAAAAAAGCCCGGAAGTCAAAGGTTTTCTGTGTATGTAGCATGTTAGTTACCGGTCTAAAATGTACACAATTTGAAATGACTTTGAAGACATTCTTAGCCCACATTCCTGAGCAAGGGACCTTGAAACTTATCAAGAGCCAGATACCTGAGAGCCATTCTGAGGTCCATGGCCATGAGGATGTCCCAGGAGTGAGGAATGGGTGGGGGTGGGGGGCATTATGCTACCACAATTCAGGAATTTCCATAACACTCACTGCTGTTCACTGTCCGTGAAGTGCAGGTCCATCTTGAGTTGGAAATCAACTTCACTCAGTGCGTCTTCCACCTGCAAAAGAAACAAAGTCCAGGGTATATAAGGAGTCCTGTACAAATGAAATATTTAGCCAGGCTATTTCCCCAAGTAGAGAAATACTATTGCATCACAAAATTACTGTCACTTATGTCTAAAGCAGAATTTCCATGCATGTTCCATGGAGTTCTAGATGAACAGGATATCTGGGAGTATTCCATGGAGTAGAGATGGAAGGGGTTTATTGGGAAAAACCAGTTTGCAAAAAAATGTTAAACAAGTTTTCTTATTGCAAGATTTTTGAAAGTCTCATTTCACACAAAGATTTGACTGGAATTCAATTTTGGACAGGAGTAAAGTATTCCATAGCACCTGCTTTGGGAAGGACGGGGTAGTGAACTCACTGTGGAACCCTACTTGACTAGTGATGGGATAAAGTCAGAGGTGATGCTATCTCTAACCCTCAGACACCTCCCAGGTCAGGTGCCACCACCCACACATGCAGAGGAGGAAGCTGATTCTCAGGAAAACTGTCACTTGTCAAGGTTTCCCAATTTGGAGAAAGCAACGCGTTCATTTTTATCTTGAGATCCATGGCATTTAACCATTTACACCTTAAGATGCTTTGGCACTTTACATTTTATCAATGGTTGCTTTTGACCTTAGCTTAAAAAACAAACAAAATAAAAACCTGCAATTTTTTTTAAAACACAGGACTCTTTGTTCTTCCTGCCAGTTTCTCACATATACCTAAAAGATGGTATCCCCAGTTACTCTTCAATCACACTAAACATTACCCTCACCACAAGTGGGATTTGCTAAATACCAGACCTCACCACTATCTCTACTCAAGAGTCAATGTAGTCTCAGGACTGCATACCTGTGACAGGATTTGGCCTCTTCCCACTCTCAGGCTGCACAAAGCCCTTCTCTGTAACCACGAAAGTCTGTTTCTTATATTCCTTAGCATGTAACACTTCTTGTTACAATTTTTGGAGGTTTATAACTTGGAAGCCCATGAGCATAGTATCATCTGCAGCTTTATCTGCTGATGTGTTCTGTTTAGTTTTGCTTTGTCCCCAAAGTATTTTTGTTAATGTTTTGAACAAGTTGCAAACATTTACATTTCAGGCTATTTCACATTTATATTATAGGTTTTTAGCTTCCAGGGGAAAAAAAAGTCCTGGATCTAGTAATGCTGTGCTGGTATTTGGAAGCTCTGTTTGAATCAGGTAATTGCTCTTGTATCTACCACAGTTCACTGTATTCCCTAACAATATCCATCTGGCCTGTGGCAAAAAAAAAAAAAACAACAAAAACCCTGGCTATTTTCTTGCCTAGTGTCTCCAGTAATCTTTGTATCATTAAGGGAAAGGTCTTAATTCATTCTGGATCCCCTGCTCCAGGCATAGTCCCTGCTATATAGAAAGTATCAATACATCTTTGAAGAATAAAGTTCTTTTACCATTCCCACTTTTTTTTGTTTGTTTTTTTTTTTATTCTGTTTCTTTGCAAGAATGTCCTCAAGCTCTAGGGGTAGAAATCTCTTATTCAACAGGCCTCTTTGGAAACGTCTTCCTGGTTAAGCAGAATTCAGGCGGAGACATATGGATGGAATTTATCTTTAGGTCCCCAGGGTTTAAAATTTGTTATTAAAAAAAGCATTTAAAAGTTAACATTTTGTTGAATCTGAGTGCTATAAATAACTTCCTCTCTTAGCTTTGTTTTGCATAATCATGAACCTGGCTTTAAACACACAAGGAAAGCAACTCAGCTTCTCGCCACCAGTTCCTTGGAAGGGAGACTAGCAAAGTAAGTCTCTCAGCCATCTTCTGAGCACGCATTTCCCTGATTAATGAAAATTCACTGTGAGCTCCAGTTTTAACTTGCTGCAATTCCTTAGGAACTGGGAAAGAAATAATTGACCTGGAAAAGCTGTGGATAAATTGAGCCTTGCTAAGACTTTCATGATGCCTCAATGAATCTTATTTGCAAGATATTCCAGAATGAAGTCATTGCTTTTTCTAACCGTTTATTTCATGGTTGACTGTTGACACCCTGACCCTCCCTACACACACACACACACACACACACACACTTTTTTCCCCTTTTATCCTGTCTTAGGTCAATTAAAGACATCATCTCCATTCAAGGATCATTTTCTCAACACCAGGAAGTAGTTTTGCATGTAATAAAAGAAGCAGTTTTAGAAATAATCTGTAAAAAAGCTAATATTTACAGAAAAGTTACTATGAGTCAGGTAATAAACTGCCATTGTATGTATACTATCTTATTTAATGTCAGTAAAACTAAGAAGTATTGTCCTCCATTTACAAATAGGGAACAGAAACTCAGTATGTCACTTTCCCAAAGTCAACTAGTTAGTGAGTCCCTTATCTCAGATCCTGTCAAAGACTCTACTTATTTGGCCTTTTCTCATGGCCAAACTGTCCTCTAGTTTCCACCTTCTCTCACTGGTTGGTTTTACTTTTATCCATAATAATGACTCTCATGTTTTCACTTTCATTCTTCCTTTCTTTCCTGAGCTTCATTACAGCATGATGGTTAGTAAGGTAGCTTTATAAGGCAAGCTATATGGATGCAAGTTCTAGTTCTACCACTTAGTATCTGTGTGTCTTTGGGCCAGTCAACCTCTCTCTTGCTTTATCATCTATAAAATGGGAGTAAAATAATTATGTGTACTCATAACATTGTTATTGCATGAACTATATAAGGAAATGTACACAAAGGACTTTGCTCACAAAGACAATTCTCAACAATTGTTAACTATAATTATTGCTATTGTTTTCAATTTACTACTGGGCCTGGCCACATGAAGGGTCCATTCTTCCACCAACTCCACATAGCAGTACTACACAATAGTCACAAACATAGACGTTATGCTCAGATTGTTTAGTTTTGAATCCAAGCTCTACCATTTCCGGGTGATATAACCTTGGACAAATAATTTCTCTAAGTAACTGCATCCTCATCTGTAAAACAAGCGTAATGAAACAACTCATAATGATGCTGCAATGATTCAATGAGATATATTTCAGACAGTTAGCACAGTGCCTGCCACACAGCACCTAATAAATATAAGATGCTATTAATGTTAAGATTCTTGTCATGATTATTATAACTCAACCTACACTCCTATCACCCCCCCAAAAAGAAACTTTTCTTTTCCCAGCTTCCCTAAACTATCAATGACAATTTCAAGCTCATTTTATGCCCAAACCTTAGAGTCAATCTATTTAAGTTTCTTCTTCACATGATATCCTCCATCTCCTATGCTCAACCTAAGCCCAGTCCTATGGGCTATATTAGGCAGCCATGCAGTTCATCTTCCCAGTTTATATTGTTTCTAGCCACACGGCTACTTTCTCTGCCATGATGTTTATCAACATTCACATGGACTATAGCAGCAACTGCCTCTGTGCCTCTGATCTCCTGAGCCCCATTTTCCATATGTTTTCCAGACTCACCCTTTTACATACCAACTCTCCAGCTTCTGTCCTGAAGGAGCCTCCTACCTTTAGAACAGGGAAACAGACAGCCTTAGATAGAGTCTCTGTGGCTCTCCATGCTTGTCCTTAATCATCTTCCCTAGCTTTGTGTCTCTGCCACTTTCTAGCCCACTAGTAACAATGCTTTCTTCCCCAAATCTGCTCTCTACTTAGTTGCTATTCATGATCACCATTATCCTCTGTCTCAGGAGTTCTTAACTGCTTCCTGGGGATATTGTGCCCATTTCTACCTATCAAAACTCTGAATCAACTCTACACCAACCATCCCCTCAAAAAATATCCTCTATTTAAATCACTAGGTCTTAGATGGGTTCATAAATCTGTATTTTTGACAAGTACTGTCAGAGGCTGTGACACAGGTACAACCAAGGAATCACACTTTGGGGAATTATTATTGATATGAATAAGTGATCTTCCTCACAAAGATTTTTTAAAATATACGATCTGTTCCTCTTCTCTATCAAAGTGCTAAGAATCTATTTCTCTTCTCTATCAAAGTGCTAAGAATCATATTGTTAATAACTGCTGCTTCTTTGCCTTGGCAACCTGCTATTGGTTCTGTCCATGGTAATCTCTTGCACTTATCTGTCACCTCACTGCATGAACTGAATCTTCTTCATTTCTGAACTTCCTATAGCATGTAGAATCATGTAATTAATGGATAGACATTTCATAAATATCTATTGTTCATGATGATGTCTGTGTACATTCATGAACGTATTCTCTAGCCATCTGGCTATAAGCAGTGTTTTGGTTGTCATAAGCAGAAATATATTAACTGAAAAAGAGCTAATACATTCATTCCAAATATACAGTCTTTACAGACATATCCAATTAACTTTAATTGCCCCTGATCTGGATGTAATGATGAGCTGGATCATTGTTTGCTGCTATACAGATTACCCCTAACACTAGAATAAATTATTAGCTTAAGGAGATATAAATTTGATGCAGATGAAAACAACCATGTACTGTGAAACAGACTCCCTGTTCAACCTGAGAACTAAGGATGGCTACAGCCTCACATGAGCTATAGTTGAGTGTTAGCAGAGGTCCAATGTAAAGGCTTTAAACTATCAAAGGACAGGCACACTCTCTGATGGAATTAAGATGGAACAATGGCCAGGGTAGCTGAACAATGACCAGATCCAGCCTTTATCATTCCTTAGTCACAACCATTCCAACAAGGTTAACTATTTAAGATCTACATACTAAAAGACAATGGCCCAGCCGGGCTCGGTGGCTCAGCCTGTTATCCTGTGCCTTTGGGAGGCTGAGGTGAGTGGATTGCCTGAGTCCGCGGGTTTGAGACCCGCCTGGGCAGCGAGACCTCATCTCTACAATAAATCAAAAAATTAGCGGGGCGTGGTAGTGCATGCCTGTAATTCCGGCTACTCGGAAGGCTGAGGCGGAAGGATCACTGGAGCCCAGCAGGCAAGGCTGCGATGGCCGAGAGCAGCCACTGCACTGCAGTCTGGGCGACAGAGTGAGACTCCAACTCAAAAAGACAATGGCCCATGAGACATAGAGTGTTGTTCTCTTACTGTACTGGAATTTGAGGAAAGCTAACTTTAAGCATGCAGCCTAACTAGGGTGTTTCTTAACACTCAAGGCAATCTAAGGTATCTTTCCTTAAACTAAGTTTATCCTTAGGGTTCAGGAAGGAAGTAAAGGATACATTGAAAATGAGAAATTCAAGTACAGTTCGTCAAAGGGGTGATTGACAAAGGTGTGGAGAAGATTTAGAAAAAGCAACAAATAATGGTTCAGTATCTTCACATTAGTAGCCGCAGGACTTTCTTACCACTCTAGACCTGAGTACTCAAGCAGAGAGGGTAGTTATTACAAATGGAATGAGAGCTATATGAAATATATATTTGAAATATAGTTCTGTCTCCTGACCCGAGCTGGGCCTTTGAAAAAAGGACAGCACAAGTAGTATGCTAGTAAACATATGTCAACGGGCTCTCAGAAAGAAAAATTAAGAAAACAATGATTTATAGCATTGCTGGTTTCTCTAGTGTAAATGTTTTCATCACAACTGATTTCAAGTTACCAATGTGAAGTCACTAAATGTGTAGTTGGAAGCAGATCTATACCCATGACTCTCAAAATCTAGTATAAATGAACTTTAGCACACCATTGGATGCAGACAGCCTATAGGGCCCTGCATGGAAGGAGCCCAGGGATTGAATACTTGGGGACCATTCTCCTAATCACCTGTAGAACCTCTCATAGGCTGGACTTAAATAGAAACCAAAAGGTAAGGATTCTCCAGAGCAGTCTCTGCAGTCTCCAGGGTACAAAGCAGGTGGAAAATTAGAGAGGAAAAATGAACAAGTAGTCAACAGATACCCAGCACACATGCTTAATAGGAGTTTGTTTGGGTTCTTTTTATTTCAATCACCAGTAAAATATTTGTAGTCACTGTGATGGCAAAAGGAAGACAGGGATCAGGTTAATGGAAGCCTCCATTGAGTGGTGTGTGTGTTTCCTGAGGTATTAAAGGAGGTCACTGTGGCCTGGGCATGGTGCAGAGTGAGGGTGGAGGGCCATCAAACAGGGGACACCAGGATGTTCATTTCTGTTTGTAAACGAAAATTTACAAAGGCCATAAAAAGAAAAGATTTCAAATTCATTTTATTCATTCAACAACTAAGTCATCTACTTGTTGTCAGGTATCTACAATGTAGTCCTATAGCTACTGGGGTACTGGGAATGCAAAGACAGCTAGAAAACTCCAGTCCTGAGAAGCTTTCAGAGTGTTGAGAGATGACAAAATTTTAAAATAAAAATTATGCCATCCATCTTTCTGAGAAAACCAATGGATTTTCATTGCCCACAAATAAGCTCTACCTTTCTTCCCATGGCCTGCCATGCTCTGTAAGTCTGGCCTCACTTCCTCTCCATCTTCATCCCCTAATCCTTTCCTCTCACTCATGGGGCAAATCACCTTGGTCTTAATGTTTTTCCTGAAACACCCCAATGTCACCTCTACCTCAGGGACTTTGTCTTTGCTGTGTCCTCCTCCAGGGATGACATCTCCCTGAACCCGTGGCATGCTTGGCTCTTCCTCAGCATTTGGGTCTCAGCCCCACATTGGTTTCTTGGCGGCGGGGGGTCTCTCCTGTCAGTAGCTTGTCCTCCAGGGAATAATCATCTTGTGTGAAGGTTGCATTGAAGGTTGTGCTGAGCTCTTGACAATTTCATTATCTGTCATGAGGCAATACCCAGTCTTGCACAATAGGACTTTCATGAGGTCTCTCCCACTTTGGGTACAGTTGTCACTTCACAGGACCTTCAATGAGTGTGCAAACTCCCATTCTTATCTCCTTCATGAATGTGTCCCATAGCTTGCTGAGCATGTAGCAGTGAAAAGGATCCATGAAAGAATATATGTAATTGATTTATTTGATTACATTGCAACATGTTGATCTAACATTAAAATAGAAGCTCCCCAAACACCATGAGTATTTTCTCATTCACTATTTTATCCCCAGCACGTAGTAGGTGCTTATTGGGTGCTCAATAAATATTGGATGAATGGATAAATTAATGAATAAGAATGAGTGACAGTTTTTCAATTTTAGCTACACAGAGGAATTGGTCACTACCTAGATAATAAAAGACAGGACAGAAAGCCAAGAAGCATGAGAGGAGAAAGTTATCAGATGCCCAGTAGGAGCTATTATGCACATCACGTGAGGAATGTAAGTAGGGAGCTCTAATTAGATTCTTTCTAAACTAGAAACACTCTTCCATATCATTGTAAATATATTCTAACAGGAAATAATCAGCTGGAAGGTAGCAAGAGGTATCTGAGGTGACACAAGGAAAGGGAGAGCAAGGGTTTGAGATTCAGATATTCTTTTGAGATGTGTTAATCTGATGAATAGGGCATTTTTCTTCTAGTTTCTAGCAACTAGAATAAGGTCTCCAAGGTCTCCAGGCTTGTATGGCTGTGTCTTTTTCATAAGATGCTCTTCCTCTTTCTTTCTGTGATAGTCTCATAGCATGTGCATCAGAAATCCAGTTCTTTTGTGAAACCATTGATGAATACAAACTTCATTGCCCCTACAGAGATCATTTTTGCACCGCGGATGGTCCCTTTATTTGTTCCTATATGCAGCCAGTATAGTTCACATCACCTACTAGGGTGCCTGTTTATATGTATGTTTTCTACTCAGTTATCAACCTCTTCAAGAAGTCCTATACTGCCTTCCTCAGTTCTGTCCCTCATCCAAGGGCCTACCACAGAGCCTTGCAAAATGTATATTCTCTTTTTTTTTTTTTTGAGTTGGAGTCTCACTCTGTCGCCCAGACTGGAGTGCAGTGGCTGCTCCCGGCCACCGCAGCCTCGACCTGCTGGGCTCCGGCGATCCTTCCACCTCAGCCTTCCGAGTAGCCGGAATTACAGGCATGCGCTACCACACCTGGCTGTTTTTCTGATTTATTTTAGAGATGATGTCTTGCTGCCCAGGCGGGTCTCAAACCCGCGGGCACAGGCAATCCACTCACCTCAGCCTCTCAAAGGCGTGGGATTACAGGCTGAACCACCGAGCCCGGCTGTATAGTCTCAATAGACATCTACTGACTGACTCATTGACAGATGACTTGAATAGATGCACAAATGGGCCAATGAGGAGAGAATAAGAGACTTAGCAGGTTCATCTCTGGAGACTGTTTACACTCAAGACTACATGGAACCAGCAAGAATGTGAATAAAAGAATGAATAAGAATATGAAAAAGTGTATGAGTGCTCTAAAATCATGAATCTCAACCAGTCAGATTTCAGAGTAAATCTATACTTTCTCCTTCCTTTACTATTCACTTGAGTGGGAATAGGCAAGAGTATGCAGCCACTCGTGGCTGGTGGTAGATTCATGACTTACCCTTTCACCATCTAAGAGCAAATGAGCTCGGAAGATCACAGCATCATTGATGGGTGCCTCTTCATTCCGGTATAAGATCTGAAAGACCCGGCTGTGTGCAGTACTCTCATGAACACAGGCTGAATGCAGGCTGCTGCTTTCTGCAAAACAAGAATCAATAGGAGCTCATGAACTCCAGGACCATACCTGCAGCCCAGTCAGGTATCTGTACTGCTCAAGGAAAATAACGAACCCCCCCCGCCAAAGTCTTCCAATTCCAAAGCTTGAAATCACAGACAAATGAGACCCCATCATATAAAGATTTTTGTTCATTGAGTTGGGCTGGCATCTCAGAAGAAACTTGTTCAATCCCTTACAAACTATATGGTCTTGGTTAAGTCACTTGTCACGTTGTAGATAGTGCTCCTTGTCTGGAATTTAGTGTCTGCTCAGTTCTTCACCTGTTCACATGTCCCCTCTTCTGTGAGGCCTTCATAATCTCCCTATCCTGGAAACAATGAGGAGAAGAACAGGGAGTAACAGATGGAAACCACCCTTTCTTCTACAAGGATTTCCTAGTGCCCATAGAATTTCTCTCTCTGAAAATGCTATTTGCACATTGCTTATGTTATAAAGACCACACTGTTTTGACTTTTAGGAAAATGTGATAATCCTGATTATGCTGTATATCAGGTTTTTAAAAAAGGAATTTGTTTAGCTTTGTATCCACCAATGCATTCTAAATAGACCATAATCTCTAAACACTGCTTTAAAGTTAAGTTCTATTTCAGGAAGACAAATCTATCCCATGAAGTTAAGAGACCTTTCTGCATCCACTGACCAGGGTTATTGTTGGGAACAAATGGGTGAATTCCAAACTATTGTATTTCATTTTATTTTTTCAGTTAGAATCTGATTCTGTCACCCAGGCTGGAGTGCAATGGCATGGTCATGGCTCACCACAGCTTCAACCTCTTGGGCTCAGACAATCTTTCTACCTCAGCCTTCCTCATAGCTGGGAATACAGGCATATGCCACCATGTCCAGATTGTTTGTTTCCTTGTTTGTTAGTTAGTTTGTTTGTTTTGGTAGAGACGTGGTCTCGCTATGTTTCCTAAGCTGGTCTCAAACTCCTAGATTCAAGCAATCCTCCTGTCTCAGTTTCCCAAAATAGCTAGGGTTACAGGTGTGAGCCACCACACCTGGCTCCAAATCACTTAATACACAAACTGCACAGTTGCAAAAAAAAAAAAAAATAAAATAAAATAAAAAAAATATATATATATATAAAACGAATTATAATGTTTTTATAAAGCAATGATTGCTTATTTATAATAATGAACAGCTACACGGCACAAAATTCCAAAGGGCTTGTCGATTGTGTTATTTTCCTTAATCCTCATAATGAAAACCTAAGGTAAATCTTACTACATATGAAGAGATCAAGCCTCAAAGAAAAAGCAGCTCAAAATGTCCTCATTATGGACTGAATGCTATGTCTCCCCCCCTGATTTCATATGTTAAAATCTAATCATCAACCAGGCTCAGTGGCTCAGCCTGCAATCCCACGCCTTGGGAGGCTGAGGTGAGTGAATTGCCTGAGCCCACGGGTTCGAGACCTGCTTTGGCAACTTGGTGAGACCTCATCTCTACAATAAATAAAAAAATTAGCCGGGCATGGTAGCGCTCACCTGTAGTTCCAGCTACTTGGAAGGCTGAGGCGGAAGGATCGCTGGAGCCCAGTAGGTCGAGGCTGCGGTGGCCAGGAGCGGCCACTGTACTCCAGTCTGGGTGACAGAGTGAGACTCCAACTCAAAAAAAAATCTAATCATCAACAAGGTAATATTTGGAGTTGAGACTTTTAGGAGGTAATTAGGGTATAAGAATGGATTCCTCGTAAATGGAATTAATGTCTGGATAAAAAGATGCCACACAGCTAGACCCTTTACAATGAGAAAGGTTGTCATTCTGCCAACTTGGGAAAGGACCCTCACCAGAACCTGACCATGCCGGCATCCTGATTTCAAACTTCTAGCTTCCAGAACCATGAGGAATTCATTTCTGTTGTTGTTAAGTCACCCACTTAATGGCATTTTGTTATAGCAGCCTGAGCAAAAACATTGATGATGGGGCAGCTACTTCTTTAATAACAGAGAAAATGAAGTCTTGGGTATATGAATCAAATGCATCTATTTCCTAGCAATGGTGAGTACTTTGTAAAGCAGTACTGAAAAAATTAAATAGCTTGACTGAAAAAGGAGCCAAGAAATTTTTAAAAATCAGTTTAGCCAGCAAATAAAACTGTTCAAGTCCTTTGTAAGTCATACCCAGATGGTTTGAAGAGTTTCTTCAGAAAAGGACACAAGATCGCTGTCACCTCTCAATACAAGTGACATCTAAACAAGCATCAACCTCATAGGCTCAGAGCAGGGAACACAAAACAGGTAAAAATCCCAGATTGCTTCCAAGGATGCTCAGATGACCTGCTATAATATGTATTTTGTCATGAAGGAAATAAAATTACTAGCCTAATGCAGCCCTATTTACACCTGTTGGATTCAAATGGATGTAGCTATCAAATAAAATTATTCATGTGTACAGATGCCTCTCTGTTTTCACTTGCTACAATAGCCCTTTCTCTATCACTGTCAAGGCTTTGTTGATCTATAAACCAGACTGACACAGTGGCAGAGGATGGATGGGTTAAATACTCTGAAGGTCAGAGCAGCAGGAAGCAGTCTGCTACCAGGAGGGACAGCCAGCAAAACAGTTCAATCACTTGCCTTCCTGGGCAAGTGACATCACCTCTTGTAACAGCAGCTTTCCATGTGAAAAATGGACATATCCACACTGACCTTCTGGCATTTTTGTGGACATAAAAACGATAAAATAGATCAAGATCTGAACACCAGGCATATACTGGGCATGCAATAGACATTATGATGACTTTTTAATTGTGTTTGGATAGAAAGTTCTGAGTATTCTCTAATGAATACATTTTCATTGGCCACATTTGTATGGGAGATTAAACACGTCTGAATTGAAGCAACTAGTCCATAGGGCTTAACTGAATTGGCAAGCTAGACCACAAGGCTTACCAGGTATTTACTGAAAATCACCAAGTCCCAAGGTGCCCCATTAAGCCCATACCTTACCAAATTTTCTGGGTTATTTTCTATTAAACAGGGCATAAAACAGGTGTATTTTTATAAAGGAAGTCTCACTAATAGTGAGACACCCCCTGGGATTGTGGAGACTATTGAGACAGCACTTGCCTGCTTTGTTCCCATTGGAATTCTCCCTTCTTCAACAACAGTCCATATCTGGAAACTCATCCATTATCCTTGTTCCTTCTTCCTTTCCTAGTACACCAGGTACCCAGAGACTACAAAAGTATATACTCTCTCCATCTTTAAAGAGCTAACTTAAACTTTGGAATGTCACCCTTTCTTAGATAAGGGTTAAAAAGGAACGTGTGTGTATGTGTGTGTGTGTGTGTGTGTACATCTGTCTTTTTAAAAAAAATTATACATATGTGCAGCACAAATCAGGATTAGCTACACATGTAGGTTGCATGCAGATGAAGTCTGGACCTCCAACTGGGCCTCACTTCCCCTGGTTTAGGACCAGGTAGAATCCATAAAGAAAATTATTGACAGATTGACTATGTAAATTTTCCAGTTCTGTATGTGAAAGACATCATAACAAAGGTAAAAGATTAAGTGTCAGATTTGGAGAAAATACTTGCTATATGTATACAAGGGCAAATATTACTACTCTTTATGTATAAAAATTCCTATGCATTGAATTATATCCTAAGATTTGTCCATTTTACTGTACCTAAACATTACCTCAAAAAACAAAACAAAAACAAATATTGATAAGCAAAAAAGGAGGCACTTTACCTTTAGAGCATTTTTGCTTATTATTTGTCAACCATATTTGCTTATTATTTGTCAACCATATTTAGAGTCTTCCCAAGTATCTATCTGATACCACGCATAAGGAGACTTGGAAATTTAAGGGGAATAAAACAGAAAGTGGAAGGAGGAAGAAAAAGGAATGGGAAGGAAAAAAATAAAGGGAATAGAGAAAAGAGAACGGGGCAGAGGATAGAAGAGGGACTCTTCAAATGTTCCAGCTGTGCAAAGAACACATTTCAAACCACTTAATCTGGAATTACAAGCCAGAGGGCAAGAAAAAAAGGGTTTTGTGTTCTGCTCTTTTCTCTTCACCCTCAAAATGAGTGACAATTGCAATTTACATATCTATAGTATGTATCTCTAAATGTTTAAAACTCAAGTGATGATATTACCTATGCTGAGAGCTCTCTCTAGCCCCAGAGAGCTCTGTGAGCATGGTTTATGAAGTATAGGTGCTGTTCATCTAACATAGACTCTATGCCCCAGTGCCCAACCCAACAGCATCTTTATGGGAACTTTCTTGTGGAGTAAACACCAATTTCGTTCCCAAGAACATAACCATGAATCTACCTACACATGGGAGGGTCTCAAAAAAGTGAACTCATGATAAATGGTCAAAACTCCAAAAGATGTCCCCTTAAACTCTTCAGGCGTGAAGCCAGCTGGGTGAAGTCTGGGCTGTTTGAAGAATAAAATAATGAGAGTCCATCACTGAATTTCTTTAAACCCAGGCCACACTCACAGAGAGAAACCTCCAACACATTAGAGTTAACCAAAGTGGAAAAGCCCCATTAGACTATGAGTTCCTCAAAGTCATGATCTTGCTGTCATATGGTTTAGAACACAGGATCTCCTTTAATAAGGCAAATATACATTCTAGAATTGCCCACCACTAACTAACTGTGTCACCTTGGACTGGCCATTTATTCTGAGCTCAAATAAGCAAGAGTCATGCCTGCCTAATTTCCGTAATGAACCCGAGATTTATATCCAATGATGAGTAAAGAAGTATGTTTTTAACTGTACAATTCTCAAAACCCAAACAACTTTTCTCATAAGTTGAAGGTGATAATGATGTAGACCTTTTAGACCAGGTAATTTTCTGACTGGAAGGACAGAAAATCACCTTAAAGCTAAACTTTATAATTTATTCCAACCATTTCAAGGATAGGCAGAAGAGAAAACCATCTTGAAATAGACGTTTATTGTTTCTTCAGAGAATGGCTAGAGTGGTTTCCTGTAGTCATGCTCATGTTGTCTAAGTGATAGGGCCAGAGAACCCTCATTGCCGGGGTAGAAAGGCATACCACCTCCTGTGGTTCACCAGGCTTCTACTTCTTTGGAGACTCTATCACTGAAGTATAAGTGGAACAATTGGGATCGGAAACCAGAAAATTCTGGGAGATAAGGAACTACAGTCTTTATGATTTTCTTTTGAGTTTGAAAATCAGGAAAACTCTTGAAGTAGGTCAGACCTTTCCCAACCAAGGTGGTATTTGTATACTACACAGATCAGTCAAGGACAACCTGTTCCCCCAAATGATGGTATCTTGAGGAAAGCTACAGCCCAAGATGATGACTCTGTATGCTCACAAATACTCAAGACTTCATGGGTAAAATGTTGGTTTGGCTATATGGTGAGTTTGAAAGATCTGTAGAGCTATGGCTGAATATGTGAGTGTTGTGTCTTAGTCCGTTGTGTGCTACTATAGCAGAATACCAAAGACTGGATAATTGATAATGAACAGAAATGTATTGGTAGACAGTTCTGGTGGCTGGAAATTTCAATTTTAAAGTGCCAGCACCTGGGTGAAGATCTTCTTGCTATACCAACCCATGACAGCAGGCAGAAAACCAAGAAAATTATTGACAGATTGTATGTGAATTTTCTAGCTCTGTATATGAAACATATCAAAGCAAAGGTAAATGGTTAAGTGTCAGATTTGGAGAAAATACTTGAAATATGTATACAAGGGGAAAGATTTTGTGTGGGAAAGAATATGTATACAAGGAGAAGATGCAATGATGAGTAAAGAAGTATGTTTTTAGCAGTAAAATTCTCAAAACCCAAGGTAAGCCAAGAGGGTAAGAATAAAAGGCCAAGAGGCAAACTAGAGGAGGCCAAAGTTATACTTTTAAAAAGCAGTAATCCCACTAATCAGGGTGAAACCCTCATGGCTCAATCACTTCTTACAAGTCCCACCACTGTTACAATGACAGTTAAATCTCAAAGAGGTTAAGAGGGAACATATGAACCACAGCAGTTATCTAATGAGTTATAACCTGGAAGCTCAGGGTGGAGGCCCTAGGGGCCTGTGCAGATACCTGACTCAGCAAGGAGTTCATAGTTGAAGTGACAAACATCCTCGGAACCCTATGAATCCATCCTTCAGCAGACATTCTGTGCACCATTGATATGCCCCAACAGCGAAAGACTGATCAGATCCATTTCTCTCCTAACCTTGCATTCAGAAAAAGACTCCATTCAACTGTGTAAGCCCAAGGCTTCTTGAACAATGTGAGAGAGGGAAAAGCAGATGGCATTTATTTCAACAGGGAATTTAGAAACACAAGCATTTATTTGAAATATCTGAAGAGATGCAATTCTTATTCGTACCTTCAAATTTTGAAGCATGTCGCATTGGTGACACATCAATAAAAGACTGTATTTTGTTGTCATTTTAATTGCAAATATTAAATGTTTTTCTTGCTTTCTACTTAAAGTACCCTGCTGTACATGGAATATTAAATATTTTGCTCTAATGTACATGGATATAAATTTGTGCCTTACCCCTAATCTCAGATTAATATGTTTCTATAATTTTTGCTATAAAATATATTCATTAATTCATTAAATATTTACTAACCACATGCTATGCATTAACTCTTGGGAGAAACACTGGGATTCAACAATTAAAAATCATAAAGTTCCTTGTGGGTCATATCTGTTTCACACTTCTGTATGTGGAATAAAAAATGAGTAGGCACTTTTGTTGTTCAACTCCACACACATCTCTTCATTTCAATGAATATCTCATCTCTTCAGATTCATTGCATTAGTTGCAAGATCTCACATAGGCTAATTTAAAATTTTAATTGAGGTGACAAATTATGTACACCAAGCTGAGTTTGAACATAGATGTTATTTATTATTTGATTTAGAAAAGTCACTTTTCTGTAATATATAATAAATAAAAATGATTTATTCATTGCAACTTGCAAATTGCTCTACAAAAGCTAGCCTGATATTGGTTGGTCTAAGTTCTAGATAATGTATGTTTTATATCACTCAGTATGACCTTGGGCATATACGTTTTCACTTTACTCATGAGGAAACTCATGATGATACAGTTTGTTACATTCTCAATGTCAGATATAGTAGATGATAGAATGGTGACTCCCAATCTTTTCTTTAAAAAAATCTTTCATTCCTAAATTTGTTTATTCATTCGTTCATTATTTAACTATACAACCACACAGACAATATGTTAGACATAGTGCTGCTACTGGTAAAGACAAAACAAAGACAAGTAATATTCTTCAATATTTGGCACAATATTTCCCAACTTTTTTTCTCACACTACTTAATCACTTCTGTTTTATAGAAAAGTAATTTAAGTTCTGAATGATAAAAAGCAGACTTTGCATATCACAGTCACTTAGTCACTGAATCAATTAATCAATCAATCAAACCAATTAACTGATTACAATGAGTGCAGAAATGGAGGGAGATGACTTGAAGAAGCTACCCAATGTTAATTGTAGTTCTAGTTTGTGATAGTTCCAGTACCCAGGATTTCTGACTCCTAGCTAGCCTATTCTGCAAGAAAACCCAAGTTGCAAATCAGATACCTGGCAGAAATCCATATTTATAGATGGAAGGCAACTAAACCAAAAAGCCCAGATAAAAACACCATTCAACCTACTGAAAATGAGCAAGGGCTGTTGTTGCAATTTAGCAGTTAGCATTCTCCCATAAACACTGAGGGGTCTTAATTACTTAATTATAGACCATGGTGACCTCCTATTAGCAAGAGCCCAGTAAGGCCAGCACTTGATAACACTATTATCCAGTAATGTGTATTGCTCCATGATCTCAAAAGTAAAAGGCCATTGTTTCGCCTCTAGCATGCTCTAACTCCCCAACACAGGAACCAGCAGGGCTTCCTTCAGATTGTGGAACAGTCTCAGGTATATTTCAGTTTAAATTTTAATAACAGAGGCCATAACATGGCCTTGTACCTCATGCTTTTTAAGGACAAGAAACAGAATTAAGTTAAAAGACATGGATTTGCCTTCAGCTCTGCCATGTGTACACTGTATACCTGTGAACAAATAACTTACCCAGGCTGAGCCTCAGTTTACTCACCTGTGTGTGGGAGGGTTTAATAAGATGGCTTATAAAAGTACTTGGGCCTGAGCCCGCGGGTTCGAGACCCGCCTGGGCAGCGAGACCTCATCTCTACAATAAATCAAAAAAATCAGCCGGGTGTGGTAGCGCGCACCTGTAATTCCGGCTACTCGGAAGGCTGAGGAGGAAGGATTGCCAGAGCCCAGCAGGTCGAGGCTGCGGTGGCTGGAAGCAGCCACTGCACTCCAGTCTGGGTGACAGAGTGAGACTCCAACTCAAAAAAAAAAAAAAAAAAAAGAAAGTACTTGGTACCAGGGGTAACATAACAGATGCTCAGAGAAATCGCAATGAATACATAGGCTCTTGTATCAATAGAAGTGTGGAGCTGATATGGCTATTAAAAATTATCCACCACAGAATTTTACCAGCTACTAGCTGAACTTTCAGCAGGGGTGGGGAGTGGAAAGGGATCCTTCATTGCCCTTTGGAGCTATGAAGAAAGCAGCCCTGTGCCAGGGCAGTGGGCATGACTTGGATGGGACCAAGATAATCCTCTTGCTTACCAGCTGGGGAATTGGGATAAGACCTTTAACTGTACTAGCCTCAGGTCTTGATATGACATGCAAAAATGAGAACAGCAATATGACTACACTAGGTTGCAAGCTAACTTTCTCATTTCCTCCTTGCCTGCTAATGGAAGGTACCTAAGTTCACTGCTTCTCTAACACCTCACTGGGGCCCCCTTTTTGATTCCTTGACTCCTCCTACGCCTCCCGCTTCTCTGTGTTGTTCTCAGGTCCTGGTCCTAATTCTTTTTTTTTTTTTTTTTGAGTTGGAGTCTCACTCTGTCACCCAGACTGGAGTGCAGTGGCCGCTCCCGGCCACCACAGCCTCGCCTGCTGGGCTCCAGCGATCCTTCCGCCTCAGCCTTCCGAGTAGCCAGAATTACAGGCATGTGCTACCACGCCCGGCTGATTTTTTGATTTATTGTAGAGATGAGGTCTCGCTGCCCAGGCGGGTCTCGAACCCGCGGGCTCAGGCAATCCACTCACCTCAGCCTCCCAAAGGCGCGAGATTACAGGCTGAGCCACCGAGCCCGGCTCTAATTCTTTTCTCCTTTATAAGTTGAGCTCTCCCCTAGGGAATCTTAGCTATTTCCAGAGCTTTATAGACTGGTACAAGCTGGGAATGCTCAGTGTTTAATGCTAGCCCCTTATCTCTCCTGGGTGGGCATAATCCTTCACGCACTTGGCATTATTCCTTTGACATCAAATATGGATCATAAACCTAATATATCCAAGCTAGAACCTTTGATTGTGCTTCCCAACTGTGTTTCTCCCCCAGTCTTACCCATAATAGTAAAATACTTCGTGGTCATCTCTACTTCCTCTTTTTCCCATCACCAACTCTATCTAATCATCAGCAAATCCTGTGGATTCATATTTAAAATGTGGTTCCTACTAATATAATTTTTTTGTATTCAAAACAATTTTCTCAGTATTGAATATTGAAAACCATACTTTTTGCTTCCATTCTCACCACTGGTTAGTCTATTAATATAAAATAGAGGCCAGATGTCACTTTCCTCCCTTGCACTTAGAATACAATCTAAGTTCTATACAGTGGAATTGACCCTAAATGATCAGTGTGGAAACTGCAGTCACTGTAAGGACTTAACACAACTGATGCTTTGTGCCGTATCCTGGCCAGGCAAATATTTATAGATTGCGCGACTGACCACAGCTCCATGTGACCTGATCACTGAGAATTTGGCAGCGGTGTTTAATAACATTTGTGGTACTGAACTGCATCTTGGATGGAGCAGCTAGCTCTCTGAGGCTGTCTCTGTTTCCTGTTATGTCCTCACAATGACCCAGGATCCACATCGATCCACGTTCCCTTGCAAACAAGCCAGCACAAAGTATTCCTGAAACATGCAACATGGGGTTTCTTGAGAGGAGTAAAACCAAGGCTCCATCTTCTAATCCTGAAACCCCTCCTGTTAATAAGTCATCAAGAGATTCAGCAAATGGGAGGCAAAGAGCCCTGTTTATGTGATTCAGGCTTTCCTGAGCCATCTGCCTCTCCATATGCTTCCCAAGGAGAACTAAGTATAGCTGCAATTGCAGCTAATCAAATATTTGTCAGAGCTGCAGTACCCCACCCAATCATGGTTTGCAGGATGCTCTGAGGAGCATAGAGCTGTTCCCTAGCCTACAGTGACCTTGACCTTAGTTTGAGGTCACCGAATATGGTGGTGGTGGGTGGGGGGAAGCTGTGACTACAAAAATAGTAGAGAGCACCAGAGCCATTGGTGATTAGATGAGACTAAGTGGTTGTCTGCCTTTGTTTTCCATGGAGATGGAGGGTCCCTCTGTCAGGGCCAGACCCACTGCAGAGCCTAAGCTAAGCCTGAACAGTCCAGAAAGAGGTCAGATCAGTAGCCTTACCCCTGACTCCCTCCAACCCAAACCGAGTCTTGAATGGGCTATTCCAGTCACAGCACCTTCTCACCTGGACTCTCTCCTGCCATGTTTCCCATTTCCTTTCTTACTCTCCTCCCTTCCCTTCTACTGATTGGGGCACATACCAGGGCTAGAGATTTGTAATCTGGAGGAGAAAAGATATTCAAAATTGGTTAACACAAATTGCACCCAGTCAGAATGCAAGCCAGGCATATTGATGTGCTGAGTCTTGCGGGTCATTGGCTTCCCTTGGCATAAGTCCTTTATTTAGAGAACAAGAGGGTCTATAACGGTGGCCACAGTAACTGGCCATTTTGGTGGGGACAGGAGGACTTGGAAAGCTCAGGGCAGTGGGTATTATGACATCTGCTCATATCAGATGTATTAGCTGCATATTGCCCCTGCTTGAAATGAGCAAGGTATCCCCGTGCCATGTGCAGGTCAGTCCGACTGAGATCTGTCCATGCAGATAGACTTTTGTCTTCTCAGCTTCACATATTTTCATCTCACTCACTCTCCTGCTAAACTCCAGTGGCAATCCAGAGTGACCTGAGCTCTTGTCCTCCAGGACACTAGATGCTCTTGCAGCAGGCATTTCCCCTTCTCTGGTTTAGCTCCTTTTTCCTTTGCTTGTACATTGTGTCAAATGTTGCAGACACATAGTCTATCTGTATGTGGTCTTGGGAATTCTTCCAGAGCCAGCTCTCTTCCCTCCAGCTCAAATATCTTCAGCTCCTCAATGTCTCACAGCTTTTCCTATTGGCCTGTGTGCCTTAGCATCCCAGCTCAGTGGGTGACCTGGTTTCTGATGGGTCACCTTAACTAATACCTGGCCTCAGCCGAACTAATTAACTAACTTTCACCTTCGCACAGTGAATGCAGGGCAGAAGGCTTTTAACTACACATCCTGGCCAAGTTCTGAGGTACTTTTTGATCTCAACTTCTGCACTTAACCTCCTTAGCTCCAGCTCACAACTGGATCAGTCTCAAGTACAGCCACAGTGTGAGGTAACCACCCACTTATTGGTGCAGACACCTCAGGGAGTATAGCCTTGAGGGATTGATGCAGAATCTGGTGTATTTCAAACACTCTCCCTTTCTGCAAGCATTCTCTGCCTGTCTCAGCATGGAGTGAATATTGTCACCTCTGGGTCATATGCATTTACTGATCCACACCACTCAGCATTCAGAAGACGCTATTCATCTATCCAATACACCCGCTTCAACATATATACTTTACTCATCAAAAACAGGGTCTGTGTAGAATGAAGCATAAGATATTCCCTGCCCTTGAATAAATGTTATGATTTTTTCATTAGTATCACCTATAGTAGGTGATCAATGTTTGGTCATTTATACAGATTTGGCAAGATACTTGAGGGAACAAAGCTGCTTTATGTTGCTGGGCTACAGAGGAAGAAATGAGAAGCTTGAGTTAGTATATTGATTTTTTCCTATTATAAGAACATTTGAAATTTTTTTTTCTGTAAAATGGAACTATAATCTCTAATTTCAGCATTGTTATGAGTACCAAATTAAAAAGTGGAAATGTTTATGGGTTTTCTATACATGAACACTACAGTTCAATGTTTTAATTACTTTCTTAACTTTAGGGAATAGGAGATGAGTATCGTTTTGTAGTAGGTAGCTGCCATGCCAAATCCAAATGTTTTTCTGATCAAATCTGGTAATTTACTGATAAGTTCCAGAAATCTTAGCACAGTGCTTGTCTAAAGTGAGTAATCTGCAAATATTTTTTCGAATATTCTGTTTTCTCTGACATCCTTTTTTCTACTTTCTTCTTACCATCTTAAGGACTCTCTTGTTCTCTTCCTCAGGAGTTCTTCCCTCAATGCTGCAGGCAGGATAACTACTCCCTCCTCTGTTTCCACAGCAGTTTGCACCAGATTGGTTAGCATATCTGTTACTCAGTGTAACAGTGTGTATGTCTTTCCATAATGAGATAGTGAGCTCTTCCAAGATTAGAGATTACATTACTCACTGGTATATTCTAGGTTTCTAGTAAGGTGCTTGGCTTACGAAGCATGCGATTAGTATTTTTTGAAAGAATTGATAACCTCATCTGTATCTCAAAATTCTGTCTGCTTCTCAGTGTCCTCTCAAGTGCCACCTTTCCATGAAAATGCTCCCACCTGGAAGTCCGGGCTCTTGATGCACTTGCAAGTCACTGATTCTCTTTGAGTCTAAGTTCACTTCATATATAAACTATTCAAGATAATCTTCATATATAAACAATCATGATAAGGATTTTTTAAGTGAGATATGACAATGATGCTATATCATTATTATAACTAAAGGCACATGTCTGCCCTCACTCTATTCATCTATCTTTACATTTTCTCCATGACCTACATATTCCACCTTCTATTTTATTCATCTTAGAATCACCTATCGCCACCCTCCTACACTTTCTCTCCTCCTCCATTGTTCTGCAAGCTAACTAAGGGCATAGACAATAAGACAATCATTTGAGTCTCTTCCATGTGACCTAGATAAGCACTTTAAATAAAATAGATGCTCAAAAAGTTGTCAAGTGAGCACTTGAGTGTTAGTCTGGGGAGCCTGATTATCCCCAAAGGCAGGCTGAGGACTCACTAGGAAAAGCAGCTTATTTGTCTAATCTCTCAGCCACTATACACATCCAATACAGAGACTAAGAGCTAAAAGAACTCCATGCAGTTTTAGAAACCGAGTTCACAGATAGAAATTAGAGGCTCAGAGAGATGGAGAATCTAGGCCAAGGGCAACTGGTAGAATCCTGAATCCATCCTCTAAGTCCAGGGCTCTTCCTAACGCCTCACACTGCCTCGGTGCTCACCAAAACACTGTAAAATTATTTTGAAGGCTCTTTCAACCTCTAAGAAAATTTTATAACCACCATTTGAGAGTCGCAGTATTGCCTGGCTGGGTGTCAACCAATGCTCAGTCAGTTGGTTCCAGAATCAATGTGCACCTAGGCTATATCCTCAGAAGCAATTATTGCAGCTTAAGATTCAATTACCAGATGGCCTGCTCTCCTGGGCTCATTTTTCTTCACATCAACACATTGGTGCAAAGGCAACCATGCGAGTTTGCTGTTTAGGCACCATGACCACAATTAGCTGGCCTTCTGAAAGTTGCTGGGGGCTGAACATTGGAATAGCTTATGCCCTTGATTAACCATTCTTGAACATCTATGGGAGGTCAGGCTCTCACACCGCTAAGCTACCATACCATATCACATTGCTCTATCTTCTTCATAATCACCCATAATTGTGTGACTGTTTATTTACAAGTCTGTGTGAGTTCCTTGGAGTTCCTACCAGCAGCCATAGAACTTGGGGCCTTAGAAAAAGTAAACTTTTATGACAGGAGTGTTTCAACTGTCTTTCCTACTTTATTTTGTGTATTCAACTTTTCCTCCTAAACCAAATTCTTCCCAGTGATGTTTAAATGTATTCAATATTCTCTAATGAGAGAAATAAACTACACACAGAAGTTAAATCTTAACCCCTCCTAGCTACCTTGATTGGGCAGCAACCAACTTGCCTAAGGGATGTATGTACTGGCTTTTTCTGTTTTTCCATTGCTCTGCACATTCTTGAACATCCAGATGTGGTTTTTGTGCCCTTTCCATCACTGAAAAAAATCTACTATCAAGATGATTAGTTTCATATCTGCTGCTAAAAGTTTAAGAAAACTTTTAGTCCACATTGTACTTGAATTCTCAAGCAGCATTCTGCAATGTTAGTCAACCCCTTTTCCTGAAATACCCTTTTCCCTTGGTCATGGTGAATTTTTATCTCCATAACATGGTCATTTGTCTCTTGACTTTTATAGTTTTTCTCTGTTTCCTTATTAGAGTCACATTCCTGTAAATTGGCATGTCTTCCCTTACCCCAGGGTCACTCCCAATCCCTCTTGGGATGGTTTATTTTACTTCATAGCACTTAATACCACTTAAGGTGTATTGATTATCTTCCCTTCCCATCAGATTAAAAAACAGACCACAGATCTTGACAGACACTTCACTAAAGAAGATATATAGATGGCAAACAGGCATATGAAAAGATGTTCCACATCATATGCCATCAGGGAAATGCAAATTTAAAACAATGGGATACTACTCTACACCTATTAGAATGGCTAAAAATCAAAATTCTGACAACACAAAATGCTGGCCAGGATGTGGAGCAACAGAAATTTTCACTCATTGCTGGGGAGAATGCAAGATGGCAAAGTCACTTTGGAAGACAGTTTGGTAATTTCTTACAAAACTAAGCATTCTCATACCATACAATCCAGCAATTGTGCTCCTTGGAATTTATCCAAAGGATGTGAAGACGTATGTCTACATAAAAACCTGTGCATAATAGTTAATAGCAGATTTACGTATAATTGCCCAAGCTTGTAAGTAACTAGGATAACATTCAATGATAAATAAAGTGTGCAACATCTATACAATGGAATATTACTAAAAAGAAATGGACTATCAAGCCATGAAAAGACATGCAAGAAACTTAAATCCATATTACTAAGTGAAAGAAGCCAATCTGAAAAGGCTACAGACTGTATGATTCCAATTGTATGACATTCTGGAAAAGGCAAAACTCTGAAGACATTAAAATGATCAGTCATTGCCAGGGTTAGAGGGGAGGGATAGGTGAATAGGAGGAGCTCAGAGGACTTTTAGAGTAGTGAAACTACTCTGTATGATACTGTAATGGTGGATACGTGTCGTTAGATATTTGTCCAAACCCATAGAATACACAACGCCAACAGTACAGACTTCAAGTGATAATAATGTGTTAATATAGGTTTATAATTTGTAACAAATGTTCCCCTCTGGTGACAGATGCTGATAATGGGGGAGTTGTGCGTGTGTTGGTGCAGGGAATATATGGGATATCCCTGTACCCTTTCCTTAAATTTGCAGTCAACATAAACTGTTTTTAAAAAATAAAATCTATTTAAAAATTAAACTCTCTAAAACTTTGATTTCTATAAAGTTGGTTTGTTTTCCAACATTCCTTATTTTAGTGATTGGTTCTATGACCTAGCCTCTTATGTGAGGCAAAAACCTGAGAATCACCCTTAACACATCCTCTCCCCTCACCTTTCATGTGTTATTCCTCATCAAGTGATCCACTTCTTTCCACCTCAGTCACCAACACACTTGATCATGTTCTCCTTCTTTCTTGCCTGAGCTATGAAATGACCTTTGTTCTGTTCAACCTGCCTCCTGTGCAAACTGTTTCTTTACAATTTTGTCTGAGAAGGATCTTTTCAACATGCAAAATGAATCAAGCTGCTTCTAGTTCAAAACCTTTCAGTATCTTTTCATTCCTTTCATGATAAAGAAAAAAAATCCTAATATATTCCTCAAAGTCAATTTGCTCCTCCTTACCCCTCCACCATCATATCATTCCTGCTTCCCCAACCCTCCTATTCTTCAGCCATGCTGGCCTGCCAGCCCCTCCTTGTCACCATGTCACCTTTGCCCATCTTGTTACCTTGGCTTGAAATGGAATTTTCTTTCCCTGTAGACTGACATGACTTCTGCACATCCTTCACCTCTCAGTTCAAGCATCCCCTGGAAAACCTTTACTAATTTCCCTAACATGGCCAAATGTAGCTTTTAGTGTTGTAGCATTAGTTAGTATAGAAATGACTTTGTATGATTATTTGCAATAGAAACTGCCTTCTGTATTAGACTAGGTCCTCTGTGAAAGCTAGGTTTGTTTTGCTCAAGCAGAACTAATATACTGTATAGCCTAGTTGTTTGATGGATATTTGATTGAATATGGAACTTAAAAAATACTATTAGGTTTGAAAATAGTATAAAGTCATTAACCTATTGACCATTTTTTAATTTCTAAAAGCATTTTCTTCTCATTTGAGCATTGCAAAAAAAAATCACTAAACTATAAAAAGTTATTCACTTGATGAAATTAATAACCAAACTGCAATAACAATTCAAAAACACATACTGGATCTACTCATTTGTAAATGCTCTGATATTCAGATTCCTTCTTTGAAAAATAGGGACAGAGACACTTTTCTCCAAAAATTGTTAGGAGAATATACATCTACAAACTATCTAGCACAGTGCGTGGTACATTCAGTTGTTCAGTCAATAGAAATTTATTAGTGCCATTATTACAAGTCCATGAAAATATGGGTCAGTCACTGGCACATATTTCAGAAAGCTGAGCAAAGTACATTTACTTTAAGGAAGATAAACAAGAACATTCATTTCCAGGAGTCATGACTTTTATTGTACCTTAAACTTTAATAATATCAACTTGAATTGCTCTAAACCAAAGCCATCAATACTAAAGAATGTTTGCTCAGGTGAAGCTTTCAAACAGGATTTAGGTGAAAGAGAAAAGGTCCTTAAATGAAGTCTGGAAGTCTGGAATTCTTCATTCATCTGTTCATTTTTTTATCTACCCATTAATCTATTGACTCAAAATTTATGTATTTGAGTGGCCAAGATACACTGGGCACTTTAGTCATGGCAGTGAATAGAACAGAGTTTCTCTCTTCACGGACTTACACTATAGAAAAACAAATACAAAGAAAAAAAACATTCAAGTTAGATCATTCTGTTCTAACACCATACATGTTACAAAAATAAGAATTAAAGGAAATATAAAACACTTAATTTGTGAATGGAGAAACTTACTATGTAAAGATGAAAGCAGATATTTCTATGAGTTGCTAAAATTGAAGCCTGTCATAGGCCAGAACAGACCCTGCAAACCAATGTGAGGGAGCAAATTCAGAAGCTGAGTTCACCAAGAGAAAGGCCCTTAGACCCATGGGTCAGGTTAGGAGAGTAACATAATCTAAGGAGAAAAGAAAGAACAGATTTTGGAGAGAAGACACATACAGATGTTTGAAGAGAGCTGTTACTATGCACTTTCCGTTTACACTACCTCCGATGGAGGAGAGAAGAGAGGTGTCACCTCCTTTAATGCAAGTTTGGAGGGTTTACTCAGAGAGCTTTGTATAGATCCTCACAGTTTGGAAACCAGAGGACAGTGCATATTTCACTCCTCAGAAAGTTAAAGCAATACCAGGCAGCAAGATAGAACCTAATGCATTGAGATACATTTAGTTTTCAAAATTTGCTGAGGAAAAAGAGGCATTGTTCAGGAACTTGAGTTGAAATACATGGTGAAAGTGTTGGCCTGCCCAAGACTCCAGCAAGATATTTCTGTTTGATTGAAACATGACAAACTACAAAACAGAGATCTAAGGCAGACTGAGTAAGCAAGGAGCTACGGGGGTCACTCATGAGGGACCCCTGAGATTTCATCATAGTATCAGCATGGAGCTAAGGTTCAAGTACACCATGACACTGGAGCCAGCAGACTTAAATACAGGTCCTGAGCCCACCATTTTACCTTCCTGAAACTCAGTTTCTTCAAATGTAAAAGAAAATAATGTTAGTTATAGCATCGGTCTATTGGTAAGAATACTTATGTGAGGAAGAAAACCCAATTTAAATGTATTAGGCCTAATACATTAAAACTTCCAAGTTTAAAATGTCTATACTAACAGTATATTTAAAACAAAGCTAAGGAACAAACTATGAACTAAAACAAGATATTTTCTACATGATATATAAAAAAATTGCTGAGAAGAATGGGTGAAGATTACCTTGCCTGTTGACTGTGTCACTGTTGATGAGTTTGATGAGAATGCCAAAACTGGCCAAACCACCATAGCTACTGACATACCTGCTGGGTGGATGAGCTTGGATTGTGTGGATTGTGGTCCTGAGAGCAGAGAAGTATACTGAGGCTGTCATTTGATCTAAGTAGATTGTGTGGAATGGACCTGTGGGGGCATCTGGATGGAAAGCTTTTGCCGGGGAACCAAAGTCCTCATGGAAGAGGTGGTAAAGCCACTTCCAGAGACAGCATTACCATCATTGGTGGTAAAGACACTGTCACTTGCTGTGCTAAATGGAACACAGAGAATAAAGTCTGCCATGTGAGCACCGGGGGTGGTGCCAGTTCAGAGTTCGTGAAAGGTAAAGTCCTTCTTGGGATGAATGTTCTCAACAACATCTATTATTTTCTTGCCTTTTGGCTCCTTTAAGTCAGTCTAGTGTTTCTGCATCTCCACATGGTATTAGCTAAAAGTTTTTTCCGTATCAAGACTCAGCTAATGGCCATGAGATGTAATACCAGGAATCCTTGAAAAGTTGCACAGCAACTCAGCTCATCTTTACTGCACCCTGGATTTGTCTACACTCTTCAACATTCCATTGAATTTCTTAGTAACAAAACCATTGTGCATTCTAGAGTGCATGTTTTTATATTTTTCTTGTTAAAAGAAAGTGAGCTGTGTTAACTTAGTTCTTTTTTTGAAGTAGCTTATTCTGATTAGCTTCATCACTATTTTCACTACTCAGCATGGAAATATGATGAAGTTCCAATTGTAGGTAGGGAAACAAAGTTGATGATCTATTAAATAATAAAAGTGTCCATTGAAACCACAAAAAAAAAATTTGCTATCAAAATGCATTTGGCCATAGGTAGGAAACAAAATTATATAACTAAGGAAGAAATTATCCAATAAAAAGAAGGAAAAGTTGTAAATGGAAAATTCATAAAAGGGGAAATAAAAGCTAATAAACACATGAGGAGATGGTTAACCTCTTTAGGAATTCAAAAATTCCAAACTAAAACAAGATACTATACTTTACCCTTATTGATTTGTTTGGGGAAATAGATATTTTCCTTAACTGCTAGTAGAAGTTTAAGCTGACATTTTAAAGCCCATTTTGGCAGGTTTTTTTTTTTTTTTAAATAAAATCTTCATATCCTGTGACTGAATCATCAGTTTGGCTTCTGGTTGTCTTCCTTAGAGAAGCTCATCACACATTTGCACAAGAAGGCTGCACAAAAAAGTTTACAGGATCATACTCATTTGTAAAAGCTTCAAAACAGTGATATGCTAGTACATGTTTAACAATGGGCTTCCCCCAAACAGAACTTCTTTGTAATGTTTGTGGATTTCCTGGAACTAATGGTCCCAACCATGGCCAATTTCAAGCTACCAAGGTGAAGTCACTGAGGAGAAGAGATGTCCATAATGAGCTCTCACAAGCTGGCACATGATGGCTGGAACACACCACGGTTTCCAATAAATATATATGAACAGATTTTGATAAACTAAGAAAAAAACAAAATCTACATATTACCTTTTGGTCAGCAGAGTGCAAAAAGAGATGCAGAGGACATATACCAATAAGTTAGTGATGGTTTCTTTGGGGAGGAAGGGGTCTTGGATTTGGGTAGTAGACCAACATGTCTTTAGTCTTATTTTCAATATTTTCAAGGAGCATTTAGTTACAGATGACTTAAATAGCAAAATTAGTAAAATAATGCAATTATTGAAATAACATAGTTATGTTACTTATGTAGAGAAATTAGTGAAAACGCAATGTTAAGGAACTAGCTAGTCAGTGTTGCTGCTTTTATTACTCTACCTCCCAACGTAAGACCCTGTGCATGCTAAGGGAAACCAATCAAGTTTGTTCTTTCATTCATGAAATATATTATTATTGACTACCTACTTTGTACTGAACAATACAAGAGAAGATGGTAGTGATTGGGACATATGTCAAATTCCCCAACTGGGGAGCTTTATTATCTGCCACTGGAGAAATAGACATCAATGAGTTATGTCCGTTACACAAAGATGCAAATCTAAATGACAAAGAGAGAAAGGAGGCATTGCAATAGATGTGACATTGGGGAACTTCTGGGGTGAGTATTACAGGATACAATTCCAGCCCAGGGAAGGCCTTCTAGGTTAATACAACATCCTGGTGAACCTGAAGAAAAAAAAAGAAAAAGATGGAAGAAACAGAGAGAAAAGCAGAGACAAGGAGTGATCACAACAAGGAGAAAAGCTCTTGTCAAAGCATACAAGTAAGAGAAAACAGTAGATCCTGAGGAAGTAGAAGTCTGCCAGGCTAGAACTTGCCCAGGTGAGCTGAAGCTAAAGAGATAGGTAGGGGTGAATTGGGGAAGGCTTCCCAGTCAGGTTCATGTGGATAATAAAAATATTTTTATAGTAAAGGAAGTAAGTAAACAAATACATTTTTTTCTTTTAAGCAGAAAGCAAAAAGAGAAATATTTTGAGTAAAGAGAAAATTTTGGTAGAAGTTTCTAGAATGATATTTGAGACACAGTAGGTCTTCAGTAAACACGAGTATCTTTCCTATAACTTTTGGCTATGCAGGCTGGAAATATACCTAAAACACCAGTCTTGCCTAGCCAGTTTCTTCTGAAAACACAAAGCTAACCATGCATTTGTTTATCTGCCTTCTCTATTCCTTTCTGACAAATCTCTCATTACTCACTCAGCTCTGTTTTCCTCTGGACACTCAATCCTCATTTCCTTGGCTGCATGTCCAGTATCTCTGTGGATAAAAAACAAAAAAATCTCTCTCCTTTAAAGATACACATATATCTGAAAAGAGGGAAAGTCTTCCAGACAGTTGTCCAAGCCTCCACAAACAGGATGCATGAGTTTACAATTGCATGCAACCTCACCTAATAGGAAGCATAATCTTGGCATAATGGATAATTTTCCTCTCATTTTCTGTCTTATCTCTTCCCTCTCAGACCTGTTGAAGAAAATATCTTTACTGATCAAGTGACTGATCCAGTGACAAATCAATCATTAATTCACTCATCAATAGTTACTGATCTCTACTTGGACTTGCACACCTGCATTCCACTTCTGTCTTCTGTAGCCTCAAACAATATTGACCCTGGACATGCCCTAGAATTTGCCCTAGCTCTGTGGTATCTTCCCAGGAGGCCCCCTTAGGACGAGGTGGAAAACCTCAGTTCTCCAGAGTCATCCTGGTATATTTCCACAAACCCCTCAGTGTTATGCACTCACATGACCATTAAGACCTATGTTTACAGTCCTACTTTTGGAATCTATGGTTGTTTCACTTTTATCCCAGTTACAGCTTATCTGGGAGGCTAAGCCCTCTACAACCAGTAGTACATTACACTGTCTCCCACATTCCTGTCCATCCCAGTCATCCTGAAATTTAGATGTATTCATGAAGCACAAGCAAACTTTTTTTTCCTTTTTATCTCATTTAGTGATTATGAAACACCCAGTATTCAA
Organism: Cephalopachus bancanus; assembly: GCA_027257055.1. NCBI lineage: Eukaryota > Metazoa > Chordata > Mammalia > Primates > Tarsiidae > Cephalopachus > Cephalopachus bancanus. Next base: position 2,275,386 of record JAPVLO010000072.1, read on the forward strand.
GTGGCAACACACCCAGTAGCACCATCAGAGTTGCCTATGACATGACAGATCATTAGCCATTTCAAGGTGAGAAAATCACACTCAGGAAGCTGAGACTGTCATGTCAGGCCAAAAATGTAGCCTACACACTGTGTTAGGAAGATGGACAGTGTTTTGAGCCTTGAGACAAGGGTCTCAGAATGCTGCTGCTTCTCAGTGAATGCTCAGCAGAAAAATCACAGAACTCTGTATGGGGTCCATGTCATGAATTATCACTGAGCCCCTCCTACAAATCAGGTAGGGGTGCTTGAGATTCAGAGTCTGCCCACTCTTGGCAGGGAAGACAGAGCTAAGGAAGGAAATGTATGGTCTTAGATATCTGTTAAAGTAGCAGAAACTAAGTGATTCTGAACAGGGCATCTTAGTGATCCTAAAAGCTGGGAGGGTGAGTTGAATTTCAATCCACAGAGAAACACTCCCTAGAAGGTTCACTCCATGCCTTGGGGTCTGACACCTCTCAGTTCCCTAAAAGAAGTTAATGTGTACATTTTTATTCCCTTAGAATTAGAACTCTGTGGTCTCAATTCGTCTATCTCCAACGTTTGACTGTTTCCCCCTATTAAACCTTAGGTTTTTGTTTGTTTGTTTTTCTCTTGATTTCAAAGGGAAAAGCCCTACTTTAGAAATACAAATTCAACTTGATTCTGTTGTAATATATTTATGTTGATTTTTTTTACTCCTAAATGATCATTTTCTCATTGTAGCAGGGTTGGGTCAGGAAAACAGAAACTGCTCTAGATACTGCGAGCAGACAGACTCAGTTTATGGATTTGGTTGCAAAAGTACTGGGATGAATGAGAATAGAAAAGGGAAGGGAGGATGTTGATATTAAGGTAAACTTAGGAAGCTGGTGTTAGCACGAGATGAGGAGACTGAGGGTGAGAGGTAAATTGACTTATCTATGATCCTGTTAATTCTTATTCTCATGAAACCACATTCCAGGAATAGGGAACAAATGTGCACAATTGACCACTAAGACTGAGCCTCTCCTGTCTCCAACCACAATTCTTATTGTGCCATGGTGCCTGCTATGGATAGGTGACTAGGAGACTCAGAAACCTGCTAGGCGGACTTTCTGCATCTCAGTACCCTTCTATGTATGCTATCATGATCTGCAAAATCTATCAAATATCAGTTATTTTCTATTTGAATCTTTTCAAAAATGCCACATGCAGAGCTACCCGACAATAGCTTGAATCTGAACAAACAAGTTGCCTGAAAACTGACTGGATCAAAGTAGCTATATTTAGAATGAGAGAATAGCATGCCCTGGTGAAAGATTGGAATCTCAGAAGGTCACCTATAAACATACTCATTGACTGGATATTTGACTAAGGGAAGACATTTCTAAGGCAAGAGACAAAGACACTGACAGAACTTAGGCATAAAATGACTATCACACAAACATTTAAAGAAGAATGAATGTCAATCCTTCCCAAACTCTTGCAAAAACTTAAAAAAGTGGTAACACTTCCAAACTCACTTAATGAGGCCAGGATTACCCAGATACCAAAACAAGACAAGACTATTACCAAAAATTACACACACACACACACACACACACACACACACACACACACACACACACACACAAACCTGATTAACATACATGCAAAAATTCGCAAGAAAATACTAGCAAACCAAATTCAATAGCATGTTAAAAGGATCATGTACCATGATCATGTGGGATTTACTTGTGGCAAAGATGGTTTAAATATGCAAATCTATAAGTGTGATATACTTCATTAGCAGAATGAAGGACAAAAACTATATAATCATCTCAATGAATGCAGAAAAAGCATTTGACAACAGTTGACATCCTTTAATGATAAAAATCACTCAACAAATTAGATATAAAAGGAATGCACCTCAACATAACAAAGACTATATATCATAAGCCCATAGCTAATATTATACTCAATGATGAAAAGTTTTTCCTCTTAAAATCAGGAACAAAGCAAGGGTGCCCATTATCACCACTTCACTTGAACATAGTACTGGAAGTTCTAGTCAAAGTAATTAAACAAGAAAAAAAGAGACATTCGTAAAAAAAAAGAGAACAACGAAGAAAAAAGAGGTAAAAATTGTTTCTGTTTGCAGATGACATGATTTCATATATAGAAAACTCTAAGAATTCCATCAAAAAACTGTTAAAAATTAATAAACAAATTCAGTGAAGATGTAGGATACAAAATCAACTTTAAAGCCATCAGTTGTGTTTTAAACACTAACAACAAACAATCTGAAAAAGAAATAAAGAAACCAATTACATTCATAGAAGCTACAAAACCAATACAATACTTATGGATAAATTCTACCAAGGAGGTAAGTAATCTGTATAATGAAAACATAAGACACTGATGAAAAAATTTATGCCACAAATAAACAGAAAGATGTCTTGTGTTCATGAATTGGTAAATTTAATATTGTTAAAACGTCCATACTACCCAGTTCAATCTATAGATTTAATGTAATCCTTATCCAAATTCCAATGTCATTTTCAATGTCATTTTAGAAAAAAGATAACAAAAGCTCTTGTGAACCATAAAGGACCTCAAATTACCAAAGCAATCGAGTTTAAAAAAAAGCTGTAGGTATAACACTATCTGATTTCAAAATATAATACAAAGCTAGAGTAACTAAAATAGCATAGCACTGACATAAAAAGAAATTCATAGACTGCTGGAACAGAATAGAAAGACCAGCAATAAATTCACATATTTATGGCCAATTGATTTTTGACAAAAATGTCAAGAGCACACAATGAGGAAAGGACAGTCTCTTCAATTTATGAGAAAACATGCAGAAGAATGAGACTAAGCCATTATGTCATACTATATACAAAAATCAACGCTAAATGCAATTAATACTGAGACATAAAATCTGAAACTGTAAAAACTCCTAGAATAAAGCAAAGAAGAAAAGGTTCAGGACATTGTTCTGGACAATGGTTTTTAGTCATGACCTCAAAAGTTCAGGCAACTAAAGCAAAAATAAATAAATGACACAAAATCACTCAAAAACTTCTGCACAGAACAGTCAAAAAAACTAAGAAGACAACCTATGTAATAGAAGAAAAATATTTTTAAATGGTACATCTTAATGGGGAGTCAATATGCAAAATACTGAAGATACTCATAAACTTAATAGAAAAGCAGCAAACAAATGAAAAACAAAAAGACAGAGACATAATACACTAATCCAATTTTCAAATGGACAAAAAGCCTAAATAGACATTTTTCCAAAGAAGCCATACAAATGGCCAATAGATATGTGAAAGTTTCCGAACATAACTAATTATTGGGGACTTGCAATTCAACCTCAACCTACACCTGTTATGCTGACTATTGCCAAAAAGTCAAAAAATAACAGGCAATGATGAGGATGTGGGAAAATGAGACCTTTATACATTCTTGTTAGGAATGCAAATTGGTACAGCCATTACGGAAAACAGTATGGAAGTTTCTCAAAAAATTAAAAATAGAACTACAATATGATCCAACAATTCCACTTCTGGGAATACATCCAAAGGAAACAAAATTACTGTCTTGAAGAGATAGCTGTAGCTTGCTGTTCACTGCAGCATTATTCACAGTAGCTAAGATATAGAAAAATATAAGTGTCCATCGAAGGATGAATGGATTTTTAAAATGTAGTATACGTATGATATAGTTTAGATGGTTGTCCCTCCAAATCTTATGCTGTGATCCCTAATGTTGGAGGTGGTTCAAGCTAGTGAAAGATGCTTGGGTCATGGGAACAGACCCTTCATGAATGGGTTGGTACCCTATTCACAATTATGAGATAGTTCTCATTCTATTAGATCATGTGAGAGCTGGTTGCTTAAAAGAGCTCAACACATTTCTTTTTTCTCTTGCTTCCACTTTCACCACATGACATGTTGTCTGCCCTTGCCTTTGGCCACGAGTAAAAGCTTCCTGAGGCCTCACGAGAAACTGAATAGATGATGGCTCCACGCAGAACTGTAGGCCAAATAAACCTGTTTATACATTACCCAGTCTCAGGTACTCCTTTATAGGAACACAAAAGGACTGATAAAATATTCAGTGGGATTTTATTCAGCCATAGGATAGAAGGAAAACCTTCCATTTGTGATAGCCTGGATGATCCTTGAGGGCATTATACTAAGTATTTCATTATACTAAGCTACTTCAACTTATACAGAGAAAGACAAATATTACATGATCTTTATATATGTGAATAAATACACAGATATATGTGCCAGAAGTTGGGGGAGGGGGAAATGAAAAGATGGTCAAAGGGTATAAACTTTCGTTTATAAAATGAACCAGTTCCGGGAGTCTAAAGTTTAATATGGCAAATATAGTTAACAGTACTATATTTTATGCTTGCAATTTGCTGAGAGATTTTAAATATTCTCAACACACACACACACACACACACACACACACACACACACAATAGCTACGTGAGGAGGTGGATGTGTTAACTAACTTGATTACGGTCATTATTCCGCAATGCATACATTTATCCAATTATCACATTATAGACCTTAAACATATATAAGATTTTATTTGTCAATTATACCTCAACAAAGCTAGAAAAATTATGCAAAACAAGCAAAAATTGTCCATCCCATCATTAGTCACAAGAAATAAAACTATTCAATATAAGGAGGATGGTTAAATAAATTACTCTATGTATATTACAAGGGGGATGCAAAAAAAAACCCCAGAATTTATTTATTAACAATTGTGTATTTATTCTGATATGTTTAAACTTTAGTGACCTTCAAAGTGCTTTTCATAATACATCTATTGAGATGCTTTTTCCACTGCTCAAAATAGTTTTTGAAATTGTCAATTGTGATGCTTTTTAGTGCTTCTGCCATATTTGTTTCACCCCTTCCACATTGGCAAAATGCTTCCTTTGGAGGACTTTTTCCTCTGTTCTTTTGTTTTTGAGTTGGAGTCTCACTCTGTCATCCAGGCTGGAGGGCAGTGGCACGCTCCCAGCCACCGCAGCTTTGACTTGCTGGGCTCCGGCAATCCTTCCACCTCAGCCTTCCAAGCAGCTGGAACTACAGGCACATACCACCGTACCTGGCTAATGTTTTGATTTATTGTAGAAATGAGGACTCGCCATGTTGCCCAGGATGGTCTCGAACCCACAGGCAATCCTCTCACCTCGGCCTCCCAAAGTGCTGGGATTATAGGCGTGAGCCACTGAGGACATTTTTCATCAGAGAACTAAAAAAAAAAAAAAAGTCACTTGGGCAAGATCTCTTGAATAGGGAGGGTAGGGCATGAAGGTCATACCATTTTTGGTCAAAAACTGGGAAATACTCAATGTGGTGTGGGCAGGGTTGTCATGGAGGATGAACCAGTCACCTATTTGCCACAAAATAATTTCCTGAAGCTGAAAGCAGCCTCTAACAACAATGCTAGCTGGCACATCGATGCAGATGGGTTTCTAGGATTTTTACCTAGCAGAGAAAGCCCTCCAAAGATAATTCTGGATTTTTGGGGGTCCCCCTTTATAAATGGAAAACTATGGGGAAATTGAAAAGTTCTGCCCCCTAGAAAAATTAATGAAATATCAACACATTTATAATAAATAAAAATTTGAAAAGATGTTACTGATAAATTATCTCAGAAATCTTATATAGATCCCTGACCATTCAAACAGCAAAGAAACAGAAAGCCTTTTTCATAATGAAACACAAAATTGTTGAAGAGAAAAGTGTCCATTAGATCAGCAAAGGCCCCTACTGGGGCACAGATTTCTCAAACTATGCAAAAGAGTAAAAGAGCCATCTATCCTGGTAAGAAAAGCACTATCTGGGGAACCCGGCATGCAGGATTTTGTGAGGCTTTGACTTTGGTTCCTTTATGCTGCAAGTTAGTAGAGAGACAAAGTCTTCTTATCTACAGAATGTGGGTGCTGGCCCTGATGAATGCCAGACTTTGGATACTGGGTCATATGCTAAAAACAGAGAGAGGAGTAAAACACACGGTCCCTGCCTTAACTGAATCTGCAAAGCCCAAGAAATATACACACAAATATATGTATACAAACTCCCGGTAATGATTGCCACAAAGCAGAGGGACCTGTCAGCCAGGCCAGGAAAGACTTCCTGTGGGAAGTAGCATGTGGGAAGAGCTCTGAAGGAAAAGAAGGGAGGAGTCAGAGGGGAGGGAAGTCAGGGAGATACATGCAAGCATCCTGCCTTCTTAGAGCCTGCACATTAGTGGGGATCCATGTGCTACATAAATACATGGTTATTAAGTAAGAAGAATCACAAGTGACATTCAGAGAAAATATTATAATTTTTTTTTTGTTGAGAAAGGGTTTATTGAGAGGATAGAAAAGTACCTAGAATTGGAGGGGACCCAAGGGGGTTGCTCATAAAAATGTTTTAAAAGCAAGATTATTCTTACCTGAAAGATACAAGGTTCTGTGTAAGTGGGGGGGATGTCAGAAATTGAGCTGGGGAATTTTATGATCTGATGGGAAGTAAACATGCAAAAACAGAGTGGCAAAAGCATGTTGGGTAAGGTGTCACAGAACAAGAAAAGTCAACTACTTCCTGAAAGAAACAGAAAATAGTCCAGCTTGAGTGATGGGCATGTATTGAGACTATCTTGGAAATTTTTATTTCAAAGACCTTGAAGATAAGGCTTAGAAATGTGCTACTAAATGTGCTTTCTACTCTATATCAAATGCCTCTCTATAATTTTGGCACTCTGGGGTAAGACTTCCTCTTAGAAATTTTTTCCAGTTCTTGTCTTTTTCCTCTTAATTTTCTGACTGTTCCTCTCAGGCATCCTCATCAACTTCTCATCTGTCCATCCCTGGATACATACATGGCCTCAGGAGCCTTGGCTGCTTTCTCTTCAAAACCCACAAACTTCTCACCCCTAAGTTTATTCTTACCTCTGGCTTTAATCTCTGCGTATTTGCTGGTGATGCCACATAAATTGTCAGCTTGGATTTTCTTAGGAACCAGTTGAGTCCCCTGTGCTGGGTCATTTATACATTTTATTATACTAAATTATTTTTAGGCAATGGAGTGCCTTCTTCCCCATCCTCCAACTCAATCTTTCATGGAAGTTCAATTTGCAGAGCATGTAAACAAGATAGTATGAAAGTAACATAGTTTATATAGTTCAAATGTATAACATTTGCTAAAGGAAATCAATGAAACCTTGAAGCTATTCTGATTGACATGAAAGTTTGAAATCAGGAGCTCTGGAGCCTTAGATAAGGTTTTTAAAGACAGCATAAAATATAGTATATTTAGTATTTACAATAACCATTATTTGTAAATGTGTAAGTATTTTGTGTGATAAATATTGTATTCTTCCCACTCCCCTCCCATTTCTTTGTCTGTATTTTGTTTTTATCTTCCATGTTAATTATTTTCACTAATATTATTCAAGAACTCTAAGTCTGATTTTTTTTTCAGTTTGGAATGAATTTTTGTTTCAAAGTTCCATCTTTATATTTAATAAATGGTCACACTCATCCTTATGAATATTAAAGTCAAATAAGAAGTACAAAGAGCTACCAGTAAGTGCAAAACTACACATAACATAATATTATCATAACTTGGGATGCCATCTGTTTCTCGTGTTGTTGCACAACTCTGTGCTGAGCAGATGTGACCCATCCTGGCTTGGCATCTGGACCCATCATGTGTAGGTGCTACAAAAAGTTATGCCTGCTTGCACAATGACATGTGATAAGACATGTGAATTTACTAAGTCACTCCCACAATAACATATACTTAAATATTGACAGAGAGAACAGGGAGTTTATGCAAAACCAGTTAAGGAATCTAGCATGAGCTGACAGTGGTAAGGAGGAGAAGGAGAGAGGATGACATTTGAATACTACTTCTATGACAAGGACTTCAGTGACCTAATTGAGTTTTCAACATGAGCCTATGAGATAGCGTCTATTCTTGCTATCACGTTTAAATGTAGAAACTGAAGCACTGGACACTTGTCCAAAGTCTCACCATTTCGAAGACGTAAAGCTAGGATTTGAACAGAGACAGATGCTGGATGTTATATGCCCCAAATACAATAGGTCTTCACTGTATATTTATTAAAATAGCAACACAAAATTTAATTCCTTGCATTAAAAAAACATTCTAAATATTTAAAAAGTAAAATTGGAATGACGTGTGTGTATTTATACCTAGAAGCCCATCCACGGAAAATTTTCTGGGAAGTCACTGAAAGTCTAATTTTGTCACTACTCTGAGCGCCCGTGTGGAATGTTTGATGAGAGCTGGGAGCATGAAGAGGAAGTTGCTTATGACTCTGAAGGAAAAGAAAAGGAAAGAATGTGAGTCTGGACCAGAGCAATGCTGTGGGCATGAAGGAGAACCAAAATATCTGAGAAGGAAGAGAAAGTCCTAATTGCTAAGACTTAAAGTTCAATTAGATGTAGAGGTGATGGTGGATAAGGGGTTCAGGATGAAGCTCAGGTCAATCTTGCTGAACTAGTTGCATGGCAGAGTCATTTATCACAAAAATGATGCAGTCCTTCACCCAGTGCTTCATTCCTTCACCCAGTGCCCATCCTGTTCCTAGCACCATGGGCACAGTAGAAAACAAACAAGACCCATTTAAAACCCAGAGTCAGTCTAAATAGTTTTAAATTCTGTTTCCATGACTTAAGGTTTGGGGGAAATGTGGGCAAGTAAAAGAGCTTCTCTATGTCTAATTTTACTTTTATGTAAAAAGGAACATATTCTTATAACTTATCACACATGGAAGATATGTGACTTAAATACTTTTATACATCTAAAATATTAAATATATTTTGACACGTAAAAATATTAAAAGAAAATGTTGTACATATTCTGGCACATAAAAATTACTCAACAATGATTTACTGAAAAGAACATTATTAAGTTCAAGGGGAGATGTAGACAAAAAATAAGTAAGCAAGTCTATAGTAAAATTAAATGAAGCTAATAAATAAAAGTGTAAAGAATTAAAGGACAACAAGTGAAGCCGGAAATTTATTTTTAAAAATAACTGGTCAAGATTGTCTTTCTTAGGAGGTGACACTTGAGCAAAGGCCTGAATTAATTGAGGAAACAAGCTAGACAAATATTGGGAGAGGACCCACCAAGTGCCAAGCAGGAGGTCCCTGAGTTCAGAAGCTCCGAGTTGGGAATAAACTTGCTGTATTTAAGAAAGAGTAGGAGTGATAGGGAAGAGGGACAGGAGATGAGTTTGAGGGGGAACTTAGAGATGAGATTATTCAGAGCAAAACAGGACCTACTAAGGAGTTTGGATTTTGTTTCAGGGTGTACAAGAAACAATAATGTAGTAGTTATCAGCCAGACTGCTGGGATTGGAACCCTGACCCTGTATATATCAGTATTTTTACTTGCAAAATGGAGATAATAATAGTACCTATCCATAGATGTGAGATGTGAGAACAGTCAATATATGCAAAGAACTTAGAATAGTGCCCAATGCAAATATTAAGCAATTTATGTGCTTGCTGCCACCGCCACTGCTGTCATCAACTTCATTATCATCATCAGAAAGAGATTTTGAGTGAGGGCCCAACTTAATCTTAAGTACCTGTTAAAAATATTGATCTGGTTTCTGTGGAGAATTGATAGATGTTGGCTCACTTTTGTCAGTAGCAAACTAAAATGAGTTGAGACCCAATGACCTCTTGAGAATGATGGAGAGAGATTGCTGCATTGGATAAACATTGAAGGAGTGGGGAGGTCAGGGAAACATTGGATAAACACTGAAGAAGTGGGGAGGTCAGGGAAGATGGCGGCAGTGCCAGTCAGACAATGCAAGTCCCAGTCTGAGTGGATGTATGGAAAATTTTGTGTACTTGCAGGTGAGTGAGTGGGCATGTAAGTGGCTGACTGAATGAGGCCTAGGGAGAGAGTGGTCAGGGCTCTCCTGGTGCAGGGACTGGTGCTGCAGCTGCTCTGCTTAGAATCTAGCAACGCCTGGGACACAGAAACCGAGTGCCATTGTTTTTTGGGTTTTTTAAATCAACAAAACCCTTCCTGGGAAGAAAATACTGGGAGACACTGATTAAGTGCAGGCTCATGAGCAAGTGACCAGGGCTCTCCTGATGCAGCAGCTGGAAATGCAGCTTCTCTGCTTGGCCCCTGACACTTCCCAGGCCACAGAAGCCAAGCACTATTTTTTTTTTAACAGACAAAAGTTTTCCTGTGAAGAAGTGGTGGGGAGAAACTACTAGCTCCAAGCTCTGCCTCACTCCTGCAGCAGGAGAGACTGCCAGCTCCAGGCTTTCCTCACCACTTCAGCGCCTGGCCGGGCACTGGCAGCAGGGGCTGCAGAGAGAGCCCAGAGGCAGAAACCCACAAGAGAGGACAAGAGAGGCACCCTGCCACCACCTTGAAGGCGGGTCAGGAAAGTGCTCCAATTTGCTCACCATGGAGCAACAGACCTGATCTCTATGACTGGTGGATCTACTACTCAGGGGCTGATTGTGACCCAGAGGGAATATCCTGAAAGCAAAAACTTCAGAGGGACCTGAACAAGTGCTGAGTCCCAGGCGCCCCACCCTCTAACCTGATCCAGTTGCCCGACAAAGAGGGTGGCCAGAAAAAGACAAGGAAGAACTACAAAGAGATTGGTGGTAAGTCTGGGCTGACCCAAACCCCTTCCTCCCCAGCATTGCTCTGAATGTCAGACCCACAAAGCTAGGCAATGACTGAGAGGGGAAATCCCAGGAGAGCCTGGACAGCAGTCACAATAGGAGAACTCCACTCCAGGATAGGCCTGGCTGGGGCACCTCCCGTGAGTACATACCTGGGGAAGAGACAATGCTGCACCTTCCCATCAGAGGAGATCTCCCTGACCATACGAGAGTGGGAGGGGAGGACTGCAGCCCCACCCACCCCCATTGCCCCTCCTCCTTCTGCTCCAGATATTGTGGAGAGAGTAAAAGACTTGGAAACTCTGAGGAGAGAGCAGTTGAGAGGAACAATTACAGAATCTGACACAAGAAGGCAAGGTTTTAAAAGGATTTTTTTTTTACTTTTTCAAAATTTTTTGCTTGTTTGTTAGTTCATCTATTTTTCTAATATTTTTCCTTTGTGAATGAATGTGTATGTCAGGGCTTAATCTGTATCCTCCCCTTTTCTCTTTTTATTTCTTCTTTTGTTTTCTGTTTAGGTATGTTTGTGAATGACTGAGTGTTCATCTTTCAGGTTTTTTTCTGTTATTGGTTTTTGCTCTTTTGTTCTTCTCTTTTTTTTTTAGATTAAGGTGTGTGTCAATATATGTGTGAGGGTTCAATCTGAGTTCCTTTGTTTGGTTTTTTTTTTTCCTGGCCTTTCTCTTTTTCTTCTCCATTCATTTTGTGCGAGGTGTGTATATGTGTATAGTTTTCCTGGGTTTTTGTTGTTGTTGTTTGTTTTGTTTCACTTTGTTGTTATTCCAGTTTGTTTTGAGATGTGTGTGCATGTCTGCATGTGGGTGTTTAATTGTTTTTGTGCTGATTTCTGCTTTCATTATTTTGTGTTTTTTTCTTTCTTTCTTTTTTAAATTCATGTTCATCTTTTTTCATTCTATTTTTTTCTGTGCTCCTCATTGCTGTCGCTGTATCTTGGACTCAAGGGGTACAACACATACCCACCACATTGTCATATAGAGTCGTGGTGAGGAGTGGGTCTTGGGGAATACATACCACAATCAATGAACATTGCAATTTGTAAGTCATTTCTGAATCCTAGCTCCCCATTCCCTACCTTATTCAACTTTAGAACTACAAGAGACAGCAAAGCTTCCCACCCATAGTCCTGTTTCAAAATAGAACAAATCCAGATCCTGGATCAGGGAAGAATAGAGGGCTGAGCAAACATCAGAAGGGAAAGCCTCTCCTACTGACACTGAATAAACAGAACTAAAGCAAAAAGCAAGAGACCTGTCACAAATGAGGAAAAATCAAAGGAGGACCACACATAATTTCAAGTATAACACAGAGAAAACTCTAGAAAAATCAAACCTCAGAGTCCAAATGGAAGTCCAAATGGAAGTCACCAATGACTGGCCCCAGAATAAGAAAGGGATTACGGAATGGATGGAAAGGGTGAATAAGACTCAAGAAAGACAAGATGTAACACTGAAAGAACTTGTAATCGAGATTTTGGCAATAAAAAAATTCATCCAGGAAATAAATAACAAGATGACAAACATGGAAAGCAGAATTAATCTAGCCATAGAAAGAATCTCAGAACTTGAAGACCAGAACATGGAATTAACCAAATCTGTAAAAAACATAGAAAGGAAACTCAGAAAGAACAAAGTCAACCAGAAGTGTGAAATTATGTCAAGAGGTTGAACCTACACCTGGTTGGTAGCCCAGAAGAGGAAAGGGAAATGGAGAATACCTTGGAGCAATTATTCCAGGATGTAATCCAAGAAAACTTTCCCCATCTCAGTGACCCACCAAACATAAGAGATACAGAGAACCCCCACAAGACATCACATGAGAAGACCAATCCCTAGACATATAGTAATTTGCCTACACAAATTAGGCACAAAAGAAAAAATCCTAAAGGCAGCAAGATAGAAAGGTCAGACTACCTACCAGGGAAAATCAATCAGAATAGCAGTAGACCTATCTGCAGAAACACCACAAGCAAGAAGGAAATGGAGTCCAATATTCAAAGTCCTCAAAGATTAACAATTTCAATCAAGAATTTCCTACCTAGCCAAGCTCAGCTTCATCAATGAGGAAGAAGTAAAATCCTTCCCAGACATCCAATCCCTAAGAGATTATGCAGCTTCCAGACCAGCTCTACAGGAACACTTAAAAAAGTATTAAGCACAGAACAAAGAAAAATAAAGAATGACAACACACTTCCCAAGAGAACAGCAGAGCACAGAATTAACAGGGGATACAGTGCAACAACACGAAAACACACATATACATCAACCCCAAAAACAAAAGAAAACAAGCATACAGCACAACAACAAACTTTATGAGAACCTCATGACAGGGATAAACGATCACACTTCAATAATCAGCTTGAATGAGAATGGACTAAATGCACCACTGAAAAGACACAGAGTGGCAAACTGGATAAGAAACCATGACCAAATTATTTGCTGCATCCAGGAAACTCATCTTACCACAAGGGATACACACAGACTCAAAGTTGAAGGATGGAAAACGAGTTTCCAGGAAAATGGATCACAAAATAAGGTAGGAGTCCCGATCTCAATATCAGACAAAACAACCTTTAAGCTATCAAAAATTTTAAAAGATGCAAGAAGACACTACATAGTGATAAAAGGTTCAGTCTGTCAACAAGAAATATTCAACCTAAACATATATGAACCCAACATAGGAGCACCAACATTTATAAAGCAACCACTAAGTAAACTAAAAAAAAGATATTGACTCTAACACTATTATAGTAGGGGACTTGAATACCCCACTAACAGCCCTAGATAGATCATCGAGGCAAAAAATCAACAAGGATATCCAGAACCTAAACTTGACACTCGACCAAATGGACTTAATAGATACCTACAGATTATTCCACCCAACAACCACAGAATATACATTCTACTCATCACCACAAGGAATGTATTCCAAGATCAATCGCATCCTTGGCCATAAATCAAGCATAAACAAAGTCCATATGGTTGAAATATTGTCATGCACCTTCTCAGACCACAGTGGAATAAAAATAAGAATCAACAGCAACAATATTTCCCCCAAAGTCCACAAGGACATGGACACTAAACAGCATGATGCTGAACAACTAATGGGTCAACACTAAATTCAAAGCAGAGTTAAAAGATTCTGGAAACAAATACAAATGCAGAAACAACTTTCCAAAACCTCTGGGATGCTATGAAAACAGTTCCAAAAGGGGAATTTATATCGCCAGGAGTGCAATCAAGAAAATGGAAAGATCAAAAATTGAGAGCCAAACAAATCACTTAAGGGAGCTAGAAATAGAAGACCACCAAAATCCAAACTTTAGCAGAAGAATCCAAATCACCAAAACAAGAGCCCAAATATGGGGCACAGAAGACAAAAATATCATAGGAAAAAAATCAACAAAACAAAAAGCTGGTTCTTTGAAAGAATTAACAAGATTGATGGACCTCTAGCCAGACTGACCAAGAAAAAGAGAGAAAAAACCCAAATAAACACAATACAAAAGATCAAATCACAACTGACCCTGAAGAAATACAAAAGACCATCAAAGATTACTATGTACAACTATATGGAAACAAACTTGATAACCTAAATGAAATGGAGGACTTTCTGACATCACAAAACCTCCCCAGGTTGAAACAAGAAGACAGTGAGACACTAAATAAACCAATAACAATCCAGGAAATTGACTCTGTCATACAGAAACTACCTACAAGAAAAAAATCCCTGGACCAGATGGCTTTCCAGCAGAATTCTACAAAACGTACAGGGAAGAGCTGATACCAATCCCGTTGAAAGTACTCCAGGCAATTGAGAAAGATGAAATTCTCCCAAAATCATTTTACGAAGCTAATATCACACTGATACCCAAACTGGGTAAAGATCCAACAACAACAACAAAAGAATCATAGGCCAATATCCCTTATGAACACAGATGCAAAAATCTTCACCTCAACAAGATTCTTGCAAAAACACATCTCAAAAATCATCTACCACAACCAAGTAGGCTTCATCCCCAGGATGCAGGGCTGGTTTAACATTCACAAGACCATAAATGTAATTAAATACATCAACAGATATAAAAACAAGAACCCCATGATTTTTTTTAGATGCAGAAAACGTTTTTGACAAAATCCAACATCCCTTTCTTGATAAAAACCTTCAAACACCTAGCTATAGAAGGAACATACTTTATACAGTACGGCAATTTCTGAAAGAACTAGAAATTAACCTTTCATATGACCCATCAATCCCCCTATTGGGAATATACCCAGAGGAACTCAAATCATTCTACAAAATAGTAAGTGCCATCTATGATAAACCCACAGCTAACACATTGCTAAATGGACATAAACTGGAAACATGTACCCTAAAAACTGGAAAAGGACAAGGCTGCCCACTCTCACCCCTCTTGTTCAACATTATGTTGGAAGTACTAACTAGGGCAATTAGACAAGAGAAGGAAATCAGGGGTCTCCAAATAAGAAAAGAGAAAGTCATGTTAACCCTCTTTGCTGACAATATAATCCCATACCTTGAAAATGAAAAGAATCTGTCAAAAAGCTGCTTGCACTGATAAAGGACTTTGGCAAAGTCTCAGAGCACAAAATAAATGTGCAAAAGACAGTTGCATTTGTATACACCAACAACAAGCAGGTAGAGAACCAAATAAAAAGAACAATATTCCATTCACAGTAGCCACCAAAAAAAAAAAAAAAGAGAGAAGAAAAGAAATACCTCAACATCTTCCTAACCAGAGAAGTGAAAAACCTTTACAATGAGAATTACAAAACACTGCTCAAAGAAATCCAAGAAGTTACAAACAAATGGAAAAATATTCCATGCTCATGGATAGGAAGAACCAACATTGTTAAGATGTCCATCCCACCGAAGACAATCTACAGATTCAACACAATACCCATTAAATTACCAACCTCATTCTTCTCAGACCTGGAAATGACAATACAGAGATTTATACGGAAACATAAATGACCATGAATAACCAAAACAATCTTTAGCAAAAGAAACAAAACAGGAGGTATCACACTTCCAGACTTCAAACTTTACTATAAGGCTACAGTAATCAAAACAGCTTGATATTGGTACAAGAACAGGTATATAGATCAATGGAACAGGATAGAGATTCTGGAAGCAAAGCCTCAATTTCTCAACTAACTCATCTTTGACAAAGCCTGCAACAACAACCACTGGAGAGAGGAGAATCTGTTCAGTAAATGGTGCTGGGTAAACTGCCTGATCACCTGCAGAAGCTTGAAATAGGACCCCTACCTATCACCACACA
The DNA here is from genome assembly GCA_027257055.1 of Cephalopachus bancanus. NCBI lineage: Eukaryota > Metazoa > Chordata > Mammalia > Primates > Tarsiidae > Cephalopachus > Cephalopachus bancanus. The sequence continues at coordinate 2,291,410 of JAPVLO010000072.1, forward strand.
TAAAAGTCAATTCTAAATGGATCAAAGACCTAAACATAAAACCTCAGATGATAAGAATCTTAGAAAATGCAGGAGACACCCTTATAGAAATTGGAACCGGCATCCAATTCCTGATCAAAACCCTAAGAACCCATACCATAAGAAATAAAACAGCCGGGCTCGGTGGCTCAGCCTGTAATCCCGCGCCTTTGGGAGGCTGAGGTGAGTGGATTGCCTGAGCCCATGGGTTCGAGACCTGCCTGGGCAGTGAGACCTCATCTCTACAATAAATCAAAAAATCAGCCGGGCATGGTAGCACATGCCTGTAATTCTGGCTACTTGGAAGGCTGAGGTGGAAGGATCACTGGAGCCCAGCAGGTTGAGGCTGCGGTGGCCGGGAGCGGCCACTGCACTCCAGTCTGGGCAACAGAGTGAGACTCCAACTCAAAAAAAAAAAAAAAGAAATAAAACAGACAAGTGGGACCTCATCAAACTGATAAACTACTGCAAAGCAAAAGAAACCATCAAGAGAGCAGGGAGACAGTCCACAGAATACAAAAAATATTTGCCAACTGTATATCTGACAAAGGCCTAACATCTAGGATCTACAAGGTACTCAATTATGCCGAAAAGAAAAAAACAAATGGCCCCATTAAAAAGTGGGCAAAAGACATGAATAGACATTTCTCAAATGAAGATACACAGGCAACCAACAGACACATGAAAAAGTGTTCAGCTTCACTCATCATCAGAGAAATGCAAATCAAAACCACATTGAGATACCACCTAACCCCAGTAAGAATGGCCATCATTAATAAAACCAACAACAACAGATGCTGGTGAGGATTTGGAGGAAAAGGAACATTTCTGTTCTGCTGTGGGAATATAAACTAGTGCAACCTCTTTGGAAGACAGTGTGGCGATTTCTGAAAGAACTAGAAATTAACCTTCCGTATGATCCAGCAATCCCCCTAGTAGCAATATACCCAGAGGAACTCAAATCATTCTACAAAAAAAGATACCTGCACTCACTTGTTTGTTGCTACTCTATTCACAGTAACAAAAACATAGAACCAATCATGCTGCCCATCAAAGTTGGACTGGATTTTAAAAATGTGGCACATATACACAATGGACTATTATGTAGCCATAAAGAAGGACAAACATATGGACTTCACAGCAACTTGGATGGATTTAGTCTATCATACGCAGTGATTAATCACAGAAGCAAAGAATAGAGTATCATATGTTCTCACTCATAAGGGGAACTTGAACAATTATCATAATACTGTAAGAAAGGAATTGACAGTAGTGGGAATCTGCCAGGGGAAGGGCGGGGTGGGATTGGCAGTTGAGGGAAACTGCCAGAGGAGGGAGGAGTGCACCTCATCAACAAGGGTATCTGCCATAATGAACATTTGTATACCTAACCCTGAACTGTATACCATATCTTTAAAATAAAATTTTTTTTAAAAAGACATTGAAGGAGTGGACTCCTCAGGCTGGACTGATTTAATAAGGCTATTTCCCAAACTTCAGTCATTCATATAAAACTTCTGTGACTTTAACTATATCCTTGTGTAAGCATTATATAATATTTCTTATTTGTAATGAGTGTTTTTGTATTTAAATTTATTTGGAAATGAAGTGTGTTATCATTCTTTTTAAATTAAAAAATAGTGATATTTTCCATACATAGGAAGTATTAGTAAAAAAAAAGTCAAATAAAACAATTAACGTTATTAAAGTCTAAGCAGATACTCCTGCAAAATAAGGAAGTTGATCCTGAACTTACTCTTTAGGCATCTGAATTTCAAGGTTTCCCTGAATATAGATGTGCTGGTCAAGATAAGTAAAGTCTTTTTGGAGACCCCTGAGCTAAAGTGAATGCACTCTACCAAAACCCAAAACAAAGCAAAACCAAAACCAAAACTTTTCATGCTCTTACTTCAAGAGCATTCTGAGGAAAAGCAGCACTCTTTAAAGATGATGTATCCTTTACAGCCTCTCCTTGAGGTATTTCCAATTATCTAACAAGACAAAATGGGAAACAATGTTTTTGTAACAGCACAAATACAACACGGATAGCAAAACATAAGATATATATTTTTTCTGCTCATTTGCTCAAATGAGAAGTTTTTATATAAATCCATCTTCTCGTCTTGGGCTGTCATGGGAGGAAAAGGGCCATTTAATAAATACACAGAAAGCTAGTCTGTGAGAAAACCTGATGTAGTAACAACATTCTCCAGGACACAGCTACTCTGGTTTAAAATGTATCTTATTCTTTCAAATTCTGGAGACTCTGTGGGATAATTTATTTTAATTTGATCACCAGGAGCAAAAATTTCCTAATTTTTTATTGGGTGCACATAAATAGGACAATGAAGAAATGACATGCTACAAAAAACAAAAGAGCCTTGACTCATAATCTTTTAAACAATAAAAATAACTGAAAGTCTAATGAAATTTGCCCAGATAGTGAGCTGGGAGCTTTGTGTCTATTAATGAGTTCAATACGGTTGTTTACCCAGCTTCCATCATTCACATAAAATTATTACAATTTTTACTATATCCTTCTACGAGCACCACTTATCTGCAATGATTCTTTTTGTTTTTCAATTTATTTGAAAGTGAAATGTGCTATCATTCCCTTAAAATAATAGTAAAAAAAATACAGTATTATTCTCCATACATAGAAAGTATTAGTAAAACCAAAGTCCAGGAAAACAAATCAATATAGTTAAAGTCTAGACAGATACTCTTGCCAAATAAAGGAATTGATCAAGCACTTACTGTTTTTGTTAAAATGGATTAGCAAAAGAGATTAACAAGGGTTAGTGATAGTTATTAAACTAAAACCTATTTTTCCTTTAATTAAGCAGAAGTATTGAAAAAGAAGAAGCTTTCTCATAAGAATTCATATTTAGGTGCATTATCTCACAAGTGTCCTAAATTCATCTTGATTCCTCTCACAACACTGAGACAGAAGCTGCTAGTTAGAGTGTCAAGAGGCTCTTCTTTCCTGGAGACCAATCTGAGAACTACTCCCAGTTCAAGGGCTGCTTTTCTCAGTCTCCCTTATTTTTAGTCACGGTCATATAATGAGATACAGAAGCAGCTTTGTGGGCACTTCAGGAAGACTTTTGGAAGGAAAAAAGGGAAGAAAGAAAAGAGATACAAAACCACCCCTTGGGTACCATGCCCACTGTTGGTGGTGGGGAGGTCTCTTCAGAAGCCCGAGCCTTGTCTTCCCACAATATACTTGCATAACAAATCTTCACATGTACCCCATGATTCTAAAGTTTGAAAAAAGAAGAAGGGCCACATGACCTCCTGTTCTGTCTTTCTTTTTCCCTCCAGCCTGCAGCTCAGATGTGATGGCTAAAGCTTCATAACTCACCCTGGACCCTCAGGTGATCTTAAAAGTGGAAACTGCGTAACAGAACAAAGAGCAGAAAGGCCTCTGGATCCTGGGTCCCGGCTGGCCACATGGAGCTACCATGTCAATTTGGTCTGCTACCTCTGGACTTTAATGTGGGTAAGACATCATGTTTTATATGGTATAAGCCCCTAGATGTCATGTCTCTCTTACTCACAATCCCATACCAATTGCTATTCATGTTGTACCTTGGGAAATAGTAATTTAAGCTTATAAGCACACTGGAAGGTAAAAACTATGATCCTTATCCCACAGATAAAATAACTGAAATGCAGAGAAATCAACTGGCTGGTCCAAAGGCACAAAGCCAGATCAGGCCAAGGCATGAGTATATCTCAAAGCTTCTGCTTCCCTGAATATCCTGCTGTCTCTCAAAATGGTCAAATTTATTCCATTATCATCATTCAATCTAATTATTTCTGTTTCTTTGTTTTTTCTTAGCATTTGGTTTTTTTAATTTTAAAGATGTGGGGTACAGGATTAGGTGCATAGGTAGTCATCACACAGGTGAAGTTTGGGCCTCCCAGTGATCCTCACTTTTCCTAGTTTGGGATAAGGCACCTTATTGATGTTATGTGCCCTACTGCCCCCCACCCTGGCAGTGTCTCACTACTGCCAAACCCTTCCTTATAGTATTATAAAAAATGCTCAGGGTCCACTTTTGAGTGAGAACATGTGGTACTCCTTTGTTTCTGTGACAGATCATTGAATATGATAGACTCTAAACCCATCCAAGTTGCTGCAAAGTCTATAATTTTGTTCTTCTTTATGGATGCATAATATTCCATTGTGTATATGTACCACATTTTTTATCCAGTCCACTTTCAATGGGCATAATGGTTGGTTCCATGTTTTTGCTCTTGTGAATAATGCTGCAATAAATATGCTTGCGCAGGTATACTTTTTGTGGAATGATTTGCATTCCTCTACGTATATTCCCAGAAGGGAGATTGCTGGGTCATATCTTCTACATCTTTTAGAATTCTCAGCACTGTTTTCCACAGAGGCTGTACTAGTTTATACTCCCACCAACAGTATAGAAGCATTCCATTTTCCCTGTATCTACTACAGCATCTGTTGTTTTACGAGGTATTGATGATGACCATCCTGACTTAGGTGGTATCTCAGTATGGTTTTAATTTTCATTTCTTTGATGATTAATGAGGCTGTGCATTTTTTCATATATCTGTTGGCTGCTCGTATATCTTCTTACAAAAAAAGTAAACCTAATTCTTAAAAGAAATGGGCAAATAGATAATTTCACTTTTATATTATCCAGATGAGTCACCTAAACAAGTCCAGCACTTCAGGACTCTATTCCACATGCAGGATACCTGCCCACCAGGGAGCACTGTCCTGTTGATGTTTGTCTTGGCTGCCAATGATAGGGTGCCTGCACAGTCTGCAAGTTGCCTGGTGGCTTAGGCGATGGTTGTGATATAGATATAAATATATTTATATAAAGATATTTAAGTAGATAAATAGCTAGATAGGCTCCAAAACATAAACATTAAACTGCAGAGTCAAAATGATGCAATGTTTAATTGAATTTTCTCAAAGTAATATTCTACTGGTCATACCAAATCTTTATAAACATTTTGTTACATTTGCAGAGACTGTGCAGGCAGATTTTCGTACTTTGCTACATTTCTTGAGCATGTAAAAAAAAAAAATCACTACTCATGAATTGAGTTATTAGGAACTAACTAATTTTAAAAACACATCTTACAGAAAAAAGTACTCTTTTTCTGATGCAATTGTGAGAAATTGGTATATTTTAATATATTTATTAGAAAGTCACTGGGCTCGGTAGCTCAGCCTGTAATCCCAGTGCTTTGGGAGGTTGAGGTGAGTGGATTGCCTGAGCTCGCGGGTTCGAGACCCGCCCAGGCAACTTGGTGAGACCTCATCTCTACAATAAATCAAAAAATCAGCCGGGCGTGGTAGCGCATGCCTGTAATTCTGGCTACTTGGAAGGCTGAGGCGGAAAGATCGCCGGAGCCCGGCAGGTCGAGGCTGTGGTGGCCGGGAGCGGCCCCTGCACTCCAGTCTGGGTGACAGAGTGAGACTCCAACTCAAAAAAAAAAAAAAAAAGAAGAAAGAAAGTGGGGTGGGGTCACAAAAGTGAGGTGAAGTTAGGTCATAAAAGTGAGAGTGCCTGGAAGGGAGGTTTTAAAGTGGCTCTAGGGAAACAGTCTGGGTTGTGTAGAATCTCTGTCCCAAAGTGCTCTCTTTCCTGTTCCAGAGGCCCTGATATGCCTGCCCCTCCTGCTGTGTGCTCCCTTGGAGTGAAAAGAAAATCCACAAGCCAATCCTCAGGGTTAAAAGACATCCCCTGGCATGTCCAAGATGTATATTCAACAAAGTTTGGACCAGAGACAGTCTTCCTGCAGTTTAAGGTAGTTACTTTTCCACTTGACTAAGCATCGGTTAGCTCAGAAATAAAATATATCTTTTCACAATTGCTGTGCTTTCCACTGGCATCAGATGAAAACGCATCTGTGAATAAATCAAGAATAAAAGTCCTCTGTTGCAAAGGTCCGTGGGGACTTGTCTTTTACATTAAGGCATTAAGTCTTCAGAATTTCTTCTTGTAACTCTAAGTTACTGAGGAGTGAGAACTAAATCATGCAATTATTCATCATTAATATCAATCTATTATCTACTATTTCAGAATTCCCAGATTCTGGGAGAGCAGAGAGTTTATCTTGCGCAACCCCATGTGAATTTCCTCTTCAATATTTCCTCTGAAACTCCTAAGTCTAACTTAGAAGGTCTGGGAGTCAGGATCAAGACACTGAGTTTAGCAAGTCCCCATGGGATTCTGTGAGGGAGCTCTTTGGGTCACACAGTGAGGAACTCTGGGCTCAGGATGGTGACCCCACCTGCTGTGGTTTTAGGGGGTTCAGAACAGTTCTCCCCACACAGATCCAGGACATCTTCCGCATTTATACTGTAAATTCTCAGCATCAAACTTTGTTCTTAAACTATCAAAGACTTATTGGGCAAAAAAGAATTTGCCTTGTCTCTTTTTGAATACTTAGTTTTTTCCCTAAATAATCAGGGATTCTTTTTTTCTTTAAAGAGTTTAATAACTATTGAAAACGTAAAACAGCATGCTTTCCTATTGAAGATATTCCTCCCCAAACAACCTGTTTTGCCTAGCTTTCAAGAGCTTAGTATTTTCCTTTTCCTAATTGCATGGAATTCAGTTTTTCTCTTTTTAAAAAAAAAAAAAATTATTTTAAAGATGTGGGCTACAATTCAGGGTTAGGTATTCATATGTTCACTATGTAGGTACCCTTGTTGATGAGGTGTATCCCCCTCCCCCAGCAGTTTCCCACTACTAACAATTCCTTTCTTATAGTATTATGACAATTGTTCAAGGTCTGCTTAAGAATGAGAACATGTGGTACTCAGTTCTTTGTTTCTGTGATAGACCACTCGGTATCATATACTCTAAGTCCGTCCAAGTTGTTGCGAATTTAATGATTTTGTCCTTCTTTATGGCTACGTAATATTCCATCGTGCATATGTACCACATTTTTTTATCCAGTCCTCTTTCAATGGGCAGCACTATTGGTTCCATGTTTTTGCCATTGTGAATAATGCTGCAATAAACATGAGTGTGCAAGTATCTTTTTGACAGAGTGATATTCTTTGGTCCAAGCTCTGTCTTCTGATGTGGTGTTTCATCTACTAATTCAGTAAACATACATGGTATGCCTACTGTATCCCAGGCACTACTGAGTCAGAATTGAAGAAAGCAATTTTTCTCTAGGTTTATTTGGCAGCACTTTTGAGTATAAGTTTAAGCACTAACTTCCACATGAACAATTAATGTATATTCTTAAGTATCATGAAAAAATAAGCCTTTTCCTGTTAGAAAGGCCTGAATGACTTTGAGTACATGCATACAACTTTAGAATGTTCTTTTCACTGTGCACTGTCTCATACCATGCTGAAACCCCTGCTTGAAACCTCCAGTGAGAGTGAAGGAAGACAGTATCTGCCATTGGGCATGTCAGGGGTTCAGAGAACTCTGGAATCAGAGCCCAGCACACAGGAGGCCCTCAAGAAACACTGAGTAAGCAAAAGTCCATCAGGCCTAAAATTTCAGTCCATGTAAATTCTCCCCATGTTTTAGTAATAAAACTAAAAACAGCCACCATTGACTGAGGGCTCATTATGTCAGAGTCCCTTTTAAAGGCTTGCATGAGGATAGTAACATTTTAAAATCTCACAATCACATGAAGGAAGTATTATTATTATTATCATCATTTCCATTTTATAGAGAGGAAAAACGAGGTCCAGGAAGGTTAGTAAGTTCAAGGTCACCCAGTGACTTTTGGCTCTAGAATTGATTCCTGCAGTAGTCTAGAGAGATGATTCTTCCTCCCATCCACAGGTTAAGCCAGTCTGAAGCCTCGTGCTACATCTATGGTTATATGTTTCAGGGACCCTTTACTTTTCCCTCATCTTTCTCTCTAGGTTTGTTTGCTTAAAACTCAGCATACTGGGTGAAGCTACCCACAAAGCAGCTACTAATACTGCTGCCTCCATGAGGGATAGGCAGTAACTAGGCAGATCCTAGACCCTTTCTCGACAGGGAAACAAATACCAGGATAGAGATGTTGACACTGGGTGAACTGAATTCATAAGGACCTGCTAAAGGGATGTTCTTCGTTCTCTTAACAAAGAGAGATTTGCATTGATGACTCTGGACCAGAAGTCAGGACATTGGAAGTCAGGCATGACTCACAGAAGAGAGCAGCCTTCCCAAGGAGGCCTCCCCAGAGCCCTGAGCATCCGGGTTCTCCCTCCTCCTGAGCCCTCTGCACTCTTATTGTGATTGTCACTCAGTCCCTCTATTCCACACTCGAGTGTTTGAGTCTCAAGACAGCAGGCTTGTCATGCGCGATGTCAATAGCCTCTCACACACGGTGAACGTCAGACACTGAGTGACTCAATAGAATTCAAACCAGATGTGAAAAAGACAAAGAGGTCATTCCTGCCAGATGTAGAAGGAGGTCATGCAAGGCTGTGGTGTCCTGGTGTGTGTACCTGAACATGAGAATCCACACATATGCAGGCTTCCTATGGGACAGAAAATTTGCTTAGTACCTTATAGCTCTGTGGGATCTTCTTATTATCATTCACACTTATGGAGGGTTAAGCAGAAGCACAAAAGCTATGGCTGCAGGAACCCAGGTGAACTGGAGTCTGGCTAATTTCAAACCCTACTTCCTGTCTGCTTTACTATTTCTATAAGTTTCTGGACACAGACAGTAAAGCAGCAGACAAGGATTTTCAGGCAAGTAATTTACCATGCACCCTCAGTGAGTTCAGTATGGGGTGTGGGGAACCAGGCTAGGGAAAGAGAGGAAGGCAGGCCTGGGTGCATTCAGAGGACTCGAGAAGGGCACAGCCCGATGCTCAGGGGACTCTGGAGTATGCCTTATGTCTCAACATCATCACATCCTGAAGCAAGGGAGTTGGGCTTCCATGACCCTGTGTTAATGACCATTGGTTCATGGCAGGGGGTACTTCCTTCTCAGGGAAGGTCAATTTTTTGCACAATATGCTTCCTGTGACCTGGGAGTGGTCCTCCAAATGGAAGCTCCAGCTTCTGGTGACTGAAAATACACTATAACAGGGTAGGAGATGCACCAATATCAAGAGGGGGGCATGGGAGGGGATACATGCCACGTGTATACAGCTTGTATGAGGAAGTATTAATTCTGATTGCCCGTAGACACCTGGCCACTGAAGGCTGTGTGTATTCTTTCAGCCAGGCAAGAGGAGATGAGCGAAAGAGTGGGCAAGGAAGAGATAGGCATTCAAAGTGGAAGAAACTGCAAGAGCGGAAGCTGAAATGAGTCAAAGCACACGAGTATACAGGAAATTTAAAAAAGCTTCCTAGGAGAGCCCTAGATGGCAAGCAGGCTGCAAGATGTGGTCTCAGGGCCAAGGGATAGAGTGATAATGCTGGTTGAACCAAAGGAGCTGGGTCACTTGACCAGCTGACCAAGAAGAACCTGGCCGGCTCAGGGAATAGAGGGGAGGGACCCCTGAGCTTCACTGTTTCTGAGCTGACTGCTGTGACTCAGCCAGGTGAGTATATTTAAGAGCTTTCTTTAAATATATTTCTTATTCAGGAAGTCTGCCCTGCCAGCCCTAAGCAGGCTTTCCTCAGGCCCCAAGCATGTATCTAGAGCCTGGGAGCTGGAATGTTCTACCTGCTTCACATTCTCCATGAAAATAGGCATATTTGATATTTAGGTGCACTTTAATGGACGCTGAGAAGAAATTAGATTGATTCATTTGAAGAATAAATGTCTCTCCCCCGCCCCTTACATGGTGAAACTCTTAAATGCTTTTACTTAATGGAAATGAAAATTACCTCTCAAAACATTACTAAAACTAATCATGGCAATTTTTATACGTTTTCACAATTTTCTGTGCTACCTTTTCTCTTGCTTTGATGAGCAATGACTAGCAGATGCCTGTTTTGTGCCTAGTCATTTACCAAAGCCTTTAGACACTCAAACAGACCTCCGCCTCCAAGTCCAACTCAATTGATCAGCCCCCTAAGAGAAAAAACAAATTAACATCTCTAGGTTAGAAGGGAGTGGAGAATCTATTAAATAGCACTATTTGGGTAGAAAGAAATAGCAAGTCTGAGGATACTTAATGCTTAGTCACAGATATGGACATACCAATTACTTGTTACCCTGAACTTAGAAAAAGAGAGAAAATGAATCTGAGACCCATAAAATGTAAGCAAGACTTTGAAGTAAGCATAATCACATTTTTAAATCTCTTACATCTGTTTCTTTTTTCTGGAATATGTTAACCCTCAAATTCAATTATTTACCATTCATCTCTATATTTCTCAGGGCATAGTACATTTTCTGGCTAGTAGGAGGCATCTGAAAACTTTGTTGAAGTGAGATAAATATCAATTTAGATCCAAATGTCATACACTTGACTGACAAGTGTAAGTTTAATGTATATCTTAGAAACAAGATAGACATACACCCCTGCACACACATGTATACATTTACATGTATAAATATTTATATGTACAGAAAAACCATTGGAAATCAGTTATATACATATATGCATATATATGTAATACATGTGTATATACATTATGTCTTATGAATACTACTAAGAATAATGAAAGAAATATTCAATTTGAGTACTGAGGCACACAATAAAATTTTTGAGAGTCCCCATCATACTTTTATTGAGGAAAAGTGTGGCCCTGTTTCTGTTCTGTTCCATCTCTGCTGCATGATCCCAGTGGGCAAAACACTTCCTTTAAAAACTATCTGATGAGAGAACATGGCTCTGACACAGATGTCTAGACCCCATGTAGCTAATGGGGCACCGGGATGCAGCAGTGATATAATAATCCTTTCAAGGTCTGTACCATTCTTTAAGGTCATTACACTTACACAACATGACATGACACAGGGATCAGCATGCCTTGCTGGTCAAAGACTTGGTCCTGCTCTAGTTGTCCCATGTTCCTGTATCTCACAATCCCCTGCCACCCTCACACTGAATGCTGAACAACATCCTTCCTGCTTAACCTTGGCATCCTTCACCCATGCTTCAGGGTACCCTGTCTCAATTATATCAAATAGCCAATCATCCTCTCTAGATCACCTTTGTCTTGGGAATATATCTGTTGGCAAGCTTTCTTTTAATCCATAGTAAAACTTTTTATTTACTTATAATAATAAAAGCTAAATTGTATTTTTATCATTAAGTATCAAGCGCTCTGCCAACACTTCACCATCATGTTCTCCACACCCTCTTGGCAACCCAAGAAAAAAGATATAATTAGTCTCATTATGTAAAATTAAATGTAAGCCTCTGTGGTTGAAGGGCTTGTCTGGCACACATAGCTCTGAAGTGGATGGGTGGGATATTAATATGACTATATGAGTCTCGGTCCTGTTTGCTGTAGGGTCAGCCTCCCTAAAAATCCGATTTTGTAATCTATTAATTTTCACTGATCTGTCTCCCATAATTTTCACTGAATTTTCCTGATTTTCACTGATGTTATAGGAGAACAACAAGAAGATATCACAGTGATTTTTTTCTTTTATGTTTGGAATAGTCAAGGATTGTCTTGGATTTGGGGAATCATTCACAATCACCTGTAATTTAAACCTTATTTTTGTTTGTTTTCTGGCAGTGATAGAGACCTGTGGCCTTTACATTCATACTGAATATTAGGACCAATCCCGTCCCCCACAATGTTCCCACATTCACACAGAAGGGGCTCTTTTGTACCCTGAACTCAAGTTCATGAGCATAACTGACACTATTATAGTGGTTATCACCGTTCATACACTTGTTCATTCTTTAATGCTAAGATCTTTCTAAAACGCCCAAGGGTAGGATTGCTTCTAACTGGTGCAAATTCAAACTTGTCGTGATCTACTCAACAAGATCTGTAGCTAACTCAGACAAGAGCAAACCATCAGCTTTCCAGTTAATTCCTCTCCCCAATTGTCTCTTACAACGGTATTGGAAAGAAAATGCAGTGGTACTTAGGGAAATTTAATTATATTTATAGGATCTAATCATAAATAGGTAGCCAGTAAAATTCAATGAGACATTGTTTCACATCTAGGAATCTGTATATAAATTATCTATATAATTGAAATATGTTTCTATATAATAAGGCTATTAGAAAACTGACATATTTAAAAAGAGAATAAAAATGTAGAATTCTATCCCTTGATTTATGAGATGACACCATGTGTTTGAATAGCACATGTGTTGATGTTGTTAAAGCACTTTTACTTCATCTGGCTGTGACTTTATTTTTATTTTTATTTTTTGAGTTGGAGTCTCACTCTGTCACCCAGGCTGGAGTGCAGTGGCACGCTCTCGGTCACCACAGCCTCGACCTGCTGGACTCCGGCGATCATTCCACCTCAGCCTTCCAAGTAGCTTGAATTACAGGCATGTGCTACCATGCCCGGCTAATTTTTGATTTATTGTAGAGACGAGGTCTCGCCAAGCTGCCCAGGTGGGTCTCAAACCTGTAGGCTCAGGCAATCCTCCAGCCTCGGCCTCCCAAAGTGCTGGGATTACAGGCTGAGCCACTGAGCCTGGCCCTGGTTGTGACTTTAAATGGAATCAGTCTCCTCCATGGGGCACAAAATGGCCTCCAATCCTGGCCCCAGCTTTAATCTCTTCTCATGTCAGTGGCAGACAGACCAAATTTCTCCTCTTCTTGTGAAAGTCTTTGCTCTGTACAGGCCATTGTGTTTCCTGTGTTCAGATTATCTTTCCTCACCCATATCTCTTGGACCAACTCCTGTTTGTCATTCAAGAGGCCCTTTATCAGTCAAGCCACCTGGCTCTTAACAAGGGAATTCCTGGATGGATCCACTGATCCATCAGATGGTCATTGCAGTCTCCCCTCTACTGTATCATCTGGCCACTTCTCTGACTCCCTAAGATGACTGCTTGCATCTCCAGGGTGGGGAGGCAGCCTCTCATCCCCAGGGATGTGTGCTGTGGACCAGCCTAGGGCAGAATGCTGATAAGTAAACAGCAACTCTATACATAGTAGCAACACTCTTTCTAGCTAACAATTATTACAAGCTCACTACGTACAAGCAGCTTTCGAATCATTTTACTAGCATAATTTATTCTATCATTACCACAAATCTACGAAATAAGTACCACCTACTACATATAGATAAAACCTAAAAATAAACCTGATTAAGTCACTTTTCTAAATTCAAACAGCTTAGAAGTGGCAGAAGAAAGAATTGAACCTGGAAAGCGCAGAGCATATGACTCTAGAATTCTGCCTCTCTAGACACAGTAAGCTTTTTCTATTTTCATTCTAGAGATAAGTGGAACAAAAAATCCAAATTAAATAATTTATTTCAACAAGACCATTTAGCTAATGAGTATAAAAGACATCATTAGATTTCAAGCGGTTTTACTCCTCTCCTGATTCTTTTTTAATGTCATATACTTCGTTGCAAAATTTTTCCCCTTTTTTATCTCAGAAATACATACAGGTAATAGAAAATATGTTTGAATAATTGTCTGCAAATATGACTACCAAAGCTTCCTCCCTTCACTGTACATGAAAATGGTGCTTCCCATGAAGTCTATTTTCCTTCCCCTTGGACTGGCCTTGTCAGTTGCCTTGACCAATGGGCCATGGAGAAAGTGACCCTGTCCCAGTCCCCACCCGCCCCCAGCCCTTGAGTGACCTTGAATTGTCTTTGTTTTCTGTCTTGGTGAACTCAGCTATCATGTAAGAAATGTGACCACCTAACTGAAGGCAAAAGCTCTCAGCTGTCCCTTCACCAGTCCAGACACCCCAACCAAGGAGTTAGACAGATGAGTGAAGACATCTTGGATGCTCCATCCTCAGCTAGATCTCAGCTGAAACCACTGCATAAATGTCCCTAGGCCAGCCTGGCCAACAAAAGCATTAACAAAAAAAGAATAAACCATTGTTTAAGTCACTAAGTTTCGGAGTGCTTTGTAATGCAGCAGTATCAAACTGAAGATAATATAATTGGAAAATTCACCTTGAAAAAGAAATTACAAATTCTAAATATCTCTCATCCATGGAACAATCTTATTGTAATTTTTTTTTTCATTTTTTGAGTTGGAGTCTCACTCCATTGCCCAGGCTGGAGTGCAGTAGCACGCTCACAGCCACCCCAGCGTTGACTTGCTGGGCTCCAGCGATCCTTCCACCTCAGCCTTCCAAGTAGCCAGAACTACAGGCATGCATTACCACACCCAGCTAATTTTTTGATTTATTGTAGAGACAAGATCTCACCACGTTGCCCGGGCTGGTCTCGAACCCATGGGCTCAGGCAATCCACTCACTTCAACCTCCTAAAGTGCTGGGATTACAGGCTGAGCCACTGAGCCTGGCCCTCTTATTGTAAATTATTGTTGGCCTCTGTGCTCATGTAAAACTCAGGGCACAACACCTTTGCTGCAATTATTCCTCTGTCAAACTAGATCAAAAATGAAAATAGGTTTTTTCCAAAAAAATTATATTTCATTTTTCTTTTCTTTGTCTCTGTGTAGTACTATCTCAAATATTTCTCTTCTGCAAGCTGCTAGCTGGGTTCTGCCAGTCATTGGGTACCTGGCAGTCCTCTGGTTCTCACAGCTGGAGCCTGCCAGCTCTAAGATATGGCTCAGCCAGTGACAGGAACTGAGCTCATGTTGCCCAAAGTCACAAGGAAGAAGCAAAGTTCCTGTCAGGATCCTGGGGATGGCTTTCATCAGGTTAGCTAGAGTGTTATTACCAACTGATTTCCAGGTCTCTCTTCCCTGGACCTTGAGAATTGAATCCTTTCACCCCTGATCATATAACCACTCACAGGTAGGAGTAATTGGACACTTACTTTGTGCCAGTTCTTGTCCTGACACATTTATATTTATAATCTCTATAAAATATAAAATGTTCTCTTTATTTATAATCTCTAAGAAAAAAAAACTTGTGGAGGATGGATTTTTATCCTTGTATTTCGGGTGAGGAAATAAAGCTAAAGCTATGGATAACCTACCTGAGGACACACAACTGGCTCATGAATGTCAGGGTCCAAGACTCTTTCTGCAAACATCATGAACTTTCTTCTGTTGGATGTGTGGGGGTGAGTGTAATACAGGGTGGCAGAAAAGGAGGGAACTGCTGGATTCCTGAATTACCCTAAATCTATTCTGGACATAGGAGAGTGGGTGGTTACCTTTTTCCAGTTATCAGATGCCTGATTTATTCCCAGGAGAGAGGAGTGAAGTGGAAGAGAAGGAACACCCTGGAAATAAGGCAGCTCAAGTATTACCTAACATTTACTCTGCCCATCATCAGGACAGAAGCAGGAGGTCAGAAGTGTCTTTCTCTTTATAGACCACAGGCTTGAGTTAGCTGATTGATAAAAAATCATAGGCCTTTTCTAAGTCCTCTTGAATGACCTGAGGAAACAACTCCCCCCTCCAGAGCTCCCCAAGGTAGAACTAAGCAAATTACTGCATCTGTACTCCTAACTTGTGGGTACTCAATTGCATGTGATTTTACTCACCATAAATCATTGCCAATTCCAGATGAATTTTACGAAGTGTAGTTATGACTAGAATTCCTAACTGTACTGCTTCAGATTTCTATAACATTTTTGGCTTCTCCTACTTTAAAGTTAAACAGATTTTCCACAGCTTTGTCTTTTTATTTCCTTAATTTCTCACCTCTTACCCTTAAATCTTTCTACTTCTTCTTCAGGTCTACCTAGTCAACAAAGTTCTCCTAAATTTGCCAATGTAACCCTCTTATATTTCTACTAGTTAATATTATGTTTATCTTTATTGCCGGTGCCGTAAGTTCTACATTTCTGACAATATTCAAGGACATTGGAGTTCTGTATACTAATTTAATA
Organism: Cephalopachus bancanus; assembly: GCA_027257055.1. Taxonomy (NCBI): domain Eukaryota; kingdom Metazoa; phylum Chordata; class Mammalia; order Primates; family Tarsiidae; genus Cephalopachus; species Cephalopachus bancanus. The sequence continues at coordinate 2,307,277 of JAPVLO010000072.1, forward strand.
TTCCAGCCTCCTCAGATTAGGATCTGGGTTTCGTTGGCACTCCTCTCAAGCTTGCAAAGTCTTTGGACCCTTTATTGTGTGTATATCCACTGTCTACTCCCTCAGTCCTTTGTGCCCAGTTGATTACCAGATTCTCTTTAACAACAGACTTCTCCTTACTCACTTTCTGAATATCATTTCCCACCTGTTTTCTTTCTGACTTGACTTTAACCAACCCTCCATAGTCAGTTTGTACCTAAGTAACCCTCCCTCCAGGGAAAGTATATTTTTCTTAAGGCAGGTCTCCCTTGCAATAATATACACACACAGCCACCTCCAGCAGTTGTTCTGCATTTCCAAAATTCACTCAACCAACATACAAGAATGATTGAGTAGTTCTATGTGTTTTGCACTCTGCTGTGCTTTGGCATGCGGTGATAAAGGAAGGTGATGTTCACCGCTGGGGACAAGTACCCCACTGCCATTCTTCTACTCACCTGTCTGCCCAACGATGGAGGCACTCAGTCTGTGGGGGATCCTTGAGGACACCTTCAAGGTCACTCGGATCTGGTAATACCTAAGAGAAGAGAAGAGGACAGGTTGCTGAAGATCAGGCTCTTTAATGCTGATGTCTAAAAATACCTAAACACAGTCCTGAAATCCACAGGAAACCAGGGAAGCTTCTTGGCAGTATGCACGATCATCTGGCATCGATGAAAAATGCATTTTATCAATAGAGTCAGATAGGAAAGAGATGGGCAATACTGAAGGCGGGAAGTTGAGTTCACTTGAGATCATGCAAGACTGAATAAGCTTGGAGGTGATGGGAAGAGAGAAAAGAAATAGATAGTGAATGTCACACAGTGACATTAAGGGATGCAGGTTTTTAGTCTGAAAAGTTAACTGTTGTAGAAAATTGATTCTCTAATATATGATGGAAAATTCATAGACAAATTGAGCTTCTATCATGTTGCAACACAAAATATCACTTCCTTTAGAAATGCAGAAGCTGAGTTGTTTCTCTTGGGAATATAACCAAACACTTTTCTCAGTGGATTTCTGTTCCCTGCTTTTAGTATATCACTCCCATTTCCAAATTCCATAACTTTAGGCCATTGTGCAGGTTTCCATAGGGTCAATAAATTATCTTATATGCCCTCTTTTGCCACAAGCCCAAAAGCATCTTTAGAAATTCTGTGCTTTGAAATTAATGACTTTCTGCTTGTAAGCACTTGGGAACATTTATGCTGTCATAATTGTTCTCCTCTTCCACTGATTTAAAACCCATTGTAAACTGAATGTGAATAAAACAAAGTGAAATACAAGGAAAATGGACCATGAACACATCAGTTTTCATGGCTCGTTGAGTTCATAGCTGGGGGAGTACTCTGCTGCTGAAGCAGTTGCACTGTGAATATACTTATAGAATGTTTCTGTTGGCAGTCCCATGTTTGTTTTTATGTGTAAATGATGAACAGAGGAGATTAGAGCAAATAGCTCTGGCATGGGATTCCTAGTGTTTCATATATTCCTAAGTACTTTGTGTAACTTCTCTAAATTTGTTTCTATACCTATTAAATGACGATTTTTAAAAAGTACCTGTCATGACTTCTGCTTCCAGAAAGATAGAATAGACATACTTTCTCCTGTTCTTCACACTAAGCACAACTAAAAATTCTAGATGGTATATATAAAACAAACAAAAAGAATCTTAAAGGTAGAGAAAAGAGCAGACAGGCTAGAGACCTGAGGACCCAAGCAAAGACATGTGGGTGAGTTCTCTGCTTTTTTATTTTTTATTTTTGCCTCATATATCCCAGACTGGATGCCAAAAGGCAAATGCTAAGAGCCATATTTTAAAAATTATAAATAAATAAATAAATAAAGGTCCAAGAAAAATGCCTGCTCCCTGGACTGGATTAAAAAAAGTGGTACATATACACAATGAAATATTATGCAGTCATAAAGAAGGACAAATATATGGACTTCGCAGCAACTTGGATGGATTTAGAGTGAATCATACTCAATGATCTATCACAGAATCAAAGAACAGAGTACCCTATGTTCTCACTCATAAGCAGACCTTGAACAATTATCATAATACTATAAGAAAGGGATTGGCAGTAGTGGGAAACTAAGAGGGGGAGTTGAGGGAAACTACCAGGGGAGGAAGGGGCACACCTCATCAACAAGGGTACCTGCATAATGAACATTTGTATACCTAACCCTGAATTTTACCCCACATCTTTATAATAAAAAATAAAGAAAGAAAATTTTAAAAAAATATGCCTGCTCCCTGTAGCCAAAGAATCAGGAAGGGACCAGCCTAGCAAGACAGAAAACTTTTATACAATAGCTTTCTGCTTCAGCCAACCAATACAAAAAAGATGATGGCCTCACTTTCACTCATATCAGCAAAGGTGGAGTGGGAAGTCTTGACATTCATTATTGCCAGGTTGTGAGACAGCACTGCCCCTCCACCTCCAACATTCCAAGAGAAGGTTTCCAGTAGGAAGTCAGACTTTCATCTCTAATGGGTGGTAGAGAACCTCACCTCCCACCCAGTTTAAGTAGAGACCATGTAGAGGGCCTGGACCTCCATTTCTCACCCAGCATTAACAAGGGCATAAATATGCCCATGTGATTATTGACAAAGATGCAAAAGCCATGTAATGGATAAAGGACAGCCTTTTAAAATAAAATTTCCTGAAGCAATTGGACATCCATAGGCAAAATAACAGCAAACAAACAAATCTCAACTTTAATTTCACATCTTACGTAAAAACTAAAAGAAGATTATAGGCTTAAATGAAAAATACATAACTACAAAACTTTTAGGAAACATAGAAAAACTTTTAAATATGTTCTAAATATAGAACTAAGTAAAGAGGTTTTAGACTTGACACACAAAAAAAATTCATAAAATAAAAAAGTTGATAAATTTGTACTTCATTAAAATTAAACATTTTTGTTCTGTGAAAGACCCTTCAAAGAGGACTAAAATGCAAGCTACAATGTGGGAAAACACATTTGCAAATCATATGCAGTCAATCCTCAGTATTTATGTGTTCTGTGTTTGCGAGTCTTTCTAATTATTTGATACTTTGGAGTTCCAAATGAAATGCTCACAGCACCTTCATGGTCATTCACAGACATGAGCACAGTGGCAAAAAATAGGAATCTTCTGATACCCAGGTTCCCAACTGAAGTTGAACCAGATCACAAACAAGTATCTTTTCTGCTGTATATTGTCCACATATTCTGTACTTTGTGCTTTTTGTTGGTGATTCTGCTGTTTAAGATAGTCCCAAAGTATAGGGCAGAAATGCTGCCTAGTGGTCCTAAATGCAGGTATGCCGTGATGTGCCTTGTGAAGAAAATATGTATGTCAGATGAGTTTCATTTAGCTATGAATTATAGTACTGTTGGTTGAGCTCAATGCTAATGAATAAACAATACATATTAAGTAAGGTGTCTTTAAACAGAAACACATAAAACCAGGTTATGTATTGATCAGTTGACAAAAAATGTGGCCAAAGGCTCACAGGAGCCTATCTCTATGTTTCCCCAAGGAACAATGGTTCAGTATTTGCTAATTCAGTGCTCATGGTGGCGTTGTTGAACACACTACTGTGAGTAATGAGAATTGACTATCTGACAAAGGACTATTGCCTAGAATATATTAAAACCCCTCAAAACTCAATAATAAAGAGAAACAAACAAACCAATTTTAAAAGAGGATGAACATATGAAGAAAAATTTCACTAAAGAGGACACACAAGGACAAATAAGCCTAAGGAGAAATGTTCAAATGTCCATACTACCAAAAGCAATATAGAAATTCCAGTTGCATTTTTTGTAGAAATAGAGAAAAGCAATTTAAAAATATGTATGAAATCACAAAAGATCCTAATAGCTAAAACAATCTTGAGAAAGAAGAACAATAAACAAAATAAAATGGCAAATATATCAGAAAATATTTGCAAGCACATATCTGATAAGAGGTTAATATTAAAAATGTATGAGAAACTCATACAACTCAATAGCAAATGAAAACACAATCCAATTAAAAATGAGCAAAGGACCTGAATAGACATTTTCCAAGGAAGACATTCAAATGACCAATATGTACATGAAAAGGTGCTCAATATCACTAACCATCAGGGAAATGAAAATAAAAATTACAGTGAGCTATTACCTCCCACCTATTAGAATGATTATTATGAAAAAGACAAAAAAATAACAAGTGTTGGTGAGAACTTGGAGAAAAAAAAACCCTTGTACGCAGTTGGTTGGAATGCAAACTGGCACAGCCATTATGGGATGTGGAAATTCCTCAGAATCCTAAAAATAGAACTACCATATGATCCAGAAACTGCTATGCTGGTATAGACCAAACAGAAATAAAATCAGCACCTTGTGGAGAAATCTGCACTCCCATATTCACTGTAGCTTTACTCATAACAGCAAATATATGGATAAAACCTAAGTGCCCATCAATGGATCAATGCATAAAGAAATGATGGAAGATTATATATACACACATATATCCCAGTGATGCCAAGATACAAATAACATACTTTAAGAGATGTTATCTATGTATTCATTTTAGTTAGTCATAATCAGAAGTGTCTGGACACCGATGATAACCACTTTGAGCACCTCTTATAATTGCAGAAGTCAAATATAACTTGTATTCATCTTTTGTTTTATATATATATATATAGAGAGAGAGAGAGAGAGAGAGAGAGCATGACAATTTTAACACAGTTTTTTTCCCTTTCTTAAAATGTGTATACATTTTTGGCACTCTTTGTGTGAATATGTGTGTACACATAAAATGAAAAGTTATCCACCATAAAAAAGAGAATACTGTCATTTGTAGCAACATGAAGGAAACTAGAAAACATTATGTATAAGTGAAATAAACCAAATGCAGAAAAAAATACATGATCTCACTTGTATGTTGAACAATAGAAAAGTCAAATACATAGATCATAAAATAGAATGATGGTCACTATGGGCAGGGAAGGGAACAAAATGGGGAGATGAAAGTCAAAGTGTACAAGCTAGTAAGTACATAGTATGATTAAGTCTAGAGATTTAATGTACTGCAGGAGGACTACAGTTAATAATATTTTATTGTATACTGAAAAGTTGCAAAGAGTGTAGATTTTAGATGTGCTTACAATAAAAAAGAAAAAGAAAAAAATGGTGATACCTTAGGTAGACAAAAGGTATGCTACTTTGCTTACCTAATCATTTCACCATGTATTTGTTTATCAAAGCATCATGCTATATACTTTAAATATATACAGCAAAAATGTTTTTAAAAGACGTTTGACATCATTAGAAATAATACTAATTAAAACCACGATGAGACACTACTATGAACTCATCAGAATGACTAAAATTTTTTTAAATAACAGTACCAAATTTTGGCAATTATACAGACAAACTAAATCATTCATATATTGTTGATAGTAATGTAAAGCTGTACGGCCACTCTGGAAAATGTTTGCTAGTTTCTTTAAAAAGTAAACATATAACTGTCATACAAACCAACAATTGCCCTTTTGGGCATTTCTCTCAGAGAAATGAAAACTTACTTATGCAACAACTTGCCAAAATGTTCCTAGAAGCTTTATTCATAATATTTAAAAAGTGACATGATCCATTTTGCCCTTCATTAAGTGAATAATTAAACTGTGGAACATTATTCAGCAATAAACAAGTATAAACAATTCACATATATAACAACCTGGATGAATCTCAGACAATTATGCTGAGCAAAAGAAAAAAAAAAGGTAATTCCAAAAAGTGTATGATTCCATTTATATGACATTCTCAAGAAAGAAAAATTATAAAAACAGAATACAGCTTAGTGGTTGCCCACGACTGGGGAGAGGTAAGAAGGGGGAGGGAAGCAGGTATACTATTACAGAGAAGCAAGAAGAATCCATGTGGTGATGAAAATGTTTTGTATCTTGACTTTCCAGGACGATATCATGATCATGACATTGTATTATAGCATTGCAAGATACTACCATTAGAGAAACTGGGTAAAGAATACATGAGATTTCTCTGTTTTATTCCTTAAAACTACATGTTAGTCTATAATTATTTAAAAATAAAAAGGCGTACCCGAAAAATATTTTTAAAAAACCCCTGTCCTGGTCAACAGGAAAATCTCAGTAATTGAATCTGTTAGAAAGAATCAGTATCCACACCATTTGGAACAAACTCAACTGTCTACATGGACAAGACAAATTATGCAAAGAAATTTTTAAGAAAATCTTGGATTCCACTTAATCCGCCTTTTCATTTTCCACTTCTGATAGAAATATGAGTAGAGAAACAGTGTACTACCACCAGGAAATCTCAGTGGAAGAACAATAACAAGTGACTATGACACCTGCCTCTCAGTGAGGGCAACTGCGGCTGCCTCGCTCATGGGAGCTGCTACTTCTGCAGCTAATCACCGCCATGTGGAAACATTGGCTGCATGTTGCTAGATCTTTCCATTTTTCAGAGGAATGCAGACATTTGATTTTTTAATAAGACATCTTTAAAAGGTTAAATATTAGTTATTAAATCATTGACAATGACAACAGCAACATCAGCAACAGCAAAAACAATTAGCAGCAGCAACCATGGCCATAACATTTGTAATAAGGCACTGTGTCAGCAAGATAAAATGCACTTGCAGGCTAAATCCTCATCAGCCAATAATTGGCAAACTCTGATTGATACAAATACAAGATGTTGTTTTTAATTTAGAAAAAAACTATTCATTTGGGGAGTTCCATCATGAAGAAAAGGGCACAAATCTCTTTAGCACTGCCATCAATTGTCATATTCTGGTGGCTTTTTCCTCTGAACATGCAACATGTGAAACACTGCCAGGAGCTATGCATCACTTTCCTATTCTACTGTACTTGGAGCAGTTGCAGTTATGCTCAAGATTTATTAAGCATTTCTGGGCCAGGACCTGCACTAGCAGCTTCCACGTACACAATCGTGTTTGATCCTTCATAAATCCTCTGTGAAAGAAAGCACTATCTCAAGTAAACCAAGGAAGAAATTGAGCCGTTGGAGAGATCTCACTACTTATCCAAAGGCACAGAAAGAACAATCAAGATTCTAACTCCTAAATAAATGTTCCTTTTTCCTGCTATACCTCATAGGAGTCACATTTTGTTGGACCGTTTAGACCCCTTTTGTAACAAATTCCAAAGTACTCTTTAAGTCTTGTTTCTTAAAAACACTTGATACTACTGAATCTCACTTTAAGGAATCAACTATCTTGAACTTTAGATGTTTTATAGGCATACATAAAGAAAATGTTTCAATTAGGTTGATGCATTTGGACTCTGTCCTGATCAAACAGAATGATTAAACTGCTTTAGTAATTCTCTTTTGTCTCACTGGAAGTTTCTGCCTGGTCATAAGACCATAAATCACACATGATATCGTTTGAGCCCTACAAGATATCTTTGATGCACCTACCATGATTTCTATGTTAAAGATGAGAAATTTAACATCTAGAGATAAAGAGATCTGTCCAAGTTTACATACTCACTAAAAAATGTAGGCAAACCTCCAAGTATACTTTAAACCATCTTAGAACCATCTCCTTCTAGATGGGGTCATTCAAAGAAGACACAGTGAAGAAGGGAGTGGTTAGCTCAAAATCCTTGGGTAATGAACAAGTGGTAGAAGAAGACAGGCAATAAGTTTCTGTCAGAGTGAAAAGAGTAGCTAAGACTAGGAGGTGCAGAACTTCACACAGTATGCTGATGTGTTTGAGTAGTCTAGATTTGTACAGGGTTCCTTTTAGGAAATGATAACAAAAATAGTCATCCTTCATTGACTTCTATTTATAAGAATGGCACTAAACTATGCCCTTTGCACAATGTAGTAGGCATAATAATCTCCCCCAGAGACATAGATGTCTATTCTTCAGAACCTTGTGAATATATTAGGCAAAAGAGAATTAAAATTGCAGATGGAATTAAGGCTGTCAATCAGCTGGCCTTGAGATCTGGGGATTGTTCTAAGTTACATATATACTCAGTACCATGCAAGAGTTCTTATAAGTGAAAAAAGGAGGCAAAACAGAGAGAGAGAGAGAGAGAGAGAGGGAGAGAGAGAAAGTGACAGAGTAATGAAATGTAGGAAAGTCTTGGCCAGCCATGGCTGGCATTGAAACTGGAAGGGGCCACCAGCCAAGGCACACAAACAGCCTCTAGAAACTGGAAAAGATAAAGAAATGGAATTTCCTCTAGAGTTTCCATGCAGTAATGCGGTCACGCTGACATACTGATTTTAAGACACATTTCCAACTTCTAATGTCCAGAATTCCAAGAAAACAAATTTATGCTGTTTTAAGACACTAATGTTGTGCATATAGCCTTCCAGATTTCCTTCTTATGACAAAGCTGAGAAAGGAATAAATATTCCCATGTTAACAACATACAAACCATGTGTCAGAGAGGTTAGGTAATTTTCTCATAGTCACAATGCTAGTTAAGGAAAATTTTAGGGATTAAAATACAGGACATTTGACTAAGACCACTCTTATTTTATGGAAAGCAAAGACAATTGCTTTAAACATAAGCTCACCCAGATTTCCTCATCACTCTTATATCTTACTCTTGCTCTGATCACTAATTTTCTAAATCATCTATTGTTTTGTGTATTTCCCTCTGATTTCTCCAAAGGCTCTTGAGAATAGGAATGTTACTGTTTACTTCTTTTCTATTCCTTAGCGATCTCAACAGCTATATTAAGGAGTAAAAACATCTAATGAACATTCACTTTCAGTTGATTATAGAAATATCCATTACCACCAGCTGCTGAAGGGGAAAAGTCATGCTCCGTTCATCTCTGTGTCTCTAGCAATAGAGTGACATAGGGCTGGCACAGCCGGTATTTAATAGATACCAGATGAAGGAATAAATCAGTAAAAGTCCAGTAACAGAGATTTCCTCAATAAACTGTGGGGTTACATTACATAATCCCAATATCTACAACTCTGTGAGTGACTCAGAATTCAAATGCAAATTTTATAAAGCTAGAAGAAGTATTGCATAAAGGAAATACAGGGATCTGTGACATTTTGTCAAAATCATTTTCATATCAGTATAGTATGAAACAACCACTCTGACCCAGGGACATCTGACATGACCTAAACTACAAGTCACTGTCATGAAAAGTCAAAAACATATACTCTGGATTCAGAACATCTAGGTCCCAAAGCCAAGCAGGCAAATTTAAGCTAGTAATTTTCCCTCCCTAAGCTTCTCTTTTCTCATGAGTAAGGAAACTCATACCTGTATCAACTTTTACAGAATTATTGTGAGGAAGGAAAAGGACTGTCCATAGGAAGCATGGGCAATGCATGATGCTCAACTCTCATATTTTATTAAAGATAAAATGTCTTTGAACTATTACCTAAGACATGTGAAACAGACATCCTCCCACTTCTCTGATTGCCATCTATTCTCTAACCTCATAGCTGGGATGAAGCTGGGGAAATTGGTGATACTCTGGGTGGGGCAAAATTTAAGGATGCCTGTGGCACACAGTACATGATAGTACAAAATGGCAGACTCAGGATGTAAATGCTCTGCTCTGATATGGCTGTGCCAACATGACTGGAAAAAATTTCTATTTATTTGAACCTTTCAAGATAGTATAGAATTGTGGTTAAAAGAGTGAACTCTGAAACTCTGCCTGTTACTGACTGTGTGATCCTGAGTAAGTTATTACTTCCTTCTGCTCAATATATCCAAACATATAAGGATATACAAATGGGAATAGTAATAATAGCAATGTTCCTCATAGTGCTATTATCAGAATTAAATGCTTTGAAATATGCAAAGAGCTTATAGTGTCTGGCAAGCATTGATCCTAAATGAGTGTTTTTATGATGAGAATAACAAAAAATGATGATGACAAAGATAACTTTATGAAGGTACCAAAGACAACTGGCATTATTTTTATCACATGATAATGGAAGCACTTCCCTTTTTTGGTCTGTACATCCAGATGTTGATGTCCCTGTAAACAGATAAGGTTACTTTATTTGTACCTCAGGAATCCTAAGAGAGCCAAGCATGTTGTGACTGCCAGCAAAGGTCACCGGAAAGTGTAAGCATTACTGTTTCACAACTGGGTCTTGTTTACATGAGCCACGAGAGGAAACATGGAAGAAACTTTGGAGTCCGACAGACATGAGTTCAAACTCCTAAGGATCCAAACCTTACAGAAGCTCAGTTTCCTTATATTTAAAGTACACATCGAAATATGAATGTGCAGGGGAAATTTATTACTGAAGAATAGCTAAAACATTGTGCATGGCAGGGATTCTGTAAGTGGCAGCCACTATCACAACTCCTTGTAAAACATGTTCACATTTGTGTAAGTTCTTTCATTTGAGACTCAAAACTGCTTCTATATTCCCCACCTGACAACTGTGGAGCTGACTTAAGGACATTTGACAAGTTGGCAGAGGACTCAGGACTTGAGCTAAGCTTCCTCTGGTTTGGCCAGCAGGAAGACGCTTTTCTGTGCCATTGTTCTTCAAAAGACAGAGACAGAGTCAAAGCTTCTTCCAGATTGCTTGACACTGTAGAGTTTCTCAAGCAAGCTCTGAAAAGCCTGTGTAAAATACTGGGGTCTCCTCCTCGGCCTTGCCCTAACAGCAGGGCACTACAAAATTTGCAATAATGTAGTCAGTGACTTTCTTTATTTTTAAAAAAGGTAGCCCACAATTGAACCATAGTCAGCTGTAGGGAAACTGCCTAAGGATTTATAAATAACTAGAGTGATAAAACAGTTTTTACTGGGGCCAGGCATGATAAACATAACCTCCCCTACCATCATTTTATCAAGATTTGCCATTTGCTTACATGTTAGCTAATAAATTATCACATTGTCTCTCCTAATCCCTTTGCCAGCAGGATACCTGATACCATCTGGAATCCCAGCCTCACATAACTCACCCCAACATGACAGTGGAAGACATTCTGATGCTGAGATGAAATTCTGCCCTATCAGGGAGGCCTGGAAAGTCCTGTTAATAAGAGAGGTCTTGGTGTTCTAAAAATCAGAAAGAAAAGACCAAGGAAATGACTAATATATTTTTATTATAGAGTACACACTCATAGTCTGATTCATCTGTTCTGACCACATCCATCCACTACTGCAGGACTACAAACCATTCTGTTGAATTTTGTTGGCTTCAATAGCAATTACTGCAATATTTTTCCAAAAAAAAGACCTCTCTGTTATCTCAGCAGAAGTTGTCTAGGTACTTTAATGTAATCAAAATATGATGATTCATTCAGATCCCACTGATGTATATTGTGACAATCCTCATTTCTCCACCCCCATCTCCTTGTGGATCTGGGGGGTTCTACATGGCTCATACTGTGAATTCCATGTTAAATATCTATAAACTCTTCCTTTGTGAAGCAAAGTCATATTTTCTCAGGGAAAGCAATATGCCTACCTAAAAATTTCCTGATTCCCTTGCAGCTAGGAGAGCTCTTTTGATCCCCTCTTGGTTAATAAAATAAAAACACACATTGGCAGATGGAGCAAACAGGAAAGCTTTTAAAGGAGAAACATGTTTCGTGGTCCTTGGGCTGTTTGACCCTTTTCTGAATTTGTCTTCTGACTTCATATGGAGAACATAATAGTGTACATTAAAGCAGTCTTCTTTCAGCCATTACATTAAGGTTATTCACTAAAGTTGAAGAACGGCAGATAGAAGTCTGAGTCCTTGGTGACATAGTTGTGCTGTCTAGTTTTGCATTTCTTGTGGTAGCGTGTGATTCTCAAGCTAGGGTTAGTCATGTGTCTGATTATTTGAAGCCAAACACAATCTTTACTGATAGAATATGATTCTAAGACACATCCAGGCCATATTTTGTGTTGGTTAAAACTCAGAAGAGAAGCTGGGCTTGGTGGCTCAGCCTGTAATCCCGCGCCTTTGGAAGGCTGAGGTGAGTGGATTGCCTGAGACCGCGGGTTCGAGACCCGCCTGGGCAGCAAGACCTCATCTCTACAATAAATAAAAAAATCAGCTGGGCGTGGTAGCTCATGCCTGTAATTCCGGCTACTCGAAAGACTGAGGCAGAAGGATCACCGGAGCCCAGCAGGTCGAGGCTGTGGTGGCCGGGAGCGGCCACTGCACTCCAGTCTGGGCGACAGAGTGAAACTCCAACTCAAAAAAAAAAAAAAAAACAAACTCAGAAGAGGTGACACAGGCAATCTGACTTCTATTACTGCTGTATCTCTGAGAGTAAAATCTTTGCTTTCCCCTACCTGACAGCCATTAAATCTAATAATCAAGGTCAAACTTTCGTGTAGAAAAAAAGCTGATATGTTTCATATACCACAGTTTAAGGTTGCTTAATGGAGGCAAAATGTTACCTTCATGTGACTGGACCTAACTCATTGGTATTCTCCCACAGGGTTTGGGGCCAGACCCTCAGGTGACAGTAAAATGCTTCTTGCTTAACTCTCCTTACATACTATCTGTCCAGAAAACTTGAGAAAGTATGCAGTCAAAGGTAGAAATTGCTAATACCTGTGGCCCTGTCAACTGTAGACTAGTTGTACCCTCTGCCATTTTTCAATCCTTTTGGTATGACAGTATATAGCACTCACACTGCCAGAAATCACATTTAATTCTCATGAAAATTCTATGAATTTCATATTATCATTCCCATATACAGGTAAATATATAAGGATTTTCAAAATGCTGAGGTCACATGACTCCTAAATCAAGTAGGAGATCTATAAAGCATTCCCCTCAAGCCCTTAAAAGAATGTGAGCATTTCTAGCCTTACCATTCACCTCTAAAAAGTAATGTTGACAAAAGTAAAGCCATTTACCAGTTTCAAGGAATCTAAAAAGCCCATAGTTCCTTCTTCTAGTCACAGAAAATGTTTAAGAATATCAAATAGTAATTTCCCTGAATTACCAATACCAAAGAAAATCAGAATGGAAAGAACAAACAGCAACTACAGTTTTGATACCTGGCATTATTCTAAACCCTATGCCAACCTTCCATAGATCATCTCATCTAATAATCAAAAGTGTCCCTATATTGGGCAACCCCTTTGGGTCCCCTCCCACTGTGAGAGCTTTTCTGTCCTCTTAATAAATTCCACTTTCTCACTTTAAAAAAAAGTATCCCTATGTGGTGGAAACTAGTATAATCCCCATTGTAAAAAATGAAGTAAGATAAAAAGAGAGCAAATCATTTTTCCAAGTTCCTGTAACTAGTAAGTTGCAGAGCTGAGATTTAAGTTCAAGAAATCTGATTTTTTGAATGTGTGCTCTTAACCACTATACAATACAACCTATCGTGACCAGGTAAAGCATAAATTTAAAGCCTTGATTATATCTGCAAGAAAGATGAAAAGCAACTTATATGTAACAACTTATTTGACGTTTACAACTGCTCTTTGAGTTAAATACTATTATATTATTTTATATAAAAGAAATGAAGGCATTAAGTTATCTGATAAGCTGCCCAGGATACATGGTAGAAATTCAAGCAACATAGAAGTCTGATTTCTAAGTGTATATTTTGTTCTTTTATTATTATTTTTAAAATTTTCTCTTCTTAGCACTAGAGAATTCCTTAGAAATCATTAACCCCTTAGATCTAAAAAAAAATCCTCAGAAAATTCAAGTTATGTAACCAGTATCACAGCTATTAATGAGAGAACTGAGTTGTTAGCTTAAAAACATTTGTTCGTCAATTTGTTTTTAAATTGAACATCCACAGAAGCCCATAAACAGTTATTGCATTTTTAAATGGCTTTCTTTTGCACACCTTCATGTTCTTTAACTTCAACTTGATGTCTTGAAACTGGCCTTGGTTGGGAATATTTACAGCATGGAAATAGACAGATATAATTTATCTTTTTTTTAAAAGTCAGTTTTTAAACATCCACCAGTATGCTACTGCTTCCCCTCCTTTCATTATTACCACTACTACTTCCTTCTTTTAAACCAAGGAAATCTGAAACCCAAACAGAGTAAATAAATGGGCAATCTGGAACAATTCCAAGAAAATCAGTACTGGGTGGGACTCAAAGTGTTGAGCCTTCAGGAAAAATATATTTTATTGCCCAGAGAAACCTCACTGAATAAAGCTAACTAATTAGACTCCTACAAGCTGGAGGAAAGAATGACCTCTAAGAAATGTGTGACTTCTGTATATAAATTTGGAAGTCTGAACAAAATGTTTGTGTTTTCTATCATTGCCTCCTCTTCTCATTCACATGAAATCAAAACCAAACCGCAATAATGACAAGCATAATGATGCTTTTTTTTATTTGCTAACATAAGACTAACTCTGAATTTCAGTATTCTCATTTGCAAATGAAGATATCAGTTATCTTCTGGAGTTAATATAGAAATCAAAATCAATGTGTAAAGCAAAACTGAACCTCAGTAAATGGTAGGTATTATTATTGCTTTGGTTATCTTTGCATGTTTACCTACTATGTTCATCAACACATGTCTGTCCTCATAGAAGCAGGCCTCTTAAGGAACTCAAGTCAGCAAAACAAGCAGCTTAATTGGAGTTACTACATATAAAAAAATATGAGATTGCTGAGTTGCTGGAAAACTAAAAAAGTGCTTCCCCTTCCCTGCATCTCACTCTGCTGTTTTTATTCCTACTGGCTGGTGGACCTGTCGACCTACATGGAATTCTAAATTGCGTAAGTGTTCACGTGTCAATTTTGGGCTCAGAGAAGTTGCTAGTGCCAGTCTCTCTGTCACCTAGGAAGGTACCATGTGCAGGTAAAATGAAAGTTCCTTTTAGAGAGCCAAGACGAAACAAGCCATTTCATCACAAGATTCTGGGCACAAAATGCCCAACAGGTGTCAGTGCTCTTCCCTTTAGGTTTGAGGGAGCATTCGATTTTCTTCGCTTTTGTGTGGCTTGATTAAATGAGCCTAGTTGAAGCAGGCCTTCAAGCAACTTGCACAGCTTGAAATGTCATGGGTAATTTAAAACCTCAGACCAGAAAATCTGCCGTGCAATATCACACTGTGACAGAGCTTGTGCAGAGCGAATTTTTCTAATTGGGAAGACCAGAACCTACAACCAGTTCCAAGCAGTCAGAGGGTGGAAGCAGGGTTGAAAAGCAAACACAACTCACAAGGCTTTCATGCAGAGGGATCAAAGGCATGAAATGAAAACACACGATGAACCCAAGTGTTCTGACTTTCGCTTCAAACAGACCAGGTTTTCAGTGCTGGAGTTGCTGTTTACTAATGGTACATGACCTTGAGCAATTCATTTTACCTCTCTGCATATTTGTTTTCTCATGTTAAGAAGTGATAGTTGTGGAGAACAAATGAGATAATACACATAGAGTACCAGGTACAGTGCCATGAAACATTGTAAGCACCAATTCCTTTTAAAACTGTAAGTTAAATATTATTATCACTTGTTGCTAATGGAAACTAGACACAGAAAGGAAGAAGTCTCCCAAAGATTTGCAAAGTCTATACTAGACTTTGGGGCCCATCATCTAATTCATTACATCAAAATATTTGGACAAAATTTAATTCTAGGATATATAAGTGATAAGAAAAGACCTTCTACAAGTAGGTAGATCAGTTATCTTATTGTTGCTTTCATATGCTTCACAAATATCAACAATAACCACCATATCGGAGTAAAAATAAAGGAAGCCACAAGTTCTTGTAAGTCAACATTGTGTCAGGCACCATCCTAGGTGGTTTACTTCCATCATCACATTCTACCCAGATATATATCTTTTAAATGGCCATTAGTTTCTCCAATATTCCTATGAGGAGCCTGATGTCCACAACAAAAAAAATATCTTGCTCATAGACTATAGCATATAAGGAGAAGAACTGAAATCCAAAGTTCATGGCTATGAAACTAAAAAAATACAAAAATATCCTTAAAAATGGAGTCAACTTATACATAATGGCTACGAACTGAAATGTCACTAGAGTACAGTAATGACTCATAATAGTGTAAAGAGTCTTAGCACTAACAAGTCATGCCAATAAAAGTGATGGAAAAAGCTTTGTGTCCAGTCATTCAAATCCTTGCTGCTCAGTTATGGTCAACTGTAAACTGATGATTGCTGAGAACTAGGAACCAAAGTAGAGGCTGAGTACGCAAGGATGAATGATGGAACAACCCCTGTTCTCAAGGAGTTTACAGTCTAGTGGAGAAGAAAGTCCATTTCACAAATAATAATCATTATCCTAAGAAAGTTCTCAGGACTTCAAAGGAGATGAGATAAAGGGCAAGGCTAACTCATAGTAGGAAAAGATTACCTTTAGGAGACAGGGATTGATTCAAGGCAGAAGTAAATTGAATGCTCAAAGTCCCTGAAGATAAGTAGAACATTGAGAGACTGCACATTGCAAGAAATAAGGGTGTGAGGCAAGAGTTCAAAACCAGCAAAAAGAACAGAGTGACTGGAACAAAAATTGATATATATGGCCATTGCCTTACTAGACTCTGGTGTGGCCAAGTGCTCTTTGAGCTATGGCCATCACCATGTTTCATGGCTTTGGCCCCCTTCCCTACTTTGGGGAGGTGAATCCTCTCTCTTTCTCTCTCTCTCTCTCTCTCTCTCTCTCTCTCTCTCTCTCTTTCTCTCTCTAATTTACTTTCTAAATAAACTATATTTTCTAATCTAAAAAATTTAATATATTTGATATCATCAGTTTTCATCAGGGCCTTATTATTATGCTGGTCTCAGGGAGCAAGCCTAAAATTGTGTTTAACCTCTATATTCCCTAGAGATCCACATCATACTTCTTCAGTAGTAGAATGCAGGCTTTGACCCAAAGATGATTTGGATCCTAGTAGACAGAGACGCTCTGTGAAAAAATTTTGTTCATGTTGCATATTTCTATGCATGAGTTCACCTGACTTATTCAGGGTTTGACCCATTTTACAACTCTAAATTCATGCTGATGAAGCTTACATGCCATTTTGGCTCACCCTTAAAGAATGGATAGGTCTTGACCAGGCTGGGAAATGCAGAATTGCATTTAAGCTGAAGGGATAGCTTGGGAAAATGCAGCGGGGCAAGGCCCAGAGAACACTGCACAAACCTTGGGGAGCTGACTTTGCCTGAAGTATAGGATAGCAACAAGGAACAGCAAACAGATATTTTTTTCTTAATTATTTACTCTGGTATTTGCTACTATAAAATTAGATGACCCAGGCTACCTTCCACCAGAAGATGTAAGTGCAATGGTTAAGGGCACCAACTGTGAATTCAGACAGAGCTTGGTTTGGAGTCCAAGACACCTTCCAGTTTTGTGGCGTTGGGAAAGTAACTTGACTCTGAGCTACCGTATTCTCCTTTCTAACAATCAGATGAACAATTAGACCCGGTTCATAAGGTTAAGTAAGGGGACAAGTAAAAAGTTCGGCACAGACTACAGAAGTCTTCAATAATTCTAAGATTGTGAAATGAAAGGTACACGTATACTGTGTGTACTCAGGAAATGTAAGATACCCCAAACTTTTTTTTGGATGGTCATCTTCTTCTCTGCCTCCTTTAAAAACAAACAGACAACAAGTCATAGTTCATGCATAGGCTACAATGACAGGTAAATGAGGTTACTAAAACCTGAATAAACAAACAGTTAGACAAATGACTGGTTGATAAGCAGACAGTGACAGACAGAGATAGATAGATGTTAGGTAGACAAAGAAATATGAATGGATGGATGGATGGATGGTTGGGTGAGTGGATGGATGGACAGGGAGACAGAGAAAGTGGACAGAGAAACAAATAAATACATTCACCAACTGTTTTTTCAGAGGAAGAAATTCTGATCAATTTCCAGCTCCTTCCACCAGAATGCATCTTGTTTGAGAAGAAACCGTTACAACTCTGATTCATTTTCCTCCCTTGGCTCCCTGTGTCTCTTAATTGCTTTTTGATATGAAAACTACCAGGTGTCTGAAGCCATTCTGGAGATTTCAAGGGATTTCATTATCTGCGTAAAAATTTCCATTTCCTCATCAATCAAATCTTTATTTCTGCAAAACTGTTCAGATAGAACAACAACAAAAAATTCCCTTAGCTCCATTTGACAAAGAGATGTGCTCTGTAATTACAATGCAGGAGGGTGTTTCAACCAAAAGATCACATATGAGGCAAATTGTCTTTGCAGAACTCCTTGCTGGCTGAAGTGAGAATCGAGTGAGAATCCTGGGGTCAGACAGACATGGGCAGGCTGTCAACTCACCTCACAGCTTTGTTGTGAGAATTAACAAGGCAGTAGATATGAGAATTGAGCACCGTGCCTGGCAAAACGACTGCACTCTGGTCACAGTTGTTAATATTAATATAGCCATTATTATCACTCCTAAAGAGCCCTGAGTTCAGAGTAAGAAGACCTGGGTCAGGAAGTTTGATTGATGTCATTATATAAATATTTAGTGACTTGAACAGATGGGAGAAAGGGGGGGAAAGGTAATAATGTTTAAGAGAAGAATACAGAGACTACTTAATAAAACTTTGTTGAACAGAACGCAGGAATGTTGGCTTGAATTGAAATGGAGCATACCCCTAACAAGTTGGTTAGTGGGCTAGCCGTTTGATGGGCTTGCTCTTTCTTGATTTCTCTAACCTTTCCCTTTACCCCACCATACACACACACACACACACACACACACACACACACACACACACACACACAGATACACACAACCTTTCCTGACTATAAATCCTGAGCAACTGCTTTTATTTCTGCAATCAGACACCAGGAGGTCATTTTTTACAGTCAGTTATCTTCTCTTATACTTCTCCCCTAACCTGAATTCAAGGTGTCATGAGTTCAAAGTTCTAGCTGCTAGTTGATGTAGATCAGGGCAATGTCAGTCTCTGGTGGATCGAAAACCACTACTTCCCTGTACTTTGTCTTTGAGTTCTACTGAAAGCAACCACCCAAGTTCTGCAAGATCTGAGCCTAGAAAAGTCGAGGCACTTGGCAAGCCCGCAGAGGACACTCGCCACATGATAATAATCTTGCCAACACTTTTCTTACTCAAAGGCACTGCTCTTTTCAAGTAAAAAAAAGGTACAACAGCTAACTACCAAGTACTGAATTCCCAGCACGTGCTTCTACTCAATCCTGAAGGATACCTATCTCTAGGCTCCAGGGACCCGCCTAAGTATACTTGCCATAATGTCATTAATGAAGGAGGAAGGCTCACAGAGGTGAAAAGGCTTTCTCAAGGCTATGCTGATGGTAATTAGCCAAGCAGGATCCAAAAAAGCTCTGTCCACTCTAACACTCATGTCCTCTCATTACCTCCCCTCCCCTCTCTTTCTGAACAGATTATATCTTGGAAGCTCCTAAATTTCAGGCAATCAGTCATCTCCAGAGTAAGCTGTCAGCCTCTCTCCCGTAAATCTGTCATTTTTATTCCTGCCCCTTTAGCATGCCACACTTAGTAGGTGCTAGGAAATGTTTTCCAACTTAACGCAACATCCCCAAAACATAGAGTGCTAATAAACGAATGACTTCAATCATAAACACTCATTTTTTGAAAAGGAAATATACTTTGGCGTTCATGCTGTCATCTGACTCAGGTATACTAGGTACTAACTGAGGGTCTTTAGACCATTTTGAAACTATTAAATCCCAAATAGTTTATTTTATAGCAATTTCCAGAAAATAAAATGACTCTTCAATTTCAGGTTGACAAAACAGACTAATTTCTGTCTGAAAGCAAGTCTAAAGGTAGGCATTATCTCAGATTATAGATAATGAAAAAGATTCAGAGAAGTTGGCTGACTTCTTCAAGGCCACACAGTAAGAAAGTAGTGAGTATGGTTTTTTTTCTTTTTAGTTGGAGTCTCACTCCATCACCCAGGCTGGAGTGCAATAGCATGCTCACGGCTACCCTAGCATTGACCTGCTGGGCACAGGTGATCTTTCCACCTCAGCCATCCAAGCAGCCAAAACTACAGGTGAGCACTACTACGCCCAGTTAATTTTTTGATTTGTTGTAGAGATGAAGTCTTGCCAAGTTGCCCAGGCAGTTCTCGAACCAGTGGGCTCAGGCAGTCCCCTCACCTTGGCCTCCCAAATTGTTGATGTGTTTGGTTTAGTTTCCACTTCTTTTACAGCAGGCTAGTTGAAATTGGGGTGAGAAAAAGCCAGCAAAATCTGAGGAGGGACTCCTTGATAACTCTTAGATGGGTTTCAGAACGTAGAGATTCCCCTGGCATAACATGATGATCTATTCCTCAGGGAAAAAAGAGCCCCTGAGTGATATAGTAACAAGATTCTATAGCCATTCCTAACATCAACTAATGTATGGCCTTAGTCAATTTACTAAATGTCTCCAGTTCTCTCTGAGTAGATTTCAAATATGAGGAGAATGAACTATGTAAGTTATGAAACCCAGAACTAAATCCCTGCTCCAAGCTCCCCAAGGATCTGTTTGCAGTGCTCTGAACAACTGTATGATATTCAAGTGAAACTGTAAGACATGTTTCCATGTTTATTTACAAAAAAAAAGTTTAAAAGACAGTTGCAACTAAGAGATTGCCCAGAACGCCTGGCTGAGTCCAATACCTGAGACACCACATCCCCTGGAGACCAGATGATACTTTTGCCTTTAGCCTAGGAGTTGTCTGGTACTTTGGTCTACAAGGAAAGGGCATAATTGTGTTGCATCATGGCCTGGGTGGGGTTGTGTGGACACCTGCTGCTCTGGGAGCCTATTTCTATGGCCCACCATTCTCTCTGCTTCCAGTTTTAGAAAGATGCTGCCATTCTTAGAAGTCCATTGAGGACTTTGTCTTAGAAAGGAAAAAAAGTTTGCATTTCCTACAATGCCACAATTATCTTAATGGACACTTCCATGTAAATTATATCAATTAGCCCTCCCAATCATATTGTTAAGGTGCTGTATACTGATTTACAGAAAACGATCCTGAAACTCAAGGTAAACAAGGTAACCTGAGGAGAAGGTAAAACTTGGGATTTAGACCCAAACCTGGTTGCAAAAAATGACAGCAGTAACAAAAAAAACACTGTTCCTCTCTACAGCTCCATCTTGCCTGTGTTCAGGCCACAGGATGGATGATGATCTGGGAGAGGCAATAAATTCCAAGAACTTCTTATAGAGCTGTAAGACTTTAGGAAGCCAAGTGTTCCACATCATTGCATTCATGCATCACTTACCAAAAGGGATACTTTTTTTCTGAGAAAAGTGTCATTAGGGGATTTCATTGTTGTATGAACATCACAGAGTGTAGTTACACAAGCCTAGATGGCACAGCCTACCACACACTTGGCTATATGGTATAACCTATTGATTCTAGTCTACAAACCTATACAGCATGTTACTTTATGAAAACTATACACATTTTTAACTCAATAGTAAGTATTTGTATATGTAAACACATTTATACATTAAAAAGACAATTATGCAGCACATGACTTAAAAGGTAGGTTGAGAAGAGTTCTGTCTAAAAATTAGAGTGAAACACCATAATGTATGGCCCAGGTGTCAAATTTAAAGGATATATGTATCAAAAAGTGTGACTATCTGGAGACAGTGGGTGGTAAAGCTGGTAAAAAGAAAATTCTGAAAGAGTTTCAAACTTAATACTTGTGCTGCATAGATGATCCAGCATATTAATCCTGAAAAATCTCACTTCATCTTTTATCACCCTTTATCCTTCCTTTGCAAGCCTATGTAAGTTTCATATGTCTATTCTGTGAGTTTGAACTTTGAAATGTGGAGTGATTACTCCATAGTGAAAGGGGAAGAAGAGCCAAGTTTTCAACTCAATGTTGAGTATTTGCTTATTTGCAATGTACAATAATTGGTAATAGAAGACAGGGAAATGGAGAGAAAAATAAAAGCAATCCTCTTAGATTTAATGAAGATATTTTCACTCATATAAACCATATTCTTGGATTTAAAAACAAGTTGAAATAAAAACTTTCAATTTTTAAGTGGAAACTCTCAAAAATATGTTTTTTAATTCATTGGAGGATTAGTCCTTCTATTTAATGTGAAGACTTCACTCTTAAAATCTCTGAATCTCTTACTTTTTTTTGCTATACTATAATACAAAATTAAATATGTGATATTTGTCCTTCTTTCTTGGCACACAGCTTCTAAAACTCTTGGAATTTCCAAAGTGATGAGTGTCTTTTGTATGTTAATGGTATAACTGGTGTCTGGGAGCCCCCTTTGACAGTTTCAGAATGGGGACTGGTTGCCAGAAAGTCCAATGCATGATTAGAGGGTGATAATCCTCAGTTACCCCACTCACCTTCAGGGAGGCGAGAGAGGGGCTGGAGATTGAGATAAGCATCAGTAGCCAGTAATTCAACCAATCATGTCTGTGTAATGAAATCTCCATAAAACCCCCAAATGACAGGTTTTGGGGAGCTCCAGGTTGGTGAACACATCAAGGTCTTTGAAGAATGTGTTAGTCCATTTAGTGTTACTAAAAAGGAATATCTAAGACTGGAAAATTTATAAATAAAAGATGTTTATTTGGATCTTGGTTCTACAAGCTGTACAAGAAGCATCATCCTCATCACAGTTCCATTTTTCCTGTGTTCAGGCCACAGGATGGATGATGATGTTCCTAACTGTAACAGGTGAGGAGGACCCATGATGAAGGGCAGGTGTGTGTGGAGTACTGTGGGGATAAGGAGGAGATCAGAGTGAATGTGGAATAAACCCCAAAAGGGAGCCTACTGAGCTCTAAACCAATTTAACTTGGGTCCCAACACACCAGAGAAAAAATGAGAAGCATTAAAGGTTATTGAATTGCACCAAAACACAAAGGACTGGCAGTGCTTTCTATACATCTGTGTGATGCTTCTTCAGGGAGACAGTGGACGTGAAATGGCCTCAAATAAAACAAGGTTGGGTGCTTTGTGCCGAGTGAGGACTGACCAGGATGCTGCCCTCACCTGACCTACCTCTGTAATAGAAAATTCTGTAGTTGGAGTTTGCAGAGCAAGAACACACACATATACATACACGTACACATATATTCTTGTATTTGGAGTTAACAATCCTTCAACAAACTTTAAAGTTTTTGGAGAAAAAAATTATTTAGAACGTTATTTTTTAATTTCACTTTTAATTTATTAATCTTTGGGTCAGACCTTCCATACCTACTGTGGGATATTTTAGGGCAATGGGTACTCTAAGGGAACTTATGCAAGGCAACAGTTACAGTGGTTGAGACATACCTATTTGTTCTCTATTTTATGTTCAGTAACTCTAGGATTTCAAGAGTCCCCTGTTTAAATTTAGTGGCATCCTCAGGTGTAAAATCTGTTCTTCATAGACAGTCATTTCACCAGAGAACAGAAGAGTTCTACTTCCTTTCCAAATATCATGCCTTTAATTTCTTTTTTGTTTGTTTGTTTGTTTTTGGTTTTTTTATGCCAATATTTTTTATTTTGATATCGTGGGGTATAGTTAAGGGTTAGGTATACAAATATCCTTCGTTGAGGCACCCTTGTTGATAAGGGGTGTCTCCCCATCACCAGACAGATATTGACTACCCGTTAATCCCACCTCCCTTCCCCTCCCACCCCCCATAGTTTCCCACCACTGTCAGTCCTTTTCTTATAGTATTACGATGGATGTTCAAGGTCCACTATATGAGTGAGAAAATGTGATACTCAGATCTTTGTTTCTGTGAGAGGCCACTCAGTATTATTCACTCTAGTTTCATCCAGGTTGCTGCAAAGTTCATGATTTTGTTATTTTTTATGGCTGCGTATTCCATCATGTATATGTACCACATTTTTTTAAATCCAGTCCTCTTTTGACGGACAGTATGGTTGATTCCAGGTTCTTGCTATTGTGAACAATGCTGAGATAAACATACGTGTGCAGGTATCTTTTTTATAGAGTGATTTGAGTTCTTCAGGGTATATTCCCAGTAGGGGGATTGCGGGGTCATATGGGAGGTCAATATTTAGAGTTTTTAGGAATCGCCACACTGTTTTCCATAGAGGTTGCACTAGTTTGCACGCCCACCAACAGTGTAGGAGTGTTCCCTTTTCACCACACCCTCTCCAGCAACTGTTATTTTTTGAGTTATTGATAATTGCCATTCTGACTTTTTCTTGCCTAATGCAAGAATATAATGTCAAGCAAAAGTAGGAAAAACAGACATCTTGCTTTGGTCTCTATCCTGGGGGTGGAAGAATAAATGTAGTTTTCCGTCAGGATATTGTATATTATCTATAGATATTTCTGGATGTCCTTTATCAGATTGAGGATGTTTTCTTCTTTTGTGAGTTTACCATGAGTTTTTATCATTAATGAGTGTTGATTTTTTTCTAATGCTTTTCCCGCTCTGCAGAGATGTTCGTTTGTATTTTCTCCTTTTTTCTATAGATGTGAATTAAATTGAGTATATTTCGAATGTTAAATCTATCTTGCATTACTGTGGCAATTCCCACTGATCATGATATATTGGGTTTTTAAAAAGAATATATTACAGAATTCAATTTGCTGCTGCTAGCCTATCATCCTCTTGAATTATCCTGATATCAGAGCTATGGTGGCTTCAGAAAAAATGGGAAATACTCCCTCTTCCTATCTTTTCTGAAAGAGTTTGTGTTAGGTTGATATTATTTGGTTTAAATCTACCATATTGCCTTTTGCCTTCTATTTATACCATCTGGTCTTTGTCCCTTCTTTTCTGCCTTCTTTTGTATTAATCACGTGTCTTTTAGTATTCTATTTTATTCACTTTGTTGGGTTTTAGTATACAATTCTGTTTACTTTGTAATGGTTGCTTGTAGTTACCCTGCAGAAATGGGATGAACTTCCACCCCAAATTTGGTTCAGGTATCAAAGCTTAAAGCAAGAGAATTTGAAAGGAAGTTTATTTATTCACATAAGGGACTCCCAAGGAGAGCTGGATATGCACA
Source organism: Cephalopachus bancanus (assembly GCA_027257055.1). Taxonomy (NCBI): domain Eukaryota; kingdom Metazoa; phylum Chordata; class Mammalia; order Primates; family Tarsiidae; genus Cephalopachus; species Cephalopachus bancanus. The sequence goes on from JAPVLO010000072.1 coordinate 2,332,244, forward strand.
AACGGTCCAGGATGGCTTGGGCAAAGCAAAGGTAGTGAGTTGGGCTTATAGTGGCTAGGGTACGGGACTGGGAAAATAGGTTTCATGTGTGAGAGATTTAAATTTCCTACTGGTGCCAAAGGGGACCCCTATCCAGGCTTTCTTATCAACCTATCCAGGTAAGTGAGGGTGAAGTTTAAAAAAAAGTCAATGGTCAAAAATTAAAAATGGAGTCAGAGACTCTTTATTAAAGTGATTGTGTAGAATTATGATATGCATCATTAATTTATATATTATCCTTCACTGTTAGATGCAACTTGCCTAACATTTTGTGTTAAGAGTTTTATATCTGTTTATGGGAGATAGTCACCTATAACTTTTTTTTTTGCAATACCTTTAATTTTAGAATGAGCACTGGGCTGACATCATAAATGTGTTGGGATGCTCTGAAGGAGTTTGTAGATTTGTGGTATTCTTTTTTAGATGTCTGGCAGAATTCATTAGGGAAGCCATCTTGGCTTCTAGTTTTTATTACAGATTTAATTTCTTTAATAGATGTGACAATACATGTTTGATTTTTTTTGAGGGATGTCAGTTTTAAAAATTGTTTTTCCAAAAATTGTATTTGTTTTAAGTTGTTAAAAATTATCTGCATGAGTTATTTTAGCAATATCCTTATATTTCAATTTCTGGCTCGCCAGTGGTATTAACTTTTTTATATCTCATATTGGTAATTTGTGTTTTCTCTTTTTTGTTTGGTTATTTTTGCTAAGAATTTTTTTATTTTTCATATATATTTTATTTTTATTTTAAAGATGTAAGGTGCAATTCTACACCTACATCTTAGGTAGAGGTAAAGGTAAAGTTTGGGCCTCCCTTTGGTCCTAATTTGGTCTAGTTTGAGATCATGTACCCTTATTGATATTATGTGGCCCTCCACGTACACCCCCAGCAGTGTTCTGAAAGTGCCAATCCCTTTCTTATAGTATCGTGATTAATATTCAGGGTTCGCTTATGAGTGAGAACGTATGGTACTCCGTTCTTTGTTTCTGTGACAGATCACTGAGTATTATAGATTCTAAATCCATCCAAGTTGCTGCGAAGTCCATAATTTTGTCCTTCTTTATGGTTGCATAATATTCCATCATGTATATACACCACATTTTTTAAATCCAGTCTACTTTCAGTGGGCAGCACAGTTGGTTTCATGTTTTTTGCTATGGTGAACAATGCTGTGATAAACAAATGTGTACGGGTATCTTTTTCATAGAATGATTTGAGTTCCTTTGGGTATATTCCCAAAAAGGAATTGCTAGGTCGTATGGAAGGTCGGTTTTTAGATCTTTTAGGTATCGTCACATTGTTTTCACAGAGATTGTACTAATTTACATTCCCACCAACAGTGTCGAAGCGTTCCCTTTTCTCCACATCCTCTCCAAAAGCTATTGTTTTTTGAGTTATTAATGATAACCATTCTGGGGGTTAGGTGGTATCTCAGTATGGTTTTTAATTTGCATTTCTTTGATATTTAGTGAGGCTGAACATTTTTTCAAGTATAGAACATTATTGAATCAAAGGGGATTTGGACACTCAGTGACTCGTGAAGAGATAGAAGCACATCCAGTCAGGGACCTTCTCTGCTGTATAGGGATTAGCCTCAAAACCAATTCATGGAACAAAGATAATCTCCACAGAGCCCTCCAACACCTGCCCGGGGACAAGTAAACCTTGGACCCTGTTTGTTCTGCACAGGGAGATTTGCCTTTTACCTAATTCTACCTCTGAGGTAAGGTATTTATTCCTTTCTCCTGACATCATCTTGAGAACCTGCTTCCTACTTCCTAGACTTTTGCCTCTGCATCTGGTAACTGTTTTGCTCTTTTGCAAATGCAGCAGGTTATTCCACATTTGTACAGCTTTGCAAGTGCCACTCTCATCAAAGGCTCCCTCTCTGACCTTGTTAATCTTCACTAATCTCTAGTAGGCTATGTTACTGCCCTGCCTCTGTTGTCTAAGTGGCAGGGCTCTCCACTGTTTGGTGTAGATGACACCACACCACCATTGCTTGCTTTCCAGACAGCCTTTCTCTAGCTAGACCTGAGTACCTTGTGGGCAAGAATATCATGTTTTCTCTTTCTGTCCAAATTCCCAGCATAATGCTTAACACCCAGCAGTCAAAGCATGAATTAAGAACAAATTAATAATATGTCACTTAACCCAAGATCCTAACTCAGACTGTGAGATCCTTGCTAGAATAACTTGAGCCTTATATCTGCAGACCGTTCCAATCTACTTATTTGGGGAATGATTGAGCATCCCAGTTCTGAGCTCACTCTAGTGGCCAGAATCTGACCACTGACCTCAAGATTTTAACCTCCATCTCTCTCTTATTGACTCACCACAGCAGGCTGGGTCTAGAAATATTTGCTCCGGCAATATTTCTGCAATTGCACTTCATTCAGCCTTTGGTCTACAGTGAATGTCTATAGATTTCCTTAGCAAATATCCATTCATTCAATTGCTAATAAGCAATAAGAAATACAAAAGACATTCAATACCCACAACATATCTTATTTTTATTTAAAATACTCCCATTAATGCCTATACAATCTATATTCATGCAGAAGAAAAGGTTAAATTTTCTGAAACTTTAGTGATGATTTTAAGGAACACAATTTTTGCTGTTCTGCATTTCCTAATTTTTATAAATAAAAGTTAATTTTGTTTAACAGGATAAATACTTTAAATGAAATATAGACCTTAGGAAGTACCATACTCAGAACTAGGCACGACCTACAATGTGAGATTGTTTTTAAAAAGTTTGTTCTTGGGGATTTTGAAATCCATCAGAGAACTCATAGGGCTTTCAGAGTCCTACAGAGGCAAGGGAAAGAATCAGCTGCACTTTGTACATAAAATGATTCCTCATTTACCTCACCCAGTGCCTCCACCATCTTCTTTTTTTATGTAAACTAAAGAAGTATGCAATATATTGTACATATTTTTTATAACCTTAAATCATACAAATGTTAGCTATTTAGGTGGTATTCATTCATATTTGAAAGGCCAATTGCATCATGTTTTAGAAAGTAGCTAAATAGGTATTTCTTATAATCACCAATGTAGACTTCTTCCCCTTTGCTGCTCCTACCCCATTTCTTTGCCCCATTCTCCGCTGTCTTACCCCGAAGCCAGGCCATATGCCAGGGATGAATTAGACTCAGAAACAGTAACACCTAATGTTTCTACCATGCTTTCATGACATCAAAAACAGGAGAATGGATTGGGGAGACTAAAAAACAGCAGTGTCCTTTGACAAAACTGGGATGTGGATTGCATTTAAATGGGGATTAAAATTAGAACATTCCATCAGCTGAGAGCTGCAGCATCATACAGTTAAAACACTAAAACAATCTAAGAGCGATCCCTCCTTGCTCCATGTTACATGGAAGCTCCTCCCACTGACGCCCTTCACACCAGTCTCCTCTGTTAGGCCATCCAGATGCCCTTTTCAAAGCTGGTCTCCAAAAAGAAGGAGTCTGTGGCTTCCTGTTCAGCAGGATGGTGAGGGAGAGCTGACAGGGAAAGGAAGGAGAGGGGCTATGTTTTGTCCCTATTGCCATCCTCTACCTTCAGTGAGCACATTGGATTTCCTCATATCTAACTATAATCTCTGAGATCCTTGCCTGACTCATCAATTCTGCATGAGGTGGGAGTTGCAAGGACGCCCTTTTCATTGTCTGGCAGGACCTATGACTCAGCTGCCCACGGACAGTGGGTCACAGGACATTCTGGCCAGCTACAGTAAGGTCCAGTGCTATATCCAAAGCATCTTTGCACCCTAGGTTTCTGAAAGCCCCATTGTAATTCACTGTGTACAATGCCACCACCAGAGAGATCCTAAAATAGTAATGCCACAAAAAGCCAATACAATTAAGATAATCCAAAAGAAAAGACAACAACAGAACAGGAAACAGTCACTGAGCACCTATCTACACACCAGCACCATGAGGAGCATTTACTTAAAGCGGCTCACTAAAGCATCTTGCAACAGCCCTGTTCACACGGTACTCTATTAGTATCCATATTATCTATATCCTTATGTGCATGCTATTATCCATATTAGCATTCACAAACAGGACACTGACACAATGGGGGGGGTGGGGGTGACATTTTTCAGTCACATAACCAGGAGTGAATCCAGGAGGGATAGATTCCAACACTCATATTTCTGCTTGTTATTTCTCACCTACTCATTGAGTTCCGACTATTATGCCATCTTGCTTTTAGAGACCTTCCTCACTGGGCAGTATCCAAGGTCTTCAGCCTGGTACACAGGGCTCCTCCTCATGGCCAGGTTCTTTCACCCATCCCCTCCTCTCTCTCCTCAGGTCTCCCTTGGGTGGGGTAGATCCATGCCCCTGAAGCTCCATCTACCTAACTGACACTGAGCCTTGTATATCCAGTCATTTTCAAAGGATTGGTTTGAGGGTCATGTTCTTGGCAGCCATAATAGCCCTTCCTTCCCTTGGGATCTCTTGGCTCCTGCATGTTCTTCAAATCCAACCCAGTCTCCCTGTGTGTTACCCAGATGTGCTTTCCTCTCCATCTCATAAGACCAAGCGCTTTCTTAAGTGTGGGCACACTGTCTCACTGCCCAGCCCTCCATCTACTCACAGCCTCTATTCCCAGGAGAGAACCTGAAACAAAATACTCAAGAAATGCTTAGTACTAGGTATGCACCCCCAAAAAGTGAAAACAGAGACTCAACAGATTTTGTGCGCCCATGTTCACAGCAGCATTATACTCAATGGCTAGAGGGTAGAAACAACCCAAGTGTTCACTAAGAGATAAATGGATAAACAAACTGTGGCACATCCGTACAATGGAATAACAGTATTCAGCCTTAAAAAGGAAGGAGACATGCTACAACATGAATGAATTTTGAAGACACCATTCCAAGAAAAGTAAGCCATTCACAAAAGGACAAATCGGTAAGATTCTTCTTATGTGAGGTTCCCAGAGTAATCAAATTTATAGGAACAGAGAGTTGAATGGTGGTTGCCAGGGGCTGGGGGAAGACAGGAATGAGGTTAGTTAGTTAGTCCTTAGTGGGTGCAGGGTTTCAGTTTGGGAAGATTAGAAAGTTCTGAAGACCGATGGTGGTAATGGTTCTACAACAATATGAATGCACTTAAAGCTACATAACTATATGTTTAAAATAGTTGAAATAATTTGTTTCATATTATGCACATTTTGCCAAAATTTAAAAATAAAAAAGATGTTTGGTAAAGTGAATGAATGACTGATTGAATGAATGAAGACTTGGTTGGGCCTCTTCAATAATCCCCTGTAAGCATATTTCTACTGTAAGCCTCTTAATTTCAGTTCATTACCCCCACACATAATTGGGTATCTTCCCCATTTCAAAAGTATAAACATAAGTATGTTAGTCCATCATGTAAGACCCCTCTCAGCATGGAGGATATTGTCCTCCACAAGGAAGGAAAGGGTAGAAATGCTTATTAAACACCCTTGTATTCAGTTGTCCCATGGACCTTCAACTCATTTCTATTCCACTCTACTGTTTATGCTGTTTTAGAAGCTGGTAGTAAAAGCTACTAAAGATGTCGACCAAGATGTCAACCAATATGTTGAACAGTGAATGAGAAAACCACTTTCCCACTTATTTAACTCTGCCATTAAGTACTACTAAAAATACTTGCTATGTACCATAAGGTCTTCACATTTCTTCACCTATTTGATACCCTCAAAAGCACCATTGAAACAGGTCTTCTTATAATATAAGGAAAACAGAATTGGTTCAGAGAGATTAAAGTAGCTCTTAAATTAGAGTGAAGCAGAACCATGCTTCAACTCCAGAGCACCCTTAAGGGTGGCAATCCAGGTACAGATGACTGATAGGGAAACTGAGAGCCAGGGAGGTGGAATGGCTCTTCTGATGTTGCAGAGCAATTAAGGATTAATCCAAGAACACCCTTGTCTTCCCAGCAGCAGGAATTTTCACTGCTGCCTAGACCTCTAAATCAGCACAGACAGCTATAAGGCAGCAGAAGGCACAGCCTCCTTTCAGACCAAAGAAAGGGAAGGTGTTTAAACTGTGCTTGCAACTAAGAGTCCTTCAGATGACTTTAAGGGCCTTTGGCACTTAAATGGTTCTTAGAGCACAGCTCTGTAGACCCCTGGGAGAGAGAAGAATGTCTGAGTGGGCCCTTGAGCAGGAGACTATGACACTCAGTAGAAACTTCACTTTTGACATGATGAGGTAGATAATTAAAGTTTCACTTGGGATAAGGGACATGAAGAAGAAACAAACTACAGGTCCTCCACAAAGTCCAGAGCCCTCAGTGACACATGGTAGTGTTCAGATATGCCTGCTTGTCCATATGTTTAATCAAGCACACCTGCATGTCCACATACAATGTACCCACAACCATGCATGACCATAGACATGCGAACACCCAACCACACATGCCCACAAGCATGTGTGTATCCAGACATGCATGCAGGTTCAGTGAGCCCAGCTAGTTGTAGAGGATTCAGAACTGAATACAATGAATTCTAGATATTCATATGTCAGTGACATTTTTCCCTTAAGTTCCATGTTGCAATAGAAATGCATTAATTTTTAAAATATGTGTGTATGTGTATATATGTGAGTGTATACATATATATGTGTGTGTGTATATATATATATGTGTGTGTGTATATATACATATTTTTTTTCTTTTTAAAGCTTGCCCCCTGAAGAACAGTTGATGAAACGGAAGCTCTTTAACCTGCAGCTGGAAAGATTTGGAGTGTCCTTATGAGGCTCAAAGGAAAACCTGGGACTGAGGGCTGGAAGGTAGAAGGCGCTGTCCCCGTTGCAGGGCTTTCTGACCACACAGCTGTCCAAAGAGGGATCTGGCTCCCATGAAGCCTTGGGTTCTCCAGCACCAGAGACACTCAAGCAGGAAGAAACATGTAGCTACTTCTATATCCTACAGCTGCCAAGAGTAGCCAAACAAAGGTAAAGACATTCTGATCGCAGCTTCTCAAGCAGAGAGATTGGCTTCCAGGCCAAAAGTTAACTTTAGAAGGACCTCAGGACTCTCAAAGGCTCCAGAGCTAGCTCTATCCCACCTCTGGTCTCTGTGTACAGCCACAGATGACTGAACTGGGGCTACAGGAACTGTCTCCCCCTCCCTCACTGAGCTGCAGCTGGCATAGTAAAAAGAGTAAACCAGGAACTTATCTTACCCTGATTTCACCAGCCAATGTCCAAAAGGTAAGACCCCACCCTACCCAAGTATCTTCTACCACACAGGCTCTTTACATGCTCTGTTCTTCCTTGCCCTTGACTGAGCCCCAACCTTTCTGCCACCTCTCAAGCACATTCACTGTCTTCTGGAACTCTCACCTCATAATCAACAAACTTCTAATATTCTCTGCATCTCCTTGCCTGAAATAAAATCCTGTGTTCCCTGAGGACCCTGGCTCTGCAGCCCCCTGCAGTAGGTGCTGGCTTTGTTATTTTCTCTTATCTGGAACACCACTGAATTAGGAGATGGGTTTGGGAGCTCCTTGTTCCCCATCCCAGACTGTTGTTGCCTGATCCTCTTGCCCAAGGCTGATCTTTGAGGCTTATGCCATTTACCCACCATCCTTTAATTCCTGTCTTCTGAGCATCTTCCTGGAAATTGTGGCAGCTGGCTCACCACATGCTTCTCCAATCCAAATGTCACCATTATCTTAAGGTTAGGTTTTCAGATTCTCCCAGATCCCTGAATTCCTCATCCCTAGGGAGCCCCTCTCCTCCATTGCCCCTTTACACATCTCTTTGTCACACTCTGGGCTTTTAATAACAGAAACTATTCAACATCCAAAAATCACTTATCCCCACATTACTCCTGGACTATAACCTCTTCTTCCCCCAGTCCACTTGTTCAATGTCACTACTTTGATATTGTCATTATCCCTAATTCCTACTCAGATGGCTTCAGATGGAAGCAGGACCACTCCTCTGTTTAAAAGACGTGAAGAAGAGTGTTTGAGTGCAGAAAGAGGTAGACAGATTTGCTTCATATCTGGGAGATTGACAGGGGTTCCCTTGAATTGTCAAAGAGATCTTTTAAAATGACAAAAGGATCATTCCCTTCTCTACTTCTTCATTCATTATTTGTTAAACAACTGGTTATCACATACTCAATGTATGTTACACAGTATTCCCAGTGCCAAGATTTAGCAGGGAAAAGAACATACAAATTTGTGCTTGTGCAGCTTACATTTTAGTATGATGATCCAATAAATAAAAACATGAAACGTGTCATTTTTATAGTATTCTGGAAAGCAGTGATGAGTTAAAGGAGGACTCTGATTGGAGTAAGCTGCAGTTTTAGAGTGTAGTTAGAGAAGATAACTTCATAGAGGTGAGGGCTTGTACTATGCAGACACATAGGGGAAGAATATTCTAGGTAGAGGGAGATGTCACAAAGGTCCTTGAGGGAAGGGACCACACTGGAGGGATAGGAAGGTGTCCAGAATGGCCGGAAAGCTGTGTGTGGGACTATGAAAGGGAAGGTAGAAATGGTCTAGCAAGTCAAGGAGGGCCTCATAGGCCATCACAAGGTCTTGGGTTTCTGTTCTAAGTAAACTAGGAATTCACTGGAAGTCTTTGAGTAGAGAAGCAATACTTCCTGGCTTAGGTTTTAAAAGGGCCCCCTAGCTGCTGTACTGGCAAGGATAGGATGAGGGAGAAAGCCGAGAGAGAGAATAGGTAAAGCAGTGACAAGCATTCAGGTGAGAGATGACAGTGGCTTAGACTAGGATGGTACAGTGAAGATGTTGAGGAAAGTAGCTGGATTTTAGGTATTTTATGAATGTAAGCCAAAAGCACTGCCTGAGAAATAAAATAAGAAGATAAGAAGTGTCAAGAGAGGAGGAGCCATGTATGTCAAAAATGGACTCTGGGGTCTGGTCCTGCAAGGCTGCCTATAATTCTTCATGGCAGGGTGCCCAGAACAACACAATGAAACATCCTCAACAGAGTATCGAGGCTATGCATGAGCTGGCACCAATTCACCTCTCCTGCAGTGATGGTGAAGCCTTAATTCATTTTCTGAAACAAGCTGCCCCTTTTTCCAGGGTCTCATGGCTGCCCTTTCTTTGGCCTCTTTCCTCCTACCTGCACTTGGCTATCTCTTAATTAACCTTCAGGTCTTTTCTTAAATGTTACTTCCTCAAAGAAGCCTTTCTGAACCCTCAGTCTAAATTAGGAGTCTCCTGTCATACTTTCTATAGCCACCTGAACTTTACATCATAGTACATATTTCAAACTGAATGATCTACTTAGAAATGGGAGTTTTGGTTTTATGCTTGTTCTCCCTCTGGACTGATGTTCTGTATGGGTCACAACCATGAAAGCAGCATCCAGCACTGTGTCAGCTACTCAGAAGACACTCAATAAATACTGCTTTGTTGTTGGATAAATGGATGAGGACAGTTGAAATATGTCATCCCAACTCATCCATTTATCAACAAGCTTTGACTGAGCCCTACTCTGTGTCAGTCCTGAGAGGCAGGTCTGGGAAACAGAGAAATTGATGGATGAGACCTAGTGGCAAGGCTCTTGCTGGGTAATGAGGTGATTAGCATATATGGTAGGACAAAGGAAAGCATGAGGGAGGCTTTTCACCCAGGCTCTGCCCTCAGAAAGTTTCCTGAAATAGGTGACATCTGAGAAGAGACAAAAAAGCATGAACAGGAGTTAGAAGACAGAACACAGTGCATGGAAAGGGTACTTTGAGCAGTAGCAGGTGTAGGTGCAAAGCTTGGAGTCAATTCAATTCTGGGTAATTCTTAGTGGACAGGGTGTATGGGAAGCTGACTGCAAATCAACTGCCAAAATCACAATTGAAACCATTGGTTTAACAATGTGGTACCACCTAATTCATTCAGTCAAATGAATGAAAAGCCTTGTGAGGACTCTATGATATTAGCCCAGTCTCCTGTCCAACTCTTTCTGAAGCCACTCATTGCCCCAAGCCATCCAATCATGTGGCTACAATATCTAACATCCCAAAATTGGTGGCAGAGGTGGGGAGCATCATACGACTCTGACTCAGCCTTTCCTGAATTCCCCAAGAACTAACTAAACTCTGTCTTAGAAGAGCTCCCATATCTTTTTGCATGATGATCTCTACTGCCTCAGTTTCTCCATTCCAGAAAGTGGGTGTGGATATGACTTGCCTCTATTTCTATGAAGATTAAATTATATCATGTAAAGTACTCAATAGAGTCTGGCAGGTAGCAAGCATTCATGAATGTTCATTACAATTACATGGCACAATAATATGAGTCTGTTTCTCTTACAAGATTTAGTGGCCCAAGAAAAGGTCTTGTGTTCTTCACTTCTGTATCATTAATATCTTGCACTCTTTTTGGCATATAGGCATTGATTACAGTTTAATGAGTGAATAAATTAGAGTACAAAATAAATAATGAATGGAGGGAGGTGAAACTAGGTCTACAGTAGGACAATGTCTTCCCCAAGAGAAGCTGGCTGCTCACTCAGGAAACAGGACTTGTCAGAGTATCTCAGTAATCTATCCAAGGTCATGGGTCCTAATCTACCAAGGTCATGGGTTCAGATACTTTCTAATCCAAAAAGTGAAAATGGAGTTCAGCACTTCAGAACACAAAACATCACTCCCTATGGTATCACTATCCATAAGTCCTTCAAAGTGAGAGAACAAAAGAGACAGCAATGCTTATAGAAGTCTGGAATCCTTTGCCCCAACATCAGAATCAATCACATTGAGGTTTAAAAGTTTCACAGGTCGTCTCCACATGACCACAGCTCATGGAAACCCAGGCTTCAGAAAGATCACAAGAATGGAACAGCCAAACAGAACAGTACTCAGTTAAGATTGTACACCGGAGAAAGAGATGGCTTGCAGCTTTTATAATTAACAGCTCTCTTGTGATCTGAAATTTTAGTATTTCTATTTTTTCAGGTGGTTTAACTAGCAGTCCTCAGTCACCTGCCTTCCTCTCTGCCTATAGATCTCCAGGGGTATAGAAAGTCAGGATCTGAGTCAAACACACCAGTTCTGGGAGAATCAGACTAGCAGGAATCAGCAAGAACTTTAAGGTTTTGCAATCTGTTCTAATAACATGCATCTAAGCTCTGCCTCAGACTAGTAGCATCACCTTGGATAAGTCACATCACCTTTGTGCCCCTTGGTTTTCTTACCTACATGGCAGTGGTAGAAGCCCTGGCTTCATGAGGTTGTTTTAAGAATTAAATGAGAAAGCCTAGAAGAGTTCCAGGCTCATGGCAAATGTTCGGTGAATACTGGCTAATACTGCTATTACTATTTTTACTCTTGTTATTCCAGTGGTTCAAATACGTACAAAGAGGTTTTCATGATCCGAGGAGCAGCCTTGGAGTTGCCCTCTGTGAAATGTCAATCAACTAGTTTTTCTTTTTTCTCTTTTACATATCAGGCTACTCTGTAAAATTCAACATGACAAAAGGAATTCAAAGCTTGAAAATCAACAATGCTTGAAGACCTCTGACCTAATCCTTCACCACATTTTTCTAACCCAATGGATAGCTTTCCAGGCCTCTCAACTACATTAACCCCATCTTCTTCAGAGTGAAGAATGAATGCTCAAATTAACACTGTTCATTGAAAATATTCCATAAGAAAACAATTTCTGATGTTGAATGCTTAAAATCTACCTTCCTTTTACTCCAGTCTTAGTTTTGAACTTCAGAGAAACTAAGAGCAAGGCTAATTGATCTTCCGAGCAGACCATTAGTGATTACAAAATGGTGGTAACACAGCTCCAAATCTTCTCCAATTCTTTCAACTACTCCTTGTGGGACATAGTTGGGGCATAATTTGCCAGGTATAGAGTGCTCAGGTTTGTCAATGCATTTTCGAGTGTCCTAGACTCATGGTTGTTCTGGAGCAAAGAAGAACAGCCAAGCCCAGCCCCACTCTGGCACTACACAAGCCAAGACAGGTCAAGCAGGTCATTCGCAAGCTCACTCTAAGCTAATGTCTCTTGTGAAGTAATTGCAACCAAAGTAAAAGGTATACCTCTGAGCTTCCTCACTTCTTATCTTCCTATTAAAACTGGGAGCTGTTTGGGGTAGGTACCCAGGATGTAGGTTTTGGAAGAAAAACTGCATAACTTCTAAGAGTGTGGACTTGGAAGTGAAATAGTCCTGGAATAAAACCATGGGGCACTCACAGATGAGCCTGGATGGCATCAAGTGAGTTTTTTTGCTCTTTGTTGAAAGCTGTTTGCTCATGTGTAAAATAGAAAAGATAAGAAAAAATACAATATCTTCTTCTCCAGGAAAATTAAAGGAAATAATGTAGATGCAATGCCCACCACAATCCCTAGGATATAGCAGAGATTAAGAACAGATTTTTCTTTCTTTCTTTCTGTCTGTCACTTCCCTTTAAATTTTCCAACATTTGATATAGAGCTGACCACATACTACCTATTTGACATACACATGTTAAGAGGAAACATTGATGGATGAATGAATGAATAAATGCATGTGTGTACAGATGGATGGATGGAAAAATGCTCAATAAAAGCAGTTGTGACTCATACAGGCACCCTTCTCTACAAGCTATCATGAGCCAGAAAGCAAAGCATGTACAAGAATATATAAGCTCTACAGTGAGCCAAATGCCAGCTTCAATCCTGGATTTACCACTCACCCACTGTAGTGCTCCCTCTGACAAATTATGGAATAACCATGATAATGACAATAAAGAATAACCACAGAACTAAAATATATTAAGAACAATAAACAGATATCATATTTTGTTCACAAAAATTCTGTGAGATAGAGGTTAAGTAACTTGGGTAAGGACTTGAACCTAGGGTAAGGACTTGAACACAGGTACTCCAATGCCAGAGTGCACATCCCAGTCCCTCTTTGAATCTCCTTTGTGTTGTCATCTAAGAAATACCTTCATTCTGGTAATATTTCAAAGATGTGAACTGGGACATGCTACATGAATTACTTCACATAAATAGACAGCAAACATGTGATCCCCTTCCATCACCTAAGTCAACATTCCCATGTCATTATTCAAAAAGAGGCTGCTACACAAGAAGGACACAGAGGACTCTACCATCCCAACCTTCTAATCAAATCCAGCTCAGCGCAATTTTGCAAATTAATCCTTCTGATGCACGAGAGGCAGGCAACTTGGGAAAAACAGCCTTTCTCCAAGAGATGCTCTTTGGAACATGAGCCTCAGAAGTTATTAATGAGTTTTCTATTCTCTCTCTCTCTTCTCTCTCTCTCTCTCTCTCTCTCTCTCTCTCTCTCTTTCTCTTACACACACACACACACACACACACACACACACACACACACACATACACCACACAACACAATAAGTAGAAAATTGCTACTGCAAGAAAAATCTCAAGAGAGGGATATTGCAGGCGACATTGGAGGGAACTAATGTTTCATTGAATACACTTTGAAATATTTTGGCTGTGCTAGAGAAAAGGCCTTGATTATGAATCAGGAAAGAAAAGATCCTGAGAGGATTCTTCCACCACCCAGCTGTCTATCTATTGAAGGCAAAGTTTCATTTTACTGTGCGCACTTAGTTCATTCATACATGAAGTTGAGCTATGTGATATATAAGCTTATTCCCAGAATTGCCATACTTCATGCCTGTATACTTGTCATACCCATCTCCTTATAAACCTTGTAGTACATCGTGCTGTAAACTTCACGATCAATGTTTGTATACCTAATCTTGAATTGTACCCCACATCTTTATAATAAATAAATAAATTTTAAAAAGGAAAAAAATCAAGACCTATGCACAGTCTTATGACCAGTCATTGTTTCTCTCTTTATATTCAGTAGGTATAGCTCAACTCCTGGGCCTTGAGCTCCTACTGGGAGCCAGGTATTCATTTATCTTTTCTCCTTTCTCCACCCTTCTCCTTCTGTTTCTAAATACTTGAATCTAAAGATTTATCTCAGCTAGGGTGCGGAGAGACAAAAAAGAAATCCCATTTCGGTGTCCATGCCTATCCCTAATCCTTATTGTTTTAATTTGTTTTCCTCAATGCCCCTCCCTAGGAGAGTATTAGAAACTTTCCCAACTGTAAATAAAGTATATTGGCTCCATTTTATTACTGTTTCTTATGGTTTCATAACTCGCTAAGTCATGAGAGGAGAGAAATCAGTAGGGGGATTTGAACTTTATACAAACTTAACCCCAACATCTCAGAAACTGGTAATCAATAGAATTTGGAGTGCAATAAGTAATCTGTCACATTGCTCAGTGAATGTCTCCTTCATCATTACCACGCAGTTAATACAAGACACCTCACCTAACACATATGGATTCAAATACATATGAGTGCCATTTATTTCCCAGGCAGGGACTGCCTCTCCCTACTACAGTTTGATTTTCACACTTCAACCAAATAAAATTATAATCCAAATATTATCACATTACTCTCCAAATTGGAACATTCCATATGAAACCTTCTTGCACCATCCCTAGAGGAGAAAGTCCACATTCCTTGGTATGCTTTTCCACCTCCTCTAGAAAGCCATCTCTGTGTCCCTGAATGGCCATACCCTGTAGCTCTATGCTGGCTCCCACCATATTGAATAGCAAAATCTAATTTACATGTCAGTTCTCTCCAGAAAATGGTAAGATTTTCCTATGCAGGATCAGTTCACTTCCATATTTGCATACCAGGTTTTCTGGATGCTTGCTCTCATCATATAGACTAATTGTTCTGGCAAAGGCTAGCCTTCATGCCTGAGCCAGCTTTGAGGTCCATTTTTGTCTGCATTTCCTTTGATCCTTCTTCCACGTTTGGCCCCAGGGATGCTCTCTCCTCTGGCTCTCACATCTCTTGGATTCTATGACTTCTTTATCCTGATTCTCCTTGAACCTCTCCAATAGTTCTAGCTTGGAATCTTCTGCAAGTTTTTCCACCCTTAAATGTACTTAAATTGTGAATTTTGTCTTGGGGGGGTACGGTCTTACCAACAAAACAGAGTGTTGGTAATACTCGCTCTTGAGATAGCTATGAATGCAAACCTTGACTCTGTGGGGTAGGTAGGTAATCTGGGGCCTCAGTATACTCATCTGCAACAAAATAATACTTAGCTCACAGGGCTAGAAATAGCATCAAGTGAGCTGAAACAGTATAGCTCCTAGCACACGGTCTGAGCTCACAAAGCCTGTGCTAGTGGTGCATAGCCACTGCGTGATTTCAGCCAAGCTCAATTATGCCCATGAGCTGATGAATACCAGCCCAGATTCCGATGTGGCTTCTACATTCAGATACCCCATCGCCTCCAGACCTCTGGACTCACACCAACTTTCTTGCTGCCTGGTCCTCCTCCCCTTCAGCCTTAGCGACTACTTCACCCTGGGTAACAGCTGACCATCACTAAGATTTTTTCCTTTCCCTCAACACAATGTAAAAACCAGTTCTGATTTAATTGCCTCAACAATTCTTAGCTATTCTACTTCTGAGCTACCCCCACCACTTTCATCATTCCTCCTTATCCCAACTCTCATGCTCTTTGTATCCAAAGTGCCATTTTTATTACACAAACAATCAAGGTACTTCCTTACTCAGCTTGTTTCATAGCCCTCCTTTATCTACAAGATGCAATCCCAACTCCAGAAGAGGATATATGCACCCTCATGATCAAGTTCCCTGCAACTTGGCTAGCCCCATCCCTTTCAATCTATCAAAAACACCACTGTTATGCAGTGCTCCTGAGAACTGTGGCATGTTCCAGGAGCTGCCATGACCTTTTTTCTTTTCTAGAAGTGTGCATGCTGTTCTCAATGCCTAAGATCTCCTTCCAGCTTTTACTTGGCTAGTAAATCCCCCTCTTCCTTATCACCTGCCCTGATTCCTTCTGGGTATGTGTGGCAAGAGGGCCCTGTCCACCTTCAGCATCTTGTTTCTGCTTTGACTTCCATTTCTGACATCGCTTTCTTGCCCTACAATTCTCTCTCCTGCGCTATATCATGAACAAGTTTAGTTTAAGGTGTATCTTTCTCATTGTTTGGCCCAGAATTCCTATAACAGAGCCCACAAAAGAAAGAGTTTAGGGTACCCTAAATGAGCAAATTGATGACATTCTCTCAATAAATGAAGGGAAAGAACCCTGAATCTATTTTACAAGGGAGATTTGTTATAAGAATGCCATGGGAGGAATACACATATGTGTGCAATTGAAAGTCTAAAATGAAAATATCTAAAATAATATATGTAAAATTACTTTTGAGCAATATTTGATAACTGATGGAAACAAAACAAGAGCAGTTAAGGAACTCATTACCTTATACCTTCTACTCTGGCCCAAGATCCACTCAAAAATATGTTAAAACTTTCTGAGGTTTACTATATCTCTATTATCTATGGTTCACTAGTGACCCTAAAACTATTATTTCTTTAGAAATGTGATATTTTCACTTTGTGGATTCCAAATGTGAGGTAAAAAGCAAAAAATATTATTTCTCCCATTGAAGTCGATAAGAATGAATATAGTTCCATTAGGTTTTTCATTGTTAAAAAGACCCTACCTTTCCCGAGAGACAAGTAATAGTAAGTATAAAGCATCTGTCTAAAATATGAAAGGAACACACATTCAGAACCTCACCAGATCAGCAATCTGTTCCAGCCCTAACACGAACAAGCTGAGGATGAACTGATTCAGAGGATTAGTTTTAAATAATAGGCTAGACAGTCTCTAGTAGGCTTAAATTCTCTTGGTTAGTACTGCAAAATGATGGCCTTTCTTTTACTAGGTGCTTTGCAAATATGACCTCATTGACATCTAATAAAAATCCTGCAAATGAAGAAAGTGATGTCAGAGAATTTTAGTAATTTTCCCATGGGGACCCTGCTAGTAATAGAAAAAAAATGGCGTTAGAACCAAGATCTATGTCTCTTAAATGCTTTTCCACTACCCCCACAGCTAAATGCCCTTTCACTCTCCTTAAGAGACCTAACTGAGAATGATCGAGTACCTGTAGAGTACAGAGTACTTTCAGAGTACAAAACTAAAAAAGACCACACTACCCAGTGGCATTCGGCTCTGCCTTTGATTTCACCAGGAGGTATTTAGACCCTGTGGGTGGCTCTGAGCTCACCAGAAGCATTTTAAATCTCCTCAGGGCAATATTCTGTCCCCTGGAAAGGGCTTTTCTTTATGCACCTGCTGAGCATGTCCCCAGTCAGGGGTTAAGAGGATAAAAGACTCAAAGCAGCAGGCTTATAAAGTCACAGATTAAAAGGTAAATAAAAAAAATAGGGCAGGGCAATTGTAAATAGAAATGAGGGTTTGCTAGAAAAATAATCCAGAATGTCCATCTACATGAGCACTTGGGTAACTGCAGTTTCTTCACTCATCATACGAATAATGATAATAATGCCATTGTATGGAGGGGAGATCAAATTTTGATTGTTAGAAATGATTGAGACTATTGAGACACTCTTTGTGCAAGATGAAACCCTGACTGTAAGTGATCAATATCCTAAATCAAGCTGGCTTCAACAAAAATAAAGGGAATGGGTTGGTGTGAACAACTGAAAAGTCATGATACTGGAATAACGTATTAAACCCATTACTTCTGTGGTATTACCAAGTCAAACCCACTGAACATTCACTATGGTGAACAATCTGCCTTCACAAATGCAGCACTCTCAAAGCCCTGGAAATGCTAACCTTGTAGGTTTACCTCCATACTGCCTGCCTAGCTCTACAATGGTCACTTCTTTGCCCAGCAAGGCTGAACATTCAATGGGGCTCTCAAACATGTATAATCCCCACTGTCTTTCACAAGTATGGAAATGAATGAAAAGAATCTCTATATATTTTAATAAGAAAAGTGAAAAAAAGAATTGTTTCTGACGGAACCAAATCAAATAATTCATCTCTGGTAAGCAAAGATGATTGTATTTCCGAGTCTATTAAAGCAAATCAAGGCTGGTTAGCTAATTACACAGGGGAGCCAGAGGTCACTGGACATTAGGCAGTGATGGGGAATGTCAGGTAGAAACACAAGATGGCATTTTCTTTCAGGAATCCCTTGACTTATTACTCAACCATTTTAACTTCAGTAGAGAAAAAGCAGGTGTGTTTGTTCAAGGTGGATTTCAATACTAACATTTGTATGAGCATTCAAATGTTGACAACAGATCTGATAATGATGATTGGCCTTCTCAGGGAGATTATTTTGTGTATAGAAACAGAATTTTTCACTAAAATCATCAAAAACTCTGAGCAGAAAACACTCTAAATGATTCTGTAGAGAATAGGTAAAAGAAAGAAAGGAGAGAAGTCTGAACACCAAACAATAAAAAACTTCACTCAGAAAGAAAATCAGTTTGATTTACAGCCTTGTTTAAGATTTAAAATAAAATTTGAATTCATTTGCAAGAACAAATGTTAGCTCCATCTCAGATAACAGCATTATAAATTAAGGTTTAGACTCTCTTAAATAGACACAAATGGGTTATGAATATATTGATGATTTTCAAATATCCATGTAAGGGATATTATAATTAATTGCTCATTCAAAAAGTATTTCCTTGTGAGAAAATTGATGCATAGGAAACAAAATCTTTCCTCTTAATTTTTTTTTTTTTATACCTAGTACCATACTGGGAAGCTAAAAGAAAGTCTCTATAGTTTTTGGAGCCAAGGAATTTATAAGGGAGCTAAGATCTAGTCTCCTGTTGGAGAAGAGAAGACTTTACAGACCTGTAATGAAAGAAGAAATGAGTCTCATTTTGTTTATGGCAAACAGGTATACAAAGGAAGGCTGAGATTACTTGGCACGTGGAATCTTCACTTAGTCTTAATCTAGTAATTTGCAACCTTGGAATTACTGGGGGAACTTTAGTAAGTGCTGACAGCTCAGTCCTCCTGTGGACATTTTTTATTTCATTGGTCTGGAAGGTAGATTTTTCAGTTCTCCAAGCAATTCTGGTAAACAATAAAAGTTGAGATGTTCACAAGAACTCTTTCAGCAGTGCTTCCTGTGCTTTTCTACCAGAATCACCTGAAGACCATGTGAAAATATGGTTTCCTAAGTCCCTCAACTAGAGACTCTTGAGTTGGTAGGTCTCAGACTGGGCTGAGAAAATGTATTTCAAGCTATTTACCAGGTGATGGTGATGCTGCTGATACCTGGGCCACACTTTGAGTAGCATTACTTTAAATAGTATATTGGAAATTATTTTCTATTAATATTATTTATTTAATAAAGATCCATATGATCTATGTGTAACTGAAGAAATTCTGAAAGAAGCAACAGGAAGTTCAATCAAAGATAAGTTATTATTTATTTCCCACTGTGTACCAGGCTCTGTGCTGGGTACTGGAAATATAAAGTCAAATAAGATCAGATTTTCTTAAGTAGCTCACATTGACTGAAGAGACTAAAAAGCCACACATAACATCTCCAACATTGCCTTTTAGCCATTTCCTTTTCTGAAGTCTAAGGAAGTCTGTGGCATGTGACACTAGCATCTCTGCAACCCCCAGAGATAAGAGGTAAGAGGCAAATCCTCTGACCTTCACTCTCTTTTCCATTTTTATTCTTTACTGCAACCATGAATTGTCATCTTTGATCTTTCAGGAGGGCTCTGCTTCCTGATACCACAGGTCTTCCACAGGACTGACCCTCACCCATCCTTAAAGTGACAGCTCCGTTGTTATTTCACTCTGAGATGTCTTCTCTGATTCTGCCTCCTGATTCGATCTCCCCTTTTGTGTCTCGTCATAGTACCCCAAGTTTATCTCAGTGATAGAGCTTATCACACATCATGGCCATTTTCTATGTATGTATCTGTCTCCCTCATTAGCTGGCAAATGCCTCGAGGCTGGGGACTCTTTTAATCTTAGTGTTTCCAGAGCCTAATGCAATAACATATGGTTACTCGTGTCTATAGTCATGAACACGTGAGTAGATGATTGAATACAGCATATAAGTGATATGCCTTAGGGATATGAAAAAGACTGGGATTCATAAAATCTGGGCTGAATATAGTTGCTAAATATCAATATATAGAAACGGTATGAAGAGGTTATATTTGAGGTGGAAATTTCACAGAGCAGAATTTTCAAAGCAGATACTAGTGGAAGGAGGGCCAAGAATGGCCTGAGCACAGATTATTAAGATTAAGTTTATATGTGAGACTATTCAGATATTAGAATGAGAGTAAACAAACAAATAAGCAAACAAGCTGTAGGGGGATTTTAAACAGGGAAGCAAGACATTCACACCAACCTTTTTGGGTAATAACTCTATTAATAGTGTTAAGTACAGATTGGAGGTAAGACCATACTAGTCTTGGCAACTCCTAAATACAAGGTACCAGGCTACCTTCTCTGCATATATTAATTAATACCATATCCCATGAGATAGGCTTTGTCCTCACCATTCTACAGGCTGCAAAATGTTGACTCGGTGTGTTTTTAAGGAATGTTCCCAAGTCCTCAGAGCTAATAAGTGCAAAGCTTGGCTCCAAATTCAGATGAGACCCCAAAGCTAGGTGGGTACTTCCCTGGTTCTGCCTTTTTGTCGGCATGAAACTTACTGCTGAGCATCGGGGGTGGCACTTCATGATATTTGCTGACTGGTTTGAGGAAATGCTTTCCCTTAGAGAATTTGTCTCAGTCAGTAAGACTTTGGATAAATGTATGTTGACTGTTTGTTCAAAGCAAACATCATCAAAAGACAGCATAAATTCCGGGACTGGAAAAACCATCCACAAATATAAAGGTGCTAGAAGCAAGTAACTCCCTGATTAGAACAAATTATCAGGCTATATTCTGACTTCTGTATCCCTGTGCTTCCAACACTGCATCTCACAAAAACCCTGAAGGAGGTTTCTATCTGACCAGACTAGGTAACAACAGACTGGGGCATTTGGATGGAGGTCCAAGGGGTATTTCATGTAAGGAGTAGAACTTGGATGACCACAGTCAGACTCAATCTGAGGAAGGGTACTATTCCTTGCAATACCCAACCCTAATTTTTACCTTCTCAAGAGCCCTATAGATTTCACATTTAATCAGACAACTTTACCAACCCAAAATGAAGCATCTTTTCCAAATCTGTGTTTCTTACCTTTACTGACATCAAGAGATCAGGTTTTGTGTTTTTTTTAAACTACCCTATCCCAGAGCCCCACCTTGTCCACCAGGCTTGGATCATAGTCATCCCTTCTTCGTGGATCACTCACCAGGTAAAGAAATTACATTTAACTCTAAGCATGGCTCTTGTGGGAGTCAGAGCAGAAAAGTCCTTAGCACTGAGCATTAGGGACCATGCCTGTCAGGAATATCCTGGCAAATACAGAAACCTGGTCAACATCATACCCATCCTGTCTACAGATCCCAGAAGGCAGGATCCAGGAATCTGGTGGTTATTAATTCAAGGTCTTATTGCTGATTAGACCTTAGAGATCCTATAATTCACAATACCCACTTAGAGGTCTAATTTATTTTACCTAAGCCATGCATAGGACTGTCCATAGAAGTAGCTGCGATCAAGCCCACCCTCAAGCATGTTTAATCATAAGATCATGTTCTCATCCACCTCTGAGGTATGTGCTGAAATGTGCATACTCCTTGGAACTATGAAATGCTATAATTAAGAGCTAGAAACTCATGAGAGTATTCCTGATCTGCTGGACATGTGGTCTGAAATTGTTAATGATTAGCAATGTACTTGTATTTGTATTTTGTATTGCGATTACATGCTCCAAAATATTTTCTATGATAACATAGAAGTATTTTTGAGCATGCAAATCCAATATATATATATTTATTATAAATAATATACATGTATAATTATATATAATATGCATTATAAATATAAAAAATGGTATTTTAAAAGATGAGATAAGGGTTTAATAATCCATATTTCAAAAATAGATATTTTATGTATAATGTACCATAAAGCATTACATATATACACAAAATACACATCCACACAAACATAGTGATTCCATGTTTTGGTTTTAGTTTAGTCTAATGCAATATTTGACTTTAGTGGTGAGCGCAGCTAAATAAGATGTTTTCCAAAATCATATAGCTCTAGAAAGAAAACAAGATCATCATGGACTTGCTAAATAAATCATGATTTCTTTTTTTTTTTTTTTGAGTCAGAGTCTCACTCTGTTGCCCAGGCTAGAGTACACTCACGGCCACGCCAGTATCGACCTGCTGAGCTCAGGTGATCCTTCTGCCTCAGCCTTCCAAGTAGCCGGAACTACAGGCGCATGCTACCACACCTGGCTAATTTTTTGATGTATTGTAGAGACGAGGTCTCCCCAAGTTGCCCAGGAATGGTCATGAACCCCTGGGTTAAGGCAATCCTCTCACCTCGGCCTCCCAAAGTGCTGGGTTACAGGCTTGAGCCACCGCACCTAGCAATCTTGATTTCTATACCCATTTTTCAACCTCCTGTACATGTTTTGGATGTGTCATTTTAAATGTTTTGCTAACATGATGATTTTACACAAGACTTAGTCAATATCTTAAGGCCCAATAATTCGGGATATTTTGTGAGTGTTTATGCTTACAAATCTATACATCAAATCATTTTTAAAATAAGTTCAAATCTTCAGCCTACTTATGGCTGGTATGATTATCTTGTCATCTTTAATGTCAGTGTGTGTCTCAGCAGGCGTTTGCAAGATGTAAGATAAGTGTGGTTCTGGCATTTCCTGGTGTTTGCTATTTTTCCATAATTACCATCAATTCATGATTTCCTTATAGTTCTGTGAGAGTTCATGTAGTTAAAACTAGAAGAGAATTTGTAAGAATACATTATTGGCCAGCCACAAACTGCTGTATTTTGCAGTGTGAGGGTGATGTCAGCCTGTTTGCGCTGTGGACACCGTCTCTGTTTCCAATACTTGAGTTACCGAATGGGACTCATGACTGCCATATGACTAAAACAAGGATTTCATGGTCAATTGGATTCTGATTATTAGTGAAGCTTGACTTCTTTCTTCCATTTGGTTAAAATAATTGTAAATAGCAGTTCTAATATTTTCATCCCACATCCTGATAGCTATCTTGTGGACTACAGGGAGAATGGAGCCCACTTTGAAGATCAGCCTTAAATAATGGGGAAAAAAAGATCTTGAGTAAGAAACCTTTAGCCTCAACTCCCCACTTTGCTGTATTAAAGTTGTGTGTTCTTCTACACCCTGATCTCAAGTTACCTATCTGGTAAATGAAGATAATGCTACTTATTTCAATGTGTTTATGAAGTGTCAGGAGATAATGAATAGAAAAATATCTAATACCACGATAGACACATGACATTATCAAAACTGTTTCCCTTTCTTGTATATGTGGAACCTGAATAGCAGAGTGGAGTGGCATGTCAAAGAAGTTATAGGACAGCCTGGACTTAGGAGTCCTGGCCCCAATTCCAGAGCTCTTATCAGTATCCCCTATGACTTCTGTTTAAATGAGAGCCTTACTAATGGCACTAGGACTTTCAGAAGGATGAACACAGCCTTACCTCATCAATCTCAGCTTTTGAATGCTGACTAGAACTCCTCATTTGCTTCCTTCCCTGGAACAGAAAGCTGGTCCTAGAATTATGTTCCATGCGTCTCACTGCCTGGTTCAGGTCACCTACCAAGACCACTCAGCCGCATTGATTTCACACTTAACTAAGACGAGGCCACACCACATGAGGCAATTTAAACAATAATTTCAAAACGTTTAAAACTGGAGTCTATCCTTATTGGTAGAATATAAAAATGTGCATGGATTCTTACTTTTCCATCAAGAGATGGTATCTATTTCTCCACCCTTAATATGGGGTGGCCTTGTGACTTGCTTTGGCCAGTAGAATGCATTAAAAACAACTCTATGCAAGTTTCAAAGCTGAACATCAAGAGGTTTTACATGTTGCTACTTTTGCTCTTGGAACTTAGCTAGATTCCAAAATCAAAAACGTACTCCTGATAGAGGATGTAGAGACCATGACAGGGAGGAGAAATACAGCCTCCCAGCAGAGAGCCCATGACCTGAGAGCAAGCTCAGCTGAGATCAGCCAAGACTGATCCAATTCAGCAGAGCCACCCAGCTGAGCCCATTCCAAATTACTTACGCAGAATCATGACCTAAACTGAAAGTCATTGTTTTAAGCCACTAAGTTTTAGGGCAGTTTGTTATGTTCCCGAATCAAACTGATAGATCCCCATTAAAAATATATATATATTTTAGACTTGTGGGTTACAAGTGAGGATTTACTGCATAAGAAAGTTGCATGCAGGTATAATTTGGGCTTCTAGCTGGCCCTCTCTCCCCTGATAGTGAACCAGGTGCCTAGTGTGTTGCCACGTGCCTCCGCCCCAGCAGCGTCGGACATCTGTCAATCCCATCCTTGTGCTCATGTGATCAGTGATCAGGGCCCATTTATGAGTGGGAACATGTGATGCCCCTTGTTTTAGGACACTGATTTGTCCTGTTAACTTGGGAAAATAAATTCTGTTTCTATGAACTTTGGTCTTACTGTCAGTTACATAGGAAAAGCAGTAGCAGCTATCTTGAGAACATGTAGTTCTAGTCTGTTTCATTGCTTATACAAACATTTCCTGTCTTTCCTTTTACGGTGATCCTGGGAGGTAAGTCTATCATGGAATCAAATATAGTTTAATTATGTATTTAAAGAGGTAGCTGTAAATACCAACATTTTCAGTTTTTGAAAGATCAAGACACACATTTTGCAATACGTGGTTTTCAGGATTTAGACTCCATTAGAATGGAGCATAGAGGCGCCATTTTACCAGAGCTACACAGGCATGCTTCATTCCCCATAAATTCATTTTCCTCAAAAATTGGCATATATAATGGAAAGAGCAACTGAGAATAAAGAAGGTAGAAAGGAGTGCAGGAGGGAGGAGACAAACGAGCATTTTCAAGTTTCTGTATCAATATATGGTTTATTTTCAGAGAAATTAAATGTTTGAATTTCTGATGTAGCAGGAAAACAGTATGAAAATCCTTTTCTCATTAATCCCAAATTTTCTTTTTTTTTATGTTTTTTTTTTTTTGAGTTGGAGTCTCACTCTGTCGCCCAGACTGGAGTGCAGTGGCCGCTCCCGGCCACCGCAGCCTCAGCCTACTGGGCTCCGGTGATCCTTCCACCTCAGCCTTCCAAGTAACCGGAATTACAGGCATGCGCTACCACGCCCAGCTGATTTTTTGATTTACTGTAGAGATGAGGTCTCGCTGCCCAGGTGGGTCTCGAACCCGCGGGCTCAGGTAATCCACTCACCTCAGTCTCCCAAAGGCGCGGGATTACAGGTTGAGCCACCGAGCCTGGCTTAATCCCAAATTTTCTATAATCTGCCCTTCGCACCTCCACCTCCTTCCAAGGAAATAAACAAAACACAAACACACACATGCACAGACACATGCAAATTGTGAAACATACTTACCCTCTCTGAAAGAGATCCACATTATAGAATTTGTGTAGCTCTACAGAAAACTCAACCGTTCCTTGTACTTCAGACATGATCTTTTTGGTTCATTACCTGAAAAACAAGAGAGAAATTAACAGTTTGAGATTCCATCAGCCACACACAGAGAGTCTGCTTCTACAACAGGAAACCAACAGTGTTTAGATGGACAAGACTATCTGCCCAATGAGATCCACAGGGGTAGCATGTGCCCACTCAATGCCATCATTTAGGGTTCATTTTATATTAAAAAAAGAAAAAAGAAAAAAAACACAGAGAGAGGAAATGATTACCATGCAGCTCACACGGGGAAGGGCTGAGATGCAGACCCAATTATCTCAACTCTAAAGCCAAGTTGGTTCACTGCCCTTTCCTATCTGTTGGCACTGTGAAGGGAACAACAGCGCAGTTAAGAGCATGTCCTTCATGGTCAAAGGCACAAGAATCCAAGCTCTTCTGCTTTCCAACTGTGTGACCTTGGGTAAGTCATTTAACTTCTCTCATCCTCAATATTTTCTATAACATGGGGACCCATAATAGCATATAACTTTGAGGGAAGATAAAATAAATACACCACATTGAGCACTCTTCACAGTCACTGGCATGTGGTACTCAATAAATGGCAGCTGCTATTAATAATAATAATTGAAAAATGATTTCATCATTTATAAATGCAGTTTTTTAAAAATACTATTTTTTATTATAAAGATGTGGGGTACAATTCAGGGTTAGGTATACAAACATTGATTATGCAGGTACCCTTGTTGATGAGGTATGCCCCTCCTCCCCTAGAAGTTTCCCTCAACTGCCAATCCCATCCCCCCTTCCCTGACAGGTTCCTATTACTGCCAAACACTTTCTTATATTATTATAAATGTTTCAAGGTCCGCTAATGAGTGAGAACATATGGTACTCTGTTCTTTGTCTCTGTGATAGATCACTGAGTATGATTGACTCCAAATCCATCCAAGTTGCTGCGAAGTCCAAATATTTGTCCTTCTTATAAATGCAGTTTTTAAAAAGTGAGGGGGGCTGGTGTGACATAGAGCAAGGGACACAAAGGGCATGGGTGCAGCTGCCAGGCAGATGCTGAGCCCAACTTGACAGGCTGTTAATTTTCCAAGCCAGGAGACCCAAGGGCCAGTATTGGGCAGGAAAGATGGAAGTGAACAAAATTAAAATAGTTCAAGTCTGGAGTGAGAAACAAGCCAAGAGGGAGATATGTAAATCAGGCTGAGTTAAATACAAGGAACATGACAGAAGGAAAGAAATTGACATATTGAGCACCTACTATATTCCTGTTGCTACAGAGTATTTAAATTAAGCTGCTTTATTGTTTTCCAACAAGAATTTTGTGATGAAGATTTGTCTTCCATTTTGCAGATAAGAAAAAAAAAAGGATTAGAGTGTCTCTGACTTGGAGTCACTTTCCAACTCTAGAATGTTCTCGTAGTGTGTCCTTTGGAAAGTCTCCTCTCTTTCTCTAAGTCTTGGTTTACCACCATGCATACTGGGGACAATGTAACCTGCTTAGTTGGATTCCCGATAGGATAAGGAGTAATTACTTGCTATGTACCTAGCACCCTGCAGGTTCTCAATAGCCAGCATAAACTGGTGGGAAGAAGAGAGAGGAGGGGGAGGGGAGAAAGCAAGAGAACACTTGGGCTCCCACAGCTGGTAAGTGGTGATTCACACTTGGGTCTCCTTTCAAAGACCCTCATCTCTCTGCCTCCAGGCGTCTCAGCCATTAGATTATCCCTATGGTCTAGATCCTGACCTCACTGCAGTTAACAGGGGTGCACTAGGCCAGGTCTCATGAATAAGGAATTAACTAGGCTTTAACTGCATCTCAACTCTGGCAAGGTTTCCATCTGAGAAAGCATTTTTGGAGACGCAGACGGCTGCTTACCAAATTAAAATCTTAGGAACCAATCTCTATAAATTCTGCAAGACAAAATTTCAATCTGGCAAATTTGGAAAGGCCTGGCTCACAAACTATGCTGCAAGCCATTTCTCTAATGGAAGAGCCATCAAGGTACTACCTGGCTCTGCCTAACACACTGGAGTTAGTCAAGGTCAGAACCTGCTACTCAGTTTCAATGTCAAAACATTTCCAGTAAAAGCTCATGAGGGACCAGCAGAAAGAAGCCACTCTGTGCTTCACTACATGATCACAGTAAATAAAACACCTGCATCTTCCCCATTGTCTCATCAGCCCACTCAGTCCAAATCCTCAAAAAAACTTCAGAGCTGGCAGTCATCTGATTCCTTGCTTGTGGTTGTCAACTTTCAACTATCCCTGGTCCCTCTCCTGATCTCTGATCCTAGGTAGGAAAATGCAGAGAAAACAGGACACAGAGAGAAGAAGAATAGCATACCCCAACATTGCTAGTCTACCACACAGCACACACTGGGGGGTTTCCATACATTGCTTCACACAGTCTTCAAAGACCCTCTGCAACGAGTAGTATTGACCACAAATCACATGGGACACTGGTGCCATTCAGAAGAAGAATGCTTGCCTACCCAGGAGCCCAAAGACCTGGGTTTTTCAGCTCTTATTGGCAGAATGATGGCGACAGTGTTTTTTCCAGGGAGCTAATATTTAGAAAAAAATATTGAATGCATGCAGAATACCTTACAGAATATATTTTCTCCTTGTAAGATGCTCCATATCATCCTATTGTTCAAGATGAATGGGGGTTCTGGAACTTGTAAACACAAACACAGTTTCTTGGTGGGAAGGTGCCTTTTTCTTTATAACAGCGTGTGATTCATTATAGCCAAACACCCAGTGATTCAATGAAGAAGATGAGCTCATGCTTAAAATATCAGTTTTAAAACTCCATGCTGACTTTTCTGATAACTATGATCTTTGTGTTCAATAATCTATTTGCCTGGGTCCCAACCCTCTCCGCTGCTCTTTCTGTCTGAGGATTAGAGAGGAGATATCAAGATGGTGGTTTTCAGGTGTGGTCCTCGGACCAGCAGTATCAGTATCACTTTGTTATGGATAAGAACATATACATGGCATACACACACAGCAGACATATGACACATACCCAGCACATACACATCATACACATACAAAGAATACGCACCCAGATATGCGCGCGCACGCACACACACACACACACACACACACACACACACACACACTATATATAACATAGACACAGCAATCCACCTAACACACACAACATGAAATACTCATCACACACACAAGATGCCCATGATACATACCCAGCACACACTCAATATATACTATCCCCACCGGTGGCTCAGCCTGTAATCCCGCGCCTTTGGAAGGCTGAGGTGAGTGAATTGCCTGAGCCCGCAGGTTCGAGACCCGCCTGGGCAGCGAGACCTCATCTCTACAATAAATCAAAAAATCAGCTGGGCGTGGTAGCGCATGCCTGTAATTCCAGCTACTTGGAAGGCTGAGGCGGAAGGATCACCAGAGCCCAGCAGTCTGAGGCTGCGGTGGCTGGGAGCGGCCACTGCACTCCAGTCTGGGCAACAGAGTGAGACTCCAACTCAAATATATATATATATATATATATATATATACACATATACACACACACACAACACACACACATACCCAACGATGCACATGTAAAACAAACACACAGTCAATACACCCAACCCATAATACACTCAGAGACACCATGAACACAGGTACTGTACACACACACAGCAGATACCCTCTCTGTGCAACATTTCTACTACAACCAGAGCCATCCATAAATCTAGTGAGTGCAATCATTCTACCACATTTGGTGTGATTCTGAAATGCTCACCTTCAAAACTGCATTTTCTGGAAGCCATGTGTTCGGGCACTGTGTCACTTTTAAGCAAATGGAGCTTACAAGTAGACCTTGCGCTCACAATGCTCAGAGACTGGGAAAAAAAGATCCAGTGAAAGTCACTCTGAGAGTGATGAGGGTTCAGAAGGAGAAAGGACCTGTGTCTTTGAGGCTCAGGCAAGGACTCCCCGGGAAGGTTGTCCTCTGAATGAGGAGGCCATTGCCATGTATCAGTCCGGGGTCATGAACTCAAATCTTTCTCCCTTCAGAAAGGGAAGAGAGTCCCCTTGGCAGGTCTTCATGACTTCAGCTCACCTGGAGTGGAGACACCTGTTCTTGGTACTTCCTTCCACACTGTGTAACATCCCTGAACCCCTGGTTACTGCCTGGTTCTCACTCAGACAGCAGCACTCATAGCCTGACCCTGTGTGGCAGCCCCAGGCACACCACAATTTAGGCAAACACACCTAAAAAGGAGGGAGAGGGAAGGGCCCCTGAGGCATATGTCCAGAGGGCTATGTCAGTGGAGCTTTCCCTGTGGACAACACAGAAAACAATCTGTCTCTAGAACAATCTACATATAGGCTCCATAACCATGCTTCTGGGTCCCCACTGACCCTGGGTGATCTTGGAGGCATTATTCACCTCCCTGGGACTCATCTTGCTCATCTGTAAAGTGCAAATGACAATAATACTTACTTTATAGGGTTACTGTGAGAATGAAAACCATTAACATGCCTAAGTCACTCAGAAGAGTGCCTAGCATCTAACAGACCCTTACCGCATCTTGGCTATTTTTAGTTTTGTTACAGAAAGCAGAACTAAGAGACAGTGTGAAAGTAAAGGCAGCAAAATCACAGCCTTGTTTGGTTTTCATTCACTTAAAAAAAATGTCTTGATTGAGTGTCCCTTATTGACCTACTCTGTACTAAGAGCATTTTAGCCATCCCAGCTGCTCTTCAATGGATGGATCTGTCTCCTGAAGCAATGAACTTCTGCATCACTAAGGATGTCAAGGCAAAGGATAAGGTTCCACTTTTCTGGGATGCTGGACCCCTGCCTTGAATTTAAATGACAATTAAATTCCATTTTATCCACAACATTCTACGATCCCATTATCCTCAGGCAGACCATGCTTACCTTTGATTGATGAAGAAGAAAACAGGCAGAGAGAAGAGTAGAGGACCAGGAGATAATGTCACAGAACCTCAGCTCAGATCTGATTTCTGCCACTTAACAGGTTACTAGGACATCACTTGACCTCTCTGAGCCTAGGTTTCTGAATCTACACTTGAGGGAAATACCTACTTCAGAGACTGATATAGAATGGTAATTAATTAAATAGATTTTGTAAAGTATTACAAATGTGTTCATTGTCAATGGGGTCTTGTTTTAGTGATGAGAAAATATTTCTGAAGCACAACATGTTACTTATTCTTCCTCGAGGGAGGAGATAACGACACCGTAAGCCCCTATAAAAACAGGTGCCATTGTCTATCTACGGATTTCCGAGTAATCCATGCCTAAGAAGGTGTCTGGTAAATAGAAGTTTACAGATATTTGTGGAATTAAGAAGTAAAAGGTAACATCAAAAGACAAAGCTGTAACCAATGGAGGGACAGAATTCAATAAGAAAAAACAAAGCAACACAAAACAATATTGAAAGCAATTAGGAGTTGGAACAATGACATGGGTTGTGGTAGAAGGAAGCAAGTTCTTTGTCATTAGAGGTATCCAAAAAGAGTCTGCCCAGGAGAGCTCTTTCTAGACTTCTCTACAACTGAGAACCGGCACAGAGTGCTGAAAATGTATCGTGACGAGTGTAGTGAGAGTTGTCAACATGGACCATGCTTAGGAGTAGGGCAGGATGTGATTCTGTAAACACACACACACTAAAGTTTGAACCCACTGATGCAGCTGCTTCTAGTACCAGCTCCAGCAGAGAAACTGTCCATGTAGTTAATAGCTGAGCCATGGACAAGAAGAAGGCACCTGTGTCCTGTCTGTGTGGCCCAAGGACAAGACACTGCCTTTGAGAAGAAATGTTGCTAATTATTTTTTTCAACAAAATTAAATTTTTTTTAGAGCTATATAAATTGTCTGAATTTGTAAACTACTGTGTAAGAGAAAGCAAGTTTGAGTTTTCTGAGTGGCATCCCAGACAGAACCTCCATGGTTGTGTGTGTGTGTGTGTGTGTGTGTGTGTGTGTGTGTGTGTGTTTGTGTATATGTGTGTGTGCGTGTGTGTTGGGTTCTGGGATAGACCAGCCAGAATCCAGATTTCTTTTAGGATTTATTTCAAGTTGCAAAACTTCCCAAATCTCAGTCTCCTCCTCTGCAAAATGAAGCCAAAAAGTCATCAGACCATCAGTGGGTAAAACAAAAAGTTGACAGATGTTAGACTCAGCCCTCCCATAACACAAAAATGTTGAAGCCATCAAGAATAAATGTTTTTGAATTTAGTTAATTGCATGAATGTCTCATTTTGAATTTTATTTTTACTTTCATCTTCAGATTTCATTAAGCTTCTTTCTTTCTCTGTATTAGTTTCCCTCCAGTTTTATGTCATTATTATCCAGAATGGTGTATTCAAAGAAATTTAAAACTAGGCAGCATGGTGGGAATGGAGGAGAGTTCTTGTTCTTTGTCCAAAATTGTGTCCTCAGCTCTTTCCCCAGTAACAGGGTCAGGAGATGAGGCCCCTCCCTTGCATCGGAGGCATTTGGAGCAACCCCAAAGCTGTAGAAGATTGCCACCACCTACCCAGCAGCCTGATCATCACCTGGGTTCAGCTTTCAGTCTTCTCTCTTCCCCACAAAGACAATTAGTTGTCATTTCTCACTTTCTTGAGGCACTCAAATCTTCCTCCTTCTTTCCATCTTTAAAGCCACTGCCCTAGCAGTGTTGTTCTCCATCCTGTTGCCTGACTATTCCCACCTCTTCGGAGCTGATCTCTCTGCACTGGCTTCATCACCTTCAGGGCATCCTCCACCCTCTTACTACAGTGGCCTCCCTCAAGGACCAAGAAGTTCATGTTCCCCACATCTCAAACCCCTCAACATGATACAAGGAGAATTTTATACCTCATCGACTTCTTACCACTTCAGCAGGAATGCTTTATCCTGCTTTCCATACTAGATCTGAACTCTATTCTATTTTCTTTAGTTCTGCAACATATATGTGATCATTCAAGGATTCCACCTCTGTATGAGTACTGGGGAGAACATCAGTGCATTAGGGAGGCACCAATGATGAAAGATGATCACATATACAAAGAATTTTATTCATTGTTTAGCAAGTTGTCAATCACTTAGCAGTAGAAATTACTATTTTTATTTCCACCTTCAACACAGTTGGCAGAAATGCAAAGGTTACTCATACCATCCAAACTTCAATACCAGGCCTCTCTTTTAGCTTTAAAAGTTCTGGGGTCGTTGTAGCTTTATAGGAGAGTTTGAGGTCTGGAAGTTGTGATACCACCCACTTTGTTCCTTTTGCTAAGAGTTGTTTTGGCTATTTGTGATCTTTTATGTTTCCACATGGATTTCTGTATGGTTGTTTCCAGGTCTGAGAAGAATGATGTTGGTAATTTAATGGGTATTGTGTTAAGTCTGTAGATCACCTTTGGTAGGATGGACATCTTAACAATGTCAATTCTTCCAAGCCATGAGCATGGAATATTTTTCCATTTGTTTGTGTCTTCATTGATTTCTTTGAGCAGTGTTTTGTAGAGTGCTTTGAAGTTTTCATTGTAAAGGTCTTTTAACTTCTCTTGTTAGGAAGATGCCAAGGTATTTCATGTGTGTGTGTGTGTGTGTGTGTGTGTGTGTGTGTGTGTGTGTGTGTGTGGCTATTGTGAAAGGGATTGTGTTTTTATTTGGGTTCATGTTGATTGTTGATGTATAGGAGTGCAACTGTCTTTTGCACATTTATTTTATACCCTGAGACTTTGCCAAAATCCTTTATCAGTGCAAGGAGGTTTTTGACAGATTCTCCTGAGTTTTCAAGGTATAGGATCATGTTGTCCTCAAACAGGAGTAACTTAACTTCCTCTTTTCCTACTTGGAGTCAGGATAGCTATCATCAATAACACAATAAACATTGAATGCCGGAGAGGATATGGGGGAAATGGATCATTTCTGCACTGCTGATGGGAGCGTAAACTAGTACAATCTCTGTGAAAAACACTGGTAATTTCTAAAAGATCTAAAAATTGACCTTCCATTTTATCCGGCAATCCCCCTTCTGGGAATATACAGGGAGGAACTCAAATTTAAAAAATTATGAACTTCACAGCAACTTGGATGGAATTAGAGTCTATAATACTCAGTGATTTATCACAGAAACAAAGATCTGAATACTACATGTACTCACTCATAAGCAGACCCGGAATATTTATCATAATACCATAAGAAAGGGATTGGCAGTAGTGGGACACTGTCAGGGGAGGGAGGGGGCACATAACATCAATAAGGGTATCCAAACTTTACCTGTATAATGATCACATATGTGCCTAACCCTGAATTGTACCCCATATCTTTAAAATTAAAAATTAAGGGGGAAAAAATTATGGGGTCCTTAGAGACCTGGCTTCCATGTCAGTTAACATTGAGTAATTGTTTGTACTTTTCACTACAATATGTCTAAAATGTTTAATTGTTTACATTTTCTAAAAAATTTTGGAGCATTTTCAGTTGCCTCTAAAGACATTTGATAAAATACTAAAATTATTTTAGAGAAAAATAATTTTAATACCCTATTTAATATTGCTGAGGGGGAACCTTTTACAAGTATATTTTTAATGCAACTTTTCTGTAAAACTTAAATTTTCAATGTGAATGATCTTTGGAAGATTAAATAAAGGTTTAATCTTAATACCCATCAACATTTATAAAAAGGGCACACAACATTAATGTGCTCAAAAGACTAAACTATAGAAGTACAATAAGTAAGATGAGGAAGGCTGAGGAAGGGACTTTCTCAAGCTTCAGAAGAAGAAAGGAGAGAGAAGAGATCTATTGCACTCTGTATTCTGCTGATACAACAGAATACCACAAACTGGATAATTTGTTATGTAAAGAACAGAAGTTTATTTGACTCAGAGTTTTGGAGTTGGAAAGTCCAAGAGCAAGAATTTTGTGCTGCATAATATCATGGCAGAAGGGGTGAAGGTACAAGAAAGCACTCAAGATAGAGGAATTCAGGCTGAACCCCCTTTTATAACAAATTCAGTCTTGAGATAACTAAACCTCTCCCTTGATAACACCATCGACCTATTCATGAGCTCAGAGTCCTCATAAGCTTATTGCCTCTTGAAGGCAACATTTCAACACTGCTAGAGTGACAATTACATTTCAACATGAGTTTTGGCAGGAACATTCAAACAATGGCAGGATCGTAACTTGGCAGGTTTATGGGAGAGTCACATTCAGACCCAGAAGACCATGTCAGAATGGGTTACCTTTCCTCTGGGATCTGAGTGAAGTAGCAGAAATAGTATTCCCAGTACATACAACTGCATTCAGTGAATGTCCTTTCCTTCAGGGAATTTACTCCAGGCAGTCATTCTAACAAGGTAAATAATGCTTAGTTTGCTGTCTGGCATAATCACTGTAGGGACAATCTACTCTGTTTCAGGCAAAGGATCTCATTAGGGAAGAAAAACTAGTATTCCTCATCAAGAAGAGAGGATCCCCTAAGAGCTCTTTCTTGCTGTAAGAACATCTATTTCATATTTGAGTTCTAAATCTTGGTCTCACTATGTAGAAACTTGGGTGAGCCACATAACATCTAAGAGAACAGAAGCCAACTGTTCAAGGTACCAGGAATACAGGATGACTGAACCATAGTCTTGGACCATCAGAAGACACAGACATGAGAAGAAAAAGTAAAGTCACAACCATGGTCCACAGGGATAACTACCCTGACACAATAGTACACAGAGAAGGCAGTAGCATCTAGAGGCAATGACTGAGACCCACTGGGTCAGCCTGATAGAACCTTGTCAGTCCATGTGCTACCTAAGCCAACCCTTCAGCATCTGTACAATCTTGGAGCAAGACCTTGATCTCCGTATGTCTCAGTTTCCCCAATGGCAAGTTGCTTTGGAGTCTGGACTGTAATAAATGCAAGCTGTTATGACTAAGAAAAGAAATCTAAAAACAATTACATGACAATAGCAGGAAAAAAATTATGACTCCTTCCCACTAATGAGTTACCTACATCCCGGAAGACTGTGAGCTTCTTCAGGGCCTGCCTACTACAGGGAGCCGAGGGAAGTCCAGAACACATGTCTCTGATTCTCGCCCATCACAGAAAATGCAGCCCAAGACATTCAGCCCCTTGATGTTTAAAAGCATTGTGCTTCCCTTGGTGTGGAAGGTAAAATGGGCTGTGTTTGTTTATGTTTTCACATCTGAAGATAGTGCAAATAGAAGCATCTCACACTTTGTCAATTTCCTGTTTTCCTTGGGATTCTGTGATCCCCTTATCTTAGGCAGCATTTAAAATTCAGGCATGAAGGCACATACGATTTCACAACCTCATAAAAAGATAACTGACTCATAAACTCAGGCAGGGGCCTTGAAGTACCAAAGCTAAGGAAGCTCCATTAAGGAAGTAGCAGACAGTGCTGTCACTATTTGCAGCTCTTGGGCATGGAGGCTTCTCCCTTTCTGCCAGTGCTGGAAGCTCTGGAGACACTCGCTGAGATGCTGAGCATGTAGCCATAGTTGGGTGGCAATTCATCTCCCCTTCCTCCTACTGAAATGCATGAACACAAACAGACCCCTAAGTGTGTATGTACACCTATGCACACACCACGAAGTGTATACTGAGTTCTCCTTTTGGAGACACAAGGTCAGATCATGGGAAAAACAGTGGCTTCGAGTCTGCCAAATCTGATTCAAATCCTGACCATTTCACGGGTTACCTTAATCAAGTTGCCTTCTGCCCATTTCTACATCTGTAATCTTACAATAGACATATCTACTTCACAGTGATTTACTTTTTGAAGACCAACATATTTTTTCCAGTAACATTGTGACTGATCCATAAATAGTGGATAATACTAATATTAGAATAATTAACAATAATAAATTAAACTTATATATACACACATATGCAACAAAACTATGCATAACAAAGATGAGTTTTAAATACCCAAAAAAGTCCAATCTAGAGTGAACAGCAGGAAAACCTGGGTGGTACTGAGGTGCCCTGGAAAACCCTAAGATGTATCCAGGGTCCAGGTATCAGAATCCCATGCTTGGGGGAGGTACACTGGGGAGTCAGACCACAATCAAGAATGCTGGGTTCAGATGTAGGTTCCTGCCTACTCTGGGTCCTGGAGGAAACAAGCTGTATCTCTCTCTTCCTGGAAAAATCTAAGTCAGAGAGGTAATGATAGCCCTTCATATTCATTCAGGGTGGAGAGGTTTCAGTGCAATGATAGAAATAACTTGAGTCAGAAATAGCAGCTAACAGATACACCTGTCTTGAAAGGCACTGAT
Organism: Cephalopachus bancanus; assembly: GCA_027257055.1. NCBI lineage: Eukaryota > Metazoa > Chordata > Mammalia > Primates > Tarsiidae > Cephalopachus > Cephalopachus bancanus. The sequence continues at coordinate 2,369,091 of JAPVLO010000072.1, forward strand.
TCCCTATCCCTGGAAGAGTGTCGGCAGATGCCACATCTGTCCCAGAACACGGGATTCCTGCTTTGGGACTGAGAATTGAGTAGACATCCTCTATGCTTCCTGACAGTCTTGAGAGTCTATGAATATCACACCATCTAATTTTAAGGTTCTGCATTCATTAATGGCTATAAATGTTTCAAGAGCATTTCATTTGCAGAATGGCAGCGCACCCAATTCATGTTGAATTACATGAAGATGTCAGCGGGTTTAGCATCAATGGCATCTGTGTTTAACTCTATGAGGTCAGCAGCACTATATAGGTATTAATAGTTCATACCTCAAAGTATAATGATTCAGTGGGTCCTACAATTCCTTGCCCATCACCACATTACATAGATAAGAAATGTGAGGCCCAGAGAAGGAAATAGTGTGCCCACGGACACAGAGCAAGTATCCTCAGGACCCCTATCTCCAGATTTCCAGTCCAGTGATCTTTGCATTCCTGGTGGTCAAAGTTTTCACATTCATGATTTCATCTTATCATAGAAAGAACCCCAAAAGGCAAAAAGAACAATGGATAACATCCTCCAAATATCAACAAGGTAAAAGGAAAAAAAGGTATAGCTGAGATTCATCAGCATCTCAGAACTTTAGCTCTTACAAGAAATTCAGAACACACAGCTCAATTCCTCATATTGGAGCTGAGAAAAAAGAACATGTTGGTGGCTTTGGGGCTGCCACACAACCATCTGAGGGAAAAACTATGACTGGACTTCGCTTCAGATATCCAGGTCCTTGGAGTATGATCCTCTACAAGACTTTGCACAAACATACCTCGGTTTCAGACACAGTCCCAGCACCAATACACACTTAACCCAAGCACAACCCAGAGTCTTAACATGAGAACCAGGTGTTTCAAACTCTGGGCCCTTCTTTTCTTACTATATCACCACCACCCAACCATAGCCTCTCCAAATATTATCATCCAAGTGGTCCATCTTCTCTGAACACCTTTGTTCAAGCTACAATCTCCACCAGATGGCCCACCTTGCCCCTCTCTACCTGATGAGCTCCCCATCCTTAGCTGTCTAATTCAGCTTCTCTAAGAAACTTGTCCTGAATGGCCATGCCACCACCCTCCCCTATATATGCCCCCACTTCACCATGTGCATGCCAAAAGCACCCTGCCCATGTCATGCTCTAGAAGCATGTTTATTTTCACATTAGACTGTGAGCTCCACAAAATTAGTGAAAAGGCAAGAATAGTCCAAATCTACAAGAAACATGGCAAAGAACAGATATGAAATAGTATCTGTGGGATGAACAAGCACAGAAACAAAGAACTAAATAGACACAAGAGAAATGCACATATGAATGAACGAGTCCATTACTCTTCTTTCCAACCAAGTATAAAGTTTCCTTGGGCACTTGGAACTAGCTCCTACTTAGGACTTTGAAATAATTACACTGCTCTTATTTGTAATGGAGCCTTGAGCTCCTTTTGTCCTCTGTATACATCTACAGAGGAGAGAAGAAAGATGTATACCATCCATCATGCCTGAGAATCCCGCACTGGAGCCAGAGTGGGAGAAGTGGGGAAGGGATGCAGTAACGGATGGTGTCTGAACTGCAGAGGAGCACTCTATTTATCCTTCCTGACGCCACAACATAAACAGGAGAGGAGGTGAATGCAAGATGCGAGGCGCCCACCCATGAGTCAAGGCTGGCATTTCAGACACGCTTTCTGTTTGTGCCCTGGCCACGGTGGTTTGGGATCCAATTTTGTTTAGCATCTGTCATTAGCTTCACAAGTGCAGCCATGACTCAGCCTGCGTCACCGCGTTCCCACACTGACCACCCACAAGATGTACAAGCCTCCATTTCCAACCTTCTCACACACTCCAAGGCCCACCCTCCTCCCAGCCAAAATAGAAAGCTAAGTAGAGAAAAGATATACGAAGGGCCTCAAAGATGGGATGTTAAACAATGTTTTCTGGAATATCTTGAGTGCCAAAAGGAGTGGGAGAATCAGTCTTCCTTGTGCTTTCCTTAGCATCAAACCTGCTACAGGACTCCCCTTTCTCCAAGGTCACAGATACCTCCAGGGGTGCAAACCCCACTGGGAAATCTTACCTTGAGGTTTCAGTTGTCAGTTCAAAGTCTCACAGAGATAAAGGAGTTTAGGGGGTGATTAAACCTAACTTCCTCTTTTTACACAAGAAAAACTGAACCCACAGCAAGATATGGAGAGAGAGCTTAGTGCAGAGGAAGTAGCAAAGTTTGGGACTGAACTTTCAAGGCCATAAGTCCTGTCTTTTATTAGTTCTATTTTTTTTTTTTTTGCAGGTGCCTCTGTTTTGCAGTTTTCTTGCCTACCAATACCCTTCATGCAGGGTCAGTGTGAGAAATCAAACATTTTCTATGTAAAGTTCATAATGTGGCATCCAGCATACAGAAAACACTCAAAAATAGTTGCTGTTATTTTTAACTTCCTATGTGTGATGCCATAGATAATCAATAGATAGTAGTTTAGGAAGACAATAATCCTCTTATTCAGAGTTTGAAATGTCAATGGAGAGATTTAATTTTATATCAAATATTTTCTCCAGACTATCCCTACAGGCATAATCTTGCTGGCAAAATTATGGATGATGGAGAGGAATCTTGGCAGACAGGAGGTGGATGGAACGACTGAGGACAAGGGTGGATATAGGCACAGATCTGACCTGGGCATGTTCCCTGGGATAGGGACCAGACCAAATCACCGGCATGACAAAGTTCATTCATTTAAATGAACCAGAAAGAGTGTCTCCATTATTCCCAACCACAAAAATTCCCCTTTCTTCACTGTCACTTACTTATCTGGATGTCAGTGGGTCAACTCCAAAGAAGACAATTATTTAGGCTCATAACCAGGAGCTCTGACACCCAAAGATACCCAGTGACTGCTTTGTTCCTTAGACTTTCCACTCAAAGCCTATAATGCCAGACGTGCTTTGGTCAAATCTCAACTCCAATGTATCTATCTTTCTGCACAAACTCGAGAACAGTAGCCTCATTTCCTTGGGTCTGTATTTTCTTCATCTGTGAAAACACATGTGGCTAGCAGGGAAGGGTGGAAATTAAGGAGATACAGTGCATTCTGGTACATAGGGAGTATTTATATTAGCTGATGTATAGGCTGGTGGGATCCTTATTACCCTGTTGGTATTTTTTTTGGGGGGGGAGTTGGAGTCTCACTCTGTTGCCCAGACTGGAGTACAGTGGCCGCTCCAGGCCACTGCAGCCTTGACCTGCTGGGCTCCGGCGATCCTTCTGCCTCAGCCTTCTGAGTAGCCGGAATTACAAGCATGCGCTACCACGCCCGGCTGATTTTTTGATTTATTGTAGAGATGAGGTCTCGCTGCCCAGGCGGGTCTCGAACCCACAGGCTCAAGCAATCCACTCACCTCAGCCTCCCAAAGGCGCGGGATTACAGGCTGAGCCACCGAGCCCAGCTTGTTGGTATTTCTATTTTCCTGGTTATCAATACTAGTTATGTACATAAAAAATATGAGAATGGAAATATGAGTAAAGGGGAAAAGGAAGATACAGAGGCAAAGTTTCTGGAACTCCATAATACTTGATACTGCATCATTTATTGTATTTAATCTTCAAAAATCAACGAGAGGTCATCCAAAATAATATCTTTTTGTGTGTGTGTGTGAGGTAATTGACGTTAAGGAAAGCAATCTCAGTGACATAGTCTCTACACAATTCTTTTTGACATTTTCTAAAAAAATTTCTTAAGTGGTAATAAATATGTAGGTTTGTATGCTTCTTCCTTCTGCCCCCACCACTGCTATATAAACACTGTTCCAGGTCCCTCATGTTTGACAAAGAAGACCATGTTCATTCCCTGTCTTGGTGTCCATTGCCTTTGGTGTCCATTTTCCTAGCAGCTTCTTCCTCCCTCTGAATTTCTTCCCAGCCACCTGGAGGTCCCCCTCCTCTTTTAAGTCTTTCTGAGCTCTAAGCTCACCCTGTCATATTGGAATGGCCTCTACATTCATTGTCTATTCAATCAATGTGTCCTGCTTAGTCAGGGCATCCAAGGCATGGTATACTAGGAGCTAGGGACACAAAAACAAGCCATGTGGGCAGGGTCTCAGCCTCATACAGCTGGAGGTTCAGCTCCTAGCAGGACAGTCTGCATTGGTACCGTCCTACTCAGCATGTGCAGGCTTCACTTGACATCTGACTTTCATAGTGGGCTGGGCCTACCCAAGGAGATGGCACGCATCAAGGGGATCTGCACCCAACACCACCTTCCTCCTCTTCAGTTCTGGGAGACTTGTTTGCCTAGGGGTAACCTGGGCAGTCATAGGCTTTATTTATTTATTTACTGAATAGATACATTGTGGGCCTACTATGTGCCAGGCTTCCAGAGTATAACCTAGGGATTTATTCAAAGAGAGTAAGTTGCAATCATCAGATTTCAGGGACTCAGAGTTTTAGAAGAACTGACTGCAGAGGCTCTACTGCAATGGGACACGGGGTTATGATGGGAAAAAGACCACCTACTACCAAGTATAGTAGAGACATTTGGTTTTCACCAGGTAAAGTGTGTGTGGGGGGGGCGTGTACAATGAGAGGAGATGAAGGCATGGAGGAAACCACAGGAAAGGCTTCGAAAAGCCCTGTCATTGTTTGCTCCAAAATCTATTTAGTGACTAGCAACTGACACCTCCTGACACCCTCAACTTTCACCCAGAGGACACAAGTCCCTACACCATCTCTCTGCTTTTCTTTTTCTCCTTTCCCCAAGGTTCCTTCTCTACTTGCATCATAGGGGACGGAGGATATTTCCAAAAATTAATTCCAATCACATCACTCTCCAAGGGCCTCCTGTCCCCTTGGTTAATAAGCTTCATATCTTCAAACTGACTACATAGTCCAGACATGACTCATCTCTTAACTCTACCATGCATAATTCCCTTCCATTAAGATGTCCCAACACACAGGCCTCCTTACTGTTCCTCAAACACCCACCCCTCTAGCTCAGATATGCCTGAGGCTTTTACTCTGAATTTTTCACGGTCTTCATAGGCCATTTCTAAGATTGCTCAAAGCTGTTCCTCAATTTTCCTCCTCATCTTAGCTCCAATGTCATTTCCTCAAGTAGCTTCTTTCTGCTTCCAAATTCCTCTCCAGCATATCACCCTGCTTTATTATCTTTGGAGTATCAACCATTCTGTGGAATTTACTTGCCTGATTTCCACCCCAATTCTCAGAATATCACATCCAGAAAGGCCACCTCTCATTTATTCCTGATCTGCTGCATTAGCAGGGGACAGCACAGGGTTCAACCCAGACACAGCACTCTATAAATATTTATTAAATTTAGCTGAGTCTTAAAGAAACTATAGGATGTAAGAGTTGAAGATTGAGAAATAACGTATTTAAAGCAAAGGAGACAAAGGACACACAGAGGAAAATGGTCAAGACTTTTGGAACAAATATAATACCAGATACTTATTTTATTTTATTTAATGTTCAAAACCAAACCTAAAAGATCATCATGAAAATTCCCACGGTTTTTGTGGGAAAAAAAGCAACAACTGATGCTAAGGGAGATAGTCCCTCAGTTACCCAAAGCCACCCAGCTAATAAATGTATCAAGGGTTCTGCAACAGGATGAACTAGTCCCTGGTTAGTAAGGAGAAAAAGATGGTAAGCATCTAGAAAGATGGAAGCCTGAGTAATGCTGGAGTCTTGGGGACTGGAAGAAAAGAATGGGGAAGAAGGACAGTAGACATCCCAACAACATTAAAGATTCTAGTAGTTGCCTTCAATTGTCATACAGGACAAACGTGAAGTAGGATACTTCATACTGCCTTCAATATTAATTTTTATAAAATAACAATGACTAACCTATTTTGGCATGAATTAATCATGAACTCATGCTTTAAAAAAAAGTCTTCCTGTATCAACGTTTCAGTAAAGGCTGCACAGACAAAAACCTCCCTAGTCATGATGAGACCACTGGTTCATTCAATTGTTCTGCAAATATTAATATTAACTAAAGGCCAAGTATGTGTCGGCAACTGAACCAGGTATTAGGAAGACAGGAATGAATAAGACAGGAGTTCAAGCCATTAAGGCATGACAGCAGATAATTATCATGTACTGCAATGTATGCTATAAGAGGAACAACTATAAAGAAAGGTGATTACAGTATCATGGAGGTGGTCTAATCACTTCTTCATTTGTTTAAGGGATACAGGGAAATGGAGATTGCTCTATAGGATGCATGCTGTATAAAAACTGAGCATGTATGAAACTTATCAGTCACTTAGCCTGACATTTAATCCTATATAAAGTGCTATTTAACATTCAGAAATTAAGGACAAATAATAAACAGTTCACCAAACAATTCTAATTAACACAACAATTGCACAGACCAGCCAAACACTATAAACTGGCTGAGTGGGGAGGGAAGAGATGAGAGTAAACCAGACTTTCTAAGTTCTGGCCCTAAAGGGCCATGCCTGAACTGGGACCCGATCTCACAGGATCAGCACATATGAGGTCTGCAGCCAACCGTGGCTCCTACTCCCAGCACTGCAGAGAAACTGGGAGGCTCAGGCTGCCTCCTAGTGTTCCATGGATCTGTAATGACAGGGATTCGACCCAGGAGGGAGAGAGAGAGAGAGAGAAAGAGAGAGAGAAAAAAAATGCAGGCTCTGATAAGTCCACCTACCTCTTTACCCTGCCTACTTCTCTTTTCCTCTCTTCTCTTTTTTTTCTCCCTTCCCTTCCCCTCCTCCCAACCCCAGACCAAGAGAGAGAATTCAGCAGCAATAAGAGATCAGACTTCAATTCTCCTATTAGACTTTGAGACCTGGCCAGTCCCAAAAATGCTGGAAGGAGGGAGCATCTGTTTCCTGGAGTTTCTGCTACATGCCAGACCTGGGGTGGGCTCTCCTAACTCATGATCCCACTTAATCCTAAACATGTTCTCATGGGGATGGTGCTATTATTACCCAATTCTGCAGACGGGGTTACTGAGGCTCAGGGGTGGCATGACCTGCCCAGGCACCTAGTATCAGAGAGAGAACAATGATATAATCATGAATCACTGTCTCTCAAGCCCCAGTCATCTCTCCCCCACTCCTAAAATACCTTCACAAGTGATCTCCCTGCCCCCTCCATTCATTCTCTACCCAGAAGCCAGAGGGTCTTTGATATGAAGATCCAACCATACAATTCTCCGGTTACAAACTGCCATTGGCTTCCTATTACCCTTTAAATAAAATTGAGGTTCCCCAAAGAGGATATGTGTGCACATGTACTCCAACAAGTACATGAAAAGAGGCTCAACATCACTGGTTGTCAGGGAGATGCAAATTAAAACCACAGTGAGATATCCCAATTTTAAAAATGGGCCAAAGACCTTAATAAACTCCTCAGCAGAAAAAAGATAGACAGATGGCAAATAAGCATATGAAAAGATATTCCACATCATATGTCATCAGGAAAAGGAAAATTAAAACAACAATGAGCTAGCACTACAAATCTATTAGAATGGCCAAAATCCAGGACAGTGACAACATCAAATGCTGACAAGAATGTAGAATAATAGGAACTCTCTTTCATTGCTGGTGGTACCGCCACATTTGGAAGACTGTTTAGCAATTTTGTTCAAAATGAAACATATTCATCATAAGATCCAGCAGTTGTGCTCCTTGGTATCAACCCAAAGCAATTGAAAACCTATGTCTATACAAAGGCTTACAAACAGATGTTTACAATAACTTATTCATAATCACCAAAACCAAGAAGAATAGATACATAAGCTCATATATTTAGACAATGAAATATCATTCAGCACTAAAAATAAATGAGCTATCAAGTCACAAAGAGACATAGAAGAACTTTAAATTCATATTACTAAGTGAAACAAAGCCAATCTGAAAAGGCTACATACTATATGATGCTAACTATACATAAAACAATATAAACAGTAAAAAAAAAAAAGTGATTGCCAGGAATTTGGGAGTAGAAGCTAGTGAAAAGGAGTCAGAGCATAAAGAATTTTTAGGGCAGTGAAAGTATTCTGTGAGATTCTACAAATCGTAACTTACATCATTATATGTCATTATACTTCTGTCCAAATCTATAGAATGTTCAACACCAAAAGTGAACCATAGTGTGAACTTTATGGACATTGGGTGATAATGATGTGTCAATATCGGTCCATTAATTGCAAAAAAAAGTGAAGTCAAGAAGTTAATGGGAAATCTTTGTAACTTCTGCTCTATTTTGATGTGAACCTATAACATCTCTAAAAATAAAGTCTATTCACATACACACACACAAACATAATGAAATATTACTTCAAGCTCACTAGAATGACTCTAAATGAAAAAATAAAAAGTAACAACCACTGACAAGGATGTAGAGAAAGTAGTGCCTTCATACATTGTTGGTGGGGATATAAACTGACACAATCAATGTGGAAGGCTTCTCAATGAGTTAAAGGGTTACCACAGGATCCAGAAATTTCACTCCATAGTGTATATAACCACGAGAAGTGAAAACAGTTGTTCAAACAAAAACGTTTATATGAATATTCATAGCAGCATTATTCACAGTAGAAAAGAAATAAAAATGAACTAAATGACCATCAACAGATGAATACAGTAAGTCCCCTAAGTGAATGAGTTCCATTCTGAGCGCGCATTCATAAGTCCAATCTGTTCATAAGTCCAAAAAAGTCAGCTCAGGTACCCAACTAACACAATCAGCTATATAGTATGGTACTGTAACAGGTTTATAATACTTTTCGCACAAATAATACATAAAAAACAAACATAAAAAATAAAGAAAAACATTTTTAATCTTACAGTACAACACCTTGAAAAATACTCTATACAGCACTCTACAGTAAAGCACACAAAAGTACAACCACTTGTAGAGGATACATGCACATGACAATGTACACCTCATACATGAACTAACTTACGATTAAATATGAGAATGCACATTTGCATCACTGAAAGCTTGCAACTTGAAGGTTCATATGTAAAAGACTTACTGTAGTTAGCCAAACGTGGTATATCCATACAATGGAATATTATTCAGCCATAAAAGGGAATAAAGCTCTGATATATGCTACAACATGGATGAACCTTGCAACATTATGCTTAGTGAAGGAACCAAACACAAAAGGGCAAATACGTTATGATCCCATTGATAATAAATACCCAGAGTAAGGCAAATTTATAGAGACAGAAAGAAGATTCATGGTTTTCAGGGGATAGAGAAAAATGGAGAATGGGGTGTGACTGTTGGTGTATATGTGGTTTCCTTCTGAGGTGATGAAAATGTTCTAGGATCAGAAAGTGGTGGTAGTTGTACAATATTATGGATATGCTGAAACTACTGAATTGCTCATTTTAAAATGGATCAATTAGGGAATTTTGCGTTATATGTATTTTGCCATAACAACAAAAAGGAAAGAAAGAAAGAAAGAAAGAAAGAAAGAAAGAAAGAAAGAAAGAAAGAAAGAAAGAAAGAAAGAAAGAAAGAGGAAAATCAAGTCCTTCTTCCTTGTCTTCTGGAACTTGCCTTCCTAAACAGGTCCTAAAGCCATAAGAGTATATAGCAAGTAGCTTCCAGAATAAGTATGCTCTATCATAATTTATCATTACATTTGTATGTTTGTATTTATTTATCTCCTTAATGTGGGTATATACCCACTGGAATGAACCTTGTTTATCTTGTTCACCACTTAGGGTTTCCAGACTTAACAAAATAATTTTATTATAAATAATACAACCAATAATGTATATTGGGGATATATTTGTACTAAAATATTAAATATTTCTGCTTGTCTAAAATTCCAGTTTAACTGGGCATCCTATAATTAAGCTAGCAGTTTTATCACCACTGTCACTCTAGACTACAGAATAGGTGTACAATAAATATTTATGGAAAATTGAATGAAAAAATAATTTCTAGTTCAACATCTTTGGACTCACCAAGAAGAAATTCAGTCATTTATACTTATATATGCATATATGTGTATATATAGAGAGAGGGTGTCAGAAATGTATACATATTTTAAGAAAACTGAACTAATATTATAATATTCAATATATATCAATAACAAAGGATGAATACAAGTCATGTATGACTTCTACAGTTACAAGAAGTGCTCAAAGTGGTTCCCATCAATGTCCAGACACTTCTGATTACAGTGAACTACTGCAGGACTTGCTGTGCAAGGCCTCCTGGGTCCTCCCAAGTGCACTTCACACACAGTACCATGCATCTCAAACTTACTACAAATGTGTGCAATTGCTAGGTGTGTTGGACGTTCTGTTGCATATTCATGTCTCCATTGTCATTGTACTTTCACAATGTTCTCAAATGTTCAGATAACACTTTCAAAATGGTCTTGCACTCCTCAAAAGACAACCATGCTTCTGCCCTTTTCTTTGACTATCCTGCTTGTCACATGGTAACACTAGTGTTCATCTGATTAACGCCATCCTCTGAGTGAACATCATACTACACACTGCTACTATAATTCAATTCAATTTGGAAAGTAATACATAGATAACATCTATAAAATACATATGCATTTTGGGGCACCCCTAGAATATTTATCAATATCTGTAATATTCTAGTATGCAGAAGAAGCAAATGGAGAAGCCAGAGATTGTGCGGAGGCAGTCATCTCTAAGTAGGCTTTTCAATCCTGTCTTTTAAATCACTCTACAGTAGTGTTAGAAGCAGAGGTGAGCACTAGGGACATCAAATATATACTTTGGAACCACTGACCTTCAAAAACTTGCAATTTGGAGGGAAAGACAGGAAGCAACTGTATACAGTACCATGACACAGTAGGAGGTACCCAGGAAAAGCAAAAATTGCCAGGTACAAAGAGAATGGATCACCCAGGGAGCTACATCTCAAGATGGAGAGTGAGATTATTCAGGACCCCAGAAGATCACCCCAAAACCCAAGAGCCACACTGCTGCCAAGAGCAAGAGTAATCCTCCCTGTCTGCCTTCCTCCCTGCAGACCTTAAATCCCTGTCTCCTCCTTGCTGAGTACCTTAATTCTGATCTTCGATCACAGGGATTGGTGAAATGTTGGGTGGCAGGTCCCTCTTCTGCTCACTCACTTCCACTGAGCATCTTGCTGCCTGTGGGTGTCATTATTCCCATTTTGCAGATGAGGACCAAGAGCTCAGGACTGGCTTATCCTTCCACCTGCCATCAGCACCATAGTCCCAACTCCTTCCCTACCCCATCAACCTTTCTGTAACTGCCAGTCTCACAGAGATCCTACTAGTTTTCAGAACACTCAAGGTATTTCATATTTCACACCTCCCCAGCTCTACAGGCTATTCCTTGCCATGACCTAACCTCTCTAACCTGCAACCTCCCTTGAGGTGAATTCTCATGCCAGCTGCCCTTTGAAACAAGCAGGCTAGCTGGTGTGCCATCAATCCCTATGCCACTTTAAGATTCCCTCAAATCTTCTCTTAGTCATTCTCATTGTACTGCAATGATTACATTAGCTAATATTTACTAAGCACTCCCTACACATCAGGTTCTGTTTTAAGACTTTTATATAGTTAATTAAGCCTTTCCAACAACTCAGTGAAGTAGGTGTTATCACCATCCCCATTTACAGCTGAGGCACAGACAGGTTAAGCAACTTGCCTGAGGGTCACACAGCTAAATCGGTACCAAAGCTGGATTAGAACCAAGGCAACCTGGATAAAATGCCCAGTTCCTCATCAATAAGCTTCCTCCTGTCCAGGTAAACACTGCAGGGGGCGGAGGGGGGAGCGGAAGGGAAGGAGGAGTGAGTCTCATCTATTTCACTTGCCCTAGATTTCCATTTCAGCTTTTGAGAAATGGTTTTAAGTCTTTTTCTCTCTTATCCTATACTTTTAACTTTTTTTTTCTTTCAAATCTAATTACGTACTTGCTTGAGAAAGTCCAGAGGCTATTCCAGAAGCTGATTTTGGAATAACAGAATATGAAGACCCCACGGCAGAATTTTTGTTTAGTGATCAACTAAAGGCAAATAATCTACAGCCTGGCCACAATCAGGACATCACTGGCCTGCTCTCCAGGTGGACAGCAATCCAAGAAAACTATCCAAGCAAGATCTGCTCACTGTGCCGCTCCCAGATACACCTCATTCCGTTCTTTTCCATTAAAATCCCCTAATACTCAGCCTAAAATTTTGAAATGCTTTTTTGAGGCACAAGACTGGCCATTTCCTTGTCTGCCGGCTTTTGGAATAAAGTCACCTTCTTTCCAATAAATCACGTGCTTGTTTATTTCAGCCTGCAAGCCACAAGTAGAACTTGCAGTCAGCAATACGAGCACCTAGCTCACCAAGCAGCAAGGTGCAGGTAAGTCAGTAAGACTTGATATCAGTTCATTAATTACATGAAACTAAATCACATATGGAAAACACCTTGCATGTTGAATGTCACACATTTAAATAAGGTTTGGAATTTAACCATCTCATTTGACTAAACGTTTCCCTTTCCCATCTTTGCAACTGCCTTTGCAAACTGCTCTTCCATCTTCTGGCTCTGGGCCCAGAAACCCCTCCCACCCAAATCTAGCTTCTACTCCCTATTTGTGTGTATCTCCAGACTTCCTTCAGGAAAATCTCCAGGCCAGAAGTCTAAGTAGCACTTTGCTTCCTGTGAAGATAATAACTAATTAGAGTAATTCACACTAAAGTGTAAATGAAGTCAGCAGTTGGTGGGGAACAGGGAGGGGGATGCATTTTAAAACAGGAGCTGAGGAAATCCTGTATTTGTTGCATGCACCTCTCACCCACGGGAGTCTCTGGTCACTGTGGGCACTCCCAGTCTACTTGTCTGCTTCCCCTACCCTTTCTCACCTTCTCCTCTAAGTCACAGAGTTAAGCTACTCGACTGGGATTTTTCTAAACCAAGATGAAAAAAGACATGGACTTTCAACCAACTCATCTTTGACAAAGTCGACAAAAGCAAATATTAGAGAAAAGAAAACATATTTAGCAAATGGTGCTGGGAAAACCAGCTAACGATAAGAAAAAGAATTAAACTGAACTCCTGCCTATAATTATATACAAAAAAATAACTCACAATGGATTAAGGACTTAAATGTGATACCTCAAACTATAAGATTCTTAGAAGAAAACTTAGGGAACATCCTTCTAGACACTGAAATAGTCAATGAATTCATGGCCAAGTCTTCAAAAGCAAATGTAGCAAAAGCTAAGATTAAGAGGTGGGATCTTATCAAGCTTTTAAAATATTTGTGAGCTATGCATCCAGCAAAAGCCTAACATCCAGAATCTACAAGGAATTAAAATATGTGTGAGCTATGCATCCAGCAAAAACCTAACATTCAGAATCCACAAGGCACTCAAACGAATTGACAGAAAAAACAACAACAAATAACTCCATTAAAAAGTGGGGAAATTGCCGGGCTCAGTGGTTCAGCCTGTAATCCCGCGCCTTTGAGAGGCTGAGGTGAGTGGATTGCCTGAGCCGGCGGGTTCGAGACCCACCTGGGCAGCAAGACCTCATCTCTACGATAAATCAAAAAAAATCAGCCGGGCATGGTAGCGCATGCCTGTAATTCCGGCTACTTGGAAAGCTGAGGCGGAAGGATCTCCGGAGCCCAGCAGGTCGAGGCTGCGGTGACCGGGAGCAGCCACTGCACTCCAGTCTGGGCGACAGAGTGAGACTCCAACTAAAAAAAAAAAAAAAAAAGTGGGGAAAAAACAGCAACACACGCTTCTCAAAGAAAGACATTCAACTAGACAACAAATATGTGAAAAAATGCTCAGCTTCACGAATCACCAGAGAAATCAAAACTACAATAAGATACCATTTTACACAGGTCAGGATGACAATCATTAAAAAGTCAAAAAAATAACAGATATTGGTGAGGTTGCAGAGGAAAGGGAATCCTTCTACACTGTTGGTGGGAATGTAACCTAGTTTAACTTTTGTGGAAAACAGTGTGGTGTTTACTCAAAGAACTAAAAATTGAGCTACCATACGATACAGGAATTCCACTTCTGGGAATATACCCAGAAGACCATAAATTGCTCTATCAAAAAGACACCAGCACACATATGTTTGTTGCAGCACTATTCACAATAGCAAACATAAGGCAAAAGTGGACTGGACAAAGAAAATATGGTACATATATATGATGGAATACTATGCAGCCATAAAGAAAAACAAAATCATGTTTTTTTGCAGCAACATGAATGCAGCTGGAAACCATCATTCTAAATGAACTATCACAGAAACAAAAAAAAAACTGAATGCCTTATGCTCTCACTTATAAGCAGGTTGTAAACATTGGACATGCAAGCACAAGGGTGGGAACAAGTGCTGGGCACTGCTAAGGGAGGGAGGGAGATAAATGGCACACAACCATTCACCCATCAGATACCATGTCCACTACTGCAGCAGAGAGGGCTTACTAGAAGCCCAAATCTCATATGCATGAAATTTACTTATGTAGCAAATCCTCACATGTACCTCTACAACTCTAAAATAAAAATGAAAAAGAACAATCCTTTGGAATGAGACCTGAGTTTAAAGCACCTCCACTTGCTAGCTTCTTGACCCTGAATAAGTAGCTTAAGGTCTTCTGAGCTTCTAGGGCATAATCTGACAACTGGGCCAGGGCATGTGGTTAGATTAGCCCAACGGAGTCCTGGCAGGAGCAGAGGACTGTGTGCTGCCCATGGGCTTCTTTTCCTCCTGCCAACCTCTACTCCCTCTCCAGACCTCTGGGAAAGAATTAGGAACTATCTCCTAGACTGGGTTCTGAGAACATTCCTTAATAGGTGCTTCTTCCCAACAGAGTCACAAGGTTAAGTAAATATGGAGAATCGCCAGGTTCAACAAGGCTAATCTTTTCTCCTATAGGATTCCCAGAAACTCTAACAAGCCAGTATTTGATGTCAAACTCCAAGGTACACTCTATGTACACTCTATGACAGTATTTTAGTCCCAAAAGTTCGTTTTTGGAATGCACTTTTTGAATGATACTAGGTCCTCTCTGTGCAGAATGAACTTACTTTTTGAAACTCACCTTACAGGCTAGGGGTTGAGTGTGCAGATGCTCTAGTAGAAAAGTCCCCTTTGTCTGAAACAACTATTGAGATTTTAATAATAATTCTAAATGGAAATGTAACTTCAATGGTTCCAGGCTGGAGCCTTCAGGTAGTTTACTTTCTAGCACACACCAAACACAATCTTAGTGACCAACCCCCCATCCTCTGTTCTTTTGCGTGATCACTCTTTGTGTCTCTCCTAGATTCTGATGTTTTGGGTGGCATGTGCCACATAATGCCTGTTGAAGGGATGTGTGGATAGATGAGCAGATGGAACCATAGGAGAACAAAAACTCTGATCAAGAATGTGTAACGCCCGTATCTAGAACCCAGACTTTCCTCAAACACACCGTAAGCCATGACGTTGGGCCTGAATCTCGTTGTTTACAAAGTAAGGAGGTGGGGCAGATGGGAGCCAGGCAGGTGGCATACATGAGTGAACGGGACACGGCAGTTCATGCGATGGGTCAAGAAACCTGTACCTTGATTACAAAGATAGCAAAGTAGGGCCTGCATGATCTATTTCCCAAAAGAAGACAGATGTTTAATTTTCTAGGGGACATCCTCTAATATCAACTATTAGAAATAAACTTAGTAACTTTCCAAAGCTTCTGCAATTCACACAAAACCTGTATGCAGAGTATGTTTATCTCATGGGCCACCGGCTCATGAGATGTGGACCAAAAATAATGAGCCAATATTTATTCAAGCTATCATGTGCCAGGAATCGAGTCATGTACTTCAACACATCATCTCCTTCAATCTTCCATTAGTTCTAGGTATAGTCTCTATTATTAACCCCATTTGACCTGATGAGGAAACAGACTTGGAGAGAGTAAGTAATGTAACCATCACTAAAGAAGAGAGTGAGAGCTGGGATTTGGATCCTGGCTGGTTTGATGGGCATTTAATTCCACAGACCTTACCAATACACTCTACTGGCTTCTCTTATGCAAATGTGAAGAGCCCTCTAGGCTCAAAAGGCCAGTTACTCTATCTGTGGGTGTCTGGTTTTGTGTAGGCAGGTCACCTTGGTGATCTTACTTCTGTGAATGTAATATCTTCATGGAGTGTCTCCCATGTTCAGGGTCCTTTGCACGGGCTCTCACTGAATCCCACAGTAGTCCATGTGGTCTCTTGTTCCTATTTTACTGATGAGGACACAAGCTCAGACTAACCATGATATCCCAGCACCAACCCACTGCTACTGATGGATGGAGACAGATCCAGCTCAGGTCTGAGCAACTGAGCTGTCTGGGACAACAGCAGCCCTCAAGGTCAGCCTCCAGCTGTGCACATGCAAACGAGCAGCAACTTTATCAATATTTTGATAGATTCGGGGGATCGTCAGGAAGGGCACACACACAGTCATTTGAAGCAAATTGTGTAACTGGTAGGATCAAGTCACTGGAGCCCTTTCTCTTGACCTCCATCTTCCTCCATGTTTCTGCCCTTCTCCATGCTGCCGGATGACCCAGTGGGATGCTGCCAGTGCAGTGAGTTAATGTCTTTGCCTTCCTCCGTGCTGCCTGTGCCTGCGAGGGAAACATGCCCTGAATCCCAAGTGCTATTTATTTAATAAGGCTGCAGTTACATTAATTATATTTAAATGTCTCCACTTATACAATAAATTTGCCTGCACAACCCTGCCATTATCTCTCTCTCTCTCTCTCTCTCTAGCCCCTTCACAGTCTCTGGGTCCTCTGAGGAATTCCCAGCAGAACTGCCAGCCCCAAAATAGAAAGAGTCTGGCTCAGAGATGCTGCACCTGCTTGGTTAGTGAGAAGGTCTTCTAGTTTGCTTTGCAAATGTTCTCCTCTTGGAGCCAAACAGAGAATTTCTGGGAAAGGGGAAGAATTGAGAGCCAGACACACTTCAGTTTGCATCTGCACTGTGCTACTTACCACCTGGGTGGCCTTGACTCTATCTCCTAACCTCTCTGAGCACCAATCCAACTAGATTACAGGTTTGGAGTTGTACAAGGACGGGATGAATCTGATCTTTCAAGGTCCCAGGTGGGTCTCCTTGAGCACAAGTATCTCATGAAGCAAATATTCATTGAGCACATATCATGTGCCAAATAATATGCTTGGTAATTGGTATTCAACGAAAGAGGATTATTGGTTTCTGCACTTTGTGGACAGAGAGCAGAAAAATTTGGGGACTCTTGAAGACCTTGTTTTTAACCATTTCTCTGCTGTTTAACAAGGATATAGCCGGGCGGGCTTGGTGGCTCAGCCTGTAATCCTGTGCCTTTGGGAGGCTGAGGTGAGTGGATAGCCCAAGCCCGCGGGTTCGAGACCCGCCTGAGCAGGCAAGACCTCATCTCTACAATAAAATCAAAAAATTAGCCGGACGTGGTAGCACGCGCCTGTAATTCTGGCTACTTAGAAGGCTGAGGCGGAAGGATCACCAGAGCCCAGCAAGTCGAGGCTGCAGTGGCCGGGAGCTGCCACTGCACTCCAGTCTGGGCGACAGAGTGAGACTCCAACTCAAACAAACAAAAAAAAAAGATATAATATTAGGCAGATTAATTAACTCTGCGATCTCTATTTCCATTACCTACAATAATGTGATGATTAAAATAATATGCATACTCCCTAGCACAATCTACAGGTTAAAGTCTGTGTTCCACAAATTGATGCAATTCAGTTGATATCTTACAAACAGGACTCAGTACATCAGTCTAATCCTGATCACCAGACTTCCCAGGTGTGAATTTATAGCATGTATTTTCCTGGCTATGGGCCTCAGTTTACCCATCCATGCAATGAAAGAACAGCTCTACTTCCTGAAAAGAGTAGGAGTTTGGGGGTCAGACTGGACCAGAAGGTCAGTGCCCCTTACTAGCTCTGTGGCCTTGGAGTGCAGAACCCTTGAGGGTTTCTTTAACTGTTGTCTTCCCCAGAGAACTGTAAACCTTGTGCACCTCTTGACTGTGTGTCTATGGAGTAAAGCACAGCGGCTAGCATATGGTCAGCTCCATAAGTATTTAGCATGAATAAAATAGGGGACGGGAAGGAAGGAAAAGATTGACAACCACCTCAAAGTTGTTGTAAAGATCATATGAAATAACATAAACACACTCTTGATCATGTTTAGGCTCCATCTGATCCACTGAGTGCCCATGACACGGAGACGAGAAGGGTATAAAGAGGGGACAAGAGCTCAAGCAGGTTTACTGTGTCCTTTCTCCCCAGCATCCAACACAGCCCTTACACCCTGTGAGCACATGCCCAATAAATATTAATCTACAGATGCATTCAGTTATGTATTAAAACTTCACAGCAACTTTGTATGTAACAACAAATATTAAAAGTGGGGAAAATTAAGACCCAAGGCAGAAAATAAATCGGCCAATAGCAAATGGAGAAGTGGCAATTAGAGTACAGATTTTCCCTGCAATCTTCTAATCTGCTTGCTTTCACACACTTAGAAAAAAAAGCCTTCCTGGCCTGCAGCGCCACAGACTCCACTGACCCTGCTTTTTGCCCATCTGGAGGGCAGCCTGTAGCATTGCAGATGGAGGCCCATCTGGTTACGTTCTCCCTGGACCTGTCCCCAGGTAGCATCTACTTCTGTTTCAAAGGGCACACATGAATTTATCCACAAGATGAATGTGGCTCCTTCAAGTCGCATAACCGGAGGATCCAAGAAAACAAACTAAACATGTAAAACACAGGTTTCCTTGACCAACTTCCCCAATGCCAGCTAGTATGTGTGGGAGGCAGATCTGTATCCCTCAGACTGTAGAGTAGAGCAGTTCGACACCTAACCAGGTAGTTGGTCCTGAGTTACCCAAGAACTGAGTGAGTTGCTTCAGTACATCCAAATTTCATAAGCATGTATGATCCCCAAACAAGGCCAGGCTCTGAGACAGATGAACATTATGCAGTCATAAAGAAGGACAAAATGATGAATTTGCAGTGAATTGAATGGAGTTGGACACCATAATACTTAGTATTCTATCACAGAAACAAAAAACTAACAACCACGTTTTCACTCATAAGTGGGGCCTGAACATTAATCACAATAGCACGAGGGAGGGATCAGCAGGTGAGGGGCAATTCAAAGGTAAGGCAAGGGAGCACGTAACAACACAAAGGGTACCTGGTCCCAAACCAAGGGAAGTGAGAGCCAGTGGGAAGCCCAAACTTCACCTGCATGTAGACTACTTATGTACTTAATCCTGACTTGTATCCCACATCTCTATAATAAAATAATTTTAAAAAGAGAAATGTTTCACAGAACTCTGGAGCCAGGGAGTCAGATCCCACAACCTAAATAAGCCTCAGAAACATTATGCTAAGTGAAAGAATTCAGACACAAAGGGTCATATATTGAATGATTCTGAGTGTACGAAATGTCTAGAATGAGTAAACCCATAGGGACAGCAGATTAGTGGTTTCCTGGGTCTGTGGGGGAAGAGGGTGTAGGGAGTGACTAATAAATAGATAGGGGGTTTCTTTTTGGAGTGAGAAGAACATCTTGGAACTAGATAGAGGTGACGGTTGCATAACAAGGTGAATATACTAAATGCCAAACATTGTACACTTTATATGGTTCATTTTATGTTATGTGAATTTTTCCTCATTTAAAAACATTCGATGATCTCACAATATCATACATGCTTGAATTATGTCATGTATTTATCCAATAGCTCAGTTGAAACAAGCTATTTCACCTTATATCTTAGTCTGACTCCAAGGCTTCCTGTCAATTTCTGGGTTCCACTTCTTGGCTCACACCTCACATATTAAGCCTCTTTCTCTCGTGGATAGAGCTTTAGGAGTTTAAAAGTTAGAGTTCATGAAAATTTTTCTCTGGAAACGGCATATACTTGGGTCTTCCAGTTTCAGATAACAAGGGGCTGCCATCCCTTGTCTGTGGCAGCCATGGTGTTCTTGGAAGGAAAGAATATTGTTCCTCTGTGAGCAGCTAGACCAGCCAGGTGGGCACTCCCTTCTCCAGATACCACATCTGTTTTCACAGTCTCAGGAAGTTTATACCAGCCTCTGGTGTCTTTGCATTCCCTCAGCCGGGGTGGTGGGAGCTCTTCCGAGCCTCCTGAAAGTTATCTCAGTTGGCTCCTTCCAGAAAATGCAGACTTAGAGGGAGGACATGGTCCTATATCCTGGCTCTTCTGTTCAAGGACTGTGTGACCTTGGGTAAGCCACTTTACATCTTCTGCAAAATGCGGATGGCGCCACCACCCAGCATACAACAGAGCCCGGAAGAGTCACTGCACCATGCACATGACTCCCTGGCAAGGTGTCTGATCACCAGTTGGGCTCTTTCAGCCCTCACAGGTAAAAGGGCCCAGAGGGGAGGGAGGCACTGATTGGATTTTCAAGAATGTAAGTTTATCTGTAGCCAAAAGGATGCTGCTAAAAATAGCAGTTCTTCCTGGATGGATTTCATATTAAATATGCCCAATTTAAAAGTCAAAACGTTATTACTTTCCCACCTCTGCAGGCCTCAGGTAACCAGAGACAGATGCACCCAATGCATGGAAGAGTGAGCCATGGATTTTAAAGACATCAGCTGCATTCAGAGATCCCATGAAGAGCAGTTCAGCTCATCCATCTGTAGACCCAATCCCAGGGTGTAGAGTGACAGTTTGATTTAGAGATAATACAGATATTAGAATCTCCTATAGATAGGGGAGAGGAGTGGTATAGGAGCAGAGAACAGAACAACAGGAAAAGTATATTCTCCAAAGTGAGGGGCATTCATTAATTTTAAGGCAACATATTAAGGTAATGATTTTAAGCCTATGATGGAAAGATTTTTGAAGCAGCCATTGAGATGTCAGTGGTCAAAACATAACAGAAAGTATCAAAATACCTTATCATTAAGCATGTTTAGCTCCCCATCTTATCTGTCCCTCCCC
The DNA here is from genome assembly GCA_027257055.1 of Cephalopachus bancanus. Taxonomy (NCBI): domain Eukaryota; kingdom Metazoa; phylum Chordata; class Mammalia; order Primates; family Tarsiidae; genus Cephalopachus; species Cephalopachus bancanus. The sequence continues at coordinate 2,390,113 of JAPVLO010000072.1, forward strand.
CAGTCTCTATTTCCCCTAATACAGAATCTAATAAATTATTTGACAGACTCCTGCTCCAAGATTGATTAGAGGAAGAATATAACCTTGTTAGCAGGACTTGAATCCAGATCACCAGAATTCCAGAGCAGTGCTCACTCTACCATAATATCTTGTTTGTACAGATTCAGTCTCAGTCTTCTCATTAATAAAACAATAAAAAGAATCAGAATAATCATTTTTAAAAACACGTATTTGAGGCTTTAATGGCATACTATCATTTTAATTAATCCATATGCCCATTTTTTTTTTTTTCTGGGACATACTCTGAGTTAACTTCTAGTGTTCCAGCCAAATTATTAATAGTATCCCCACTAATTCTTAGAAGTGTCTGGCTTTGAACATATATTATATTAGCATCCTACTCACAGTAATTCTGTAAGATAAGACTTATTGTCTATTTCCTTTCACAAATTAAGCAATTGAGGATTAGACAGATTATTTCAGCCAAGTAGCAGAGCAGTATTCAAATCTAGTCCATCTAGAATGAAGCCTGAGCTCTAATTTCTGCGCATTTCCTCTCAAAATAAGTGGTTTTCAGATCGTATCCTCTAAATCCCAAAGCAGAGGAGAGGCATTTTTTAGGATTCACTGAATGAACAAAGAAAAACCAAATGGGTTGGCCTTGGGATCGTATAAGTGAGAGGGAGTCTCTATAAGAGTTCCTTAGGGGGGAAAAAAGTCAAATGTTTAAGAAACTGAACAAAATGATTGTATTTCTGCATCCACAGTGTCTAGAACAAATGCGGAACTCATGGACTCTCCAGTTAATACTTATCAAATGAGAGAATGAACTATAGTCATTACCTAATAACTCCCCAAGTTGATAGGTACTTTGAAAATAACTGACATCAGCTTCCCAGTGAACAATTATAGTCATGTCAAAATTCACAACCAACATATTTATGATAGATCCATCCAACCCCAACGTCAGAGGACATAATATGGAACTAAAACAAAAAGCCATGATTACAGAAGGCATCCTTGAGCTTACCTGACCTTGAAAGTGAAAGCACACCTTTGACAAGGTTATAAAGTGGAACCGTGAATATATGTCATCACCCTTTGAAATTACCTAGAGAACTACATACTTTTATTTTTGTTTTAATATTTGTTCCCAGAGCCCCTGCAGTGTTTGGCATTGTGTTAAGATTCAATAAATATCATATGGGGATATGGATGTTTTAGGGTGAAGGAGGTCCCTGTACTAGCTATCTCTGGAACCTGGGCTTTGGGTGTGCCAGAAACATAGCACAGTTTGACCAGCATTCTGCCTAAGGTCTTAGGGGAGCTTGGCTAATGCTGGAGCCAGAGCCACTCCTCAGAACCCACCCCCCCCAGATGAGGCAAGGGAAACTGAGCATCAGCAGATACAAAACACATAACTCTGATGTTTACCCTGGCCGTTGTCTAGGATGGCATGCTCACCAAGAGCCCTTTGGAGATAACTGAAGAACTAGATGCAGCACCCTGGATCAACTTAGAGATCAGAGACTGGGTGGTAAGACTTGAAGCCTGGTCATTCTTATAGGCTAATATCTCAGGGTCTCTCCCAGTTTATCCCAGTGTCACCCTCCACCCACCACCATTGGAAGGTCGTGGGAGGAAGGAAAGAATGAGAGGAGGTGGAGGACTGGAGAGATGAGTCAGTGAAAAGTAGGTCAGACTCCTACTCTCCCAGCAGAATCCCAAGTGTGGAGGGAGCTGCCTGAGGCAAGCTGAGGAATCCCCTCTATTTCCTTAGTGTGTTGTTGTTCAGTCTTTGTTTTAAACCATCCAAGACAGGGAGCATGTTACCTTCCAAGGCTACTGCCATTTTCTTCTTGGGCTACCCACAGCCTTACACTACACTTGTGGGCAGTGACCCATCTCCCTAATTTTAAACTACTCCAAACCCCATACATTAGACTTTGTGCATAGATCTGTGTTCCAAAACACCAAAACGTAAGAGAAATACTGTCTCTGAATAAGGGCTGAAAACACTGGAAGACTATTTGCAATTTATTCCCTAGAGTTTAGTAACTTTACAGAAACTGAGCCATCAGCCACTTCAAGATCTCCAATAAGGCCTCACAGGACAAAGTGCTTAAGGAGCAACTGGAAATTCAAGAAATTTAAAAAACTATGTGGGGCTCAAAGGGAGATCTCTTAGGAAGCCTCCAAATGAGTGTTATTTACAAAATCATTAAACTAGGCAAGTTTTTAAGTAAAATATTACCTGGTGTTAGATCAAAAGAAGCTTCCATGCCCAAGCGAGTTTGGGTCAAATTCAGTTAAGTAGATGTCTAGATTGTAGGACTTCTCAGAGCCTTTGATATGGTGACTACGACACTCCAAGCAGAACTAATGCAGAATGTCTCCCTGCCTCTCCTGATTATGGAATTCTTATTTTGCAAGTTATCACTGGTCTATGCTACACTCTTTAAGAAAAGCTGATCTACCAGCTCTGCAACCTTAAGCAAATCATTAAAACTTTTGAAACTTGGTTGCTTCCTCTGCAATTCCTGCCCTACAGAAGAAGACAAAAGTGGTGTCATTGTGCAAAACAATAAGCAGGCACACAGAAGGTACAGGACACTCATGTTGTCTTTCTCCCTGAGTAAGTGACAGTCACAAGCTTAAAAGGAATCCATCTATTTACCAGCTCAGGTTCTTTGCCAAATGCCAGTCCCAGGGACAATTTCACATCTATTTTCCCAGTCTTCAACAAATAAGAAAGAAAAATGACCTTTTAACCTCAGCTGACACAGCAGTGGGACCTGGAAAAGCAATGAATGAGAATCGTTTTGTTTAATGCAATATTTTTCTACGGAGATAACAACCAATTGCTTTTCCTTTCTTAAGAGCCAGTGATGAATGTGACAGGTGGGCAAGGAACAACACTGCTGGGTAATACGTTTTAGGGTAAAGTTATGACACCAAACTCACCCCATCATTTCTGAGAACCATCTGGCTTAAGTGGGTCTCCACAGAAAAGTGTCAGCACTCTGGGAACTTAGGCATGGTTTATTTGGGTGAGCTCTCCAGATATTTATACAAAGAGTTACTGATTGTCTCCTGTCTACTGTGTACCCATCCCTAGTGTGTGTGTGTGTGTGTGTGTGTGTGTGTGTGTGTGTGTGTGTGTGTGTGTGTGTGTGGAGAGAGAGAGAGAGAGAGAGAGAGAGAGAGAGAGAGAGAGAGAAATTACAGAGCCTCTGCAGGCAATAGAGCTCTTGTACAGAGGAGAAAGAATAGCTGAAGGTCAACTCCTAATTCACTGAGGTCTTAGAATCTAACTTCAGACTCAGAAGTAACTGGAACATGGCCTTCCAGACAGACTCAAGTCTTCCTTATACCGGGTGTAAAACACCCAGGGTAATTCTGGTATTGCATTAGGTCGTATAAAGCCTGGGCACTTACTAATAAGAGATTTCTCATTTTGTCTTGGGAAATGGAATGGACCTTCAAGAAGTTAACCAGGAAGAACTCTCATGTCACTTTGCTCAGCACTTGACATTTTCAGCCCAGGTATGTAAGAACTAGATGACTTCTGTTTACCAAAGCTCACCTCAGGCAAGACCCACAACTCTGCCATGCTTTCATCCTCAAATAACCGTGTGTACAGAGAAGTCATCATAGGCCATACCTGTGTTCAGTGATTCCCCTAAGTAATCACCTCAAGGAGGTAGGTGGTCCTTATTGAAGGTGAAGAAACCATGGAACGAAGAAAGAAAATGCTAACGGCAGGAAAGAATAGGACTGGAATTAATCACTGTGCTCTAAATCCAGAGCTTACCTTTTTGGCTGCTACACTGTACCACCATGATTCTGTTCCCAATGCAAAAGTAAACGATGCAAATTAAACCAGAATTTGTGAGAAAATGAGTGCTATGGACTTAATTGCTTGTGTTTTTCTTAAATTTATATGGTGAAGCCATAACCCGTGATGGGATTGTACTTGGAGGTGTGGTCTTTGGGAGGTAATTGGGTCAGGAAGGTAAGGTCTCTTCAAGGAACATTAGCCCACTTTCAAGAAGAAACATGGAAGAAATGATCCCTCTCTCCACCATGGTGAGGATACAGCATGAAGATAACTATCTGCAAACTGAAGCAGGCACTTACCAGACAGCAAATATGCCTGCACCTTGATCTTTGACTGCCCAGCCTCCAGAACTATAAGAAACAAGTGTTTGTTGTTTAAGTCATCCTGTGTATGGTATTTGTTACAGCAGCCCAACTAAGATGAGAAAATATTTATCTCACTACACAGCAAAACTTGATGATCCCATGAGACAATTCCTCAAAAAATTCCTCCCCAGAAACAAACCCCATCAATTTCTCTTCCTATTCAACCCTTCAAATGTCCAGCCAAAGCCCTCTCACTTTCCATCCCATGCTCCACTTGGCACAACAAACCCTGCAGGAAGTCAAACCTATCCTCCTTGGAAAGCAACCTGGAAGCCACTCATGATATCCAAGTCAAGAGCCTCACCAAATTGCTGAATTAACAAGGTAGAGCTCTTCATGCAATAAAGAATCTGCTGCTATGAAAATATTGTTACACAGGAATTATTTTGTTTAATCTTTGTAATAATGCAGAAAAATTCATGAATTTTATCTCTGCTCTACTGATAAAAAATTTAGCTACAGAGAGTTGAAGTGGCTTTCTCGATGACAATTGAGAACTGGGCTGGAACTTGACCTTGTGTCCCGGGCAAAGTATCTCTGAAATTTTGGTCCTTTTAGCATGTTCTATGCACTCTCCTGAATCCTTCTCTGCACATTCCCTTGTCCCAAAGACATACTCACCTCAGTACTCATTCAATGTTTAATTCAACAATATTTTCTGAGCTTTTGATTGGTACAGGGCAGAGGTTCTCAACTAGAGTTTGGGGAAAATTTTGCTGGCAATGTCCAGAGACATTTTTGATTTTCATTATGGATGGAGCTACTGGCATTTGGTAAGCAGAAACCAGAGACGCGGCCAAATATTCTAACTTCCCACAACAATAGTATCAAGGTTGATAAATCCTAGGAACATGGCATACAAATAGGAATATAGGTAATCTTGCACCATTTTGAGTGATTTTCATGTATTCAGTTATAGGCAAACCTCAGATATATTGCAGGTCCTGTTCTAGACCACCAAAGTAAAGCAAGTATCATAATAAAATGAGTCCCACTTTTTTTGGCTTTCCAATTCATATAAAGGTTATGCTTATAATATAATGTAACTTTTTAAATATGCAATACCATTATATTTGATTAAAATGTAATTACCTTATTTAAAACTACTTTATTGCTTCAAAATGCTCATAATTATCTGAATCTTTAGCAAATTGTAATCTTTTTGCTAGTGGAGGATCTTGCCTCAATGTTGAAGGCTGCTGAATAATCAGGGTAGTGGTTGCTGCTGAAGATTTGGATTAGATATGGCAATTTCTTAATATAAGACAACAATGAAGTTTGCTGAATCCATTGATTCTTCCTTTCATGAAAGATTTCTTTGTATTATAACACACAATGGCTGTGTTTGATGGCATTTTTATCCATAGTAGAACCTCTTTTAAAATTGGAGTCAATTCTCTCAAATCCTGCAGTGACTTTATCAGCTAAGTTGATAGAATATCTTAAATCCTTTGTTTCTATATCACTAATGTTCACAGCATCTTCACCAGGAGTATATTCCATCTCTAGAAACCACATTCTTTGCTCATCAAAAAAACCAACTCCTCTGTTCAAGTTTTATGAGATTGAAGCAATTCGGTCGCATCTTCAGAATTCACTTCTCATTCTAATTTTCACGTTATTTCCACCCTAACTGCAGTTACTTCCTTCAATGAAGTCTTGAAACCTTCATGCATCCATGAGGATTAGAATCAACTTTTTCCAAAGTTTAGTTAATGTTGATATTTTGACCTTCTATGAATTATGAATATTCTCAATTGCATCTAAAATGGCATATCCTTTCCAAGAGGTTTTCAATTCATTTTGTCCTGATCCATTAGAGAAATCACTATCTGTGGCAGTTATAGCCTTATAAAATATATTTATTCAATAATAAAACTTCAATTGTTGGAGATGGGTGTGCCAATTTCACTGTTAAGAAATGACACAGAGGCTCAGAGGTCGGAGGAGTGAAGTAGCTTTTATATAACGCTCTTACAAGAATGGGTGTCTCTCAAATGAGCAGGCACACCAGAGCAGTTACAACCATCATATTTATGCCCTAGGATGCAAACTCCTCCCCATTTTCTCATTTGTTGAGTACTCCAGGGATTACATCACTCTCCCAGACTTCGCCTGCATGGTACATACTGATTGGTTTACAGAATAACTACAAAGCTGCCTCACTTATGTGACCTATTTGCTGGTTGGCTCATAGGCTTTTATTTAGATTGGATCCCATCAAAATTCATAGCCCGCCAAAGTAAAAGGCCCATGAAAAGAGAATAAGAAGCCAGAAGTGGGTCAGTAGAAGGGCATGCAAGACATCTAAACATTAAACTCACAAAAGAGAACAAAGAAGCCGGAACTGGGTCGGTATAAGGGAGTGCAAGACATCTAAACCTTAAACCCGTGAAAAGAGAACAAAGAAGCCAGAAGTGGATTGCTAAAAGGGAGTGCAAGACATTTAAACATTAGTCAGATTCAAGTTTTGAAAATAAATCATCCTATTTCATACAAAAGGTAAAATTGCTCCTTGATCAATGGGCTAAAGAGTAGATGTTGTGTTAGCAGGCTTGAAATTTCTTGTACCTCTCCATCAGTAACAGAATTCTTGAGTGACCAAGTGCATAATCAATGAACAGTCATATTTTGAAGGAATTTTTTTTTCTGAGCAGTAGGTTTCAACATTAGGATTAAAATATTCAATAAACCATGCTACTAAAATACTCAGTAAACCATGCTTTGTTATTCTATTTCTAGAGCACTGGTAGGGTACATTTAGCATACTTATTAAGGTCCCTAGGATTTTTGGAATGATAAATGGGCATTGGCTTCAACGTAAAGTTACCAACTGCATTAGCCCCTAATAAGAGAGTCAGCCTGCCCTTTGAAACTTCAAAGTGAGGCATTTCCTTCTTCTCTCTAGCTACGAAAATTCTTGATAGCATCTTCTTCCACTGTAAGGTTGTTTCATCTGAATCAGCATTTACTGCTCCACCTTGCACTTTAACATTATAAAAAATGGCTTCTTTCCTTAAACCTCATTAATTAACCTCTGCTAGCTTCCTACTTTTCTTCTGCAGCTTCCTCACCTCTCTCAGCCTCACAGAATTGAAGAGAGCTGTGGTCTTCCCATGAATTAATCTTTGGTTTAAGGGAATGTTGTGACTGGTTTGATCTTCTATCCAGGCGACTAAAATTTGTTTCAAATCAGCAATAAGGTTGTTGTTTTTTTATCATTCATGTGCTTACTGGAGTAGCACTTTGAATTTTTTCAAAATCTTTCTTTGCATTCACACTTGGCTAATTGGTGCAAAGGGCCTAACATTCAGCCTAGCTTAGCCTTCCTCACTAAGCTTAATAATTTCTAACTTTTAATTTAAAATGAGAGATGTGCGACTCTTTCTTTGACTTAAACACTAGAGGCCATAGTAGGGTTATTAATTGGTCTCATCTCAATATTGTTGCGTCTCAGGGAATAGGGAGAACCAAGGAGAGGGAGAAAGATTGGGGAAGAGCTGGTCAGTGGAGTAGTCAGAACACATACAACATTTATCAATTAAGTTCTCTGTATTCTATGGGGGTAGTTCGTGACAACCAAAAACAATTACATAGTAACAATAGTAACATCAAAGATCACTGATCACAGATGACCATAACAGATAAAAAGGTGAAAATGCTTAAAATATTGTGAGAATTACCAAAATGGGATATGGAAACACAAAACGAGCACATGCTGTGGAGAAAATGGCATCAATAGTCTTGCTGGATGCAGGGCTGCCAAAAAGCTTCAATTTGTAAAAAAAATATATATATAGTATTAATGAAGGGCAAGAGATGTTCAAAATAGAACTATGAGGCTGAGAATATTAAACCTATTCCATTTAAGAGAAGGCGATGGAAGCTTGAGAGTTTATTTCAGTTGGTCAAGGTGACAGAGCTAGGACTTAAGCCCAAAAGTATAGTTTCAGGGCCCACAACTAAAACTGTTGTTGCAAGATTCACAGTTGAAAGTTGAATAAGACACTGTATTTTACAGTGGTGATGGAAGTGAGAAGATTCTACAGAACACAGACAAAATGGTGCATGGAGCTGCCACTGTGTGCAAGGCTGGCTTAGAGAAAACAGTTATTTCTCTATGTGGGGCCTAAATACTATCAGGAAGGCTCTAGGAAGAGGAGGGATTGAAAAGACTAAGCTGACTTCCCCAGTGGCATAATAGGATCATGCCTCTAGGACTTTTATGAATATTAAATACATACAGTGTGTGTGGTAGGCTGTTTCTAAGATGGCCCTAATCACCCCAACTCCTGGTATGCACACCTTTACGTAATCCTCTCCTAACATTACAAAGATCCTGGCATCTGTCTTGCTTGATCTCTCTTGCTCACTCTGATAAAAGCTAGGTTTTATGTTGTAATCTGCCTTATGCAAAGGGCCACAGGCAAGGAACTGAGAGAAGAGTCCAGCCAACAGTCTGTGGGAACTGAGTCTTGCCAACCAACAACAAGCATTTGTGAACTTGGCAGTGGATTCTTCTTTTTTTTTATTAATCAATATTTTTTATTATGATTTTGTGGGGTACAGTTAAGGGTTAGGTGTACAATTACGTTTCATTCAGGCACCCTGTTGATAAGAGGTGTTTTCCCATCCCCAGACAGATATTTGCTACTGTTAATCCCATCCTCTTCCCCCCATAGTTTCCCAGTACCGTCAGTCATTTTCTTATAGTATTACATTGGATGTTCAAGGTCCATTATATGAATGAGAACATGTGATATTCGGATCTTTGTTTCTGTGAGAGGTCACTCAGTATTATAGACTCTAGTTCCATCCAGGTTGCTGCGAAATTCATGATTTTGTTCTTTTTTATGGCTGCGTAGTATTCCATCGTGTATATGTACCACATTTTTTTAATCCAGTCCTCTTTTGATGGGCAGCATGGTTGTTTCCAGCTTCTTGCTATTGTGAACAACGCTGCGATAAACATACGTGTGCAGGTTTCTTTTTTATAGAGTGATTTGTGTTCTTCAGGGTATATTCCCAGTAGGGGGATTGCAGGGTCATATGGAAGGTCAATTTTTAGAGCTTTTAGGAATCGCCACACTGCTTTCCACAGAGGTTGCACTAGTTTACACTCCCACCAACAGTGTAGAAGTGTTCCCTTTTCACCACACCCTCTACAGCAGCTGTTATTTTTTGAGTTGTTGATAATTGCCATTCTTACTGGAGTTAGGTGGTATCTCAGTGTGGTTTTGATTTGCATCTCCCTGATGATTAGTGAGGTTGAGCATTTCTTCATGTGTTTGTTGGCTGCTCGGATGTCTTCTTTTGTGAAGTGTCTGTTCATATCTTGTGCCCATTTTATAATGGGGTTGTTTGTTTTCTTCTTTTCAGTACGTTTCAGTTCCTTGTAGATCAAGGATGTTAAGCCTTTGTCAGACCTAGAGTTGGCAAATACTTTTTCCCAGTCTGTAGGCTATCTCCCTGCTCTCTTGATGGTTTCTTTGGCTTTGCAGAAGCTTGTCAGTTTAATAAGGTCCCATTTGTCTATCTTCTCTCTTATGTCCTGTGGGTTTTGGGTTTTGTACAGGAATTGGATGCCAGTTCCGATTTCCATGAGAGTATTTCCTTCCTTTTCTAAGTTTCTTATGGTTTGAGGTTTTACATTTAGGTCTCTGATCCATTTGGAGTTAACCT